>CM060919.1:95302500-97702500 GCA_030737875.1 Allium sativum | reverse complement strand
TAGCTCACGTATGGTTTGAGCATGCTATGGCCTTATGCTACTTTGGGGATAGTTACTTTATATTTCTTTTTCAGTTTTCAGTTTATGTTCTAGACTTTGTTTTATGGGAAAATAATGAACAAGTACTTTGATGTAACTTGACTATGGTTTTGAAATGCTAGTTTTATCCGCTGCTTTATTTACTCTGTTTTACTTACATGTTCTGTCTTGTGATATCTGCATGCATGTTTACCATGTTTAACGCCCCTCCAAAGCTAGTGTACTTGCAAGAGTGGCATTGGCGGAGGTGGGGTGTTACAGGGGCGGTGCTTTGCTGGGGCGGCGGAGGATTTCAGTCGGCTTTTTGGGGATTTTGGATGGAGTGAAGGGGCAGCGGCTCATCGGAGGACGGCGGGCTGAGGGCAAAAGAGGCGGTGGCTCGCGGTGGCCTGGGGGGAAAGGGAGAAACGGCGGCGGTGGGTTCTTTGGCGGCGTCGTGCGATTTTCGGGGAGGGCGGCTAAACGAGGGTTACGGGATTTTATTTGTTTTTTTTTCTAATCTAATTTTCCACGATGGAAGGATAAAGGAGATAGGGAGTTGACTTTTATAATTTTAATTAATTTTTAAATTCCAAAAAAGTAACTTTCCATTTCGACCTCTAAACGAGACCCTCTGACTGTCATCCTTAGCTAAATAACCCCATTCCGAACACAATGGGATATGTTTTGTAACCCAGTTCGGCTGTTACGATCAGTTTTTATCAAATTCAAAATATAAATCAGTATATATTGAATTTGAACGCACATTTTAATTTACTGGGGTCACATACTAACTCTAAAAATTACAGAAAAGTTATTTCTAGCTTCGTATTGACGATACGGTCCTAACAAAACTAGTTTCATCAAATTTCGAGACCGTTGGAAAAATGGTCATTTTCCAGTCGATTAAAATCAACTGAAACTGGTCAAACGCGTTTTCCTTTTCCACGCTCACATATTGAATTCAAAAATTACGAAAATTGAAACCTAGCAATAATTTGACATCGCGGATCCAACAAAAGTGGTTTTGTCAAAATCCGAGGTCGTTTGCAAAATGGCCATTTTTAAGGGTCAGGATTCCATAGCGACTATTCTGAATTTTCAACTGGACATATCTTTTGATTCCCGCTATGAAATTCCAATCTTTTGGATTCATTGGAAAGATATTCTCAATTAGATTCAAATATTTTTCGTTTCACAAAAATCCGGTTTAATTTGCACCCGGTACCTTCATTTGAAATTTGAAATCGAATTATCGAACTACCCCGCCATTTTCAATTCCTTTTATAATTTAAAATAAATAATTATATTCTAACGACGATCTATATAATATATACGTTTGAATTCTATTCAAAATAAATTTCTCGTCGTTATTATTTAAAATAATTCATTTTAAATAATCAAAATTCGCTAAAATTGCCAAAATAAAAATTTTAAATTGACTCAGATTTCCGGGTTATTACAGTGACTGCGGTCAATCCCCCAATCTTCATTCCTTTGTCCACGGCTATCTTCCAGGATTTGATGGACCATAGCTGCAACATTTGCACTGGTCATCGGAGGCTCGGGATCAGCGCTTCTCGCTCTGTGGAATTCTCCGATCTCTCTTCTAGGAACAGCCACGAAATCTGGAGCTCGGATTGGGCTTCGTTGCCCCCCTGTTACCATGAGTATTTGTACGGCGAAGGGGCTGAGGTGGTCTATTCTCAACAAGACTGTCCACAACTCGAGCTCTAGGAGTTGCGGCACGATTATTCAGGTTGCGGTTTGAGGGTCCTACACCAAGTGTCTCTTCCTCTCGTGATGGCAGGGTTCCAAATCGTAGCTGCTCTATGTTTTCAGCCCTCTCATACGGTCGCCGCGGAGGTCTTGGCGATTCCTCTGACGAAGAAGAGTACTCTGGGGTGAGTGGACGAACTGGGAGTGTTCTTTGTCCTGTGAGATCATCGAGCCTTCTATCCATAGCAGTTATGTTCTGTCGCAGCACAGAGCTTTGCTGCCTTTGAGCAGCTAATTCATCAAACAGCCTATCCCACATTTCAGAGAAGCGAGAGAGATCTCCTTCAGTGACCGGAGTAGAGGGGTCATATTGGTCATCAACATTTTCTCTTATGCGCAGGGAACTTGAGCCAGGTCGAACAGAGGTACCGGGACGGGAAGAGTGAGCCATAACCTCCTTTCCAGGTCGAGTTGTAGTCTGGTCATCACTTCGGATCATTGTGGACCTGTGTCTGTGGCTCGTAGTGCCCCCCTGGGGTCGGATCGTGGTAACATTAGGTGGAGGGTTCGCGGCGTTGTCGTAGGATCGAGTGACGACCCCTTCAGTTTGGATCGTGGCGCCCCCTTTAGACTGGTTCGTGACGCCACGTTCGGATCGGTCCGCCCCTATGTCACCGCGATCCGCGAGGCCCTCCTCAACCTGTTCATGTACACTTTCTTCAACTGCTTCATTCGCGACTTCAATCGCCTGTGAAGCTCGTACTTCCTTAGACTTCTTTCCAGCCATGATATCAGATGCCGCTGGAATCTTCAAAAATCTGAACAGTGAAGTTTCAGGGCTGTTTCCTTCGGACTTGAATATCCAAACAATGGAGCAACAATCCAATATGCCGAGAAATCAATTCTCAGTGAAAGCACCAAAATGTTAGATCAAAATTTGGCTCTAACACCCAAATTGTTCTGATTCGTAGGGAATTATAACTGAAAAATAAGGAAAAAGCAGAAAACACACACGGTTTATAGTGGTTTGGCGTTAACGAGCCTACGTCCACTTTATATGCTATTGATTATACTTTGGATGCTAGTACAACCAATGATTTCTCTCAAACTCACTCTTACAATTACGATTTCTCTCAGTTATCTCGAAGTAAATCTGGTATGAAATAGTAGTATGACAGTAATGGTGGAATCAATCCTTAAAACTGCCAAAAGATCCTAAAAATGCCAAGTTCTGGGCTATTTATAGCTGATTTCTTCAGGCGGATCGCGGTCATACGTGGCCCACATCCCGAGGATCTCGGACTGGTTCGTAGCTTAAGGAAGAATTGGTCAATATGATAGTTGTCGACAAGTGTTGCAAGATCCTGCCTTCTCGGATCGTGAATGACTCGGTCTTGACCTTCAACTTGGTATCTGGAATCGGATCGCCTCGTGGTGAAGAGGAGAGGACGGGTCGTGGCTACAGGTACAGATCGGATCGAGGCTACGAGGGACGATCGGGTCGCATACTAGTGCAGCGATCCGGGGGAGTGTCACGATTCGGGGATGACGATATGACCATGATCGAATGCTCGAGGGGTCGGACCCTTAAAGACTCATATTTCCTTTGCTTTTGGACTTTGGTGGCTAGGTCAAAAATCTAGCCAACAATATGGATTTAAACGAATGTTGTATTTACTACAACTCAACCCGTTAATCACTCATTAACTAACCGTATTTCTAGCCAATCTTCGCTAATGAACCTTAACCATTCCTTAGTCAAAAATAAAATCAATCAAGTTCGGGTATAATTACCTTTCATACCTTAATTGAACGACATTCTTAATTTTAAAATAGACAAAGTTCACAACTTCAATCTTTAACAAACATTTCTTAATTTTAAAATAGACCTTAATTGAATGACATTCTTGCTTTTAAATCACTATTCACTTTAAAACGTGAATATTATTCCTTTACAGAAATTTGGACATGTTTTGTGAAATCAATCTTGAGTTTATTTGTGAATACCTTTACAAGTTAAAATTCCATCTATCGAGTTATTTTATAAATTCATACTTCATAAACTCTATTTACAAGTTAACTTCTTATAAATTATTAATCAAATTTATAACTTAATCTCGATTTCATATTCAATTATAAATTATTGGTTTCAAACCAAATATTAACTATCATGTCAAATTCTGAATTATATGATGTATAATTTCAAAAGATAAATTATTTTTATAACATTGGACATAGTCGAATTTTAATTATAAATCGTTCTGGATTTATTTCAATTCTATTTACATTTCGAACATCGAAATAATTTCATCATTTTCTTTTGAAATGATTTCCCATTTCCTTTTTAAATTCATTCTTGAATTTGCATTCCTAAATTATTTAATAACTATTATTTCATCTCATTTATAAACATTGTTTATAAATCAAACTACTTGTTTTTATATAATTTAAAACAAGTTATTATTTCCTAATCCATTCAAAATTAAGTTTCTATTTTATAAAAATAGATTCTTCCCTTACAAAACCTAAATTCTTTTTCATTTCATTTGAATATATTTTTTAATTAAATACCAATTATTTTAGGGACAGATTCAAACATCCCATACACACAATAATCAACCACAAATTATTTGTCACATCATATAAAGTAATATATGAAAAACAACAATATAATTGTTGAGGAATCCAGTTGGATCTCTCCAACATGATTCCTTGCATCCAAAGATGTCAATCAACATAAATAACACCAATTTTATATCAATATGAAATATTAGAGTAAATAGAATTAGTATTCAACCAACGATTTATATATATAATGTAATAACCCGAAAATCCGAGCCAATTTAAAAAATTTATTTTGGCAATTTTAGCGAATTTTGTATATTTAAAATTAATTATTTTTAATAATAACGACGAGAAATTTATTTTGAATAGATTAGAACGTATATATTTATTTGAATCATCGTTAGAATATAAATATTTTATTTTAAATATAAAAGGAATTGAAAATGGCACGGTAGTTCGAAAATTCGATTTCAAAGTTCAAATGAATGTACAGGATTCAAAATAAACCGGATTTTAGAGAAACCAAAAATATTTGAATCTAATTGAGAATATCTTTCCAACGAATCCAAAAAATTGAAATTTCATAGCGGGAATCAAATGTTACGTCCAGTTGAAAATTCAGAATAGTCGCTATGGAATTCTGGCCCTTAAAAATGAAAATTTTCCTAACGACCTCGGTTTTCAACGAAACCACTTTTGTTGGATCCGGGATGTCAAATTATTGCTAGATTCAAAAATTCATAATTTTTCGAATCAATATGTGAGCGTGGCGAAAGAAAACGTGTTTTAACAGTTTCAGTCAATTTTGATCGACCAGAAAATGGCCATTTTTCTAACGGTCTCAGAATTTGATGAAATTAGTTTTGTTAGAACCGTATCGTCAATACAAAGCTAGAAAATATTTTTCGGGAATTTTTAGGGTTAGTATGTGGCCCCGGTAAATTGAAATGTGCGTTCAAAATCAATATATAGATTTATATTTTGATTTTGACGGAAACTGATCGAAACAGCCGAATTGGCTTACAATACATATCCCATTGTGTTCGGAATGGGGGTAATTAGCTAGCGGTGGCAGTCGTTGAGTTTCGTTTTGAGATCGGATGTGAAATCAACTTTTATTGAATAAAATAATAAATTAATTAAATTATAAATCCCCCTTCCCTTATATTCTCTCCTACCCCACTGGTCAACGCTCTCTTTCTCTCTCTCACTTTATCTCCAGTCATTCGAATAAATAAACAAAAAAGAAGAAGAAGGGATCGGAGGAACCCGTAGTCTCCACCCTCCTTCAGGCGCCGCGCGCCGCCACACCTCCCTCCGCAGTCCTCCGCTCAACACGCTCCCCCCCTCTAGACCCTCTCCTCTCTCCTACTCTCCCTCCCTCTAATTTCTACCCCACCCCCTCATGCCCAAATCGACCCAGACCCGAAACCCTAGCCCGCCGGCGAGTTCAGCCACCCCTCCGCCATTCCGACCTCCGACTGCTCCCCCTCCTCCACTCCGGCGCACCATTCTTTCTCCTTCCCCTCTCCAAATCCTATTGTAAGCGTTTTTATTTGTTTATTTTATGTTATTTTATATTTACCCAACTTATTTTATTTTAAGTTAGGATTTTTATCATTAAAGGTGAGATTTTTATATGCATAATGATAAGACTCGTATATATAAAAAGAAATGATTTTTATTCATTAGTAAAAGAAATATATGATTTTGATGATATGAACTTCAATATAAAAATCGAATTTTTATATATGTAAAGGAAGTATAAAAATCGAATTTTATATATGTAAAGGAAGTATTAAAAAATCGAATTTTTATATATGTAAAGGAAGTACAAAAATCGAATTTTTCTATATGTGAATGAGGTATAAAAATTAGAATTTTCATGAAGAAAAGGTTAGATTTTTATCTATAGAAAGATTAGATTTTTAAATGCGAAAAATAAGATTTTTATCATAAATGAAGTAACGATAAAGATGCGATTTTTATACACATGAAGATGAGATTTTTATTTTCACGGATAGCATATAAAACGAGAATTTTAGTTATATTGATACCATGTAAAAATATAATTTTTATGCATGAAGTGGTATTATAAAAATGTGATTTTTAACATGAAACTGCGTATAACAGATCTCGTTGGAAGCACGGCAAAGATTTCCTACATATGAAGAGTCGCGGTGTTTGGTTTAGCTAATCGGTGAGAACTCCTCACTTTTAAATTTATTTTCTAGTTGAAATATATACTAGGATGCGGACGGTGCTTAGCAGCACCCGACACCCGTCGTCCACAGACCATGGATAGCTTGTTTGTTTGATTGGTGTGTTGTGAAAGTTGATTGTGTGATGTGGAATGGAATAAAATATTTTATAGTGGAAAATATTTTATAGTTAAAAATATAATTTTTAACGTGTATATAAAATAAATATTTATAAACGAATTGGACGATTTGTTTATATACACCCATTTGACTGATATTGATTGGGACGATAAAATTTACACATCGCCCAACTGCACAAATAAAAATCTGTGTTTGTTGATTTGAAATCCCATACGGGTGTTGGGATGATATTCGGCGTACACTAACCCCAATTATTTAGTTGTATGTCGATCGATTAGTCGACAGACTGTGTAAGCGTTAATTATTTATATTTAATGCTTATGCAGTTGTCTGGTGCACTCTGGATGATGGTTGATGTTTTATCGTTGCTATTATATACATGTGTTGTAGGGAATCCATATAATTAACATGATATGGTAATTGATTGGGCCTCATTCCAATTTGGAAAATAAGAAATATTATAAAATAAAATTCATGTGTTGAATAGAATAAAAATTCATGTGTTGAATAGAAAGAAAATTCATGTGTTGAATAGAATAAAAATTCATGTGTTGAATAGAAAGAAAATTCATGTTTTGAATAGAAAGAAAATTCATGTGTTGAATAGAAAGAAAATTCATGTGTTGAATAGATTGAAAATTCATGTGTTGAATAAAATAAATATTCATGTGTTGAATAAAAATATAAATTCATGTGTTGAATAAAATATATATATTCATGTGTTGAATAAAAATATATATTCGTGTGTTGAAGAAAATATTCATTTGCTGAATAGAATAACGAAGTTATTGAAATATATAAAGCCGTGTTGATTAGATATGCGCCATTTTGACGCGAACGATATTTATATCGATTATATTCGTTTTTATAATGATTATAGAAAAGGAAGTGATTTCAAAATATAACGTTTTGAAAATATTAACATTTATATGTAATGATATGGAATATTCAATTTTGATTTAAAATTGAATATGAAGTTGAAATCGTTTTTTAAAACGATTTTTGAAATACGTTTAGAATTGAAATAGATGAAGTATATATAATATATACTATATATATATATATATATTAAATGGCCTGAATAGAACGCGTCGCGCCGCGGTAGTTCGCGAATTTCGACCATTGACTTCGAACGGATATTACGGAAGATCCGACCGTCGGATTCTCCTAAAACTGGAACCGTTAGGTTCGTATCGAAAAGAGCTTTCTAACGAATATTAGAGATTTGAAATCTAACAGTTGGATTTGGAATTATATCCAAATCAAATTTGGAAAAGGTCGCTGTAAGTGCAGTTCGATGGCCGTTGATGGAAATCGACTGTACGGGCCTTGATAAAATTATTAAAAATAGTAATAATTTGTGTGAAATCATAAAAAATGGTTTGGAAAGAATTGGGATGAAAAACTCGATGTTTGAAAAGATAAAAATATATTTTTATCGAAATGAACTAGTTTTGAACTAGAATTATAATTCAATTATTTTTAAATTAAATAAATTGGTTTTGAAATGGTTTTTAAAATAACCAGAATTTCCAAAAATTGAATTGGAATGGATTTGAATCGAAATTGTCTTTGGAATATTTTGATGTTGGATTTCATGATTATGAAGATATTGTTATGGGAATTTGAAAGATATATCGTTATTTCAAATATGATATTTGTTGGTCGTAGAATTTGATATTGAATATAAGCCGATATATTTTCTATTCAGAGCCTTGTATTTAATATCAAATAGGATTTGGGTTTGTTGTGAATGGTGTCTTCATTTACACTGTTCTTAAACCCAGTTGAGAAAAAGATTAAATCCTTTTATTTAGATTTAATGAAGTATACCAATTAAATGGTATTGAATTGGAATTGAATTTGAATTGATTTTTGGGTTTATTGTGAACCATGTTTAAATGACATTGGTTCTTTAACCTAGTTAAAGACAGGATATGATTTCCCAAGTTAAACAATCATTAATATGATTTTTGGGAAGATTAAAACCAAGTGGAGTTTTAATGAATCTTTAATTAGATTGAAATGATCGAGAATAGAGTATCACCAGTTTTGCTCCAGGCGATAGTTAAATCTTTAATTAGATTTGAACGTGAAATGGTAACTGAATTTACCGATAACACCGTGGTGTTAGATATGAAGTATTACCAGTTTTACTTCATGGGATGAATAGGTTGAGGTTGGGAAATTTAACAAGTGATTACTTCGGTAAGGTTCGCTAATCCCGACTAGTTTGGATAAACCATAATTTGGTTTGAATTGATATTCAAAAGAAGATTAAAGAATAAATTTAAAGAATTTATCTTTGATAAAATTAATGGGAACCTTTCCCAAAGTATAAGAATATTTGAATAAAAGAATGTTCTGAATTGGAATGAGGCGTATGTTGTGTTTGCGTAACACTTGTTTATTATATACGCGAGTTATTCAGAAAGACCGGGTTTATCCCATTTTGAATAACTGATTCGACGATGTGTTGAGGATGTAGATGGTGGTCGAAGACAGGAGGTCTTCACATCATTTGGATAATTATTGATGATCTTGATTGGGTTGTACACCCAAGAGGAGGGAATCAGTTGGTGATACCAGACGTACTTGGAGATCGTTGGATATGCGAGGTACAAAGTGCCTCCGGTTTCGTTCAGACCCAGAACGAACTTGTAAATGGACTGTGTGTCTGACATTGGATTTTATTCTGTGTAATTGATTTCTATTAAATATATATCTGTTTGACGGCGGAGAATTTATTCTCTTGCTTAACGCCCTTCTCTGAGACGTACGAGTTCAGAGGTTATATATTGATGGATATCAATCGCATGGAGTGAATTGCCTGTGTGGCATGCCTAAGTGGCAAATGATCAAGGCTTTTATTGAAAAGCAGAGTCTTGTGGTTGATGATCAAAGCACCGCCTGTGTGGCATAGCTTTGTGTAATGTTGATTCGCGAGCCCCACACCCCGCTTGTGAACCAAAAACGGGAGAGGACATCAGGGAGGGCATGCGTTTCCTTCTAGTTAGGGTCGTGTCAGTGACCAACCAGCCCCGTCATTTATTTTATTTTCACCTGTGTGGTTGTTGCTGTTGCGAGGCGCCTCGGATATATCGGTGACTATGTGGAGCCGATGGGGTCGTTTGGCTCATGTACGCCCCAAAAAGCGAGGAAACGCAGTGTTCAGGCATTTTAATCCACATTAGTGGACCGGCCCTGACGATCCAAGGGTCACTCGAGCTCTGATCCTGAGGCTCGGGCTAGACAGTCACGAATCGGTAGAGGACGATCCCTTGCCTCGGTTCACAGATGGAAATCCAACTTCCAATACGTGACATTTGCGGTTTTGATTGTAGAGCCTAGTATTGGCGACATAATATATGGTACCCATGCCGCCTAGGATTGATACATTTATATTTGAAGTTGTTTTATAAACTATGCACTTATAATAGTAATAAATGATTTGTTTTTAACGTACCAAGAATGTTTGGCTATTATAAGGGAAAACCCTATCCTCCGGCTTGTGTTTCATTGTGTGATGGGACCTGGGTCTTATAATAGCTTCATTTTTCCAAAAAGCACCGCGCTATTTTGTTATATGCACTGGTATTTTTGGGAGGAAACTCGTTCCATGTTATACGACCTGGTCCCTTGATATATCTGATTTAAAGTAAAGTTTTAAATAACTGTTTTAGTTCTCACACCAGTCATATGACTGACCTGGAGTTTATTGTTTTAACCTAAACTCTGGGTGCCCTTATTTTGACACGGGCAGTTAGTAGTTTTGGTTTTGCAGATTTATATTCACAGGATCCTGATTTACAGCTGGAACGATATCCGTAAAGCTCTGTATCTGTATATCTCTTTCAGTTGTGTATTGTATTATTTTTCCGCTGCATTGTAATTTGTAAATCTCTGATATTTATCAAATGTGTAATATTTATTCATACTCTGTATATTCTTGTATTCTGATGAATTGTTGTAATAAACAATGAAATGTTCTTCTGTTTGCGTTCCGATTTTTCATGTTCTCAAAACAATCAGGGGTATCGAACGGTCTTGGTCGGTTTAGCGATCGATTCGGATCGAGCGAAATTCCTTATCGTCACAGTTGGTATCAGAGCTTTGGTTTACAGAGCTCGGAGAAGAAGATACTTTAGAACCGAACGAAAGAATTCATCGGAGATTGGATTAGTAATATCCAATGAGAATGACTCGTTAGAGATGGGATCAGTAGTATCCTAGAACGGGTGTAAAGAGTATTGTTTTGAAAAATAAAATTGAAAACAAAATTTGTTTTGAAAAATTAAATTCAATTATTCGTATTTGAATATTTATTTGTATTGATTTGGACAATCAAGTATATAAAGATTTTGCATATACGTCTGATCCGCGTGTATTTGAAGTTTTAATATACTGGATAGATATGGAGTTACACTCTAGTCGCCCGGAGATGGTTCTGAAGATTGATCGATCATCATCAGAATTTATGTTCGAGTTTCGAAAGGTTTAATATCTATTTATTTCCATTAGACTGGTGTAAGAACCAAAACTAGATAGGGTCTATTGTTGTGATTTGGCATCAAAAATCTGATTTTTGGACTATGTATCAAAATTATGAATTTGAAATTATAATCAGCTAATTGATTGATGATTGTGTTGGTTGATTATTGGTTGATTAATTAAATGTTGAACCTTTAGCCAAATTGAATCAAATAGTGAGTTGTATTAAAAATTAGTCGCATTTGCATGCATATACATGTACTTACATTGAACATGTCATAGCAAGGAGGCTAGAGCAGAAGAATAAAATTGTTTGCCCGACAATTAGGTACATGTTTACTAATTTCTTGGGTTTGGATGATTTTATGAGCCGATTGGCTAGCCGCTTGGCTGTTTCTTTTTCTTTTTGGATTGGTGAGGGCCATGGGAGGCTATTTGAAATATCCCAAAGCTCCTGGTGCAGGGGAGGTTATGGAAAAAAAATTCAAAAATTTAGGGTGTTAGCCAAATTTTTGAATAATTTGAAAAGTTCTTAGAAACTGAAAAGTTGAAAAACTTAAGCTGTAAAGAAAATAATGAAAGTTGAGTTGATTTGCTAAACAACTTTAAGCTTCGTTCCTTTTCGGGGACGAAAAGTTTTAAGTGGGGGAGATTATAATAACCCGGAAATCCAAGCCAATTTAAATTTTTTATTTTGGCAATTCTAGCGAATTTTGAATATTTAAAATGAATTATTTTAAATAGTAACGACAAGAAATTTATTTTGAATAGATTAGAACGTATATATTTATTTGAATCGTCGTTAGAATATAAATATTTTATTTTAAATATAAAAGGATTTGAAAATGGCGCGGTAGTGCGAAAATTCGATTTCAAAGTTCAAATGAATGTACAGGATTCAAAATAAACCAGATTTTAGAGACACCAAAAATATTTGAATCTAATTGAGAATATCTTTCCAACAAATCTGAAAAATTGAAATTTCATAGCGGGAATCAAAAGTTACGTCCAGTTGAAAATTCAGAATAGTCGCTATGGAATTCTGGCCCTTAAAAATGAAAATTTTGCAAACGACCTCGGTTTTTGATGAAACCACTTTTGTTGGATCCGAGATGTCAAATTATTGCTAGATTCCAAAATTCATAATTTTTCGAATCAATATGTGAGCGTGGCGAAAGAAAACGTGTTTTAACAGTTTCAGTCAATTTTGATCGACCAGAAAATGGCCATTTTTCTAACGGTCTCAGAATTTGACGAAATTAGTTTTGTTAAAACCATCTCGTCAATACGAAGCTAGAAAATATTTTTCGGGAATTTTTAGTATGTGGCCCCGGTAAATTGAAATGTGCATTCAAAATCAATATATAGATTTATATTTTGATTTTGACGGAAACTGATCAAAATAGCCGAACTGGCTTATGATACATATCCCATTGTGTCCGGACTGGGGGTAATTAGCCAGGGGTGGCAGTCGTTGAGTTTCATTTTGAGATCGGATGTGAAATCAACTTTTATTGAATAAAATAATAAATAAATTAAATTATAAATCCCCCTTCCCTTATATTCTCTCCTACCCCACTGGTCAACGCTCCCTCCCTCTCTCACTTTATCTCCAGTCGTTCGAATAAATAAACAAAAAAGAAGAAGAAGGGATCGGAGGAACCCATCGCCTCCACCCTCCTTCAGGCGCCGCGCGCCGCCACACCTTCCTCGACAATCCTCCGCTCAACCACGCCCCCCCTCTAGACCCCTACCTCTCACCTACTCCCCCTCTCTCTAATTTCAACCCCACCCCCCTCACGCCCAAATCGACCCAGACCCGAAACCCTAGGCCGCCAGCGAGTTCAGCCACCCCTCCGCCACTCCGACCTCCGACTGCTCCCCCTCCTCCACTCCGGCGCACCATTCTTTCTCCTCCCCCTCTCCAAATCCTGTTGTAAGCGTTTTTATTTGTTTATTTTATGTTATTTTATCTTTACCCACCTTATTTTATTTTAAGTTAGGATTTTTATCATTAAAGGTGAGATTTTTATATGCGTAATGATAAGACTCGTATATATAAAAAGAAATGATTTTTTATTCATTAGCAAAAGAAAGATATGATTTTGATGATATGAACTTCAGTATAAAAATCAAATTTTTATATATGTAAAGGAAGTAAAAAAATCGAATTTTTATATATGTAAAGGAAGTATAAAAAAATCGAATTTTTATATATGTAAAGGAAGTACAAAAATCGAATTTTTCTAAATGTGAATGAAGTATAAAAATTAGTTTTTTCATGAAGAAAAGGTTAGATTTTTATTTATAGAAAGAATAGATTTTTAAATGCAAAAAGATAAGATTTTTATCATATATGAAGTAACAATAAAGATGCGATTTTTATATACATGAAGATGAGATTTTTATTTTCACGAATAGCTTATAAAACGAGATTTTTAGTTATATTGATACCATGTAAAAATATAATTTTTACGCATGAAGTGGTATTATAAAAATGTGATTTTTAACGTGAAACCACGTATAACAGATCTCGTTGGAAGCACGGCAAAAATTTCCTACATATGAAGAGTCGCGGTGTTTGGTTTAGCTAATCGGTGAGAACTCCTCACTTTTAAATTTATTTCCTAGTTGAAATATATACTAGGATGCAGACGGTGCTTAGCAGCACCCGACACCCGCCGTCCACAGACCATGGATGGCTTTTTGTTTGATTGGTGTGTTGTGAAAGTTGATTGTGTGATGTGGAATGGAATAAAATATTTTATAGTTAAAAATATAATTTTTAATGTGTATATAAAATAAATATTTATAAACGAATCGGACGATTTGTTTATATACACCCATTTGACTGATATTGATTGGGACGATAAATATTACACATCGTCCAACTACACAAATAAAAATCTATGTTTGTTGATTTGAAACCCCACACGGGTGTTGGGATGATATTTGGCGTACACTAATCCCAATTATTTAGCTGTATGTCGATCGATTGGTCGATAGACTGTGTAAGCGTTAATTATTTATATTTAATGCTTATGCAGTTGTGTGGTGCACTCTGGATGATGGTTGATGATTTATCGTTGCTATTATATACATGTGTTGTAGGGAATCCATATAATTAACATTATATGGTAATTGATTGGGCCTCATTCCAATTTGGAAAATAAGGAATATTATAAAATAAAATTCATGTGTTGAATAGAATAAAAATTCATGTGTTGAATAGAAAGAAAATTCATGTGTTGAATAGAAAGAAAATTCATGTGTTGAATAAAATAAATATTCATGTGTTGAATAAAAATATAAATTCATGTGTTGAATAAAATATATATATTCATGTGTTGAATAAAAATATATATTCATGTGTTGAAGAAAATATTCATTTGTTGAATAGAATAACGAAGTTATTGAAATATATAAAGCCGTGTTGATTAGATATGCGCCATTTTGACGCGAACGATATTTATATCGATTATATTCGTTTTTATAATGATTATAGAAAAGGAAGTGATTTCAAAATATAACATTTTGAAAATATTATCATTTATATGTAATGATATGGAATATTCAATTTTGATTTAAAATTGAATATGAAGTTGAAATCGTTTTTTAAAACGAATTTAAAACGATTTATAAAATAAGTTTAGAATTGAAATGGATGAAGTATATATATAATATATATAATATATATATATATATATATATTAAATGGCCTGAATAGAACGCGTCGCGCCGCGGCAGTTCGCGAATTTCGACCATTCACTTCGAATGAATATTACGGGAGATCCGACCGTCGGATTCTCCTAAAACTAGAACCGTTGGGCTCATATCGAAAAGAGCTTTCTAACGAATATTAGAGATTTGAAATCTAATGATTGGATTTGGAATTATGTTCAAATCAAATTTGGAAAAGGTCGTTGTAAGTGCAGTTCGATGGCCGTTGATGGAAATCGACTGTACGGGCCTTGATAAAATTATTAAAAATAGTAATAATTTGTGTAAAATCATAAGAAAAGATTTGGAAAGAATTGGGATGAAAAACTCCGTGTTTGAAAAGATAAAAATAGATTTTTTATCGAAATGAACTAGTTTTGAACTAGAATTATAATTCAATTATTTTTAAAATAAATAAATTGGATTTGAAATGGTTTTGAAAATAACTAGAATTTCCAATAATTGAATTGGAATGGATTTGAATCGAAATTGTCTTTGGAATATTTTGATGTTGGATTTCGTGATTATGCAGATATTGTTATGGGAATTTGAAAGATATATTTATATCGTTATTTAAAATACGATATTTGTTGGTCGTAGAATTTAATATTGAATATAAGCCGATATATTTTGTATTCAGAGCCTGATATTTAATATCAAATGGGATTTGGGTTTGTTGTGAATGGCGTCTTCATTTACACTGTTCCTAAACCCAGTTGAGAAAAAGTTTAAATCCTTTTATTTAGATTTAATGAAGTATACCAATTAAATGGTATTTAATTGGAATTAAATTTGAATTGATTTTTGGGTTTATTGTGAACCATGTTTAAATGACATTGGTTCTTTAACCCAGTTAAAGACATGATATGATTTCCCAAGTTAAACAATCATTAATATGATTTTTAGGAAGATTAAAACCAAGCGGAGTTTTAATGAATCTTTAATTAGATTGAAATGATCAAGAATGGAGTATCACCCGTTTTTCTCCCGGCGATAGTTAAATCTTTAATTAGATTTGAACGTGAAATGGTAATTGAATTTACCGATAACACCGTGGTGTTAGATATGAAGTATTACCAGTTTTACTTCATGGGATGAATAGGTTGGGGTTGGGAAATTTAAAAGTGATTACTTCGGTAAAGTTCGCTAATCCCAACTAGTTTGGATAAACCATAATTTGGTTTGAATTGATATTCAAAAGAAGATTAAAGAATAAATTTAAAGAATTTATCTTTGATAAAATTAATGGGAACCTTTCCCAAAGTATAAGAATATTTGAATAAAAGAATGTTCTGAATTGGAATGAGGCGTATGTTGTGTTTGTGTAACACTTGTTTATTATATACGCGAGTTATTCAGAAAGACCGGGTTTATCCCATTCTGAATAACTGATTCGACGATGTGTTGAGGATGAAGACGGTGGTCGAAGACCGGAGGTATTCACATCGTTTGGATAATTACTGATGATCTTTATTGGACTGTACATGCAAGAGGAGGGAATCAGTTGGTGATCGTCCAGACGTACTTGGAGATCGATGGATATGCGAGGTACAAGGTGCCTCTGGTTTCGTTCAGACCCAGAACGAACTTGTAAATGGATTGTGTGTCTGACATTGGATTTTATTCTGTGTGATTGATTTCTATTAAATATATATCTGTTTGGCAGCGGAGAATTTATTCTCTTGCTTAACGCCCTTCTCTGAGACGTACGAGCTCAGAGGTTATATATTGATGGATATCAATCGCATGGAGTGAATTGCCTGTGTGGCATGCCTAAGTGGCAAATGATCAAGGCTTTTGTTGAAAAGCAGAGTCTTGTGGTTGATGATCAAAGCACCGCCTGTGTGGCATAGCTTTGTGTAACGTTGATTCGCAAGCTTCACACCCCGGTTGTGAACCAGAAACGGGAGAGGACATCAGGGAGGGAATGCGTTTCCTTCTGGCTAGGGTGGTGTCAGTGACCTACCAGCCCTGACATTTATATTATTTTCACCTGTGTGGTTGTTGTTGCAAGGCGCCTCGAATATATCGGTGACTATGTGAAGCCGATGGAGTCATTTGGCTCATTTACGCCCCAAAGGGCGGGGAAACGCAGTGTTCGGGCATTTTAATCCACATCGGTGGATCGGCCCTGACGATCCAAGGGTCACTCGAGCTCTGATCCTGAGGCTCGGGCTAGACAGTCTCGAATCGGTAGAGGACGATCCCTTGCCTCGGTTCACAGATGGAAGTCCAACTTCCAATATGTGACATTTGCGGTTTTGATTGTAGAGCCTAGTATTGGCGACATGACATATGGTACCCATGCCGCCTAGGATTGATACATTTATATTTGAAGTTGCTTTATACACTATGCACTTATAATAGTATCAAATGATTTGTTTTTAACGTACCAAGCATGTTTGGATATTATAGTGGAAAACCCTATCCTCCGGCTTGTGTTGCATTGTTTGATGGGACCTGGATCTTATAATAGCTTCATTTTTCCAAAAAGCATCGCGCTGTTTTGTTATATGCACTAGTATTCTTGGGAGGAAACTCATTCCGTATTATACGACGTGGTCCCTTGATATATCTGATTTAAAGTAAAGTTTTAAACAACTGTTTTAGTTCTCACACTAGTCACATGACTGACCTGGAGTTTATTGTTTTAACCTAAACTCTGGGTGCCCTTATTTTTACATGGCCAGCTAGTAGTTTTGGTTTTGCAGATTTATATTCACAGGATCCTGATTTACAGCTGGAAAGATATCCGGAAAGCTCTGTATCCGTATATCTCTTTCAGTTGTGTGTTGTATTATTTTTCCGCTGCATTGTAATTTGTAAATCTCTGATATTTATCGAATGTGTAATATTTATTCATACTTTGTATATTCTTGTATTCTGATGAATTGTTGTAATAAACAATGAAATGTTCTTCTGTTTGCGTTCCGATTTGTCGTGTTCTCAAAACAATCAGGGGTTTCGAACGGTCTTGGTCGGTATAGCGATCGATTCGGATCGAGCGAAATTCCTTATCGTCACATATAACTACATATATTATTTTAATCAATTTATTAGCAATTCATCCAAACAACCATTACACAACATTCAATCATCATTTATCAATTCTAAAATATGTTTACAAAATTATAAAACTGGACAGAGTTAATGAGTTTACTCACCTCAGTCGTTAATCGTTGAATGACGATTAATGTTCGATAGATCTGATCAGGCATTTTATTTTACCTAAAATTGTAGCGACCTCCAAATAGCTCCACACCAGTTCCAGCATATAGCATGTGATCTTACGATTCCAACGGGATAAACCGTTTGTAAATCTAATCACGTGTAGAGGAGATATTAAATTAACAGTTTAATACATTATTAAATTAACTTGAAATTAATTTATTAATATATAGGGCCTTACCCACTTTCTTCTTGGCCCACCAAATTCTCCACCTGGTCCTCCTTCAACAGTTTCTCCATCTTCCACTATTTGAATCTAATCCCGCTGCTCCATTTTACATGCCATTACCATTTCTTCTGGAGCTCCCATTTCCACGTCTTCTTCACGAAATTAAAAACCACAACCACCATTCACCTCCTCAACCTCGACCCAGCGGTCACCTCGCCACCATCTCGCATGCCATCTTCCAGACCATGATGTTAACACTAATACGCACGACACACATAGAAGTGTGAACCAAATTTGAACAGAAAACCCCCAAACTCTTTTTGCCAAAATACACCCTCTTGAGCCCACGCCAACTACCATTTCATCCATCGTCGCCAAAAACTCTGGCAAATCAAAGCCCAAGGTAGACTATATAAATATCATATCCTGGATATCGCGTTCGAGCCTTAAAAAATGGTTGAACTTGAAGAGGATCTCACTAGGGTTTCATATATATATATATATATATATATATATATATAAGTTGGAATTTTTTATAAGAGGATTTGATTTGTTTAGGAATTTCAAAACCATGGAAAAAGCTTCGGCTGTTAATTTTTGTAAGAAGAAACAGAATGGGAGGCAATGCATATTTATAGCTTTACAATAACATGGCCAAGGAGTATAGTACATGTAGGTCGGCAGTAGGTATGTGGGAAGGTTACGTTAATTTTTTTAATTGCTTAGCTTAGGGACAAAGGTTTGATTTTTATATTAAATTGATTTGATTTTATTAATATATATACACACACACACATACCTGAAACTTGCATACGAAGTAACAAACTAAAACTACCACATACGAGCTCCGTTTGTGGTAAAACGTGTAATCTTATAATAATTAAATATTTCAAACACGATGGAAATGCTTTCATCAAATTTCGAGTCAGTTTGTAAAAGTTCCTTTTTAATTTCAAACGGTTAAATAATTTGCGTTTAAATTGCGCACGGTCACAAAATAAATCCAATTAACGCAAAACTGAAAATCTTACAATAATTAATCACTACGGATTTAATAAAATTAGTCCCATCGAAAACAGAGACCATTTGAAAATTGGTTATTCTAAATTCCATATTAAATCGATATAATATAAATCGATTAAAATAATCCAATTTAATAATTATAAATCATTATTATCGTATATATACATATATATCCAAACAGAATATATACAGCTTTAGAAATAAACAAAATGCAGATTTACACTTGATATTTCAATTTCAAGTTAAAACGACATTCAATTTATATTTAAAACCCTTTAAATTTAATATATAAATCGTTATAATCTATAAACGATTCTGTAGTGACTTTCTGAAAATCTGATTTGGACATAACTTACAATCTATAATACGAAATCTCGATTTTTTTCTTTTAATGGAAAATAATAGTTCAATGGATTCGAACATTTCTTGTTTGAATGAAGTCTGACTTATAACGAATCATGTATATTCATTTAAAGTTCAAAACGTAAAACTACGAACTACGATGAAATTACGAGCTCATTTATAATTATATTAAAAAAATAGCATGATAGTTATATTTAAATTAATCCGTTCAAACTTTTTATTATTAACAAATTCAATATAAAAAAACCATTTATATTTTTATTTCAGTGTTTTTAAACTAATTTAAATACACTTAAAAATCTGAGTTGTTACATTTTCGTTGACGAAATAATAATATTGAATTTAATTAGCTGCACAGTTAATTGAACATCGTAGAATCTGTCTGGTCGGATACTGTCCGTGTTTGAATCTGTCTGGTTAGATACTATCCGTGCCCAAGCCAAATAAAATCACGCAATTTTCAAGTTCTCTTTTTCTGAAATGGTTACGAAAGAAAATCGTTGCAGCTGTCCTTCTTCACGCACCTTTATTTCATTATAAACAAATGCACGCTCCTTCTCCATACAAAAGCTTCTTCCTCTCCCCATTTTTTTCTTGCAGCCATTAGATCTAGCTCCTTTGAAAAAACTCAACAAAAATATTTTCAAACTCCTCCTCTTCGCTACAACAAACTGCGTATCTCCACCCTCATCACATCTCCTATCTCTCCTTCTAACTGGCCATTTCGTCCATCACTGTACCAGACCGTGAGCTTCTCCCTTGGATGTCATGGCTTGAAGATTTCATTGTCATTCCCATCCTCATTTAGTGAGTTTTTCTTTGTTTGGTCTGTAGGTGTTTAGCTTTCTTTAAACCGTGTTTTGTGTGCCTTTGTGTCTAAGTTTGCTTGTGTGTTTTGATTTAACGGCGACATATAATATGAATGGATTGCTCCATTAGCCAAGAGTTAGGCTATTCTGCCAGGCCAACCATACAGCCATTGTTGATTATAAAGGCAGTTATGTGTAGACAAAATTATATAAAAAATGTACAAGACATTTCTATGCGCCCCTTGTAAACAAATAAAGAGAAAAAATGAATATGTTCTGAGTTTGTGGACATGAAATTCAACGCATGGTTTTGCATGACTTGACGTTGTTTATTATGCAACCCAAGATAGCGGGTTGGGTAGATTTATTGTTCATGGGTGCCGTCATCCATGTATTTAACTCATAATATGTCATGACTGTGCTTTTCTTATAGTTTCAAATTACTATTTTCGGTCAAGAATTTGTTTGATTCTATTAGACCATGTTATATTATAGCTTCACTATTGATAATCCAGTCTTTCATTTGTACTTACTTAGTTGGAAAGTGTAATTTAGTTTTGTAGTGAAGGCAAATGAATTTTATATTTAGATCTTAATGCAGAGGAAACTAAATAAGCACTCTTCGTACTACTGCAATAGAGTATCTAAATTATATCCAATCACAGAATGTGTTGAGTTTCATTCGTAGAGCAATTGTAAATAGCACACAGAACGTAGAACATGTTTACTTAACATTGTCCATACATATCAAAAGGGAAATATATTGTTTTTGTAGAATGCGTTAATTTGGGGGAAAAAACATGTTTCACTTTGTTTTGTGATAAAAAATTTAATTTTGTGTGCGTTTCTTGTTGCAAAACAGATTTGGTCCGGTTATAGTTGATTTGATTTTAAATGCATTAGAATTTTCTCGTTTTCTCGTGTTCGTCTGTACCATCTTTTTCCGTACCACGAAAGGTAAGTTTATCTCACACTTGAATTACATTATTCATGACCGTAAATTTAACTTTAATGAAATGTTGATTGAAATGCGTAGGACTCGTTTATAGAAATTCATGTTATTGGTATATGAGTTGCTCACATATGACACATTAAAACATGACATTCATATGACACAAAATTTTGAACAAGTGATATGTGAATGTGATGTGATGATATGTATGTTATATGATATTGCATTTAGGTTTATTTATGTCATTCTCATACTGCAAGTTCCCTTAGTTTAGGAAATCACTACGGGTTGAAATTATACATACCTGAACAATCTTATAGATTAGGAAAAATGGTTATGTGTTGAAATGGTAGACCTGAGCGATTTTATTGATTTAGGGATTGCGGGTTGAAATGATATATACCTGTAAATATTGAATTAATCACTTGACCCTAGGTAGAAAACTATATATGGACACTTTGGTTGATTTCGTAATGTTTTGAGATAAATTGATTTTGAAAGGATCTAGTTTAAGTATAATATACAAGGTCTTAAAAGTAATTTTTAAAATCAAACTATAGGCATTCTAGATTTTTAAATTTCAAGTAATGTAAGGTTTTAAAAATGAAGTCGTTTTAAGATCATTTTGTTTTAAAAGTTAAATTTTACAATTCTTATATAGTACAAATATTTTATAATAAAGTTATACTTAATAAATGAAAAAACTAATTTAAAAATCTAATTTTGAAATGATTTCAACTTATACAAACTTAATGATTTTAAATGTGTTAATATAAACAATTTCAAATTACATTGTAGTTAATATTTTGAAATTTATTTAAAAATGGTAACTTGTGATTTTATATTTAATTCGATTTATAAATGACTACGGTGTGAAATAAGTGATTAGTAGTGAAAGAGACCAGAGTCGGTATAAATGTACTCCCTGTCAACACCGATACCACTTTAACAGCTATGTACGTGGTGGAGAATCCAGAATGAAGTAGGATAGATTTGACGAACAATACTGGAAAGAAGTAAGAGAACGATGATTAATAGCCTTGCTTTAGAGTCATAATTTAAATAACTAAAACAAGAGCTATACCGTGATTAATTGGGTTGCACCCCTTATCGAACAAGCTTGTTCAAACCATATCTATTTCTTAGTGATTTGAGTGGTGGATCCACCCATGATTATGGGAGTGTGTTCGAGGTGGGCGTTAGTAGGTGTTATGCATCACCACCGGTCTGGGAGTGCAATTGATAGATCCTACCCTGGATATTGCCTTGAATACCTTACCATATTTACCTTGATCATGCCTACTAGGATTTTATTTTGCGTTTACCTATGGAATGCTCCCAGATAGCCCACCGGTTTGGTAGAGTTTACAAAATTGTATAGACTACAACGTTTATAAACGGTGTAAGGATAATAATGGTAATCCCGCTTACGCTATTTTCAATAGTATATTTCCTATAGACATTATTATAGTAGCGTAGTGTATTATATTACATAGTTTATAGGATCCTTAGAAGATGGAAATCCCAAACATCTTTTAAGTTATTTATGCATTTCAGTTGAATATTTCAATTGAGTTAAATTTCTGTTATGAGAATATTAGTCCTGATCCGAGTGTTTTTTCTTTGCATTTTTTCTCGGGTCAGCCTGAGTAGCACAACATTGGAGTCTTGTTTTGGAGCTAGAGACCTTTTGGAGTTGTAGCTGTTATCTATTATTTCCTTCAGTTATTCTAGATTCTAGTTGATTTGGCATTTGTTATGTGTTGATATATCATTTATTCGTCAGAGACATGTTGTATTTATTATATCTATGTCACTTATGTACCTCTTTGAGACTATTTTATGTCGTAGCTCCATGAACTACTATAGTTTTATTTTCCGCTACGAGTTATTCTATGTCTGTGATCTATATTGTGATTCTATGATTGGTTTTATTTTACCCTAAATTATATTAACTATATATTATTTAGAATGATTCAAGTCTGACATGTGAGATTCATTGTCGATTTGAATGGTTCAAAATAGTGGGTTGTTACATATATACATATATATATATTAAAAAAGTTTAAAATTTTGATTGGTTTTCGCTACATTTTGTAAAATAATGCTTACTTGATTCAGTTTTATTTAACTATTTGAATCTGCATCCTGACTTTTAATCTTTCTCCTCCAGAGTGATAGCTTGATATTTTACACTATAACTGCAGCATAAAAGTTAGAAAGCGATGTTATCTTTTATTTTCTCATCCACTACATCACAAAGCCACAAACACTATCCTTTTATTATCATAGCAACTGTTCATAGATTACACAAATTGGAAAGCGATGCTATCTTTTATTTTCTTATTAACTAGTTTGATTCATATATTTAGCCAATGAATCTTCGTAGTACATGTTAGCGGGTCATCATGTGCACTATATATGAAATTATGATGTGAAAATAAACTTAGGATGGAAGATTTGAGAAACCTGGACATGTTGGCTTGTTTTTTTCATGTACTTTTATATCGTGCATATCATAATATATTACTTTATATTTAATTTTACGATCATGTGATGTTGTCAGTTTAACATGATGAATATTTCCAAGGTAGTGTGGCATGGTGGCATGGTGCCTACCTACCGAGTTAAAGGTCGGGAATTCGAGACTCCCCACAGACCTAGTGATGTATTAACCAAAATTATAAATAAATAAATAAATAAAAAACATGATGCAAACTGAAGCATCTACCTTATTATTGCATATATAGTCTTTCTTTGTTTTGTATCATCATCATTTTATGTTGTTATCATGATTGTGTTGTGTATCTAACAATTCTATGATTTTTGTTTGATGATAAGAAACATATATTTATTATTATAAATGTGTTTGTAATTGTACTGTTATAACACATCACAGACAGAATATAATATTTATATTTGATAAAATACTACTACGCAAGAATTTAAATATTCAAATAGTATTTTATTTAAATATAATATTTTATTTCAATATTTGATAGTACAAATTTATAACTTCTCTATTTGTATATTTCACTGAAATAAAATACGTCACAGTTCATATTAAATTTCATTTGTATACAATGCTCCTCACTACAGTGCACTCAGTTACATTTCACTCAAGTGGTACATATACATTCATACACTCGTATACAGTCACACTCATTTGTCTTATGTCTGTCTCACTGTCAGTCCAGCCTTTTGTTTACCTGTCACATAAGAAAAACACACAGTAAACTATAACAAAAATATTGTAAATTATAGCAGATACAATTTTATTTTAAAATTTATTTGCCTTTGAATTTTGGTGTGTTTCTCATCATTTTTCATGACTTAATCTGATTTATATGGACATCCATCTGTATCTAGACAGCTTGTGATATTCACAGTAATGCACTGTAAATACCACGAGGTATACAAATCATCTGTAGTGCTACATATATATAATCTTCACGTGCACTATACATGTATACACATATATGTGTATGTATATACACATATTTTTTGTAGAGGGGCAATATGGTTAGAAAGAAACAAATATATCGAATATGATGTGTCAAGTGAAGCTTGACAACATTTTCATGTTGCAAGTATCCATGAACACTCAAGCAACAAATACAAACATATATATATACGCACATATGTGTATATATACATATGTATGTATATGGTGGTACATGCATAATGATGTATAGTGCTCAATACTGCAAGCAAAAGCCAGTTAAAGATGTACACTGCTCGACCATGTACAAATGCAACATTCAAGTTCAGGTATGCAAGTCAAGACTAGAGAAGGAGCATGCACAAGCAAGATCGATCCATGCACAAGACAAGTTCGAGTAGCCCAAATGAAAGGTCAAACATTTATATATGGACAATGATCAGTCCAAATGGAAACAGCAAGAAAATATGTTCATGTTTGAAGAAACACAACAGCAAGAACCAAGACAAAACAAAGCCATCAACATGACAGTGTGATTATGCCAGTGAAACAACTCAGGCATGCACATGCTTTGAAAGAGGTGCTCAAGCATGTGTGCCGAAAAGGTTTACAAATTTTTAAAGCATTTGTATAGGGGAATGTACACGGTAATACACGGCAGTGTAATGGAGTGCACAAATTCAAGACTGTGTACACTTGCATATTAAAGTGACAAGCTAAACTGGTCCAAACAAAGAGATCCCATCAGACCAACTTTACATAACAATGAAAAATGAAGCAGAAGCACAAGTGAATTTGGCAAGTCACAAGTAGCGTTAGCAAGCAAGAAACTTTTATTTTGGTAAATGAAAAATAATACACGCAAATATGTTCAAGATATATTTTGGCAAACTCATTTCTGTCCTTTCCAAAATAGTCAAACAAGCAATATTAGCATTCTTTTTGAATTGATTTCAGAAATTACAGTTTTCGGCAGAAATCATTTTAAATGTTTCCAGAAATCAGAATTTCTTTTTGGCAAGAAACAAATCAATTTTACAGTGGGACAGATATTTTTGGCATGTTTTATTTTTCCATAAATCAAACAAAAGTTTCAAAAAAAATTATTTATGGCGAAGTCATTGTCAAGAATCAATGTTTTTCCATAAATGGAAAATTGATCAGTGTTTGGAAATAGGCTAATATGCAAGAAATTTTCCAATTTTCAAATGAAATTTTGGCAATTTATTTTGTTGTAAAACAACCCACAAAGTCATAGAGAATTGTTTCCAGTTTTTCAAAAGTACATATCAGGCATGTGATCAGTGTATCGAAGAACATATTGGGCAAAAAATCATAAATTTGTTTCCGGATTTTATCAACAACAATTTGACAAGTCATAGGAAATTTGCAAATCAATCAGCTATTTTCATTCCAGGAAACATTTAAGGATTCACGATTATTTTTATCACATGTGAATCAAGCAAACAAACAGGTGATTCAAGGCAGTTGATTGTTCAAGAATCACGCAAATATCATTCAATCAAGGCAACAACAATCGTGCAACAAATCAGACGAAGTCACGTATGAAATCAGAGATAAAATAGGGTTTTCTATAACCCTATAAAAACTATTCATCATCGGCAAGGGAGTGTCTCGAAAACAACAAACACGAGATCAACAAAGAAATCAAATATGAATTACTCACTTTAGTTTTCGATTGTATGCAAATCGCCAAGCAAGAGAGGCAGAAGATCCCGATCACCAGAGCAACAATTTCTTCATGAAATTCACGCCGCGGTTTGGAGCTAACAAGAAAACCCTAATTTTAACTAGGGTCGGTCGGCAATAAAAGAATAGAAGGAAGCCAAAGTTAAAGTGAAAAAGGAAATGGGCCGGCTTGCATTATAATTGTAAAAGGGGGTTTCTATTTTACTTTACATTGTATTGTTTTGTTTTTACTCTTGTAAAATCAAAATTTGGTTTTCTAGTTTGTCTGTAAAACTAGGTCATCTAGTCATAGGTTTTTAACTAGCAGTTTTCTAGTATTCGTAATAACTAGGGTTTACTAGCTATGGGTTTGTAGCTAAAGGAAAATCTGACCTTGGGGATATAGATCAGTCTAGGGTTTTGAGCGTAGGATTAGAACAGGAGCAGGGTTTGCGAGTTTACAGGGTTTGTAAGCGGGATTTGTTTTAATACCTAGTAAAAATCTTAGGAATGCAGTAGTAGGTAGGGTTTGCTGAAGCTGGGTAAAAACTGTGTTATATACTTCTGTATTTATTTTTATTTGTTGCAATCTAATCTGTGATATTTTAAATCTCGAATTATTTCAATAAACTCTATTAACCCCCCACCTTCCACTCTCTAGGGTTAATCTAGATCCAATAGATTGGACTTGGCGTAGAAAAGTATAGCCATTATATTATAAGCTGCAACAATTATTTTCTTCATTTCATGTTCATACAGATCAAAATATGAATTAAATTACTTTTTGCATCAAAACCGAGTGACAGTTTTATATTGGTTTGCATATTCATAACCTATATTATTTTAAATTTCTGGAGTAGTTAGATTCTTTTTTTTTTTAAACTATTTCTTTAGATCTGAAAGTTGGTATCCACTTTTTACTATCTGTATCTTGTGGATTTATTCCCTTTGATATTAGCAAAGCCGTAAGTTAAGGGAGTAAATTATTCGTTGACGTCCAAGTTTTATTAGAACTTATTATAATGTATCTATTCACCTGATTGGATATCATTTGAGACAACTATGCAAGTTTGATGTTCACTAAGTCAACAAGTAACGCTACAAGTTAAATGTGATAATTTGATACTTGATGTTTATGGGAGATTTCGTTCATGTGAAAGTGTAGTAGGCCAAGCCATTCACTCATTCAAGCGTATTTTAGTTGTTACATATCATTTGCCAGTTTTGAGTCTATATACGATCAAGAAAATATCAGGGAATCAAATGGTCTGTTGCCTCCCATTGATGTGTGCAATTGGAATTAACTCTAGGCAATAACAATTTGTTTTCTATGTACATGATTAGCTTTTTTTTCTTTTCCTTTGTCCAATGCTCGACTTAGGCTCATCTAAGCCCACCTGTATTATTTTTTTTCTAATTTGTTGTTGTGCCTAGATGCATAATGGTGCCATAGCAATCTACCACCTCTTTAGTAGTGTTGCTTATCGACATGTTGCATTTTCAATGACTTAATTAGTAACCTTTTTGGGTGTTTCACCCAGCTATGACAATGTTGCCTCAAACCTTTTTGCATCTATAGAATTAGAGCTCCAATCATCTACCTGTTTAGACGCTTCTGGATATTAAATTTATTCCATTTTTGAAGTTTGAGTTGAAATTGATGGTACACTAGGGTATCTGTTGTTAAATTTTGGAGCTAGCATTGTAAATTTAAAATTCAAAATGTTGCTGATTTTACATATCAAGCACTCCCTCTCAAGTCACTATTTAATTCTTTTTAGAAAGGGTCATCTTGTAAATACCTTTATCATTTCCATTACAGTATGATATCCATAATTAGCATCATGACACAAGCAGTGTGGAATGTACATAAATGTTTGTCAATTGTGCTTTTCGGTAAAATTTGAACATTATAGATGTAAGCAGACTCGATGATCTCCAACATTGTCTTTCTGTGTATGTTTATATGTTTATATATTAATCTTTTGAAGAGATGTTTTAAAGTTGTATTTATACATTTGTATTGCATAATCCAACATCCTAAAAGAGATGTTATAGAAAATCTATTTTTATTAAATTGCCTGAAGAAATATGCAACACTCTAGAAGTGATGTTTATAATGTATCATCAAAAGTGATATTATATCTTCTTATGACACTATAAAAGAATTGTTGTGAAATGTTTTCATATAAAAGTGATATTGCAATAAATAACTCAAAGAATTTGTAAATCAAAATACAATTATTAGCAATAGGTATAAAATACATTTACAAAATTTAGTCTACCATTATTGTGGACTTGTTGCTCGATTAGATAATTTTAAGAATAATATAATGACCAATGATTTATTATCATTATTTTTTGGAAAATATTCTATGAATTACATATCTCAAGCATAACCATTTCTTGAAGAACATCTTTAGATGTTCTCCTGAAGAGATCATGAATATGTAGTATCGGATTTTTAATGAAAGTTATAAATATCTTCTTGAAAAGATTTGTATGTGCAACTAATTTATTTTTATAAAAAGCTAAGTGTTTGGAAAATATTTTTACTTTGTGATAAGTATATAACTTTTGTTTAATTCTCTAGAAAAGATATGTAGAAATGTCTATATTTAGTTATAAATTATTTTATGATAAATTATCATATTAATGTTCAAAAGTAATATTTGAGGTATATTCCGAAGTTATTTATATATTATTTGAACCAGAAGTTCAATACAGTTCCAAACCAGATGTTTTGAACATTATCACGCAGTCTTGAAGGATTCACCTTGACATTGATCTATAAATAGAAATTAATAGTTTAGATCATTGTAATAGTTTATTCTATAAATCAGTGACTTAAATGAGAAAGAATACACAAATTTATAATATATTTGTAATACGTGGGCGCACGTATATAGCCATATATATATATATATATATATATATATATATATATATATATATGTATAACTAACAAACTAAAGTTTGTTATGAGCTCAATATTATAAATTATGCATATATTATTTAGTAATTCGAAAAATCGATTGACATAAATATTGAATGGCATGAAATCATGTGTATTCAAATGATCTATATAATTAGAAAATTACTCAAAGTTACCAAATCAATGAAAGAGAAAAAGTAATATAATATAGATGCATCTTATCAACCAATAAAAGTGTTGTACTCCTACAACTAAAATATATATAATGTATTTGCTAGCAATTATGTGATAATGGATCAGAAATGAGAATCCAAAGAGGGTTTATTATTTAATTTGACAATATTTGTCAACATTGAGGGGGATGATAAAGCAATACAAGTTCATTTATAATGTTAAATATTTGTTAACATATAGAAAGATGCAAAATATTAAGAAACTTAAACAAATTATCAATCCAAATAGTAACATATGAAAATGATTTATAATGTACTCTCTTTCCTCATTTAAAATTTTTCCCATTGCGTTTTCCTATGGAGACATTACATTGGTTCGGAAGAATCAAACTCCATTTGACATAGCAAACTATTGAAATATGACATTCAATATTGTATTATTTTTCCTTCATTAAGATTTTTCCAACTGGGTTTTCCCTGGTAAGGTTTTAACGAGGCAATATTTTGATCTAGAAGTATCAAACATCTTTTGATGCAGTAAACTAATGAAGACAGTGCAGCTTGCGTGGTTCAAATTCCAGTAAATTATATCAAAGGTGATAGGATGGAGCACATTTCTCCCAAATTTTTCTTTATACATGAACTACAAAAGAACAACAATATAGGGGCGAAACAAATCCAATCTCAAGAAAGGCGGACAGATATATTCTCAAAGGCACTTTTAAAATCAATGGACTACTTTGAATAATGTGTCGTAAGTTTGAGGAAAATCATGTTATAATGTAATTTTTTTCCTTCATTAATATTTTTTTCCTTCATTAATATTTTTTTCATTGGATTTTTGTTAGTAGGATTTTTAATGAGACATTAATTTGATCTAGAAGTATCAACTGTTGTTATAATATTGTAAAACATGTTAAATAAAGATGAAATAAAATTGTACATCTTTCTTTATTTATGATTTTTCACATAAGATTTTTCCTAAAAACATTTTAATAGGGCAATTAATCTTATCATTTTTACATATGCATATTCAAGGGAGGAGTGTTGTGATACATTACAATATTAAGAGTGACTACGTTTAATGCAAGGGACATTATTGTAATTACTAAGATATGTGAAGTCAATAAATAAAAAGCTCATATGTATTGTAAAAAGACCTGAATGGTATAGAAATAAAGTCTCCTTCTAATATCTTGTTCTCTCTAATGGTTTCTCTCCTTTTATTATATATTCTTGTTTTATTCTATAGCACAGAGTTGTTTCATCAAACTTATTGTTACGAAGGTGCGGTAGCACACTTTTAAACTGAAGTGGGTTTGTCAAAATTTTAATATTATTATATTTGCAAAAGCCAAATGAATAGTTTTTGAACGTTTCATAAATAAGGAGCAGATGACCTGAACCAAGTCTTATGAAAAAAAGAAAAATGAAGTGTTTCGGTTGGAGGAGCACACCAAGGACAGATGATATTAGATCCAGATCCAGCTGATTTGGTCCCGAGTAAATCATATCTGTATTTGTTTCTCAAATGATATATGGTTCGTTTTTTATCTCCATTCAATTTCCCCCTCGAACTCCACTCCAATCAATTCACGAAATTCATCCTCAAAACACTTCGACAAATTACCCAAAATAAACGTTTGCTGTAAATTTCCTTTAATTTTCATTGTCCAATGTTTTCATAATCAACCAAACCTAAAACGTCAATCCAAGCAAAAACTCGAAGCTTACAACACACTGAAATTCAGAAAACTCCAAGATAGCAACTTACAAGTTGAAAATAACCTATTTAACTGGAAATATGTTCAATTTGTAGCTATACACAAGTACAGAATGTCAAGACATCTAATGATAAAAAGCAGTACAAGTGGGATACAATCTATGTACAGCTTTCACAAAGACATGGTCAAAACACTATACCATATAACACTGAGTCCGAGTTTGTTCTCACCTCTTTCGGTGGTGTGAACAAAACACTCGGGCTGATTGATACAAAATCAAGAGACCCCCTATGGAATTCACTGATTTCAACCAATCAGTGGGTAGTGTTTTGTTCACACCAACAAAATGGTGTGAACAAAATACTATTCATATAACACTGGCTTCAACCCTGTAGTACAAAGAACGAAAAAGAATATCAAGAACATAAAAGACTGCAAAGATCATTTATCCTTTCTTGGGAGACCTTTGCAAATGGATAAGTCCTGAACTTGCCACCAGTCATGCATTTCAATGTCAGCCTCCGATCTCTCACACTAGCCTGTGTATAAATCAATGTTATGGACTAAGATGTATTAGCTGAGACTAATTACAATGAACTGATAATAGGAACAAACATGTTTTACACCATATATTTCGTTTTTGTGATTTTGAAATGTTCTAGAAGAAAAAGAAGCGTTCAAGATGAACTCCATCTGAAGTTACAGACTACTTAAAAATTAGAGTTCTTAAAATATTCAATTTATGAACTTACATAAAGAAAATTTTGATTTTGTCTAAATTTCAAGTTTAGTTTTTATTTATTTATTAGTTATTCAAAGATCCAATTTTAATTTTTTTTTTCTTTACAATTTTCATTTTTTTTCCATTAAATTATATAAAAAAATAAGTTAAAGGATACTGTGGTTAGTAAATTATGTAAAGGCAGCACATTCACTTCTGCATTTTTTTTCCCCTTGTAAAACATTATATCTTTCAAAATTTCCCTCAAACCAATCATGATGGCTCTTATCAAATTTGTTTCTCCGCTTAACCAACGTTCTAATTTCCTTCACTGATGATTTAGAAGATAAGGCTAATTTAGCAAATTTAACAATGATTCAAAGAGAGTGTGTGCATGTTCACTTGGCGTAATCATTCTTGATTTTTGGATATAACCTGAAGCACTAATTACCTTACAGACAGATTTTTTGTCATTGCAGCTCCACATTTTTGAAGGGACACAGTTGATGTACTGGCACCACCCACAATGTTTGCTCAAATTGGCCTCAAAGTAGACACCCAATAAGCCTCCTGTTAGACTGCTTCAAATGAAACAGCACTGAGTATTACACCATAAGAAACAAGACACGTAACAGTACCAGCATACAAACTTACAGGATAAGGAACAAGATAAGTGCAATTACTCTTGGGATTGGCTTGTCTAGTTTCTGCCTCAACTTCACAGTTCTATTCAAGTCATAGTCAAAAATGCCTTTCTTCCTCTCCATCATTGTAAGCTGAGGGTTGAAAAGTAGCACGATACCAAGAAGAATTCCTGAGCAAAAACCTCCAATGCTTGAAAATGTGTCAGCTATTGGCAATAATCCAATACCGAAGTTGATTGCAGCTACAACTCCAATCATTGCCAATGCCAAATACTGAAAGATATGTATTATTTGCTAATATGAATAAAAAGGAGTAAAATGCAACCATTAGAGATTGGTGAGATACCTTAGCAGAGTATATATGCCAATATTTAATCAAAGCAGCCAGCATGGCTCCGAGCAAACCAAATAAAGGACCAGACGATCCTACAGCTGGTATGTGTTCCACAAACATCGCTGCTGTAGTACATCCCATAACAGCAGAGAGTAGATATATGATTGCAGTTCGTACTGTTAAAATACACCAAATATAATAGTTTAGACGAACTGTGCAAATCTACTACATATTTGGAGGAGTATGGGGGAGTAAACCTACATGGACCAAACTCCTGCTCTAATTGATGGCCTATAAGGATTATACTAGAAAGGTTGACAATAAGATGAATCAAGCCAGCATGCAGCCATGGGGATATCATCAAGTACCACAGTTTACTCTGTTCAAATGTAGAGCTTCGTTGAAGGCCTCCCATCTTAACCAGGCTGCAACAGTTAAATAAAATGGTATTCAATGTTATTTTCTTTTTTAAACTAAAACAAAATACTCAATGGTTCAACAGAAATCATACTTTATATCAAGAAGGATAATGTTTGAAACTACTTCAATTACAATGAAAAACTGTTTTATCTACGCACAATGCAACAATCTTGATTAAGTTACACTGCTAAACATAGTGTTTAAACTTTTTGCATGCAGATAAAATAAGTAACATACATAAAAACATCTAGCGAATGGAATTTACAAAAGCAGCCGTCTTAAAAAAAAAAATATCATGAGTGATCAATAAGCGAGGTATGATATGAAGGCGTCCTTATCATCTAATAAAAACCTGGTATACATGCCGATGATCGCGAAATTTTCAAATTATGATTCCGACTATATTTTCGTACTGCAAGTTTACCCAAAGGTCACGCTGCGTTTGTAATGTACATGCATGCATACTGAAGTGGATTCCAACGTATTGTTGCCGATGGGATACATCATTCACATTTGTGACGGCCCCCCTGTTATCAAAATCTGATAAGCTACATTTCAAAGTTTCAGTATATACGTATGCACAGTAGTATGGGTGAGGGTTTGGTTGGTTTGGTTTATCCGATTATAAAAATTGTCAAATCAAACTGAAACCGACAAAAATGAAAACCGAACCAAACCAACCAAATAAAGATTAGTTGGTTCAGTTGGTTATCCGATTTAACCAAACTAAAAATATTTTAGACTTTATGTTCATAATATTAACTATAATTTGACATAAATTATAAACATATAATTAACATATTATTTATGATTCTTATGTTTCCAAAAGTAATTTTGATACTCCCTCCAGTTCAAAATAAGTGACGTTTTGGAAAATTTCACGCATATTAAAAGAACTAAAAAAAGACATTGTTATCCTTCAGTATGTTATTAAATGCACTTTTATTTTTCATCAAAAAACGCACAATCCATGCACCTTTTATTTAGCATTGGTGCATTGCATGTAAATGTTGCATTGGAACTAAAAGATAGCTGTATTTATTAATGAGCAACATTTTCAAAAAGGGTAAAATGGAGAATAATGTGTTGTTTTGTTTCAAAACGTCATATATTTTGCAAAATGTTCCAAACTTTAGAAAGTCATATAATTTGAACTGGAGGGAGTATATATGTGATGATTAAAATTTATTTAGATAACTGAATTAACCTAAAATATTTACTATAATATCGATAAATTTGAAAATATAATAGAACTTCGGTTAATTTGGTTAAACCGATAACCAAACTAAATATTTTTCTGAATCGATTACAAACCAATATAATTTCAAAACCAAATCAAACCAACCAAAATAAATTGATTCGGTTGGTTTATTCGGTTTAACCAAATAATGTGCACCCCTACACAGTAGCATCCAACAAATTGTGTGTAATGCTCTTTACCAGCCATTAATCACAGAAATGAGTCTAGAGCAAAACTACTGGTTTATAGCATAAGCTGTCGGTAAAACAGTAGAAAGAAGGGGGAAAAAACTTTTCATTAAACCCTTCTTTTCTTTTTTGACATTGCAGCAGTATACTTTTTTTATATTTTAATGTTGTAATATAACTTCAAAACCAAATGGTACTCTATGTAGCTGAAACTGTACAGACAGATGACTGGAGTAGAATTGAATTAGTCTCTTGTTACACAGTTATAAATTCAAAATTATATACTCGAACTAAGATTCATTCCAAGTTGAATACACGATACAATTTTAATACAAAGTTTACTCGATCAAAATTTTTTGTTACTATTATCATTACTACCTCTACCATTGATAACACAACGCTGACCCATAAAAACAGAGATGTTATAAATTTTCCATGAGTACTCAGACCTTGGAAACAAAACAGAAAAACAAAAGTAGTCATTCAGTTCAAGGGAACACTGCATATAAAGCTACCTTCATACAAAAATGTTAGCTAGTGCATTTTTTGAAATAATCCAATGAATCTTTCTCAATAAACTAATTTTACGGTTTCCATGAACATCGTGAATCGCCTAATGACTCCGAGCATTACAAAGATAATCAGTACAGTCCTCCTGACTGTCGGTTGAGATTCTGAATTCCAGTAAACTGACACAACAGTAGTACTAAATGAAATCTACGGAGATTTCTCCAACCGCATACCAAACCACATACCAATGACGGTTTTTTAACGTTATTTGTTCTTACCACCAGTTTAAGTAAACAAACGGACAGCAAACCGTCTTCCAAGATATAATAAAACCGAGGATTGATTATCAGTAACCAATTATAGTTGCTCAACTAAAATCCATTCAAACTACTATACATACAACTGTAGCAACAGGAGTTTTGAGTTTATGATATGCACCATCACAAATCCAATATGTTCACCGTAAACATTTTTGGACCCAATCTGACTCTACCCAGCTCAACCGGTCAAATGGACATTAACGGCGACAAGCACATGTTAACATGCATAACCACACTTTTCAATAAATAAATAACATTTGGATATCCAAAGAGCTCAAGCTTTCTCTTGTGGAGCTTATATTTATACAAACATATTGCCTAATTTTTCATATTGTGAGACTATTCCCTCTCCGTTTTCTTCATCTCCTCATTTTTTTCCTCCTCCCTAAAATAAAAACTACCTACACAATTATTTTTAAAATGGTAATAGTTCTCCATCAAATTTACCCCTCGGGGTAGCTCGGTGAATAAGACATCTATGAAAAAGATGTTTGACAGGAATTCAAAATACAAATGACGTAATCTCCTTTGAATTAACTAAATAATGTGTTGTAAGATTAATGCATACTTAGTTAGTATGAGATAAATGAATCCCCGATATGGACACTGGTTTACCTGAGTGTTCCAAAAAAAAAAAAAAAAAACTCTTGTCACACGTGGCAGGAAAACTCAATGTGCATTTGAATCTATACATAATATGACCCATCAAATCACATTAGAATGGAGTGGTTGATTAAGCATTGAACACGAATTCTTTGTGACATACTGAATATGTTTCGTATACACATTTTTCCATAGACATATAGTTATACATTTCAATATGTGGATTGATTTTTGTGTATATATCTTAATTTCATTATATGCCCCTAAGGGCTAAGCCACAGGCTCATAAAAGACAACACCGCCTTTGTGTACTCATGCAGGTAGGTTTATCAGAAATCCCATATAATTATATACTTCAATATTTTGTTGTAAACCAAAAAATTATTAAGTAATACAGCCTCTGCCATAACATTATAGAAACTAAACACTTTTCTTGAAATGGAATATTATATTAGTTGTTTAAATTAATAATATGGTGCTTCCAGTCGTACCATATGATATAATTTAGCTCACCGAACTCAAGATTACGAATTTCACTATGTTGAGTCGATTTTCAAATTAGAAGATTGTTTTATTTTTGCTTCTAACTGTTGTCAAACTCGCGTGTATACTCGTATACTCGAACGAGTTCACGCGTTTCTTTCAACTCATCGAGAAACAACGGAAGGAAAAACGGAAAAGCCTGGAATCGTTCAAAGCGGCGCTGAAAATCGTGGAAACTTCGATTAAATTTCCGCGTAGACTTCTGGAACGAGTAAATTTCCGCATCGATTCTGGCTTCTCAATTCTCGAGCAAATTTTCCGCGTCGACTTTTGCTATGGGCTTTTCCGATTCTCGATTTGGCTTCTCGTGCGAAGAGGTGTTTCGTGAAACGTAATCGACATTATCGATTATCGATTCAGCTCGTGAAAAATAATCACAGCACTGATTCAATGATTATTCAGCTAATCATCTATAAATTTGTAAGTTTACCTTTCTTCTTCATTCAAAAATCTCTATATTCTCCTACTCTTTTGATTCAGCTGCTATTCTAATTTCACATGTCTTCAAACATTCCTGTTGCTGCTTCTTTTGGTTCTGCACCACCCAGAATTCGAGTTAATGCTGTTGGAAACAGAAGTGACGTAGCATGGAAGCATGGAGTTTCTGTTGATGGGGTCCCAGAAAAATCAAGTGCAATTACTGTGAAAAAATATTTGATGGAGTCTATAGATTGAAACATCATTTGGCATGTACACAAAAGGATGTTGGCCTCTGTCGGTCTGTGCCAGATGATGTCAAAAAACATATGTTTGCCATTTGCAAGTCGCTGCAGCAAAAATTACTGAACAAAACAGAGGAGCAAATCGATACTGAAAAAGCAAAAGGAAAAAGATCAGTTGATGAGAATAATGAGACACCTGCAAATCTTTTCAAAAAGAGGGGAGTGGGTTCTCAAGCCACCATCAATAACATTTTCAAGCAGAATTTGCAAGAAGAAGCATGTCAAGAAATTGCATCGTTCTTCTACAATAATGCAATACCTTTTAATGTGGCAAAGAGTGAAGAATTCCGCAAGATGCTGGAAATGGTTTCAAGACATGGACTTGGATTTAAGCCACCCTCCTATCATCAGATCAGAACAAAGTATTTGAAGCAAAAAGTGGAGATGACAATAAAGTCAATTGAAGAGCACAAGATTTTTTAGAAGAAGACAGGTTGCACCATCATAAGCGATGGGTGGACCGACAAAAGAAGGAGAACTATCTTGAATTTTCTAATGAACAGCCCTAAAGGTATTGTATTTTTAAAGTCAATTGATGCTTCTCATATATCAAAGACTGCAAATAAAATTTTTGAAATGATTAATAACATTGTTGAAGAAGTTGGTGAAGAAAACGTAGTGCAAATTGTGACTGATAATGCAGCAAACTACAAAGCTGCTGGTACAATGTTAATGGAGAAAAGAAAGAAATTGTATTGGACGCCATGTGCAGCCCACTGTATTGATCTTATGCTTGAAGATTTTGAAAAGAAGATACCCGTTCATCATGAGACAATATCAAAGGGTAAAAAAATTACGCAATTTATTTACTCGAAGACATCTATAATTTCTTTATTACAACATTTCACCAAAGGAAAATATTTGGTAAGGCCTGCGGTGACTAGATTTGCAACATCTTATTTGACTTTGGGGTGTCTTATGGAGCACAAAGGAGCATTGATAAGAATGTTCAACTCCAATGAATGGACATCAAGTAGGTTTGCAAAAACAAGGGAAGGACAAAATATTGAAGAAATAATTATGGATACAAATTTTTGGAAAATTATTGCAATGTGCTTGAAAGGTGCATATCCTTTGATTAGGGTACTTCGTTTAGTGGATTCGGATGAAAAGCCAGCTATGGGATTCATCTATGAGGCAATGGACCAAGCCAAAGAGAAAATTCAAAGTGCCTTCAATGGTGTCCAAAGAAGGTAGTTTACAATTTACATTATGTTTTTATTTGCCAAGTTTGCAACTGCACGAGTATATGCATTTTGCAAAACTAATTCAATTTTTTTTTATTTATTTTTTACATTTAGCTTCAAGCCTTTGTGGGATATTATTGACGAGCGATGGGATAAGCAATTACACAGGCCATTGCATGCTGCCGGCTATTATCTTAATTCTCAGCTGCATTATGCACCAGAATTTAAAGCTGACTTTGAAGTGAAACGTGGGCTTTATGATTGCTTGCAAAGAATGGTGGGTGATGTTGAAGAAATAAGTAAAATTGATGCTCAACTTGAAGATTTCAAGACAAAGGCAAAAAAAATTGGTAGTCCAATAGCTATTGCTGCACTCAAAACCAAAACTCCATCGCAATGGTGGGAATCATATGGAGATGAGCATCCAGAACTACAGAATTTTGCGATTCGTGTGTTAAGTTTGACTTGCAGCTCGTCGGGTTGTGAAAGAAATTGGAGTGCTTTTGAAATGGTAAAACTTTCTTATTTTTTAATTTTAAAAGCTGTCTACAACTTGGTATATACTGATTGAGTTTGTGTGATTGTATATATTAGGTTCACACAAAAAGAAGAAACCGACTGAAACAAAAGACGATGAACGATGTTGTTTTTGTCATGACAAATTCAAAATTGTTCAAGACGAAACAAGCTAGAAAGATGGTTGAATATAACATTGAGGATCTTGAATCCGATAATGAATGGATATTGGAGTCGAATGATGAAGGGTCATCAAATATTTTAGATCTTACTTTAGACAATGATGATTTGGAATTTGACACTCAAAATGAAAGAGAGGAAGATGTTGGAGCTGCTGTAGAAGGTGGTGTAGCTGCTGCTCTAGAAGAAGATTTGGAGAATCCTAACCTTGATGATGAAATTGATGGAGTTGAAGCTGAAGATCTGATGGAAGATTGCAATATTTTGCTGGAAGACTAAGACTTGTGTTAAGGTTATTTTGTTGGAACTTAAAATTTGAAAGTTTATGTTATGTTTTATTATGAACTAATGATTAATGAAAATATTATGCTATGGCTGTTTTGTTGAAACTTGAAATTTTATTTTTAATTTTCATTTTGTGGGAACTTACGGTTTGGAATTACGATCCCACGATTTACGATTTTTGTATACCCGAGCGCTCCTTGGTGAGAACTCGAGTTTGACAACCTTGCTTACTCATTCCGATTAATGTTTTCAGCATCTAATCCCTTGCAAATCCTTTTAAAAATGAATCTACCGGATTTTGGTATTTCTTACGAAATTTATGTTAATTACCCCCATCAATGAGCATTTGCTCTATTATCACGTGTCTTAAATCAATACGTCTAGGTTAACCATTATATGCATGACTATATACCCATGATAATGTTGTTGGGCTATCAATGCACATGTATCGAAGGAAATGGTTTTGGTCATATAGAAATTTCTAATATTGGATTCCTTAACCATTTTACTTCTTTGCTGCAAGAACCAATACTATAACTTTAGTTGTTATGATAGAATCAACAACACAAGTTTGTTCCTTTAAAGTCTGGAATATCGTTTCTCCACCTTAAGTGAATATTCATTCATTAGTTGACTTATTATTATCCTCTGTGCCAATGTACCAACTAGCATCTATGTATCTTTCAAATACACTTGAATACTCACTGTAGAAAATACTTAGTTTATGGCTCTTTTTAAATATTTTAAAATCTATTGTGCGGTTATTTAATGAATATGACTAGGGTTACTAGTGTATTTACTTATTTAACGGCATAGGCAATGTCAGGTTTAGTGCATGTCATAGCATATATCAGGCTTCCAATAATTTTAACAAATAACAGTTGATTCACCAATCCACTGATATTAGAATATAATTCCATATTTGGATCAAAAAGGATGATTACGTGTTTTCTTTTAGGATCTTTCCATTTAATTAGACTAGGTAATGACCAATCCTTCTATTGTTTTTATGATTCTTAAATTTAAAATAATTTCAGTTTTGCTCATATCCTTCATATCAAAATATGAAGGTAAAAACATTTACATTTCTTCACAAATCAAGGCATCAGTCTCAAATATCAACATATCATCAATATAAAGACATATTTTTACTATGTTACCAACACGGAGTTTACCACAGAAATTCATCTCACTCATGAATCCTAATACCACTTGATACTATAGTTGTAACAGTAACACCCCGTTATCCAAGACCGAAACTACAACCCTATAGATGTTGCAATCATCTTTAGTGTCAGCTGTCGATGATAGAAAATCGGATTTTAATAAATCAAAACATCGGGAAACACACGAGTATGAAAAACATCACAAATCATTCATTGATATAAATTTTCATTCATACGACCCTTTCGTAAACTCGTTCAAAGAATATATAATTTATTACAAAATATACTCCGATAGCAACATATGACAATGCCCCTTGGTTGATCAGAGTCTAAAACATAGACAATAACAATATTGTCGATAAACACATCAAAACAGAACAAACAGCGGCGCTCCTAAATAGTTATAGCCTCATGCTTGCCTCCGGAAGCTTATTCAACAAAACTCTTGAAAACCCTAATTCTCAGCCTACTTAAATGAGCATTTAAGAATTAGATGAAAAAATAAAAACTTCAGGTCAGTCAACCACCGACTAATGTAAATAATAATCCTTACTACCCGAAACCTAGCTATCTAGCAGGATCACGCCGCAGTCCGTAACGGGTTCCCCCTCGCTAGTATCAAGCTACCTCTGGAAACATTCCCGAAATATCTGCACTTCAGTGGTTAGTACGAAACCACAATAACATAAGTGACTTTATAAATATGTATGGACTCCCCATCCCAGTTATTCCAGATTTCTCAACCTAACAGTTTCTAATGATTTCTCATCATTTTCTATATTTAATGATTTCCTATTATTTTCATTTAATTCGGTTCCCCTCCATGTTTCGCAAGGTAACCCCTGCTAGCACTTGAAACTGAAACACCTTCCATATTGTGCAAAGCAATAAGTCTTTTCTTTTAGTACCAGCACTGCGCCACTCAAAATACCCCTTTGCTAAGCAATGAAATCATCATTTTTTATTTATTTGAATTCCGCACTACGTGAAGCAACGAAGCTATTCAATTTTCATACTGTGCGAGGCAATAAAATTCCTCCTTCCGGTCTCTTTCTCATGCTTCATAAGTAACCCCTACTAACAATGGGACCAAAGGTTTATTCTTTCATTTAATTGGTTCCCCAATTCCTTCTTTTCCCCATTGGTTTCCTCAATTTTTAAGTGATTCCTCCATTTAATTTACTAATTGGTTCCCCCAATGTTCATACAAATGCAGATGGTGTGTTCATGGTTTTCCGCCAATAACATATGCGACAATCGATGGTATCCTACCAATTAAATGAACATTTCTCTCCGAAAGGAATCCCCTTCCAGCTTAATAAGACATGCAATCTTTTACTCTGAAGGCTACCCATTCAACATCATTCATTACTCACCTTCGAAAGGCAACCCCTTCGACTTCATAAAACAATCAATCCATCATTTACTCTTGAAGCAACTCCTCTAAGACCATACATTTTCACGTGAAAGGAGCCCCTTTCGAATCCATGCAGTCAAGCAATAACCAAGTTCTGACATCAAAACCATGACGGCAAGGCATAAAGGCAGAAACCTCTAACTCCTTTACACAATCATACTATAAAGAGCTCTTCGTTAACATTACTAACATCTGTTTTAGGCAAAGCCTTAAATCCATTATTAAAAAATTTCCTTTTGGCCCGTTATCCACATACAAAAAAAAAAAAAAAGGAAAACAAATTTTCAGAGGCATGTCATCGTAGGCAATGGCTTTGAGGGTTTGGAATCGCTCCTGGTTCCCCCGAAAGGTATGTCCTTATTCAAAACAGTTTCATATCTTGTAAAAGACCCCCTTCGTCCCTGCCGAAAGAGGGAAGGCAAAGCCTCTAGTGGAGCAGTTAACTTTCAAAACACATAAGTATCAATACCAAAGCTCCTCTGGATGGTAAGAGGCGGATGCCAGAATACTTCTTATATCATACATAGATGTTATTCCAAGTATCCAGTGCTACTGAAAGACGACTTCTGAGAGTATCAGAACATTGCCTCCGGAAAAACAATGGGCTGACAATAAATACGAATATATTGACTTACAAAATAAAATATTTACAACTAATTCATATAGTCTAACCATATAAACATACTTTTGTACCGATCACGTATAAAATATTTATACATTTATTTTAATCAACATGCAAGCCTTCCCTAAACAATACAAACTTAGAAAATTTACAACTAATTCATACATCCATGAAAAGTTATGAAATTTGAAACTTATCTCTAAAATCACATAACATCATACCAAAAATCCATGGCAGCCGGAGATTTCTAACCATAAGGTTTAATTTAAAACCTATTTATTTTCATGTATATAAAAACCATATAAACATGTCAAACATAGTTATTGATTTCCCACCAATTAGCATTATATAAATCATAAAACAAACACTACTTTCGGCTATTTCTCCAACAACTAAAACATAAGGGTAAGAATATTATTCACCTTGATTAGTTCAAATTTTGAGATTTGTTGACAAAGTTTCCAAGCTTTAAATTCTAGGGTTTTCTCTCTTTTTTCTTCCTAGTTTTAATGGACGATCACCTTAGTATTCTTTTGATTTTTAGAGTGAATGAAATGTGGAAAAAAAATGTGGTATGATATGACTAGACATAGAGACCGAAAGTTTACCATTTTGTCCCTCTCATATGTCATTCCCTTAAGCATTAGTTCATTTGTTTCTAAGGTAAACCCACTAGTTACTTTATTAAGCTCATTTCCTCGTTCACCGCACTATTCTCATTTAATTTATCCAATTAAATCCATGAATGATGTTATCAAAAATTAGGGATATTACAATAGTTTATCGAATTTCTCATGCCATTATTGCATTGATGGTTCATGACATCCACTTGATAAATCTTTAGTTTAAATGTGCTAATATAATTAATATCTCAATTGTTGAGACCATCAGGTGCATATGTGTTAAAATAATGTATTCCTTTTTTTAGTAAATCATTTAACGACTAATCTAGTTTTAAACTTTTCTATTATATTACTTGCTCTTAATTTTTTATTGAATATACACTTACATATTATTGATTTAGAACTAAAAGATAATTCTACTAGTTTCTTAGTTTAATTTCTAAATTCCTCTCATCGTTTATGGCTTCTTCTCAAAAGGATGAATCATTAGACGTTATTGCCTCATTATATGTTGGGATCAAACCCTACACTTGTAGAAAATGGATTACTATGCAATAATATTTTACTTCTACAAATAAATGACAAAACTCTAACTTAAATGTTTTTTTCAATCATCATTTTTTACTTCTCCGAAGAGGTCACCGATTTTATTATTGGTTGTTAGAGCGTTTCAATTTCACAAACAAGATCATTGGCCTCCACGATTTCATTAATATGTGTTAACCTACACTATTTCACAGATGGATTAGACGGAATTCACACGAGTATATATACATATAACACATCATCTCTTCAATCTATGATTGGGTTTAATTCAACCAAATATTAAGTCCTATTACTAGAAACGTGTAGCCACCATTGTGTTGAGTGTATCTTAAGAAAATACACTCTATATCCTTTTGTAAAATTCTTGATTTTTTGTTTTAGTAATCAAAAAATCGCCTACAACCCTAGACTTTAAGATAATCTAGATCGATCTTTTCTTTTCTTCCATATTACGAAGTGACTATTTTTTCGCGTGAGGTATTCTATTTAATATATAATGCATAGTCAATAAAAACTTACCTCAAAAACTAGTATAAAGAGCAGAGTTACACAATGTAGCGGTAATCGTTTCGATTCTCATCATACTACTCCATTATGGTGTATAAGTTATGAATGTTTCATGTATTATTCCTACAACTTCACAACATGCAAGGAAATGATATTTGTTTCCCTTATCAAATTCAAAGGTCCTAATTTTGGAAGTGCATTGCCTTTAACTTCCATTCTATGTCAAAAATAATTATAATCAAGGTTTAAATCTCAAATATCGATCGTGCTATGTTTCGACGATTTTAGAGACTTGATCTCGTATAGGAGGAGACCTAGGATGAGATGGGTCTAACTTGAAGTTTTTGTCTCGGATTTCCATATCAGATTTGAAAGTTTATACGGGAAAATCTCGAGGTATACGATATGTTGAAAACTGATATCCCTATACTTCATGAATAGTATTATAAAAATAATAACTTAAACTTGAATTGCAAGGTCACTTCATTGTTCTTAATTTACGAAAGAACATTCATACTCATAAATCACAATATGCTAAAAAAATAAGAAATACACAACGCAAATAAATAAGTGCTTACAACTTATGATCCATGAACATGGATTATTGCTAGACATAGAACATAAAAACAATCCAAAACATTAAACAATTTAGCATAAGTAGAACAAAAAATTATAGCATAAGTAGAACATAAAATACATAATTTTATATGTAGCATGCACGTAAAAAAATAACCAATATGAAAATCATAAGTACGGTAGAACATATATGAATATACGATATGATCATTTAACATGTAAAATATAAAATAATAGGGGATTATCGTGACTATATTTAAGTTTTTCAATTATTGTTTTCGTTCAAGCACGGATTTAAATTTTGACCAGAAAAACTAAGATTTCGGCTGATATTTCAATATCTCATCTCTAACGATATATCGTTTGATGTTGCGATATCTCGAACGATATATTCAAAATGAGATTTACAGTAAGAATTATTGTTTCATTTCAGGAGGATCCCAAAATGAGATCTCAAGCGATATTTTTGATATTTAAATAGTGATTGCAATGCTTTATCTTAAGCGCACGTTAGACAAATATAACTCTTTGAATGATCATCTATGAAAGTGATATTATACATTTTCCTCCTCTTGTTAGTGTACTATGTATATCATAAACCTCGCTATAAGTTTGTTGTATAAAATTAGTAGCGTTAATAGTTTTTACTGAAAATATTTTTTGATTTCTTTGTTAAATAGCATACCCCATAAAGATCATTTAACTTGTTAATATACTTAGAGATCATGTTTTATGTGTTGGGGTTATCTCGCATGTGACAATGAGGAATGATAGTTTGAAATTGGAATAATCTCATATTGTTAAATAACTTGGAGAAACGGTATATAAATATGTATTGCTAGACACGTAACATAAGAAATTCCTTTTTGTTACAATAAAATGTATGCCAACTCATATATATATGTAAGCTATGTGACGGAGACGGAAAGTTTGGCATAACCGTCATTACACAACAATTGGTATCGAAGCCGAAATTTACAAACTGTGTGTGATGGAGATAAAACAATGCTCTTAAAAGTACTCCAAGTGGATGCGAGTTAAGGGGAAGATTGGTAGTGTTGTCTCACATATGAAAAGAAGAAACAACGGTTTGAAATTAAAATAGTCACACATCGCTAAATAACTTGGAGGAGTAATGTATAAATATGAGTTAGTATACACATAACATCAGAGTATCTTTTTGTTACATAAAACTGTGACAACTCATATGCGTATATCAAATGTCGGGATGAGGAATTTAGTCTAACTGTCATTACACAACAATTGGTATCAGATCCGAATATTCTAAATGGACCATGCAGACAAAACAATGCTCTTAAAAGTACTCCAATGGAGCGCTCGCCAAAAGGGATATTGTTAGGGTTATTTCGCATGTTGCAAGGAGAAACGACGATTTGAATTTGGAAGTCCCGCATCGCTAGATAATTTACGTAAGTGATGTATAAATATGAGTTGTTAAGCACGTAACTTTACGAATTCTTTTTGTTATAGTAAAATGTATGTCAACTCATATGTGTACGTCACGAGCTGAGGATTGAAAGTTTGGTCAAACCATAATGACATAATATAATGCAATTATATCATTTATACATCTAGCACAATCATGTTTTAATCTACTGTGACATAAAGAAAAAGAGTCAACAGCATAATTAGAAACGATTTTTAATGCTTGAACATTCCATCACATGCACTTTTCCCCACAAACACTTCATCTTTGATCAATACGTATTTATCTAATTTAAAGACTTGATGAATTCGAGCTCATTTAAATGACTATAGAAAACAATGTTTATTTCTTCGAGTACGCAATATGCATTATTCAATGTCTAATCTTTCCAAACGTGAAATCCAAGCATATTGTTCACTTTCTCTTGACTTATGCATTGACTTAGTTTCTCGTTTATATAAATATAGTTTCCATCCTCGGACGGTTTAAATTTCTTGAATCGGCTCATATCATTGTAGGTATGCTTAGTAGCATCAAAGTTGATCCATAAAAAATCTTCTCTTTCAATCATATTATTTTCAAAGATTATGACCACGAAATTTTCTTTTGGTGATTAGTTTTCTATTTTAACAAAACAAACTTTTTTAAAGTGACAGTTTTTTCACATTCGTAACAGCCATTAATTTTATTTTATTATATTTTCTTGTTTTTGAAGTTATTATCATCCTAAAACTTCCTATGTTGATTAAAAGAGCGCTCAAGTACATTATTTACCTAATTTTCCTTTACGTGTGATCTATAATGCATACAATGTTGGATCATCACTTTCCTTTTGCCTAAATTGTTCTTCGACATGCAGATATCGTGTTAAGTTTTCCAGGCTCATCGGTTCCTTCTTGTGTTTTAGTATTTTCCTTTGATCTTTGCATGAATGAGTAGGTTTACCTGTTATGGATGAAACTTTTATCTTTTCATTTATATTATTAATTGAGGATGCACGTTATTTTATTAAATTGCTCAATTTATTGGTCTTTACCTGTTATGGATGAAACTTTTATCTTTTCATTTATATTATTAATTAAGGATGCACGTTATTTTATTAAATTGCTCAATTTATTGGTCCCGACCATTTGTAGTTAAAGTATTATATAGTAAAATTTGCTTGTTACATACTCCATTTAATATTTGTCTTCATCGCTTTTTTTTTTTTTGGGCAATAGGTTCATTGCAGTACGTAACAAACATGCCACCGTATTACATATGTGCCTCTTCCAAATGAAGGCATAATGATCTCATTTTTGTCATGCTCTTGTATCCACAATTATTTTATTCCCTGTCTCTTCTGGCTTAAGCATGATCAGCACATATACAATTTTTAACAATAACAATTAAAAATGGATTTTTTTAGCACACATACAACTTTTACCAATAACAATTAAAAATGAGTTTTTTGAACTGTATAGGGTTTTGGGTTTGTTTTGAAAAAAGAATAAAGAAAGAAAGAAAGGAGGAAAACTAATAGTCCCACATCATGAGAATTGGAGAAATTAGTCTAATATAAGAACAGGTTTCTCATGACGGTGTCGGGGCCTTAGAGCTATCAAATGTGTGTTTTAGTATGAGGAGAGAAGTCATAAACCACACACACACGCGTCGCCGTCCGACCGACCAAACCAAGACAGGTTTCGGGTTTCGGATTTCGGATCCATTAAATATTTTGGATCAAGTTTTAAATGGTAATGGGCTAGATTTTCCTAGACCTGAAAATTGAATTCAAATAGAGACAGAAATTTTTACAACACTTTTGACCATTGGAGACAAAGGGACGCGCTTCCTTCTTCTATCTAAAACTCTGCAGCGCCATAACCAACGCCTAAAATGTGTTGCAAATTCTCAATTTGCAACACTTCTGAAATGTTGCAGAGTATTATCTTCTGTCTCTTCATTCTATTCACTACTTGCATCATCAGAAATCAAATAATAGTGTTCTTGGTCGGACCAAAATCGTATAAAATTTGAATTCAATTACGTTGTTCCAAGGATTTATTGAATTTTAAAAGTCAGTAGTTCGATAGCTCGTTTGTACCTGGTGGGTTGAACTATTATCTGAAAGAATCTATTACATAAATCCTTGAAGTCTGAAGTACAATGATATCTTCCTCCCAGTCGTCTCGAACCGCAAAATCCACAACAAATTTTCAGATAAAATTCTTCGGCCATGGAAGGTTCGAGCGCACTACAAATTATGAATCAGCATTTAACTCGATTGGAGCAGTTTGATGGAGACAATTTTATTCGTTGACAAGAAAAGATGAAATTCTTTCTAATCATCATCAAATCGTTCCACATTTTGAAAAGATAAATTGGAACATATACCAGAGGAAACTGACAAGGATGATGTCGCTCTAAAAGCGAAATGCGCAAAGTGGACAATTTTCTATGCAGATGACACATTCTGAATACATTGTATACTCCAGTCTACAACATTCATAGGACCCTGAAAACTACAAAGACACCCTGGACTGTATTAGAAAGCAAGTATCGAATATTCAAGGCAAATAACAAGAAATTTCTTATTTGTAATTTTATGAATTTCAAAATGGTCACCAACAAGTCTACAGTTGGACAAGCGAATTTTACTGTTGGTGAATCAACTTAAAGATGCTAGAATAGATCTCCCTGCATCTTTTATTGTTCAAGTTATTTCAAGGCTTCCACAATCTTGGAATAATTATATTAAAAAAATTAAAGCACGCGAAAACGGATTATGATTTAGACGGTTTACAACATCATCTTCGTATGGAAGAGGCTTCTCGTAAATGCGAACTGGATGATAATCCGCGAACTGGGTCTCATTCTAAAACAAATAATATTGAAATTACTGAAAAGTTGAAGCCTAAGAATAAGACATAGTTTAAAAAGAAAACTAATTCCAAAAACAACAAAAAGAAAGTTGTTTGTTACTATTGTAATAAACCCGACTATATGTCCGAGACCCCGTCTATGGAAGAAACAACAAAAAGTGAATGTGGTCGAAGAATTGCTTGTGGTTGTAGTATTAGAGGCGAACTCCATTAATGGTATTGATAATGCTTAGTGACTTGATACTGAAGCAACCATTCACATTTGCAAAGACCGCAATCTGTTCAAGACTTACGAAGAGAATAATGGAGAAACCAGCAAAGTTACTAGCGCAAACAAAGTTGCAAGCAAACTTCTGGGGAAAGGCGCAATAGAACTTTCATTCACCTCTAGAAAAGTTCTTACATTATCCAATGTATTTTATGTACCAATATGTGTAAGAATTTGTTTTTTGTATACCTTCTTAACAAATGAGGATTCAAGATGATGTATGAGTCTCGTAAGTCAGCGAGGTCCAAGAACGGTAAATTCATTAGACAAGGATATTCTTGTAATGACATAGTTAAGTTGAATCTAATAAAGAATTCTTCTGTTTATATTATTGACTTTCTTAGTTTATGGCATGGTAGATTAGGAAATGTTAATTATAAATTGCTTGAAAATATGCATAAAATAGGATTAATTTTTATTGTGATTTTGACAATCTCTAAATGTGAAATATATGTTCAAGCAAAAATACACTGGAAATCCTTTAAATATGTAGAAAGAAAAACTGATTTGCTTGATTTGATATATAATGATGTGGATGACTTAAAAAATCATATCACCTATGGTGGTAACCAATCCTATATAACAATTATTGATGATTATACTAGATATGCTTATGTATATCTAATGAAAATTAAAGATGAGACTTTTGATAAATTCAAAATTTACAAAACATCGATCAAAACACAATTTGAAGTTAAAATTAAAATGTTATATTCAGATCATGGTGGTGAATATTTTTCAAATGAATTCACCTTGTTTTGTAAACAACATGGTATAGTCCACAAATGCACCGCCTCATATACACCACAACAAAATAATGATGTTGATAGGAAAATAGAACTTTAATAGAGATGGTTGTTGTCATGCTCATAAGTTCGAATTTACCTTATAACCTATAGGGTTTTGTCATGTTATCTGCATGTTACATTTTAAATAGAGTACCACTTATAAAGAATAATATTTCACCTTATGAATTATAGTTCAATATAAACCTAACCTTACTAGACTTAAAGTTTGGGGTTGCCTAACATGTATTAGAAAACCAACCCTAAACAAGCAAAGTTAGGAAATATGACACTTAAATGTGTTTTCATAAAATATTCACTTAATAGTATAACTTATAGATTCCTTATTCTTGACACCTTAGAAGTTATAAGATCCGTAAATGTAGAATTTTTTGAAAATCAGATTGTTGAGATTCCATTGAGATCATCTAATCTAGAACTCAGTATGACTAATGATATCATTGACAATGAATATGCTCATTCTCAAAACAGCAAGGAAGTATCAGTACCAGATAATAATACTGAACATAGGATAAGTAAAAAAGCAAAAATAGAAAAGGACTATGGTCCTGACTTCATTACATATCTAGTAGAAGGCAGTAAGGATGAAGTCCTTAATGTGACCAAATATGTAATGAACGTCGATGACTATCCCAAAATTTATTATGAGACTATGAGTTTTAGAGATTCTATTTTCTGGAAAGAAGCTATCGATGATAAAATGAATTCCATAATGTTAAACCAAACTTGGTTTTAACTGATTTACCTCATGATGCTAAACAAATAGGATGTAAATGGATATTAAAAAAAAATTAAATACAAATGGATCCATTGCTAAGTTTAAACTAAATTAGTTGTTAAGGAATATAAGCAAAGGCAAGGAGTAAATTATTTTGATGCATATGCTCTAATTGCTCGCATATCTTCTATGTGTTATCTAATAGCACTTGTATCAATTCATAATTTGATCGTATATCAAATAGATGTAAAGACAAGTTTTCTAAATGAAGATTTGGAAAAAGAGATATATATGGAACAACCTGAAGGTTTCAAAATCTTAGACCAAAAAAAAGGTTTGCAAATTAATAAAATCGTTTATGACCTGAAGCAAGCTCTCATGCAATGGCATGAGAAATTTGTATTGTCATATGGATTCATTGTTAATGACGCTGATAAATGTAATTATAGCACATTAGATAACAACGGTTATATTATAATGTGTTTATACTTTAATGACATGCTGATATATAGTTCTAATATATCTTGTGTCAATGAAGTTAAGAAGTCTATATCTTTTAGATTTGATATGAAAGACTAGGAGAGACTGATGTAATTTTGGAAATTAAAATCATTAGGAAAGAAGGGGAGTTACTACTAACTCAATCTCATTACATTGAGAAGTTCTTACAAAAATAGTCATTATAATGATAAACCAACACCAATTCCTTTAGATTCTAGCATTAAATTAAAAAAGAACGCTGAACGTACCATTTCTCAACTAGAGTATTTCAGTGTTATTAGGAGTCTTATGTACGTTGTGCATTGCACTAGACCAGACATCGCACATGCTATAAGCATATTATGCCAATTTACGAGTAATACAGGTTTCGAACATTGAAAAACTATTTTAAGAGTTTTAGCTTATTTGAAAGAAACCGTTACCTATGGTTTATCTTATAAAGGATATTCTGTTGTAATAGAAGGATATAGTGATGCAACCTGGAACGATATTGAATCCAAATCCAAATCTACGACTATGCGTAATTTTCATTTGGAACTTCTATGCGTAATTTTCCTGGGGAGAGGAGGCTACCTTGTACAGGCCAAAGGGTCCAAACCAACTTTTCATTTTCAATCCAGAAAAGAAAAGAAAAAAGCGGGCCGAAAGACCCAACCTTTCACTTGTAGAGCTTAAACTTAATAAATATAATGCCCAATTTTCTACAATATGAAACTATTCTCTTTCCCCATTTTTGATCTCCTCTTTCTTTCCTCTTCTCTGAAATAAAACGACTTACACAGAATTTAATTTACACTAACACCGACTTGCCAATTCTGCGTCAAAAGAGTTCCGTGCGTTTGCAACCCTTTCAGGTTGTAGCAATCGCATCCAATTCCAGATCAACCATTCCCCTACAAAGTCCTAAATATAATAAAATTAAAATACCTCAGGCAATGATGACAAAATCCAACGATCAATCAAGAACTCCGCCAAAACAAATCAAAAAGGAAAACTCCGAAATTTTTCGCATACGTGGAATAAGATGGCCCAAGAAGTGGGTTCTCATAAAGACTCTGAAAGGAAAATCTCCCAAGCAGCCTGAGCACACAACCTCCAGCTCCCCCACCATTGCCAGGACAATCATTGACGAGCATGGTTGCGACAAATGCGACCAGTTTAATGACAACGAATAATGAAACGACCCAGGTGTGTTCTGATCGCCTCCGACCGAAGAAAGGAACACGACGGTCGTCACTGGATTCCGATTGGTCGGTTGGAATGTCCATTAGATCGATGCGTAGTGTATGCTGATGTCTGTCCGGAAGGGTGAGTGAGGGAAATTGGACGCCTTTAGGATTCGGAATCATTTTGGGATTTAGGGTTTTTGGATTGGCGGGAAATGATTGTGTGTGGGCTATGCACGGAGACAGAGAAATTGGGGATGCACACATAAAGTGAATTGGCGAGGACGTAACAAACGCGAATGTCTGTAGAGAATCTTATAGACCCTCTAAGTCCCTATATTCAAATTCAACGTGGCATTTACATCCCAGGTCTCTGGATGTATGTTATAGAACCAAAAGTGGAAAATAAAGCGTTTGGGAAAAATTTAGTCTGAAGAACGTTAAGTTTTATTTTTAGGTTAAAGGACAAACTTTTAAAAAAAAATTGTTGAAGAACGGTGCTAAATATAATTAGCATTTTCTGCAATGTAAAACTGAATAATGCTAGTTAAAACTAGCATTTTCGTGCAGTGTAAAAAACTGAATATAATGCTAATTACATTTAGTATTTTCCTTTCAGTTTAATTTTAGTTCAAAGTTTGTTCTTCAGACTAAAAATAAAAATTGGTGTCCTTCAGTCTAATTTTTTGGTAAAGTTTGTCTTTCTCCCTAATTATCTCAAACCAAAAATGTATTTTATTTATGTTTTTTTATAAAAAAAGGCTCAAAGTAGTATGGAGTCACTGTAAATTTGAGAGTTCTATGGACATATTGTATCTAAAATACATCAAATTAAATATGTAAAAATGACGCAGAATAAAATAAATAAATATAAAAAAAAAAAAACTAGACGTATATGCAGACATCATTTTCTTAACGTTAAAAGAAAAATACTTACAAATGAAAATGTATTTTATAGAAGTTCATTATATACACTTTCCCATCATAGAAATGTGGGACATGTGCACTTTTAAAAAGAATGGGCAAATGATAAACAGATTGGAGATTGAAAGTGATTGAGATGGTCGTCTTCCCATACCATTTTGCAACAAAAAATTTACCAAACAAAAAGCTACTTGACATTTTTTGTAATAACCTACGCATCGGGGGATCGTAGAATATTTATTTCTTTCACCTATGAAGTCGTATTGTCATGTAACTTTGGGAAACATCCATTTGACTCATTTCCCATGTTCATGATTTTTGTCGATTTTTAAATGACCGTTTTGCCCCTAACTGATCTTGTTTTGGCCATAACTTTTGATTGGAAAAGAATTTTGACCTGAAACCACTTCCATTAGATTTGTTTGATGGTTTACCTTTCCGTAGAGTGGTCATAATAACCAAACGGACTTACCGTTTGGGAGATATGACTGAAGTAAGTTTTGGAAGGTGAAAAACTGCTTAACCGGGCCAAATAGGGTGATTAGTGAATGGGCCCATAACCCATTTCGGGATTAGGGTTATGGGGAGGCTGAAATGAGTTAGAGAATCATTCCATTTCATTTTTCTAGCCTCCACTTATCACCAAGGAACCCTAAAAATGGCCTCCAACCTCTAAATCACCTCCAAATCATCTTTTAATCAAGAATTAAGCTTAGCAACATCAAATCAAGGAAGATCTACACCAAATCAACATAGGAGCTGCTGTTTAGCATTGGGATTAGCATCAAATCAGATATTTATTTCAAATTTTAGTTTATTTGTGGCTAAGGTGAGTGATTTGCATAGTTTTGCACTAATTAAGGGTAATTAGTGTTAATTAGCGAATTTAAGCATGATAAAATTCGGGAAAAATGTTCATAAATTCTTAAATGATGTTTTAAACCTCTGATATGAATTTGGGTTAATTTGGTTAAGTTTTGCTAATCCTATCATTAGTTTCACCTAAACATGCTTAAGGGGAAATATGGGGTTTTGGGTATGTTTGATCCTTTTTAACCTATCATGTTGATGTTTTGATGTTTGTGATTGATTATGCATGTTGCTATGACTGTATGAAATGCTTTGTGATTGATTTCAATAGTTAGAATGGTCGAAAACGTCGTCGAACGGCGTAAACACTTCCTGGAAAAGCTTCAGGAAACAGTGCAGGTTTCGGATCGGATCGGATATGGTGGCTCGGATCGGATAAGTTGAACTGGGCAAAGGATTCGATCGGATCGGAGCTTGACACTTGAGAACCCTGGCAAAAAGGAAGGCCATGCTATTTGAACTGGGATCGGATCGGCTAAAAGAGGGGGATCGGATCGGAGCATATGAAGGACGAGGGAGCTGATCAGAGCGGGAGCACGAACTGGAGGGGAGATGGCAACTCGACCCGACCCGAAGTGGGACACCCGACCCGAACCGATGCAACACTGCGAACCCGAACCGAACCGCTACAGGGGAAGACAACACACCGAACCGACTCAACGAAGACACCCGATCTGAACCGATGGCTTGAAGGGGAACCCGACCCGACCCAGTATTGATCAATAACTCGAGATGCAAAGGTAGTCCAATATGGGAAGTTAGAGCTCAGGATCCAATTGGGAACCGATGAGTTCACTTCATGGTTGGGCTTTGCTGCGGGACGTGTGCTAAGGAGTTGTCGACGTTCATAACTTCGATTCACCACTGAAAATGGATGATTGGCTACTTATCAGTGTAGTAGAGTCATTATGACTCGAGGGGCAAGGTGATGGTAGCAAGACTACGTTATCAGTGCAGTAGAGTCATTATGACTTGAGGGGCAAGGTGATGCGTAGTAAGACTATGAGCCAGCGCAGATGGGGTGAATAACTCCATGGGGCAAGTGGACATAGTAAAGGATTGGTAAGGCTATGAGCCAGCGCAGATGGGGTGAATAACTCCATGGGGCAAGTGGACATAGCGAAGGATTAGTGGCTACGTTATCAGTGCAGTGAAGCCATTTATGACTTCATGGGGCAAAGTGATCGTAGCAAGGTATGTTGGGTGATCGAAGTGGTGAATATCGTATGCTTTACGCACTGAGTGAGAGATGTGAGGATGGTTGCTATGCTTGATTGTTTGCCATCACTATGACATGCACACCCCCACCTCCGTATCTTTACACCGTTTGATATGGCACCTTAGAGTGTTGTACAGTATGTAGTGCTAACTCTTTGGTTGCAGGTCCAGGTTCAGGTATGTTTTAGTCTACCTATTATTATTCACTTTAGATGCTTATCGCTCATACCAGGCTTTATGTCTGACCCAGAGTTTTATGTCTCCTCTTATTACTCTGGGTGCTCACACGAGCAGACTAGAGACAGGTTTGCTGGTGATGCGCGAGTAGCTGATTCGGAGGCGGGCAGGAGGCTTCCACGTATGATATATAGATATTCTCCCTGTGTCGTTGGTGGTCGCTACTTGGGCATTAGTAGTGTACCTCCTTTATCTTGCTTTTGCTTTGAGACAGTTTGAAAAGTTGTAATAATGTTTAACTTTGGATCATAAGTTGTACTTGGATTTTCCGCTGCTATGTTAGTTGTTTCAGCTTATGCACTGTCTCACCTGTTCTATGTCAAGTATGTTATTATTATATTTTATTCTATGCGCTGTGAGACATTCTACAGGTTCTTTGTTAGTTCATTTCCTTCTTCCCTTTCCTTCTGACGACCCGTTCCATGCTAACTGGACACGTATACAACGCACTTTTGGAGTAAATGTCGGTTGGTGCGGGGCGGACCGTCACATTTTTTGTAAAAAGTACGATCTTTACATATTTTTGAAAACAAAACAAAAGAACATACAAGTTGTAAATTATTAGCTATTAACTTAAATATGAGAAGAAGAAAAATGTGTGTACTGAAACAAAAAAAATCTTAAGTACTGTATGATTTAAAATCAAGTTTTATGTTTTACGTTTTCATATGTATGTCAAACTCGATGGAAAATTGTGTTCATTCCTCCCTATTTTATCTATAAAAGAAATCTAGATTATGTCACTTGGTCTTTACTCTCATGATTTTGATAATAAAATGTTATTTTCTTGCTGATTTTGTGGTACACTTCATGAGTACCGCCATATGTTTTCAAATAATTCATATCTGTTCTACATTGATAATAAAAAAAATGTTAACATGTTTCATAAATGCACATGTTAACGTAATCAAATTATGAATATAAACATCTTGAATTCATCCCATTTTAATTTATATAAGAACAAATTAGGTATTTAAAATAATTTTTTGTTTTTTAATAACTTTCATTCTTAATTTGTGTTATATAAGAAATCTTATGTATATCACTTTGTCTTCTACACCCTCGTAATTTTGAAAATAAGATGTTATATTTTTTTTAAATTTTGAGAGATACACTTTTTTGTTGACGTCAAAAGTTGGTCACTAGTGACAGTCAACCCCCAATCGTGTGGAGAGCACACGAATAATGATTATGAAATGCGGTAGAGTAAAGAAAACAGGGAACACGAGACTTTTTATAGTGGTTCGGCTAAGATGGTGCCTACGTCCACTTTATATATATTAATTTACTTTTGATTACAAGTACAATGTTTTTTTCTATTTTGAGAAAGAAGAAGAGTTTGCTATTTTGAGACTTAGCCGTGGATAAGTTTTTATCTTGGAAGAGAAGGCTCAGCTAAATGTTGAAGTAGCCGAAAGAAGGTTAAAGGAAAAAAGTGGTCCGTTTCCATTTTGAGCTTGGATGTATTTATAGGTGAAGAAGTGGGCTGAGCGGGCCGCCACGTGGCTTACCTCTTTTTCGGAGCTTGGACATGCGGAGCTCGATTATTGGAAGTAGTTGCGGCGGTTGGACCCGGTCCACTGTTGATTAATAGTATCCTGGAGAATTGTAACTTACGTGGCAATAGAGATGAGGTGAATCAAAAGTAGAGTTTTGGCCGGTAGCGTTTAACCGCCATTGTTGCCTTGAGAATCGGTCTGAGTAATGAATAACTCGGTTGGATATTTCCTGATGAATTTGAGATACTCGGTCGATCCATTTTGAGGGAAGCAGTTAACTTGGCCGGTCGAGAAGAGCGAATCTTCCGGGTTCGGTGAGTTGTTGTTTGAACGAGACTAACTCGAGTCGGCCTCGGTTCGGGTTGGTTCGAAAGGAAGCTGGTTTGGGCTGAACCTTGCCTAGGCTTTCTGGAGTGCGGGTTGCTCTATAGGCCAATCGGCCGATGCTGAAGAGGGTTTCTGGATATTGGTTTTGATTCATTGAACTGTGACAACTTTTACCAAAAAGTTGGTCAACACTTTGCCCCTCAAAATACATCTTTCTTGGTAAAGGAGGTGTGTTCTGATTCTTGCATCGAAGTCCAATGTGCGGATAGCGATGGTTGCGCCGAACCGTATTTAAGGCCAAAAGTCTGACGGTCCCGATGGTTGTATTAAGACTAGAAAACCGACAATCGAGATAGATCGTATTAAAGTCTGAAAACCGACAACCATCGAAGACCGTATTAAGGCCAAGAAAATAATTGTTAACTTCAAACATACGAGCCATCATCTGCAAATATTGTGCCGGCCATTCATAGTCTAGAGAAGGCTTTGATCTCATTTGGGCGAGTATTAACCATACTCGGCTTGAAGATAAGGGCGAGCATTAATTACACTCGGCTTACAGAGGTGGCGAGTATTAACCATACTTGGCTTACAGAGGTGGCGAGTATTAACCATACTCGGCTTGCAGAGGTGACGAGTATTAACCATGCTCGGCTTACAGAGGTGGCGAGTATTAACCATACTCGGCTTATGGAGGTAGCGAGTATTAACCATACTCGACTTATGGGAATGACGAGTATTATCTATACTCGGCTTATGGTAAGTGTTAACCATGCTCGACTTATTTAAGGTCATTTGCTAAGTCTTAATGCGTGGAGAATGCACTTAGTTTAAAGAAAGGGCGAATATAATCCATACTCGTCTTAAAGAAATCTGACCATACTTGGCTTAAGGAGTAGGTTTAGTTATGGTGGCAGGCTTTGATCGTGCGCTATGGACGATGGCTTAGCACTGACCATACTCAGGTTGGTGAGCGTTAGTCACGCTCGATCTACGTCATTCAATCATAATCCATGTTTGCAAAAGAAAGATCATTGTTTACTAAAGAACTATTGCAAGAAGATAAAATAAATTCTAAGAGGACAATCGTTGATGCTAGGGCATGCCTAGGAACTAAATCCAAACCCCGTACATGTGTACATCAACATATCCTGTTTATTGAAAGAAATGAAAATATAGTGAAAATAGGAAATCTAAATCTCATTATTTAATGCTGATGCTGCGAGTACTGGGCTCGGGGTCCTCTCCGTTTCTAGGAGCTCGAGGACCGGCTTGAGGAGCATGGGCAGAAGATTGTGGCGGCGTGGCCTGTGTGTTCCTCTTGACATATTCGGGAAGCTCCCCTCGCCTGACCCTATCCTCGATGAGATCGCGTAGGTGCCTGCATTCATTGGTGTTGTGACCGACAATGTTATGAAACATGCAGCGCTTTCCAGAGTCGAGCTCTTTCTAGGTCGGCTCTCTTCGAGGAGGTTTTGGGAATGGTAGGAACCCTCGTACGTCAAGATAGATGTCAAGCAAGGAAGAGTTGAGCTCGGTTGTCGGTGCATAAGTTGATAACTAAAACCAACATCAATCTCAAAGCAGCGGAAATCCAAATACAGCTTATTACAACTTATCAAAATCTACTGTCTCTGAACAACAGAAAGCCAAAATAGAAGATACACCACCAATGCCCAAGTAGTGATCTTCAACAACACAGGGAGAATACTATATATGTGTATTACATGGAAGCCTCCTGCTCGTCTCCGGATCATCTACCCGTGCATCACCAGCTAACCTGTCTCTAGTCTGCTCGTGTGAGCACCCAGAGTAATAAGAGGAGACATAAAACTCTGGGTCAGACATAAAGCCTGGTATGAGCGATAAGCATCTAAACAGAATAATAACAGGTATACTAAACCATACCTGAACCTGGACCTGCAACCAAAGAGTTAGTACCACATACCGTACAATACTCAAAGGTGCCATAATAAATAGTGTAAGAATACGGGGGTGGGGTGTGCATGTCAAAATGAGAGCAAGCAAATCATCCATAGCAACCATCCTCACATCTCTCACTCAGTGCGTAAAGCGTACGACATCTACCACTTTGGAACACTAGACAAACTGAGGTAACGACGAATCCCGACTTGTAGAAACCCTGCTGTGACCAAGCCAAACACTTGGAGTCATGACCAAACATTTCAATGACCCACTTCATTGGTCATAGCCCTTGGTTCTACCGATGCCATAATGGCCCTGAATCCGCCTTCGTACCTCCTACTATAGTGGTCCAAAGCTATAGATGTCGATAACTCCTTGGCACGCGTCCCGCAGCAAAGCCCAACCATGAAGTGAACTCGTTGATTCTCATCTGAATCTTAAGCTCTAACTTCTCATTTGGACTTCCTTTGCATCTCGGGTTTGGTCGAATTGGAGTGGGTCTTCAGAAGAGTTGTCGCGCAGTAACAGTCCTAGAATTCGGTTCGGTTCGGTAGTCATCATCTTCGTCGGTTCGGTTCGGTAGTCATCATCTTCGTCGGTTCGGTTCGGTAATCGTCTTTTCCATTCGGTTCGGGTTCTCCACTTTGCTCGGTTCGGTTGCTCCCTTCTAAGTTCCCATACCCGATCCTGTCCTTCTCCAATTGCCGATCCGCTCCGCCCCCTTAGCTTACCCCGATCCGATCTGCTCCGATCCGACCCGCTCCACAGCTCCGATCCGATCCGCTCCCCAGTTCCGATCTGATCTCCCTTGTCCACTCCAACTCTAAGCAAACAGCCTTCCTTCTCGCCGATCCTCCTCCAGTGACAAGCTCCGATCCAGTTCAGATTCCCTTGGTCAGTTCACAAATCCGATCCGACCCTCTACTCCGATCCGATCCGGTTCGGAACCTGCACATTTCTACAACTTTCCAGCGAGCTTTCTACGCCATTCGACGACGTTTTCGAGCAATTTAACTATTCTAATCAATCATAAAACATACCATAGAGTCATAGCAACATGTAATAGCGACCACAAACAGCAAACAACAATTCAAATGAATCAAAAGGGATCAAAAAGTGACTAAAACTTCATATTTTCCCATAGTCCCTCTTAATCATGTTTAAGCACATACTTAGTAAAACTTAACCAAATCGTCTAAATTTTATAACAGAGGCATGAAATATTATTTAAGAATTTCTAAACATTTTTCCAGAATTTATTGGTGTATAAATTCGCTAATCTTCACTAATCACCCTTAATTAACTGTAATTAGTGTCAAAACGATGCTATCACTCACCTTGGCCACAAAATAAATCACCAAATCTGAAATATTCTCTGTTTGGGTCGAATTCCTATGTATAGCAGCAGCTCCAACCTTGCTTTGTTGCTATTTGGCCTTGTTTTGATGTAGTTTAGGCTTAATCTTCACTAAAAATGTGTTTTGGAGTGGTTTTAGAGGATGGAAGCCATTACTAAGGTCTCAAGAAGGTTTGTGGCGGCTCAAAACTGAAATGAAAGTGATAACCTAACCCTAATCAGTCCTCCTATACCTCTAAACCCGAAATTCCCCTTGGGCCTAGCTGCTAATCACCCGGTTAAGCCCAATTAAACTGTATTTCACCATCTGAAACTTGTTTCAGCCATATCTCCCAAACGGTAAGCCCGTTCGGCTAATGTGACCACTCTACGGAAAGAGAAACCATCATCCGAAGCCAATGGAAGTGGTTTCAGGTAAAAATTCATTTCCAGTCAAAAGTTATGGCCAAAACAGTGCCAACTAGGGGTAAAATGGTCATTTAAAAATCGGGAAAAATCATGAACATGGGAAATGACCACAATAGTCGTCTCCCAAAGTTACATGACCATACGACTTCGTATGTGAAAGAAATAAATATCCTACGATCCTATGATGCGTAGAATGCGGGTCGTTACACTCTCCCCCCCTTAAGAAATTTCGTCCCCGAAATTCCTTAACCCAAAACATACACAGGATCCCGCATGCCTAACACCCACATACAACAATCAAACATGCAAAGCAAGCATACAAGTCTATCCTAGCATGCGGAAAACTAAATCGCTAATAAAATCTTACCAGACAAAGAGTTTTGGATTCTTCTTCCTTATGTCCTCCTCTGTTTCCCAAGTACAATCATTCTCGTCTTCGCTCCACTGTACCTTGACTAGCTTCACCGACTTCCTTCGAAGTTGCTTCATGTCGTGTGCGACAATACGGGCCGGCTTGCGGTTCCCAACCGCCTCGGGTTCTACTTCGAAGTCCTCTAACTGATCAGGCGAGATAGTCATATCTGAGTCGTGAACGAACTTCCTTAGTTGGGAAACATGAAATACGTTGTGAACTCCCGCCATCTTCTCCGGTAAGTCAATTATGTATGCCAAATTCCCGACTAGTTCAAGAACAGGGAATGGGCCAACGAATCTTGGTGCCAACTTGCCTCTCCTGCCAAATCGTATTATGCTCTTCAACGGAGAAATCTTGACAAACACCAAGTCACCAACGGAGAATTTTAAGTCTCTTCTTCTCTTATCAGCATAACTCTTCTGCCTATCTTGGGCTGCCTTCATTCGTTGCTGAATGATCTTGATTTTATCTGAAGTTTCCCTCACCACATCTGGTCCAAGCATAAACTTCTCGCCAGTCTCTATCCAACATGATGGTGAGTTACACGGTCTTCCGTACAAAGCTTCAAACGGAGCCATACCGATACTGGATTGGTAACTATTATTATATGCAAACTCTACTAGATGCAAATGGTCATCCCATGATCCACCAAAATCCAATATACATGCTCTCAAGAGATCTTCTAAAATACGATTCACCCTTTCCGTCTGACCGTCGGTCTGAGGATGATATGCGGTACTGAGATGTAACTCTGACCCTAGCGCCTCTTGCAAGCTCCTCCAAAACCCACTAGTGAACAACGGGTCTCGGTCGCTCACAATGCTTTTAGGTACTCCATGAAATCTCACTACCCACTTCATATACAATTCTGCTAACTTAGCTGCCGTTCTAGTCGATTTGACTGGTATAAACCTTGCACTTTTAGTCAGTCGATCTACAATTACCCAAATGCTGTCATATCCCGATCTAGTCCTTGGTAACCCATCGATGAAATCCATCGAGACTTGCTCACATTTCCATTCGGGAATTTCTAAGGGCTGTAACAACCCACTAGGCTTCTTTTGCTCGGCTTTAACTAGCTGGCAATTCATGCACTTGGATATAAACTTCCCAACGTCTCTTTTCATCCCTTCCCAGTAGTAGGTCTGCTTCATATCTCGATACATCTTATTACCACCGGGGTGTATGGTCAGCCTTGAGTGATGACATTCTCTAAGCACTTCATCCCTCAGTCCATTGACATTGGGTACAACAAGCTTTCCATTCCTTCTAAGCCATCTATCTCGATCAAGCCTATACTTGTTCATCTCCTCATCGATACCCATCTCTAACTTGGAGATGATCTCCAATAGGTTAGGATCGTCCCTCTGACTAGAGCCGATCCGTTCAATCAAAGTGGGCCTGATCGTCAAACTTGCTAACATTTCTGGATCCAATTCGCACTTTGGTCTGAAATCAAACCCCGCGATAAACTCCAGTTGCTTCCATTCAAGGAACATAGCCCCTAAGCTGGCATGTCTTCTACTCAATGCATCAGCCACCGCATTGCCCTTTCCCGGTGTGTATGCGATGTCAAAATCATAGGAAGCTAAGAACTCTAACCATCTCTGCTGACGGAGATTCAGATCTTTCTGAGAGAAGAGATACTTTAACGACTTATGATTAGTAAACAGCTCAAATCTTTCTCCCAAGAGGTAGTGTCTCCACATCTTTAACGCGAACACGATTGCTGCCAATTCTAAATCATGGGTAGGGTATCTTCTCTCGTGCGGTTTCAATTGCCGACTTGCATAAGCTACAACCCTACCGCCTTGCATCAATACAGCACCCAGTCCGGTACCACAGGCATCCGTGTATACCGTCATCTCTTCATCCCCCTTAGGAATGACTAACACTGGTGCGCTTGTCAACTTGTCCTTTAGACTTTTAAATGCATTCTCGCACCTTTCATCCCAGACAAAAGCTTGATTCTTCTTGGTCAACTGGGTCAATGGTGCTGCTAACTTGGAGAAACCTTGGATAAACTTACGATAATATCCAGCTAACCCCAAGAAACTCCTTACATCTGTTGCATTCTTGGGCGTAGGCCAATCCTGTACCGTAGCCACCTTCGCCGGGTCCACGGCAATACCATTCTCTGATACAACATGGCCCAAGAACCTCACTTCCCTCTTCCAGAAGTGACACTTAGAAAACTTTGCTTTCAATTGGTGTTTTCTCAACACCTCCATCGCTACTCTTAAATGTTCCTTGTGTTCTTCCTCTGTCCTCGAATAGACCAAAATATCATCAACGAACACAAGGACAGACTTATTCAACTGATCTCTGAATACCCTATTCATAAGATCCACAAAATATGCCGGGGCATTAGTCAGCCCAAATGGCATAACCAACCACTCATAAAATCCAGACGGCGTTCGAAATGCCGTTTTAGCTATACTCTCAGCTCCCACTCTAAGCTGATGAAAACCTGTCGCGAGATCCAACTGAGAAAATACTCTCGCACCACTCAACTGATCGAACAAATCATCTATCCGCGGTAGAGGATACTTATTCTTCCTCGTCACTTTATTCAACTCGCGGTAGTCTACACACAAACGAAGGGAACCATCCGCCTTGGTAGCAAACACAACTGGTGCTCCCCATTCAGAAACACTCCTTCTGATAAATCCCTTCTTCAAAAGATCGCTGACTTGCACCTCGAGCTCCCGCTGCTCTCTTGGTGCCATACGACGAAGTGGCATCACTATAGGTCTGGCATCTTTTACCAAATCAATACGGAACTCAATCTCTCGGTGTGATGGAAGTCCGGTCACTTCTTCGAAAACATCCGGATACTGGCCAACCACGGGCAAACCTGACAACTCACTATGCGGAATGTTGAGGGAGTTTAGAAAACTAGCCAATACCCCCTCACTAGGTAGACCACCAAACACTATCCTCCGCCCATCATCCGCTCTAGCTGTCACCAAAAAGCCCTCACAGTCTACCACCACCCCGTACCTTCGGAGCCAATCTACTCCCAAAATAATGCCAAACCCAGTAAAGCCCAAAACAAAGCAATCACAAACAAACATGCATCCATGACTCAATAAGACCACATTACGACAAATCATGCTAAGGCTAGTCGAACCACCAATCGGGTTCGTCACTACTAAAGGTCTATCGACAATCTCGGGTTCCAATCCCAACCTATCTACCAGGTCACTAGATATGAAAGAACTGGAAGCTCCGGTATCAAACAAAACTCTAACAGGAACATCACAAACAGAAAGCATACCTTGAATGACGACATTCTTTCCCTTCTCCGCCGCAGTTGGGGCATTCGACGAAGAAGGAATAGCATTAAGAGCATATGCTTTCACCATTTGCTTTTCCTTAGGGGGGCTGTGGACACTTGTCCTTGTGATGTCCCATTTGGCCACAGTTGAAGCACTTCCTATCCGCTGGCTTGGCCCGACAATTACTAGCATAATGGCCCTTCTTACCACAGCTGAAGCACTCCACATCTTGCTTATTCTTTTTCTTCTGGCCATCCTTAGCCTGATTCTGCTTTCTCTTATTCTGGGAACCACCTTTGCCTCCACCACTAGCTTGTGGCTTTGGCTCATCTGCGGATGCAACCTCAGTCTTCGGCTTAGGGTAGAGACTTTCTGACCTTAACGCTTTCCCCACAATCGATTCAAACGTCTCATCGATGTGGTTAATAAGTTTTTCCCCCAAGTACTGATCCAATCCAGTTATGAATTTCTCATTCTTTTTCTCGGCAGTATCTATAAGAGATAACCCATATTTTGACAAAGTGTCAAATTCAGCAATATACTCCGAGACAGCCCTGCCATTCTGCTTGAGCTCCAAGAATTTCTTAAACAACATTGACTTCTGAGCAGCTGGGATGAACTTCTCACTAAAGCGAGCCTTAAACTGCTCCCAAGTAATCTGGTCTTCGGGAGTAGCTGCCTTTATAGCATTCCACCAATTCATTGCCCGCCCTTGCAGCTGACGGGACGCTAGCTTTCTCTTCATCGCATCCTCGATACCCAAATCCTTGAAGATACGTTCGCAACTATCCACCCAATCCTGAACATCCGTAGCCGACTCCGTTCCATGGAACGGCTTCCCACCAAGGCTAGTATAATCCTTATTCAGCTTGGCGAAGTCGACTCTTGGTGCCTGCACTATTGGACCACCACCATTTCCACCATTGGGAGCTGCCCTCTGTACATCTCTAAGCATCTCTCTCATGAGGTCAGTAAACATCGTCCTCATGTCAGCAGCATTCCCATTATTGGCCCCTCTACCGGTACCTCTAACATATCGGCTCATCGTCAATCTGAAAAAGGAAATGATTAACGACTCCATAGTGGTGCCAGTGCAGTACAACTTCATTCTTAAACTACTAATAGTATATATATAGCTTTTGAAAACCAAAATAATCACAAATACGCTCTCTCGTATACGTATACTATCTCTCCCTGATAACTTCCCTAGGTTAACTACGCAACCTAGAGCTCTGATACCAAGTGTGACGGCCCGCCTCGCACCAGCCTGCATTTCCTCCAAAAGTGCGCTGTACACATGCCCGACTAGCACAAGACGGTCGTCATAAGAAAGGAAAGAAGGGAATGAACTAATCAAAGAACCTGTAGAATGTCTCACAACGCATAGAATAAAATATAATAATAATAATGTACTTGACATAAAACAGGCGAGACAGTGCATAAGTTGATAACTAAAACCAACATCAATCTCAAAGCAACGGAAATCCAAATACAGCTTATTACAACTTATCAAAATCTACTGTCTCTGAACAACAGAAAGCCAAAATAGAAGATACACCACCAATGCCCAAGTAGTGATCTTCAACAACATAGGGAGAATACTATATATGTGTATTACGTGGAAGCCTCCTGCTCGTCTCCGGATCATCTACCCGTGCATCACCAGCTAACCTGTCTCTAGTCTGCTCATGTGAGCACCCAGAGTAATAAGAGGAGACATAAAACTCTGGGTCAGACATAAAGCCTGCTATGAGCGATAAGCATCTAAACAGAATAATAACAGGTATACTAAACCATACCTGAACCTGGACCTGCAACCAAAGAGTTAGTACCACATACCGTACAATACTCCAAGGTGCCATAATAAATAGTGTAAGAATACGGGGGTGGGGTGTGCATGTCAAAATGAGAGCAAGCAAATCATCCATAGCAACCATCCTCACATCTCTCACTCAGTGCGTAAAGCGTACGACATCTACCACTTTGGAACACTAGACAAACTGAGGTAACGACGAATCCCGACTTGTAGAAACCCTGCTGTGACCAAGCCAAACACTTGGAGTCATGACCAAACATTTCAATGACCCACTTCATTGTTCATAGCCCTTGGTTCTACCGATGCCATAATGGCCCTGAATCCGCCTTCGTACCTCCTACTATAGTAGTCCAAAGCTATAGATGTCGATAACTCCTTGGCACGCGTCCCGCAGCAAAGCCCAACCATGAAGTGAACTCGTTGATTCCCATCTGAATCTTAAGCTCTAACTTCTCATTTGGACTTCCTTTGCATCTCGGGTTTGGTCGAATTGGAGTGGGTCTTCAGAAGAGTTGTCGCGCAGTAACAGTCCTAGAATTCGGTTCGGTTCGGTAGTCATCATCTTCGTCGGTTCGGTTCGGTAGTCATCATCTTCGTCGGTTCGGTTCGGTAGTCATCATCTTCGTCGGTTCGGTTCGGTAATCGTCTTTTCCATTCGGTTCGGGTTCTCCACTTTGCTCGGTTCGGTTGCTCCCTTCTAAGTTCCCATACCCGATCCTGTCCTTCTCCAATTGCCGATCCGCTCCGCCCCCTTAGCTTACCCCGATCCGATCTGCTCCGATCCGACCCGCTCCACAGCTCCGATCCGATCCGCTCCCCAGTTCCGATCCGATCTCCCTTGTCCACTCCAACTCTAAGCAAACAGCCTTCCTTCTCGCCGATCCTCCTCCAGTGACAAGCTCCGATCCAGTTCAGATTCCCTTGGTCAGTTCACAAATCCGATCCGACCCTCTACTTCGATCCGATCCGGTTCGGAACCTGCACATTTCTACAACTTTCCAGCGAGCTTTCTACGCCATTCGACGACGTTTTCGAGCAATTTAACTATTCTAATCAATCATAAAACATACCATAGAGTCATAGCAACATGTAATAGCGACCACAAACAGCAAACAACAATTCAAATGAATCAAAAGGGATCAAAAAGTGACTAAAACTTCATATTTTCCCATAGTCCCTCTTAATCATGTTTAAGCACATACTTAGTAAAACTTAACCAAATCGTCTAAATTTTATAACAGAGGCATGAAATATTATTTAAGAATTTCTAAACATTTTTCCAGAATTTATTGGTGTATAAATTCGCTAATCTTCACTAATCACCCTTAATTAACTGTAATTAGTGTCAAAACGATGCTATCACTCACCTTGGCCACAAAATAAATCACCAAATCTGAAATATTCTCTGTTTGGGTCGAATTCCTATGTATAGCAGCAGCTCCAACCTTGCTTTGTTGCTATTTGGCCTTGTTTTGATGTAGTTTAGGCTTAATCTTCACTAAAAATGTGTTTTGGAGTGGTTTTGGAGGATGGAAGCCATTACTAAGGTCTCAAGAAGGTTTGTGGCGGCTCAAAACTGAAATGAAAGTGATAACCTAACCCTAATCAGTCCTCCTATACCTCTAAACCCGAAATTCCCCTTGGGCCTAGCTGCTAATCACCCGGTTAAGCCCAATTAAGTTGTATTTCACCATCTGAAACTTGTTTCAGCCATATCTCCCAAACGGTAAGCCCGTTCGGCTAATGTGACCACTCTACGGAAAGAGAAACCATCATCCGAAGCCAATGGAAGTGGTTTCAGGTAAAAATTCATTTCCAGTCAAAAGTTATGGCCAAAACAGTGCCAACTAGGGGTAAAATGGTCATTTAAAAATCGGGAAAAATCATGAACATGGGAAATGACCACAATAGTCGTCTCCCAAAGTTACATGACCATACGACTTCGTATGTGAAAGAAATAAATATCCTACGATCCTATGATGCGTAGAATGCGGGTCGTTACAGTATATTGATCGTACTTATTCTCTCTCTAAGGTCGCATGTTGCGTTCGTTCGTTGGAGCCTTTCCTCTTCCTTTATTCTGGCCATTGGTGTTGAATGGACCTCCTTGTTTGGTGGCGAGGACCTCAAGGCTCTCCATCTCAATGCTGGCATCTTCTTGTCAGAGGAATCGCTCAGCCTCTGCATAGTCTATGTCCTTGGGAGGATCTCTGGTCAAAGTGATTGAGAATTTTGATCGGTTCTGAACACCTGCAATGGCGGCCATAAGCACCATCAATGGATCTGGTCGATCTGCTGATGCTACGGCTGCGTTGATTCTTTCGAGGAAAGATCGAAGTGTCTCTCCCGGACGTTGGTTGATGGAGGTCAATAACATGACAATCTTTGGTTGGGAGATGTGAACTCTGAACTGCTCGATGAAGCGGGTGACCAGTGTGTTCCAGCTGTTGATCGACTCTGTTGTTAACTGCCGAAACCACACGTCGGCTATATCTGTGAGGAACAGTGGGAAGCACTTGTCCATAACATTGTTGATGCGCCAAGCACTTCCATATGGCGCATGTACCGCATGTGATGGATGGTTGGGTTGGTTCGACCGTTGTAGGGTTCGATAACTGGAAACTTGAAGTCCAGCGGATTGCGAGAGTTCTTGATTTCCCTAGTGAAGGGGTTGCGGTGGATATCATCTATATCCTGCTGAGAAGAATTACCCCAGGTAAAATGTCAGACGATGCTTGCAAGCTAGCTTCCATCTCCGAGGATTCATTGCCACGAATCCAGCTCTGAATTTGGGAGAGCTCCAGCACTAGGATCCAACGAAAGCATCTCGGAAGGGTGGCCGCTGGTTGGGCTCGACCTCCGAGAGTTGAGTGAAGGTGAGGGCGATGGTTCATCGCAGTGGCTGGTTCAGAGCAGACTGGCCCCTCTTGAACCTGATGAGAATTGGACCGAGTCGTACCCATGACGGAAGGTCCGGGCTGACCCAGCATGGCATGTGATGTTCGGGGATCTTTGATCCCCCCTCCTCAAATTGATGTTAGAAGCGTCTATGATTGCATTTTCCTCTGCCAATTTGGGAACCGTTATGGTAGAGTGTTCTCCCTAGTTCGAAGGGAAGGCTCCACCAGCTCTTCATTGAAGGAGAGGTAGCATGAGACGAGTCTGCGTAGATACTGGGTTGTAATGGGAATGTCGTTGATTCCGACTGACCCATCGGTTGGTCGATTGGTCCGGGGGGTCGATCTGTCCGCAAGAGTGGAGGCAAAGTGGTCGAACGACCTAGATCTTGATGGCCGACCTCCTGTGAATCTGCAGTTGCGGCTGCGCTGGTTGCTGGAAATCTGTGATTGGTCCGGAGGTGGAGCCAAGCCAGGAGAAAGCAAAGGTGTGACCCGATATAGGGCTTGGATTTCCGCAGACCAAAGATCAGTTATTGCTGCAGACTCGCCCGATGGAGGAATTGATGTTGAAGGGTTAAATCCCTTTTCCATCCAAGCGAGAAGGTGATCTGTAACAACCCGGAAAATCAAAACCATTTTTTTTTTTTTTGGCTATTTCAATGAATTTTGAATAGTTAATATAATTTATTTTATATAATAACGATTTAAAATTTATTTAAATCGAAGTTAAAACGAATATATTTATTTTAATTTTAAAAGGAATTAGAAATAGCATGGTAGTTTGAAAATTTGAATCTGAACATTGACCGAATGTGCAGGATTCAAAATAAAACGGATTTTAGTGAAACCAAAAATATCTAAATCTGTTTAAAAATATCTTTCCAACAAATCCGAGAAATCGAAATTTCATAGCGGGAATAAAAAGTTATGGCCAGTTGAATATTCAGAATAGTCGCTACGGAATATAATATAATTTATAGCCCGTATAAATGGCCATTATACAAACGACCTCTGTTTTCGACGAAATTATTTTTGTCGGATCCGGAATGTCAAATTATCGCTAAGTTTAATTTTCCATAATTTTTTGAATTAATTTGTGAGCGTGGTAAATTAAACTGCGTTCAATAATTTCTGTTGAATTTAATCGACCGTTAAAAAGGCCATTTTTCAAACGGTCTCCAAATTCGAAGAAATTAATTTTGTTAGGACTGTATCATCAAAAAATAGCTAGCTTTATTTTTTGGGAATTTTTGGAGTTCGTATGTGGCCCCAGTAAATTTAAATGTACGATTGAATTATTTAAAAAAATGATTTAAATTTTAAATTAAAGAAAACGGGTTGAAAACGATCATTTGGGCTGATGGGACCTAGCCCATTGGTTCCGTAACGGGGGCAATTGGGTAGGAACATCTTTTGCTGGGTTGAAATTGGAGTTGTTATGGACTAATGGGTTTAAACGGATAATTAAAGGAATTAACATTATTTTATTATAACAAATATAGAATTAGAAAACCCTAATCCTAATACTGCACAGTAGCGCCGCCATCTCCATTCCATGGCCAGAATTGCTCGATCCATTCCTCTTTAATAATTCCTGATCTACTTAATAAAATCTATCAATCCTTAAGACAAATTTGAAGAGAATTCTCCCCTCTATAAATCCATACGGGTTTGACCTCTCGAAGTGGAGTATATCGTTCAGACCACCACTAGGAAGTCGCGACGTTCATTCACCGAGAGCCCCGCCTGGCCATGTGCGAGCTCGACGAAGTGGACCCCCTGGAAGCACCGCTCGAAGCTCTTGGGTGTGGTCTATTCCAATCTTCACATAGCTGAACGGATTTCGAGAGAAATCGAACCTTAGGTTCGAAGTAGAAGCTTAAACCGACGGCCTTTATCTGATAGAAGAAGAAGAAGGTGTTTTTTGTTAATCTAATTATTTAATTATTTAAATTTAAACATTTTTAATACAAAATAAATCATATCTTATTCATATGAACTCGGAATTAAATAATTTCAGATCCTTACGATCGTGAGTCCGAGCTCTACACTTCCGGACTGGTTAGAATTGATTCGGAGCAGATCAAATTTTGGACGATAATTCGATTCTGATTTATTCAGAATGAAAACACGACAGTGAGATTTCTATTTTATAATTAAAAATTTAATTATCTCTCGCTATTTGGAATTCATGTATTATGTTAATAAATTAGATCTGTGATGCTTGGAATTTGAAATTGTTGAATGTTGTTTGTTGATTATGATGCTCATGGTTATTAGATTGTGATCGACAATAGAAATTTTCTCTTTTATTTAAATCTGTAGTTTATTGTTAGATCTAGATTTGAAATAAAAAAAATATTTTTATTTCAGATCTATCAATATTGATTTGATTTTATGATATAGGTTTCATATTTTATTTAGATAAGTGAAACATGGTTTGTTTAAATTTAGATTTACAATAAAATATTTATTTTATTTGTTAACATGAAATACGATTTTGTCAAATATAGATTCACAATAAAATGTTCATATTTATTGTTAACATGGTTTTTGTCAAAAGTTTGTTTTCATTATAATAATAAGATTATAATAAAAAGATTAGGATAAAAAGATCAAAATGATCACTTATGTCAATTTGTTTAGTTGAAACCAAAATGATCACTTTTGTTAATTTGTATAGTTGAAACCAAAAGGATCACTTTTGTCAATTTGATTAGTTGAAACCAAAACGATCACTTTTGTCAATTTGTTTAGTTGAAATCAAAATGATCACTTTTGTCAATTTGTTAGTTGAAACCAAAATGATCACTTTTGTCAATTTGTTTAGTTGAAACCAAAATGGTCATATTTGTCAAATAGTTTAGTTGAAATAAAAATGTTCATTTTTGTCAAATTAGAATTATTGAACAAAAATGTTCATTTTTATCTTTTTGTTGAATTAGAATTTTCAAGAAAAATGAAAAGAACATTTTTATCATTTTGTTGAATTCGAATTTTCAACAAAATGAAAAGAACATTTTTATCATTTTGCCGAGTTAGAATTTTCAACAAAAGTGAAAAGAACATTTTTATCAATTTGTTGAATTAGATTTTTCAACAAAAAAATGAAATACCGATTTTTTTTATCATTTTGTTGAACTAGAGTTTTCAACAAAAATGAAATATCTATTTCTATCATTTTGTTGAATTAGAATAGAAAATTGAAAAATGTTTATGTACATTAAAATTTCACATTTCTAATGTAATGTAAGAAAATAGAAAAAAAAATCTTTTTGTCAAAATAGTTTTGAAACAAAAATGAAACATTTTTGGTTCATTAAAAAGGATTAAAACAAAAATATACATTTTTTTCATTAAACAAAATGAAACATTTTCGGTTCATTTAAAAGGATTAAAACAAAATATACATTTTTGTTCATTAAACAAAAATGAAATATTTTTGGTTCATTAAAAAGGATTAAAACAAAAATATACATTTTTGTTCATTAAACAAAAATGAAACATTTTTGGTTCATTAAAAAGGATTAAAACAAAAATATACATTTTTGTTCATTAAACAAAAATGAGACATTTTTGTTCATTAAAAAGGATTAAACAAAAATATACATTTTTGTTCATTAAACAAAAATGAAACATTTTTGTTCATTAAAAAGTATTAAAACAAAAATATACATTTTTGTTCATTAAACAAAAATGGGACATTTTTGTTCATTAAAAAGGATTAAACAAAAATATACATTTTTGTTCATTAAAGAGGATGAAACATTTTTGTTAACTAAAAAGGTTGAAAACAAAAATATACATTTTTGTTAATTAAAATATAATTTTTGTTAAATAACATTAGGATTTACATGCAAAATGAAAATATCATTTTATTTTAAATGCATATATTAGAATTTATATGCATAATGAAAATATCATTTTATTGTAAATGCATGTATTAGGATTTATATGCAAAATGAAAACATCATTTTATTGTAAATGCATATATTAGGATTTATATGCAAAGTGAAAACATCATTTTATTGTAAATGCATATATTAGAATTTATATGCATAATGAAAATATCATCATATATTAGAATTTATATGCATAATGAAAATATCATTTTATTGTAAATGCATATATTAGGGTTTATATGCAAATGGAAAACATCATTTTATTGTAAATGCATATATTAGGATTTATATGCAAATTGAAAACATCATTTTATTGTAAATGCATATATTAGAATTTATATGCATAATGAAAATATCATTTTATTGTAAATGCACATATTAAAATTTATATGCAAAGTTAAAATAACATTTTATTGACAATGCATATACTAGAATCTATATGCAAAGTCAAAGAATCATTTGTATTGACAACACATACATTAGAATTTATATGAATTATTTTATTTGTAAAAACATACACTGAAAACTTTGCACAAATAAAATATTCTTTTTTATTAGTTAAAGATAAAAATATGAATACAAATAAAAATTAGTTTTTATTTGTCATTGGCTCAATTGTCAGGTAAATAAAATATATTTCATTTGACATTGTAAACATGTAGGAATGGTTATGCAAATTAAAACGTCCTTTTAATTAGTGTGTTAAACGTGTTAGTAGAATCGTCGACTGGTTTATATTTATATATAGTTATATAAATATATATATAAATTAAAATTAAACGAATCGCGCGCTGTAGTTCGCGTTTCGTAATCGTAACGGAATCGTAACTTTAAACGATTATACTGAAAGATCTGACCGTCGGATTTTCCCAAAACTGGAACCGTTAGGACCGCTTTGGGAAGATCTTTCCAACGATATAAATTTTGTTAAAATCCAATGGTTAGATTTCGAGAAAAGTGTAAATCAAGTTTTGATTAAAACAACGCCAGGGCTGCATATTAACCCAAAGCGTCGTTGAATTAAATTGAGCTATTTTTATATAAATAAAAATAGCGATAAATCGTTATTAAATACTATTAATGATATGAAATGGTTTCAAATTATATACATGCGAGAATCATTTGAAAAGACCGAGTTTAATCTCATTTCAAATGATTATACGATGATTTAAATTGAAGATGTTGAAGACGGCGATTGAAGAACGATGATCTTCACATCGAATGGATAACTACTGATGCTCGACATTGGATAGCTCCCAGTAAAGGGTTAAAGTGGTAGTTATCAAGACGTACTTGTTGACTGTCCGGATAAGCGAGCACCTCTCTTCCGTATTGGACATACAGGACAAGGAATAAGGTGACTTCGGTTTCGTTCAGACCCAAAATGGAATTGTAAATGTATGTGTGTCTGACATTGGATTTCATTCCATGTAAATCGATTTCTATTTAATATATATCTGATTGGTGGCGGAGAATTTATTCTCTTACTTAACACCCTTCTCTGAGACGCACAAGCTCAGAGGTTATATATTAGTAGTTCTCGATCGCATGGCGTGGATTGTCAATGTGGCATGCCTAGATGCAATTGATCGAGGCTTTTGTTGAAAAGCATAGCCTTGTGGTTGATAATCAAAGCATAGCCTATTTCGGCATAGTTTTGTGTATAGCGTTACCTCGCGAGCCTCGCACCCCGATGAGAGTCAAAACGGGACAAGGGAACGCAGGGAGTGCACACGTTTCTTTCTAGCTAGAAGTGGTATCAGGGTTTTGCAAGCCCTGACATTTTACTTATGTGGTTGATGGATTATGAGGTACCTCGGTTGCATTGGTCGATAGTGACCAATTTATATGTTCAATAGGACCAGGAAGCGTGTGTTCAGGCATAACTAATCCACTAAAATATTTGTGGACCGGCCCTGCAGGATCCAAGGGTTGCCCGTAGGTGTGATCCTGGGCATTTGCTAGAGTGTCTCGAATCGGTAAGGAGATCGTCCCTAGCCTTGACTCATGATGGAAATCCAATTTTCAATACGACATTACGGTTTTGATTGTAAACCTATATATGGCGACAGTATATGGTAGCTATGCCGTCTAGGATTGATACATTTACTTTGAAGTATTTTAAAGCTGATTAGACACTAATAATAATATTAAAATATTATTTTCCACATATCAAGCATGTTTGATCATTATAAGGTAAAACTCTATCCTCCGGTTTGCGCTGCGTTGTGTGATGGGACTTGAGTCTTGTAATGATTTCATTTTTCTAAAAAGCATAGAGTTGTTTTGAATAAAAATTTATTAAACTTACGAACTGGCAATCCAATGGAGTAAACCCGTTCTGCGTTAGCGGCGTGGTACTATGATTAGCCATATTGTTAGATAAGTTAGGAAAGATTTCTCATACCAGTCCCATGACTGACTCATAGTTTGTTTCACTTTGTAAACTCGGGTGCCCTCTTTTCACACGGGCAGCCAAGTGACAGGTTTAGGTATTTATGCAATATGCTGGACTGGAGCATGCTTGTGGGCTGAAGATGAAGATCATTTTATCTTTTATTTATGCTTTAAGACATTTAGACATCTTTTTATTATGATGTACTTAATGGAGAATGAGACTTATTTCTTTTTGTTGAGACTTCTATTTGCTAAGTGTATCCTGTAATTGTGCACTCTGATGTCTTTGATGTTGTGATGTTGATGACATTCCTATTTCCGCTGCAATGATTTACGTGTTATGATGTTATATGAGATCTGCTATTGTTGTAATTATGTTATATTCCTATGATTATCCTTGCTTTCCTACTACGGAAGTTTGGGGTCGTCACAGTTGGTATCAGAGCTAAAGGTTAACCTTAGCTTCAGAGTATAACATATTTAAAACAATTCGTCTAGATAGAATCGGCAGTATTCTAAGGCGAGTAGCTCAATAGACATAGGATTAGTAATGTCCTAGAATGAGCACAGTAGAATAGCACATATTAATCAGTCATTACATCATTATCATCTTTTCATATGTCTCTACTTTTAACCTTTCCTTTAAAATTTTCATTTCTGTTAGTCTGACTCTTTCTTTGATGGTATAGAACTAACTAGAAAATGAGCACTAGAGCGAGAGATAGAGCCCGAGGTAGAGGTGGGGCCAGGGGACCAGTAAGAGACGAGACTCCCACTGCTCAGAGGCAGCCCACTCCCGAGGCTGTGACACCACCACCTCCACTCCCACAACCTTTTGACTTGGACAAGGCAACCAAAAAGTTTGGAAATTCAAGGGGCGTGCCTTTCACCAGGCGAGAGATAGTAATAGAGGCACAGGCATGGCTAAAGAACTGCGAGAAAATATTTGGAGGCCTGGAATTAGAAGACCACCGCAAGCGCTTTTTGGCATCATGGCTGTTGAAAGATGAGGCTGAAAATTGGTGGGATACTGTCATAATAGGAAATAACGAGGCCGATATGTCTTGCGCTAGATTCAAGGAACTCTTCAACGAGAAGTTTATTCCTCCGCAGGAAGTAGAGCATCTCCACGATCAATTTTCCAACTTGCAACAAGGAGATATGACTGTTTCAGAATATGTGCGGAAGTTTGAAGAACTCTCACGCTATGCTCCAGAATTAATTCGGGACCCAGTCCAGAAGAACAAAAGATTCATAAATGGCCTCTCTAGGAAATGTCTGAACAGAGTTACAACACACATTAAGCTCTCATTTAATGAGGTGATCGAGATGGCTTGCAGCTATGAAGACAATGACAGAAATTCGCAGCAAGATCAGGAGAAAAATCAGAATAATAATAAAAGGAAGCAAGCTGACAAGAAACAGAGGCGAGCAATTCTTTTACCGCCATGCCTCAAGGAAGAAAAAGGGACAAATCCAAGGTGAAATGCTTTAATTGCCATAAGATTGGGCACTTTGGCTACGAATGCCGAGCACCAAAGAAACCAAGGAGGAATGAGTCTGGACCCAGTCAGAATTGTGGTCAGAATCATCGTAATACTCAGGAATGCTTTAACTGCCATAAGACGGGGCACTTTGTCAGAAATTGTCCTCTGTTGAAGAAATCTGAGGTGGCACATGTGTACGATGGAGCGGCTGCACCAGCTTCTTCCGAGGGAGCAGGTAAACCCGATGTTTTAGGAGGTACTCTTAATATTAAGAGCATTCCTATTACAGTATTGTTTGACACTGGTGCATCACGAAGTTTCATTTCTAGTGACACAATTAAAAAGTTAAAACCGAACCCGAGAAAACTTAAAGAATCAATTAGAGCCCATAGTCCGATAGGAGGTTCACTTATTCTCGATCAGTATTGTAGAGTGCCTGTTTCTTATTCCTATTTCCAGTTCCCATTTAATTTGATCGTCATGAATTTCTCCAGGTATAATATCATTCTTGGAATGGATTGGCTAACAAAGTATGAGGTTGAGGTATTATGCGCTAAAAGAATAATCAAAATTAAAACCAAATTTGGAGATGTTATTGCTATACCATGCCACGACTCAGCCACAAATAGGAATGAATTCTGGTCTTCTCTGGAAGTTACTCCTGCTTCTATTGAGGATATTCCTGTCGTCAGAGAATATGCGGATGTGTTTGAAGAAGTTGATAACTTACCTCCGCGTAGAGAAATCGACTTCAGGACTAACTTAGTTCCGAATGCAAGGCCTGTTGGTCATCTTATTCGAAGAATGACACTGAAAGAAAAAGAGGATCTGAGCAATCAAACTAAACAGCTTTTGTGGAAGGGTCTGATCAGGCCTAGCTTCTCAAATTGGGGTGCAGCAGTGGTGTTTGTCCCAAAGTCGGACGGTACCCTCAGGCTATGTGTGGACTACCGTGACCTCAATAAGCAAACATTGAAAAATAAATATCCACTTCCACGTATTGATGATCTGTTGGACCTTTTGAATGGAGCACAAGTATTCTCTAGGATGGACCTAGCTACAGGTTTCCATCAATTGTGCATTACCGAAGAATGTGTTCCTTTGACAGCTTTCAGAGGGCCGGACTTATTCTATGAATGGCTAGTAATGCCCTTTGGCTTATGTAACGCTCCAGCCTACTTTGTCGATCTGATGAACAGAGTATTCCGGGATGTCTTGAATAAATTCGTGCTGGTTTTCATCGATGATATCTTAATCTTTTCTAAACCCACTGCTGAGCATGAAAAACATCTGAAAGAAGTTCTGGAAATCTTGAGAAAGAATGTGTTGAAAGCCAAATTCTCTAAATGTATATTCTGGCAAGATAAGGTGAAATTCCTCGGCCATGTTGTATCGAAGAAAGGCATTTCAGTAGACCTAGGAAAGATCTAAACCATCCAAGATTATAAGCAGCCTAGCACTCCTACAAAAGTCAGAAGTTTCTTAGGATTGGCTGGCTATTATCGGAAATTCTTTAAAGATTTTTCGAAACTATCTTGCCCATTGACGAAGTTGACTAAGAAGCATACCAAGTTCATTTGGACACCTGAATGTGAGGCGGCTTTCCAAGAGTTGAAATTGAGGTTGACCACTACTACCATGTTGACCATTATTGATGGCAACCAAGATTTGACAGTCTATACTGATGCTTCTATTGAAGGTTTATTTCTTTCATATAAACAAACATGTCAGAGATGACATTTTTAATGACAAATCTTATTTTAACATGTTGTCCTTTTATCTATTTAAGGTATTGGTGCGGTGTTAATGCAAAGGGGTAAAGTAATTGCTTATGCTAGCCGCCAGTTGAAACCGCATGAGAAGAAATACCCTACTCATAGTCTTGAGTTGATGGCCATCGTGTTTGCTCTAAAGATATGGAGGCACTATCTTTTGGGTGAGAAGTTCGAATTGCATACTAATCACAAATCCTTGAAGTATCTGTTCACCCAAAGAGACTTGAATTTGAGGCGGCAACGTTGGTTAGAATTTCTTGCAGCTTATGATCTGGACATCTTATATACTCCAGGAAAAGCCAATGTTGTAGCCGACGCTCTCAGCAAAAAGAATACAACCAACACCAATCTTATCATCGCAAATCTCATTATTACACCTTCCCTGATTGATAAGATCTCTGCTCTTCAGAAGAATGATGAATTTATCCAGAGAATTAGCAAAAGAGTTAGGGAAGGCGAACCCACGAGTTTCCAGATTGACGACAAAGGAGTTCTGAGACTGTTAGGCCGAATTTGTGTTCCAAACCTTCCTGAGCTCAAAAAGGAAGTAATGGATGAATGTCACAAATCTAAGCTCAATATTCATCCAAGGGTGAGTAAGATGTATCATAACCTCAAGCGCACATTTTGGTGGAGATCTATGAAGAGAGACATTTCTATATATGTTGCTAGATGTCCCACCTGCCAGCAAGTCAAAAGCGATCAGCAGAAGCTCGCAGGATTGTTGCAATCGCTAGAGGTTCCAAGTTGGAAGTGGGACCAAATTTCTATGGACTTTATTGATGGCTTGCCCCGAACTAGAAAAGGGAATGACAGTATATGATGATTATAGATCATTTCATGAAGATCACTCGTTTTATCCCTATCACATCTAATAGAATAGCTTGAAGTCTGGCACAACTTTATTTCAGAGAGACTGTCAGACTGCATGGAGTTCCCAGCAGCATTGTTAAGGATCGTGCTCTGATATTTGCCAGTAAGTTATGGGAAGCATTCCAAGAAGAGCCTGGGACCAAGTTGAATATGAGCATCGCTTATCATCCTCAGACAGTTGGCCAGACTGAGAGGGTGAACTGCATATTAGAAGACTAGTTGCGAGCATGCATTCTTGATTTTGGCGGGTCATGGGAAGATCACTTGCACTTGGTTGAGTTCTCTTATAATAACAGTTACCAAGTAAGCTTGCAAATGTTGCCATTTGAAGCATTATATGGCAGGCCATGCAAATCTCCCGCATGTTGGGTGGAACTAGGAAACCGATTAGTATTGGGTCCCGACATGATTCGTGAAGCATCATATAAAGTTGATTTGATCAAGAAGCGACTACTAGCTTCTCAGAGATGACAGAAGAGCTATGCAGACTCACGAAGAAGGGATTTAAAATTCTCTGTTGGCGACTATGTATACTTGAGGGTTTCCCCACTGAGAGGTGTAATTCGATCTGGGAAGACTGGGAAGTTGGCGCCGAGATTCATTGGTCCATTTTCTATTCTCGAAAGGATTGGAACTCTCGCTTATAGAGTGCAGTTGCCTGGCTGGTTGCCAGGGGTTCATGATGTATTCCATGTGTCTCAACTTCGGAATCATGTACATGATCCCGACTTGGTTGTGGAGGAAGTAGCACAACAAGATTTGGAGATTACCCCGAGCTTAGCAGTGATAAGGGAGCCAGTGAAAATTGTTGGCAAGGAAACCTGGGTTCTGAGGAACAAGAGGATCCACTTAGTCAAAGTGCAGTGGAGTGGGGATCCTAGAGACTGTACATGGGAGACTGAGGATATCATCTAACAGGCTTATCCCAAGTGCAGAGTGGACATCTCCGAGTAACTCTTGTACTGAGGTACATTTACAATACCTTGCATTTTCCGTTTTGTTTCCTACTTTACTATTGTTTCCTTTTCGGGGACGGAAAGCTTTTAAGTGGAGGAGATTGTAACAACCCAGAAAATCAGAATAAATTTAAATTTTTTATTTTGGCTATTTCAATGAATTTTAAATAGTTAAAATAATTTATTTTAAATAACAACGATTTAAAATTTATTTAAATAGAAGTTAGAACAAATATGTTTATTTTAATTTTAAAAGGAATTAGAAATAACACGGTAGTTTGAAAATTTGAATTTGAACTTTGACTGAATGTATAGGATTCAAAATAAAACGGATTTTAGTGAAACCAAAAATATCTAAATCTGTTTAAAAATATCTTACCAAGAATCCGAACAATTGAAATTTCATAGCGGGAATAAAAAGTTATGGCCAGTCGAATATTTAGAAAAGTCGCTATGGAATATAATATAATTTATTGCCCGTATAAATGGCCATTATACAAATGACCTCTGTTTTCGACGAAATCATTTTTGTCGGATCCGGAACGTCAAATTATTGCTAAGTTTAATTTTCCATAATTTTTGGAATTAATTTGTGAGCGTGGTAAATTAAACTGCATTCGATAATTTCTGTTGAATTTAATCGACCGTTAAAAAGGCCATTTTTCAAACGGTCTCCAAATTCGATGAAATTAATTTTGTTAGGACCGTATCATCAAAACATAGCTAGATTTATTTTTCTGGAATTTTCGGAGTCCGTATGTGGCCCCGGTAAATTTAATGCACGTTCGAATTAATTAAATAAATGATTTAAATTTTAAATTAAAGAAAATAAGTTGAAAACGATCGTTTGGGCTGACGGGACCTAGCCCATTGGTTCCGGAACGGGGGAAATTGGGTAGGAACATCTTTTGCTAGGCTGATATTGGAACTGTTATGGACTAATGGGTTTAAACGGATAATTAAAGGAATTAATATTATTTTATTATTATAAATATAGAATTAGAAAACCCTAATCCTAATACTACACAGTAGCGCTGCCATCTCCATTCCATGGCCAGAATTGTTCGATCCATTCCTCTTCAATAATTCCTGATCTACACAATAAAATCTATCAATCCTTAAGACAAATTCGAAGAGAATTCTCCCTTCTATAAATCCATACGGGTTTGACCTCTCGAAGTGGAGTATATCATTCAGACCACCACCAGGAAGTTGCACCGTTCGTTCACTGAGAGCCCCGCCTGGCCACGTGCGAGCTCGACGAAGTGGACCCCTGGAAGCGCCGCTCGAAGCTCTTGGGTGTGGTCTATTCCGATCATCACATAGTTGAACGGATTTCGAGAGAAATCGAACCCTAGGTTCGAAGTAGAAGATTAAACTGATGGCCTTTATCTGATAGAAGAAGAAGGAGATGTTTTTTTGTTAATCTAATTATTTAGTTATTTAAATTTAAACATTTTTAGAATAAAATAAATCATATCTTATTCATATGAACTCGGAATTGAATAATTTCAGATCTGTTACGATCGTGAGTCCGAGCTCAACACTTCTGGACTGGTTAGAACTGATTCGGAGCAGATTAAATTTTGGATGATAATTCGATTCTGATTTATTCAAAATTAAAACACGACTGTGAGATTTCTATTTTATAATTAAAAATTTAATTATCTCTCGCTATTCGAATTCATGTATTATGTTAATAAATTAGATTTGTGATGCTTGGAATTTGAAATTGTTGAATGTTGTTTGTTGATTGTGATGCTCATGGTTATTAGATTGTGATCGACAATAGAAATTTTCTCTTTTATTTAAATCTTTAGTTTATTGTTAGATCTAGATTTGAAATAAAAAAAATTATTTTTATTTCAGATCTATCGATATTGATTTGATTTTATGATATAGGTTTCATATTTTGTTTAGACAAGTGAAACATAGTTTGTTTAAATTTAGATTTACAATAAAATATTTATTTTATTTGTTAACATGAAATATGATTTTGTCAAATATAGATTCACAATAAAATGTTCATTTTTATTGTTAACATGGTTTTTGTCAAAAGTTTGTTTTCATTATAATAATAAGATTATAATAAAAAGATCAGGATAAAAAGATCAAAATGATTACCTTTGTCAATTTGTTTAGTTGAAACCTAAATGATTACTTTTGTCGATTTATTTAGTTGAAACCAAAATGATCACTTTTGTCAATTTGTTTAGTTGAAACCAAAACGATCACTTTTGTCAGTATATTTAGTTGAAACAAAAACGATCACTTTTGTGAGTTCTTTAGTAGAAACCAAAATGATAACTTTTGTCAATTTGTTTAGTTGAAACCAAAATGGTCACTTTTGTCAATTTGTTTAGTTGAAACCAAAATGGTCATATTTGTCAAATTGTTTAGCTGAAATAAAAATGTGCATTTTTGTCAAATTAGAATTGTTGAACAAAAATATTCATTTTTATCTTTTTATTGAGTTAGAATTTTCAACAAAAATGAAAAGAACATTTTTATCATTTTGTTGAATTAGAATTTTCAACAAAAAATCGAAAAGAACAATTTTGTCATTTTGTTGAATTAGAATTTTCAACAAAAATGAAAAGACCATTTTTATCAATTTGTTGAATTAGAATTTTCAACAAAAAAATGAAATATCAATTTTTTTTATCATTTTGTTGAACTAGAGTTTTTAACAAAAATGAAATATCCATTTCTATCATTTTGTTGAATTAGAATAGAAAATTGAAAAATGTTTATATACATTAAAATTTCACATTTCTAATGTAATGTAAGAAAATAGAAAAATATTCCTTTTTGTCAAAATAGTTTTGAAACAAAAATGAAACTTTTTTGGTTCATTAAAAAGGATTAAAACAAAATTATACATTTTTGTTCATTAAACAAAAATGAAACATTTTTGGATCATTAAAAGGGTTAAAACAAAAATATACATTTTTGTTCATTAAACAAAAATGAAACATTTTTGTTCATTAAAAAATATGAAACATTTTTGGTTCATTAAAAAGGATTAAAACAAAAATATACATTTTTGTTTGTTAAACAAAAATGAAACATTTTTGGTTCATTAAAAAGGGTTAAACAAAAATATACATTTTTGTTCATTAAACAAAAATGAAACATTTTTGTTCATTAAAAAGTATTAAAACAAAAATATACATTTTTGTTCATTAAACAAAAATGAGACATTTTTGTTCATTAAAAAGGATTAAACAAAAATATACATTTTTGTTCATTAAAGAGGTTGAAACATTTTTGTTAACTAAAATGGTTGAAAACAAAAATATACATTTTTGTTAATTAAAATATACATTTTAGTTAAATAACATTAGGATTTACATGCAAAATGAAAATATCACTTTATTGTAAATGCATATATTAGAATTTATATGCATAATGAAAATATCATTTTATTGTAAATGCATATATTAGGATTAATATGCAAAATGAAAACATCATTTTATTGTAAATGCATATATTAGGATTTATATGCAAATTGAAAACATCATTTTATTGTAAATGCATATATAAGAATTTATATGCATAATGAAAATATCATTTTATTGTAAATGCATATATTAGAATTTATATGCATAATGAAAATATCGTTTTATTGTAAATGCATATATTAGGATTTATATGCAAATTAAAAACGTCATTTTATTGTAAATGCATATATTAGAATTTATATGCATAATGAAAATATCGTTTTATTGTAAATGCATATATTAGAATTATATGCAAAGTTAAAATAACATTTTATTGACAATGCATACACTAGAATCTATATGCAAAGTCAAATAATCATTTGTATTGACAACACATACATTAGAATTTGTATGAATTATTTTATTTGTAAAAACATACACTGAATACTTTGTACAAATAAAATATTCCTTTTTACTAGTTAAAGTTAAAAGTAGGAATACAAATAAAAATTAGTTTTAATTTGTCATTGGCTCAATTGTCAGGTAAATAAAATATATTTTATTTGACACTGTAAACATGTAGGAATGGTTATGTAAATTAAAACGTCCTTTTAATTGGTGTGTTAAACGTGTTAGTGGAATCGTCGAATGGTTTATATTTATATATAATTATATATATAAATATAAATTAAAATTAAACGAATCGCACATGGTAGTTTGCGTTTCGGAATCGTAACTTTAAACATTATACCGAAAGATCCGACCGTCGGATTTTCCCAAAACTGGAACCGTTATGACCGCTTTAGGAAGATCTTTCCAACAATATAAATTTTGTAAAATCCAACGGTTAGATTTCGAGAAAAGTGTAAATCAAATTTTGATTAAAATAGCGCCAGGCCGCCTATTAACCCGAGCCGTCGTTGAATTAAATTGAGCTTTTTTTATATAAATAAAAATAGCGATAAATCGTTATTAAATACTATTAATGATATGAAATGGTTTCAAATTATATATATGCGATAATCATTTGAAAAGACCGAGTTCAATCTCATTTCAAATGATTATACGACGATTTAAATCGAAGATATTGAAGACGGCAATTGAAGACCAACGATCTTCACATCGAATGGATAACTACTGATGCCCGACATTGGGTAGCTCTCCCAGTAAAGGGTTAAAATGGTAGTTGTCCGGACGTACTTGTTGATTGTCCGGATAAGCGAGCACCTCTCTTCCGTACTGGACATATAGGACGAGGAATAAGGTGGCTCCGGTTTCGTTCAGACACAGAATGGAATTGTAAATGGATGTGTGTCTGACATTGGACTTCATTCCATGTAAATTGATTTCTATTTAATATATATCTGATTGGTGGAAAAGAATTTATTCTCTTGCTTAACACCCTTCTCTGAGACGCACGAGCTCAGAGGTTATATATTAGTAGTTCTCGATCTCATGGCGTGGATTGTCAATGTGGCATGCCTAGATGCAATTGATCGAGGCTTTTGTTGAAAAGCATAGCCTTGTGGTTGATGATCAAAGCATAGCCTATTTCGGTATAACTTTGTATATAGCGTTACTTCGCAAGCCTCACACCCCGATGAGATTCAAAAACGAGACAAGGGAACGCAGGGAGTGCACACGTTTCTTTCTAGCTAGAAGTGGTATCAGGGTTTTGCAAGCCCTGACATTTTACTTATGTGGTTGATGGATTATGAGGTACCTTGGTTAAATTGGTCGATAGTGACCAATTTATAGGTTCAATAGGACCAGGAAGCGTGTGTTCAGGCATAACTAATCCACTAAAGTATTTGTGGACCGACCCTGCATGATCCAAGGGTTACCCGTAGGTGTGATCCTGGGACATTTACTAGAGTGCCTCAAATTGGTAAGGAGATCGTCCCTAGCCTTGAATCATGATGGAAACCCAATTTCCAATACGACATTACGGTTTTGATTGTAAACCTATATATGGCGACATAGTATATGGTTGTTACGCCGTCTAGGATTGATACATTTACTTTGAAGTATTTTAAAGCTGATTAGACACTAATAATAATATTAAAATATTATTTTCCATGTATCAAGCATGTTTGATCATTATAAGGTAAAACTCTATCCTCCGGCTTGCGTTACAATGTGTGATGGAACTTGGGTCTTATAATGATTTCATTTTTCTAAAAAGCATTGCGTTGTTTTGAATAAAAATTTATTAAACTTATGCACTGGCAATCCAATGGGGTAAACCCGTTCCACGTTAGCGGCGTGGTCCTGTGATTAGCCATATTGTTAGATAAGTTAGGTAAGATTTCTCATACCAGTCCCATGACTGACTCATAGTTTGTTTCACTTTGCAAACTCGGGTACCCTCTTTTCACACGGGCAGCCAAGTGACAGGTTTAGGTATTTATGCAATATGCTGGACTGGAGCATGCTTATGTGCTGAAGATGAAGATTATTTTATTTTTTATTTATGTTTTGAGACATTTAGACATCTTTTGATTATGATGTACTTGATGGAGATTGAGACTTATTTCTTTTTGTTGAGACTTCTATTTGCTAAGTGTATCCTGTAACCGTGCACTCTGATGTCTTTGATGTTGTGATGTTGGTGACATTCCTATTTCCGCTGCAATGATTTACGTGTTATGATGTTATCTAAGATCTGCTATTATTGTAATTATGTTATATTCCTATGATTATCCTTTGCTTTCGTACTACGGAAGTTTGGGGTCGTCACATGATCTATCAACTATTGTTGTCGTTCGAGGTGTTTATCCTGAGATGTCATATGGCCTCTGAACTCGGCCATGATTTTGTCCATGTCGTCCCGGGTAAAATATCGGGACACGTTTTCATGAGAGGAGGCTTCCTAACTTGCTTCTACCGTGTTTGTCTCAGCTGCATCAACATTTGTGGGGCGAGAAGATGTTGCATCCTTCTTCCGCTTGTTCGTCGTGGATTGGAACTAGCTGAAGATCGTAGTGTATGTTGGTGTGTGCCCCCACCTGGCGCGCCAAAGTGTTGATGTCAAAAGTTGGTCACTAGTGATAGTCAACCCCCAATCGTGTGGAGAGCACACGAATAATGATTATGAAATGCGGTAGAGTAAAGAAAACTGGGAACACGCAAGACTTTTTATAGTGGTTCGGCGAAGATGGTGCCTACGTCCACTTTATATGTATTGATTTACTTTTGATTAAAAGTACAATGCCTTTTTCTATCTCGAGAAAGAAGAAGAGTTGGCTATTTTGAGACATAGCCATGGAGATGTTTTTATCTTGGAAGAGAAGGCTCAACTAAATGTTGAAGTAGCCGAAAGAAGGTTGAAGGAAAAAGGGGTCCTTTTCCATTTTGAGCTAGGATGTATTTATAGGTGAAAAAGTGGGTTGAGCTGGCCGCCACGTGGCTTTCCTCTTTTTCGAAGCTTGGACACGCGGAGCTCGATTATTGGAAGTAGTTGCGGTGGTGGGACCCGGTCCACTGTTGATTAATAGTATCCTCGAGAATTGTAGCTTACGTGGCAACCGAGATGAGGTGTATCAAAAGTAGAGCTTTGGCCGGTAGTGTTTGACCGCCTTTGTTGCCTTGAGAATTGGTTTGAGTAATGAATGACTCAGTTGGGTATTTCCTAATGAATCCAAGATACTTGGTTGATCCTATTTTTAGGGAAGCAGTTAACTCGGTCGGTCGAGGAGAGCGATTCTTCCGAGTTCGGTGAGCTGTTGTTTGAACGATACTAACTCGAGTCAGCCTTAGTTCGGGTTGGCTCGAAAGGAAGATGGTTCGGGCCGAACCTTGCATGGGCTTTCTGGAGTGCGGGGTGCTCTGCCGATCGATCGACCGATGCTGAAGAGGGTTTCTGGATATTGGGATTTGATTCATTGACCTGTGACAACTTTTGCCAAAAAGTTGGTCAACGCTTTTTAAATACCACCATCTACTTTCAAATATTTCATATCCACATAAAGACATATGTTAAGTTAATCAAATTACCAATATACACCTCTTGAATTCATCCCATTTTTACTTATACAATGACAAATTAGGTATTTAAATAACTTTCATGTCTTTTATTTATAATCTCCATTCTTAACATGTGTTCTTAGGCACACAGTAACAAAAGAGGTAAATAGGGAGGAGGACAAACTTTAGAAAAAAAATTAACATGAAGGACACCAAGTTTTCACTTTTAGGCTGAAGAACAAACTTTGAAAAAAAATGTCTGAAGGAAAATGCTAAATACAACTAGCATTATATTCAGTTTTTACAATATACCAAAATGCTAGTACAACTAGAATTTTATTCAGTTTTACACTATACAAAATGCTAGTTATATGCAGCACTGTCTCTCAGTCTAATATTTTTCAAAGTTTGTCCTTCAACCTAAAAAAAACCTTGATGTCCTTCAGCCTAAATTTATATCAAAAGTTTCCCTTGTAATTGTCAAAATCCATTTTTCATTTTTCAAAATCCTAAAAAAAAACTTGATGTCTCTCAGTCTAGTTATATGTAGCACTTTCCATTTTTCAAAATCCATCTATAAAAGAGAATAACTATCTCTCTGTGTTGTAATTGTCACTGGCATCTGCTGTGCTTCTCTTGTAGTGAAAAATCAGTGTTTTTGGCAGCAAAAGCAGAACACCCAATAATCTGGCCTGTCGGCAATCTCAACAATGTCAATCCAACAAAGATGATAAATAAAAACAAATGGCTCAAATTATAGAAAAACGTAGAAATAGAAAAGGGAAAGAACACACCAATATAACGAGGCTCGGCTATGCCTACGCCTTCGGACCCAACAACCTTTTATTTCTTCACTTGAAGAGCATGTACAATATAAGAAGAAATACACAACTCAATACAACTTCCTCACCCTATAATAGATACAGAGATCTTATTGAAGATAATATATAAAGAGCTTTCTGCTTGTGTTGATGAAAAAAATGAGCAAATGCTTGTGCAACACCCTGTAATTTTAACAACACATTACAATGATAAACTAAAGAATAATTAATTTAATATTCAGAATTAAGGGAAACAGACTGCTTCATTGCGTTTGTCTCGGAATTCTAGTCAAAATAGACACCTGGTTTACGTAAAACGGACACTGTATGAAGAAGTTATGAAGGTTTGAAGTTTGTATACGCATAAGAAGAATATGTGTGAATAAAAATAAGCCCAGAATTCAAAACAATTCAAATTTAAGTGGAAAAAAGGGGAGCGGAAAAATTCCCGTCTATGGGTGTTGATCCCATCAAAGGGGTGGGGGGGTCGACCTCGGGGTCGACACCTCAAGAGGGTTCGACCCCCCTATGGCAGATCTGGGCAGATTTTTTTGGTTCTGAATGTGGACTCCTTTCTTGACTTGGTTCGTTGGCTGATGACTATAAATAAGACCCCATTTCTCTTGTTTCTCCACACCTAAAACAATAGAGAACTAGATGCTGCCTCTGCCCAGATTAAATCAAGCCTTTTCTTCTTCAACAATCAAGTCATTCAAGTTTAGGGATCTGTGATTCAACATCTGCAGCTATTCTTCTGTCTCTTAGATCTATTCTCTGTGAGTCTAGGTTATTTTTAGATAAAAATAATTAAAATGCAATCTTGACATGCCTATGAATTAGATCTAAGCCTATGACTATTGGAATCATATCAGATCTGCTATATTTGTATATCTAATTTACTGATTGGATCTCATCATGCCTATTGACACTATGTATAATCACTCCTGTTATTACATGTTTATCAGATCTATTCTTATATGCCTATATCTGTTCGTCAGATCTGTTCTTATATGCCTACTTCTGTTACTGTTGGTTTTATGCCTATTCTGTCCTTCTTTCTCTCTCATTCCTTTTTTTTATAGGCAGGCTACTTTCGAGCCTAGGCCTATATCACTGAAATATGCATACGAACGAAATTGGGTTAAATTGGGAATGATTGGAAATGGTAATTTGGGGACATAACTTGTACTTTGAATCATGATTGCTATCTAGGGGCATAAACTATATTATGAAATTGGATCAAAAAGGTTGGGGCATGAGTTATATGGTAAATTATGACTTGTGGTTTGGGATATAAAAATCTGTAGGCTTAATTTAAGTTTAAGCGAAACATGTTATTGGAACTGTAAAGAATCTATGAAGCTTGTTTAATCCGTTAAAATTGGGGCATAACTTGTATTGGAAAATTTAGGGTAGAACCTGAATTGAAAGCATGAATACGGATTTGGGGCATAAGCCAAACTGTGATTAAAGATCTTAATTTGGGCATATAACACATAATGAATATGACTTGGGAAAGGGCATGAAAACCTATAATGAAATAGTAATACTTGTTAATGAATGAAGATGCTCAGAATTACAGTAATTAGAAAACTGTAACTGTGCTTAGACACGAGGTTAGATTACACTTGTGGTGGAAGTCTGCCTGGACCAGACTGGCATATCCAACGACCACAAGTGATGAATCTAATGTGATGGGTCTAAGTGAATAAACACGTGACGGTGCTAAGACACGAGGTTAAGTCTGACTTGTGAAAGAAGTCTATCCGGACCCGACTGACATATCCAGCATCCACAAGTGGTAGACTTAATATGGGAGGTCTTGCGCGTTATAACAATAAATGAATGTATGCTAATGAACTTGTAATACTTAACCTGTTTAAATCCATAAGGATTGTATGAGCCTGTTAAATCTGTGGGGTTTAACCTATTAAGCATGTGGGGTTAAGTAAGCCTGTTAAATCGGTAGGGTTAAGTAAGCCTATTAAATCTATGGGGTTAAGCCTGTTAAATCGGTGGGGTTAAGTAAACCTGTTAAATCTATGGGGTTAGGTAAACCTGTTAAATCTGTGGGGGTTATACATAACTGTTAATTTAGAAAACTTAATCTATTAAATCTGTTGGGATTATATGGACCCGTTAACTTGTAAAGTTTAACCCGTAAATCTATAGGGGGTTATGTGAATCTGTTAAATCTGTTAGGCATAAACTGTCAAAATCCTAGTTAGTTAGGGACATAAGATTTGTAAGGGTTGGCTTATGTCATCTGTTGTGTAGGACCCATATTAGTCAGTAACCCACTCTGGTATTAAAGGGGGACCCTGCACTAAGTAGGGGTCAGGGCACGCTTACTGAACAAATTGTAAGAGGCTCATCTGAGAGGAGGTGTGTACTGGTGCGTTCCAACGAACTCATGTGCGTGCATGAGTACGGCCTGCATCTGGGAAAATAAGCCGATGTAGCACCAGTAAATAGGTCTGTGTCCTCCTGTAGGTCTCCACTTTAGGAAGTAATACACCCTACTATAGGGCCGACACAGGGTATTTACGGGATATAGAGCCGATCAATTGGGGGGCAGTAAATAGGGTACATCTAGCCCTGTCTGTTTCTGTGGGGTACCTGTATTTCTGTCTGGGCTAACACCCGTTATTTTTGTTTAGGTACCGATTAATTCTGTTTGGGTTAAAACCCGTTACTAGAGTACACCTAAAACTATCATTATATTTCTGTTGGGATCATCTTGTTTCTGTTAAGTAATTAGGGAGTATGTAATCATGTTACATATATGTTGTACTAGTATTGGCGCAGAGAAAGAGAAAGTGGTAAAGAAGCGCAATACCTGTTCTGTTCAGTTTATCCTGTTATACCTGCCTTATGACACAATTATCTCACTCTTCAATTTGTATGCCTGTCATGATACTTTTACTTATTTACATGCTAAAAGTAACTGGACTCGCCAGACTTTATGTCTGACCCATTTTGTTTCCTCTTCTTTCTCTTTCGTTTCCCCCCAGGTTCTCAGAGTGGGAATACTCGGGCTTAATTTGGATTCTCTCTTCCATCCTGCTTGGAGCTGCCTTGATGTACCACTTGATTTCTTGTCTTCTCTGATATGGCTATCTTTTGGGGATTATGCTTTTTATGTATTTCTGTACTTTGATGATTTTAAGTACAAGACAAAAGCTTTATATTAATGTAATGGGTTTTCAGTACTTCAGACTTATGATGTAACTGGGTTTTGAACCACTATGTTTTTTGCTTAATAAAAGTTTTTAATTCCGCTGCTACTTTATATCTATCTTGTAATGTTTCTGTTTCTGTTTACCTATAATGCTTCACGAAACTTAATGTATTCTCTTAATGAATGACATTAACGGACGTGGGGTGTCACACTTGGTATCAGAGCTGAAGGTTACCAGATTGGATAAAAGATTTTGAAAATTGTTTTCAAAAAGGTTTTAAAAGAAAGCATTTTCAAAAAGAAAAGTCTGTTTTGAAAAACATATTCCCCAAAGCCATATGCAATATCTTTTGATCCTTTGTTTGAATCCCTTTTCTTTTCTTTTCAACATGTCTGGGGAACCTTATATTCCTGAGGGAGTTACGATACCAGGCTAGTTCTGTAGGTATCTAGAGGCCACAGCGCCTGCCTGTGGTCAAACCGACATTTCTCCCCCAGTTGCACCCGTCGTTCTGTTAGGAAATGTGGAATGGTTCGATAAGGCAAAACAAACACTAGTGGGGAGGGGGTGAATAGTGTTTGTGAGAATTTAAACAAAATCTAAAACTTATGTAAAAAACGAGATGAATCAAACACCACAAACACAATCATAGACACATATTCAAACACAGATACAAAATAAACAGAAATAAAGATGCAGAAAAGGAAAGAACACACCAGATTTTATATTGGTTGGGATTGCTCTTACATCCAGTCCCACACAACTCTGGATTGCGCAGAGTTTTATTACTATATCAAAATCCAATTACAACCTCCTTGATTTCACAGCTACAAGGGATACCACCGATTCCAACCTCCTTGATTTCACGGCTACAAGAAATACCATCGATTCCTCTTTTGCTCAACCCAAACCATTACAAACAGCCCTATAGCTATTCAATAGCACTTGATTCAGAGAGAGATGAGAAGAGAGTGTAGAAAGAAGAAGTTTGATCAAAATAGAATTGAATTTGGCAGAGTATAAGTATAGAAATCATAAAAATGATTAAGAATGATTATATAATGAAAGAGGATGAAAGTAGAGAAGAAGATATGTTTAAAAATTCGGTTTTAACCCCTTTTTATAGAGAAAGGATGCAACGGTTCTGAATCGTTTCAAATGGTGAAAAGACACTTCCTTTCAAAATTGAAAAAGTGACAGTTATATGTCGACATGGTATTTTTGGGTATGTCGATATTCCCTAATGTAGTTTTGTATTTTAAAGCATTTTTAGGTGTTTTGATATTAATATAATTCTGGAAATTCTTTAGTAAAAATCTAGTGTTGTAAATTAATATTATATAGTAGAAAAACATATGAAAACATAAATTTAAACTATATAAATATATTTATAAAATTATAACATTATAAGGTTTTAAACTATAAATATATAAAGTATAATAATATAAAATTTAAGTTTGAAAAACAAAGAAGAATAAGAAATGATAAAAATAAAATAGAGAGGATTGAGGACATAATTGACAATCAAAATTTGAAAAGTAGAATTAGAATTTGAACCTGGAGTGCTATTTAGAGTCTTACACAATCTAGACTCTATGACTATATTAATTTTGAACTCTTGAAATCTTGAATACTCATGAGTCTTGAAATTTCTTTAATCTTTGAATCTCTATTATCTTTAAAACTGTACAGTCTTCAGTAAAAATTCCTGTATATAATTCCTGCATGTGTGTGTGTATATATATATTCTATACAAAAAAGTGTTAGTATATATTTTATAATCAATGATAATTGAAATAAGGTTGTTGTCATCAAAACCCCATTCTCCAACAATCTCCCCCTTTTTGATGATGACAACCCTAATTTATAAATATCATACATGTATATACTTGTTGATTATGATCCTTCTAATACTCCTCCTGTCTGTAATAATCCTATAAACTATGTCTAAGTTTTATAATTTCTCCCCCTTCAGCATTATCAAAAAGAAATCCTAAATTTTATAACTTCCTGAATAGAACTTAAGTAACTAAAAATAACCCCCCTTAATCTATTAACTATTTCTAAGTAGAATACTCCCCTTAATCTATTAAACTTATAATAATAATACCTAACAATATGATGATTAAATACAAACCAATTCAAGTATCATTATTACATTTGTTTGATATATATATATATATATATATATATATATATATATATATATGCACATATTAGACCAAAAAGTGGTCCTAACACCCAATTTAATGATAATTTAAAGAAATTAAAAAAGGAAAGTAAAGAGAACACACGATTTATAGTGGTTCGGCGTTAAAGAGCCTACGTCCACTTTATACTTTGTAGATGGATGATTCGAGTACAAATACAACGATAATTATCACTCAAACTCACTTTTATAATTGATAAATTCACTCAATCTTTGATGGAAGATGCTCCAAAAGTTGATGATAATTTGAATGAAGCATTGGTATTCGGTTGTAAAGAGAGCTTGAGTCAATATTTTGCCAAAAGATCCTTTAAAATGATGCTTGGTGGCGTATTTATCGGCAGAAAATCCCTCTTAAAGGCCTTCGGTTCGGATACAATTAGATCCCATCCCTTTAGAATCAGGAACGGAGGCTTTGAGATAATGCCAGCGCATTATGTTTGTGGGTGAATGTGGGAGAGTGGATGCATAACCACTCCGAGTTTGGCGGGATCGTGAATCATAACCGTTGCAGTTTCTGAATATCGGTTTGGATCGGATGGTCAAATAGGGGGTCTAGGTCGGTGGGCTCCGGACCGACCCGGTTGCGTCTTCTTTATGCCATTTTCTGGTCTTCTTGTCTCAAAGCAAAGGGGGGTTTGGTTCGGGGGTCTCCGAACCGATCCGAATTCCTTGTCCTCGTTCTTCCTTTGAACCTATTTGTTGAGTAATCTCTTAGCTTTGTGCAGCTCGATCATAAAGCGGGCTAACATTTTGCCCCCTCGAAGTACACTTTTATTGGAAATAAAGTGTGCTTCAAAATAATTTGTCTGTTTGCTTCTGAATTGAAGTCCTTGAACAGTTGTTTCCATTCGTTTGTAAAGTGATGACATTTCATAAAGTCGCATATTCTGTCGCTTATAAATACAACATTGGATGTACGAACCATTCCCGTTGTTTTTCAACAACTTCAAGATTTTGATTAATGTCTGAGCTGTTCTTCCATGTAACTTCTCCAGTGCTTAAAGATACACACATGTTTTGACCTTTTCCTTCCAAGTCTCTTCTTTCTTATCCACGAGCTAAGTCACGCCATTGGATCAAAAATTGCCTTCTCGGCTTGGATCGGATAGGCCTATTCATTTAGCATCCGACCCGCTATTGCATTTTTGGACAAAGAAGGCCTTTAAGCTACCCAATTCCTCCTTTTTTGGGTCAAGTTGGGCTGTCAAATCCAGGGGATACGAATAGTCTTGTCTCCAACATATAAATTCCATTTTTCCCTTTTATCTTTCATTTTTCATTTTTCATTCTCATGTTGCCCCCCTTTTTCATTAGCTGAAAACCCTAATTCCCAATTTGTACAACTCTTTCCAATTATCCAAAACAAATTTAAAGGTAGGTTTAAATTTTATTTTCCTTGATTTTATCATTGAGCTTACATAAATCGCACTCGAAACCAGCACCAATTCATGTCACCCCTTCCCCATCGTCTTCCACGTTGCCTTCGGGGATTTCCAGCTCGTCACCACCGTCGTTGGTGGGGTTCTGACCACTTCTAGGTGGCGACGTTGGTGGTTTGAGCTTTGCATCGCGAGCGATCGCTTATGGGTGCTCAACGAATTTCATTGATTTTGGAGAATGGAGGAGAGGAAGGAGAGCACATACGTGGAATAATATGATCGATTTAGAGCGGATCAGATAAACTTGAAGTGATGAAGAATAAGCATGTATCTCGGTTCGGATCAGAGCGACTCGAGTTGGATGAGGTTTCCAGGAGTTACATGTGACGAAGTTGATGTCTCCAGGCATTAATGTGGTTCGGTTCGGTGCTGACCAATCCGAACAAAGTCAATTCTATCCATAAAGCATAATCTGATTCGCTTGAGGGAAACATCATAAACCGATCCGCTTGCAACACAATTACCCGAACCGATCCGCTTCTAATAGGGATACACGAACTGATCCGCTGATGAGAGGAACACCCGAACCGATCCGTTGTTATACAATAATGAAACGCAAGAATGTTTCAACTAACTTACCCAAAAATTATGGCTTATGACTTTATGGACAGTTAGGATAGAGCCTTCTTGACTGAACATTTGGACTATTTATGAATACATAATTGTTTTGCTCATCTCCGCACTGCATTCTTTTATATAATCATCTCGTATCACTGTATACATACTTGCACACTTTAGCTCACACACATGCACAGGCGACATGGGTAATTTCACTCTAATTTCAGCTATTTTGTTTCTTCAATAGTATAGCAGATATGACTGAGAGGCGCTCACTTAGGTTAGCGGAAAGGAGAGAAGCTGTCGGGACATCCGAAAATCTTGTCATCAAAGAAATATCCTCTATCTCAGATCTGGAATGGGATAATGAGGGTCCGGATTATGAAATGGAAACTCACAAAGATGAAGCATCATCAGGGGATAATGTCTCTATAGATAAGGAAGTGGAAGGAGGAGTCGGAGATAGCTGCGCTCCCGACGAGTTTGAGAATGTTGTTGTTTTGGAAAAACCTGACGATTTTGTCGCATCAACAGTTGACAATGACAAACTTGCAGGCCTAAGCTTGAAGCACGGAATTCTCCGAAAAGACATCAAATTTCCTACCACAACGGATCGACCTCGTAACCCTCCCGAACGGTACATGGCAATCAGTAGGCTAATGTGACTTGTTGGGGGGCAATACCTCCATTCCTGACATTCGTCGTTGATTTTCCGAGGCAAATGCGGATCACCCCAATGCAACTCCAACCTAATTTCTATGCTTATTTGTATACCTTGTATATTGCTTATAAGGAAATTCTAAACATGGAGCTTACCTTCGAAGATGTTCATTTCTTTTATAACTTCAAGCATCGGACCCAGGAAACCCCATCATTTGTATATTTTGAATCAGTGCCAAAAAGGAAAATCATTAGCATGCTATTTAGTAGCAAGGTTGGTGATCCCAAATCCGAATGCTTTTATATCAAACAACAACCTGGATGTGCCAGAAGATGGCTCAGATCAAGTAAAAACTTCAGCTTCTTGATTTCCGACTTCATTCACTATTGTAAATGTATAGACATTTGTTCATTTTTGTTTTACTTGCAGTTCCCAATCCGAAATAGGAAACGCATTAGATGTATTTTGATCGTTTAAACCAACTACTCAATGGTGATCCAAAATTCTTGACCATCAAAGATTGCTTAGTGGATGAATATCTTCACCGTCATCGATTATTGGCTATCGCCCATAGCATAGGCAACGGAGAAGGTCCTTATGTGTATATACCTCCAGTCGAGGGGCCTATTGAAATTTTACCTGAGCACGGAGAAAGTTCGAAGGATCCGGCGATACCTCAAACGAGCCCTTCTCTCACTTTGACTCAAGATGACATATTAGCGAACACAGCTAAAAATGATAGAGATAAATACATCACTCCCGAGGATGCGGCCACTCCTGAAAAAGCGAATTCCCCAGCAGGGCTACCATCAGCCAAGTCTCAAGGCAATGGCTCTCATATAGACGATTCTATACATCAGGGTTTGGGACAACTTCCCTTGCCTGATGCCATTTATACTCAGAAGAATTTAGAACAGATCCCCTTACTTTCACTTCCGAAGAAGAAGCTACTCCTGTAAAGACCGGGAGAACTGCACCTACTGGCCTCACTCCGGGCTCTGGTCTGTTTAGGGAGGGATATCACTTAGGATATACACTGCATTCTAGCACTGCACGTCATAGCACTCGTGCTTTATACTAATGTTGATTTTAATACTTTTTTTATTGTTTTGCAGGACAAATGACGCGTAGACGCTACGATATCAGGTAGATCCGCACCAGCATGCCCAGGTTTGACCCTGATATTGAACATGATCGACACGAGAGTCGTGGCAGAGATGACAATAGATATTATGATTCCAGTCGTCCTTATTCTTCGCGCTCCCGTTCTCCCCGTCGGTCAGATCAGATAAGCACAAGAGCCATCAAAATCGTCATGAAGGGGACAAACCACGTCCTAAAGCTCCGACCCCTCCTAAAGAAAAGCATCCCCAAGAGAAGCCACCGTCGAAGCATGTCGATTCGCAAGACAAACATAAAGTTTCTGAGAAAAGGCCAGGCAAAGGTGAAACATCCATCATGCCTACCAAGCGGCGAAATATCGAATTATCCATTTCCAAACCTGTGCCGCTCGATTTTGAGAACAAAGCAAAACTGGCTTATTTGAAAAAACAATTTCCAGAGCACTACTTTGACCATATATAGTTTGTTCCCGCACTTGAACCTGTGCCTTCGACATGGGCAGATGATGCTAAGGCAAAGATAGATTTAGAAGATGAGCAATATAAGGAGATATATAAATATTTGCGCAACCTCTCCAAAATCATTCAGGACTTAATCACTGATATTGGTCACATGAAGAAAATGGCCAAGCACGACGAAAGCATCTTGAAAAGTTCTGAGAAAGAAGTGGAAGATGCGCAGGCCCAGCTTGTTCTTACTCTACGGATGCTGACAATTTCAAACAACAATACGAGGAGCTACAGAAGCGTTATCACACTGTGCTGGAATCTCATAGCCATTAACGGTTGGACTTGAAGAAACAAGCTAAGGATGCTAAGTCTGAGAGTGTTAAAGCACAATTGGCTTGCACCACTCTTGAGCAGGAGAAGGATAATCTGGCAAAGAAAAATGCTGAGTTGGCAAAGCAAAATGCTGAATTGGAAACCAAACTGATAAAACTCGAATCCAGAGCGGTCTTAGCCGAAGGGAATGCAAATGTTGCCGTTAAGTCTGCTGAGGAGGCCCACACACAGCTATCTGCTGCCCAAAAAGAATTGGATGGTTATGGTTAGCTAATGATAGAATTTTTTGCCCAAGTGATCCGTTATCGGAACATTTCTTGGATCGACGATTATCCAACAACTTTGGTCTACGTGTGGGATCAAATCATTGAATGGAAGATGAAAGAACTCCAGGTGAACTCTGTTGATAGAGACAAATTTATGGAGAAATTCTAAGGGGTGAAGAGCCACCGCGCCTGGCCGAAGGACGCAGACTCATTGCTGCTGCTATAGAAGAAGAAAAGCGCCAGGCAAAGGGGAAAAACATTATTGAAACCGGTTCCTCTTCTTCTGCCCCTGTGGTTGCCGAAGCGGAAGGATACGATCAAGAGAATCCAGGAATTCCCAAGGCACCTTTATTATCTCCTATTGCTGAGACGACTTCAGAGACTCCTATTTCTCATGTTAAGAAATCGTTTGAAGGTATCTTTGCCTTCTCACCTCAATTTGTTTGGGCTATCCCAACTTTTCGTCATATTGTCGGATGAACAATTGAAGGGTACGAGTTTTCTCCTGAGTTAATAACCGTTGCTTCTCGTTCTATAGGTGAGAAACCCATTGAAAAAGCCGATAAGCGACAAGAAGAAATTACCAATGTGAAGTCTGCTGAAGAGGACCAGGAGAAACACGATGATGCCATTGGCTCAAAATATACAGAGAGGGTCAAGGATAAGGAGGAGGTTGCTGAGAAAGTTACGATGCCATCTATCATTGAGATTCCCAAGGACAGGGATATAGTAGACGCCTTGAGAGATGATGGAGGCAATGATGGGCATGAGGAAGATGATGATGTTGCTGTGACTGGAGATTCGGGGAATGCTGATGATATAACTTTAGCCAACATGAAAGCCAAGCAGGATATGCTTTTAAAAGACAAAGTTGAGAAGGAAGATCCCATGACCATCAAGCCTCTCGCGATAATCCCTCCTAGGTCAAGGTTAGTTGTCAAACTTTCAAAAAGGTCAATTGCTGAAGAGCATGCTAAAAAATATTCTATTGATCCTAGCTTTCCAGTCCCAGGAAAGAAGAAACCAAAGCATTTTTTCACCGAGGCTGAGAAAGAGGAGAAGGAAAAACTCAAGGTTGCTAAGAAAGCGAAGTCTACTCCAAAGTCCAAATGAAAGGCGGCTTTATCTTTTGTTTTGATTTTCTCCTGGCCTGCTGTTGTTGTAGCGAGTGCAACCCTCGGCTTTCTTTATTTAGTCCTTTTGTATAAACCTGCACTCACATAAATAGAATAGTTTGTTTCTTGTAATGTCAAATGCTTGTAAGTTTGTCATTTACTTTGTTTGAATGTGGTACAAGCAGTAAATAATAAGTCACATCATAAACGGATTAAATGCACCGTGTTAACATCTCTGCTATACAAAGTAATTAATGACAAGATGTAATGTATGTATATATGCCCCCAATCAATCTTGAAAGTGATGCCTGGCCAGGGCTTGTTTAAGATTGATTAGGTTTGACACTTATTTACCCCCAGCTCTCTAGCAGGGTTAATATTCTTTCTCAATGGTACCAATTCTTAGTACCTTTATACTCTCCTGTCGAATAGTCAGGTTAGAGTGAATTCAAGGCAGTCTTTTGTCGTGATGCACCATCACGCCTTAAGGACGTCGTCTTCCCGTCCTTTATACTCTCTCTCGGATCGTGAAAGTTAGAGTTTGGGACATCGTCTTCCTATCCTTTCTTATTTTGTTATAAAAACGATTATCTTGTTTGTTTTGATTTCAATTCAAATTTAACATTTTATATTCAGATCACAGAACATATAGAAGAATTTTCATAGGAAAAGTAAATCACACACAATGTTTTTATAGTGGTTTGACCAACTCGTGACCTACTTCCACTTTATAACCTTTTGCTTATATTAACCAGACTTTTCTAGGCCAGTCATGCCTTTTTACGTGGCTTATAAAACAAAAGAGAACAATACAAATTTAAGTCAAGTATCGTCGCAAATATCAGGCATTCCAAGCTCTAGGAATTTCTTCACCATCCATGGTCGTTAACTTAAAAGCTTGTGTACCAAGTTTCCGTTGGATGGTGTATGGTCCTTCCCACTTTGGACCTAGATGAACTGGAGAAGGGAAGACTCGCTTTAGTACCAAGTCTCCGGGTTCAAAGGTCCGAGGATGAACCTTTTTGTCATAATAGTGTGCCACCTGTTGCCTGTGCCTCGAGGCTCGTAAGTCTGCTTCGGCTCTCTTCTCTTCAACCATGTCCAAGGATTCAAGGAGGAGCGCTCCGTTTATCATCGGGTCATAATACGTTAGCCTATGAGAAGGAATTTTAAGTTCCACCGAGATTACTGCTTCTTATCCAAATGAGAGTGAAAAAGGGGTGTAACCTGTTGCCGTCTTGAAGGTCGTCCGATAGGCCTACAAAGCTAGTGGTATTTCTTCAACCCACATGGATTTTGCCCATTCCAATCTCTTTTTAAGGATAGACTTAATGACTTTATTTATGGCTTCAACTTGTCCATTTGATTATGGGTAAGCTACTGCCGTACGTCTCTTGTCAATTTTATATTTCTGACAGAAATCCCTGAATGTTGCGCTATCAAATTGAGTTCCATTATCAGTTACAATGGTTCTTGGTATTCCATCAACAAATGATATTCCTGACCACAAATTTTATCACCCACTTTGTTGTTATCGTGGTTAAGGGTTCAGCTTCTGCCCATTTTGTGAAATAATCCATGGCCACGATTACATATTTGGCTCCTCCTTTAGCGATTGGTAGGGTTCCAATGATGTCTATCCCCCACATATTGAATGGCCATGGGCTCACCAATGATTTTAGTTGACTTGGAGGCGCTCTGGGAACTTTTGCAAATTTCAGGCATTTGTCACGGCATCGTGAATAATCAGCTGCGTCTTTGTTTATGGTAGGCCAGAAGTAGCCATACCGTAAAATTTTCTTTGCTAGTGTCTGACCTCTAGTGTGGTCTCCACATTTACTTTCGTGTACCTCTACGAGCACACATTTGATGTCTTCATGTGCTATGCACCAAAGCAAAGGCATGAGAATCCCTGGCGATAAAGGGTTTCACCCTGTAAGACATACCTTGCAGCTTTACAGATCACAACCTGTCTCTCGCTCTTTTTTGTTGAGAGCATTCCATCCTTAAGGAAATTCTTAATTGGTGTCATCCATGACTCCCTTTCCGGTTCAACCTCCAGCACTGGATCGATTTCCTTTTGATCAAAGCTCGGTGATTTCAATACTTCTATTGGAACCATCTCCATCTCCTCGGGGCTATCAGAGCTTACCAACTTAGCTAGCTTGTCCGCTTTTTGATTTTCTGCTCTCGGGATGTGAGTTATGCTATAGCATTCCAAGCCATTTAGCAACTCTTCAACCTTTTCGAGGTAAGTAATGGGCCGGGGTCCCTTGGTTTCAAATTCCTTTCGAACTTGGAAAACAACTATTTTGGAATCGCAGAATATGTCTAGTATTGCCACCCCAGTTCCTTAGCGATATTTAGCCCAGTAATTAGGGCCTCATATTCAGAATCATTGTTGGTGGCGGAGAATTCCAACCGCAAGGCATAGTAAATAAATCGTCCTTTAGGGGTAGTTAGAACAACCCCGGCGTCGTACCTCCGATCATTCTTGGCCCCGTCTGTATACAGTTTCCAAGGACTGAGTTGTAAATTATGCTCCAAAGGGTCAACCTTATCATCCAATGTATCCTCTTCGGGAATTGTGAACTCTACTATGAAGTCAGCTAGGGCTTGCCCCTTTATTGATCTTCTTGGCTAGAAATTTAAATCGAATTAACTTAATTAAATGTTCCACTTAAACGGTCGTCCCAATGCTTCGGGTCGTTGTAATACTTGTCTGAGTGGTTGATCAGTGTATATGACTATCGGATGAGCTTGGAAATAATGACAGAACTTTCGGGATGCAATCAAGAGACCATACGCATGTTTTTCTATTTTTGGATATTTGCGTTCTGCTGCTAACTTCTTGCTAACATAATACATCAGTCTTTGGGCTTTGTCTTCTTCGCGTACCAAAGCCAAGCTGATAGCGTGAGATGATACTGCTAAATATATGAATATATCCTTATGATCCTCTGGTTTTGACAATATCAGAGGTTTATCTAGTAAGATCAACAAATTTTGGAAGGCCTCTACGCAACCGAGGGTCCACTCGAAGTTTCATTTCCCCCGTTTAATTAAATCAAAGAAAGGGACACATTTGTTTGTGGCTTTGGAGATGAATCTGCTCAATGCCGTAACTTTTCCAGCTAAGCTTTGAATATTTTTAATCTTCTGTGGCTCTTCTATGTTTCTGATTGCTGTTATTTAATCAAGATTGATCTCGATTGCTCGAGAGCTAACAATGAAACCAAGGAATTTTCCTAACACAACCCCAAATGAACATTTCAAGGGGTTCAACTTCATCCCGTACTTTCGTAGAATGTCAAACATTTCAACCAAATCTCTTGTATGATCAGAGGACATCCTGGACTTCACAAGCATGTCGTCCACATGGACTTCCGTCTTCCATTATTTTTCCAATTTGATTATAGAACATTCAGTATACCAAACGCTGATACGTGGCTCCAGCATTCTTTAGTCTGAATGGCATTACGACATAACAGTATAATCCCAGGTTGGTAATGAAGCTCGTGTGTTCCTGATCCGGTACATGCATGGGGATCTGGTTGTATCTTGAATATGCGTCCATGAAGGAGAGAAGCTTGTGTCCTGCTGTTGAGTCCACCAACTAATCAATTATAGGAAGCAGGAAGCTATCATTTGGACAAGCCTTGTACAAATCAGAAAAGTCAATGCACGTTCGCCATTTCCATTTGACTTCTTGACTAAGACGAGATTTGATATCCAGTCGGGATATGTCAAATCTCTAATGAACTCATTACTCTTCAACTTCTCTACTTCTTCCTTTAAGGCTGCTGACCTCTCCGGGCCCAACATACGTCTCTTCTGCTTGACTGGAGGATGCTTTGGGTTCAAACTTAGAGAATGGCTCATAACTGTGGGAGAAATCCCACACATATTTGCATGAGTCTAAGCAAACACATTAAGGTTTGCTTTTAGAAAATCAGTTAACTCTTTTGTCTGAAAAGAATTCAGATGAGACCCAATCTTCAACACCTTTGTCGGGTCATCGCTATCGATTGGGATGCCAACAGTCGCCTCGTTGGGTGTCGCCTTTCTAGTTCCTGGTTCTTCGTCCTCTCTGGGATCGATATCTTCAGGAATTTCACTAGACGGTTCCCTAGGCGGTATTGTCTTTATCTTCTATGTTGAATCCTCCTTTGCAGGAGAGGTAGTATTCTTAACTTCTAAGTTCTTTACATCACGCAACGCTTTCAATTCTGCCATGTAGCAGACTCTTCCGATAACCTGATCGCCTCAGATCATTCCTACACTAGCACCTATTGGGAATTTCATTAGTAAGCACCATGGAGCAATCCAAGCTCTGAATTCTGAAAGCGTTGTCCATCCTAGGAAAGCGTTGTAAGGGGAGTCAATGTCCATAATAATGAACTGAAGTATTCTCACTCTTTTACGTTCTCCCTCTCCTAACTCTACAGGTAGGTCTATTACTCCAATCGGGGTAGTTAAGGCTCCATTAAAGCCACGGATCCAACCTTCGCATGGCTTTAAGTCCTTCGTTTCCAGCTTCATCTGATCAAGAGCTTTTTTAAACAGAATGTTTACAGAGCTTCCATTGTCCACAAGGACTTTTCTGACTATTGCAGGCACAATAACCCTGGTTATCACTAACGGGTCAGTACTCGGCGCTTCAACTCCAATACTTTCCCTGTCACGAAAGACAATGTCGTCAGTTGTTGTTTTCTACTATTTCGATGGTGTGGTTTCTTCAAGGTAACTACATTCTCCTATTTCGGGATGCTTGGCCGCATTGATATACTGTTCCATTGGCCTATTACTGGATCCAGCGGGATGCGGTCCTCCAACTATAGTGTTTATGACAATGCCTTTTCCCTTCTGTTGAGCTGTGGGTTTAGGAGCATGCTGATTTTGATTCGAGGCTTGTTCTCCTTGGCTCCTGGGGAAACCTTGAATTCATTTAACTTTCCTTCCCGCAGCAGTTTTTCAACAACATCTCTTAGATGACGACACTTACTAGTAGAATGACCATGAGTTCCATGAAACAAACAAAATTTTCCAGTCGCAAGCTCCTTCTCAGTGGATTCTCTGGGCGGAGGTTTCTTATATTGCAAGGCATTATATGTACCCAGATAAATGTTTTCCAACATATCGTTCAACAGTGTATAGTTTTCAAAAGTTTGGAAACGAGTTCTTTTTCCGGAGTTGTTTCCTCGGTTCCTATTTCTTTTATTGCCGTTTCTGTTCCTGTTGCCACTTCCTCCGTTTTAGTTACCAACGTTTATCTCGACTTTCCCTAAATTGTCGCTGGATTATTTCATAGCAACATTACTCTGAATGTCTTCTTTTGAAGCCCCATCAGATTTTCTTTTTCAACTAGCGTATATTTTCTTATTCCATAGGCGAATATTTGCCTTTTTATAGAATGCCTCCCTAGTCAGTGGCAGTTTTCCAGCTAGATATCCCCTGAATTCAGTATCTGGGTCGACCCCATCTTTCAAGGCCATCAAAATGGTTGGTTCGTGGGGATCGCTTATTCCGGTAACTGCTAAATTGAAGCGGTCCAAGTATGACTTTAGGGATTCTCCAGGGGCCTGTTTGATTCCGGACAGTTCAATGACACTTTTATTTTTCGGACATGGAGTCGGAACCGGTTCAAAAAACGATCCTTAGTTCTTTAAAGCTCGACACCGATCGTGGGGGAAGTCGAGTGAACCACATTAATGCAACATCTTCTATATATATCGGGAAGGCTTTGCATTTCACAGCGTCAGGCGCGGCTACGACATTCATATACCATGCATACCTCATCAAATGTTGTCCTGGATCTGTTCTACCGGCGTATCGGTCCATTTGTGGCAGGTTGAACCGTTGGGGAAATTGGAAGTCCAAGATGTCATCGATGAAGGGGATGTGACTACGCTCAATACCCCAATCCTTATTAGTATAGCGCCGACTATCGGACATGATCTTTCGTACTATCGCTTCAACTTCAGCGTTGCTCAAAGCTGGCTCAGGATCTATGCTTTTATTCCTTATAGTACGTTTAGTGCTTATGCTAGGTGACGCCCTTTTGTTTCGGGTTGCGGCTGACCTTTCTCGCCCTATACGATCCCGGTCGTTCACGGGACGAGTGGGTTGGAGAATCTGTCCTTGAGTGGAATTGACAACATTGGGGTTTCTAGGTAAAAAATGTGATCCTCTCAAACCCAGATCGTCAGCTCCAAGGGTCCGGGCTACGTCCTCACGAGACCACAGCGATCCAAATGTCAGCTGGTCCAAATTCTCAAGTCTTTCGTATGGCCTTCTCTGACGTGGGCGCTCTTCATCTAAAGAAGATGAGTGATCAGCAACAGGACAATGAGCTGGAGAGGACATTCTCTGCCTACACTGCTCATCTATTTCCCTACTCATGGATTCCATGTTCTCTCGCATGAGAACACTGTCATGTTTATGGGCTTCTAAAGCATCCCTGGTGCTATCTAGCATATCGAGTAAGCGTGAAAAATCCCCGTGTGTAACAGGCCCAAAAGGAGTAGGCTGATCACTAGGCATCATGACTGGTATCGGAGCATCTGTAGGGGCTCGAGTAGAAGTGCCAGCCTCTACCACATTCGGATCGGGTCATGGTTGCGCTTCCGGGACGGTTCGGAGGGGAGTTGTGTGTAGTGTTAAGGGCATCAGTTTGGCTCGGGTTTGTACCTTCCATCTGGTTCGGGGCCTCGAGATTGGGTCGGTTCGGAGATACCCAATCGGGTCGGTTTGGAGAAGCCCTTCCGGATCGGTTTGCTCCTGAGCTTTGCCCCTGGGACCTAGTTACAACCATGGCCTGTTGATCTTCACTCGCCTCGTTTTCCCAAGTATTCTACACTTCTTTTCCTTTTCCTTTGGTTATGATATCCGATTCTTTCGAGAGGAGTCAGAAAACCTCCAAAAACATTGAAGAGAATGGATTAACTTCTTTGAATTTGAGGGCCCAAATAGTAGAACGATAATCCAATGCGCTGAGAATTCAAATTTCTTAGTGAAAACACCAAAATGTTAGACCAAAAAGTGGTCCTAACACCCAAATTAATGATAATTTAAAGAAATTAAAAAAGGAAAGCAAAGAGAACACACGATTTATAGTGGTTTGGCATTAAAGAGCCTACGTCCACTTTATACTTTGTTGATGGATGATTCAAGTACAAATACAACGATAATTATCACCCAATCTCACTTTTACAATTGATAAATTCACTCAATCTTTGATGGAAGATGCTCTAAAAGTTGATGATAATCTGAATGAAGCAATGGTATTTGGTTGTAAAGAGAGCTTGAGTCAAGATTTTGCCAAAAGATCCTTTCAAATGATGCTTGGTGGTGTATTTATAGGCAGAAAATCCCTCTTGAAGGCCTTCGGTTTGGATACACGTGGAGCCCATCCCTTTAGAATCGGGATCAGAGGCTTCGAGATGATGCCAGCGCATTCTATTCGTGGGTGAACGTGGGAGAGTGGATACATAACCGCTCTGAATTTGGCGGGATCATGAATCATAACCGGTGCAGTTTCTGAATATCGGTTCGGATCGAATGGTCAAATAGAGGGCCCGGGTTGCTGGGCTTCGAACCGATTTGGTTGCGTCTTCTTTATGCCATTTTCTGGTCTGCGAACCGATCCGAATTCTTGGTCCTCATTCTTCCTTCGAACCTATTTGTTGAGTAATCTCTTAGCTTTGTGTTTCCCGATCATAAAGCGGGTTAATGTCTTAATATATACAAGTTTCAAACAATAGAATCCAAATCACACCACACCATATGTTTTAGAATATTTAAACAAATCAACCAAATCGTACCCAATAATTAAGCGTTTTTTGGAACTTCAACCCATTCATCTTGTCCAATAATTGGGTTCTTCTGGAAATCTTTCCACTCTTCTTCAATGTTATGTGATGTTTGGTTGTTTTAGTTTCTGAAATGAGAAGAAATATCCCCACACATCAAAATATTTTTCTTGATATCTAACCATCCTCATTTGAATTAACTCTAGTTTGCGTTGATTATGTAATACTATAGAGAGAGTTTTCTTGAAATAATTCAAAGAACCATCAAGATTTTCACTAATATTATAAATAAGATTTGCCATGGATTTGACGAGAAATGATTAAGGAAAAAAGGAGTAATAGAATAATGAATTTTTCTGGAAGAAATGGACTTAAATAGGGTCTGGAATTCGTTGGATTTTGAATGGACATGAATGGTTATTTTAATTTCAAAATTTGAAACATTTTGAAAATATGTCAGCTATAAGGAGTAATAGTTTTATAGTTTTTCCAGAAACATAAAGATGATTATATTATAAATAAAACTCCATTCATTACTTGATAAAGAGTAAATACATCCAACTAATTAAGACACACTTTAAATACGAGATTCGAATACAAGGAAATACACAAAGAAAGATTAAACTAGATGACCTAGTTTTCGGATGATGACGAGGAAGATGAAATTGCAAGCTTTCTTCCAATCTTGACCATGAATTTGGATATTTTGGAAAGTCTCTTGTTAAGCTTCTTTTGATTGTTGACGATTTTCACTTGATTTGGGATTTGGATATTTTGGAAAGTCTCTTGTTAAGCTTCTTTTGATTGTTGACGATTTTCACTTGATTTTGAACAATCGTATCTTTGTAAATATGCTTAGAAGTTGGATACTCAATACTTTCCATAGAAGCTTCTTCTTCTTCTTTGACTTCCATTGGCTCTTATTCTTATTGCATTCGAGCTTGTTTGGCCTCGAATGTCTCATATGGTTTAAAAGTAAGAGGAATTTTCATGAGATGAATGTTTGATGAGTCAAACACTTCTTCTCCATGATCAATATTAAAGTATTTGAAAATGCAAGTGAGATAAACACCATAATAAAGGGTGTTTTCTCTAGTAGATAAATTTATGGGCTTAATTTCATTAAGGATCATTTCGGCCAAATTGATAATATATCCACCCATAATGGCAAAGAGAGCCTTTTGGACTTTAAGAGTTGGATTGTTGAAATTTCTAGAATGGGGAGTGAAGGTATGTTGGAGGAGAAAGTTAACAATTCTGGCTTTTGGACGTAAGAAATGATTTTTGAATTCCATTGGAGCACAATCTTCGAAAATATCGTGATAGGTTTTCGTATTGGTTTCTTCGATATCAAAATTTGAAAAATCCAAGCCCACGCTTCTACAATTTAGAATAGTACCTAAGAGTTAGGCATCGAGAACAATTTGAGTTCCTTTGACACTATTCCAAATTTGGTTTTCATTGCCTTTGTAAATCTGCGATTGATATTTGCATATAACATCTTCACGAGTTTGGAATAACCTACTTCATTGTTATCACTAGAGTCAATTAGACTCAACACTTCCTTGTGTTCGAAAAGAGAGACGAGATCATAAGAGGGAAAGTCGCTAAAGATGGCGAAAGCACCTGGGTTAACTTTAGCATTTGTTAAATAGTTACCATGGGTTTTGATGGCCTCTTTGTCATTATGAAAATAGCCTTTGATGGTTTTGGTTATCTTCAATTTCTGAGACGAACTTGAGGAAGCCATTGATTTGATAATTTTTGGAAGAGAATAGATATGAAGAATGATATTTTTGAGTTATGAATGAAAGGTAGAGAGGATAGATATATATAGAGATTAAATGGATATGAATTGAATGAATATGAATTGAATAGGCACAACTTTTCAGATTGAGATGACACCTTTTCAGACCTTGGGAGTTGGTGAAAAGTTTGGAGGGAAGTTTGAAAGTTTAAACATTTGAAATTCAAATTTTAAATTTCAAAACTGGTTAGATATGTCGACATATACTTTTCTGTATGTCGACATACTTGACTCATTTCAAAGGTAATTGGATTTTTATATTTTGAAAATGATTTATAGGTTTAACGATTTCTTGAAATATTTCTAATCCTAATAAACACTCAAACAATTTTATTTTATTAATTTATTAGTTATTTAATATTATATCATTATTTTAAATTTCAAAATTCAAATTTGAATTTCAAATTTTAGTTTTTAAAGTTTTAAATTCAAACCCAAACAAACAAATAAACAAACAAGCAACCATTAAACCAAATAAAATTAAAATTTAATTAATGCATACCTAGTTTTTTGATCCTTTTCTTCATGATTTTCTGAACTCTGAATTGCCGTAAAGCATATATCTGTATTTCCGGTTTCTGGTTCTTTATCACTTGATGACGAATCTAAATCATCTAATGTTGTTGCGTATGCTTTCTTTCTTTTCCTTGACGAATTGATGTTGTCCATTTGTTGAGTCCATCTATCTGGATATGGACACATTTTCTTTAATGGCCTGGTTTGTTGCAGTTAAAACATCGACCATCATTAATTTTTGAATTTCCTTGATTATAACTCTTCCTTCTATATCTTAGAAATCTTATAAAGTGATTTTTCATAAGCGATGTTTCTTCATCATCTTCACTACTCGAGTCAGAGTCATTTGTTGTTGCTCTCGGTGCAATAGGTTTCTTTTCAGTTGATCTATTTTCTTTTCTTTTCTGTAATTGGACTTCATGAGACATCAAATTTCCAATTAACTCTTCAATCTTCATTTCATTGACATCATTGGTTTCTTCAATAGCCAAAGTCTTCTGATCCTATTTTAAAGTTAACGAATTTAATACTTTTCTGACTTGATCTGCTTCAGAATAAGTTTTTCCAAGTACTGTTAGCGAATGCACTACCTCTTGAAATCTGCAATACATATCTGAAATAGACTCATTCTCGTTCATTTTAAATAACTCAAATTGATTAACTAACATGCCTATCTTTGTCTTTTTAACTTTACTAGTTCCTTCATGAGTAACTTGTAAAGTTCTCCAGATTTCACAAGCTGTTTCACATACTAATACTACATAAACTCATTCCTATCTAATGAACAAAATAACATATTCGTGGCTTTAGAATTGCTCTGTGCAATAGCCTTTTGCTCATTTGTCCACTATGCAAATGCAGTTGTGGGTTCAATATATTCATTTTGAGTACTATTCCATGTGTCTAAACCTACTGACCGTAAATAAATTTTCATTCTACATGCCCAATATGAATAATTACTACCATTAAACAATGGTGGTCTAATAGTGGATTGACCCTCTATAAAAGAACTATTATTGCTACCAGTGTTGGTTGCCATTATCACTATTTTCAAAAATCAGATTATGAACTTTTTGAAAAACTTTGCTCTAATACCAATTGTTAGGAAATGCGGAATGGATCGTTAAGGCAAAACAAATACTAGAGGAGGGATGGGGGTGAATAGTATTTGTGAGAATTTAAACAGAACCTAAAATTATGTGAAATATGAGATGAATCAAACACCACAAACATAATCACAGACATAGATTCAAACATAGATACAAAATAAACGCAGAAAAGGAAAGAACACACCAGATTTTATAATGTTTTGGATTGCTCCTACGTCCAGTCCCAAGCAACTCTGGATTGTGTAGAGTTTTATTATTATATAAAAATCCAATTACAACCTCCTTGATTTCACGGCTACAGGGATACCACCGATTCCAACCTCCTTGATTTCACGACTACAAGGGATACCACCGATTCTAACCTCCTTGATTTCACGGCCACAAGGGATACCACCGATTCCTCTTTTACTCAACCCAAACAATTACAAACAGCCCTATAACTCTTCAATAACACTTGATTCAGAGAGAGTTGAGAAAAGAGTGTAGAGAGAAGAAGTTTGATCAAAATAGAATTGAATTCGGCAGAGTAAAAGTGTAGAAATCATAAAAATGATTAACAATGATTATACAATGAAAGAGGATGAATGTAGAGAAGAAGATATGTTTAAAAATTAGGCTTTAACCCCTTTTTATAGAGTGTGAAAGGATGCAACGGTTCTGAATTGTTTCAAATAGTGAAAAGAAACTTCCTTTCAAAATTGAAAAATTGATAGTTATACGTCAACATGGTGTTTTTGGGAATTCTTGAGTAAAAATTTAGTGTTGTAAATTAATATTATATAGTAGAAAAACATACGAAAACATAAATTTAAACTATATAAATATATTTACAAAATTATAACATCATAAGGTTTTAAACTATAAATATATAAAGTATAATAATATAAAATTTAAGTTTGAAAAACAAAGAAGAATGAGAAAAGATAAATATAAAATAGAGAGGATTGAGGATAGAATTGAAAATCAAAATTTGAAAATTTGATTTCGAATTTGAACCTGGAGTGCTATTTAGAGTCTTACACAGTCTAGACTCTATGACTATATTAATTTCGAACTCTTGAACTCCTGAAATCTTGAATACTCATGAGTCTTGAAATTTCTCTGATCTTTGAATCTCTATTATCTTTAAAACTGTACAATCTTCAGTAAAATTTCCTGTATATAGTTCCTGCATATGTATATATACATATTTTATACAAAAAAGTGTTATTATATATTTTATAATAAATGATAATTGATATAAGGTTGGTTTCATCAAAACTCCATTCTCCAACACGTTCTGTGATGGCCCGCCCCGCAGCAGCCGACATTTCCCTCAAGATGCGTTGTGCCAATGTCCAACCCGCACGGGACGATCGCCAAAAGAAAGAGAAAGGGATTTGAAACTTTGAATCACCCAGAACGTGTAATATATCTCACAACGCATGGGATAAAATATAATAATAACATGCTTGATATAAAACAGGCGAGACAGTACATAAGCTGAAAACTAAACCATAATCATCAGAGTAGCGGAATCCAAAGTACAGCTTATGATCCAAGCCATTATTACAACTTCAAAATACTGTCTCTATAGAAAAATAGAAAAGGTGCACTACTAATGCCCAAAGCAGTGACCAGCAACAACACAGGGAGAATATATGTATATAGTATGTGGAAGCCTCCTGCTCGTCTCCGGACAACTGCTCGTGCATCACCACCTAACCTGCCTCTAGTCTGCTCGCTTAGGAGCACCCGGAGTAATAAGAAGAGACATAAAACTCTGGGTCAGACGAAAGTCTGGTATGAGCGATAGAAACAAAATAAAGCAATAATAGGTATAAATAATCATACCTAAACCTAGACCTGCAACCAAAGAATTAGCACAACAAGATGTAACAGTACTCTAAGGTAACACTAACATAGAATGTAAAATAGGAGTGTGCGTGTCATGGTGATAGTAAACATCAAACATAGCAATCATCCTCTCATCTCTCACTCAGTGCGTAAAGCATACAATATCCACTACTTTGATCACCAAATCCATTGAGGCCATGATGGGTCCATGCCCTTCTAGACTCCGTGCAACTAATTGCCATGACCAGTCTATAGCCAATAACCTTTCCCAGTCCATGCACCCTTTGCCTCTGGTTCGTTTACATGCCTCCTCTCTCATTTGTAAACCAAAGTTGTAGATATCGATAACTCCTTTGCGCACATCCCACAACAAACTGTTAGGCTATCCTTTGGAAATCGGATCTCATCCTCCTTGACCGACTCACCCTCCTAGGGCTCGCCCCCTCCTAAGGATCGCTCCCCTCCTAGGGGTTGCCCCCCTAGGTATTGCTCATTTCCTAGGGGTCGCTCCCCTAGGGATTGCTCACTTCCTAGAGGTCCTCCCCTAGGTATCACTCATTTCATAGGGGTCACTCCCCTAGGGATCGCTCACTTCCTAGGTGTAACACCCCACGTCCATTAATGTCACTCACAAAGGGAATGCATTAACTTCCATGGAGGTTTTAAGTGAATATAGAACAGTAAAATTACAACAAGACAGATATAAAATAGTACTTGGAAATTCAAAAACTTTATTTCATTGTAGCAGAAGTCAAAACATGTTTGATTACATCATAACACCATATTCAATGTCAAGTACAATATCTATCTTGATAAAACAAGTACATAATCCCATTACATGAATAGCCATTAAAAAGAAAGATAACAAGCTGGACTTTACTTCAGCAGTCCAAGCTTTCCAGAAGATAAGCGATCCAACTAGACTCCACTAGAACTTGGCCCAACCTGCGGACCTGAAGGGAGAAAAAGGATGGAAAAGAGGGGGTCAGACATAAAGTCTGGTGAATATGATAATTCTACAATACTATTACCAAAATAACTGGACTAAGGCATAAGCTGGAAAACAAGAAAATGTCTATGAAGAGCAGATTAAGGACATAGACAATCGCTAAAGGCAACGTTATAGGCGCTCCTAAATACTAAAGGATAAACACTATACTGCACCACACCAGTCACCCTAAAGATTCATCCCACTTAGCTTCACTTAGAAACTTTCCCAATGGCTTTACGTACCCCTAGCTGACTACATAGGTGCCGCCTGCCCCTATCTCCACTAGGTGCACCCTACTTCCCATTATTCGATCGACTCCCTAACTTGTAGATACCCGTGCTGGCCCCACAGTGGGGTGTATCACTCCCCTAAAGTGGCAACCTGATACAACGGACATGCACGGCTTATACCTACACGATGCAACAACGTCTTACCTACCAGCCCGGGTCCATACACGCATATGAAACCCGTTGGACTTGCGTTGCCACCGCTCCCTGTTTTGGCCTCTTATAGTCAAACCCAGTATGCGTGTCCCGTCCTCGACTTGGGTCGAGCCCACAAAGATACGTTTTGGGATACTGGTTGAAATGGGCCCCCACTATTTACCACAAGCATTCCACCTAAGCTTGTCCCCATTAGTCCATCCCACTTAACCCACTTAGTCATGTTCATTTACATGTGTGTTTGGTTAAGTCTAATCGTATTTCAAATGCCTCTAAAGGCAACCACCAGATTCCTCATGCCACCCAAGGCACCTACTTAACCCCCATGTCCCACCTTACATGATTATCTGGTTAAGTATTTCTTAGTTCATTAAGGCCATAACCTCATAAAGACCTCTCACATTAGACTGGCATTTATGGCAGCTGGATTTGCCGGGCGGGTCCGGGCAGTCTTACACCATAAAAGAGTCTAACCTCGTGTCTTTACAACTGTTATGCTTTAGTTTGGGCCTAAGACCTCTCACATTGGGCCGACATTTGTGACTACTGGATTTGCCGGGCGGGTCCGGGCAGGTTTACATCACAAACGGGTCCAACCTCGTGTCCTAAGCATTGATTATTAATAATAATCCACTTTCCCCCAATTTTAATAATTCCCTACTTGAATTATTAATTACTTCCAATTTTTAACAATGTCCATAATTGACTCAATTATGGACATTCATTCATGGTATGCAACATCTTACAAAATTGCACCCAATTTATTAATTCCTAATATTACCCCTACCCCACGTTTGAACGTTTATTCGCAAAATATATGTTAGACTCGAATAGCCTAACTCATAGCATAAAAGAGATTATCATAATAACAACATGTATATGTGACCAAATGAATCATAATAAGGGGTGAAACTTGCATATGTCCAACTTGCATAGATTATACATGTCATGGATCTAAAGGTGTCAACTTGTTCAAAATTCACCTAATATGATCTCAATCAATTTTCATAAACTTACATATGAACATGTGTGAATCAACATCATCTAATTTTTTAACAACATGGTTTTATATGGGTACACCTAACTCAATAGGCAAATTCCCATAATCAAGTTTTATTTAATTATAGTTTCAAGTTTATGGGTACACCTAACCTAATAGGCAAATTCCCATAAACAAGATCCATTTAAATTAAGAGAAAAAAAAAACATAACTTTAAGCATGATCCAACAACATCATGATTTTTCAACATAATATAGCATGATTTATAACATGGCATAGTATGATAGTATAACATAGCTTGACATGATTCTCAACATAGCACGACATAGCATAAGAGAATTTACAACATAGCATGACATAGCATATATAATTTACATCATATGACAGCATAATAACATAATAAGAGATCCACAATATATAGAATTTACAATTACAAATCACATCACTTTCTTGTGATCCATTCATAACTGAGTCAAATTAGTTTGTAATAGTCTTGTGAGAATCATCATACTCACCAACAAAAGAAGAGAATTAGAGAGAGTTCTTTGGTTTGATTTGTTTTGTTGAGTAGAATTTAGTTGTAGTAGATTAGGCTTCCTCTTCTTAGTTTGTGACGGCTACGCTGAACTCCATGGCAGCAGCATGACGGTAGCTTCTCTAATTTTACAAGTGATTTAGGTTTAGGGTCTACCCACTTATTTATAGATTTTAGAATGCATTTAGGCCATTAGATTTAACCTAGAAATAACCGCAGCCGTTCAGACAAGATGGGGTTTATCTTGTTGACTCAGCAATGAGTCAGAAGTGACTCAGCAAACACTCAGCATATTAATAAACTTCTATTCATGTCATAAATATATATATATTTTCTACAATGTACATATTAGATACATCCCCCTTTACTTATTATTGTTTTTGTATACATATTAGATACATCCCCTCTCTTACACACTTATTAATATTTTTATATTCATATTAGATACATCCCCTCTCTTACACACTTATTAATATTTTAGCAACTTTAGTGTTAATAGAAAATTCGGGGTGTTACACTAGGGGTCTTCTCTCCCCTAGGAATCGCTCATTTCCTAGGGTTCACTCCCCTAGGAATCACCAACTTCCTTGGTGTCGTCTAGGAATTGCTTATTTCCTAGGGTTCGCTCCCCTAGGAATCGATAACTTCCTAGGGGTCGCTCCACTGGGATTGCTCATTTCCTAGGGGTCGCTCCACTAGGAATCGCTCATTTCCTAGGGGTCGCTCCCCAAGGTATCGCTCCGTGCGACCCAAAACCTGCACCACTTTTCAGCAAACTATTTTCGCCTCTCGACGGTGTTTTCGACCATTCTAACTTTCCTATGCGACCATAACTAAACAATAGTAGTAACATGTAGAATCGATCAAAAACATTAAAACATCAATCACACGAAATATTTTAGATCAAACATACCCAAAAGCATGATTTTCCCCTTAATCCCTTTAACCATGTTTTATCTATAGAATTAGCAAACTTAATCCAAATTAACCCAAATTTTCACTAGTAACATAAAATAATGTTTTATAATTTCTACATATTTTTCCAGATTTTTATGATGCATAATTTCGCTAATTATCACTAATCACCCTTATTTACCCGTAATTAGTGAATAAAAGTGCAAATCACTCACCTTAGCCACAAATAAACCTCAGATCTGAAACTAACTGATTTGGCACAGATCCCAATGTATTACAGTGGCTCTGTCTCGATTTCTATGCTAATCCACCTTAATTTGATGTAGATTTGGCTATTATGTGATTAGGGATGAATTTAGAAGGCGAAAGCCATTATTAGGGTTGAAGAGAGGTAAGGGTGGCTGTAAAAATGACAAAGAAGGATTTCTCTAACCCCTTCCATCCCTTATATATTCCAAATCCCTAATGGGCCTAGCTGCTAATTACCCTATTAGCCCCGTTTAAGCTGTTTTCTACTTTCCAAACCATATTTCAGCTATATCTCCCAAACGTAAGTCCGTTTGATTAATGTGACCACACTACGGAATGGTAAACCACCATCTGAATCCAATGGAAGTGGTTTCAGGTCAAAACTCCTTCCAATCAAAAGTTATAGAAGGAACAAGATTTTTCGAGGGTAAAACGGTCATTTAAAATTCGGAAAAAAATCATGACATGGGAAACGACCCCAATAGTCGTTCCCCAGAGTTAAATGACCATATGACTTCGTATGAGAATAAAATAAATGTTTTACGTTTCTCTGATGCATAGTGCGGGTCATTACACTCTCCCCCCTTAAGAAATTTCTCCCCCGAAATTCCTTAACTAAGTAAACAGCCAAAAGGTCCTGCATGCCTATCAACCATTTGCAACAATCAGACATACATAATAAACACAATAAGCCTATCCTATCATGCGTTATAACTACATCGCGATTAAACCTTACCAAGTAAAGATCTCTGGGTATGAGTTCCTTATGTTCTCCTCGGTTTCACAAGTGCAGTCACCCTCGTTATCACCCCACTGGACCTTAACTAGTTTCACCGTCTTCCTCCGAAGTTGTTTCGTATCATGTCCGACAATACAAATCGGTCTGTGGCTTTCAATTGCCATGGATTCTACTTTGATATCATCCATCTAATCGGGTGAGATAGTCATATCAAAATCGTGCAAGAACTTCCTTAACTGAGAAACATGAAATACGTCATGCACTCCTACCATCTTGACTGGATTTCTAACTTTATACGCTAAATCCCCAACTTGTTCGAGAACTGGGAATGGACCAAAAAATCTGGGTGCAAATTTACCTCTCCTACCAAACCGAATCACATTCTTCAACGGAGAAATCTTGACGAATACCAAGTCGCCAACGGAGAATTTCAATTCTGTTCGTCTTTTATCAGCATAACTTTTCTGCCTATCCTGGGCAACCTTCATTCTCTGTTGAAAAAACCTTGATCTTATCTGAAGTTTCTCTTATTACATCTGGGCCAAACACAAATTTCTCACCAGTCTCCAACCAACAGGATGGTGAGTTGCACGGTCTTCCGTATAAAGCTTCAAATGGAGCCATACCAATACTAGACTGATAACTATTATTATACGCGAACTCAACCAGATGCAAATGGCCATCCTATGAACCTCCAAAATCCAATATACAAGCTCTTAGGAGATCCTCTAATACATGATTCACCCTCTCTGTTTGACCGTCGGTTTGAGGATGGTACGCAGTACTAAGATGTAATTCTGACCCTAAAGCCTCTTGCAAGCTCTTCCAAAACCTACTTGTAAATAATTGATCTCGGTCACTTACCATACCTTTGGGTACTCCATAAAATCTCAGTACCCACTTCACGTACAGTTCTGCTAACTTAGCTGCCGTTTTATTTGACTGACGGGTACAAAACTTGCACTTTTGGTCAATTGATCCACAATCGCCCAAATACTATCTGACCCGATCTAGTCCTTGGTAAACCATCAATGAAATCCATTGAGACTTGTTCCTATTTCCATTAGGGAATTTCCAGCGGTTGTAACAAACCACTAGGCTTCTTTTGCTCAGCTTTAATCAACTGGCAGTTCACGCACTCGGATATAAACTTCTCAACGTCTTGCCTCATCCTTCCCAGTAGTAGGTCTGCTTCATGTCTCGATACATTTTGTTACCATCGGTATGTATAGTCAGCTTCGAGTGATGGCACTCCCTAAGCACTTCATCTCTCAATCCATTAACATTGGGTACAACTAGTCTTAGTGAGCGGTAAAACAACTAACTAACATCATTAATAAAGTATATGAGAATAGGCAGATTAACCATCAATCTACCAATCACATTACTAGAAAAGAACTCTAAGTCCAACTCCCCACATTTGAAAGTGATAGCATTTACAACAAAACCTTTCAACTATACATCAGGACGAAACCAGAATGACTCGTTCAATCCTAGCAATCAAAAGCAACCAAACAATAACACTCATAACATCCAGTTTATACATCTCACGTGAACTATCCTAACCGAATTCAACATCCCTCAAGTACAAGCCCTAAAAGCCTAAACCAATATCAGACAAGCACCCAAGAAATGTCTCCTTAGACATTGGATAATCTATATGAGACAGTTCAACAAAGCAACCAATCACTCATAACCGACTTTGGCTATCACTGCTAATCCTGCTTTGAAACCATCGTTAATCTTATGTTTGGCCATGTCACTATGCCATTGTCAAGGGCTAATGATAACCCCAGTTCTAAACAAGCTACTTCACGTCCAACGTACATTTGCCTCCCAGAGATAACTAGGCCCATCCAATAGGTCTAGGGTATTCGACTAGTCCAAAATATCCTTTTAAGTGCCCCTATTATACCCTTGCTTTGAGCCCGTTAGAACTTATGACAACGATAATCCCTGCATAACTCTAGTCGGTATCACCAGCGACTATCCACAAACTCAGACCCAATCTCGAGTATCCATTACCTACAAACTCAAGTCCAAACTCAAGTCCGACATGAGTCGTCTCCCTACTCGTTGCATCTCCAAGATCAACGAACAACCATTTTTCTTTTACGAGTTCAAATCCAAATGGACTACCGCACGTCCAACACACGTTTATCCTACAAAGATAACTAGATCACGTCCAACGGATCCTAGGTAAATGGGTGTCCCTAGACACTCCTGCTTTGAGTCCGCTAACAACACTCCGAATTATCGATGTTTCCTTGGCACTCTCATCAAAAGAGCTATCCATAACTCCATCTTCAACTCTAGTCCACACAAAAGTGGAGGGAACCATCAGCTTTAGTAGCAAACACAAACTGGTGCTCCCCACTCGAAAACAATTCTTCGGATAAATCCCTTCTTCATAAGATCGCTTACTTGCACCTCGAACTCTCGCTACTCCCTTGGTACCATACGACGAGGTGGCATCACTATAGGTATGGCATCTTTCACTAAATCAATCCGAAACTCGATCTCTCGGTGTGGTGGAAGTCCGATCACTTCCATGTAGATGTTTGGATACTTGCCAGCAATAGGCACACCTGACAACTCATCATGCGAGATGTCGAGGGAATTTAGAAAACTAGCCATCACCCCATCACTAGGTAGGCTACCAAATAGTACCCTCCGCCCATCATCCACTCTAATGGTCACCGAAGACCCCTCACAGTCCACCACCACCCCATACCTTTGGAGCCAATCGACTCCCAAAATAATGTCATACCGAGTAAAGCCTAAAACAAAGCAATCATAAGCAAACATGCATCCATGACTCGATAGGACTACTTTATGACAAATCATACTAAGTCTAGTCGAACCACCGGTCGGGTTCGTCACAACTAAAGGTTTGTTGACTATCTCGGGTTCCAATCCCAACCTATCTACAAGGTCACTAGATACGAAGGAATGGGAATTCCGGTACCAAACGAAACTAGAACAGAAACCTATTAAATGGAAAGCATACATTAAATAATGACACCCTTCCCCTTCTCTGCCACAGTTGGGGCATTCGATGAAAAAGGAACAATGTTGATAACATATGCTTCCGCACTCTGCTTCTTCGTAGGGGTTTGTGGACATTCTTTCTTGAGATGTCCCACTTAGCCACAATTGAAGCACTTCCTTTCCCCTGGCTTCACTCGACAGTCTATGGCATAGTGTCTCTTCTTGTCACAGCTAAAGCACTGGATATCCTTCTTATTCCTCTTTTTCCGGCCAACCTTGTTTTGGTTCTGCTTTCTCTTTTTCTGGGACTCCTTGTTAAGCTTGGCAAAATCGGCCCTAGGCGTCTGCACTACTACATCACCACCATTAGCAGCATTAGGAGCTGCTCTCAGAGCATCCCTAGGCATCTCTCGCATGAAGGCAATAAACCTCATCCTTATATCAGGGACATTCTCAATGTTGTCCCCTGAACCCGCTTCCTATTCAACTCCCGATGCAGTGTTCCCCACCGTACTCCTCATATTTTGGCTCGTCGTTCAATCTATAAAGAGAAAACGATTAACCATCTCTATAGGGGTGCCAGTGCAGTGTGACTTCATTCTTAGATATACTAATAGTATATATATATATGTATAGCTTTTGAAAACCAAAATATCACAAATACGCGCTCTCATACACGTATACTATCTCTCCCCGATATCTTCCCCTAGGTCAACTACACAACCTAGGCTCTGATACCAAGTGTGACGGCCCGCCCCGCACCAGCCGACATTTCCCTCGAGATGCGTTGTGCCAATGTCCAACCAGTATGGGACGGTCGCTAAAAGAAAGAGAAAGGGATTTGAAATTATGAATCACCAAGAACATGTAGTATATCTCACAGCGCATGGGATAAAATATAATAATAACATACTTGATATAAAACAGGCGAGACCGTAAATAAGCTGAAAACTAAACCATAATCATCAGAGAAGCGGAATCCAAAGTACAACTTATGATCCAAACCATTATTACAGCTTCAAAATATTGTGTCTATAGAAAAATAGAAAAGGTACACTACTAATGCCCAAAGCAGTGACCAGCAACAACACAGGGAGAATATATGTATATAGTACGTGGAAGCCTCATGCTCGTCTCTGGACAACTACTCGATGCATCACCACCTAACCTGCCTCTAGTCTGCTCATTTAGGAGCACCCAGAGTAATAAGAAGAGACATAAAACTCTGGGTCGGACGAAAGTCTGGTATGAGCGATAGCAACAAAATAAAGCAATAACAGGTATAAATAATCATACCTGAACCTAGACCTGCAACCAAAGAGTTAGCACAACAAGACGTACAGTACTCTAAGGTAACACTAACATAGAATGTAAAATAGGAGTGTGTGTGTCATGATTATAGCAAACATCAAACATAGCAATCATCCTCACATCTCTCACTCAGTGCGTAAAGCATACGATATTCACTACTTTGATCACCAAATCCATTGAGGCCATGATGGGTGCATGCCCTTTCTGGACTTCGTACAACTAATTGCCATAACCATGCCCTTCTGGTCTATAGCTAATAACCCTTCCCAGTACATGCAGCCTCTGCCTCTGGTTCGTCTACATGCCTCCTCTCTCATTTGTAAACCAAAGCTGTAGATATCGATAACTTCTTTGCACACGTCCCGCAACAAACTGTTAAGATATCCTTTGGAAATCAGATCTCATCCTCCTTGACCAGCTTGCCATCCTAGGGCTCTCCCCCATCCTAGGGATCGCTCCCTTCCTAGGGGCTGCCCCCTAGGTATTGCTCATTTCCTAGGGGTCGCTCCCCTAGGAATCGCTCATTTCCTGGGCTTCCCTAGGTATCGCTCATTTCCTAGGGGGCGCTCACCTAGGAATCTCTCATTTCCTTGGGGTCGCTCCCCTAGGTGTCGCTCCGTGCGACCCCAAACCTGCACCACTTTCCAACAAATTATTTTTGCCTCTCGACGGTGTTTTCGACCATTCTAACTTTCATATGCAACCATAAGGCATACCAAATAATAGTAGTAACATGTAGAATTAATCAAAAAGATTAAAACATCAATCACATGAAATATTTTAGATCAAACATACCCAAAAATGTGATTTTCCCCTTAATCGCTTTAACCATGTTTTAACTATAGAATTAGAAAACTTAATCCAAATTAACCCAAATTTTCACCAGTGATATAAAATAATATTTTAGAATTTCTACATATTTTTCCAGATTTTTATGATGCATAATTTCGCTAATTATCACTAATCACCCCTAATTAGCCGTAATTAGTGAATATAAGTGCAAATCACTCATCTTAGCCTTAAATAAATCTCATATATGAAACTCTAACTGATTTAGCATGGATCACAATGTATTCCAGTAGCTCTATATTGATTTCTATGCCAATCCTCCTTAATTTGATGTAGATTTGGCTATTATGTGATTAGGAAGTGATTAAAGATGAATTTAGAAGGTGAAAGCCAATGGTAGGGATGAATAGAGGTAAGTGGCAGCTGTAAAAATGACAAAGAAGGGTTTCTCTAAGCCTTTCAAGCCCTTATATAACCCTAATCCCGAAATCCCTAATGGGCCTAGCTGCTAATTACCCTATTAGGCCCATTTAAGCTGTTTTCTACCTTTCAAACCTTATTTCAGCCATATCTCCCAAACGTAAGTCCGTTTGATTAATGTGACCACTCTATGGAATGGTAAAACATCATCTAAATCCAATGGAAGTGGTTTCAGGTCAAAACTCCTTTCCAATCAATAGTTATAGGCAAAACAAGATTTGCTAGGGGTAAAACGATCATTTAAAATTCGGCAAAAATCGTGAACATGGGAAATGACCCCAATAGTAGTTCCCCAAAGTTACACGACCATATGTCTTCGTATGAGAATAAAATAAATGTTCTACATTCCTTTGATGCATAGATAGCGGGTCGTTACATGTTCCTCCTTCTCCGCATGTAGATAATTTTTCTAAGATCTGCAAAGATTTCTGTGCTATGGAAGGGAAGCCATTTCGTGGAACCAAGACATTCGTAGAGGCAAGGAATTGGCTCAAAGAAACGGAGGATCTGTTTGGAATTTTCGAAGTAGACGATCGTAGGAAGATTCAGTTAGCCACATGGCTACTGAAAGATAAAGCTTCGTTCTGGTGGGAAGTGCAAGCAGGGTGTCCGGTGGAGACTTGGGATGATTTTTGGCAAAGGATTGAAATAAAGTTTCTTTCTCAAGATGAGAAAAGCATGCAAATGGAAAGGTTTCTAGCACTCAACCAAGGAGGCATGACTGTCAAAGAGTTTATTAACAAGTTCAACCAACTAGCGAGGTTCGGATTGGAGCTAGTAGATACTCCGCATAAGAAAGCTTTGCGGTCTGTTAAAGGACTGAATGGACCCCTTTATGGAATAGCTATGTCTCATATTCCAATAGGAGCAACTTTTGAAAGGCTCGTTGTTATGGCCTTGATGCATAAGGAAGATAAAGCTGAAAAGAAAGAAGCTAAGGTTGAGGAAACACAAAACAAGAAAGTGTGGCCCAAGAAAGAACAACAACAAGAAGGCGGGAAGAACGATGAAGCTCAAGGCAAAATGAAATGTCCTGGTTGTGGGAACATGGGTCATTTGGTCAAAGATTGCAGAAAAAGGAAGAATGCTTGTTTCAACTGTGGTGAAGTCGGACACTATACTAGGGAGCACCTGTAACGACCCCGAAAATCTGAACCAATTTAAAAAAAATTTAAATTGGCTATTTTAGTGGATTTTAAATATTTAAAATAAATATTTTAAATAATAGCAATGAAAAGTGAGTTTGAATCGACATTTGAAAATAAATATAATTAATTCTAATTATAAACAAGGCCTGAAATGGCGCGGTAGTTTCAAAATTTGAATTCAAACTTTGATTGACCGTACCGGGTGTAAAACAAAACGAATTTAAGTGAAACCAAAAATATTTAAATATGTTAGTGAATACCTTTCTAACGAATCTGCATAATCGAAGTTTCATAGTGGGAAGCAAAAGTTATGGCTAAATGAATTTTCAGAAAGGTCGCTATGGAATTTATATAGCCCGTGAAAATGGCCATTTTGCAAACGACCTCGGAATTCGACGAAACCACTTTTGTTGGATCCGGGATGTCAAACTATTTCTAGATTTCAAATTTCATAATTTTTGAAGCTAGCATGTGAGTGTGGCAAAGGAAAATGTGTTTTGGTCAATTACAGTAAAATTGGATCGACCAGAAATGGGCCATTTTTCAAACAGTCTCAGAATTCGACGAAACTAGTTTTGTTGGGACTGTATCGTCAAAACATAGCTAGATTTATTTTTCGGGAATTTTTAGAATCAGTATGTGGCCCCGACAAATCGAAATATACATTAAAATTAAATATTGAATGTTTTATATTTTAATTTGAAGGAAAACTGACTGAAACATTCGAGTGGGCCTTCGAAACATATTCCATTATGTTCGGAATGGGGGTAAAACGCTAGGGACGACAGTCTTTGGGTTTGAATTGAAGTTCGTTTGTGAAAACCCTAATTTTTGAAATTATAAAACCATCGGCCATTGAAATAATTTCTTTTATTATTTAATTTTTCCAAAAAGGGTTAGAAAACCCGATACCCTTCAGCGACGAACGACGGCCAGAGCTCCTTTCTTCCCGGCCACTTTCCCGTCGCTCCGTCCATCTCCAGACCTCGCCACCACCCAATCTCGAAAGCTCTCTCTCCCCTCTTCAAATCTATACCGGTTGCACCTCTTCCCATTGCACGGTCTTCGAGGTCGAGCCCCATGAAGTCCGCCACTTCGTGACGCCGCCGCCACCAATTCAGGCGTTCGAACTAGACGTGGCACCCACCAGTCTGCGCGTCTCCGGAAGCTCTTCGTCGTGGTACCATTCGATTTCAGTGAAGTGCTACAGATTTTGCCAAAAATTGAACCCTAGTTTGGAGCAAAACATTGAGGTATACGGCCTGTGTAATTCTGAACTGTTTTAACACTTTTTAGTGTTGCAAACTTTGAAAAATCATATCTTTTTGCTACGTTAACGAAAATCGATGAAACAGGAAACATCGTGACCGTGAGGATGTCTTCTACATTTTAGAAGAGACCGCATATTTTTCTGAGCCTTCTGCTATTTTTGGTGGAGTGGAACCCAATGTGAGATTTCTAATTTATAAACGATATGGAAAACGACGATGTATAAATTATATAGTCAATGTATGAGTTATATAAGCGTTGTACACCTCTTGTATAAGCGTTGTACAAGTTGTACGTTCGATATATAAGTTATATATGCGTTGCAAAAATTATATATGTGTTGAATAGAAGTGAAATGCTTATATATATATATATATATATATATATATATATATATACGCCCCTCGTCCACAAACCATGGACGATATTTATTGGTTGTGATTGGTGTGAAAGTTGATTGATTACGAATGGTTGATTAGAATTGTTTGTGGTTGAAATTGATTGATTGTGGTTGAAAAATACCCGTTTGTGGTTGAGAAATATTTGGTTGAAACCACATAGGATTAGTTTGTGGAAATGAAAAAAAAAATATACATGCCGCCTGCGTGCGAACTAGATGCATGATTCCCCATTGTCAAAAGCTACGAGGCTTTAAGGTAGAGCGAGGAGCCGTACTAGGGACGACCCCGGTTTTAACTACCATGCCGTTATGCTGCCGAAATTTTGAATAATATTCACGTGTTAGAATTATTTTCATTTGTTGAAACTATATTTATTCATTGAATAGAAATTCATGTGTTGAATGGCATTCGTGTTTTAAATATAAAAATCACCTTTTTATCTATATATATAAACTATAGAAAACCTTCATGTGTTGAATAGAAATTCATTCGTTGAATCATATTCATGTGTTGAATGGTATTCGTGTTTTAAATATAAAAATCACCTTTTTTTATATATATATATATATAAACTATAGAAAACCTTCATGTGTTGAATAGAAATTCATTCATTGAAGAGAAATTCATGTGTTGAAAGGTATTCGCGTTTTGAAATAAATTGTTTTATAATAAAAATCATATTTTTAACATCTATATGAACTATATAAAATAGTAGTATTTTGAAATAAATTGTTTTGTAATAAAAATCATATTTTTAACATCTATATGAACTATATAAAATAATCGTGTTTTGAAATGAATGGTTTTATAATCAAAATCACATTTTTACTATATACATGAATAGTTGAAAATAGCGTAGTGTTGAAATAATTGTCTGTTGGATAAAAATATCATTTTTACCAAATATATGAAAAGAAAATGGTTTTGAAATCGAGGAATCGATTATATTTATATATTTATATATAAACATAATTAAAATAAATCGAATAACGAAGCTGCAGTTCGTGTTTTGAAACCGCGATTTCAAACGATTAGTGCGGGAGATCCGACCATCGGATTTTCCCGAAACCGAAACCATCGGGTTCGCTTTGGAAATATCTTTCCAACGACACCAATTTTGTAAAGATCCAACGGTTGGATTGTCTGGAATGTTTAATCCAAATCTGAAGAAAAACAGCGCCAGAATCGATTATATTTTTATATATATATAAATATAATCATTTTTAATCGAATAACGACGCTGCAGTTCGTATTTTGAAATCGAAAATTCAAACGATTGTACCGGGAGATCCGACCGTCGGATTTTCCCAAAACTGGAACCGTTGGATTCGTTTTGAAAAGATCTTTTTAATGATGTAAATTTTGTGAAGATCCAACGGTTAGATTTTCAGATATGTGTAAATCAAATTTGAAGTAAAACAGCGCCACGGCCGCGTTATGGCCCGAAGCGTCGTTTGAATGAATTGACTATTTCAAAATAAATAAAAATAGCGATAAATCGTTATAAAATATTATAAACGATATGGAATGTGAAATTTAGAAATTAACTGAAGGTTAGCTAAGTCGAATGGTTTCCTGGGTTTTGATCTGATGTTGGTTTCGGCCTTCGGGGTTAATATTTGGGAAATCGTTCCCTTACTGATTGACAGTTAGTGACTAATGAATTGAAATGTGCGTATGTTGTGTTCGTGTAGCACTTGTTTATTATATACGCGAATTGCTCAGAAAGACCGGGTTTATCCCATTCTCAATAACTAAATTGACGATAAGAAATCGAAGATGAAGACCGGAAATCTTTCACCTCATTTGGATGGTAACTGATGTCCTGATTGGGAGGCATCCCGAAATATGGATAATGAGTGGTGATCGTCCAGACGTACGTGGAGATCGATGGGTTTGCGAGGTATATAGTGCCTCCGGTTTCGTTCAGACCTAGAACGGACTTGTAAATGGACTGTGTCTGCGTTGGATTTTATTCTGTGTTGATTGATCTCTATTAAATATACATCTGTTTGGCGGCGGAGAATTTATTCTTTTGCTTAACGCCCTTCTCTGAGACGCATGAGCTCAGAGGTTGTATATCGATGGACATCAGTCGCATGACATGAATTGCTAGTGTGGCATGCCTAAGTGGCAAATGATCAAGGTTTCTATTGAAAAGCAAAGTCTTGTGGTGATGATCAAAGCACCGCCTATGTGGCGTAGCTTTGTGTATAACGTGAATTCGCGAACCTCACACCCCGGTATGAACCAGAAACGGGAGAGGACATCAGGGAGGGCATGCGTTTCCTTCTAGTTAGAGGTGGTGTCGGTGCTTAAACTGGCTGACATTTATATTATTCACCTATGTGGTTGTTGCTGTTGCGAGGCGCCTCGGTTATATCGGTCGATCCGGGACCGATGGAGTCATTTGTTGGCTCATTGACGCCCCATAGGGCAGGGAAACGCATTGTTCAGGCATAATAATCCACATCGGTGGACCGACCCTGACGATCCAAGGGGCAGTTGCGGCTGTTCCTGAGACACGGGCTAGAGCATCTCGAATTCGGTAAGGACTATCTTTTGCCTTGGTTCATGACGGAAATCCAATTTCCAAATACGTGACTGTGCGGTTTTGATTGCATACCTATATATGGCGACATAGTGGTATGGGGCATTAATGCCGTCTATGATTGATACTTATGATTTGAAATTGCTTTTGAAACATATAAACACTAGTAGGAATATCAAATGCTTTTGTTTTATTCGTATCAAGCATATTTTGGCCATTATAAGGTAAAAACTCTATCCTCCGGTTTGCGTTGCATTGTGTGATGGGAACTGAGTCTTATAATGGCTTCATTTTTATAAAAAGCATTGAGATGTTTAAAAGATTTATTCATTTTGAAGCACTGGCAATCAGATGGAGTAAACCCGTTCCACGAAAGTGGCGTGGTCCTGAGATTAGCCATATTTTAAACGTGCTGAGTAGATTTCTCATACCAGTCCCATGACTGACTCGTAGTTTGTTTCACTTTCAAACTCGGGTGCCCCTTTTTCTACACGGGCAGCCTTATGTTCAGGTTTTAGCAGGCTCTTTCTGGATAGCTGGAGCTGAAGATGGATTCTATCATTTATCTCTTTTTATGCTGTTCAGCTCCTATTGTACATATTTTGTTTGTTTTCCGCTGTAGACATTTATGTATAGCTGAACTGTATTATACTGTGTAACTCTGATGATTACGTTTATCCAGTATATTCTATTGTTCATTATCTGGTGTATTTATTTATTTATGTTCTGCTATTATCTGTTTATGTGTTATATTCCAAAGATTACCCTTGCCACCGTCAGTACGGGGTTCGGGGTCGTCACAGCACCCAAATGTAACACCCCGCAACTTCGGACCAGTCAAAATTGCCGAAAATCCTTCCATTCAAAACAAACGATGACATCAACCATCATATTTTATAATTATGTACAACATCGCTAAATGCTATGGATAAAATTTTAATAAATACCACTTATCAAATTAATTGTTTTTTCTTAAGTACAAAATTCAAACACAGTTACCATAAATCGTGCTATTCTAAGAAAATGGACATTGATATTCATTCCTGCAATCTCGATAAACTTGTCAGTAAGGATTAATTGATAAACATAGAAGATGCATCAACACCAAGATGTAATAACAGCAAAAAAATATTTTTATTAATAAAGTAGATGCATCACTACCACTTGTGACTGCCTACGTACCTATATATAATTGGGTAAGCAATTAGATACAGGATCAAGCCAATGTAGTTCTTCTTTACAAAACATTTAAATTTAAAATCAATATTTACTTCCAAAAATACTTTTTATATCAAGTAAAAACACTCTACAAATACTTATTTTGAAAGGTATCTAAATATTTCTTATGAAACTACCTTTCAAAAGAACTTCTCTTTTAAATACCAAAAACTCCCTTGCGATAAAATAGATTATAATTTCAAACTAATCATCGAAAAGGAATACTTGAAATTAATATTCACATAAGACATTAATCAAAGGAATGCATTTCGATAATGCAATTATGGCTATCAAACCATAGGTAGTCTATGTCTGTCCCAGTCCCCTACTAATCCTTATGTTCTTGTTTTTAAAACTTTATGCCAGTCATACTAAATCATCAATGTTCTCAATCATCAGTCATATATGTTCCTTAATTACGGAAGCAAAAATTGCAGCCAATATAATACGTTAAAGTCATAGGCCTCTTTAAATTTAAACACAAGCTTATGAAATAATAATGGATTAGATGATAAGTATACTCACAATACTCCTTGCTATCTTCATGCAAAAGTCTTGTAGAACATCATGCAGTACTTATCATCACTCCTAAGTAATCAATTATTTTCCTCGAATCATCGAAATTCGTCAACCTTCCTTGTTCTTAATTTTGACACGTTTTGACACTCTTTTACTTTGATTCAATATCCTCGATTTTATCAGTTTGTTTATGGTTTTATAAGGAAACTCAAGTCCAAATTTAAGAGGATTTGGAATAGTGTACCATGATTTTATACTCAAAACATCTATAATAGCGTTTCTGTCATGCTATGAAAAAATTCTGTTTGTTTTAAAATACTTCGTAGTCAATTCAGAGAAAAGACAGTGCTTCCAGAAATCCTATGATAATTTTTAGGTGGTTTATAATGATTTTAGACTAAAACAGCTTACTACAACGTTTCTAGGATGCTATGAAAAGTTTTGGGTAGCTTATTATGCTTCATAACTAATTCAAAGAAAAGATAACATCCTAAAGCGCTACAAGATGTTCCGAAACTCAGTTTTCATCCTGTTTTTGAGAAAAATCTTTGACGTTGTTTCTTTATGATAAAAATAGCTTTTGGCTCCAAATTTTCTAGAGTAAGAAACTCTCTTAGTCTACTAGATTATCCTCAAAAGAAACCCTCAAAATCATTTATCAAGTTAATACATAAAATCAAACATCATGAGGCATTTTTAACATGTCCATTTCGAGCTGACTTTTACTTGAGTTTGCATCCAGTTTTCAGGTACACAACCCACCGAATTAGAAAAAGTGCGAAGAGTGAAAGTTGTAGCTCTTTGAATTAGCTTTCCAAATTGATAGAGAAGTCAAAATTTGATTAAGAATTGCAAAAGTTATGCCCAAAATATCGAATATCTATTTCAGGGTTTCAAGTCCAATCATTCGTTCATAAATTTCTCAACTTTTCTTCAAAATACGAAATGAATACGTGAACTTAAATAGTTTTTCTCACCTTGGGTTGAAAAATGAACTTGTATTCCTTCTCTTGGCTTCTCCTAAACCTCTCTTCTTTTTCTTATCTTGGTTTTATGTTTGTGAATGCATGAAATGAAGTGAACCTTTCCTCCCTTTATATAGAAAATTTCAAGGCTAGTTTGGTAATTTAGTTTTGAACACTTGTCCTTCTTATCTTCATGCATGCTTTAGGATGAAGACACATGTCTTCCTATGTGTCTTTAGATGTTTCTACACATGGACACCCAATATGTTTATGTGTCTTTATCTTATTTAATTCCAAGACATATGTTCCATTCATTTGTTGAATGTGTCCCTATCATTTTAAGCCATTTTTTCATATTCTAGAATATGTACACATATACCGTTTGTATTATATATATATGTTATGTACATACATATATGTGTTCTTATATTTTTACTACATGCGCATGATATTCTAACAACTTTTAACAAGTAAAACGTCGTTTATCGACAAAACTATTTTCGGTCACATTATCGATATTTCTTTGAACTGCTTATCTTCGTAAACAAAAATTCAACAACTTGTTTTCTCCTCATTAATTATTATTTATAAAGGGATTTAATTAAGGTTATAAAACTGTTCAATCCAAATTTTAAGTACTTAAATAACCTCGATATTTAAATATTTACTGCCCGAAGTTTCAGGTTGTTACATTCTTTCCCCCTTAAAAGGAATTTCGTCGCCGTAATTCTATGCAATACTTAATCAGTAGAAACCAAATATTACAGGAAGGAAACTCTATGTATCCAGGGAATTTTCTTGAAATTATACTTTCAAAATAATTTCCTAAATTGAAATCGTACCTAGACATTATATGAATTGAACCCTTTTAACATTCAATCACTCCTGCAAGCTGTTACTAGATCGGGCACGCCATAGCTTCTTTTTATGCCCAAATTCAGGATCATGTTCTTTGCAATCTACATCCATACCCAGTCTCCTTCTCTTCTTGTGTAGTACCCATCGAAATGTACCAAAGATTCATCGTATCGGCTCATCCGACTCATCATCATCAAGTAAGGATGTATTCTTCATGTTGCGGTACCCATCAAAATGTACCAGAGATTCATCATACTCCGGCTCACCCGACTCATCATCATCAAGTTAGGATGTATTCTTCGTGTTGTGGTACCCATCAAAATGCACCAGAGAGTAATCAAGACTTTCTTATTATAAAAATTTTCAAATAGACTTTCAGATAATATATTCAAATAACTCAAACAAGTTTTATAAGAAATTCTTTTGTCAAAACTATGATCATATCCATCAAAGATAACTCATCAAATTAATTGTACTCTCTTTGTTGCAGTACCCATCAAAATGTACCAGAGAGTAATATTTTCAAAATAAACATCTCAAATAATATCTTCAAATTTTTTATTTTTTTATATAATATGATTATATTCATCAAAGTCAACTCGTCAAAAATGGGTTACTCTCCTTATTGCAGTACCCATCAAAATGTACCGGAGAGTAATAGACATCTCAAATAATATCTTCATTATTTTTTTATATAATATGATTATATTCATCAAATTCAACTCGTCAACAATGAGTTACTCTCCTTATTGCAGTACCCATCAAAATGTACCGGAGAGTAATAGACATCTCAAATAGTATCTTCAATTTTTTTATATAATATGATTATATTCATCAAAGCGGATCCAACCTACACACTCAATTTAGGATATTTTATCCTATTGCAGTCGGCATCCCATCATCAAATAGGATGTACTCTACTCGGCTCCACTACAACAAAAACACCATATTACAACTTTAATTTTACAACGGTAGTAAAAGCACCGTTGTAATAAATGTTTTTTTACAACATTTTTCCAGAAAAGTTCTAATAAACTTATTTTTAACAGCTGTGTTATTTTGGCAGTTGTAATAAAAGCCTATCACAACTTTTATTTTTTGACTGTTGTAATATATGACTATATTTTAATATTAATTATTTTCATTAAATAATTTTTAATAATTAATAATTAAAATTAACAACTAATTAGTAATTATTAATTAATAACCTGCATATTAATATTAAATATTTAATTAAAAATATTTCAATAAATAAATATTCATGCTAATAATTAGTAATTGACAACCCGTTAGTAACTATTAATTAATAATCAATAAATACATATTAAATATTTAATTAAAAATACTTCAATAAATAAATAATTCCTACTAATAATTACTAATTAACAACCGATTAGTAATTATTATATAATCGGTAACATATACATATATAATATGCTTTTAATAATTAATATTCAATTATGACTACGAAGAAATAAGTTATAATTAATAGTAACTACTATTCATAAGTAATATTTAACATTTTAATAAAAATTAATTCTCAAAAAATCCATATTAAATTTGATATAAATTTTTACTTATAAATTCTCAAGAAATCCATAATTATAACTAAATAATAATACTTGATTATTAATCAAAAATATTAATAATCAATAAATACTATTAATCAATAATTGCTATTTAACTTATAATATTTAAATTCAGTGATGTGAATATCTAAATATAATAAAAGTTTAATAAATAGTTACCGCACAATATTTAATTATTAATATTAAATAACTTTCAAAATAATAGTTAAATGATGGGATCATTAAGACCCTTCCCTTTGTATCGGTAATTTTTCGTCTATATATATCTCTAATACCGCACTTAATTATCATACTAAAGAATTTTCAAAGCAACTAGACAAAATCTCAAAAGTTTCCCAACATACGAAAATTTTGGCTCCAACGCAAAATTGAAATTACCTCCGTAAACTTCACAGCGCTTTCCAGCACCGAATTTTATATTCAGTTTTATACCAAACCCTTCAAAGTCATTTTTCGGTCATTACACTGCCTTCACAATTTCCAATCGCGTACCCTTTCGTTTTCCTCCTTGCCACATCCATACCACTATTCAAATCCGACTTATCCCTAAATCTCCTCAGCTGTGAATCGCTTCTCTTCACCAACTTTCAGTAATCCGACTCCAACTGTCAGATCTAAGTCATTGAATAAACATCTCTGATTCAAGCCAAATTCGCATCACCACTTCCTTTATTTGTAGATCGAAAACAGCACGCCATGGTCGATGTCGCGGAGGCGTTTTTTGGGTTTCGGATTTTCGCATATTTAGTTGTAAGTTTTGTGTATTTAGTTATAGGATTCGATTCTAAGTTTCAACAATATGAATTTGGTTGCTTTAGGATTTGGTGTATTTGGGATTTGGTTGCTTTAGGATCTGGTGCACTTGATTTAGGATTTGGTGTATTTAGACACTATATAGTTATGGTATCCTAAAACTAGTCAAAACCGCTGAATAAGCTGCATAGCACCCTGTTGTGATTTGTGAATGAATATTATGCGAATTCAGCATATTATGTATGTTAGTGATCACATATAAAATTGTATATTATTTAGAATGTCCAGTGAATAGGGTATTGGTTTTCCTGGTTATTTACTTCTATGGTACCTGTAATTCCCAAGAAACAAAGAAGAGAGTGTCTAGTCTCTGGTTGAAAATGATTTGTCCATTGATTAGGTTAAATTTCTGAAAGAAAGGAATTGGTGATCCAAATTAATGGTCTAGTTTAACAGCTCCAAGTTATATATTTGTTGATGAATGAGTAACAGATCAAAATCTCTTTGCTATTTCATGCATAAATTTCTACTCAAGGGATGGTTTGACTTTTGAAATCAAATTGATTTCAGTTTGCAGCCAACTGAATGTTCTACTCAAGGTATGGTTTTTCTTGAATATGCCTTTTTGGTGTTAGATATAAGTGCTGAGTTTTAAAAGTTTGGTCCAGTCCTGCTTTGGTGAATGCACATGCCAATTTAAAGGTTTGGTATACACGTCTGGAACCCTTTTATGTTTAAAGGTACACTGCTAAGTGAGTAAGATTCAATACAAAATGGGATTCTAGTTTATCTGTTATTCATGTTTATGAAATTAGTAAACACAATGATTTGAACTAAGTTTATATACATTTGTATAAGTGAATGATGAGTCCTTTGTGCAACTGTTTTAATAGCATGAGTCTTATGTTTAACAAATATTAGAAATAAGTGGTTTATAAACCCTTAAGCCAGGAACGGAACAATGACTTATTGATGTAATGAAGTACCAATAATATAACTTGATTATGTTCATATCTTGGTTGATATATAAAGTGTAACTATATATATGTATGTATAATGATGGAGAAAACATGAATACTCAATTATAAAGGAACAGAAAGGCATTGTTTTGTTTGCTCGTAGTCATAGAGCGATGCTAGATATATATTGTTGGCTTAAAAAAACACTTTATGTTCGTTTTTCTAACAACATACGTATTCTTATGCAACAGGTTTCAGATCACTGTAGTGAACTTGCAGCAAAAAGATAAATGGCGTAAAGATTTTGTTGTCTTCGAGTTGTGTACTCCCATAGGATATGTAATTTTTGTGGATAACTTGTGCTTGTACTAAGTTGCTTTGTAACGGTCAAGTATGTAATAATACGCGAAATGTTTTCTAGAACTTGTTTTTTGTAATACTGAAAATTTGAGTATTTTAATAAATTAGTTTGCAAATAATTGTAATATCTGATTTGCTTATGGAGTATTGCTACATTTATTGTATTGTTCATTTCAGTTGCAAAAGGTCTATTTTTTTTTTAAAATGCAACTATTAATCATAATGGTGCATAACAGTTGTAGTAGATATTATTACAACGGTGTATAACTGTTGTAATAAAGTTTACTACAACGGTGGGAAAAAGTTGTAAAATATACATATTACAACGGTGCAAAAAAGTTGTAAAAGATTTTAGTCTATTACAACTTTTTAATACACGACGGTTAGCCCACCGTTGTAAAATGTATATTACAACGGTGTTCCATCGTTGTAATAGGGTCATTTTATTGTAGTGCTCGATACCAACATAAAGTAATAGTTGCACTATCCAAGATCTATTGTCTTATGCTGGCATCTCCTCATCAAAAGGATGTACTCTACTCGACTCGATACCAACATAGAGTAATAGTTGCACTATCCAAGATCTATTGTCTTATGCCGGCATCGTCATCAAATAGGATGTACTCTATTCGGCTCGACACCAACATAGAGTAATAGTGCATTACTCAAGATCTATTGTCTTATACCGCACATCGTCATCCGGAAGTATCCATCATTGATGAAATAATCCATAAAATCTTTAATAAGTTTAAACAAAGTTTCTCTCAATGTACTTTTATACTTTGTAATCATTACTTCCATACAGATAACCATTTCTTTTTGGAAAATCCACACTTTCAACTTCGAAAATCATCTTAAGTATAAACCCCCCTTTCTTCTCCTTTTTTAGTCAAACACATAGTTCAATTTGCAAAAACATTTTGAGATAGAAAACTTTCAAAATTTTGGAATATATATGATGCAAGTATTCTAGACAATTAATCTAGCTTCCCAATAAGATTAACTTCGACTAAACCCAATTCAAGGAATCAAAATTTATGACTGGATTGTTGAGAGATGTTTTAACATCTTTAATCTAACAACTATAATATCGTACTACGTAATGACATAATTATTTAAATAGACTTTCTCACCTTGGTTTTGCATGTAGTGTTCAATTTACTGCTTTCGGTCTTCCTCACTTGTAATTGCCCAAGCTCATTTAATTCATTCCTCGATAAGTTGTAATACCTCATTCCTCTTAAGCCACTCTGTTGCATTCATTTCAAGCTGCAACATTCCTTCCTTTACAAGCCACTTCATTCATTCCTTCATTACTTTATAACTAATCATATGCACTTACAACTTCGTTAAACCTCTTTATGTGGTGCTTGAAAATGAATCAACACATTACTCTATAAACAAAAGTTTAAACAAATAAATACTACTCATATACCTGGTCAGAGGAATGGCGCCTTACCTTATCCTGTTTTATTCATTAGATTAAGCTAACTTTATTTTAAAATTTCTAAAAATGAATTTCTTATCTTATATGAAATTTTAGTTAGGCACCTAACCTAAGCTCTGATACCACTTTGTAATGCACTGCAAATTCAGACCAGTCAAAATTGCCGAAAAAATCCTTCCATTCAAAACAAACGATGACATCAACCGTCATATTTTATAATTATGTACAACATCACTAAATGCTCTGGATAAAATTTTAATAATACCACTTATCTAATTAACTGTTTTTTCTTAAGTATAAAATTCAAACACAACTACTATAAACTGTGCAATTCTGAGAAAATGGACATCAATATTCATTCCTGCAATCTCGATAAACATGTCAGTAAGGCTTAATTGATAAACAAAAAGATGCATCAACACAAGATGTAATAACAACAAAAAATATTTTTATTAACAAAGCAGCTGCATTAGTACAACTTGTGACTGCCAACATACCTATATCTAATTGGGTAAAAAATTAGATACAAGATCAAGCGAACGTTGTTCTTCTTTACAAAACATTTAAAATCAATATTTACTTCCAAAAATACTTTTTATATCAAGTAAAAACACTCTACAAATACTTGTTTTGAATAGTATCTAAATATTTCTTGTCCAAATTCCTTTCAAAAGATCTTCTCTTTTAAATACCAAAAACTACCTTGCGATAAAATAGATTATAACTTCAAACTAATCATTGAAAAAGGAATACTTGAAATTAATATTCATATAAGACATTAATCAAAGGAATGCATTTCGATAATGCAATTATGGCTATCAAACCATAGGTAGTCTATGTCTGTCCCAGTCCCCTACTAATCCTTATGTTCTTGTTTTCAGACCTTTATGTTAGTCACACTAAGTCATCAATGCTCTCAATCATCAGTCGTATATGTTCCTTAATTACCGAAGCAAAGATTACAGTCAATATAGTATGTTAAAGTCATAGGCATCTTTTAATTAAAACACAAGCTTATGAAATAATAATGGATTAGATGATAAGTATACTCACAATAATCCTTGCTATCTTCATGCAAAAGTCTTGTAGAACATCATATAGTACTTATCATCATTCCCAAGTAATCATTTATTTTCCTCGAATCATTGAAATTCGTCAACCTTCCTTGTTCTTAATTTTGACACGTTTTGACTCTCTTTTACTTTGATTTAACATCCTCGATTTTATCAATTTATTTGTGATACTATAAGGAAACTCAAGTTCAAATTTGAGAGGATTTGGAATAGTTTACCATGATTTTATACTCAAAACATCTATAACAGCGTTTCTGTCATGCTATGAAAAAATTCTATTCGTTTTAAAATACTTCATAGTCAATTTAGAGAAAAGATAGCGCTTCCAAAAATGCTATGATAAGTTCTAGGTGGTTTATAATGATTTTAGCCTAAAACAACTTACTACAATGTCTCTGGGACGTATGAAAAGTTCTAGGTAGCTTATTATGCTTCATAACTAATTCAGAGATAAGATAGCATCCTAAAGCGCTACAAAATATTCTAAAACTCAGATTTTCAGCCTGTTTTTGAGCAAAATGTTTGATGCTGTTTCTTTATGATAAAAATAACTTTTGACTCCAAATTTTCTACAGTAAGAAACTCTCTTAGTCTACTAAATTATCATCAAAGGGAACCCTCAAAATCATTTATCAAGTTAATACATAAAATCAAACATCATGAGGCATTTTTAACATGTCCATTTTGAGCTGATTTTTACCTGACTTTGCATCCAGTTTTCAGGTACACAAAACACCGAATTAGAAAAGTGAAAGTTGTAGCCCTTTGAATTAGCTTTCCAAATTGATAGAGAAGTCGAAATTTCATTAAGATTTGCAAAAGTTATGCCCGAAATACTAAACGTCTATTTTAGGGTTTTAAGTCCAATCATTCATTCATAAATTTCTCAGCTTTTCTTCAAAATATGAAATGAATAAATGAACTTAAATAGTTTTTCTCACCTTGGATTGAAAATTGAACTTGTATTCCTTCTCTTGGCTTCTCTTAAACCTCTCTTCCTTTTCTTATCTTGGTTTTATGTTTGTGAATGCATGAAATTAAGTGAACCTTTCCACACTTTATATAGAAATTTTCAAGGCTAGTTTGGTAATTTAGTTTTGGACACTTGTCTTCCTTATCTTCATGCATGCTTTATGATGAAGATACATGTCTCCTTAGTTTTCTTTAGATGTTTCTACACATGGACACCTAATATGTTTATTTGTCTTTACCTTATTTAATTCTAAGACATGTATTCCATTCATTTGATGATATGTGTCCCTATCATTTTAAGCCATTTTTTTCATATTCCAGAATATGTACACATATACCATTTCTATTTTATTTATATATGTTATGTACATACATATATGTATTCTTATATTGTTACTACATGCACATGATATTCTAACAACTTTAAACAAGTAAAACGTCGTTTATCGATAAAACTATTTTCGGTCACATTATCGATATTTCTTCGAACTACTTATCTACGTAAACAAAAATTCAACAACATGTTTTCTCCTCATTAATTATTATTTATAAATGGATTTAATCAAGGTTACAAAACCATTAAATCCAAATTTTAAATATTTAAATAACCTTGATATTTAAATATTTACTGCCCGAAGTTTCAGGTGTTATATCGAAGAAGCAAGGGCAGGGCCAAAGGGCAGGATCTTCTAGGGGGAAAGTGCATTCTTTCATGGACGATGTACTGGATAGAGGTAGGAAAATTTCTATTGAAGGTTTGATTTCTCTTTCTGATCATCCTGTTAGAACTCTTTTTGACTCTGGCTCTTCACATTCTTTATATTTGATTCTATGATTGAGTCTCTGCACCTTAGTACTGGTGTTGTTTCTGATCCTGTTATTTCCTTAAACCCCATTGGGGGCACAGATCATTTGTATATAATCTATCGGGATTTGAGGATATCTGTTTAGGGCGTCGAGTTTGAGCACGATGCATATGTACTTGGTTTTATGGGATACTGTCTGACTCTAGGGATGGATTGGCTAGTCATGTATGGTGCCATTCTAGATTGTTAGAGGAGGGTCGTTAAATTTCTGACTTGCCGTAGGAAGACTCTCAAGATTTCTAGTGACCCAAGAGGTTCTAGCATCCTTAGTTTCACAAAATCATTTGATTCTTCTGTCGATGGTTTGTGTCTGTACCTATAGTTTGTGAGTATCCAGATGTTTTTGAGGAGGCTAGGGACTTACCTCCGAGGCGCGAGAATGATTTCTTGATATACTTGGTAGTAAATGTGAAGCCAGCCGCATTAGCTATGCGCCACATAACTCCTAAGCAAAGGAGGGAGCTTAGGAAATATGTAGAGGAGCTACTTGAAAAGGTGTTGGTTAGGCGAAGCATATCAGAATGGGGTGCTCTGGTCGTCTTTGCAACTAAGGCGTGCAACTCGCTTCACTTATGTGTGGATATTCATGATGTTTTTCTACATTTCTTATTTATGGAAGTTTCTGCACGATACAACAGAGGTAGTGAGCCGAACATGCTTGAGGAAGTAGAGGTAGAACGGGAGGAGACAATTAGACGGGTTCCTACCCGTACACTTGTATCAGAGGTTAAGAAGTTATGCAACAAAGATGTCAAGTTGATGAAAGTGCAATGGGGAGAAGACGACGAGGATGCGAACTTGGGAGACTAAAGACAAGGATTGCGCTTCATACCCTTTCCTTTTAAGTACTATGTTCTTAACTTCTTTTTCCAAGCTTTTATTCTTACTTGCTTCTATCATTCGTGTGCATCCTATCGATCGAATCTTTGACCTTCAGGTAGGAATCCCATGGATGTAAACATGTGTTTGAGACATATTATGTTTGATGGATGCAAGTGGATGCAAATGTTTGCTAGTGGTTGCTCGTGGATGCATATGCACACACATTAGGCACTAGATCAGCTTAATCACTCTCATACTGCATATGGATATGTGTGCATTTTTCTTCTTTTAATGGATGAAAATGGGTGTATTATCATATGGATGTTGCATTTAGACGGATGATTGTGCACACATATAGAACTTACATGTTATAATAGGATTATTTGCATACATGTTGGATTTATGACACTAACATATATTGCATTAAGATGGTCGACTAAATCAGTAGGCCGCCTGATCTTCGCATTAGAATGGGACATGTACACACACCTTTGCATGTGTTCATATAAGCATTAGAAGTCTTTAAGGACAATGGATGCCTGTGATTGGTGGATGAGTAGATGGATGTGGATGGTAGGATTTACATTCTTATTAACTTGGAGATTTCGGGGATGAAATCCTTTAAGTAGGGAAGAATGTAACACCCCGTAATTTTAACAACACATTGAAATGATAAACTAAAGAATTATTAATTTAATATTCAGAATTAAGGGAAACAGACTAGACCATTGCGTTCGTCTCGGAATTTTGGTCAAAATAAACACCTGGTTTGTGTAAAATTGACACCGTATGAAGAAGTTATAACGGTTTGAAATTTGTATATTCATAAGAAGAATATATGTGAATAAAAATAAACCCAGAATTCAAAACAGTTCAAATTTGAGCAGAAAAAAGGGAGCGGGAAAATTCCCGCCTATGGGTGTTGACCCCATCGAGGGAGGTCGACCCCCCTACTGCATATCTGGGCTGATGATTATAAATAAGAACCTATTTCTCTTGTTTCTCCACACCTAAAACAATGGGGAACTAGATGCTGTCTCTGCGCAAATTAAATCAAGCCTTTTCTTCTTTAGCAATCAAGTCATTCAAGTTTAGGGATCTATGATTCAACATCTGCAACTATTCTTCTGTCCCTTAGATCTATTCTCTGTGAATCTACGTTATTTTTAGATAAAAATAATATAAATGCAATCCCTACATGCCTATGAATTAGATCTAAGCCTGTGACTATTGGAATCATATCAGATCTGCTTATTTGTATATCTAATTCACTAAGTAGATCTCATCATGTCTGTTTATGATCATGACACTATGCATAGTTAATCCTGTTATTACATGTTCATCAGATTTGTTCTTATATGCCTATATCTATTCATCGGATCTGTTCTTATATGCATGCTTCTGCTATCATATGCCTATTTATATTATTGTTGGGTTTATGCCTATTCTTTCCTTATCTCTCTCATTCCTTTTTTTTATAGCTAGGCTAATTTCGAGCCTAGGCCGATATCACTAAAATATGCATACGAACGAAATTGGGTTAAATTGGAAATGATTGGAAATGGTAATTTGGGAACATAACTTGTACTTTAAATCATGATTGTGATCTGGGGGCATAAGCTATATTGTGAAATTGGACTAAAAAAATTGGGGCATGATTATATGGTAAATTATGACTTATGGTTTAGGACATAAAAATCTGTAGGCTTAATTTAAGATCAAGCGAAACATGTTATTGGAACTGTAAAGAATCTGTGAAGTTTGTCTAATCCGTTAAAATTGGGGCATAACTTGTATTGGGAAATTTAGGACAAAACTTGAATTGAAAGCATGAATATGGATTTGGGGCATAAGCCAAACTGTGATTAAAGATCTTAATTTGGGCATATAACATATGATGAATATAACTTAGGAAAGGGGCATGGAAACCTATAATGAAATAGGAATACTTGTTAATGAATGAAGATGCCTAGAATTACAGTAATTGGAAAACTATAACCGCACTTAGACAGGAGGTTAGATTACACTTGTGGTGGAAGTATGCCCAGACCTGACATGCATATCCAGCGACCACAAGTGGTGAATCTATTGTGAGGGGTCTAAGTGTATAAACAAGTGACAATGCTAAGACACGAGGTTAATTCCGAATTGTGGAAGAAGTCTGCCCGAACCCGACTGGCATATGCAGCCTCCACAAGTGGTAGGCTTAATGTGGGAGGTCTAGCGCATTATAACCATAAATGAATGTATGGTAATGAACTTGTAATACTTAACTTGTATAAACCCACAAGGATTGTATGAGCCTGTTAAATCTATGGGGTTAAGTAAACCTATTAAATATGTTGTGTTAAGTAAGCCTGTTAAATCGGTGGGGTTAAGTAAGCCTATTAAATCGGTGGGTTTAAGTAAGCCTGTTAAATCTGTGGGGTTAAGTAAACCTGTTAAATCGGTCTGTTAAATCTATGGGGGTTATACGAACCTGTTAATTTAAAAAACTTAACCTGTTAAATCTGTTGGGGTTATATGGACCCTTTAACTTGTAAAGTTTAACCCATAAATCCGTAGGGGGTTATGTGAATCTGTTAAATCTGTTAGGCATAACCTATCAAAATCCTAGTTAGTTGGCGACACAAGTTCTATAAGGGTTGGCTTGTGTCATCTGTTGTATGGGACCCATATTAGTCAGTAATCCATTCTGGTATTAAAAGGGGACACCGCACTAGGTAGGGGTCAGGACAGGCTTACTGAACTGATTGTAAGAGGTTCATCCGAGAGGAGGTGTGTACTGGCGCGTTCCAACGAACTCATGTGAGTGCGTGTGTACGGCCTGCATCTCGGAAAATAAGCCGATATAGCACCAATAAATAGGTCTGTGTCCTTCTGTAGGTCACCACTTTAGGAAGTAATACACCTTACTGTAGGGCCGACACAGGGTATTTACGAGATAGGGAGCCGATCGATTGGGGAGTAGTAAATAGGGTACATCTAGTCCAGTCTGTTTTTGTGGGGTACCTGTGTTTCTGTCTGGGCTAACACCCATTATTTCTGGTGGTACTGGTTAATTTTATTTGGGCTAAAACCCGTTACTAGAGTACATCTAATACTACCATTATATTTCTGTTGGAATCATCCTGTTTCTGTTAAGTAATTAGGGAGTATGTAATCCTATTACATATCTGTTGTACTAGTATTGGTGCAGAGAAAGAGAAAGTGGTAGAGAAGCGCAATACCCGTTCTGTTCAGTTTATCCTGTTATACCTGCCTTATGACACTGTTATCTCACTCTCCAAATTATGTACCTGTCATGATACTTTTACTTATTTATATGCTAAATTTAACTGGACTCGCTAGATTTTATGTCTGACCCATTTTGTTTCCTCTTCTTTCTCTTCTGTTTCCCCCACACAGGTTCCCAGGGTAGGAATACTCGAGCTTGATTTGGATTCTCTCTTCCATCCCGCTTGGAGCTGCCTTGATGTATCTCTTGATTTCTTGTCTTCTCTAATATGGCTATCTTTTAAGGATTATGCTTTTTACGTATTTCTGTACTCTGATGATTTTAAGTACAAGAGAGAAGCTTTATATTAATGTAATGGGGTTTCAGTACTTCTAACTTACAATGTAACTGGGTTTTGAACCACTATGTTTTCTGCTTGATAAAAGTTTTTAATTCCGCTGTTATTTTAAATATGTCTTGTAATGTTTCTATTTCTATTTACTTATAACGCTTCATGAAACTTATTGCATTCTCTTAATGAGTGACATTTATGGACGTGGGGTGTCACAACATGCGTATATATAGAAGGAAGGATGAAGAATGTTTCGTAGATAAGGATGAAATATTTCCAGATAGATTCTGTTGTATATGACGTAGTTGTATACACAATTATATGATTTTTGTTTGATGGTAACAACCAAATAAATATTATTTTAAATGTATTTGTTACTGTACTGTTCTATATATATATATATCACAGACAGGAATATAATATTTATATTTAAGTAGAGTACGACTATACGGATATTCACAGTATTTTATTTGAATAGAATATTTTATTTCAATATCAAACATCACAAATTTTATACTCCACTATTTGTACATTTCTGTATTACATTTCATGTCATATCAGATTTCATATACACAGCTCCTCACTACAGAATCACTCAATCGCTCATTTCATATATACTTTCTTTCACTGTTTCATACATTCAGTTATACAGACACATTGACACTTATACATTTCACTGACATACTGCTTATGTCTTCAGTCTTCTGTCTTAACAACTTTCAGTCAGTCCAGTCTTCATACCTGTCACATACATGAAACACACACAGTACACTGCAATAGAAATAAAAAAAACGAACACATGCAGATATAATTTTTTATTTTAAAAATTTGTTTGCCCTAGAATATCGGTGTGTTTCTCATCATTTTTCTGACTCGATCTGATTTTCATATCCATTCGACTGTGTCTAGACAGCTTGTGATATTCACAGTGATACACGGTAAATATCACAAGGTAGAATGTATACATATATTTTACAGGGACAGAAAAACTTGTCTGGATGGCTGCATATACACACGTGTGTGTGTGTGTGTGTATATATATATATATATGTATACACGTGTGCACTGCCTTGCCAATCCAGTGTACAACTGAGGAGTAGCCACATGGACCATCTCGACTCAGTGCAACAACAACTCAAAGTGGTCTAGGCAGCGTAACAGTAATGGTCGAGATAAGTGACAAGGTCAGAATAACATGGGTAACACATAAGGATTTGGTCGAGCTAAACCATGACATAACCTCTCAACTCAAAACCGTGGCATTTGCAACAATGACTAGCAGCATAGAAGACAAGCAAGTACATGCACGAGCAGACTTATTCAACTTGAATGGCAGTAGCAAAAATAATCAATAATACATAGTAGTCAAGACAGTAGCAACTGCATGCTAACATGATTAATCAAATGTACACAGCAATGGCAGATTCCAGCATCAATTCAAAGTGAATGGTACAAGCATCAAGTCAAGTGTAGTGCAAATAAATGGTACTGATTTCATTTCAGCAATATATGGATGGTGTGTACACAGCCTTAATAACTGTTTGAATTACAAAGAAGCATAGATGTACAAGTGCAACACTATATGTTTCAGTGATCATGCCTAAAAACAGAGGTACAGCAGTGCACAAATGAACAAGCCCAGACAATCACAAACAAGCTCACAAATATGGGATACACAGTTGATTTTTGAAGACCATAGAAATCAAGTGGTGCAACATCAAGGGATTGGGTCAACATAGTTAAGTATGGACGAGCTCATGTGCATGCATGTATGGAAAGTGTCGTAATCAATGTCATAAATAAAGCAGTTGAGAAATGTGATCAAACAACATGAGGCATAGGTGTAGCTACAATGAAGTCATTTGCACAACAAAAGGTGAAGCACGATGCATGTACAAAACTGTTCAAGACTAGAAGCATCAAATAAACATTTCAGGTGAGCATGTAAATTGGTGCATGGATGGAAACAGGTACACAACATTCAAATGAAACAGCAACAATACACAAGGCATGAGCCAGGTTTGGCAAGTAATTATTTCAAGGCATTTTTATCTGGCAAATTTTTTTGGCAAATAAATCAGAAATGATTCACGAATTTAATCAATCATTTTCGGCAAGTGTTTTCAAAGGGTATGATTCATAGCAGAGCTTCAATCAAGCATGGATTCATTCAAGGGGAAAAAACATTTATGGATATTCATCAGTGACATATCTGGCAAGAAATCAGGTTGAGTCTTTTCTGAAATCAATTAATCGGGCAGTGGTACACAACAAATATAGCAAGAAATCATTCAGGAATTATGTGCTTTATATTTGGCGAGAAAGTTTTTTGTGCTAATCAATTTCAAGTATTCTAGAATACATAGTGAGCAAATTCAGAATTGATGTGTTAGACAAAACAATGGACAAAAGGCAAGTTTAAAATTAGATGCAAGTCAAATGGAAAATGTTTTTTTTTTAGCAAAAGCAAATTGGCAAGAAACAGGGAATTCGAACACATAATCTTTGGTGCAGATTCAAGGAATTAGTTCACATTCTTACGAAGGCAACATGAGGGGATTCATGGCAACAAATTAAATTCCAGAAATCATTTCAGGAAATAATTATTTTTTAACAATAATTCAAGAATTTATTTCCAGCATTCAACAATCAAGGGAGAGCAAGTATATTGGGCAAAAAACCATTCCATTTAAGTTCCAAAATAAACATGTTTTGTCGCGGCATCAAAAACAGGGGCAAATAAATTTTCCAAATTCATTTCTGGAATATATGGCACAGGATTATTTATTGTTTTCCGAAATTCTCATAATCCATTCAAAGCCAAAGGAAACCAGCTTAAATCATGGCAACATCTATTTCAAATCGAAGCAAAATCAGAAAGGGAAACAGAGAACAATCAGATCAAACCATTTCGTGAAATCACATTGTCGATTTAGGGCTACCTAAATCCTATATTAACATCATATCATCATTGACAAGTCAGATCGAAAAACACAAGACAATTCTTCAAAAACAAAAATCATTTCATATAAAATTACTCACGTTTTCGATCAGCTCAAAATCGACAAGAGCCAGAGACAAAGATCAGATCTATCGACAAGCCAAGTAAAGGATTTCAGCCTCAAAGCATCATTGTCACGATCGCAATTGAATTTGGAGCATCAGAGGAAACCCTAGCTTGATTCCAGTCGCCAATTTTTCTTCAAAGATAAGGAGGATCGGGTAGAAAAATGGAAGTGCATCTAAATTGAAATGGGCCGGTGTCTTTATTTGGGCTAAGCTTTATTTTTAAATAGACTAGGGTTTTAGAGTTGTTTTAATCTATCTTGTATCTTTTGTTTTTCATTTTGAACTGTCCGAACAGTTTATAGAGACTATAAAATTATAGGTTGGTTTTCTAGTTTCGTCTGTAAAACTAGGCAGTTTACTAGAGTCTGTAAAACTAGGGGAAATCTGATCTAGGGGTTTAGATCAGTCTACGGTTTTGAGCGTAGGATTAGAATAGGATCGAGGGGTTCGCGAGTGTACATGGTCTTATATGCGGGATCTGCTCTTTTACCGAGTAGAAACTTTAGGAATGCAGTAGTAGGCAGGGTTTCACCGAAGCTGGGTATATCTGTGTGTGATTTATTTTATGCACTTTTATTTTTGCTGCATTCTATGATCTGTTTATTATTTTAATATCCTGTAAGTTTTTTTAATTCCATGAAAAACCGTGATAAACCCTATTCACCCCCTCTAGGGTTAATCTAGATCCAACAAGTGGTATCAGAGCCAGGTATTTCATTAACTCTAGAGTAATGGGACATCCTAATTGTCAGTCCTCTGAGAGTCAGTCCAGTTGTATTCCATCTATTTTTAATGGTACAGATTTTTTAAATTGGAAATCAGAAATAGAATCATATTTAAAATCTGTTGATATTAAATGTTGGAATAGTGTTATAAATGGGTATGATATTGTAAATAGGGTTGATATTGAATTTAATTCTCGCACTACTCATATTTTATATTCTTATATGGATAATGACCGATATAGCCTCATCTCCCGTTGTTTAACTGCACAGGAAATTTGGAATACTCTAAATACGAAGTATGGAAAAATTGACAACAGCTCAAAACCCCGAAAAGTCAACTCAATTTCAGAATTGTTCTTAATAGGTTGTACAAATAAAAATTTAGATGGAGACTCAGCAGGAAATTTTTCTTAAAGATTTAGTTCATCTTTTAAATGGTTTAACTGAATCTGTTGAGAATCTAAAATCTAAAAATAGAATTCTGAGATCTGAAAAACTTGAGTTGATCAGCAAAAACAATATTTTGGAATCAAAACTTAAGAAGGACAAGAAATCTTCAAATTCTAGTTGAAAATTTGATTTTAAAATAAAACAAGATTGTACTTGAAAGTACAAACAACATTTTACAAAAGGAATTTGAGAATTTCAAGATTAACAAAAATTCTGAATATGAATTTGCTGAAAAACAAAGTTTGTTGAAAACAGATTTAATTTTAAAAGAGCTTGAAAATGAAATTAAGGATTTCAAGATTTTTGAGATTGAAAAACAAAAACAGTTTGATACTGAAATTTCTGAGTCTAAAATCAAAACTGAGAAGCTTCTAATTGAGAATAATCTTTTGAAATAAAAAATAAAGGGTCTTGAGTTGAGTTTGAAACGTTTTTCTACTGGAGAAAAATCTTTGAATATGCTGTTGAAAAATCAAGTTTCTTCTGGTAATAGGAATGGTCTCGATTTTGGGAAAATAATTGGTTTTGAAAAAGTGAATTCTTGTGATTTTAAAAATCCTTCAAACTACTTTGAAAATAATCTTTTTGAAAATTTAAATTCTGATAATCACAAAGGATTTTTGAATCATGAATGTGATGTGAATTTGTTTTATCATAATCCATTTGAACAATTCTGGATTCCAAAAAGAAATAAAACAAACTTCATTAAATTCAAACAGATCTGGGTTCCAAAAGGTACAAAGATAGATTCGAATGGGTTGTTATACAAACAGGTTTGGGTACCTAAAGTTGTGAACACATTTCACAGTGGTTTTACAAATTTGGTTAGACCACTCGATCCTTTAAACTGTTAGGTACCAGAGAAGACTGAGGAATACTTTACAAAAGAGAAACTGAATTCAAACTGCTTCATATCATCAGATTGTTCAAAGTTCCTTAGTCATGTTTTTGATGAGTTAGAGATTCTAGTTTACATTGATTTCAGGTACGATCACTAAACTCACAATTTCTTTTGTATATTCTCTATTTTTATTCCTAACTTTTTTCTTATTCCTCTTCTTTTTATTTTTCTGTTTTGATCTATCACTGTCATATCATTGTAATTTTTTCTAAGCTTCATTAACTTCCAATAGCAGAAGTCATATTTTTCTGGAAATTTGTTTCTTTTATATAAAAATCTGATGTTTTAATCTTTTCCAGATCTTTAACGTACATTTGTAAATATCTGCAATTGTTTTGGAGTTTATTTTCTATTTTCTGAATTCATAACAGTGTTGATGTATTCTTGTCATATCTTGAACACTGTTAATGTGAATTTTAAATTTTTGAAGATCTGAATATTTAATTAAATTTCACACACTTCTGCTGTTTTGAGTTTCTTCTAATCCATTTTAGAAAAGCTTGAAATAATATATTCATTACAGCACTCTACTATTTACCAGTTGTGATAATTCCATTGATTTCAGATTGGCTTGGATATTTTGTTTGGTCTTGAATCATTGCTTACATCTTGAAATTCACTATAATTCATGATCATATGTTTTGGATTTTTTGTTTGTTTGAGATCACTTGAAAATTTATGATATTTTGAATCCCACACACCTATCAAATCTGAAATTATTAATGTTGTGTGATTGATTCATTGTATCTCATGATTTACATCCATTCAAGTGATTTCAAATAAATTATTTTTGGATCATGAATATGTCTTCAAACTTGATGTAAATATTTTGAAAAATTCTTTGGGCTTACAAGGAATAATTTTGAAAAATTCTTTGAAAATCCGGTCTTGAAATTCACTGTTATTTCATGATTTTTTGATTTAAATATTTGATTGTTTAAAATCATTTGAAATGGTTGATTTCCTGAATCTCACACACATCGTGAATTTAAAATTTATAATCTAGTGTGACTGATTCATTGAATCTCGATCTTTTCATATCCCTTCAAATGAATTAAAATAAACCATATATTTATTCATTGGATCATGAACCATTCTTTGACTGTCTGAAATATCTTTGAAGCATCTCCTTGACAAGTCTGCTTTGAAAATGATATTTGTACTGCTCTGATATTATTTTTGAAAATATTTTGAAATTGCTTGTTTATGATCTGTTTGCTGCTCCGATACTTTTCTTCAAATAACTGCTTTTTCTTGTCTGCAGTTCTGATAAATGTGCCAAATTTGTTAATTCTATCTGGTTAGGCTTTGTGATTTAAATTTGTTAATAAGGACACCAATTGAAATCAGATGTGCTGAATTTTTTTGTATATATTTTAATCCCTCTTGTCCTGTATAGCTTTTCAAATTCCTCTTGTAATTGATTTTCAATTTTGAAATTATTTATTGATTATTCATTCAGAAATTGAAATCAATATCCAAATTGAACTGTATTTATAATTCATCAAAATTATTATTAGATTTTGTAATTGTAACCAATTGTGACTACAGTATATTTCACAATAGGAGGATATTTTATTTAAATTGTTCATGATGGTTGAACATTTATTATAATATATTTGAATTGAGAATTATTTCACGACCATCTTCATTATCTTTCATCTGTCTGCCATCCATCATGATTTTATAATAATGTGAAGAGTTTAGTATTTTGTAAAAATTATCTTGAATAAACTGTGGAAATATTTGTGATAGAAATAGGACTATGTTATTTTTCAAAATTAGTGACAATTGAAAATTTTCGATGATCCCGGTATAGTCAAGCATATTTCATAATATAGTTAATTTAGAAATTTATTTCATAGTCCATTTCTGTACCTACCCTATTTTCTATCATCCATATATTGGTTTTATATACCGAGGAGTTTTTTCCCTTTAAAAGCTGAAATGATAAATATAATTAATATATAAGTGTGTCTTTAACCTTATTTAAAAATCCAAGCTCTGGTCATGCATGGTTAAGAGACAACTTATAATTTAAGTTGTGACTGACCTCATTTAAAAATCCAAGCTCTGGTTATGCATGGTCAGCGTGCTCTTAAATAAAAAATAAAAGAAAAGGAAATAATGTGCTATAAATTGAAATTAATCTAAAATTCTCCTTGGTGTATAAAAACCAGCCTATCAATCGATCTTTCTAATCTATGAAGTATGTTAATATTTTATGATGTATTATGATTTGGTGATTGATAGCTATTGGGATTTTAGAGTATTTGATTTTGTCACTTAAATTGAATTATTAATTATATTCCAAATCTGTCACTGTTTTTGAACTTCATTTTTATAAAATTCTTTTGAAAATAATTGGAAATATATGTTTTTTGAAAATCTCTCCATTTTATATAAAATTCATCGTAAACCTGTCATTCTCTACAATGTGAAATATGCCACCAGTTCTTAGTTTATTATGATTTTTGTTTGCCTAATTGAGATTTATGATGATCGTTCTTCCTCTTAAGCTGAAATTATATTTTCTAGTCATTATTCATCTATATTTTATATTCTGAATCCTTTTGATGATAACAAAAGGGGGAGAATGGGTTGAGATTTTGATTTATGAGTGAATATTTTATAAATATTTTTAATTTTGAAAATTCATTAAATTAAATTCATTTCACTCATGCATAGTTATAGGGGGAGCTAAAAAAATAGGGGGAGTTCAATATTTACTGTCAAACACATTTATTGTGCTCAAAATCTTATATTTGTTTGTCATCATCAAAAGGGGAAGATTATTGTATATGACGTAGTTGTATACACAATTATATGATTTTTGTTTGATGATAACAACCAAATAAATATTATTTTAAATGTATTTGTTAATGTACTGTTCTATATATACATCACAAACATGAATAAAATACTTATATTTAAATAGAATACGACTGTACAGATATTCACAGTATTTTATTTGAATAGAATATTTTATTTCAATATCAAACAACACAAATTGTATACTCCACTATTTATACATTTCTATATTACATTTCATGTCATATCAGATTTCATATACACAACTACTCACTATAGAATCACTCAGTCACTCATTTCATATATACTTTCTTTCACTGTTTCATACATTCAGTTATACAGACACATTGACACTTATACATTTCACTGACACACTGCTTCTGTCTTCGCAGCTTTCAGTCAGTCCAGTCTTCATATCTGTCACATACATGAAACACACATAGTACACTACAGTAGAAATAAAAAAAAACGAACACATGCAGATATAATTTTTATTTTAATAATTTATTTGCCCCAGAATTTGGGTGTGTTTCTCATCATTTTTCTGACTCAATCTGATTTTCATATCCATCCGACTGTGTCTAGACAGCTTGTGATATTCACAGTGATACACGGTAAATATCACAAGGTAGACTGTATACATATATTTTACAGGGACAGAAAAACTTGTCTGGATGGCTGCATATACGCACGTGTATACACACACACACGTGTGCATTGCCTTGCCAATCTAGTATGCAACTGAGTAGTAGCCACATGGACCATCTCGACTCAGTGCAACAACAACTCAAAGTGGTCAAGGCAGCACAACAGTAATGGTCGAGACAAGTGACAAGGTCAGAATAACATGGGTAACACATAAGGATTTGGTCGAGCTAAACCATGACATAACCTCTCAACTCAAAATAGTGGCATTTTGCAATAATGACTAGCAGCATAGAAGACAAGCAAGTACATGCATGAGCAAACTTATTCAACTTGAATGGCAATAGCAAAAATAATCAATAAGACATAGTAGTCAAGACAGTAGCAACTGCATGCGAATATGATTAATCAAATGTAAACAGCAATGACAGATTCCAGCATCAATTCAAAGTGAATGGTACAAGCATCAAGTCAAGTGTGGTGCAAATAAATGGTATTGATTTCATTTCAATAATACATGGATGGTGTGTACACAGCCTTAATAACTGTTTGAATTACAAAGAAGCATAGGTGTACAAGTGCTACACTATATATTTCAGTGATCATGCATAAAAATAGAGGTACAGCAGTGCACAAATGAACAAGCTCAGACAATCACAAACAAGCTCACAAATATGGGATACACAGTTGATTTTTGAAGACCAGAGAAATCAAGTGGTGCAACACCAAGGGACTGGGTCAACATAGTTAAGTATGGACGAGCTCATGTGCATGCATGTATGGACAGTGTCATAATCAATGTCATAAATAAAGCAGTTAAGAAATGTGATCAAACAACATGAGGCATATGTGTAGCAGCAATGAAGTCATATGCACAACAAAAGGTGAAGCATGATGCATATACAAAACTGTTCAAGACTAGAAGCATCAAATAAACATTTCAGGTGAGCAAGTAAATTAGTGCATGGGTGGAAACATGTACACAACATTCAAAGGCAACAACAACAATACACAAGGCATGGGTCAGGTTTGGCAAGTAATTATTTCAAGGCATTTTTATCCGGTAATTATTTTTGGAAAATAAATCAGAAATGATTCATAATTTAATCAATCATTTTCGGCAAGTGTTTTCAAAGGGTATGATTCATAGTAGAGTTTCAATCAAGCATGGATTCATTCAAGGGGTAAAAACATTTATGGATATTCATCAGTGACATATCTGGCAAGAAACTAGGTTGAATCTTTTCTGAAATTAGCTAATCAGGCAGTGGTACACAACAAATATAGCAAGAAATCATTCAGGAATTATGTGCTTTATATTTGGCAAGAAAGTTTTTTGTGCTAATCAGTTTCAAGTATACTGGAATACACAGTGAGCAAATTCAGAATTGATGTGTTAGACAAAACAATGGACAAAAGGCAAGTTTAAAATTGGATGCAAATCAAATGGAAAATGTTTTTTTTTGGCAAAAGAAAATTGGCAAGAAATAGGGAATTCGAACACATAATCTTTGGTGCTGATTCAAGGAATTAGTTCGCATTCTTTCCATGGAAACATGAGGGGATTCATGGCAGCAAACTAAATTCCAGAAATCATTTCAGGAAATAATTCTTTTTTAGCAATAATTCAAGAATTTATTTCCAGCATTCAACAATAAAGGGAGAGCAAGTATATTCGACAAAAAATCATTCCATTTAAGTTCTAGAATAAACATGTTTTGTCGCGACATAAAAAACATGGGCAAATTAATTTTCCAAATTCCTTTCTGGAATATATGGCACAGGTTTATTTATTGTGTTCCAAAATTCTCATAATCCATTCAAAGCCAAAGAAAACCAGCTTAAATCAGGGCAACATTTATTTCAAATTGAAGCAAAATAAAAAAGGGAAACAGGGAACAATCAGATCGAACCATTTCGTGAAATTAGAGTGCGATTTAGGGTTACTTAAATCCTATATTAACACCATACCATCATTGACAAGTCAGATCGAAAAACACAAGCCAATTTTTCAAAAAACAGAAATCATTTCATATAAAATTATTCACGTTTTCGATCTGCTCAAAATCAACAAGAGCCAGAGACAAAGATCAAATCTATCGACAAGCCAAGGAAAGGATTTCAGCCTCAAAGCATCATTGTCACGATCGCAATTGAATTTGGAGCATCAGAAAAAACCCTAGCTCGATTCCAATCGCCATTTTTTCTTCAAAGATAAAGAGGATCGGGCAGAAAATTGGAAGTGCATCTAAATTGAAATGGGCCGGTGTCTTTATTTGGACTAAGCTTTATTTTTAAATAGACTAGGGTTTTAGAGTTGTTTTAATCTATCTTGTATCTTTTGTTTTTCTTTTTGAACTGGCCGAACAGTTTCTAGAGACTGTAAAATTCTAGATTGGTTTTCTAGTTTCGTCTGTAAAACGAGGTAGTTTACTAGAATCTGTAAAACTGGGGGAAATCTGATATAGGGGTTTAGATCAGTCTACGGTTTTGAGCGTAGGATTAGAATAGGAGCGAGGGGTTCACGAGTGTACATGGTCTTGTATGCGGGATCTGTTCTTTTACCTAGTAGAAAGCTTAGGAATGCAGCAGTAGGTAGGGTTTTGCCGAAGCTGGGTATATCTGTGTGTGATTTATTTTCTATACTTTTATTTTTGCTTCATTCTGTGATATGTTTATTATTTTAATATCTTTTCAGTTTTTTTAATTCCGTGAAAAATCGTGATAAACCCTATTCACCCCCCTCTAGGGTTAATCTAGATCCAACAGATTCCATCACAAATCTAGCATATTTGTATTTGTTTCCACCTATACCAATATTTGATTGATTATTTAAATCAAATATATAACTTTTCCATATTAACATATTATCTTTTCGATTTGACTATGAGAATCAATTAATATCTCCTCATTAATATATTTAAAATGCCCAAATTTAACACTCTATCTCAATTTAAATATATTCATCAATCAACAAAAAAATATTGTTGGGTCAGCCTCCCACTAAACCGTATCAGCGAATTTGGCATACATGGATGTGGGTATAAAATTTGGCTAAAAGCCGTATCAAACAGCAGTTTGCGATCTGAACCACCCCAAACACCCCAAATCTAACAGTGCATCGCGAATGCTCCGGATCGATTATTTTGATACGGCTTAGGGCCAAATCGAATGCGTATCATATTGTGCATCCCACTGGGCACATGGAATTAAAATTTTGGCCTCTCCTCATTCCCTCTGTTTTACTTCAGTGGTGACCAAAAACCCAAATTAGTGTTTTCGGTCACCAAAACGTGCCTCTACCTTTCTCTGGAATCACCTCCTCTTACATCCTAAACACAGGATTCATGCCGTCTTGTTTCCTCTGTCAATCATCAATCAACAGAAGTTTCAATTCATGGTTCTGTTTTCATTGATTTATATTTTCAGTGAATTTTGTTTGCTGCTAAGCTTATTTGTATGAATTTGCCTGTGTGAATTTGCTGATGTGAATTGTATTTGTGTGAATTTTGTTTGTAGATAAGGTTTTGTTTGCACGTAGAAATTGCCTGTTTGGTTGTTTTGATTGTTTGTGTTAGACCAGAAAGTGGTTCTAACACCCAAATTGACTAAAATCGAAATAAAATAAGATCAAAAGTAAAATGGAGACACAGAATTTATAGTGGTTCGGCGTTGAAAAGCCTACGTCCACTTTGTTATCACTATTCTCGATGATATAGATGCAATTACAATGAGATATTCACTCAATTTCACTCACAACTCATGTACATTCACTCAATTGCCTCAAAACAAATGTTGAATGACGATTTGGATTATCTGGGAATGCTGGAGTTCGGTTTTTGAAAGTGTTTGAACTCTCAAAGTGCCAAAAAGAAGATCCCTTTTACTGTCTCTTGACGGGGTATTTATAGGTGGAAATTCACTCAGATTCAGTTCGGTTCGGAGCCACGTGTCTTTCATCCCATCGTACTCGGGCTCGGATGGATTCCAGTGCTGACAGCGCATCAGAATAGTGGTCATTGTGGGTAGGAAATGGTCATAACCGCTCCGAATATTCAGGCGATCGTGGGGTGAAGCGATATGGTGTGTTGGGTTCGGTTCGGAGGAGAAAGCAGAAGGGGTTCGGAACGGGGCATCCGATCCGACCCGACCTAAGCTGAAATTGAGTCCTTGTCCATTTTGTTCTGTTCCGTCCCGAACTGGTAGTAGCCCTCCGATCTGACTGGCAGCAGTTCTCCGATCCGACCCGATGCTTTCTAAGAAGAAAAGTTCTTCAACGCTTGACATCTCGACTTTGTGTTGCCTAGTTCACAAAGTAGGCTAACATTTTGCCCCCTCAAAGGATGCTTCTGTTGGAAACGGAGCATGCTTTGATTGTCATTGCACAGTGCCTTCTAGGTAATCTTCCTTTTGATTTTCCTTGTGCCTTCATCTTCCTCTTCGAATTTAAGTTTAATTCAAATGCCATGCTGACATACGAAATTCTGTTCGGTTCGGGTTTCGACCCGAACGGCTCCTCTTCTTTTTCTATTTCGTATTGGGCTAGTGGGCCAAGCTGTGCTGCTGGGCTTTCGAGCCGGTCCGGGCGGGAAGATAGGGCAGGAATACGAGGAGTCAAAACTACTATATATATAAATATGCCACATGTCTGCTTCATTCTTCCTTTTCTATTACTCTCGTTTCCTGATTCTCAATACGAACCCTAATTTTCAAGGAGTCTCGAAATTCTCGCTTCGATCCTTGAAACAAACACATAGGTAGTCTCGAATCCCTGAATCCTATCATTGTTACTGTCTTTAATTGAGATTTTACGGTTAATTCGAGCAAATTGGGCATATTCATTGTCATGGCTTTGATGCCGTGGTTTCCTCCTTCCTCGCCGTCGTCGCTGCTGGCTCCGCCACCACCTCGAGGCGCTGGGAGGTTGGAGAGGATATATGCTCATTCCCCTATGGAATTTTGGAAATCAAATCTGGTTCGACTGTGATTGAGGATGAAGAAGAAGATACATAACATAGAGGGTCGGTTCGGGTGGAGAAGCATGGGGGACGTAGGAGAAGAGAAGGATGTGATGTTTTCAGTATCGAATCGGGTCGGAGTTAAATGTGAGAGAGAAGGCGAAGTCTACCTAGCCGGATCGGGTCGGAGTTAAATGTGAGAGAGAAGGCGAAGTCTACCTAGCCGGATCGGGTCGGAATGTGGATTAAAGAAGAAGGGGTGTTGGGACTCAAGTCCATCCGATCCGATCCGAACACATAATCCCGAACCGATCCGATTAGATACCACTTCTGACCAAAACAAAGCCTTACCTCCGATCCCATCCAATCATTTATACCCGAACCGATCTGAAGCAGCCTCATCTTAATACACAAGAGTCTGTCTAATTGGCCAAATCAATACTTGACATAATTTCCAGCTTCATGAACAGTTAGGATAGTGCCCTGCGAACGTAAATGGACATCAAGAACTGCCCTGAACCTTATTACTTTGCCAAGATTTTGCGTCGCACTTTCGAATGTTAACTTTACACTTTCTTCATACACTGCTCACACTTTAGTTTATACACATGCATGGGGGGATACGGGCTAATTTACTCTAACTTGTGCTATTTCTTCTTCAATAGTTTTGTGACCATGACATCCAGACGCTCCTCTAGATTAGCAGAGAAGAAGGAGGGCCCAGAGGCATCCAACAAAACTACTCTTGAAGACATATCTTCTTCCTCGGATCCAGAATGGGATGATGAGGGCTCAGACTACGAGGTTGAGACTCGCGAAAGCGACAATGTGTCTTCTGAGGGTGGAGTTTCCCTAGGTTGTGAAGAGGAAGGAGGGATTGGCGATGACCGAGCTCCTGATGAATTTGAGTCTGCCATCATACTGGAATCACCTCAAGATTCTGTTGAATCGACGATCGACAATGACAGACTTATCCGAATAGGACTAAAGTACGGGATACCCAAAGGGGATACCTTATTGCCATCCAAATCTAATCGTCCCCACAACCCTCCGGAGGGGTATATGGCAATCACTCGGTTGATGTGCATGGTCGGGGCTATCCCTCCATTTTCTCCTTTCGTCGTCGATTTTCTAAGACAAATGCGGATTGCCCCCATGCAGCTGCATCCCAATTCCTATGCTTACTTGTACACCTTATATGTAGCGTACCGTGAGATCTTAGGCACAGAGCTCACTTTTGACGACGTTCACTTCTTCTATAACTTTAAGCATCAGACTCGAGAAACTCCTTCTTTCTGTTACTTCGAGTCTGTCCCTAAGAGGAAAATAATTCCAACACCATTCAGTAGTAAAGCTGGGGACTCCAGGCTGGAATGGTTTTATGTAAAGCGACAACCAGGATGTGCTAGGAGGTGGACGAAATCAAGTAAAGCACTGGTTCTCTAAATCTCGACTCTGTACATTCAAACCACCGCATTAACTCGTTTTTCTTTTTGTTTGCAGTTGATAACCCGAAACAAATATCGGACCAAGCGTTCTTTGACCAGATGCACCAACTCCTTAATGGTGATCAGAAGTTTTTAACTATTGATGAAGTCCTTAAGGACGAATATCTTCATCTTCATGGGTTGCTGTCCATTACCCGTAACATCGGTCACGGGACGGGTCCATATGTATATATTCCCCCAGTGGATGTAATCCCGGAAACGGGCGAAGGTTCGAGAGCTCCTACAGTACCTCTTCAGACTTCACTCTCTCCATCTTCTACTCAAGATGATGAATTGGCTAACATGGCCAAAAAGCACCGCGAAGGGTATATTGTTCCCGAGGATGCCATTTCTCCGGAAAGGTCAACGTCTTCCAAAGAATCGCCGATTGATGCTTCTGAGGGAGATGTCTCTAGTACCGATGACCCACTATTTCAGGGTTTGGGGGATCTCCCCTTACCTGAAACTATTTACACTTCAGAGGATTTTGGGAAGAATCCTTTAGTTTTCACTTCTTCCGAAGAGACCACTCCTGCTAAGGCCAAAGAGCCCGCTCGTACTAGTCTAGCTTCGGACTCGGGTTTGTCAGGGGGAAAACACCACTTAGGACGCACTTAACACAATAGCACCACAACTCACAGCATCTTTCTCTTTATGAAAATATTGATCCTGAATTTCATTTGTCTTGTTGTACAGGCACGATGCCCCGATCCTATTATGACATCAGGAAACTCCGCCGCAGCATGTCTAATCCGCCCTATGATACTGAGCATGATCGCAGTAGGGAGGATAGAAGGCCCTATGATCCTTATCGTTCGCGAACCTCGCGCTCTCCTGTCCGGACAGACCCCGAGCGATATAAAGGTTACCAAGGTCGTCGGGAAGAGGACAGGCCGCAATCAAAAGACTCAACCTCTTCTCAAGAAAAGCGCAGTAGGGAGAGGAGTCCGCCAAAAGATACCGAATCACGAAGCAAGCGTAAGGTTCCCGCTAAACGGCCTAGAACGGATAAAGAGGCCATTGAACCCTCCACGCACAGGGATACTGAGCTGACAATCCCCGCCCCTCCACCGCTAGATGCTGAAACTGCAGTTAAGCGGGCGTATCTGGAGGAGCAATTTCCTGAACATTACTTCGAAAACTTGACTTTTTTACCTGCTCTTGAGCCTATTTCTTCAAGGTGGGCAGATGAGGCCAAAGCAAAGATAGATGCGGATTCAGAAATGTTCAAGTATTCGCGCAGCCTTTCCAGAATCATCCGCACTTTAATCACGAATGCTGACTCGATGCAAAAAACCCGCAGAAGACGATTCAAAGGCCTTAAAAAATCTAGGAAAAGACTTGGAGGATACACAGGCCCAGCTTGCTGTTGCTCAACGGGATGCTACTAGCTTCAAACAACAATTTGAAGATCTGCAAAAACGCTATCATGATTTGCTTGAGTCCCATACCCAAGAGCGTTCGGAATTGAAAAAACAAGCCGAAGATGCCAAGTCAGATGCTGCCAAAACGCGACTTGCTTATGCCGACCTTGAGCGGAAGAATGCCGAGTTAGCAAGGAGGAATGCTGAATTGGAAAAGAAAAACACTGACTTGGCTTGTAAGTTAGTGGAGGCGGAGAACAGGGCTGCCCTAGCGGAGGGTAACGTTGAATGTGCTATCAAGTCCGCTGAAGAGGCCCGCAAACAACTGTCGGAGGCTGAGGGAGAGGTGCAGGGTTTCAGCGAATTAATGATTGAATTCTTTGCGCATATCATCCGCCGCCGGAACATTTCTTGGATTGAAGATTATCCATCTACCCTAGTCCAAGTATGGAGTCAGATCGTTGAATGGGAGAAAGAGGAGCTCAAGGTTGATTCCATTGACGAGGACAAGCTGATGGAAAAATATTTACGAGATGATGAACCAGAACGCCTAGCCGAAGGACGCCGCCTCATTGCTGCTGTTATGGACGAAGAGAGGCGGAAGGCTAAGCAAAAGAACATTCCTGAAGCTGGTTCTTCCTCTACTGCCTCTGAAACTTCTGAAGTTGAGGGATATGATCCTGAAAACCCGGGGATCCTTCGGACATCTCTTTTATCCCCTATACCCGAAACGGCATCGGAGACGTCAGTCACTCCAACCGAGAAGTCTTCGGAAGGTATCTCTACATTTTCACCTCAATTCGTCAAAGCTATCTCTACCTTTCGTCACGTAATTGAGCAATCGATGAAGAACCCATTATTTTCTCCTGAGTTGATAACTGTTGCTTCTCACTCTGTAGGTATTGAACCGTCCGAAAAGACGGATGTATCCCAGGGAACCGCCTCTGGAGCAGAGCCTACGGAGAAGGCTAAAGGGGGAAAAGACAAGGCTGCCCCCGAATCTATGGGGGTAGGAATTGAACCGTCCAAGGCTGACACTCCTCATGATGACGAAATGATAGATGCCTTAAAGGATGATGGCGGCAATGGGGGACATGAGGAAGACCCTGAGGTGGCTATAGTCGGGGAGTCGAAAAGCGCCGATGATGCTACCTTAGCTGCACTGAAAGCTGACCAAGATAAACGCTTGCAGCTTAAAGCTGAAGACTTAGACCCTGAAAGCCTTAAGCCCCTCGCAGTAGTGGATGCGGGATCAAGGTTAGTTGTTAAGCTTTCGACTAGATCTATTACAGAGGAACTTGCTAAAAAGTCTTCTCTTGATTCCAGAGTTCCGCCTTCCGGAAAAAAGTCAACTGATTCCAGCACTTCAGCTTCAGGGAAGAAAAAGTCAAAGCGCATCTTGACGGAGGCCGAAAAAGAGGCGAGGGATGCGGAGAAGGCTGCTAAGAAGTCCAAGCCCTCTTCGAAGTCTAAATGATGGAGTGTCCTGCGTTATTTTAGCATTTGATTGACCCATAATTGTTGCCTGTTTTCCTGTACAAATTCGTTCATTTGTAAATAAAAATAATTCGTTTTCTGCAATGTCTGTTAGTTATCAGTTTTACACTTATGTAAGAACGCATGTCCTGCTATAGTTGTGTAATGAAGTTATGGTGGGGGGAAATATGTGTATACACATATGCCCCCAGTCAATCTTGAAAAACTATTCAAGATTTAGTCAAATAGTCTGAATGTCCCCGATTCTCCGACGAGGTCACATTCTTGGTGTCGTTGATGCCTGTCATTTTTTCTGGCATTTTTTATACTCTCCTGTCTTATACTCAGGTGAGAGTTCTTACTGAGGCGGTCTCTTATCTGGGTGCAACTTCACGCCTCAGAGGACGTCGTCTTCCCGTCCTTTATACTCTCTCTCAATTCTCGAGAGTTAGAGTTAAGAATGTCGTTTTCCCATTCTTTTATGTCTTATCGCACAAACAGTCGTTGTGCTTGTTCCTGCGTATAAACCGTTTTCAACCTTTCAGGTTTTAAATCATCTTATATTCCATAATCGCAACAGAATAGTAGTTGAAGGTATATATAATGCAGGAAAGTAAATGACACACAATATTTTTATAGTGGTTCGACTAAGTCGTAGCCTACATCCACTTTATAGTTCTTTGTTCATATCTACAGACTTTTCTAAGGCAAGTCGTGCCTTTTTACAGAGTTCATGAGAAAAACAACAAAGAGTACAACATTTCTAATTCAAATATCGCATCAATTGTTGGGCATTCCATGCCCTAGGTACCTCTTCGCCATCTACGGTCGTTAACTTGAAGGTTCCTGTTTCAAGTTTCCGTTGGATGACAAAGGGTCCTTCCCACTTTGGACCGAGGTGAGGAAGGGATGGAAAAACTCTCTTTAGCACCAAATCTCCCGGTTTAAAAGTCCTAAGACGAACTTTTTTGTCATAATAGCGTGCCATCTGACGTCGATGTCTTGACACACACAAATCTGCTTCGTCCCTTTTTTCTTCGATTTCATCAAGAGACTCGAGTAAGAGTGCCCGATTCGTCATCGGGTCATAATACGTCACCCTGTGGGAGGGAACTTCAAGCTCTACTGGAATTACTGCTTCTGAACCAAACGAGAGAGAGAAAGGGGTATGACTGGTGGCTGTTTTAAATGTTGTCCGATATGCCCACAAAGCTAAGGGCAATTCATCCACCCATTTTGCCTTTGCGCGTTCCAATCGTTTCTTGAGGATGGATTTTATGACTTTGTTTATCGCTTCTACTTGCCCGTTTGACTGTGGATGAGCGACTGCAGTGTACCGTTTGTCGATCTTATATTTCTGGCAGAAATTTCTGAATTCGGCACCATCAAACTGGGTTCCGTTATCAGTTATAATGGTCCTTGGGATCCCAAATCGGCATACAATATTTCTAACCACGAAACTTATCACCTTTCTCGCCGTGATTTTGGTTAGGGGCTCAGCTTCCACCCACTTCGTAAAATAGTCTACGGTGACTATTGCATATTTCGCTCCTCCTTTAGCAATTGGTAGAACTCCGATGATATCAATTCCCCACATGGCAAAAGGCCAAGGACTCACCATCGATCTGAGTTGGGTCGGCGGTGCTCTGGGGATTTTGGCGAATCTCTGGCACTTGTCGCAGCGTCGTGAATAATCAGCTGCATCTTTATTAATTGTGGGCCAGAAGTATCCATACCGCAATATCTTTTTCGCTAAAGTCTGACCTCTTGTATGATCTCCACACTCACCTTCGTGTACTTCTCTTAGTACACGTTTGATGTCGTTGTGTGCTATACATCGTAACAAGGGCATAGAAAATCCTTGTCTATAAAGAGTATCATCTTGAAGGATGTATCTGGTGGCCTTGCGAATATAGCCCGTCTCTCACTCTTCTTTGATGGGAGTATCCCATTCTTAAGGAAATTCTTAATTGGGGTCATCCACGACTCCTTCTCCGGTTCTGCTTCGAAAGCGAATTCAATTTCCATCGACTCAAAGCTTGGCGATTCCAACGTCTCAATTGGAATTATTTCAGTTTCTTCCGGGTTGTCGGAACTAGCTAGCTTTGCTAGCCTGTCTGCCTTCTGGTTTTTGGCACTTGGGATATGCGTTATGTTATACCGCTCCAGGTTGCTCAACAGCTTTTCCACTTTCCCGAGGTAGGCGATAAGTCGAGGTCCCCGAGCCACAAACTCCTTTCGCACTTGGCAAACAACTATTTTGGAGTCGCAGAATATGTCCAATGTCTTTACTCCGAGTTCTTTAGCAAGTTTCAGCCCGGCAATCAGGGCTTCATATCCAGAGTCGTTATTAGTCGCTGAAAATTCTAATCGTAGAGCGTAATATAACGACCATCCCTCAGGAGTAACTAAGACGATTCCAGCTCCGGACCTTCGGTCGTTCTTGGCTCCGTCTGTGTATAGCTTCCATGGATCTAATTTTAACTCGTCCTCTGACTTGATCACTTTGTCATCGATTATTTCCTCCTCTGGGATTGTGAACTATGCTATAAAGTCAGCCAGAGCTTGCCCCCTGATCGACCTCCGTGGATGAAAATTTAAATCAAACTGACTTAATTCAATATTCCATTTGATCAAACGCCCCGATGCTTCGGGTCTCTGCAACACCTGCCTCAGAGGCTGGTCAGTGTATATGGTTATTGGGTGAGCTTGGAAATAGTGACGAAGTTTTCGGGAGGCGATTAGGAGGCTGTAAGCGAGCTTCTCAATCCTTGGGTAGTTGCGTTCTGCAGCTGCCAATTTCTTGCTTACATAATATACCGGCCTTTGCACTTTGTCTTCTTCTCAGACCAAGGCTGTGCTAACAGCGTGAGCCGAAACCGCTAAGTAAACAAATAACTCTTCATGATCCACTGGCTTTGATAAAATCGGCGGTTTTTCTAGTAATTCCAATAAATTTTGAAAGGCCTCAACACAGTCCGGAGTCCATTCGAAGTTCTTCTTTCCCCTTTTAATCAAGTCAAAAAATGGGACGCATTTGTTCGTTGCTTTGGAGATAAATCTACTCAACGCGGCTACTTTCCCTGCAAGACTTTGGAAATCTTTGATTCTCCTCGGTTCTTCAATGTTTCTTATCGCTGCTATTTTGCTGGGATTGATCTCAATCCCTCGAGAGCTCACAATGAAGCCTAGAAACTTTCCCGATGCCACTCCAAATGAGCATTTCAAAGGATTTAACTTCATTCAATACCTTCGCAGGATACCAAACATTTCTGCCAAGTCTTGTGTATGGCTGGAGGACTGTTTCGATTTGACAAGCATATCATCCACATAAACTTCCATTGTCTTCCCTATTTGGTTATAAAACATCCTGTTCACCCAGCGTTGATAGGTGGCTCCAGCGTTTTTCAATCCGAACGGCATGACCACATAACAATACAACCCCAAATTTGTAATGAAGCTCGTGTGTTCTTGATCTGGCACGTGCATAGGAATCTGGTTGTACCCGGAATACGTGTCCATGAAAGAAAGAAGTTCGTGTCCCGCTGTCGAATCTACAAGCTGGTCAATTCTGGGGAGTGGGAAGCTATCTTTCGGGCAAGCTTTGTTCAAATCTGAAAAAACAATGCAAGTCCTCCACTTTCCATTTGGCTTCTTTACTAAGACGGGATTCGATATCCAATCGGGATATGTCGAATCTCTAATAAATCCGTTCTGTTTCAGGTTCTCCACTTCTTCTTTCAGAGCTGCCGACCTCTCTGGGCCCAGCACACGTCTCTTTTGCTTTACAGGCGGGTGTTTTGGGTTTATATTTAGTGAATGACTCATGAAGGATGGAGATAACCCACACATGTCGGCGTGGGTCCAGGCAAACACATCCAGGTTTGCCTTCAGGAAGTCAGTTAATTCTTTGGCTCGATGTGGATCCAACTGGGATCCAATCTTCAAAACTCTTGTTGGATCAGCTTCGTCAATGGGGTATGTCCACTGTCGCTTCGTTAGGAGTCGCATTTCTAGCCTCTGGTTCCTCATCTTTTCTGGGATCCAAGTCTTCGGGCGTTCCTTTGGGCAACTCCTTCGGGGCCGATCCCTCTAATTGCTACGCCGAACCCTCCTTTGGAGGAGGCGAGACACCTTTACTCTCAATGTTGAGTCCCTTCATCAACATCTTTAATTCGACAACATAGCAAGCCCGTCCGGAGACTTGATCTCCTCTCACTACTCCTGTTCCGGCTTCAGTTGGGAACTTAAGCAATAAACACCAAGGGGCGATGCAAGCCCTGAACTCTGCAAGGGCAGGCCTTCCCAAAAATGCATTGTAAGGCGAATCTACGTCCAACACTACGAACTGAAGCATCCGTACTCTTCGGCGTTCCCCTTGCCCCAATGTTACGGGCAATTCTATATACCCCATTGGAGCTGTCGATGCTCCGTTGAAGCCTCGGATCCAACCTTCGCATGGCTTCAAATCTTCAGACTCAAGTTTCATCTGATCGAATGATTTTTTAAATAAAATATTAACAGAGCTTCCGTTGTCTACTAGCACCTTATGAACCAATGCCGGTCCAATGGTGGTGGTAATGACCAACGGATCGTCGGTGGGTGACTGAATTCCGGTATTGTCTCTGCTACGGAATACCACGTCATCTAACATTGTCCTCTGCTGTTTCACAGGGGCGACATCTTCCAAATCATCACATTCATCCACATCTACGTGGTTAGCTGCATTTACGTATTTATCCATTGATCTAAAACTGTGGATCGCTGGGTGGGGTCCACCTACTATGGTGTTAATAACAATTCCCTTGCCTTTCTGCTGCGTTGTAGGCTTCGGAGCAGATTGATTCTGGTTGGGAGCCTGTTCTCCTTGCCCCCTATCTCTTGGGGCAACCTTATATTCATCCAATTTTCCTTCGCGCAGCAGCCTCTCAATCACGTCTCTCAAATGTCGACATTCATTTGTTGAATGCCCATGAGTTCCATGAAACAAACAAAATTTTCCAGTTGCGATTTCTTTCTCCGTTGAGTCTCGAGGTGGCGGTCTTTTATATTGCAAAACATTGTATGTATCCAAGTAAATGTTCTCCAGAGTGTCGTTCAGCGGTGTATAATTCTCATAAGTCTGGAACCGGGGTCTTTTGTTAGGATTACCTCCTCTATTCTTATTTCTTCTGTTACCATTCGCGTTACGGTTGTTGTTGTTGCCCCTGTTTCCATTATTGTCGTTTCCACTCTTGTTTCCCATATTCACCTCAACTTTCCCGGAACTTTCTCCAGACTGCTTCACGGCGACATTACTCTGAACAGTTTCTTTTGAAGCCGCTCCAGACTTTCTCTTTCGGTTTGCCCTTGCCTCCTCTCGTCTTAAGTGAATATCGGCCTTTTCATAGAATAACTCTCTCGTGGGAGGTGGCTTCCCAGAAAGATAATCTCCTAACTCGGAGTCAGGATCGACTCCTTCCATCAAAGCCATCAAGATGGTGGGCTCGTGCGGGTCACTGACTTCTGTCACAACTAAGTTGAAACGGTCGAGATATGACTTCAAACACTCTCCCGGCGCTTGCTTAATTCTTGATAATTCAATAACACTCTTAGGCTTTCGGGCATGGAGTCGGAACTAATTCATAAAACGTTCGCTCAATTCCCTAAAATTCGATATCGACCGAGGGGGAAGTCGGGTAAACCATAGCAGCGCCACATCTTCTAAATAGATCGGGAAGGCTTTACACTTCACTGCGTCAGGGGCAGCAGCAGCATTCATGAGCCATGCGTATCGCATCAAATGTTGTCCCGGATCGGTTCTCCCATTGTACTTGTCCATCTGCGGCAGGTTAAAATGTCGGGGAAACTGAAAGTTGAGGATGTCGTCAGTAAAGGGAGTATGGCTTCGCTTAATGCCATAATCTTCATTGGTGTAGTTCCGGCTTTCAGACATGATCTGGCGTACCATAGTCCATACGTCAGCATTGGTCAGGGGCCGTTCAGGCTCCCTGGCTCTGGTATCCGGGTTCCTTCTGGGCTCTTGATCAGGGGACGCCCTCCTTCTTCGAGCCGCTTCTGCTCTGCTTTGTTCCCTACGTTCCCGGTCGATCTCGGGAGGAAGGGGCTGGAGAATTTGTCCCTGAGTGGGATTGGTAAGGTTAGGGTCTCTAGGCAAAACATGGGATCCCCGCATTGGTAACAACATAGGCTCTCTCAAGCTCGGATCATTGGGTCCTAATACCCGTGCAGCGTCCTCGCGGGACCCCAAAGATCCAAACGTCAGCTGCTCCAAATTCTGAGGTCGTTCGAGCGGCCTTCTTTCACGGGGCCGTTCTTCCTCAGAAGAAGAAGACTGATCTGTTGGTGTGTGATGAACCGGGGATGGGGTTCTCTGTCTACGAAGTTCGCTAATTTCCCTGCTCATGAGACTCATGTTTTCTTGCATCATGAGATTGGTGCGTTCGTGGATTTTCATAGCCTCCCTAGTACTCTCAAGCATGTCAAGTAGGCGCGAAAAATCTCCCTGGGTAATAGGCGCAGATGGATTGACCTGATCATTGACCCTGGTGGCTGGAGTCGGAGCATTTGGAGGAGCTCGAGTAGAGGTTCCAGCATCACCAAGCGACGGATCGGATCGGAGCTGAGCAATCTGTTCGGGTCGGAGTTGGGAGACTTGTTCGGGTCGGAGCTGGGAAACTTGTTCGGATCGGTGCAGTGCAACTTGTTCGGATCGATTCAGGTTGGGGGAGTGCACTGCTTCAGATTCTCCTACTCGGATCGGATCAGAGCTCTCTCCTTGAGTTCGGTTCGGATTTCCTATATCTATCCGATCCACTCCCGAGCTCTGCCCACGAGACCTTGTCACAACCGCGTTTTGCTGATCTTCACCAACTCCGTTCCCTCGACTGGTTTGAACTTCCTTGCCTTTTCCTTTGGCCATAGTTCTTCAACAATCAACCAACAAATATTCAAAAGCGTCGAAACTTGAGGATTAACTTCTTTGAACTCAACGGTCCAAAAAGTAGAACGATAATCCGGAAAAGCAGAGAATTCAAATGCTTCTCAGTGAAAGCACCAAAATGTTAGACCAGAAAGTGGTTCTAACACCCAAATTGACTAAAATCGAAATAAAATAAGATCAAAAGTAAAATGGAGACACAGAATTTATAGTGGTTCGGCGTTGAAAAGCCTACGTCCACTTTGTTATCACTATTCTCGATGATATAGATGCAATTACAATGAGATATTCACTCAATTTCACTCACAACTCACGTACATTCACTCAATTGCCTGAAAACAAATGTTGAATGATGATTTGGATTATCTGGGAATGCTGGAGTTCGGTTTTTGAAAGTGTTTGAACTCTCAAAGTGCCAAAAAGAAGATCCCTTTTACTGTCTCTTGACGGGGTATTTATAGGTGGAAATTCACTCAGATTCAGATCGGTTCAGAGCCACGTGTCTTTCATCCCATCGTACTCGGGCTCGGATGGATTCCAGTGCTGACAGCGCATCAGAGTAGTGGTCATCGTGGGTAGGAAATGGTCATAACTGCTCCGAATATTCAGGCGATCGTGGGGTGAAGAGATATGGTGTGTTGGGTTCTGTTCGGAGGAGAAAGCAGAAGGGGTTCGGAACGGGGCATCCGATCCGACCCGACCTAAGCTGAAATTGAGTCCTTGTCCATTTTGTTCTGTTCCGTCCTGAACTGGTAGTAGCCCTCCGATCTGACTGGCAGCAGTTCTCCGATCCGACCCGATGCTTTCTAAGAAGAAAAGTTCTTCAATGCTTGACATCTCGACTTTGTGTTGCCTAGTTCACAAAGTAGGCTAACAGTTTGTTTTATGCTAAATTGTATCAAAGACATTATTCTCATCTTCTAGTCTTCCTCTGAATTCGGGGGCAAAAAGCTCAGTTCTCTTAGTGTATAACTATATTAAATTGGGTTGTCTTAGGGTTTTAATTTGTATGTATTACTGTTACAAATGATACCGGTTTTAATTGGTATGTCTTAGTGTAATTGTGTATTAGTGTAATAGTGATTGCTACTTTTTTTTTGAGACATAACAAGTTTACTGAAAATATATTAATATGTTTGCTGAAAATTTTGGTAGATGGATGATTACTTGACTTTATGGTTAATATTTTAATGGGCAATCCACCAGATGGATGCATTTTAGCACACCCGTAGGGTCGGGTATCCATGCTTATCTAGCTTTATCCAATTGTCAGATGCTGCTGCACTTAACCTTAGTAAAAAGTTGCTTTCACTAGCAACTTTCTCCTATATTGTAGCAGAGCCTGCAGTGTATGTTGCACTACACAGTCTGCTTCAAAGAAACTGAAAGTTGTAAGTGAAAGCAGCTTTTTCCAAAGGTTAAGTGAAGCGGCGTTCGACATTTGTATAAAGCTAATAAGCATGGATTACTGACCCTGCGCATGAGCTAAAATGCATCTACCTGGTGGATCACCCAGTAAGTTCTCAACCAGAAAGTCGAGTATGTGTGTCATCTGAAGATGATGATTCGATATGTTTAGACGTTGGAGCAGGTATATACTAATTTACACTTAACTCTACGTAGTATCTTACATAAGAATTGAATGGACATGTTGTGTGCACATCTTGAATATTCTTTTGGTTTATTTGTTCCTTTTTGTGTGTATAGGAGGATGTTATGTATGCTAGGGTACGAACTACCGGTGTCGTAGATCGACCACAGTTCAGGTGATTCTTCTTTTGGGTCTGCATTTTTAATTACTATCAATTTTCCACTTCTATGTACAGTTAATTTCCTTTAAAGCCTATGGTTATAGCAAAATCAGTTTACAATGTGTATACACTCATTTTTGAGACATATACTGATTGACCACACAAACACATGGATGGGGCTTAAAGTAGAAAAATTGTTTTTGAACCAAATGCTATTTTCATTTCTCTGTATCCCTGTGTACAATGCCGATCTCCTATATACGCTGTTGGAGGTCATGTTAAACCACAAAGCATGTGAGATGTTGTTATGTTTCTAGTTGTCTATGCAAGTTCATGAAATCATGTCATTTGCATCATAAACATGTTAAGATATATACAATTGACTAATATGCAGACACGAACATAAAGACACGATATGCCTTCACTGTTATCAGTATAACGCTCGACTAGTCGTGACTAGTCTACTAATCGAGATCAAACCATCGACATGAAGTCTCGACTTCCTTTTTGTATGAATTTCGGACTAATCGACTAGTCGATTCGATTAGGTTGTTATTCCTATCGTCTGGTTTGGTATTGGCCCATTTTAGAAAAGATAAAAAAAAGCCAACCCCTTAAGTGATCAACTACCGCACAAACACACTGATCGACACACACTTATCTCTGTATTCATGTTTGGATCTCAGTCACAGTGAGTTATAATGTCGATCTCCTGTCCAGTGAAGCATTTGTAACTTGTTTCTTGTATTTTAAGGCAGACCTGCTGGAGAAAACAGAAAACCTTACTTTTTTCCTATAGATTTTGGTGCTTTTTTGCTGCTAGAACTCAAGTTGGCTATCACGATTCAATTTTGCTGCCAATCAAAGAAACTTAAACTCAGGCTGGCGATCACCTCAATCTTCTCGGCCTCGACTGGAGTTTTATCAAGCTGATATGTTTTTACCTTTTTTTTGTTAGTTCGTAATGTAATGAAAATCTTTGACAGTTTCCTTTTATTGTATATGTTTGTATGTACATTGTGTTCATGTTATGAAAAATCTTGTAATGCTTTGAGTATATATATATATATTGTGTTATTCCTGTGTATAAATTGTGGTATATATGCTTTGTGTTATGAAAAATATGTGCTACAGTTTCTGTTTATATATATACACACACATACATGATATATATATACATGTGTATATATATATATGTGTGTACACACACATATAATTAGATACGATCAAAAATCGTGTCTCAATACACTTTAGATATGGCTAAAAGCCATATGTTATTAGTAGTGAGATACGGTTTATAGCCGTATCTAATAATTTAACACACCCTTTTTTGATATGGCTTATTACCATGCCTAACTGCTTTAGATACGGCTAAAAACATAGCCTAATTAGCATATATGGTGTAGTGTCCCATGCGTTAAGTAGCTCAACCACACTAATCAAGTTTGAACAATGCTCAAACTTGTCCTTTGGAACCGACTTAATTAGCATATCAATTGAAATGTAATTTGTGTGAATCTTCGACAGCTTTATCTTATTTCTCTCTTCTTCAAGAATGAGAAAGAAAGTCCTAACATCAATGTGCTTTGTTCCTGAGCTATAGGCTTGATTTTCCACAAGATGAATGGCGCTTTTACTATCTAAAAACAACTCCGCGATCTTTTGCGTCATTAATAAATCACCCAAAAGCTGCAACAAATCCAATCCTTCTTTAGTCGCCTCCACAATAGAAATAGGCTTTGCCTCTGTAGTTGATAAAGCCATAATGGATTGTAGCTTGGATCTCCAAGAAATCGGGTTTATGCCAAGTATATAAATATAGCCCGAAATCGATTTCCTACCATCTCTATCCTCAGCATAATCTGAATCACAATAACCCCTTAGAGTTATGTCACCACCTCCAAACAACAAGCCAATGTCAGAAGTGCCTCTTAAATATCTTAGAATCCACTTTATTGCTTGCCAATGAATCTTTCCTGGGTTAGACATGTATCCAATAACAACAACAACTGCATGAACTAAATCAGGCCTTGTGCATACCATAACATACATAAGGCTTCCAACCGCACTAGAGTAAGGAATATTACACATATTTGTTTTGTCTTCATCCGATATGGGATACATATCTCTGGATAACTTAAATTGAGAGCCTAATGGAGTAGCCACCGGTTTAACATTCTCTGTACTGAATCGAGATAGGACTTTCTTGATATATCGAGTTTGAGTGAGCCTCAAAACTTTTTTCTTTCTATCCCTCTGAATCTCCATCCCTAAAATCTCTGTGCGTTTCCCAAATCTTTCATCTCAAACTTCTCATTAGGCTCCATCTTCAACTCTGAAATTCTAGTCATGCGCTTAGAAGCTATCAACATAAAGCAACAAATAGATGATGTCATCATTACATTTATTAAAATCAACACATTGGTCCTTAAAGATTCTAGAGTAACTTTGTGAGATCATAAATTTACCAAATTTCTTATACCACTATCTGGGAGACTATTTTAAACCATAAAAAGATTTGTTAAGTTTACAAACATGACTGGGTCTGCTACTGTCAATGAACCCCTCTGGCTGTTGTACGTAAATGTCATATTCAAGGTCACCATGCAAGAATGATGTCTTGACATCTAATTGTTCCAACTTCATGTTGAAGTAAGCAAGCAATGCCAAAAGAATGTGAATGGAAGTGCGTCTAACAATTAGAGATAAAATATCATGGAGCTCTACAACTTTCTTCTGAACATAACCCTTCGCCACTAGTCTTGCCTTGTACCTAAAGCCACCATTGCTGTCATTTTTCAACGTATAGATCCATTTACATGCAACTACTCTCTTACCAGAAGGAAGTGGCACTAAATCCCAAGTGTGGCTTTTGTGCAAAGACATAATTTCTTCTTCAATAGCAACAAACCAGATGGAATTATCAATTGAACTAATGACATCTCTATAGTCTCTGGGTTCATCATGAAATATGCTTAATGCATAAGTTGTCATGTCATCAAAGTCAATGTCTTCAATACTTAATCCCACAAAATCATCAAGCCATATAGGTCTTTTCTTCTTTCTAGTTGGTCGATTTTGAATTTGAGATCTACCTTGAGATTGATCCTCTGTCCTCTCCTTATCAACCATGGTGTCACCGGAACCACCATTTTAACTTGTATGGAAGTATGATGATCTACCTTGTGTTTGGTATTTTGAATTTGTCCTCTCAACATCATCACTGACTGAATAAGAAGGTTCCACCTTCAACACAGCCTTCTCATCAAATGTAACACGCCTGCTAGTAAAAATCTTCTGGGTAGTAGGACAACACAACCTATAACTCTTAATTCCTTTCTTATAGCTAAGAAAATATAGTTGCGTGTTCTTGGATCCAACTTCCCTTTGCTCTCATGCACATAAGATGGACAACCAAACATTCTGAGAAAGGAATATGAAACAGGCTCTCCCTTCCATACTTCTTCAGTAGTCTTCATATTTATGGTGGTATAAGGTGTGCGATTGGTAAGGAAAACCGTCGTAGATAATGCTTCTGCCCAAAATCTCTTCTTTAATTCTACAGTCATACGTAAGAAACGAGTTCTTTCCAACAAAATCCTATTCATTCTCTCTGCAACCCCATTTGACTAAGGGTCCCCTGGCGTGGTGTAGTGTCTTTTGATTCCCTTAGACTCAAACAAGTTAATGAATTTTTTAGAAGCAAATTCACCGCTATTATCTGAATGAAGAACCTTCACTTTCTTTCCAGACTGCTTCTCAATAAGAGATTTCCAACTTTGAAACATATCGAAAGTTTCATCTTTGGACTTCATAAAGTAAACACTTGCCTTTCTTGAAAAATCATCAACAACAAAATACCAAGCTCCTTCAAAAGATAAGCATGGTGTAGGACCTCAAAAATCAGTGTGAATATACTATATATCTTTAGATTTATGCACTGTAGTACTAAAAGACACCATCGTCTGCCTTCCAAGTACACATCCTTCACAAAACCCAAGTTTTGAATGATGAACACCATCAATCAAACCTTGCTTTATCAATACCTCCAAACCATACTCTCCAATGTGACACATATGAAAATGCCACAATCTGGTAGAATCGAAATCAGTAGAATCTACAACCGAAGCAGACTCCACAATAGTAGTTGTACCCTTCAGCAAATATAGATTTCCAGCTTTTACCCCCTTTCATTACTATCAATGAGCCATTTATAATTTTTAATTTTTAATGAATCTTTTTCTATTACACGCTTTAAGCCAAAATTGCACAATGCTCCAATGGAGATCAAACTATGCCTTAAATCAGGCACATGCTTGACATCACATAAAGTCAAACAACACCATCAAACATCCTGATTTTACTATTCCAATACCAACCATGTGACAAGAAGCATTATTTCCCACGAGAACCTCACCTCCATCAAATTGACGATAGGTGGAAAAATAGTGTCTATCAGGTATCATGTGATAGGATGCTCCTGAGTCAATAATCCACATAGTACTATTCATAGAAGAGGCAAAAGTTGCAAAAATGCCAGGATCACACTCTGCATGTGACGTCTCCGCAGTAGAAGCTAAAGCCTTTTGGGGAACAACTTTGTTTTTATTCTCCAACTTAGGGAAGCTTGCAATATAATGCCCAGGTTTTCTACAATAATGAAAAAAATCCCTTTCGAGCTCCCCTTGACTGAGATCTGGAGTTAGCTCTATCTCCACCATATACGGGTCCACTCTTACTTCTTCACCTTTATGTAATAAGTTCTTCAGAATCATTCTCCATGCTCATACTTGCTATCTTTTCCCTCAACATCTCATTATGAAAATTTATCTTCACATCCTCCAAGCAAATAGATGAACGCCCATAGATCATAGAGTTAACAAAAGTGTTATACTCTGCAGGTAAAGAACATAATAGAATAACAGCTTGTGCTTCATCCTCAATCTTTAAATCAATTGCTCGAAGATTCATGATAAGCGTGGTTAAGGGCATCACATGAGCAAATATATTGGTTCCAGGTTTCATATTAAATGAATAAAGTTGTTGTTTTAGGATGATGCGGCTGGTGAGAGACCTATCGTAGAACTTTCTCTGAAGTGCATCCCATAGTTCCTTAGTAGTTTTCACCTGAGAAAACTTTCTAACTACTTCATCGGAAAGGCTAAGTTGGATGGTAGTAAGAGCATCCTCTTCCAATTCTTCTATCCCTTTAGGTGTTAAATTCCTCAATTTCTCCGGATCTGAGACAACCTTAAATGTCCTCTCTTTCTTCAACACTGCTTACATCTTCATCTTTCATGAACCAAAATCCCCTTTTCCATCAAATCTAGCAACTCCATAATTTGTAGCACTTATACCACCATTATTTTTTGTGGAATTAAACATAGCTGAAATAGTCTTTGAGCAGAACAACAAGCTCTGATACCAAACTTTAGTGAAAAATCAGTGGTTTGGGTAGCGGAAGCAGAACACTCAATTCTAGCCTGTCGACAATCTCAACAATGTCAATCCAACAAAGATGATAAAGAAAAACAAATGGCTCAAATTAGAGAGATAAACAGAAATAGAAAAGGGAAAGAACACATCAATATAATGAGATTCGGCTATGCCCACATCCTCAGACCCAACAACCTTTTATTTCTTCACTTCAAGAGGAGAAACAATATGAAAAGAAATACACAACTCAATTAAACTTTCTCATCCTCTAATAAATACAAAATTAGGTTCTTATTGAAGATAATATATGAAGAGCTTTCTTCTTGTGTATGTTGAAAATTTGAGCAAATGCATGCGTATATATAGGAGGAAGGATGAAAAATGTTTCGTAGATAAGAATGAAATATTTCCAGACTGATTCCACCACAAATCTAGCACATTTTTTTTTTTACTTTTTTCCACCTATAACAATATTTAAATCAAATATATATCTTCTCCATATTAACATATCATCTTCCCAATTTGACTTTATTACGAGAATCAATTGATAACTCCTCATTAATATATTTAAAATGTCCAAATTTAACATATTTTGGGCAAGTGGTGAATCAGGGAAGGACATGGATATAATTCTGGCTAGTAGGAACTTGTGTGTGATTTGTCTTGTGATTCTGCTGATTTTGTTTCATCTTGTAAGTGTAGCTTGGTTATGCGAGCAGGAGCTGGCATGTGGGTTATTTGTAGTAGTTTTGTGCTTGTTGCACTAAGATATCGTAATTGTGACTGCCAATTGTAATTGTGACTACCAAAGAAACATTGTGTTGTAATTGTAGATTTTTCTTTCTAGTGTCTTCCAATTTACACCCTACTTGGTGATTTTATGTTTTAAAACTAAAAACGTATGTAGCAGATTAGTAACCAACCAATCTCCAGCACTTTGTTATACTCGTGATTTGTTGTAATGAGAAAAGTGTTGCGGATCACTATCTCTCAGTATTCTTTTTTCTCATCTATTCTTATTCAAAATACTTTCATCTCGTTAACTTTGAGACATACTGTAACAACCCCAATTTCGACAGACCAATTTTTTTTTAAATTCCAGTCTATCAAAACTCAGATTGGTTTGCTCTGGTATCTTGCAGAAAAGGTAGAGACATAAAACATGTCAGAGCTCAGAAATTATCTCATAGCAAAATAGACAAAATATAATGTAATCAAAATATAGCCTTACCATAGTAATAATGCTACCTAACCAGTATCTAAAGCTATCATATCCCTGCCACAAATCTAACCTGCGAGTATGTTATGAGGAGGGGGTCAGAACACAAGTTCTCTTGACTGGACTTAAGCTATACACTTTGGATAATCTTATATATACCATTCAATCATATTTTCTTAATTATTAGGTTACTTGGGTTATCAGCACTCAAGGCTTACACACACGTCATACCCATTTACTTTCCAATGGACTAGCTTAATATAGTATATATGTAGTTACCCCCAATATTGAGGTACACCCCATGGTACCCCACTCGCACGGTCTCCAACGTAACACCATTGGAATATACGCAGTCCCTCATCCTACGTCGTAGTGATGTATGGATAAAAATATCACGTTCCGCATATATCTATCATTACTATGCTACGTAAACGTACCGACTGCCACCTATGTTCGAATCAGACTCCATACCGGAGTAATGCCATCAAGTTTACGATACACCACCCAAAGCCGATATGCATGTATCTAGACTGTCCACCATACGTATCTTCAATGGTAGCTCGATGCCTCAATCGCATGTCCTCTAATGTGCACCGAGTTCTGTGGCAGGGCGATACAAGAAGCACGAAACTCGGTCGGGAGCTTTTCCATATCTATACCGGCCCGTCTTTAAAGAGCTTCTATATATAAATATACCTAGGGTCTGTTTTCGTGGTGGCTATGGCCCCACCTCAGCCCCTCCCTCAACTAGTAAAGACTACCAGAGCTAAGAGACTTCCCCTACACAAACAATCTAAACATCCATGTGGCGTCTTCCCTTAACCCCTTACCCCGGTAGTGTAGGGTGAAATGGTATCTTGGGTTTAGCTCGAGCCTTTCCGCATCCCACTGGCAGCCGATGACGGGTGTCCGACGGTCTACTATCCTTGTTGGTCCTAACCCTCTGCCTCCTCGTGAGGCAACCGCCGAACCACCCTGGTGTCACCTCGTCACAACATTTTGACTTCATAGTTACATCTGCTGTCAAGGCCCAACCACCTAGTAGTTACGCGCATACCCAACCTCTGCGGGCACAACCTAAGACATCTGCCGCCTCACAGAGGACTACTAGGAGCACCTTACATACCTCAGGAAGCCGCACTCTTCACCTTCCGGTCCTTCGGAGCCGTCAGAACAACCAGATGAATGTGCACTCCCCCTCGTGCCTTATAACACCACGATGATCTACCCTGTTGGGCTATTCACCCTCAAACGTGTGGACTGGTTCAAGCGCCTCACTTTAATATGTTATTAGACCCTATGTATAAACATTCTTTTACGCGCTTGACCTACCTCATCAGGTTTCCTTTTAACTTGGTTATTCTCATTCACAATGAATTCTTATTCAAATTACCAAGTTTCTCTTGCTTATTAATTTCAGTTATATAACTAAACCCATTTAAGTTTATAAATAAGCCCACAACACGTTATTCTCTAGATTGTGGTCCAAGGTCCGTAATCCAAAACCCCTTTTATATTCTTGTTTGATTCCATCCTTACAATAACATGTTTTACTTAATATGTGATTAAGTATATCTCATTCACATGTTTTCTAATTAACATATCACTTACCATTTATGATTAAATATAACTTATTTCATTTCATAAGTTTTCCTCATCCTTTCTCATTTAATCATAATTCCATTTTACATTGTCAATACAACTTATCGCTGTTTACTTATTAACTTAGTTCTATTAACTAAGTCCCATTAATAAGTTTCTCTACCCGTTTATTATAACCTATGCTATAATTTCCTCTTGTCCCAAGGACAAGCCTAACCGTTCTTATCAACGGGTTTTAGACTTCCAAGCCTACAGCGTACTTAACTTATAATTAAGTACAACTTACTATATTTCGTATATTTCCCCCCTTTTCTCAACTGGTTTCCGGCTTTCCCCATTTACTGATTACTTAATTTATAATTAAGTGTCCCTTAACTCAATTCACTAGTTATCCCATTCCCTTACTAGTTTATTATAACCTAAGTTATAATCTTCACTTGTCCCTAGGACAAGTGTACCTATTATACAACATTTTCATTAATGTTATTTATTTATAACAGGTGATTATCAACTATACAAGTTATGCTTACCCTAAAAGGTGCCTTTAATTACATAACTTTTTTTTACCGGTTATGTATACCACTAGGTGTCTTTAATTACATAATCTTATCGGACTATGTTTGCTGGCCGATATGTAAATATTACCCACCCCTTTAGATTTTGCCTAGCCCACCCGCTGTCCAACCAATTTTTACTTAACCATAACTTTAGTTCATATTCATACAATCCCTATGGATTAGATTAGGTTAAGTAGTCCAATTCATTATCATGTCCATTTATTGTTTATAATGGGCTAGACCTCTCACATTAGGCCTACAACTTGTGGATGTGGGATATGCCGGTTGGGTCTGGGCAGACTTCTTAGACAAGCTGGGCTTAACCTCGTGTCATAGTCCGTAACGTATTTGTGCACTAAGACATCTCACATTAGGTTCAACATTAGTGGTTGCTGGATATGCCGGTCGGGTACGGGCAAACTTCCACCACTAATGCAACCTAACCTCGTGTCATAAGTGCAATTACAAATTCTAATTGTAATCCTAGGCATTCATTATTAATCAATTATTTAAACCTATGCCTCTATAGGTGTTAATGCCCATTTACCCAATTATATTCATGATGGGTCATATGTCTAAATTCATATTATTCAAATTATGCCAATTCGTATTTTACATATGATACCATTTGTGCCCAAATCATTTTTCTATACTTATGATCCAATTTAAGATTTTAAACATAATTTAATCGATGCCCCAAACCCGTATTTATTCAATTCTATGTTAACATGAATCCATATAGTCATATACTCACTCCAATGATTCCCTGTATATAATTGGGACAAATTTACATGTAAACTTTTTAGTACTCCAACAAATTAAATATATGAATTTTTACCACATGTTCAAGTTAATATTATAACATGCAAACGTTCTAACATTTCAACTGATTCAGTATATGAATTATTCATATTAAAAATTTAACGTTATATCATGCTAATCATTTCCCCAATTTAATAGATTCAACATATGAATTTCCTGATCTATTCATATTATCGTCTCAACTTGTTATAACAGCAATCTATGATTAAGCTGGCAATTTTACAATTTATAAAAAGGGGAATGGTAAACAATAATCATAACATTATCTAAAAACTATAGTTTAAACCCACTCACCTTTCATGATTTTCCCAAATTTTGGATCTGATCCGTCTATCATCCACGGTTTCCCTTTTTCCCTTTTATTTGATTTGAAACCTAATAACGTGGATTGACTATTTTCATTAAAAGAGAAGCGAAAGAAATAGGAAGAATTGAATATATTGGATCAAGAAGTTCACCTTGCTTTCATGATTCAATAATCTTTTTATTAACGTTGATTCCCTCTTCCAGATCTGAATCCATAATTCTCCTAGGCTAACATTTTAATTTCAGAATAGATTTGAGAAGAGAGAGAGTCATGGCAGAGCTCCAGCGTAACCGCTGAATTACGATGTTTAGGGTTAGGTCTAGGATCTTATTTATAGGAGTAGTTGAGGAACCAGGACCCTTAAATCAAAATCTAAAACACCAGAATCGTTCACGTCAGAAAAGAAGGTTCTAGATTTGTGGGTGGGTTGACCCCCCTTTCGGTGGGTTGACCCCTAGGTCGACCCCCAAAGGTCCATTTTTCCTTTGAACTTTCCTGCCAACGATTTTGATTTTTGAACCGATTTTCGAATTTTCTGGATATATATTTATTTAATATATATATATATATACATATAAGCTGCTTATATGTATACAAACTTCTAATGCTCATAACTTCTTCATACAGTGTCCGTTTTACGCAAACCATGTGTCTATCTTGACCAGAATTTCGAGACGGACGCAATGGCGCAGTCCATTTTACTTAGGTCTGAATATTTAATTAAGTTATCCTTATTTTATTATCTTAAAAATACGGGGTGTTACATTCTCCCACCCTTAGGAAATTTCGTACCCGAAATTTAATAAGGGTAAATTCAATTAACCCCTCGCATAAAATACATCCATCATGTATGCATCCAATTTTTGTAAACATTGTGCACTTGTGCAAAGTGAAGTACGACATAATAATGCATGCATGCCTAAGCAGTACCTCCTATGTGTATGCAAGCTTTTTAAAAATCCTTTTAAAATATGATGCTCACATCCTAAATATACTGCAGTTCTATATGAATGCAATATTTTGAAAATCAAAAAGCTTTTTCATCCAAATTTTCCCACACTCTTACTGAGTAAAGCATAGTTCATCCAATTGTTGCATCCATAATCCTACCAACTAACTTTATTTTTCGAATTTCAGAAAAATCTAATTTTCTACATTCGATTTCTTATGTTACAAAAAGGTGGAAAACGGAAAACACTGCATCTCCCGCTTTTCTTTTTCCAACCTTTTTCTTACCGTACTTGGATTGTTATGGAACTATTTATAAAAATTCCCTATTTTCCTATCTAAGCATAGCCCATATAAGAATTTTTTTCTTTTGTTACTGATTTCCTTTCTCATCTTATCTTGGAAAGTTTTATCTTTATCCATCTTTTCTCATAATTTTCCATTTTTTTTTGCTTCACTGAATTTTCTGTTTCCTTTTTCAGTTGTACGTTTTCTCTTTTCTTAGCCTATTTAATTATCTAATCTTAGTTTAAATTTAAATAAGCCTCTAGTCTTCCAACTACAACAGGAGAACATACACCGTACACAGCTACTACTTAGGACCAAGAATCTCGGGACTATGCCCCCTTCAGACAGAAAAGTCCAAACTATGGGATCCACGACAGGTTTAGGTGTTACCCTAACTACCCAACACAATAACGGAATGATCCCCACAGAAATGTAGTAACGAGTTTTACCCCTAAAATGGAAATTAGGACGATGATCTAAACACTTACTTGCCCTTTTCTATCGAGTAGTCACTACTAACTCTAGCCATGTACCAATAATTATTTCAAGTAACATCCTAGGCTTTCAATGCTTACGCGTCCAATGGGAACTTACTATTGCTCCAAGATAATTCTCGCTATTTACTTTATAGCCTCAAAAATTTTCCCGTCTTTCCTAGGCACTAATCCTTACCTACTCCATACTTTTTTTTAAAAAATGGTTTGGCCCTTTTTCATCCAAAAACTAAAAGTGTCAAAACTTTATTTTCCTCATGAAAACTTACTTTTGCCAAACCAGAAAAACATGTCATCTTAAAAATGTAAATCATCATTTTTTTTAAATCACAAAACTAGAGTAGATATGGACAACTATTTTCTCTGTCGGGTTTATGACTTGTTCCTTCTATAAGGTCGGTTTAGTCTCTTACTACAAGATGCAAACATCCATTCTATTCTTAATTCTTGCACTTATTTTGTCCACTCAATAAAATTATCTTAAAATAATTTATCAAAAAGGGTTGTCATTAAAATATTTCTTTATTAAAGATTCTTGTATGTAATATAACAAGAAAAATAGCGAGCTATACATGCTCTATAATATGAACCTTTTATTGAGAGAATTTTACTTTAGATAAAAAATTCACAAGAATTCACTGTTTGCAAAATGTATCCCATTTTCCTTCAAAAACCCAATATGTATACTTTACATATTTAAAACTTATAACTTATAAGAGTAAAACTTGAAAACACTGTAAACCATTTTCCCCAAAACTTTATAATTTCAAGTTCTTAAAAGTTAATAATGGGGTTAGACTCAAAGCGGGTTTCCAATTCTTCTAGGCTTTCCTAGACACCCCACTTCCCAAGGTAAATTTCCTCAACTATATATATTCCTAATCCATTTTTCTCTTTTTAACCTTCTCCAATTTATAAGGTTTTCAAGCCCACTAACCCAAAATGCTAATCATATGGGATTCACTTTTCTTTCCAAACAAAGTATATTGTACACTCTCCACCCAAATTACCTAAGAGCCTCAGATTTCCATATTCATTCCTTTAGTGTATAAAACTAACATCCCATTTCTTACCATATTATACTCTTTCTATTTAGTGGGTTCCTCTATGGATCTAGGTATATATATAATACATTTATATTTTTAAAAATACAAATATGTTCACTCACTATTTATATAGGAACCCTAAACCTAAAATCTGATACCAGTTGTAATGACCCCAATTTCGACATACTGTTTTTTTTTAAATTCCAATCATTCGAAACTAGGATTAGTTTGCTCTAGTATCCTGCAAAAAAGACAGAGACATAAAACAGGTCAGAGCTCAGAAATAATCTCACAACGGAATAGATAAAATATAATGTAATCAAAATATAGCCTTACCGTATTAATAATACTGCCTAACCAGTATCCTAGGCTATCATGTCCCTGCCACAAATCTAACCTACGAGTATGTTATGAGGAGGGGGATCAGAACACAAGTTCTGGTGACTGGATTTAAACTATACACTTTGGATAATCCTACATATGCCGTTCAATCATATTTTCTTATATATTAGGTTACTTAGGTAATCAACACTCAAGGCTTACACACACGTCATACCCATTTACTTTCCAGTGGATTAACCTAATATAGCATATATGTAGCTACCTCCAATATTGAGGTACACCCCATGGTACCCCATTGGAATGGTCTCCAACATAATACCATCGGAATATACGCAGTCTCTCATCCTACGTCGTAGTAACGTACAAATAACAATATTATGTTCTGCTTATATCTATCATTACTATGCTACGTAAACATACTGACTGCCACCGTTGTTCGAATTAGACTCTGTACTGGAGTAATGCCCTCAAGTCTATGATACACCACCCAGAGCCGACATGCATGTATCTAGACCGTCCACCATACGTATCTTCAATTGCAGCTTGATGCCTCAATCGAACGTCCTCTAATGGACACCGAGTTCCGTGGCAGGGCGATACAAGAAGCGCAAAACTCAGTCGGAAGCTTTTCCATATTTGTATAGGCCCGTCTTTAAAGAGCCTCTATATACTGATATACCTAGGGTCTGTTTTCGTGGTGGCTATGGCCCCACCTCCGTCCCTCCCTCAACAAGTAAAGACTACCAGTGCTCAGCGACTTCCCTTACGCAAACAATCTAAACATCCATGTGGCGTCTACCCTCAACCCCCTACCCCCGATAATGAAGGGTGAAATGGTATCTTGGGTTTAGCTCGAGTCTTTCCGCATCCCACTGGCTGCCGATGACGGGTGTCCGACGGTCTACTATCCTTGTTGGTCCTAACCCTCTGCCTCCTTGTGAGGCAACCGCCGAACCACCCTGCTGTCACCTCGTCACAGCATTTTGACTGCATAGCTACATTTATAGTCAAGGCCCACCCACCTAGTAGTTACGTGCAGACTCAACCTCTACGGACACAGTCCAAGACATCTGCAGCCTCATAGAGGACTACTAGGAGCACCTTACAAGCCGCGTGCTTCTCCTTCCTGTCCTTCTGAGCCGTCAGAATTCTTAGATGAATGTGCGCTCCCCCTCGTGCCTTTTAACACCAGGATGATCTACCCCGTTGGGCTATTCACCCTCAAACGTGCGGACTGGTTCAAGCGCCTCACTTTAATATGTTATTAGACCCTATGTCTAAATATTCTTTTATGCGCTTGACTTACCACATTAGATTTCCTTTTAACGTGGTTATTCTCATTCACAGTGAATTCTTGTTCAAATTACCAAGTTTCTCTTGCTTATTAATTTCAGTTATATAACTTAACCCATTTAAGTTTATTAATAAGCCCACAACATGTTATTCTCTAGAATGTGGTTCAAGGTTTGTAATCCACAACCCCTTTTACATTCTTGTTTGATTTCATCATTACAATAACATGTTTTACTTAATATGTAATTAAGAATATCCAATTCACATGTTTTCTAATTAACATATCACTTACCATTTATGATTAAATATAACTTATTTCATTTCATAAGTTTTCCTCATCCTTTCTCATTTAATCATAATTCCATTTTACATTGTCAATACAACTTATCGCTGTTTACTTATTAACTTAGTTATATTAACTAAGGCCCATTAATAAGTTTCTCTACCCGTTTATTATAACCTATGTTCTAATTTCCTCTTGTCCCTAGGACATGCCTAACCATTCTTATCAACGGGTTTCAGACTTCCAAGCCTACAGGTTACTTAATTTATAATTAAGTACAACTTCTTATATTTCATATATTTTCCCCCTTTTCTCAACTGATTTCCGGCTTTCCCCATTTACTGATTACTTAATTTATAATTAAGTGTCCCTTAACTCAATTCACCAGTTATCCCATTCCATTACTAGTTTATTATAACCTAAGTTATAATCTTCACTTGTCCCTAGGACGAGTTTATCTATTATACAACATTTTCATTAATGTTATTTATTCATAATAGGTGATTATCATTTCTACAAGTTATGCTTACCCTAAAAGGTGCCTTTAATTACATAACTTTATTATTATTTTTACCGGTTATGTATACCACTAGGTGTCTTTAATTACATAACCTTATCGGGATAAGTTTGCGGGCCTATATGTAAATATTACCCACCCCCTTAGATTTTGCCTGGCCCACCCACTGTCCAACCAATTTTTACTTAACCCTAACTTTAGTTCATATTCATACAATCTCTATGAATTAGATTAGGTTAAGTAGTCCAATTCATTAGCATGTCCTTTTATGGTTTATAATGGGCTAGACCTTCCACATTAGGCCTACAACTTGTGGATGCTAGATATGTCGGTCGGGTCCGGGCAGACTTCTTCCACAAGTTGGGCTTAACCTCGTGTCATAGCTCGTCTCGTATTTGCGTACTTCGACCTATCACATTAGGTTCAACATTAGTGGCCGCTAGATATGTCGGTCGGGTCCGGGCAGACTTCCATCACTAATGCAACCTAACCTCGTGCCATAAGTGCAATTACAATTTCTAATTGTAATCCCAGGCATTCATTATTAATCAATTATTTAAACCTATTCCTTTATAGGTGTTAATGTCCATTTACCCAATTATATTCATGATGGGTCATATGTCTAAATTCATATTATTCGAATTATGCCAATTCATATTTTACATATGATCCCGTTTGCACCCAAATCATTTTTCTATACTTATGATCCAATTTAAGATCTTTAAACATAATTTGGTCGATGCCCCAAACCCATATTTATTCGATTCTTTGTTAACATGAATCCATATAGTCATATACTTACTCCAATTATTCCCTGTATATAATTGGGACAAATTTACATGTAAACTTTTTAGTACTCCAACAAATCCAATATATGATTTTTTCCCACATGTTCAAGTTAATATTATAACATGTAAAGATTCTAACATTTCAACAGATTCAATATATGAATTATTCATATTAACAATTTAACGTTATATCATGCTAATCATTCCCCCAATTTAATATATTCAACATATGAATTTCCTAATCTATTCATATTAACGTCTCAACTTGTTATAACAACAATTTATGATTAAACTGGCAATTTCACAATTTATAAAAAGGGAAATGCTAAACGATAGTCATAACATTATCTAAAGACTATAGTTTAAACCCACTCACCTTTCATGCTTTTCCGAAATTTTGGATCTGATCTGTTCTATCATCCACGGTTTCCCTTTTTCCCTTTTATTTGACTTGAAACCTAATAACATGGATCGACTATTTTCATTAAAAGAGAAGGGAAAGAAATAGAATGAATTGAATAGATTGGATCAAGAACACTACAAGAAAACACTGATTTAGCGTCAAATATTTAGAAGTGGAAATTTCCGTCGCTAATTTGCAATGGATTTCCATGTGATTTGCAAGGGATAGTTTTCTGTATTTTCTAACTTTTTTCCTTTATTTATTACCGTCGTCTTCAGTCATCCCTCACTAATCCGTTCCAAATTGCATCAAATTAACGAAAGAAAATTTTTATCGCTATTTTCCGCTGCAAATACAGGCAGAATACCGACGAATATTTATCGAAACTTTTTTACAGTAGAATTCCAACAGATTTGCAAGAGATCAAAATATCAGTTTATTATATAATTAATAATAAAATTTAATACTTATGAAATGGTATCTAGTATTCAATAATTAATTTTATATAATTGTTTTTAATAATTACAGTTGATAACTATAATTGATACTTATATTTTATAATTATAGTTGATAATTGTATTTTATATTTCGAAAAAAATTAAAAATTTGAAATCATCTTGAATAATTTTGAAATAAATCATAAAGTTTATAAAATCAATTATTGTTTGACACGAAATAACCAAATTTTCTAAACTTTAAAATATTGAAAAAGTTTATTTAATAGTTTAATTTAAATTGTATAATACTTTATATTCTAATTTTAAAATTTTCTATAAATTGTGACTAAGCTAAAGTACAATTAAATATACTCTAATTTTAATTATAATATTAAGTAATTAATGATATTAATATTTTATTATTAATAATAATTTATTATAAGCTTGAGTATAAATTGTGTTATATTAATTTATTATAAGCTTGAATATAATTAATAATACTAATCAAACCAATCAGCCGAAGCTTAAATATAATTACTATAAGTGCTTTGTTTCTCATCGGTTCTCCTGTTCTCGCAGCTAATCTCGTCTACTTTATCTTCCTTAAGCCTTACTTTTTTTCTTTCGCTCAGCCTTGTATACTCATTCTTCCCCGATCTCGCCAACTATATTTTTTTATATATGTTTTCTTCAGTCCATAAAACTACAACAAATATACTATTTTACAATATTGGTTTTGCAACAGTTCAACGAAATGTTGTAAAAGTAGCGGATATTTCAAAATTCAATGTGCAAATGTTGTAAAATACAAATTATATACAATATTTACTTAAAATGTTGTAGAAACCAATCATCAACAATGATTTTCTTTATATTGTATTATATTAGTTTTTCATACGTATATGTAATGTTATTGAAATATGTAAATGAAGCAATTTTTGAAATTTGTAAATTTATATAATTCAATGATATTTATCAAATATTGCCGACTTAAAGGTAAACAACAAAAAAGAGCAATTGTAAATTATGTTTCTCGTTATTACGACGTCTGCATAGTTTTGTCACAATTTATATTTAAGACAATGCTACTTTACTTTTTTTCTTTTACATTTTCTACTGGTATTGTATTAAACGAAATTTAGCCGATGTTATTAGTTCTTGTATTTGAACAATATATTATTAACACAGCCATAAGGTTCTTTTATAAGTACTATATGATATTATTAGAGGTTTAACGAAGACAACCAACATCAAATATATTAAAAGGAAGTATTTTTAAAAAAATTAATTTTGTTATTCTTTTGACATGAAAAAGGACCGCAAAAATATCTTCCATTTTGCACCATTATATTTCAAATTAGTAATCCGTGATATGCTAAAAAGAACAAAACAAGATGATGGGGATTGCTATTTTAAGTCATTCGATTATATAATAAACGACGGATATTAACTCTTAGTCAAACAGGTAAAACGATAGATTTGTATGGAGAAATAAAACCCAGTTTGCCTGGTTTTCTTTTCGCTTCTCATCGCTTCCTTTTTCCCAAATAGCAAGAAACCCTAATTTGAATTTCAACTTCAATTTTAATTTTTTGCTCATGTCGGTCAAGTTTCTTACAAATTGTAGAAGTTTCCTAATTTGATTGACATGGTTATATGGTACGGACTTATGCGGCTTTCAGATTCAATTATAAATATTTGATGATTACTTTGGCGTAGAGGAGTCGCAATGAATTACAGGGGAGAAATGAATCTAATTTCGTCATTAGATGGGCGTCTCTTTTGGATCAAAATAGTATGTTTTTTACTTGTATATTTCTATATCTAATAGATGGTTTTCGTATTTGAATTAAATGTTGTTTCTTTTCACAAATCTTGTTAATTTTTCTTGTAAGATAGAATGATATTTTGGCTGCACAACTATTTGTTTCAGCAAATTATTATGTTCCAGGTATTTGGATTCTTTATTTAGAATTTATTCTCTTTCTTATCTCCTTAAGTAGTTATGATTTAGCATCATAATGTTACATGCCTCCAACGTTAAAACATGTTAGTTGGAGATGGAAACTTGATTTTTGATTAAGTTATTGTCGAATATGTCATTTGTATTTTGTCAGATATTTCATCTTGAACTGCACATATGTCTTAAATTATAGTAAACATGAGAACAACATTTGAGTTTCTTACAATATGTTAATTCTTGTTTTGCGTATAGTAATATTTTTTGCCTACATTTAAACCAATAGTTTATTAAAAATATGTCAGATATTGATCAGGATACTGGTAAAAATTTCAATTTATTCAACACTAAAGCAAAAGTCAATGGAGGTTCTCATAGGAATAATGAAATCTAAAACTTGAGGATGTAGTTGTCAGATAAAAAGAACCCTTTCCATTGCAGTTGTATTAGCAAATAAAACAAAACGCCATTTTATGAACTTCTCCTTTTGATTTCCCTGCAGGTGAGAACATGTGAATATGCTATACGAGGAGGAATAGTTCACCATGCCCAGGTACATCAGATCTAATCTTTAAGAATAATATGATACTGAACATTGAAACTTAAAAAGAAGAAAATTGTAGAGTTGATTTTTAGAAAATTTTGATTAAAAGGATTTCGATATCTTGAGATGTATGCTGTTTGCATGATGGTTTATTATTTATATGCCAGTTTCAAATCCGGTAATGGCTGATAAGTGTATTACTTTAACTAGATGTTATCATCTCCTTTTTCTGATTGTAGCAACTGCTTGAAGAGACAAAGGAAAAGCCTGGTTCACAATCTTATGATGAAGTACTTTCTTCCATGTATTCTCCTTAAAAACACATAAATATTATTACAGTTTTTCATTATATTTATTTTGTAATTTATTTATCCAGATACACTATTGCAACATTGGAAATACGCAAGGTTTTGGTCAGAAACGAATATCATTTTTTCGTGAGGAATGTATATTATTTGGGAACCACGTCTTCTCCTTGAAAGCATGGTTGGAACTATTTTTTTACCCCTTACGGTTCTTGCATTGTGCGAATGTCCAGATCTATTTGATAAGGAGGAAACTCCTTCTTTATTCAGGTAGTCTGTCCCTTGATTGGCCAGTTATTTGTCCTTTTTTCTTTTTACATGAAATCCTCCATTTCATTGACCAGTTAGACATACCGACTTTTGTGTGCAGACAAAAGATCATGGGTTTGAAACTTGCATAGCATGATTTGAACGTATGTTAACATGTAATATCCTGTGTATTACCTAAGACTTGTGCTAACATTAACTACCATTTAAATAATCAGTTCCCAAAAAAAGAAAAAGAAAAAAATGGAAGTTTGGGAAAGAGGGATTGATGGGTTGAAAATTGGACAACTTAGAATGAACAAGGCATAGTTGATACCTTAATCTGCCCAAAAACTAAAACTTAATTAATCTGCTGAAAAATCAGAGTAGTGAAACCTGAAAGTGAAGGATATGAGCTATGAAATTTATAGACGAAAAACATGCATAGGCAATACTTTTTCGTATTACTCTTCAAGAGTGCTTTGTTCTTCATTTTCTGCATCCTTTACTTTGTTCATGTACCTCCAAAGTGATATCCTATAAGTTATTTAACTTTTGTTTTCTTACAACTTTTCGATCCAGCCTTATACCCTAGGTATTACTAAATTTCACCATTTATTTTTAAACTGTATTAATGGTAAACCTGTTTACATACTTTATTAACTTACGATTTAAGTATGCCATTAAAGTTTTTGACGAATATTTTTGTTATTTTTCAGGTTAGTATTGCTGTTTTGAGAAAATATGACCACATAATGAATGGAATAATGCTACAAGCGAGGCTTCAAATGCTTTTTAGGCAGCAGTATTTCATTGTGCCGATATTTCTTGACATTTCTATTTCATTCACTACTCTTTTGGCACCTTTTGGATGTTGTAAGTTTCTAATTCTTCGATTTTACTATATGTCAAATAATCTTTGGCTACCAAATACAAATTCTTTCAAGTGGTTCTATCAACGTGTCTTTTTACATTTCTACTTTATTGTTTCATAAATGCATACATCATACGGTTATGAAACTGTTTTATAGCAAATTGATTCAATAGTTATCAATGATTCCTTTTTGTTTCGTAACTATGACTGAATAGCCCATTTGTATATCCTGCTTTCATCCTCCCCTCTTAATAAATAAATTCATCTTTTAGCTTGTTTTTGCTTGTTGAATATACTTATTTGATTACATATTTCCATTATTTTATGATATAGTGTAGCCTCTGTAATGATAATATGAATTCAATATGACTGCACTTCTTCAACCTTAGCTTATGGGAATTGCATCTCAGACCATTATTAGTATTCTTGATTCTTTTGTATATTATGTTATGTTATGCGATATTCATCATTTAAGGGAAAAGGTTATAATGCATAGAACTATAAATTGTTGATTCCTATGGTTCATAGGTGACATGACTAATTTCAAGTGAATCGTCTAATCATTGTGTATTTTATTGTCAAACAGTCTAATCTGTTTTTTTCTCTTTACACTTGCAAGTGACCAATGCTCCTTTTTGTCTGCAAAATGGTTATGTGATGATTTGTTTTACTCAGGAAATTGTATGATTATAATTTTGATTGTGTAGCAAATCGATGAAGGATTACGAGGTGAGGAGTGTTCTCAAGTGTTTCTCTTTCTCACTTGGGGAATGATGTATGAATTTGTACTTACAGTCAAAAGAAAGAAAGTTGCTTCCAAAGTTATATTTAGAATGGTAAGGTGGAGGTACGTGGCAAGTGTAAATAGGCAGTATGGGGTATAATAGCATGTTTTTTGAACATGGAAGGGCGGAGGCTTGCACAAAGGTGAGAAGTGAAGGAAAAGCAATATGAAATAACAGTGGAGTTTCGGTGATGTAATTAAAGACGTGGAAGATTGGGGAAATTAACAATGGGTATTTGCATGAAGTGGGGTGTGTTAACACATTGGGTTAGCATGAGATGAACGCAGAAATGGGATAGAAAAGTGAAGAAGGGAAGAGGTAGTGGACGTAAAGAAGAAACAGGAGATGAACAGTGCTTGCAAAAGGTGCCAGACCGCGTTTTACAAAGATGCCTAGTCCAAGATTTAATTTAATGTAAGATTTAGATTAAGCTAGCTATATCATATATATTAAGTATTAAATACATTGTCCTATAACGTGTGTCTTGTGATTTCTATAGTGCCTAACGATGGATGAGTCGTTATTGATTTAAATACATTGTCCTATAATGGTTGTAATGAAATTGATTTAAATATTTACATGTTTTTGGGCCAGACAGGTTCGCATTAGTTCTATTTGAAAAAAAATGTAATGTTGAATGTTGAGATGAGTGATTAATATAATACATTAATTATGAAATGTGTGTGGATATTAATTGTGCTGTATTTACATTAGAATTGTGAATTGAGTGGAACACAAAGTATGTGTGTGATGAGTATGTATATATATGTGTGTATATATATATATGTATGTATATATGTAGGAATGTTTGTATGCAGATCAAGAGGGGAATAGCAGCGGATTACCAACCAAAAAAAGGAGGCCAGGTTTATTTCAATTTAATTTTCGTCGCTAATCCCTTGGCAATTAATAAGGATTTACCAACGCCTTTTATAATAATAATTTATTATAAATTAATTATCCGTCAGTAAATAGTCGGCACATAAATTAAAATTAAATTAATAAATAAAATTTATTTTTATTGTAAAAACAGTAAAATGATGGAAAAACGTCGAAAAACTCATGCCAAATTCCGTCGTAAAATCTGACACAGATACTGTCATGGTTTTTACCGACCACAACGTTATGTAGGAAATCCGTCGCTTAGGCCTGTTTAGCGACGGATTAGAAGCGGATTCTGCCGCTGCTATATGCTATTTTTCTTGTAGTGGAAGTTTACCTTGCTTTCATGATTCAATAATCTTTTTATTAATATTGATTCCCTCTTCCAGATCTGAATCCATAATTCTCCTAGGCTAACATTTTAATTTCAGAACAGATTTGAGAAGAGAGAGTCATGGCAGAGCTCCAGCATAGCCACTGAATTATGATGTTAGGGTTAGGTCTAGGGTCTTATTTATAGGAGTAGCGGAGGAACCAGGACCCTTAGATCAAAATCTAAAACACCCGAATCGTCCACGTCAGAAAAGAAGGTTCCAGATTCGCGGGTGGGTCGACCCCCAACGGTCCATTTTCCCTCCGAACTTTCCCGCCAGCGATTTTGTTTTTTGAACTGATTTTCGAATTTTCTGGATATATTTATTTAATATATATATAAGCTCCTTATATGTATACAAACTTCTAATGCTCATAACTTCTTCATACAGTGTCCGTTTTACGCAAACCAGGTGTCTATCTTGACCAGAATTTCAAGACAGACGCAATGGCGTGTCCGTTTTACTTAATTCTGAATATTTAATTAAGTTATCCTTGTTTTACTATCTTTAAAATACGGGGTGTTACACATACACCTCTCTTTTCCTATGTATTTAACATAATTCATTTCATATTTATTATTAACTCTTCATGTATTACATTTTTTTAGTTTCCACTTAATTTTAAACCCTCTTGCAAGTACACGTCATTGTTCATAATTATAAATGACCCAAACTTCCCCGTAAAGGAAAGCCTGAATTGCTTTGAGAACAACACACATCAAAACACAAACTGAAGAACATTTTACTGCTGATTACAACAATTACATCAGAGTACACGAATATAACGGAGTATGAATACTTATTACACAATAGAAATTAAATAATATCAGAGATTTAAATTACATTTTAAATAGAAGCAGAAAATAATACAAATATACAACCGAAAGGAATACACGGATACAAAGCTTTCCGAATATCGCTTCAGCTGTAAACTAGGATCCTATAAATATCTGCAAAAAGCTACTCGACTGCCCGTATGGAAAATATGGGCACCCGAGTTTGCTAGTGAAACAAACTACAGGTCAGTCGTGGGACTGGTATGAGAAATCTTAACTTAACTTATCTAATAATAAGGCTAATCACAGGACCACGCCGCTAACGCGGAACGGGTTTACTCCATTGGATTGCCAGTGCATAAAATAAAGTAAATCATTAAACACTGCAATGCTTTTTAGAAAAATGAAACCATTATAAGACTCAAGTCCCATCACACAATGCAACGCAAACCGGAGGATAGAGTTTTACCTTATAATGGTCAAAAGATGCTTGATACGATAAAAAACGGATTTAATATTAGTGTGTATATATATAGGTATATATATTTAAAAAACATTTCAATCATAATGTATCAATCATAGGCGGCATAGTACCCCATCCTACTATGTCGCCATACTAGTTCTACAATCAAAACCGCAAGGTCGTGTTGGAAATTGGATTTCCATCATGAGTCGAGGCTAGGGATCGTCCCCTCCGATTCGAGACACTCTAGCAAATGCCTCAGGATCCCCCTCAGTGAACTCTCGGAGCGGTAGGGCCGGTCCACACCTGTCGAAAGTGGATTGGAAATTCCTGAACACACGCTTCCCGGTCCTTTTAGACCTCCATATGACCACTAACGGCCTATAAATCCGAGGCACCTCAAAATCCATCATCTACATAAGTAAAATGTCTGCACTGGTAGGTCCCTGACACCACTCTAGCTAGAAAGAAACGTGTGCACTCCCTACGGTCCATATCCCGTTTTTGACTCATATCGGGGTGTGAGGCTCGCGAAGTCACGCTATACACAAAGCTATGCCGTAATAGGCTATACTTTGATCATCCCACAAGGTCCTGCTTTTCAACAAAAGCCTTGATCAACTGCATCTTGGCGTGCCACATTGACAATTCACGCCATGCAATCAGTCACTATCAATATATACCAGGGTGTTAAGCAGAGAATAAATTCTCCACCACCAATCAGATATACATTAATAAAAATCAATTTAATTCACATGGAACGAAATCCAATGTCAGACACGCATCCATTTACAAGTCCGTTTTAGGTCTGAACGAAACCGGAGACACCTGAAAGTGTAATAACCCGGAAATCCGAGCCAATTTAAACTTTTTATTTTGGCAATTTTAGCGAATTTTGATTATTTAAAATAGATTATTTTAAATAATAACGACGAGAAATTTATTTTGAATAGAATTCGAACGTATATATTATATAGATCGTTGTTAGAATATAACTATTTATTTATATATATATAAAAGGAATTGAAAATGGCGCGGTAGTTCGATAATTCGATCTCAAAATTCAAATGAAGGTACAGGATTCAAAATAAACCAGATTTTAGTGAAACCAAAAATATTTGAATCTAATTAAGGATATCTTTCCAACGAATCAGAAAAATTGAAATTTCATAGCGGGGATAAAAAGTTATGTCCAGTGGAAATTTCAGAATAGTCGCTATGGAATTTCGGCTCTTAAAAATGGCCATTTTGCAAACGACCTTGGATTTCGACGAAACCACATTTGTTGGATCCGCGATGTCAAATTATTGCTAGGTTTCAAATTTCATAATTTTTCGAATCAATATGTGAGCGTGGCAAAGGAAAACGCGTTTGACCAGTTTCAGTTGATTTTAATCGACTGGAAAATGACCATTTTTCAAACGGTCTCAGAATTCGACGAAACTAGTTTTGTTAGGACCGTATCGTCAATACGAAGCTAGAAATTATTTTTCGGCAATTTTAAGAGTTCGTATGTGGCCCCGGTAAATTGAAATACACGTTCAAATTCAATATATAGAGTTATATTTTGATTTTGACGAAAACTGATCGAAACGATAGAATCAGCTTATGGGACATATCCCATTGTGTTCGGAATGAGGGTAATTAGCTATGGACGACAGTCGCTGGGCCCAATTTCGAGTTCGAAAGAAAAGTCAACCTCATGGAAATTAAAATAATTAATTAAATAGAATAATATATTATTATATACCCTCCCCCCTTCTGTTTCTCTCTCCCCGACAGTTCAAAGGAAAAAGAAAAAAAGGCGCTCCTCCCCAAATCGAAGCCCCCCCGCCACCACCTCCTCCCTCAAGTCCCCCTCCATCGATCGACACCCCCTGACTCCGCCTCTCTCCTCCCTTGCCCGCGCGTTCCTCGATAGCCCCCCCTCGATGTTCCACCACCGCTGCTTCTTCTTCTCCCTCCACCTTCAAACCGCCTGCGCCGCCACTTGTGCCACCACCGCCGTCTTCCAGCACCCGAACCCGCGGCGATCGAGACCCCAGGCCCTCCGACCATCACCCCTCCGACGAACAGTAAAACAATGTGAGTTTTATTTAAATTCTTAGTTATTTAATTTAATTTAAATACATAGAAGAAAATGAAGAAAATTAGATTTTTAATTAGGTAAAGTTATGATTCTTTTATTAGAGAAAGACTGGATTTTTAATTGAATAAAAATATGATTTTTATGTAGTAGTGGTAATAAAAATGTAATTTTTATGTGGTAGTGACAATAAAAATATGATCTTTATATTTTGTAAAGGTTAAAAATATAATCTTTTATATTGTAGAAGTATAAAAATGTGATTTTTATAGCAATGAAATAAAAATCCGATCTTTGTATATGAAGTAGAAATATAAAAATATAATTTTTATATAGAAAAAAGCATTGTAAAAATAGATGAAGTAGAAATAGAAATGTGATTTTTATCTATTGAAATGAAGCGATAAAAATACAATTTTTATTTGAACAACGTGAAAAGACTGCATTGGAATTTCAGTCAAATCCAGACAGTTCAGCAGTTCAAAAGCAAAGCACGGCGGAGTGGAACCCTCTGTGAGAATTTCTCACTCTTTAATTTAATTTTCTAGTTGAAATATATACTAGGATGCAGACGGTGTTTAGTAGCACCCGACACCCATCGTCCACAGACCATGGACGGCTTGTATGCTTGCTTGTTTGATTTTGATGTGTAGTTGATTGTGTGATGTGATGTGAAATGAAATAAAACATTTATATAGTTGAAATAAAATATTTTATAGTGGAAAATATTTTATAGTTAAAAATAGAAATTTTAACGTGTATATGAAATGAAATAAAAATAAACAAATCAGACGATTTGTTTATATACACACATTTGACTGATATTGATTGGGACGATAAATTTTACACATCGCCCAACTGCACAAATAAAATCTGTGTTTGATTGTTTGAAACCCCACACGGGTATTGGGATGATATTTGACGTACACTAATCCCGATTGTTTAGTTGTATGTCGATCGATTGATTGACAGACTGTTATAAGCGTTAAATATTTATATTCGATGCTTATACAGTGTAGAATGCACTTTGGATGATGGTTGATTATTCATTGTTGTTATTGTATACATGCATTGTAGAAAATCCATATAATTAACATTATATGGTAATTGATTGGGCCTCATTCCATATTTGATAAAGAAATATTTGAAATAGAAATATTTGAAAAAGAAATATTTGAAAAAGAAATATTTGAAATAGAAATATTTGAAAAAGAAATATTTGAAATAGAAATATTTGAAATAGAATATTTGAAAATAGGAATATATGAAGCCGTGTTGATTAGATTGACGCCATTTTGACGTGAACGATATTTATATCGATTTTATTCATTTTATAATGAATATCGAAAGTGATTTCAAAATCTGATATTTTGAAAAGAAATGAATTCGAATTGAAATTGAATATAAATGAATTCGAATTGAAATTGAATATAAATGAATTCGAATTGAAATTGAATATAAATGAATTCGAATTGAAATTGAATAGAAATGAATTCGAATTGAAATGAATATAAATGAATTCGAATTGAAATTGAATTGAATTGAAAACGAACTGAAATTGAATTAGAAATCAATTTGAATTGAAATCAATTTGAATTGAAATCAATTTGAATTGAAATCAATTTGAATTGAAATCAATTTGAAATGAATTTAAAACGAATTTATATGGAAAAATTCAATTTTGATTTGAATTAGAAATGAAGTTGAAATCATTTTGAAAACAAATTATAAAAATATGTTTTAAAAGGAAATCGACGAAGTATATATTATATATAATATAATGGCCCGAATAGAACGCGCCGCGCCGCGGTAGTTCGCGAATTTCGACCATTGACTTCGAACGGATATTACGGGAGATCCGACCGTCGGATTCTCCTAAAACCGGAACCGTTGGGTTCGTATCGAAAAGTGCTTTCTAAGAATATTAGAAATTTGAAATCTAACGGTTGGATTTGGAATTATGTCCAAATCAAAATTGAAAAAGGTCGTTGTAAGTGCAGTTCGATGGCCGTTGATGGAAATTGATTGTACGGGCCTTGATAAAATTATTAAAAATAGTAATAATTTGTGTAAAATCATAAGAAATGATTTAGAAAGAATTGGGATGAAAAAAAATCCATATTTGAAAAGATAAAAATAGATTTTTATCGAAATGAACTAGTTTTGAACTAAAATTATAATTCATTTATTTTTGAAATAAATAAAGTGAATTTGAAATGGTTTTGAAATATAACCAGAATTTCTAATAATTGAATTGGAAGGGATTTGAATCGAAATTGTCTTCGGAATATTTCGATGTTGGATTTTGTGATGATACAGATATTGTTATGGGAATTTGATATATATATATATATATCGTTATTTCCAATACGATATTGTTGGTCGTAGAATGTGATGTTGAATATAAGCCGATATATTTTCTATTCAGAGCCTTGTATTTAATATCAAATGTGATTTGGGTTTGTCGTGAATGGTGTCTTCATTAACACTGTTCTTAAGCCCAGCTGAAGAAAAGATTAAATCTTTTTATTTAGATTTAATGAAGTGTACCAATTAAATAATATTTAATTGGAATTGAATTGATATTGATTTTTGGGTTTATCGTGAACAGAGTTTTAAATAACACTTGTTCTTTAACCCGACAATTAATGAAATGTGATTTTGGGTTGTCGTGAACGGTATCTTCAATAATACTGTTCTTAGACCCAAAGGAGTTAAGAAAATCAGAAACTACTGGAGATTAGTTAAGTTGAATGGTTTCCTGTGTATTGATCTGATGTTGGTTTCGGCCTTCGGGGTTAATACTTAGGGAATTGCTCGCTTGCTAATTTACGGTTAGGGACTGATTGAAATGTGATGTGATTTTGGGGTTTATCGTGAACCGTGTTTTAAATGACACTGATTCTTTAACCCAGTTAAAGATTAAAACTAAGTGGAGTTTTAATGAATCTTTAATTAGATTAAAAAGATCGAGAATGGAGTATCACTAGTTTTGCTCCAGGCGATAGTTAAATCTTTAATTAGATTTGAACGTGAAATGGTAATTGAATTTACCGATAACACCGTGGTGTTAGATATGAAGTATTACGAATTTTACTTCATGGGATGAATAGGTTGGGGTTGGGAAATTAAAACAAAGACTTACTTCGGTAAGGTTCGTTAATCCCGACTAGTTTGAAGTGATATTCAAAAGGAAGATTAAAGAATAAATTTGAAAGAATTTATCTTTGATAAAATTAATGGGAACCTTTCCCTAAGAATGTGAAATTTAGAAACTAACTGTAGGTTGGCTAAGCAGAGTGATTTCCTGGGTATTGATCTGATGTTGGTTTCGGCCTTCGGGGTTAATATTTGAGGGATTATTCTCTTGATTAATTTATGGTTAGTGACTGATGAATTGGAATGAGGCGTATGTTGTGTTTGTGTAACACATGTTTATTATATACACGAGTTATTCGGGATGACCGGGTTTATCCCATTCTGAATAACTGATACGACGATAAGTCGAAGATGAAGACGGTGGTCAAAGACCGGAGGTCTTCACGTCGTTTGAGTGATTACTGATGATCTTGATTGGGATGTACACCCAAGAAGATGGAAACAGTTGGTGATCGTCCAGAAGTACATGGAGATCGATGGATATGCGGGGTACTAGGTGCCTCCGGTTTCGTTCAGTCCCAGAACGAACTTGTAAATGGACTGTGTGTCTGACATTGGATTTTAGTCTGTGTGATTGATTTCTATTAAATATATATCTGTTTGGCGGTGGAGAATTATTCTCTTTCTTAACGCCCTTCTCTGAGACGTACGAGTTCAGGGGTTATATATTGATGGATATCAAACGCATGGAGTGAATTGCCTGTGTGGAATGTCTAAGTGGCAATTGATCAAGGCTTCTATTGAAAAGAAAAGTCTTGTGGTTGATGATCAAAGCACGGCCTTTGTGGTGTAGCTTTGTGTAGCGTGAATTCGCGAGCCTCACACCCCGGTAGTGGACAAAAAACGGGAGAGAACCTCAGGGAGGACATGCGTTTCTTTCTAGCTAGAAGTGGCGTCAGTGGTTTTACACACCCTGACGAGTTTGACTTATGTGGTTGTTGCTGTTGCGAGGCGCCTCGGTTTGATCGGACGATCCGGGTCCGATGGAGTCATTCGTTGGCTCACTTACACCCCAAAGGGCGGGGAAACGCAGTGTTCAGGCATTTTAATCCACATCGGTGGACCGGCCCTGACGATCCAAGGGCCCACCTGAGTCTGGGTCCTGAGGCTCGGGCTAGACAGTCTCGAATCGGTAGAGGACTATCTTTTGCCTCGGTTCACAGACGGAAATCCAATTTCCAAATACATGACATTTGCGGTTTTATTTGTAGAGCCTAGTATGGGGACATGATATATGGTACCTATGCCGTCTATGATTGATACTTATGATTTGAAGTTGTTTTATACACTATACACTGATAATAGTATCAAATGATTTGTTTTAAAACGTATCAAGCATTCTTTGGCTGTTATAAGGGAAAACCCTATCCCCGGCTTTCGTTGCATTGTGTGATAGGACCTGGGTCTTATAACAGCTTCATTTTTCTTTATTTAGCATTGCGCTGTTGTTTTATGCACTGGTATTCTTGGGAGGAAACCCGTTCCGTGCTATACGGCGTGGTCCCTTGATTTACCTAACTTTAATAATAAAGATTAATAACTGTTTTAGTTCTCACACCAGTCCCATGACTGACCTGGAGTTTATTGTTTTAACCTAAACTCTGGGTGCCCTTATTTTGACACGGGCAGCTAGTAGTTTTGGTTTTGCAGATTTATATTCACAGGATCCTGGTTTACAGCTGGAACGATATCCGAAAGCTTTGTATCCGTATATCTCTTCTAGTTGTGTATTGTGTTATTTTCCGCTGCTACTTAATTTATTGTAATCTCTGGTATTTGATAAATGTGTAATATTGATTCATACTCTGTATATTCTTGTATTCTGATGAATTGTTGTAATATACAATGGAATGTTCTTCCGTCTGCGTCCTGTTGTGGCTTGTTCTCGAACTATCCGCGCTTTCCTCACCGGGGAAGTTACGGGTCTTTACAGAAAGGTCCTCGCATATCCAGACAATCAACAATACGTCCGGATGGCTACCACTGAAGCCCCTTCAAGGTAGCTACTCCCATCATGGGTCTCAGTAGCAATACATCCATTCGATGTGAAGATCGTCGGTCTTCAATCATCGTCTTCAACTTTGACTCTTCATCGTCGTAGTGATTATCCGGAATGGGTTAAACCTGGTCTTTTCGAATAACTCGCGTATTTTTATAGTAAAAATAAAGTACTATAAAAACACATCCAATGCCTCATTCCAATTTAGAATATTCTAAGATAAATTCTTTAAATTTATCCTTAAATCTTTCTTTTAAAGATTTATTAAAACCCCAATTTGGTTTTAAATATCAAAAATCATTATTCAATGATTATTTATATTTAAGAAATTAATTTTATCTTTAACTGGGTCAAAGAACTAATGTCATTTAAAACATAGTTCACGGTAAACCCAAAATCATCTTCCATAAAATATGGAATTTTCACAGAAATCAAATCAATATATACTCGTTATAAATTTCTGTATCCGAACAATAATTTAAACGGGATAACGGCAAAGCCTCTTAAATTCCGTATGTAGTATCGATATTCTTTTACAGAAGCTTATCTCGGTTATTATTAATTCGAATTCCATTTAACTCCAATTTAATATATTAAACTGGAAAACTTGGCTTTTGGAAAATTCCCCTTTAAATCTTAATAAAAGATTTATAAATTCCAAATCATATTTTACTGTCAGTTGGGTTAAAGAACACATGTCACTTAAAAACACAGTTCACAATAAACCCAACTCACATTTCATCTTATCAATTACCAAATGTAATTGAAAACTTTAATAACCTAAATTAAAAGATTATTCATTTCATACGGGGTTTAAGAACAGTGTTATTTAAGACACTATTCACGACAAACCCAAAATCCAATTTATTTAATTTAACTTCAATTAAATATTAGCAAATTGGAAAACTTCATTAAATCTAAATTTAATGATTGTCCTAGTTAATAACTAGTTCATTTCAATAAAAATATTTTTTCTTTCTAAAATATTTTCTAAAACATTATTTTTCTAGAATATTCTTTATTGGAATGCGACTCAATCAACAACCATATATTGCATGTAATCAATAATCATGATAAATAATTATCAAGAATTCAAATAACACCCAAAGTGGATTCTAGACTAAATATTGGGACTAGTGTAGATCGAATATCATCCCAACACCCGTATGGGGTTTCATCCAACAATCAAATAATAAATTATTTGTACACTTGGGCAATGTGTAAAAATTATCGACCCAATCACATAAACAAGTCGGATGACTTATAAATGGAAGTGTAATATTCAGTTTGAATATACTAACAACATATTTAAGACATCAAACATTTCAACATCACAGACATATGTTTCAATCCTTTTTATTGTGAACAAATGACAATAAAAATCTAGTCTTTTATTCCCATTGTTTTTATTGTTGACAAATGACAATAAAATCCTAACTTTTATTTCAATCCTTTTTATTGTTAACGAATGACAATAAAATCTTAACTCTTATTTATTGACCAAAATGTATATTTTTGATCTCATTCATTTTTAAATGACAAAATGAATATTTTATTTCATCCTTTTTAAAATGACAAAAATGTCTCCTTTATCCTAATTCTTTTAAAGTGACAAAAATTGTAATTTTGTCTATTTCCTTTTCAATGTTACAAAATATGATACTTTTGTCTAATCTTTGCAATGTAACAAAATATGATGATTTTTGTCTAATCTTTTCAATGTAACACAATATGATACTTTTGTCTAATCTTTTAAAGTAAACAAAAATGTTAATTTTTGTCTTCATTCTTTTAAAGTAAACAAAAATGCTAATTTATCTTTAATCCTTTTTAATGATCAAAATGTAATCTCTCTTCTTAATGAACAAAAATGTATTTTTTGGTTAAACTCGTTTTAATGACCTAAAAATAATTATTTTGGTTAACTCTTTTATTTATGACCAAAAATAAATGTTTTTGTTTCATTACTTATAAATGACAAAATGTGTATTTTTACTTCATTCTTTTTTTATGTGACAAAAATGTCCATTTCTAATTCATTCTTTTTAATGTATAAAAATATACATTTCTAATTCATTCTTTTTTTAATGTATTAAAATATACATTTCCAATTCATTTTTTTGATGTGACAAAAATATCTCCTTTTTGATGTAAACAAAAATGATAATTTCAATTTAACAAAAATGTGATAATTTGTTTGATCCTTCTAATGTAAACTGAATGTGATGATCTTGTCTAATCCTTTTAATGTAAACAATATTAATTTTGTATAATCCTTTTAATGTAAAAAAAATGACTATTTTGTCTAACCCTTTTTTAAATAAACAAAAATGTTTCTTTTATCATATTTAACATTTCTAAACAAAAATGTTTCTTATATTCACTAATAAAGTTTTGACAATTAATATGACATGTTTATGTTAACATAAAAAGGTAATTTTATGTGTTCACAAATTTCTAATCTCACTTAGCAAAATAAAGATGCTAACTTTATTTCAAACATGGAATATATGTTTACTTCTATTTCATAACAGACATGATGTATATATATTTAATTTAACAATTCCCTAATTAACATAATTGTTAATTTCAACAATTTAACAAACATACTACTAACAGATCAAATTAGCCCAAACTTGGTTATGATTATCGAATATTAATTATATAATAAAAGAATATGATTTCTCACCTTGGTTTGAAGCGGATCTAAAATTCTAACAAGTTCAGATTTTGTTTTACTCAGTTCAGAAGTATAGATCTTGTTGAGGCGATTCCAACGCAATCAGTTTCATATCATTCCGTTCTGATTTGAAGAAGTTATGATCATTTATATTTTGGATTACAAAATAAAAATAATTAAGATAATAATTTAAACTTTAATTACATTCTTTGGCCTCTAATCCTTCTTCCTCTTCTTCGTTAACAACAGGAACCCATAAACCCAAACTTCGATTATTAGGTTTCCAAATCACAGCCACCCTAGGACACCGGAACACGATCGGCCTTCACCACCTCCACCGCCTTGGAACCCTCCCTACGCGCCGCCGACATGGGCCAACTCGCATGCATCTCGAGGGAGAAAAAGGGGTTCGAACGTGCCACCTTCCTTGCCGGAATTCCACCTCCACGTCGTCCAGAAACTGATCACCACCCTATAGAAATGGAGCTGGAGAAGATCTCAACTATTTGGCTTTGGATCCATTGATTAATTCGAAGAGGGATAGGAGAAATTAAGGATTGAATTTAGAGCATCTTCGGCCATTGGTTTCATGTATACGGCGGTTGTACAAAATGGCTAGGGTTTGGTATTTCCAACCGTATTTATACCAGTATGTATAGCGTATTATATTATATTTTTATTTATTTATTTTCTAAAAATATCTGTGTACTGAAACAAACTCCAAATCAAACCCAACGAGTGTCGCCCCTAGCTAATAACCCCCATCCCAGGCACCATGGAACATGTTTCGTAACCCAATTCAGCTGTTACGATATGTTTTTCTTTAAATTAAATTATAAATCATTTAATTATTAAATTTAAACGTACATTTTAAATTACCGGGACCACAAACTGACTCTAAAAATTTCAAAAAAATTATTTCTAGTTATGTTTTGACAATACGGTCCTAACAAAACTAATTTCGTCAAATTTCGTGACCGTTGGAAAAATGGCCATTTTCAAGTCGATTAAATTTGACTGAAACTGACAAAACACGATTTCCTTTGCCACTCTCACATATTAATTCAAAAAATTATGAAAATTGAAGCCTAGCAATAATTTGACATTCCGGTTCCAACAAAAGTGGTTTCGTCGAAAACAGAGGTCGTTTGCAAAATGGCTATTTTTAAGGCCAATATATTTAATTAAAATATATTTAAATTCTATCGCGACTTTTCTAAATTTTAAACTGGACATAACTTTCTATTTTTGAAGTGAAATTTCAGTTTTTCAGATTCGTTAGAAAGATATTGTTAAACAGATTCAAATATTTCTTGTTTCGTTCAATTCTGATTTAAAATGAATTATGTATATTCAGTCAAAGTTCAAATTCAAATTTTCAAACTGCAGCACTGTTTTAAACTCCTTTTATAATTAAATTAAATTTATTCGTTTTAACTTCAATTAAAATAATTTTTTAGTCATTATTATTTAAATATATTATTTTAAATATTAAAATCCATTAAAATTTCTAAAATAAAAATTTTAAATTGGCCCCAAAATTCCGGGTTGTTACAATCTCCCCCACTTAAAATCTTTTCGTCCTCGAAAAGGAACATAGCTAAAAGTTGTTAAATTAACCAACTCAACTTTCAATTTTAATTTATTGGTTTCAATAATTTTATTAGTTAAACTAATAATCAACATCACAACCAACAATCAATTAGGTGATTAACTTTTTAAATATATATAACTTTTATATATAGTCAAAAATCATATTTTTAGTGCAAATCATAGCAATATACCCTATCTAAGTTTTGGTTCTCACAGCAGCCATGGAAATATATAGATATACCACTTTCGAAACTCGAACATAAATTTTGATGATGTTTCGAACCACCATCAGAACATCTCCCTGCGACTAAAGTGTGATTCTATATCTATCCAGTATAATAAAACTTCGAATATCCGTTAATTACTCGTATATTCAAAATCTTTATATACTCGATTGTCCACATAAAAATATAATAATATACTCAAATACGTATTTTAAGACAAAACTTTAAAAACTAAATTATTATTATTTTTATTATTATTTTTTAGAGAAAATAATACTCTTCACACTCGTTCTAGGATACTACTGATCCTATCTCTAACGAGTTATTCTCAATGGATATTACTAATCCAATCTCTGATGAATCCTTTCGTTCGGTTCTAATGTGTCTTGTTCTCGAGCTCTGTAAACAATGCTCTGATACCAAATGAAACGACCCAAACTTCCCCGTAAAGGAAAGCCTGAATTGCTTTGAGAACAACACACATCAGAACACAAACTGAAGAACATTTTATTGCTGATTACAATAATTACATCAGAGTACAAGAATATAACGAAGTATGAATACTTATTACACAACAGAAATTCAATAATATCAAAGATTTAAATTACATTTTAAATAACAGCGGAAAATAATAGAAATATACAACCGAAAGGAATACATGGATACAGAGCTTCCCGAATATCGCTTCAGCTGTAAACCACGATTCTGTAAATATCTGCAAAAAGCTACTCGACTGTCCGTGTGGAAAATATGGGCACCCGAGTTTTCCAGTGAAACAAACTACAGGTTAGTCATGGGATTGGTGTGAGAAATCTTAACTTAACTTATCTAATAATAAGGTTAATCATAGGACCACGCCGCTAACGCGGAACGAGTTTACTCCATTGGATTGCCAGTGCATAAAGTAAAGTAAATCGTTACACAACGCAATGCTTTTTTAAAAAAATGAAACCATTATAAGACTCAAGTCCCATCACACAATGCAACGCAAACCGGAGGATAGAGTTTTACCTTATAATGGTCAAAAGATGCTTGATACGATAAAAAACGGATTTAATATTAGTGTGTATATATATGGGTATATATATTTAAAAAACATTTCAATCATAATGCATCAATCATAGATGACATAGTACCCCATCCTACAATGTCGCCATACTATTCTACAATCAAAACCGCAAGGTCGTATTGGAAATTGGATTTCCATCATGAGTCGAGGCTAGGGATCGTCCCCTCCGATTCGAGACACTCTAGCAAATGCCTCAGGATCCCCCGCAGTGAACCCTTGGAGTGGTAGGGCCGCTCCACACCTGTCGAAAGTGGATTGGAAATTCCTGAACACACGCTTCCCGGTCCTTTTAGACCTCCATATGACCACTAACGGCCTATAAATCCGTGGCGCCTCAAAATCCATCATCCACATAAGTAAAATGTCAGCGCTGGTAGGTCCCTGACACCACTCTAGCTAGAAAGAAACGTGTGCACTCCCTACGGTCCATATCCCGTTTTTGACTCATACCGGGGTGTGAGGCTCGCGAAGTCACGCTACACACAAAACTATGCCGTAATAGACTATACTTTGATCATCCTACAAGGTCCTGCTTTTCAACAAAAGCCTTGATCAATTGCATCTTGGCGTGCCACATTGACAATTCACGCCATGCAATCAATCACTATCAATATATACCAGGGTGTTAAGCAGAGAATAAATTCTCCACCACCAATCAGATATACATTAATAAAAATCAATTTAATTCACATGGAACGAAATCCAATGTCAGACATGTATCCATTTACAAGTCCATTCTGGGTCTGAACGAAACCGAAGACACCTGAAAGGTCCTCGCATATCCGGACAATCAACAATACGTCTGGACGGCTACCATTAAAGCCCCTTCAAGGTAGCTACTCCCATCATGGGTCTCAGTAGCAACGCATCCATTCGATGTGAAGATTGTCGGTCTTCAATCACCGTCTTCAACATTGACTCTTCATCGTTGTTGTAATTATCCAGAATGGGTTAAACCCGGTCTTTCCGAATAACTCGCGTATTTTTATAGTAAAAATAAAGTACTATAAAAACACATCCAACGCCTCATTCCAATTCAGAATATTCTAAGATAAATTCTTTAAATTTATCCTTAAATCTTTCTTTTAAAGATTTATTAAAACCCCAATTTGGTTTTAAATATCAAAAATCATTATTCAATGATTATTTATATTTAAGAAATTAATTTTATCTTTAACTGGATCAAAGAACTAATGTCATTTAAAACATAGTTCACGGTAAACCCAAAATCATCTCCCATAAAATATGGAATTTTCACAGAAATCAAATTAATATATACTCGTTATAAATTTCTGTATCCAAACAATAATAAAAATGGAATAACGGCAAAGCCTCTTAAATTCCGTATGTAGTATCGGTCTTCTTTTATAGAAGCTTATCTCGGTTATTATTAATTCGAATTCCATTTAACTCCAATTTAATATATTAAATTGAAAAACTTGGCTTTTGTAAAATTCCCCTTTAAATCTTAATAAAAGATTTATAAATTCCAAATCATATTTTACTGTCAGTTGGGTTAAAGAACACATGTCACTTAAAAACACAGTTCACAATAAACCCAACTCACATTTCATCTTATTTCAATTACCAAATATAATTGAAAACTTTAATAATCTAAATTAAAAGATTATTCATTTCATACGGGGTTTAAGAACAGTGCTATTTAAGACACTATTCACGACAAACCCAAAATCCAATTTATTTAATTTAACTTCAATTAAATATTAGCAAATTGGAAAACTTCATTAAATCTAAATTTGATGATTGATCCTAGTTAATAACTAGTTCATTTTAATAAAAATATTTTTTCTTTCTAAAATATTTTCTAAAATATTATTTTTCTAGAATATTCTTTATTGGAATGCGACTCAATCAACAACCATATATTGCACGTAATCAATAATCATGATAAATAATTATCAAGCATCCAAATAACACCCAAAGTGGATTCTACACTAAATATTGGGACTAGTGTAGATCGAATATCATCCCAACACCCGTGTGGGGTTTCATCCAACAATCAAATAATAAATTATTTGTGCACTTGGGCGATGTGTAAAAATTATCGACCCAATCACATAAACAAATCGGATGACTTATAAATGGAAGTGTAATATTCAGTTTGAATATACTAACAATATATTTAACACATCAAACATTTCAACATCACAGACATATGTTTCAATTCTTTTTATTGTGAACAAATGGCAATAAAAATCTAGTCTTTTATTCCCATTCTTTTTATTGTTGACAAATGACAATAAAAATCCTAACTTTTATTTCAATCCTTTTTATTGTTAACGAATGACAATAAAATCTTAACTCTTATTTATTGACCAAAATGTATATTTTTGATCTCATTCATTTTTAAATGACAAAATGAAGATTTTACTTCATCCTTTTTAAAATGACAAAAATGTCTCCTTTATCCTAATTCTTTTAAGGTGACAAAAATTGTAATTTTGTCTAATTCCTTTTCAATGTAACAAAATATGATACTTTTGTCTAATCTTTGCAATGTAACAAAATATGATGATTTTTGTCTAATCTTTTCAATGTAACACAATATGATACTTTTGTCTAATCTTTTAAATTAAACAAAAATGTTAATTTTTGTCTTCATTCTTTTAAAGGAAACAAAAATGCTAATTTTTCTTTAATCCTTTTTAATGATCAAAATGTAATCTCTCTTCTTAATGAACAAAAATGTATTTTTGGTTAAACTCTTTTTAGTGACCCAAAAATAATTATTTTGGTTAACTCTTTTATTTATGACCAAAAATAAATGTTTTTTTTCATTCCTTATAAATGACAAAATGTGTATTTTTACTTCATTCTTTTTTTATGTGACAAAAATGTCCATTTCTAATTCATTCATTTTAATGTATAAAAATATACATTTCTAATTCATTCTTTTTTTAATGTATAAAAATATACATTTCCAATTCATTTTTTTGATGTGACAAAAATATCTCTTTTTGATGTAAACAAAAATGATAATTTCAATTTAACAAAAATGTGATGATTTGTTTGATCCTTTTAATGTAAACTGAATGTGATGATCTTGTCTAATCCTTTTAATGTAAATAAAATATTAATTTTGTATAATCATTTTAATGTGAACAAAATGACTATTTTGTCTAACCCTTTTTTAAATAAACAAAAATGTTTCTTTTATCATATTTAACATTTCTAAACAAAAATGTTTCTTCTATTCCCTAATCAAGTTTTGACAATTAATATGACATGTTTATGTTAACATAAAAAGGTAATTTTATGTGTTCACAAATTTCTAATCTCACTTAGCAAAATAAAGATGCTAACTTTATTTCAAACATGGAATATATATTTACATCTATTTCATAACAGACATGATGTATATATAATTAATTTAACAATTCCCTAATTAACATAATTGTTAATTTCAACAATTTAACAAACATACTACTAACAAATCAAATCAGCCCAAACTTGGTTATGATTATCAAATATTAATTATATAATAAAAGAATATGATTTCTCACCTTGGTTTGAAGCGGATCTAAAATTCTAACAAGTTCAGATTTTGTTCTACTCAGTTGAGAAGCGTAGATCTTTCTGAGGCGATTCCAACGCAATCAGTTTCGTATCATTTCGTTCTGATTTGAAGAAGTTATGATCATTTATATTTTGGATTACAAAATAAAAATAATTAAGACAATAATTTAAACTTTAAATTACATTCTTTGGCCTCTAATCCTTCTTCCTCTTCTTCGTTAATAGCAGGAACCCATAAACCCAAACTTCGATTATTAGCTTTCCCAATCGCAGCCACCCTAGGACACCGGAACACGATCGGCCTTCACCACCTCCACCGCCTTGGAACCCTCCCTGTGCGCCGCCGACATGGGCCAACTCGCACGCATCTCGATGGAGAAAAAGGGGGTCGAACGTGCCACCTTCCTTGCCAGAATTCCACCTCCACGTCATCCAGAAACCGATCACCACCTATAGAAATGGAGCTGGAGAAGATCTCAACTATTTGGCTTTCGATCCATTGATTAATTCGAAGAGGGATAGGAGAAATTAAGGATTGAATTTAGAGCATCTTCGGCCATTGGTTTCATGTATACGGTGGCTGTACAAAATGGCTAGGGTTAGGTATTTCCAACCGTATTTATACTAGTATGTATAGTGTATTATATTATATTTTAATTTATTTATTTTCTAAAAATATCTGTATACTGATACAAACTCCAAATCAAACCCAACGAGTGTCGCCCCAAGCTAATAACCCCCATCCTGGACACCATGGAACATGTTTCGTAATCCAACTCGGCTGTTACGATATGTTTTTCTTTAAATTAAATTATAAATCATTTAATTATTAAATTTAAACGTACATTTTAAATTACTAGGGCCACAAACTGACTCTAAAAATTTCAGAAAAATTATTTCTAGTTATGTTTTGACGATACGGTCCTAACAAAACTAATTTCGTCGAATTCCGAGACCATTGGAAAAATGACCATTTTCAAGTCGATTAAATTTGACTAAAACTGACAAAACATGATTTCCTTTGCCACACTCACATATTTATTCGAAAAATTATGAAAATTGAAACCTAGCAATAATTTGACATTACGGTTCCAACAAAAGTGGTTTCATCGAAAATAGAGGTCGTTTACAAAATGGCTATTTTTCAGGCAAATATATTTAATTAAAATATATATAAATTCTATAGCGACTTTGCTAAATTTTAAACTGGACGTAACTTTCTATTTTTGAAGTGAAATTTCAGTTTTTGAGATTCGTTAGAAAGATATTGTTAAACAGATTCAAATATTTCTTGTTTCGTTCAATTCTGATTTAAAATGAATTATGTATATTCAGTCAAAGTTCAAATTCAAATTTTCAAACTACAGCGCTGTTTTAAACTCCTTTTTATAATTAAATTAAATTTATTCGTTTTAACTTCAATTAAAATAAATTTTTAGTCGTTATTGTTTAAATATATTATTTTAAATATTAAAAATCCATTAAGATTTCTAAAATAAAAATTTTAAATTGGCCCCAAAATTCCGGGTTGTTACATAATTTCTCCCATTATATTATCAAAATCAACCATTTACATTCTTTTGCTAAGGTTATATTTTTACACAACTTTGACGGTCCCTTCAACTGTCTCCTATGTTAAATTTCTTGAATAGTTACCTGATTGACGTGTTACTAATACAAACTTCTTGAAAAACTCTTCTTGTAATATTTTGATTTTGATTGATTATAGTGATAACAATAGAAATGACACAGATAATCCCACATAAGGCAGTTTATGAATTTTAATTTTCTTGCATCTTTCAATATCTTATTGTAATAGCTCACGTTATCCCTTATACCACCTTTTGAATTATTGTTGCGTAGTTTGAAAAGTTTAGTAAGGGTATGTTTTACCTTTGTGCTTTAACGCTTTCATTTTCTTTGAACCAAATACCAGTCATGTAAATCTATAGTTTTCCAACTATTAGCAATAATCAAGGCTTCATGTTGCATTTATTGCTTTTAGTTTTTAGGTAAAATACCTTTTTACTCTTTAATTTTGCATAAATTAGCTCAGTTAAATTGTTTACTTTATACACATACACTTTATTTTTATCCATTTATTTTACCAATTTTGAGTGCATAATTAAAAATTACTCCACCAAAAATTTACATAGTTAGCATATTCTTTATGGTTACACTTGTTGCTCTGTTGATTTAGTTTGCACACTTCAGTTACTAATGCATGAGTTGTTTAGACTTCATAAGTTGCAGCTCAGGTCGTATATTTTAATCCATTATCTATTATTGCCTTTGTATGTTCAATGTTATTAGATTAACAAAATCTCTAAGTTCTCTCATCGACATTTTGGTGATTAATGAAGTAGTTGTTTAACATGAACTGGGTACAAAGAATAACAAATATCTATTTTGGATTTTATATGGATTATTAATATGAGGTATGATCTACCCAAGCATCCTATAAAAAAATATCTACATAATTATTTCACATGTTTAGCAAACCAATTTACTGAACAAAATTAAATCTGTTGTTTGAACTTTGAACTCACAAATTATATTCAATTAGAATCCTAAAAAAAATTGAATACTGGACTATATTCATATGTTATAATTTGTTAAGTGTAATAACAGTAACCATCTTCTTTCTGAAATATTCTCGAATTCAGTGGAAAATATTGATTTTAATATTTGTATGGATGAAATTGGGCGTATCTAACATTTACTACGTATTTATCAAAGTTCAAATTTATTATCCCATTTTTAAAAACATATATTATTTGAAATGTCCATTTGCAATATACAATTGCCCATATACTGATATGGATATCTCTACATAAATCTAGTAGATAAATTTTTGAAAATAAATTTATAAAATTGGCATTTGGAATCATAATAGTATAATAAACATGAAAAATATCTATTGTGTCTTTCACAAAGAGCTTGTCTATTCTGTTATTGCATATAAAATTATAAAATAGAATATTTAGCTCTTTATATATTTCTTTTGTTTGGGCTCAAATTCTATTCTATCTTAGCTTTTCCTTTTCATTGATTTTGATTCTAAATATCACTCTTTTATTAATTTGACAAAACAAAATTTTCCTGCATTTAAACTGATTCATTCTATTATGTGCAAAGTTCAGCAAGTGACCTACGTAATTAAACATTTAGCGGTTCTGTAGTTGTGGAGGTGCAAAAACGTGTAGCAGGGATAAAGTGGGAAAATAGCGGGGGTACAAAAAGGTACATTAGATGTAAAAAAATAAGTATTTTAAAATTAATTAATTATCATTCTCACATTATTTTTGTAGAAGAAACTAATATCCATTAATCTTATATAATAAAATAAAAAATATCATGGTTACACACATTAGAATTGATGACTATAATAGACTTCTACCACACATTGGACACTTATCTGTTAAAATTATCTTTTTACACTAACTTTATTAATTTGTTTTAAAAGAGAACTAGTCAAATCAAGCTTTATATATTAATGGTGCTAAAGCGGGCACAATAAAGCGTTGATTTAGCGGGTGTAGCTGGAAACAGCGGAATTTAAAGTGAATCTACTGTTCATTAGTGCTAAACAGAAACCGCGTAGCGGTTAAAGGGTGCTACGTGAAATAACGGGGATTTTGTGGGGATTTAGCTGCACAGCATGTGACCATCTGAATTAATTCTCCACGTTCATACTTATCTCTATTACTCGGTTATTTGTAATGAATTTATGGGTCGAATTTGTATTTAGGCTCCCTATTCCATATGTATTTATTTTCATGATGACATATTAATCTTTTCTAAAACTTGCATTAGTTGTCCAGGTTACTCATAGAAACCTCATCCCTTTTATTTTTCTTCTCGGCTCATTCATTTCATTTTTCCATTATTCTTTGTTGTTTTACTACCAGTTTGTATTTTATTTTGGGCATTGTTATTGACACTCTATTTTTTGTTAAGGGGGAGGGGGGATTTTAAGGACACTCCACTTTTTTTAAATTGTTAAGGGGCGCAATGTAGGTGACTATTTTTTTTACTTTTTACGCTTTTACCCTTACTTCTAAAAATTAATCACCGTAAAATTATATGTCCCCTAAATCATAAATACCCTAAATCGTTTCAACTGCAAAATTACTTTAGAGAAAAGCCGAAGAAAAATTTGTGAGAATGAAGAAAACATCATTATCCTCTCTACCAGATCGTGGAATAGCGCAAAAGCTAATAGAAAGGTACATGATATTGATTTTCATTCTTCTTTATTTTTATGGTTGTAGTTAAATTTTTTCATTTTAAAAGTTTTGATTTTTGTGCGATTAGTCGAATCGACTCATCGAATTCTGAAAAATTTGGGGAATTACTGGACGCAAATTTTGTTATTTCGGTAGGGGGATGTCGTGATGATGAACATAAGATGAAATTAATCCTAAACGGGTAATGAGGTAAAATTACATTTATTTGTTAAAGGGCTACTTTCCTCATTAGTACCCCCCCTTAACAATTTTTTTTAAAATAAAAAATTGGCCTCCCTCTAACAATATTTGGAGTGTCAATAACATTGCCCTTTATTTTCCATAACTGTTAAAGACTAAAATGGCACTAACATCAAAGTTGAATGAAAGCACCTGCCGTTCTTAGGCAATCAAATTAGATAAGGTATAAACAATATAAAATAAATGGAAAATGAAAGAAGTAAAGAGTAGAAAGAGAAGAAAACACAAGATTTGTAGCGGCTCGGCTGTTAATGAAACCTACATCTATTAATAGATTCAGTACATTCTCGGTGTTTATTACAATGATATTAAGTATAGATATTTGACTAATTCTCTAAAGATAGAAGAAACTGAGAACAAAAGTACAAAGGACTATTGGAATAGATTACAATAGCCCTGTTGATGAGATGTCCTTGCTGTCTTTGGAGGATATGGGTGTTGGAGGAATGATTTGGTAGCGCATAGGCAGGGAGAAATCAGATCTCTCTCATGCAAGAAGTAAAGGGGTATTTATAGGTGTCTAGAAATGACGTGGGCTAAGATATTGTACAAGTTGGTCCAACACGGGGATAAAATGCCTTACCTAAAAGATGACATCATTCTGACTAATGCTTATGGATTGATACCGGTCCCTGGCCTATGGATCGATAACGATCAATATATTTAGTGAGTTTTTGGATCTCCTTTGCTTCTTTGTTCCTTTTATGTTCTTGTGATGCTATATACCAAGTTGCGTATAATTAGGACTTCATTTGTACATACTTGAGAATTGAGCCATATATAATTGTCTTCAAAACGCGCAATCAATTAAGTATGTAACACCAAACATTTTAAGTAATAAAATAATCAAAATAATTACATAAGTAATATGCATTTGAAATTTGAAAACAATCGCATGTTATAAAATAAGGAATAAATAAAAAGTTGTCATCATGCAAACATAACGTTGCAATGACATAAATAGTCTTAAATAAAAAGAAGAGTCAGAAGAATGAATGGAAGCTAATTAATATCACGTCATAAGTTAATAAATATAATGCAAAGTTAAAGATTAAAAATGAAAAACTAGTTAATAGTAACACACATGTAAGCATGTGTAAATATATGTTTATTCAAAAGAATATATATATCGAAAGCAATGCGCATTTGAATTTGAAAGATTATATGTATCATTAATTATATTAATGTGAACATAAATGTAAATAACATCAAAGTCGAAAGTAAATAATTAATTATGGAATGTTGACATGCATATGAACACGCATATATATAAAAATATGTATAGACATAAATGTTGGGGATTGCGGAAAGGATCGTTAAGACAAAAAAAAATTAGGGGGGTGAGTAGTATTTTTGAGAATTTAAACAAAATCTAAAACTTATGTGATATGAATCAAACAATCACAGATACATAACCAAACACAGGCACATATTAAATAGAATTAAAAATACAGAAAAGGAAAGAACACACCGGATTTTATTTTGGTTCGGATTGCTCCTACGTCCAGTCCCGCACAATGCTGGATTACGCAGTTTTATTACTATATCAATATCCAACTACACCCCTTGATTTTACGACTACAAGTTAACACCGCTCCCGTTCCTAGATTTCACGGCAACAAGGAAAACACCGATTCTGTTCCTTAATTTCACTGCAACAAGGAAAACACCGATTCCATTCCTTGATTTCACGGCTACAAGGAGAGCATTGATTCCCAAATACCTCCAAACAATTATAATAGCCTTATAACTCTTCAATAGCACTTGATTCAGAGAGTAATGAGTGTAGAGAGAAGAAGATTAGTGAAAACAGAATTGAATTCGGTAGAGTATAGGCGTAGGAATCGTAAAAATGATAAGAAATAATGGTGTAATGAAAGAGAGTGAAAGTGGAGAAGAAGGGGTGATTAAAAATTTGAAATCAAGCCCTTTTTATAGTGTGTGATAGGTTGCAACGCTCCAGAACCGTCACAAATAGTGAAAAGACACTTTCAAATTTGAAAAAATGACAGTTATATGTCGACATGGTGTTTTCTATATGTCGACATACACTTAGTGCAAAATTAATTTTTGAGCATTTTTCAAGTGTTTTGATATAAATATAATTCTAGAAATTCTTAAATTAAAATATAGTGTTATAAATTAATATTATAAAGTAGGAAATCATATGAAAACATAAATATAAACTACATAAACATATTTATAAAATTATAAAGTTTAAAACTATATAAAGTATAGATATATAAATATATAAAACTTAAAAACTTGAGTTTGAAAACAAAAGTAAAGTAAGAAAGAAAAATAGAAAAGATAGAAAAATAAAATAAAGAGGATTGAAGATAGAATTTGAAATTTGAAAACAAAATTTGAATTTGAACTTGGAGTGCAATTTAGAGTCTTACATAATCTAGACTCTATAACTATAATAGTCTTGAACTCTTGAAATCTTGAATACTCATGAGTCTTGAAATATCTCTGAATTCTGAATCTCTGATGTCTTTAAATTGTACAGTCTTCAGTAATATTTCCTGTATATAAATCCTGCATATGTGTGTGTGTATGAACAAAAGTGTTAGTATATATTTTACAATCAATTAATATTGAAATAAGGTTGTTGTCATCAAAACTCCATTCTCCAACCATCTCTCCATTTTTGATGATGAAAACCTTATTTTATAAAATATCATACCTACATATACATGTTGATGATGATCCTTTAAATACACCCCATGTCTATATGAATCCTATAAGCTATGTCTATATTTTATAATTTCTACCCCTTTGGGATTATCAAAAAGAAATTCTAAAACAACTCAATAAGAAATTAAGTAACTAATCCTATTATAATAATCTCCCTTAATCTATAACTAGTTCAAATAGAATACTCCCCTAAGTAAAGTATTCATTTAATAATTTATACTCCCCCTTAATCTTATATCCATATTATTTTATGTTTATAAAGTTATAACTAATTATAACACTTATCTTATAAACATAAACAATTATTGCATTAAACTTGAGTTTGTACAAATACACGAATTTATATAAGCACGATTTATTGTAAGAACGCAAAGAATGAAAATCAAAGAAAACCTTAAACACTAATTATTTTTTACAATTGGAGATTTGTGATTTGGACAATTTGGATAATGGAGACAAAATTCCTCATTACTTTCAATCACATTCCCATTTTGGTCGAATATGACCTCTCTTACACGTACAACGTTATCATCTTCTTCCGTAATCGTTGGTTGAGTCTCTTGAGGTTCTTCTTCCTCCGTCATTTCTTCTTCTAGTTCTTCCTCTTGTTCTTCCTCTGGCTCTTCCTCCTCATCTATGGTTTGATTATCATCGTTGATGATAATCGAATTAGCCTCGTTATCCATTATAAACTTTAGGAGTCTTCTTATTACTTTCCCATGCCTATTTTTCTCTTAACTCATTCTAATCTAGAGTACTTATATTTCGGCCATCATTTGCAGAGAATACTCCATATTTTCTTCGATTTTGATGATATGAGAAAGCGTAGATCGTTGAAATGGACCCCCGGATGGTCCAGCGGATGAACCAGAGTTGATTTGGTTGTTTAAATTTGTGGAAGCCATTGTTTATGTCAGTTTTGAATTTTTACAGAGAAGAGAAATGAAAATGAAGAAGAAAAGTCGAAGTAGAAGGTTCAAATAATTAATATAACTAACTTTTGGTGGGAATTAAATTTAAAATTCTGGCAGTTATATGTCGACATATGAATAAATATACGTCGACATACTTTAGTTTTAAAATTTATTTTTCTAATTTCTTATGTTATATTACAGTATATTTAATTATTCTAACTCACTTGGTGAACATATGCCTAATTCTCTTCTAAATTTAGTGAATGTTGCTTTGTTTAATGGTTTTGTTAATATATCCGCTATTTGTTTATCTGTTTCTATAAATTCAAGTGAAATTTTCTCTTTACTTACATTATCTCTTAGAAAATGATGTTCGTATATCGATATGTTTAGTTCTTGAACAATGAGCTGGATTTTTTGAAATATTTATAACACTTGTATTATCGCAATATATTGGAGATTTATTTATTTTTTAATCCAAAATCATTTAAAGTTTGTTGCATATATATTACTTGTGAACAAGCCAAAGCAGCAGAGATATATTCTGCTTTCGTTTTTGACAGAGGTACAATATTTTATTTTTTTACTAAACCACGAGACTAGTGAATGTCCTAAGAAGTGACATGTTCCACTAGTACTTTTGCGATCGGATTTACATCCTGCGTTGTCAGCGTCACAGCAAGAAACTAAATCGAATAAATCATCCTTAGAGTAAAACAATCCAAAATCTGATATATGCTTTACATACCTTAGAATACGTTTTATGGCTTTTAAACGTGTCTCCTTAGGTTGCGACAAATATCTTGCACAGAGACATACATTATGCATTATATCTAGTCTACTAGTAGTTATATATAATAACGATCCTATCATTCCTTTGTATAATTTTTGATCCACATTTTTAGATGTATCATCTTTACTTTATGCTATATTAGTCACCATAGGTGTTGGTCTTCCATTTGTTGTTGTTAGATTATATTTATTAATTAGATCTCTTGCGTATTTTTCTTAACTAATAAATATTCCATTCTTTAATTGATGAATTTGCAATCCTAGAAAGAATGATAGTTCTCCCATATGACTCATTTCAAATTCTTTAGTCATAATATCTGAAAATTCTTTATTCATCTTATCATTTATCGATTCAAAAATTATATCGTTAACATACGTAACACCCCATCTCCGTTAAGGTCACTCACAAAGGAAATGCCCTAACTTCGGTGGAGCATTTTTGGTACAGGTTGCAGAAAAATTACAAGACAGACAAATAAAGCAGCGGAAAATAAATAACCTTTATTGATTAAAACACAGCTTGTACAAAGATTATTTTACAACACCAACACTTATTACAACAAAGCATCTGTCTTGTTTAAAATAAAGAAGCATAAACTAACAATGATATTCCCCATGAAAGCATGAGCCAGCCATAGCAGTAGAAATTGGAGTTCAAAGCAATGCGTCAAAGAATCTTCAAGCTCGCAAAGAGTAACGGTCCAAAATGAGCTGAGCTATTCCCTCCCTGGCTACCTAGAGGGGAAACAGAAGAAAAGAGGCGAAAACAAACTAGGTCAGACATAAGTGTGGTAAGTCCAGTTATACTTCAGCATGTAAACAAGAAAAGGACCATGACATGAACAAACTGAACTTAGAACCATACCATAGTGATAAGATAATCTTAAAACAAGACAAGGTAAGATTAACGGAATTGGCTATCGCATCCACTTCTATTTCTCTGCACCCACTAAGGACTGTTTCAACTATCATCGTGTGTTCATGATAAAATTATCCCCTTTTTATTGTGTATGCAGTCCCTTTTCCATCGAGTGTTACCTAGATCCAACTAGGGTTTACTTATCGAATGCTTCCTAGATTCAACTAGGGTTTACGCTACCCAGGGCCACTGGGGTTTATGCTACGCTTCTCGGATTCAGGGTTTACGCGACCTAGGTCCAACTAGGGATTATGCTACCTATCGAACGATGCCCCCTAGTCTAGGACACACTACCCAGAGCGGTATATGTTCTTAGACTTTCCCCACGTATGTGTCGTGAATCGTTATCGATGTCTAGATGCACATGTCCTCTATATGTGCGACCCGAGTCCCGTGGCAGGGCTAATCAAGAAACACGGAACTCAGTCGGGAGCTTTAAGTTATCTGCCGATGCAGATGCTAAGGTCTATTTTTGCAGTGGCTATGGTCCCACTTGACTCCTCCCTCAACTAATGAATGAAAGGCACCCAAGAATAACAAGAATGAGAACTATACGCAGGCCCTCTATGCCCCCACAAACCTATTGGCCAACCTCCCCCATAACTAGATAACAAGTATATGGTCTTTTGGAGTTCTCCGCCTTTCCGCTTTACGTATCTCGACTGACTCAAGATGGTAGGTAGACGATGAGTTGCTATCATAGGGCAAAAACCGGTCTCGCCGAATCACGCTGGTCCATCCTAGTCTTTAGGTTGCCTTATTATTGCAACCAAGGCATACCCTTGGCTCTTCTAACGCAGACCTTAACCTTTGTGAGCCAGGAGGATCATCTGCAGCCTCACAGAGGGATACCAAGAGTACCCTCACGTCCCCTCGAAGTCGCGTGCTTCGTATCCCAGTTCATTGGAGCCTTCTTCATGATCAGATGGACGTTCGCCCCTCCTCGTATTCTACTTGGTTTTCTTGACTAAGGTTTACTACTTAGTTCTCTTAACTAAGGTTTACTACTTAGTTTCCTGAATCGTTCGTTTTATTAACTAAGGTTTACAAGTTAGCCTTCTTAACTAAGGTTTACTACGTAGTTCTCTATCTCGTCATGTTGGATTGGTTAAGTGTCATCAGTCAATTCAAGTTGACTTAACCCATTCACTTGTCATGTTAAATTGGTTAAGTGTTATCTTGCGGTTCATGTTGACTTAACCCACCCGTATATCAAGTCAAATTGGTTAAGTGTTATCTTGCGGTTCATGTTGACTTAACCTACCCCTATATCATGTCAAATTGGTTAAGTATTCCTTAACCTTACTCGTTCATCAGGTTATATTGGTTAAGTGTTCCTCATTAACTTAACCCTATTCATTCACCATGCTATAATGGCTAAGTGCTCTTTACTTAACCCCACTTTCTAGTTAACATGTTATAATGGTTAAACATTTACTTAACCTTACCCACTTGTCTAGTTTACATGTTATAATGATTAAGTGTTTCCTTAGTTACTTAACCCCCACAAATCTTGCCTTGTTAACATGTTAAGTTGGTTAAGTGTCCAAATTAACTTAATCCCTATCAATCTTGTCTAGTTAACATGTTGAATTGGCTAAGTGTTTTCTCAATTACTTAACCCCACCCTTCTTGTCTTGTTAACATGTTAAGTTGGTTAAGTGTTTCCTTAATTACTTGACCTCACCATTTCTAGCTTGATTGTTCATGAGCTTTAATTAATTAATTAAAGCACCAACCACTCACATTAGACAGGTATTATTGTGGTTACTGGATATGCCTGTCGGTTCCGGGCAGTTTTATACCACAACTCAGTCTAACATCGGGTCTTTCTAGGCTTGATCCACTAACCTCTCACATTAGACAGATATTGTTGTGGTTACTAGATGTGCCGGGCGGTTCCGGGCAGTTTTACACCACAACTCAATCTAACCTCGGGTTAGGTATTTTCCTCTTCTCTAATTTACATATTTACTATTTATGTAAATTTTCCATAAATCAATTTAGCCTAGATCATATTTGTTTGTCATGCCAATTAACATACTTATATTCTATGCCCAAAACTTGATTTACCTATCAATTAGCCCAACTTGCAGTTTATACCAATATAGATTTAATATTCCCCTTTTTCAGTTCATGCCCAATCTAGATAAATATTCCAATTTACAGTTCATGTCAAAACTAGATTTAATATTCTAGTTTATCGTTTATGTCCAAAACTTGATTTACATGCCAATTACATACTTTGCGGCCAATTAAATTTTATCAATTTATGCCCAAGTCTAATATGCATGTAAATCATTCACTACTATAGCCAATTTAGATTATGTCAACATATTTATTATGCCAAATTAACTTAATTAAGCTACGGCCAATCCTCTCATCATAATCGTACGTATAACATGATTTCACAAGTTTTCTAAGTACTCATGAAATGGCACTAACAAAAGGAATAGGGGATAAGCACAAGAATTGATATAAAAGAATAGGCATGCAAAAATAATGGCTCCAATAGGTTCAATGTACATAATAGTGAATAGGAAAAAACTGGCCAAGTCACACACTAAATATGAGATCCAACATAATCAAGGGAATACGCATAGGTGATTTGGTCCAACATAATGCCAGTTCAAGGTACAACATGATTGGTTAATTGTAACAATGAGAATAGGCATAAGCAACTGACTACAATAGTTATAGGCAATTAACCACAATAGTCATGGGCGACTAATCACAATAATTTCTTAATCAATGTCATAGGCAATATTCTCATAGTTATGAATCATAGTCGTGGGCAACAGTCTCATAGTCACAAATCATAGTCATAGGCAATAATTTCATATGCAACAGTTTCATGGTCGTAATCTTAGGCAAAGGTCTCATAGTCATAGTCATAGTCATAGTCATAGGCAACAGTTTCATCACAAGAATACAACATAGGAAAATCGCATGAATAAACATGAATCCACATAGATAAACTAACAGGGACCGTTCTAATATCAGTTTCTTACAAGCCACGACTTCTAGTTAATGTTTAAATCGGAAATATAACTGTACTTACAAAATATAGGCAAGTCTTGTTTTTCTGAAATCTGTTTTCTGAAGCTGAATAGCTTTCCTTTGATGTAGATTAGTCGTTCTTTTAATTCTATTCAGATTGGAAGAAGATGCACTAGTTCTAGCTTAGATTTCAGTAAAGTAGCGACACCATTCTTATTTTTAATTAGAATAGAGGCAGAGTATAGGCAGAATGAAATTGTATGGAGAGAAAGCTAGGTTTGGGGGTGTTAAATAGGTTAGAGCTCACGAATCAGGTCAGAAAGGCGTCCAGATGCAGAAAAATGGATCTGTCTCCAGATCTGGAAAAAGGAGGGGAGTCAACCGTAAGGTCGACCCTAGTGTCGACTTGTTTACCCAGGTCGACCCTAGTGTCGACCTGGGTCCTGGGCGGGAATTTTCCCGCCTAGCCCGGGTGTCTGTTTTGAATTTCAAAATCTGAATTTTTGAATTTCGGGCTGGTTTTTATTGAAACTTCCGAAGGCCATATCTTCTTCGTACGAAGTCCGATTTACGCAAACTTGGACTCTATTCCAAGAAGAATTTTGAGACGAACGCAATGGTGTAAGCCATTTCCCTTAATTATTTTGTTACAATTTAATTATTCTCTGATTTGTTACTTAACGTATTTCCCTAAAAATACGGGGTGTTACAACATATATTTGTATTAATTGAATATCTTTATTATTTTTCTTAAAAAACAAACTATTATCTAATTTTCCTATTTCAAAGTTTGATTGTAACAAATAATTTCTTAATCTATCATACCAAGCCCTAAGAGCATACATATACGTCTTCCTTAACAAATCCATTTAGAAAAGCACTTTTGACATCCATTTGATATAATTTGAAATTATTATGGTTTGCAAAAGCTAGTAAAATCCTAACAGCTTCTAGTCTTGATACAGGGGCAAAAGTTTCATCATAATATATTCCTTCTTCTTGAGTATAACCTTGTGCTACTAATCGTGCTTTATTTCTTACGACCTCACCATGTTCATTCATTTTATTTTTATAAACCCATTTGGTTCCTATTATAGTTTTATTTTCTGGTTTAGGAACAAGTTCCCATACATCATTCCTAGTAAACTGATTCAGTTCTTCTTGCATAACAATTATCCACAAATCATCGGAAGATGCTTCCTTTGGATTTTTAGGTTCAATAGTCGAAATAAATGCAGTATTACTCATATTATTTAATTGATTGCAAGTTCTCACAACGAATTCAATATCTTCTAAGATATTTTCTACAGGATGATCTCTAAGTAATCTAATCCTTTTATTTGGTTGATTATCTTCTTGATATATTTCATTAATCTCATTTTCACAATCATCTTCATTGTTTTGAGTTATACTTTTATAGTTTTCGTCGAAAGATACGTTTATTGTTTCTTCTATGGTATTGGTTTGAGTATTGAAAACTCTATATGCCTTACTTCTCTCTGAATATCCAATAGACATTCCTTTATCGGATTTCAAGTCAAACTTGTTTAAAATTATCTTTTTTATTTAGTATAGAACATTTACTTCCAAATATTTTAATATATGATACTTTTGATTTCTTATTATACAGAAGTTCGTATGGGGTTTTATGAGTTAAAGGTCAAATTGAAATTCTATTAATAATATAACAAGATGTTGTAACTACCTCAACCCAAAAATTCCTTGGTAAATTACTATCAGATAACATAGTTCTTGCACATTCTTGTATCGTCCTATTTTTACGTTCAACTACTCCAATTTGTTGAGGGGTTCTCGAAATTGAAAAATTATGGATTATTCCCATTTTATTACAATATTTTTCAAAATTTTCATTTTCGAATTCTCCGTTATGATCACTACGTATTTTTTTAATTTTTAGTGATAATAAATTTTGAATTCTTTTAGAAAAAGTTTTAAGTTGATCAAAAGCATCACTTTTATTTTTAAGAAACAAAATCCAAGTAAATCAAGAAAAATCGTCGATTATTACATAAACATATTTATTATGGTTTATCGATTGAACTTGAGATAGACCAAATAAATCCATGTGTTTTAACTCTAATGGTTTTGATGTAGTGGTTTCCTCTTTTGATTTAAATGAACTTTTCTTTAATTTTCCCAGTTGACAAGCATCGCATAAGTTATTAACTTTAAATTTCATTTTGGGTAATCATCTGATTGAATCTAATTTAGAAATCCTAGAGATGTGTTTGAAATTTATATGACCAAATATCTTATGCCAAATCCAGGGGTCACTTGTATTGGCTATAAGGCATAGGTTATCACTGGAGATTTTCATATTCAATATATAGATAGTTTTTTTCTATCTCCTTCGAATATAGCTTTTGAATTCCTATCTTCTATAAAACATTTATTCTTTTCAAAGTTTATTTTATAACCATTATCGAAAAGTTGACTTATACTTAGCAAGTTGTGTTTTAAATTCCTAACTAATAAAACATCAAAAATAGCAAGAGTTTCAAAATTTCTGACATTACTGATTCCAATAATGTATCCTTTAGAGTTATCTCCGAAGTTCACCATTCCACCATCTTCATATTTAAGATTATTGAGTAGTTCTGGATTTCCCGTCATATGTCTCGAACAACCACTATCCAGTATCCATTTGTCCTTTTTCATTTCCACCAACTGCTTTCCATAATTTGAATTCTCAACAGCCATATAACACACCAGTTCGGGATTTGAATTTCCAACAGCCACCTTTCCAGAATTTGAATTCCAAAACCCACTTTACCCATCTTTTCAACTTTTGAATCTTCAAAAGTCGTAGAACACATCTTTTCCTGAATCGAATAATATTTCTGTAGATCACATGCCTTTTCAACATGATTATATGCAGACCCTTTCAACATTAATACAATGCATGAATTGACACTAGTGTTAATAAAAATTCCAAAATTTGCCATTTAAAAATTTTCAAAAAATATATCATATTATGAACTTTTTGAAAAACCTTGCTCTGATACCAATTGTTAGGGATTGGGGAAAGGATCACTAAGGTAAAACAAACAGTAGAGGTGGGGTGCATAGTGTTTTTGAGAATTTAAACAAAATATAAAACTTATGTGATAAACTGTATGAATCAAACACCACAAAAACAACCACAGATACAAAATCAAACACAGACACAAATTAAACAGAAATAAAAATACAGAAAAGGAAAGAACACACCAGATTTTATATTGGTTCAGATTGCTCCTACGTCCAGTCCCGCACAATGCTGGATTGCGCAGAGTTTTATTACTATATCAATATCCAATTACACCCCTTGATTTCATGGCTACAAGGATAACACCGCTCCCGTTCCATGAATTCACGGCAACAAGGAAAACATCGATTACATTCCTTGATTTCACGGAAACAAGGAAAACACTGATTTTGTTCCTTGATTTCACGGCTACAAGGAAAACACCGATTCCCAATACTTCCAAGATAATTACAATAGCCCTATAACTCTTCAACATCACTTGATTCAGAGAATAATGAGTAGAGAGTGTAGAGAGAAGAAGATTAGTGAAAATAGAATTGAATTCGGTAGAGTATATGCGTAGGAATCATAAAAATGATAAGAAATAATGGTGTAATGAAAGAGAGTGAAAGTGGAGAAGAAGGAGTGATTAAAATTCAAAATCAATCTCTTTTTATAGTGTGTGAAAGGTTGCAACGCTCCAGAACCGTCACAAATAATGAAAAGACACTTTCAAATTTGAAAAAATGACAATTATATATCGACATGGTGTTTTCTATATGTCGACATATACTTAGTACAAAATTAATTTTTGAGCATTTTTCAAGTGTTTTGATATAAATATAATTCTGGAAATTCATGAATTAATATACAGTGTTATAAATTAATATTATAAAGTAGGAAATCATATGAAAACATAAATACAAACTATATAAACATATATTTAAAAATTATAAAGTTTAAAATTATATAAAGTACAAATATATAAAACTTATAAAACTTGAGTTTGAAAACAAAAGTAAAGTAAGAAAGAAAAATAGAAAAGACAGAAAAATAAAATAGGGAGGATTGAAGATAGAATTTGAAATTTGAAAATAGAATTTGAAATATATAATGAATTTGAACTTGGAGTGCTATTTAGAGTCTTACATAATCTAGACTCTATAACTATATTAGTCTTGAACTCTTGAACTCTTGAAATCTCTTGAAATATCTCTGAATTCTGAATCTCTAATATTTTTAAACTGTACAGTCTTCAGTAATATTTCCTGTATATAAATCCTGCATATGTGTGTGTGTATATATATATATTCTAGACAGAAGTGTTAGTATATATTTTATAATCAATTAATATTGAAACAAGGTTGTTGTCATCAAAACTCCATTCTCCAACAATAAATATCAAAGGTGGCACGCATTTGAATTTGGAAAAGAGCGTGTGTCACAAATAGAATTAAATCATGAGGAATTTAATGGCAATAAGTAACTATCTAATTTAAAATGAGTGTGCAGACATTAATTTTGGAAATGGTATGTGTTTAAAATTAAAATTAGATGTGTACTGAAAACGGAAGAAAAATTATTGCACAAGTAGTAAAACAAGAAATATATATAATCTTAGGAATAACGTTTGAAATCCTATATAAATATACGTGAAAATATATATATGCGTAATAGAATACGTATTTAAATTTGAAATTTGAATGTATGTCAAAATTGGAAAAGAACATAATAAAATATAAAAACAAACAAAAACTATCCATAAATAAATACGCAATCAAAGAAAACAGGCAATGAATAAATTACGTGGAAAAACGGTAGCCCAACAATTTACATCAAATCGCATAGGTTGACCAAAACATCAGTTGGATCGACCTATGGGTCGACTCATATAGGGGCTGGGTCAACACATGTGTAGACCTAGGAATGGGTATAGGTCAACCCATACTGGCTAGGAACATTTTTTTATTATATTTTTCTGGATCGGGTTTGATTCGAACGGCTGGATTTATATTAATATAAATCCAACGAACGTGGTTTGTGTGGACATCTACAAATAACCTACAGGGCTTAGCTCTTGAACTCATATTTTCTAAAAGAGCACTAGGGCTCTATCATTCCTTTTCTCCTCCGAACTCTTCAAAAACCAAGTAGATTAGATTTAGGTTATTTGATTTTAGATTTGAAGGCAAAAGCAATGGATTTAAGATTTAGATATCTATATTTCCTGTGCAAACCGAAAATATACTCGGACTTCAATCAGATTTTGAAATTAGAGCGCAAATTGCAAGGTGAGTGGACGTAAATTATATTTTCTTATAATAGTATATGATATTGTTTGATTCCTGTAAAATTTATAATATGTTCTCTACTTCCTCTTTTCCCTCTTTCTATGTTGGAATTTATAGTTTTATGTTGAATTTTGGCTATGAGTAAAATATGTGTAAATCCATAATATTGGCATATGTATAAGATTGAATTATGCACCTAGTTTTGTGCGAATAATTATAATCTATTTTGTTTACTCGTACGAAAAGATAATTCAATTGGAATTGTGGATAAAAGATGTAACACCCCGTGAATTCTATAACCGTGAAATTCACAAATTAAAGTATAATTAATTTGAAATCAAAGAATTAAGGGAAACGGGATACGCCGTTGTGTTCGTCTCGGAAAAATACGCGAAATAGAGTCCGAGTTTTCGAAAAACGGAGTCCGTATGAAGAAGATATGGCCTCCGGAAGTTTCAGAATTCAGGTTAAAATTCAAACAGACGAAAACAGCTCAGAAAACAAGTTTAAAATTCAAAATCGGGCCCAATTGGCCAGGGCGGGAAAATTCCCGCCTAAGGCACCCAGGTCGACTTGGCAGTCGACCTGGGCTAGCCATGTCGACAGGGCTGTCGACTGGGCTGTCGACCTGGCCCCAGAGCCAGGTCGAACCCAGCCCACCCTGGCTGGCCTGCTCTGTGTTTGGTCGATTTTCTGAGCCTTGCTTTGTCACGAGGGCTAGGTGTCAGCTCCTGATTGGTCTCTCTTTCGAATGAATGGCTACGATTAACCCAAGCTACATCGATGGTCCTAATCAGTTCATAAACTCTATAAAAATGACCCTAGACTCTACCTAATCTATTCATTCAAAAATAAGAATGAGGCCATCATGCTGCTGAGGAACGACTAGGAGTAGCCACCAATTTGAGAGACGATTAGGAGACAAACTCTAAAGCATAAAGCAACTACAAGTTAAACTTAAACAAATCAAATCAACGCCTACATCAAAGGAATAGCATCTACAAATCCAGAATTCAGATTCCTGAATTGAAGAATTCGTCACACGATTGTAAGTAGAGTACTATTCCGATGTGAATAAATAACTGTGTTTGATTTGTGTAAAATGAGAATTACACTTGATTTGTGGTGATAGTAATTCATATTTGTGCGTTGCTATGATTCTAATCGATTTGGAATATTATATAACGATTGGATATTCGCAAGTATGTAATTCATGATAAAAACTACATGTTTGCGGTAGTTTATTTGAGATTTATGCAAGTATACGATTGGATATTCACAAGTATGTAATTCATGTTGAAGCTACATGTTTGTGGTTGTTTAATTGAGATTCATGCAAGTATGTGGTTTTGCTACTATGCCAACATAATGTATATTTTTGTACAAAATCACTTTGTGTGTAATTGGATCAAATTTGGGGTATTATGATTCATATCAAATTATGTTGGAATTATGATCTATGTATAAAACCATACTTTTGTATTAGAAACAAAAGTAAGCCTCTTTGTGAACTTATGTTGATTTTATGAATATGACTAGGCTATGTTTGGTATTATGCCTAATTGAAAAACATGTTAGGCCTATATTGTTAACAAGAATTATATGATAATATATGTGACACATAGCCAAGTTAGATTTACATTCCAATTGCAAGTTTGCATGAATAAAGTAAAAACCATGATTTCATGTTTAGGAATATTTATGCCATGATTACATGAATAGATTAAAAACCATCATTTCATGTTTGGGTATATTTGTGCCATGATTATGTGAATAGATTAAAAATCATGATTAAGTTGGAATAATTCTAGTTGAACTATACTTTTGTATTAGTTACAAAAGTAAGCACCTTTGTAAACATATAGTAATTTTATAGACATGATTTGCTTATGTTTGACATTATGCCTAAGTAAAAATATAGGTTTATGTTGTAGTTAAGACTATGTGTCAATAATGATATCTAATTTAGTTAGATTCTTAACTTAACTACAAGTTTACATGGTTTGATTCATGTCACTTATGCTTTATGACCAAAGTATATGTTACCACAATGCAAGTACACCAGTTTCTATTTTGTAGTTCCAACGTTATGTTGCAAGTTCATGCGCTCACATTCCCCTTTTTTGTGTATATAATCACGTTTTAAGCCTCCCCTTTTTCACGTGGCTAAGTTGGGTTTAAAAGGCTAAGCCCAACATATATTATAATAAACGAACGTATTAAACGGGGGAAATAGCGTTGGGCCAAATTAATTAATAAATGAAAATATAAAAGTAGAGGGGCCCAAATTCAAGAATGGGTTGGGCCCACGATTGGTGTAAACCCTTACACCATTAGCTTAAATTGGTTTTGAATAATGGGCCGCAAATATTTACATATAAGAAAATAAAGAAGAAAGACAAAATATGTAAATGTAGAAAATACGATGTGTTTAACCCGAGGTTGGATTGAGTTGTGATGTAAACCTGCCCGGAACCGCCCGGCTGTCCAGTAGTCACAACAATACCTATCCAATGTGGGTGGTTAAACATGGAGCCCAATAAGGACCCAAGGTTAGACTGAGTTGTGGCGTAAGACTGCCCGGACCCAACCGGCAACAGGCAGCCACAACAATACATGTCTAATGTGAGAGGTCAAGGCTTTAATAAGACAATTAAGGCTGAGTCAGGATTGATAGGATTAAGTAAATTATATTAATACTTAATCAAAATGGAACATGCTAAACTAAACAGACTGATTGGGGGTTAGGTTTACAAAACACTTAACCAAATTAGCATGTTGGCTAGAAATAGAAAACCTAGTAGCGGGGGACCCTTTTCAGCAGTAACCCTATAAGGTATCATGATACCCTGAAACTAGGCAGGGTGGGGCACGATTACTGGGCTGACTATAAGAGGTCAAATCGACGACGGTGGTGCAACAGTGTAGGTTCTAACGGGGTGTGGGCGTGCACTCACTCCGGCACAGAAAAATAAGGCACCAGTAGCATACCTGTGCATTCTAGGGTTGTGTCGGGCTGCCGCCATGGGACTTGATACACCCCATGGTGGGACCAACATAGGTAACTACAACATCGGGGGCCGTAAGACACATGTAACTATGCGAGTAGGAGCCGATCATCGTAAAATGGATCACTTCACCCTGATTATGGGGTGCCTGTTGGGAACTAGTTTATATGGGTACAGAGATTAATATGGGGTACGATAGTATATTCGACCCTAGACAACTTAACTAAGTATATGGTGCTTTCCCATTTCTTGTTTATACTTATCATACCCAGTTCTTTATTCATAGACTGAATAGTCCTAGACTTACTCAGGCTTTATGTCTGACTCTACTTTTCTTTCGTCTTCTTTTCTTCTGTTCCCCCCCAGGTCCACAGGGAGGGAATACCGCAGCTTGACCAGCCTTCATATCCAGCTTGAAGAGAAAGAATGTATTGCTTGGATCTTTTCGTTTTGGACTATGGCTTTGGACAGCAACTATGGGACTTTTGCAGTTTATTTATGTTTTCTTTATGCTTCTTTAAATAATGTAATCAAGACAGTTATGAAGATGTTATGTTTTTGGAAGTATTGTAAGACAATTATGGTATGGTTGTTGTAACACGTATTTTAATGAAATAAAAGTTGTTGTTTTTCCGCTGTGCAAAAATATGTGTTCTTATATCTGTCTTGTATATCTGTGACTTATACTTATAAACCTCCACCGAAATTAGGGCATTCCCTTTGAGAGTGACCCTAACGGAGGTGGGGTGTTTCAAAAGATGATTTGATAATTTAGGGTTAAATGAACTTGTATACCAAAACGATAACAAGAAGGAACATGGGTTAAAAATAAAAAGAGGAAAACATGAATTCACGAATATCTATAAAATGAAAGATTAGGAATAGCCCATATTGATTGGTTAAGAAAAAAGGAATATATTTTCATAGTTTGGTCAAAAAAGAAAAGAATATAGGAAACATGATTGCAAAGATGAAAACAAGTAAAGGCATGGACTAGTGCAAAATAGGGAATTAACTGTATTACGTACTGATTCGTTAACCAAAGATTTTAGGAAAAGAATGTCTTACAATTATGGGTTCCTATTGCATTGATTACCTAAAACTATAAAGATGAATTTTGTATAGTTTTGATAACCAATCAATTTTGGAATAGACCTAACTTCCTAAAGAATAAATTGTAATTATGGAAAGAAAAAGGGTAACACAACTGAAAGATGTTATGTGTTTGACACTTTCCTATGGAACAAAAGCACACAAATTTTGAAATAAATTACTGCATAGGTGTGTAGTATACAGGACGAACACAGTGAGGAAAATTAAAATTTATTATTTATATATTTCATGGGCGAGTTAGATGAATTTTGAGGATTTCTTGAAATTGAAATTGAAATTGAAATTGTAAACTGGTTCAGAACAAATCTAATTGAACTGACAATCAAATTACAATTATCAAATAAAAAACAAATTAAATCTACAATTGAATTTACTATAGATTCGAATCTTATCAGATCTATAATAAATTCAATAATTAAAAGAAAACAGAATACTGAAAATAAAATTGCGAAACAAAAATAAACTAATAGGAAAGTAAAATTAGGATTACCTTTGAATCTAATCAGACGGTCAATCACTAATGAGAAAAGTAATTGCAATAGCAATTTGTGTTCTAGCAAATCTAATTGACTAGACAATGCAAATTTCCATGAAAATAAAAAGATGCATAAATAAAATAAAAGAGAGCTTTATTAATGGATAAAAAAAGTACAGAAAAATGAACAGAAGATTTACAATGAATACAATGGGTATTCATAGGGGATGTAGTCTCCTTTCTATGAGAATAATTAGGCCAAAAATGAATCTCTTGAAATAATCTATTTACAAGTAAAAGAGATATGAAGATGGACTTGAGATATTCGTTGCTAATTTGCTCTTCTTATTAGTGACATGTGGCAGATTGATTAGCTTTTCCTTGGCAATAATTCAATCAAATATTCTTCTACGCTACAGTTGAAAATGAATGATTTGATTTGATTTCCTTGAGAAGAATATACCTACTTCTTAAAATCTTTATTAGTGCATATATTATATATAGACATATGAATATATATATATATATAATATACCACTATTCCATATATTCTTTAGAGCAAAGAAGGCAGTGTGTATATATCCATGCTCCCTTTTTCAGCAAAAAATAGGGCTTGACAAGGATCGAACTCATGCCACTCTATGCAAATTTCTATACCCTTACTAATGAGCTACAACATCCTTTGGGATTGAGATAGTATTGACATAGGGAAGTAGCTTTTTCTTTTTAGTTGACCTTTAATTGAAATGAAGGAGACATTTATTGACAATCTGTATAAACACACAAAATACCCAAAATATCATTTATTTATATACAATAAAGATAAGATATGACATACAATTAAACAATTTTACATGTTAATCAAATACATCCATACTAGTCTTTTACTCGTCCTTGAGTAAAACGAAATAAAAATAAAAGGCTAAACCAGATAGGTCACACTTTGGTAGGAAACACGATTGCATTGAGTGTATGGAACAAGCCATTAAGCCTCTAGGTGTCCCTTGTAGGACGAGTGGTATCTCGCGAGGGTTTTCAGCGAATACTGCCCACAAAATCCAAATGCAGCATGTTGTGGTTCTAATGCAACTACATGAATGCAATGGACATATGCAAATGGAAACAAAAATTGAAAACACGACTTGTTTCAGAAAAGCGGTACAACAAAGTAAGTTAACAATTTCAATTCAGTTGATTGTATTTTTGATACCTCAACTTTTCACAAATTTTCAACATAATTTAAGTTTTCAATGTCAAGCTCTAATTCGGCCAGTTGGTTCGGTTGCTAACATAGTGCAGCCATGAAATAAATTCTTAGTTTGCTTGTCACAGTTTGTAAAGTGGTATTATTATTTCCTTGTGTATGGCTAGTCAAATCAACAGGGTCAAGAACTGTTTGGGCATCATTGCTTATTCTCGATCTTTATAAAAACTAAAATTTACAATTAATTACACACACTTAACTTAAAAGAGCAAGGTATACCATCCATGCACTACCTCGCGGACTGACGTGGGAATTGGGATAGAGCTTGGCGGATTGTGCAGACCGACGCTAACTTTGTCAACAACATGTCGGTAATCCTAAGGTATCAAACTCGTAAAATGAGAACAAGATATACCAACCATGCACTGCCATGCAGACTGACGTGAGGGTTGGGACAGAGCTTGGCGAGTTTGCACACCAACGCTAGATTTACAAGCATGTTGGATACCCTTTGATTGTACTATGATCATTGAAGATAAGAAGAAGAAAGAGTTACGCGAATTCAGCTTAACACAACTTAGTTTTAAAGATTCGAAAATCTAATATAAGTATTTTAAGTCCTTTACTCACTAAACAAAGACTACAATATAGAATAAACTTTATGGCCATCACCTAGGAATCTCCCTACGCACCAGTTACACTAGTTTCACTTATAATTCAATTTTTTTATATTTCTTATTCGATCTTAGTTGAAAGGAAAAATACTATCAAGTGAACAAAAATTGTTAACTTATTTTGTTGTATCAATCTAAAATGAGTCGTATTTCCAAAAAATAAAGTAAACTTGACATGTTGCTACAACTTAAAATGCATGATGGTCCTATATGAAAAGAAAGAGAAGAAATTATTAGAGAAAAACAAAAAGAATGTAATGCAGACTCCCCTCCATACTTGGTCAAAAGAGTGTCCACACTAAACATGTTTCCTAAATTTGAAAGATGGAACCAATGAATTAAATGATGAATGATTTGTAAAATGAAATGTAATTTAACAACTACATGCGAATGCAAATGCAAATCATATACAAAATGAAATCTATAATGATGATGATGAATAATCTATGGCGAATGATGCTTCCTTTTCCCCCCACACTTGCCTCTATCGAAAATGATGCACAATGATTTCTTATTTTATTTGTGAGATGCAACAGGCATGTCAGTGAACTCTGAAATGAAAATCCCTCCTATGAAAATTTAGTCGTGCCAATGTTTCATACAATTCAGATGCAAATTATCCCATAAAGTTGAATATTGAACTGTAATTTCCTTCGATGGACTGGAACTAAGATTGTCTTCAAGGCTTTCTCTCAATTCATTTTCATCATTGTCCCATCCTATTCCCTCTCTATTTTCCAGTAATATTTTTAAAGGCTTTTCTTTTTGGTCTCCGGTAAGATCAGAGGCCAAGATTATGGGAAAATTTTCTGTAGAGTCTAAGTAAGCATACTCAAGATCTTGTGACAGGGGTTTGAGGTCCAACCTAGGATGTTTTTGTATGCTAACATTGGTCAACATTCCTTTGTTAGATTCAGGTATGAGGGTTTTGAGTTAAGAAGTTCATTTAGTTCAGAAATGTATTCGAGCTCATCGAATCGGAGTTGAAATGTTCAAGACACATTTTCAAGGCTTCAGAAGTGTCATTAGAGGTTTCATCAACTGTGGATTGAATCATGTCAATTTCATCAATCTCAAAATTCCTAGGTTGCTTGTTGAGATTAAAGATGTTTAGCTCAATGGTTAGGTGCCCGAAAGAAAGTCGAAGTTGACCGTGCCTACAGTTTATTATAGCATTCGAGGTTACTAAGAAAGGGTGTCCTAATATCAACGGGATTTGAACATTGGGATTTGAGATGGGATCGGTTTTTAGAAATACGAAATCGACAGGGAAGTAAAATTGTTCAATCTGTATCAAGATGTCTTCAATTATTCCCAATGGCTTGTTGACAAATCAATCAGCTAGCTGAAGAGTGATGTTTGTTGGTTTAATCTCCCCTAATCCAAGTTGACGATAAAAAGTGTAGGGAAGAAGATTGACACTTGTTCCAAGATCAAGTAAGGCATGACTGATGTGAGTATTTCGTAATTTTCAACCAATTATAGGGCAACCGGGGTCTTTATACCTAGTTAGTGATGGATTTGAGAAAACAGAGCTAGTATTAACAGTTAAGAAAGTAGTTTTAGGAGCATTATGGCTCGTTTTCGGGTGCATGGCTCTTTGAGACACTTGGCATTTTATGGAATTTGTTCGATGGTGTCTAAAAGTGGAATATTGATACGAACTTGTTTGAAGATTTCAAGAATTTTTTCAAAATTTTTATATCCTTCTTCTTATTGTTAAGTCTACGAGGATATGGAGCTACTGGTTTATAGACTCTTTCAAAATTTTAATCGTTCGAAGAAGAGGGTTTTAATATATGAAGTAAAGGAGGTAAGGGTGTAGAAGATGAGTTGCTGGGATTGCCAACATTAGAGGTAGAAGTGTTATCGGGTTTGCCGACATTAGAAGAAGAAATGTTGGGATTGTCAACGTTCGAAGAAGATGGAATTTTGGAAGAATTGGCATTGGTTGCCATCGGGTGAGAATCAAGATTTTGAATTGGAGTTTTTTTTGGAGGAAGACGGGTATGTAGCGTGAAGCTACACAGCCGATTACGAGTAGATATACTAGATAATAAAATAAGCTGGTTGACAGACCCAACCAATGGCAATAAAGTCTAGACCCAGCAGGTCAATAACATAGTACAACCAGAGAGCAAAATATGTACATCAAAAGGGAGTAAACATATCATAGATAATAACATAGCCAAAATAAAACATAAGTAGAATAAGCTAGCCATTACTGATTCAGCGAGGGGGGAGCGTGCTGCTTTCTTGCGATCCAGGAGATTCTGGCATAGGAAGGGCAAGCCTGAAGCGAGCATGTCTCGCTAATCCTGTCCATAAGACGAAGAGATGCAGGATATGATAACAGGTACCCATAAGAAGTTTCGGTGGTCTGCCAAAGATGATCGCATTACGCTCTAACCAAATACTCCATGAGAAGAAAGTCACAAGAGAATCCAGAAGAGGGTCAGGGGGGTTATGCTGCTAATAATCGAAAAAAGAATCAATGGAGGGGATGTAGCCGAGGATGAAGGAACTGATTGCAGCCCACACTGCGTAGGAGAAGTCACATTCAAAGAAAAGGTGAGAAAGGGATTCATTTTTAAGGTTACAGAGAACAAAAATGGGATCGATGTTGTTGTTAAAGCGATGGACTCTGACTCTTGTGTTGATGCGATTGTGTATAAGGAGCCATTGAAAGAAAATTAATCGAGGAGGAAGGTTACATTTCCAAATGCGGGAGAAAGGGAAGCTTCTGCCAGGATGAATTAGAAACTTATAACAAGATGCAACTGTGAAAGAGTTGGATGGGCCTAAAGCATAAAAAAATGAGTCTGGTTCAGATGAAAAGTGAGTTGTGTTGAGGATGTGACCAATTGAATTAAGTTCAAAAAAGGATTCAAGGCCCATCCAAGATGGAGGGAAAAGGCCCATTGGGCCAAGCTCATGGGCCGATGCCACAGTAAGCAGGCTAAGACGGTTAACTGATGCAAGGTTGGGAAAACGGGTGGAGAAGGGGATTTGTTCATACCAAAAATCCATCCAAAAAAGGCAGGATTCACCATTACCAATTTTAACATGAAAAATATTTTTGACTCTCGCTAGTGTGGATAAAATTCCTTTCCAAAAAGGTAAGGGTCTAGCATTAGGTTTGAAATGGAGGATGAGGAAGGGATTTGAATTATATAGACGAGTTAAGATCCAGTCTTTCCAGATGAATCGACCAGGCGAGAGGGTTCGCCACAGCCATTTGGCTAGCAGTGCTATTTTGAAAGTCGAGAGGTTCAATACTCCAAGACCACCAAGATTAGTTGGGAGACAAACAGTTTGCCAATTGATGAGTTTTTCAGGTTACTTCCATTCCAAAGAAATGTACTACGGATTGAATCAATTTTGTTAATAACCCAGACTGGGAGTTTGTGGAATGACAACCAGTAGGTAGGAATTGCAGAGAGGACATGTTTCACAAGTATAAGGCGGCCAGTAGAAGAAAGTGAGTTTGCTTTCCAACTTGAAAGTCTATTTTCAATCTTAGAAATGAGAGGTTGCCAGTCATGATTAAGGAGTTTGGTGGGATGGAAAGGGATACCCAAATAGTTGATTGGGAAACATTCTAGCTTACAATTAAGGCAATCAGCAATGGTTGGACCTAGCTGAGAACAATTACCAAGCATAATAATAGAGCTTTTGCTAAAGTTAATAGAGAGACCTGAGATCATTTCAAAAGTGTAAAGAAGAATTTTGAGGTAGCGAATATTGGGAGATGGGGTGGTGAAGAGAATTGTATCATCTGCAAATTGAAGATTTGATGTGCAAATCTCAGAATTAGGGAGTGGAATGCCTGAGAAAATGTTATGAGAGAGGGAACGTTTCACCATTTGATTGAATACATCAGCAATTAGGACAAAATAAGGGGTGAGAGGGGGTCTCCTTGCCTTAAGCCTCTTTTGGATTTAATTTTGCCACCATACTCTCCATTAACAAAGACTGTGGATAGGCTAGTGTGTAGTATTGCTTTAATCCAAGAACACCATTTTATTGGAAAACCCCTATGAGACATGAGAGATGGGGTAAAATCCCAACTGACAGAGTCAAAAGGCTTTGAGAAATCCAGTTTAAGCAGGACCCCAGGGGTATTAGAAAAGTGGCAAAATGAGATAACTTCTTGTGTAGCTGCCACACAGTCGAGAATGTTTCTTCCTTTGATGAATGCAGATTGTTCAATATCAACTAGACAGTCAATATGTTTTTGTAGTCCGGAAGATAGGATTTTGGTGATTATTTTAAAGGTTGTGTTGAGAAGACTGATAGGTCTGAAAGAAGAGATAGTGTTAGCTCCTTGAAATTTTGGAATGAGGATAATGTTGGCGTAATTTAATTTGGCGATTGATGAGGGATCAGAGTAGAATTCCGAACACATGTCAATGATTGTACTATGCTATTGACAATCGTGTTTCCTGACCTATGGGTGGTGACAACATTAACCGAATTATAGTTTCTGACCTCACAAGAGTTCTCATTATGAGAGATATTTTGGATTCACCTTGGGTTGACTAGGCGGTTTTTTATTACTTTTCATTAGTTCCTTTATCATATTCATCATTTATTCGAGCTTAGCATCTTGATTGTTTATTTGTTTTCCTAATCGAACAATTTCTTGAGAAGATTGAGAAGATGAAGGAGGTTGAAAGTTCGAATTCTTGTATGGTTGATTTGAAGACTTGGATTGAGGTGAAACTTGAGAAATTTGAGGATTGGAAATTGGAACTTGGTAATTCAAATTCGGTATCATTTGAGATCAATTCGCAACATTATTGGGATTAGACCATGAGAAATTTGGATGATTTCTCCAACTAGGGTATACATGGATGAATAAGGATTATTTTGAGCTATGACATTAGCTTGATCTTGAGGGTAATAGTGGGGTTGTCCTTTATGATCTGAGGAGTTTGATTTTCTAAGGGAATATGAATTGCATCCACGACATGCACCCCTATAGTAGAAGTACAAATGAGAACACAAATTGAATCCAATTGCATGTCCTTTTCAGAATAATCTTCTAAGAATTCCCTAGCTTCATCAGTCGTTTTAGACATAAATTCTCTCCCACACATTGATTCTAATTGTGTTCTAGTCTGATAGTTGAGCCCTTCATATGCAATTTGACATAAGTGATGTTTGGGAATTGCATGATGAGGATAACTATATAATAATTGGTTGAATATGTCAAAGTATTTTGAAAAGTTTCCCCTTCGTTTTGAGAAAATTGATTTATTTCAGTTCGGATTTTTAGAGTTATATGGAAGGGGAAAAACTTTTTCGAGAATACAGTGAAAAATTCATCCTAACTTCTTATGGAATGTTTTAGAAGAGAATTTAGCCATCTTTTAGTGCTTTCAAGTAGTGCGAATGGAATTAGCCTTAGCTTGATTGATTCATTAGATAATTGTTGCATTCTAGTTGTAGATGAATATTATTCGAATTAACTTAAAAATTCATAAGCATTTTCAGAACCAGTAAATTTTTGCACCCCGTGAATAAAAGAATGCTTAAGCTCAAATTTTCCTTCGACTGAGAAATATGATAATAGAAGGTTGAACAGTCATAGTGGGTTAACATCGTCCTCGAAGAGATAAGGGTCTATCCATTACAACATTGAGATTTTGAATGTTTTGATTTATTTGATTGTAATCCATCTCATTATCAAAATTTTGATTTATGCGAGACTTCCTCGGAGAATTATGGTGGCTAAAACTTTTCTCACTCAACTTTATCGAATACAAAAAACCCAAAACTTAAAGTTGACACAAGTAGCTCTTATTACAAATAAATACGTATAGTATAATTATTGTCTCCTCGGCAACGATGCCAAAAACTTGTTTAATACTTTCCTATTGAATAGAAAAGCGCAGATTTTGAAATAAATTACTACAAGCGCACAGGTATGTAGTATGCAGGTCGAACACAGGGGGAAAATTAAAATTTATTACTTATATATTTCGTGGGTGAGTTAGACGAATTTAGAGGATTTGTTGAAATAGAAAATGGAATTGTAAATTGGTTGAGAACAAATCTTATTGAACTGACAACCAAATTACAGTTATCAAATAAAAAACGAATTGAAACTTCAATTGAACTTACTACAGATTCAAATCTAATCGGATCTATAATAAATTCAATGATTAAAAAGAAAAGAAAATGCTGAAAATAAAATTTCGAAATAGAAACAAACTAACAAGACATTAAAATTAGTATTACCATTGAATCTAATCAAATCGTCAATCACTAATGAGAAAAGTAATTGCAATACAGTTTGTGTTTTAGCAAATCTAACTGACTAGACAACAAAAATTGCCACGAAAATAAAAAGATGCAGAAATAAAAGAAAAGAGAGCTTTATTAATGGAGGAAAGAATTACAGAAAAATGAACAGAAGATTTACAATGAATACAATGGGCATTTATAGGGGATGTAGTCTCCTTTCTATGAGAATAATTGGGCCAAGAACGAATCTGTTGAAATAATCTATTTATAAATAAAAAAGATATGAAGATGGACTTGAGATATTCCATGCAGATTTCGTCTTCTGATCAGTGACATGTGGTAGATTGATTGGCTTTTCCTTGACAATAATTCAATCAAATATTCTTCTACTTTGCAGTTGAAAATGAATGATTTGATTTCCTTGAGAAGAATATGCCTATTTCTTAAATTCTTTATTAATGCATATATTATTTACATATATATGAATATATATATATATATATATATATATATGTGTGTGTGTGTGTGTGTGTGTGTATGTATTTGTGTGTGTGTATATATAATACCACTATTCAATATATTCTTCAGAGCAAAGAAGACAGTGTGTATATATCCATGCTCCCTTCTTCAGCAAAAGTTATGGCTTGATAAGGATTGAACTCATACCACTCTGTACAAATTTCTATCCCCTTACCAATGAGCTACAACATCATTTGGGATTGAGATAGTGTTGACATAGGGAAGTATCTTTTTCTTTGCCGTTGGCATTTAATTGAAATGAAAGAGACATTTATTAACAATCTGTAAAAAAGCACACAAAAATATCCAAAGTATCATTTATTTATATATAATAAAGATAAGATATGAGCTGTAACGACACGTATTCTACATATCGAAGGATCGTAGAATATTTATTTCTTTTTCAAACGAAGTCGTATGGTCGTGGAACTTTGGGGAATGACTATTAGGGTCATTTCCAGTTTTCATGATTTTTGCCGATTTTTAAATGACCGTTTCCCCCAAGCGAATCTTGTTTTTCCCATAACTTTTGATGGTAAGGAGTTTTAACCTAAAACCACTTCCATTGGATTCGGATGATGGTTTACCTTTCCGTAGAGTGGTCACACTAGCCAAACGGACTTACCATTTGGGAGATATGGCTGAAACAAGGTTTAGAAGGTGAAAAACAGCTTAACTGGGCCTAATTAGAGTGATTAACAGCTAGGCCGATAACCCATTTAGGTTTGAGAAATCATTTCTAATCAGTTTTCTAGCCGCCACTTACATCTCTTAAACCCTAGCCATGGCCTCCACTTTCTAAAACACCTCGAAATCAATTTCTAATTAAAGATTAAGCTAATTAGCATCAAACAAAGTCTAATCAACATCAAATTAGAGGCAAAGGCTGCTGTGTGCATCGGAATTCGTTCCATTTAAAGAATCATTTCAGATCTGAGTTTATATTTTGGCTAAGGTGAGTGATTTGCATTATTTTTCACTAATTACGGCTAATTAGGGGTGATTAGTGATAATTAGCAAAATTATGGCTTAGAAAAATCAGGAAAAACTTGTAAAATTCTGAAATATTATTTTATGGCTCTGATAAAAATTTGAGTTAATTTGGACATGTTTTGCTAATCATATGGTTAAATCATGATTAAGGGGATTAAGGGGAAAACATGGGTTTTGGGTATGTTTGATCCATATAAACATGTTAAATTGTTGTTTGCTGTTTGTGGATGACTATGCATGTTGCTATTACTATTTGGAATGGTTTGTGATTGTATAGGAAAGTTAGAATGGTCGAAAATGCCGTCATATGGCGTAAATAGTCGCTGGAACAAGTGTAGGAAATCCGAACCGAACCGGTTCACGATCCGATTCGGTCAAGACCCCACGAGCCGGCCCATTCGTGACCCCCCAAGACTGACCCGAGCCGCGAGCCATTGCTCTGGAGATGCATTCGAACCATATGGAACGAACCACCCTAGATGAAGGATCACGAACCGGAGCACCACGAACTAGAAACTCCGAACCGACTCGAGCTTGCGGTCCAAACTGCCAGAGGGAGGATATCACGACCCGGCCTGGATGGCCTTGCACGAGCCGAACCGGTGTCCCACGAACCGGACTGGACATTGCCACGAACCGGAGCCAGAGTGTGCCACGAGCCGAACCGAAGACGTACAACCGAACCGAGGAGCTTAACATGAGTTGTATATCGCGAATCGAACCCAAGTGATGATCATGAACCAAATAGAGATCGAAGCAAGATGATGAGCTAAACCCGAGATGCAAAGGTAGTCCAAATAGGAAGTAGAACTCAGGATCCAGTTGGGAACCAACGAGTTAACTTCATGAGTTGGGCTTTGCTACGGGACGTGTGCTAAGGGGTTATCGACGTCCATAACTTTGATTCACCACCAAGACGGATGTTAGGCTATGGATCAGTGCAGTGGGGTCGTTATTACTCTATGGGGGAAAATGATCGTAGTAAGGCTATGAGCCAGTGCATTGGAGTTGCCATGACTCCATGGGGGGCAGAGTGGACATAACAAAGGATTAGTGGCTATGGATCAGTGCTGTGGGGTCATTGTGACTCCATGGGGCAGAGTAATCGTAGCAAAGGATTGGGTAACTAAAGTGGTGGATATCGTATACTTTACGCACTGAGTGAGAGATGTGAGTATGATTGCTATGTTTTATGTTTGTTATCACCATGACATGCACACCCCCTCCCCATTATTTTCACGCCATGTGTTAGTGTCACTTTAGAGTATTGTACATCCTGTTGTGCTAACTCTTTGGTTGCAGGTTCAGGTATGGTTAGTTATACCTATCATTGTTTTGTTTTGCTGCTTATCGCTCATACCAGACTTTTGTTTGACCCAGCGTTTTATGTCTCTTCTTATTACTCTGGGTGCTCCTAAACGAGCAGACTAGAGACAGGTTAGCTGGTTATGCACGAGTACCTGATCTGGAGATGAGCAGGAGGCTCCCACGTATTATCTACATATATTCTCCCTGTGTTGTTGTTGGTCACTACTTTGGGCATTAGTAGTGTACCTCTTTATTTTGCTTTAGATTTGTAATAATGTTGGTTTGGCTGATAAGCTGTATTTTGGATTTCCGCTGCTATGATGGTTTAGTTTTCAGCTTATGCACCGTCTCGCCTGTTTTATGTCAAAGTTATGTTATTATTATATTTTATCCCATGCGCTGTGAGACATTCTACAAGTTCCTTGTTAGTTCAAATTCATTTCTTTTCCTTTCTTTGGCGACTATCCTGTTCTGGTTGGGCATCGACACTGCGCGTTTCATTGGAAATGTCGACTGGTGCGGGGCGGGCCGTCACACTTGGTATCAGAGCTCTAGGTTGCATAGTTAACCCAGGGAAAGACATCAGGGAGAGATAGTACGTATATGAGAGCGCTTATTTGTTATATTTTGGGTTTTTAAAAGCTATATATATATATATACTATTAGTATATCTAGGGATGAAGTCGCACTGCACTGGCACCACTGGAGAGATGGTTAATCGTTTTCTCCTTACAGATTGAACGATGAGCCGATATACGAGGGGTACTGATAGAGGAGCTAATAATGGGAATGCTCCTGATATGAGGACGATGTTCACTGACTTCATGAGAGAGATGCTTAGGGATGTTCAGTGGGCAGCTCCTAATGCTGCAAATGGTGGTGGTGCAGCGGTGCAGGCGCCTAGGGCCGATTTCGCCAAGCTCTGTAAGGATTACACCAGTCTTGGTGGGAATCCGTTCCACGGAACGGAATCTTCAACAGAAGTTCAAGATTGGAATGATAGTTGGGAGCGCATCTTCGAGGACTTAGGGATTGATGATGCGATGAAGAGGAAGCTAGCAACCCGTCAGCTGCAAGGACGGGCAATGAATTGGTGGAATGCTATTAAGGCAACTACTCCAGAGGATCAAGTTACTTAGGATCAGTTTAAGATCCGATTCAGTGATAAGTATATCCCAACTGCTTAGAAATCAGAATTTATTAGGAAGTTCTTGGAGCTTAGCAGAATGGTAGGGCAGTCTCGGAATATATTGCTGAGTTCAATACTTTATCAAAGTATGGGTTATCCCTTATTGACACTCCCGATAAGAAGATTGAGAAGTTCATAACAGTCTTAGATCAGTACTTAGGGGAAATGTAACACCCCGTGTATTCTATAACTGTGAAATTCATAAATTAAAGTATAATTAATTTCAAATCAAAGAACTAAGGGAAACGGGATACGCCATTGCGTTCGTCTCGGGAAAATACGCGAAATAGAGTCCGAGTTTTCGAAAAACGGATATCGTATGAAGAAGTTATGGACGAACGAAGTTGGGCGAAAAACCGGAGAAGGGTCAGAATGCACTGGCGCACTTGGGAAGTGCGCCAGAACAAAAATGAACTGGCGCACCTGTGAAGTGCGCCAGTACATTTTTGACCTGGCGCACCTGCCAAGTGCGCCCAGGTCAAAAATGACCTGCTGGCCAGGTCTGGTCTAGCCCTGGCTGGCCAGGTCTGTGTTTGGCCGATTTTCTGTGGTCTGCTTTGTCATTAGGGCTAGGTGGCAGGCTCTAATTGGTCTCTCCTTAGGATGAACGGCTACGATCAATCCAAGCAACATCAACGGTCCTAATCAGTTCATTACCTCTATAAAAACAACCCTAGACTAAACCCTAATCTATTCATTCAAAAATAAGAACAAAGCCGCCATGTTGCTGAGGAACGACTAGGGGTAGCCACCAAATTGGAGAGAGGATTAGGAGGCAAATTCTAAGGCATAAAGCAACTCAATCAAATCAAACCGCATCTTCTTATCCCTAATTCGCCACACCATTGTAAGTAGAGTATTACTTTGGTATGAACAAATAACTGTGTTGGTTTGTATACTTGATTGTGGTGATAAATAATTCATAATTTGTGCGTTACTATGATTATTATTGATTTGAAATATTGTATACGTTTGGATATTCTTGAATTATGTATTCATTATAAAGAACTACATGCGGTAGTTCTATGCAAGTATACGTTTGGAATATTCGCAAATTATGTAATCCATGTTGAAGCTACATGTATGTAGTTGATTGAAATTCATGCAAGTTTGGGGCTTTGCTACTATGCCATCATAATATGTATTTTTATACAAAAATCATTTTTGTGAGTAATTGGAATAAGTTTGGGTTATTATAATCCATATGAAATTATGTGAGAATTTGGCATCATGTATTAAGCCATGCTTTTGTACTAGAACACCTATTTGCAAACTTATGAATATGACTAGGCTATGATTGATAATTTGCATAATTGAAATTGTCAACAAGAATTATATGATGACATATGTGGTACATAGCTAGGTTAGGTTCAAAAGTCCCTTTTTGCAAGTTTGCATGACTAAAGTAAAAATCATGATTTCATGTTAGAAATATTTATGCCATGGTCATGTGAACAAATACTTATGCCATGCTTATGTTTGACATTATGCCATGCTTATGTTAGAAATACTTATGCCATGCTTATGTTTGACATTATGCCATGCTTATGTTAGAAATATTTGTGCCATGCTTATGTTTGACATTATGCCTAAATAAGAACATAGGTCTATGTTGTAGTTAAGACTATGTGACACCTAATTTAGATTCTTATCTTAACCACAAGTTTACATGGTTTGATTCATGTCACCTATGCTTTATGACCAAAGTATATGTTACTACTATGCAAGTACACCAGTTTCTATTTTGTAGTTCCAACGTCACATTGCAAGTTCATGCGCTCACCATCCCCTTTTTGTGTATGTAATCACGCTTTAAGCCTCCCCTCTTTCGCATGGCTAAGTTGGGCTTAAAAAGGTTAAGCCCAACATATAAACGAACGTGTTAAACGGGGGTAAATAACGTTGGGCTAAATTACTAATGAATGAAAACATAAAATAGAAGGGCCCAAATTCAAGTATGGGTTGGGCCCATGATTGGTGTAACCTTTACACCATTAACTTAATAATGGGCCGCAAATATTTACATATAAATAAAGAAGAAAGACAAAATATGTAAATGTAGAAAATACGATGTGTTTAACCCGAGGTTGGATTGAGTTGTGATGTAAACCTGCCCGGAACCGCCCGGCTGTCCAGTAGTCACAACAATACCTATCCAATGTGGGAGGTTAAACATGGAGCCCAATAAGGACCCGAGGTTAGACTGAGTTGTGGCGTAAGACTGCCCGGAACCAACCGGCAACAGGCAGCCACAACAATACCTGTCTAATGTGAGAGGTCAGGGCCTTAATAAGACAATTAAGGCTGAGTCAGGATTGTTAGGATTAAGTGAACTAAAGACTTAATCAAAATGGAACATGCTAAACTAAACGGACTGGTGGGGTTAGGTCAGAAAACACTTAACCAACTTAGCATGTGGTTAGAGATAGAAAACCTAGTAACGGGGGACCCTTTTCAGCAGTAACCCTAGAAGGTGTATCAGGAAACCCTGAAACTAGGCAGGGTGGGGCACGATTACTGGGCTGATTGTAAGAGGTCAAATCGACGGCGGTGGTGTAGCAGTGTAGGTTCTAACGGGGTGCGGGCGTGCACACACTCCGGCGCAGAAAAATAAGGCACTGGACACCAGTAGCATACCTGTGCACTCTAGGATTGTGTCGGGCCGCCGCCATGGGACTTGATACACCCCATGGTGGGACCAGCATAGGTAACTACAACATCGGGGGCCGTAAGACACATGTAACTATGCGAGTAGGAGCCGATCATCATAGAATGGATCACATCACCCTGATTATGGGGTGCCAGTTGGAAACTAGTTTATATGGGTTCAGAGATTAACATGGGGTACGATAGTATATTCGACCCTAGACAACTTAACCAAGTTATAGTGCTTTCCCACTTCTTGTTTATACTTATCATACCCAGCTCTTTATTCATAGACAGAATAGTACTAGACTTACTCAGGCTTTATGTCTGACTCTACTTTTCTTTCGTCTCCTTTTCTTCCGTTTCCCCCCCCCAGGTCCACAGGGAGGGAACACTGCAGCTTGACCAGCCTTAACATCCAGCTTGAAGAAGAGAAATGTATTGCTTGGACCCTTTTCGTTTGAAACTATGGCTTTGGACAACCACTATGGGGCTTTTGCAGTTTATCTATGTTTTATTTATGCTTCTTTAAATAATGTAATCAAGACAGATTATGAAAGTGTTATGTTATGTTTTTGGAAAAGATGTAAGACAATTATGGTGATGTTGTTGTAGCACGTATTTGCTTTTATGAAATAAAAGTTGTTGTTTTTCCGCTGTTTACAAATATGTGTTCTTATATCTGTCTTGTATATCTGTGACTTATACTTATAAACCTCCACCAAAATTAGGGCATTCCCTTTGAGAGTGACCCTAACGGAGGTGGGGTGTTTCACTTGGTATCAGAGCATAGGTTTACCAGATAAGATAAAAAGTTTTGAAAAAATTATTTTCAAAAAGGAAATTTAAAGAAGCATTTTTAAAAGAAAAATATTATTTTATTCTAAAAGGCAAAGTCCACTCCCCAAAGCCATAGGTACTATCTCTTATCCTTCGTTTTGAATCTATCCTTTTTGTTTCAGCATGTCTGAAGACCTTAACTTGCCAGAAGGGGTACCAATACCTGGTTGGTTTAGACGGTTCTTAGAAGCAAGGGCCACTCAGCCAGGTCCTACCGTTCCTCCTCCCCCAGCTGCCGGAAATCATCCAGCTGCAGCGGCACCTTTTCCTCCACCTCCTCCGCGGGGAAACACGTTTGCTAAGATATGTAAAGATTTTAAAGCCATGGGAGGAAAGGATTTCCATGGAACTGAGTCCTTCGTGGCAGCTAGAAATTGGCTGAAAGAAACGGAGGACCTATTTATCATCTTTGAGGTAGAGGATAGACAAAAAGTACAATTGGCAGTGTGGCTATTGAAGGGCGAGGCTTCCTACTGGTGGGAAGTCACTAATGCTGAAAGACCAGTGGAGACATGGGAGGACTTTAGGGCAAGGTTTGAGACCAAATTTCTCTCAGATGCGGAAAGAAGTTTGCAGTTGGAAAAATTCTTATTTCTTAAGCAAGGAGACAAGACTGTCAGAGAATATGTGAATCAGTTCGATGAGCTGGCTAGGTTTGGGCTTGACCTAGTCAACACCCCGCATAAGAAGGCTCTCCGTTTCGTCAAAGGGTTAAATGAGCCATTACACAGTTTGGCCATGACCCATATACCCATGGGGGCCACGTATGAAAGATTGGTGCAAATGGCATTGCTGAATGAAGAGGATAAGGGCAAGAAGGAGACAAAGGAAGAAAGCTCTCAAGGGAAGAAAGAGGGTTTGCAGCCTAAGAAGACGGACTTTAAGAAAGGTGGGAAAGGCAACAAAGAGAAGAGGAAGTGTAATTTCTGTGGCAAAGTGGGACACTTAGTAAAGGACTGCCGGAAAAAGAAGGCCAAGGAGAATGGTGGGTGCTTTTCTTGCGGTGAGACGGGCCACCGGGCTAAGGACTGCCCAAAGAAACGAGGACAGGGGCAGAGGGCTGGATCCACCCCAGGGGCACAGGTTCATGTGCTAGAAGCGCCACCTTTGCAACAGCGAGGTACAAATACTTCTGTAGAAAGCGTAGTTTATCTTTATGATCACCCCGTTCGCACTTTATTTGATTCTGGCGCATCACACTCCTTTATCTTGTCTGCTTTAGTAGAATCTCTGCACCTAAAGACTAGTATGGTAGAGGACCCCTTAATTGTTTCAAACCCAATTGGGGGCCCAGCTCATTTGTCTATGATCTGTTTGGATTTGAAAATTTCCATTCTAAGTGTAGAATTTCAATGTAGTGCCTTTGTTTTGGGCTTTTCGGGTTATGGTTTGATTTTGGGTATGGATTGGCTATCCAGTAATGGGGCCATCCTTGATTGTGAGAAAAGGGTTGTTAGGCTCCTAACCCAGCTCGGTAATACTTTGGAAATTTCTTGTAATCCCTCGTATGCAGTTATGCTTAGTTATCTTGAATCGCTAGATGCCTCTGTTGAAAATTTGCAATCCGTTAGAGTGGTCCGGGAATATCCGGATGTCTTCGAAGAGGTGAAGGGCTTGCCTCCGAAGCGGGAAATAGACTTCCGCATATATCTTGTAGATAATGCAAAGCCCGTTGCGTTGCCCGTTAGACACATGGCTCCACGAGAAAGGAAAGAGCTCAGTAAACAGATAAAAGAGCTTCTAGAAAAGGGGTTCATTAGGAGGAGCATTTCAGAATGGGGCGCTCCAGTGGTGTTCGCTACAAAGGCGGATGGTTCTCTCCGTCTATGTGTTGACTATAGGGAGCTCAACAAGCTAACGAAAAAGAATAGGCACCCTCTCCCTAGAATTGACGATTTATTTGACCAGCTTGTAGGAGCGTCTGTTTTCTCCCAACTCGATTTAGCAACCGGTTTTCATCAGCTAAGGGTGGCTGAAGATAGCATCGATAAAACGGCGTTTAGAACCCCAGACGGCTTCTTTGAATGGCTTGTCATGCCTTTCGGCTTGACAAATGCACCTGCTTACTTCGTGGACCTGATGAGTAGGGTATTTAGAGATTTCCTCAACAAATTCGTAGTGGTCTTCGTAGATGATATCCTTATCTTCTCAAAGAGTGAAGAGGAACATGCTCAACACTTAAGGGCAATCATGGAAACTTTGCGAGTCCATCAACTAAAAGCCAAATTCTCCAAATGCCACTTTTGGAGAGAAGAAGTGAGGTTCCTTGGGCACATAGTATCCAAACAAGGGTTAGCGGTGGACCCTGCTAAGGTAGTGGCGGTACAGGATTGGAAGACGCCAAGGAATGCAACTGAGGTCCGAAGCTTTCTAGGACTAGCAGGTTTCTATCGAAAATTCATAAGGGATTTTGCGAAAATCTCAGCTCCGCTCACGAAATTGACCAAGAAGAATCTAGTGTTCAATTGGGACTTGGATTGCGAGTTTGCTTTCCAACGACTGAAAAGGGCTCTTACAACAGCCCCAGTTTTGACGCTGCCGGATGGGAGCAAGATGTTCACTGTTTATACGGATGCATGTGGGACAGGGCTAGGCGCCGTCTTAATGCAAGAAGGAAGGGTAGTAGCTTATGGCGGGAGGCAGTTGAAAGTGCACGAAAAGAACTACCCAACACACGACCTTGAGTTAGCCGCCATCGTCTTTGCACTCAAGTCTTGGCGACACTATCTCCTAGGTGAGAAGTTTGAACTTTACACTGACCATAAATCGTTGAAATATCTTTTCTCGCAGAAGGATCTTAACTTGAGGCAACAAAGATGGATGGAGTTTCTTGCCTCGTACGATTTCGAAATCTCCTACACTCCGGGCAAAGGCAACGTAGTGGCAGACGCGTTGAGCCGAAAGAAATTGACCCTAAGCCCGTTGTTTGTTGAAAGACAAAGCCTAGAGTTTATAGCCAACTTCGACTTTAGGCCTTCCTCCGATTTCGTACCAGGCTTGCTAGCATCTCTCGAAGTGCGCCCAACTTTAGTGGATTCAGTAGGGACAGCACAACGCGAAGACCCTCAGCTTGTGGAAACAATTGATAGGCTAATTAGGGGTGAGACTTCAAGTCACCTCAATAAATACTCCATCGACGATAAGGGTTTGCTAAGGCGAGACGGAAGACTATGCGTCCCACAAACAAAAGATTTAGTAAAGAAGGTTCTCGAGGAAGCACATCACTCCAAGATGACGATACACCCAGGCGGAGATAAAATGTACAAAGACATAAAAAGGTCTTTCTTCTGGAACGGCATGAAAAAGGACGTGGCAGAATTCGTTTCTAAGTGTATGGTGTGCCAACAGGTTAAGGCGGAACAGAAAAAGCCTGGCGGACTGCTACATCCTCTGGAGGTCCCGCAGTGGAAGTGGGATAGCATCTCAATGGACTTCATCGATGGGCTGCCTAGGTCTAGGAGAGGCAACACTAGCATTTGGGTAATAGTGGATAGGCTTACTAAAAGCGCCCACTTTTTACCTGTCAAAAGTAAAAGAACTGCCTCATCCCTAGCATCACTTTACCTCAAGGAGATAGTTCGACTCCATGGAATACCATCTAGCATTGTTAGTGACCGAGACCCCATCTTCACCAGTGAATTTTGGCGGAGTCTACAAGAAGCAGTAGGAACGCAGTTATGCTTGAGCACAGCCTATCATCCCCAAACCGACGGCCAAACAGAGAGAGTGAACAGAGTTTTGGAAGACCTTCTAAGACTATGCGTCCTTGACTTCGGAGGGACATGGGAAGACCACCTTCCTTTGGTGGAATTTGCCTACAACAACAGCTATCAAGCAACCATCGGAATGGCGCCCTTCGAAGCTTTATATGGAAGACCGTGCCGATCGCCCACTTGTTGGTGGGAGTCTACTGATAAGCTCATACTTGGACCAGATATGATCCGAGAGACTTCAGAGAAAGTAGACTTAATACGAAGAAGGATGAAGACGGCCCAAGACAGACAAAAGTCCTATGCCGACAAGAGAAGGACCGACCTTGAATTTGAGGTTGGAGACAGAGTTTTTCTCAAGGTATCACCGCTAAGAAACGTTGTTCGTTTTGGAACCACAGGAAAGCTAGCGCCAAGGTTCGTAGGGCCATTCCCTATTATCGAGAAAATTGGGAAAATGGCCTATAGATTAGAGCTACCCGAGAAGTTGGCTGGAGTTCACAACGTTTTTCACGTTTCACATCTCCGAAAATGTCTACATGAGTCTGCTGAAGTGGTAGAGCCAAATATCCTCGAAGAGGCCGAAGTGGAACGCGAAGCAACCATAAGAAAAGTTCCAACCCGCATATTAGGAACGGAAGTGAAGAAGCTACGCAACCGCGAAGTCAAGCTCGTCAAAGTTCAGTGGAGCGACGCCGAGGGAGACGCGACTTGGGAAACTGAAGCTAGAATACGCACTGCCTACCCTTTTCTTTTCGAGGGTACATCCTTGATCTTTCTTTTTCCTTAAGTTGCGCTTTTATCTATCTTTTTAGGTATATTTCCTCGACCTTATCTTTTAGGTAGAAACCCTTTGGATGGAAACATGTAGTTGAAACATGTTATGGATAATGGTTGCAAGTGGTTGCAAGTGATTGCTAGTGGTTGCTCGTGGTTGCATATACACACACAATCTAGGTTTTAGATCGGCTCAGTCACTTCATATTGCATATGCATATATGTTTGCATTCGTATATGGTTGAACTTTAATGTGTTGTCATGTGGATGTTGCATTTGTATTGAATGATTGTGCACTTATGTAGAATCATGAATAGGAAAATTTGCATACATAATGGATTCATGGCACTTACATAATTCGCATTAAGGAGGTCAACTGAATCAGTAGACCGCCTGATTTTGCATTAGATAAGTACATGTACACACACACCTCGCATATGATCATGAAGCATTAGAAGTCTTTTAAGGACAATGGATGCTCGTGTTTGATGGATGAGTAGATGGATGATTGGATGTTAGGATATACATTCCTCCTAACTTGAAGATTTCGGGGACGAAATCCTTTTAAGTGGGGGAGAATGTAACACCCCGTGTATTCTATAACTGTGAAATTCATAAATTAAAGTATAATTAATTTCAAATCAAAGAACTAAGGGAAACGGGATACGCCATTGCGTTCGTCTCGGAAAAATACGCGAAATAGAGTCCGAGTTTTCGAAAAACGGATATCGTATGAAGAAGTTATGGACGAACGAAGTTGGGCGAAAAACCGGAGAAGGGTCAGAATGCACTGGCGCACTTGGGAAGTGCGCCAGAACAAAAATGAACTGGCGCACCTGTGAAGTGCGCCAGTACATTTTTGACCTGGCGCACCTGCCAAGTGCGCCCAGGTCAAAAATGACCTGCTGGCCAGGTCTGGTCTAGCCCTGGCTGGCCAGGTCTGTGTTTGGCCGATTTTCTGTGGTCTGCTTTGTCATTAGGGCTAGGTGGCAGGCTCTAATTGGTCTCTCCTTAGGATGAATGGCTACGATCAATCCAAGCAACATCAACGGTCCTAATCGGTTCATTACCTCTATAAAAACAACCCTAGACTAAACCCTAATCTATTCATTCAAAAATAAGAACAAAGCCGCCATGTTGCTGAGGAACGACTAGGGGTAGCCACCAAATTGGAGAGAGGATTAGGAGGCAAATTCTAAGGCATAAAGCAACTCAATCAAATCAAACCGCATCTTCTTATCCCTAATTCGCCACACCATTGTAAGTAGAGTATTACTTTGGTATGAACAAATAACTGTGTTGGTTTGTATACTTGATTGTGGTGATAAATAATTCATAATTTGTGCGTTACTATGATTATTATTGATTTGAAATATTGTATACGTTTGGATATTCTTGAATTATGTATTCATTATAAAGAACTACATGCGGTAGTTCTATGCAAGTATACGTTTGGAATATTCGCAAATTATGTAATCCATGTTGAAGCTACATGTATGTAGTTGATTGAAATTCATGCAAGTTTGGGGCTTTGCTACTATGCCATCATAATATGTATTTTTATACAAAAATCATTTTTGTGAGTAATTGGAATAAGTTTGGGTTATTATAATCCATATGAAATTATGTGAGAATTTGGCATCGTGTATTAAGCCATGCTTTTGTACTAGAACACCTATTTGCAAACTTATGAATATGACTAGGCTATGATTGATAATTTGCATAATTGAAATTGTCAACAAGAATTATATGATGACATATGTGGTACATAGCTAGGTTAGGTTCAAAAGTCCCTTTTTGCAAGTTTGCATGACTAAAGTAAAAATCATGATTTCATGTTAGAAATATTTATGCCATGGTCATGTGAACAAATACTTATGCCATGCTTATGTTTGACATTATGCCATGCTTATGTTAGAAATACTTATGCCATGCTTATGTTTGACATTATGCCATGCTTATGTTAGAAATATTTGTGCCATGCTTATGTTTGACATTATGCCTAAATAAGAACATAGGTCTATGTTGTAGTTAAGACTATGTGACACCTAATTTAGATTCTTATCTTAACCACAAGTTTACATGGTTTGATTCATGTCACCTATGCTTTATGACCAAAGTATATGTTACTACTATGCAAGTACACCAGTTTCTATTTTGTAGTTCCAACGTCACATTGCAAGTTCATGCGCTCACCATCCCCTTTTTGTGTATGTAATCACGCTTTAAGCCTCCCCTCTTTCGCATGGCTAAGTTGGGCTTAAAAAGGTTAAGCCCAACATATAAACGAACGTGTTAAACGGGGGTAAATAACGTTGGGCTAAATTACTAATGAATGAAAACATAAAATAGAAGGGCCCAAATTCAAGTATGGGTTGGGCCCATGATTGGTGTAACCTTTACACCATTAACTTAATAATGGGCCGCAAATATTTACATATAAATAAAGAAGAAAGACAAAATATGTAAATGTAGAAAATACGATGTGTTTAACCCGAGGTTGGATTGAGTTGTGATGTAAACCTGCCCGGAACCGCCCGGCTGTCCAGTAGTCACAACAATACCTATCCAATGTGGGAGGTTAAACATGGAGCCCAATAAGGACCCGAGGTTAGACTGAGTTGTGGCGTAAGACTGCCCGGAACCAACCGACAACAGGCAGCCACAACAATACCTGTCTAATGTGAGAGGTCAGGGCCTTAATAAGACAATTAAGGCTGAGTCAGGATTGTTAGGATTAAGTGAACTAAAGACTTAATCAAAATGGAACATGCTAAACTAAACGGACTGGTGGGGTTAGGTCAGAAAACACTTAACCAACTTAGCATGTGGTTAGAGATAGAAAACCTAGTAACGGGGGACCCTTTTCAGCAGTAACCCTAGAAGGTGTATCAGGAAACCCTGAAACTAGGCAGGGTGGGGCACGATTACTGGGCTGATTGTAAGAGGTCAAATCGACGGCGGTGGTGTAGCAGTGTAGGTTCTAACGGGGTGCGGGCGTGCACACACTCCGGCGCAGAAAAATAAGGCACTGGACACCAGTAGCATACCTGTGCACTCTAGGATTGTGTCGGGCCGCCGCCATGGGACTTGATACACCCCATGGTGGGACCAGCATAGGTAACTACAACATCGGGGGCCGTAAGACACATGTAACTATGCGAGTAGGAGCCGATCATCATAGAATGGATCACATCACCCTGATTATGGGGTGCCAGTTGGAAACTAGTTTATATGGGTTCAGAGATTAACATGGGGTACGATAGTATATTCGACCCTAGACAACTTAACCAAGTTATAGTGCTTTCCCACTTCTTGTTTATACTTATCATACCCAGCTCTTTATTCATAGACAGAATAGTACTAGACTTACTCAGGCTTTATGTCTGACTCTACTTTTCTTTCGTCTCCTTTTCTTCCGTTTCCCCCCCCAGGTCCACAGGGAGGGAACACTGCAGCTTGACCAGCCTTAACATCCAGCTTGAAGAAGAGAAATGTATTGCTTGGACCCTTTTCGTTTGAAACTATGGCTTTGGACAACCACTATGGGGCTTTTGCAGTTTATCTATGTTTTATTTATGCTTCTTTAAATAATGTAATCAAGACAGATTATGAAAGTGTTATGTTATGTTTTTGGAAAAGATGTAAGACAATTATGGTGATGTTGTTGTAGCACGTATTTGCTTTTATGAAATAAAAGTTGTTGTTTTTCCGCTGTTTACAAATATGTGTTCTTATATCTGTCTTGTATATCTGTGACTTATACTTATAAACCTCCACCAAAATTAGGGCATTCCCTTTGAGAGTGACCCTAACGGAGGTGGGGTGTTTCAGGAAAGGCTTATAAACCATATTGATGAGACTTTTGAATCGATTGTTGGGAAAGCATTGAGGTCAGAGAGCCTTTATCCTAAGCCCAAGGCTGAAATTACTATTGCATCTGCAGAGGGGCCAAAGCCGCAAGCAAGCGGTGGAGGAAAGAACAATTCTCAGAATAAAAGGAAGCAGAGTCAGAATCAAGCTAAGGATGGTCTAAAGAAGAAGAAGAAAGATGTTGAGTGCTTTAGTTGTGGCAAGAAGGGCCATTATGCTAAGGAATGTCGAGCAAAACCAGCGGACAGGAAGTGCTTCAACTTCGGCCAAGTGGGACATCACAAGGATAAATGTCCGCAACCCCCTAAAGAGAAGCAGATTGTGAAAGCATATGCTATTAATGCTGTTCCTTCTTCGTCAAATGCCCCAACTGCGATGGAGAAAGGGAAAATATCGTCATTCAAGGTATGCTTTCTGTTTATGATGTTCCTATTCGAGTACTATTTGATACCGGGGCTTCCCAGTGACCTGGTAGATAGGTTGGAATTGGAATCCGAGATAGTCGATTGACCTTTAGTTGTGATGAACCCGATTGGTTGTTTGACTAGCCTTAGTATGATTTGTCAAAATTTAGTCTTATCGAGTCATGGATGTATGTTTGCTTGTGATTGCTTTGTTTTGGGCTTTACTGGGTTTGGCATTATTTTGGGAGTCGATTGGCTCTAAAGATATGGGGTGGTGGTAGACTGTGAGGGATTTTCGGTGACTATTACGGCGGATGATGGGCGGAGGGTAGTGTTTGGTGGCCTACCTAGTGATGAGGTGATGGCTTGTTTTCTAAATTCCCTCGACATCCCGCAAGACGAGTTAGCAAGAATTCCCATTGTTGGACAGTATCCGGATATCTTCGAGGAAGTGACCGGACTTCCACCACACCGAGAGATTGAGTTTCGTATTGATTTAGTGAAAGACGTCAGACCTATAGTGATGCCACTTTGTCGTATGGCGCCAAGGGAGCAGTGAGAGCTCGGGGTGCAAGTAAGCGATATTTTGAAGAAGGGATTTATCCGAAGAAGTGTCTCCGAGTGGGGAGCACCAGCTGTATTTGCTACCAAGGTAGATGGTTCCCTTCGTTTATGTGTGGACTATCACGAGTTGAATAAAATGACTAGGAAGAATAAGTATCCACTTCCACGGATAGATGATTTGTTTGATCAACTGGAGGGAGCAAGAGTGTCCTCCCAATTGGACCTCGCGAGAGGATTTCATCAGCTCCAAGTAGCAGCTGAGAGTATTCCAAAAACAACATTTCGGACGCCGTCTGGATTCTATGAGTGGTTGGTCATGCCATTCGGGTTGACTAATGCACCAACTTATTTTGTGGATCTTATGAATAGAGTATTCCGAGATCAATTGAATAAGTCCGTTCTTGTGTTCGTGGACGATATACTTGATTATTCGAGGACAGAGGAAGAACACAAGGAACATTTAGAGTAGTGATGGAGGTGTTAAGAAAACACCAATTGAAAGTGAAATTTTCTAAGTGTCACTTCTGGAGGAGGGAAGTGAGATTCTTGGGCCATGTTGTTTCAGAGAATGGTATTGCTGTGGATCCTACGAAGGTGGCTATGGTACAAGATTGGTCTACGCCCAAGAATGCAATAGATGTAAGAAGTTTCTTGGGATTAGTTGGATATTATCGTAAGTTTATCCAAGACTTCTCCAAGATAGCTGCACCGTTAACTCAATTGACCAAGAAGAATCAAGCTTTCATTTGGGACGAAAGGTGTGAAAATGCATTCAAGAGTCTAAAGGAAAAGTTGTCGCATGCGCCAGTGTTAGTCATTCCTAAAGGAAATGAAGAAATGACAGTATACACGGATGCATGTGGTATTGGACTAGGTGCTGTACTGATGCAAGGAGGTAGGGTTGTAGCTTATGTTAGTCAGCAACTAAAACCACATGAGAAAAGATATCCTACCCATGATCTAGAATTAGCAGTGATTGTGTTCGCGTTTAAAATGTGGAGACATTATCTCTTGGGAGAAAGATTTGAGTTGTTTACCGATCATAAATCGTTAAAGTATCTCTTCTCTCAGAAGGATCTAAATCTCCAACAGCAAAGATGGTTAGAATTCTTGGCCTCCTGTGATTTCGATATCGCATATACACCAGGAAAGGGCAATGCTGTAACACCCCGAATTTCGGTTAATGCTAAAATTCACTAATTACAGAATAACTAATCCCAGATTTGGGAATCAAGGGTAACGGGTTGCGTCATTGCGTTCGTCTCGGAAAAATACGCGAAATAGAGTCCGAGTTTTCGAAAATCGGAGTCCGTATGACCAAGATATGGCCTCGCGAAGTTTCACGAAAATTCCCAAATTAAAGTATACTTAATTAAGTGAAATGGGTTGTGTAGATATATATATATATATTGATATATATATATATATATATAATTGAAAATTTAATAAATAAATATGCAAAAATGCTCAAAACAGCGAATTGGGAGAGGGGAATAACCGAACCGGCCGATTTTTGAAGTCGACCCGAGCCCGCTGGGTCGACTAGGGGTTAATCCAGGGTGTTTGGCTGTCAACCCGTGGGCCGATTCGCTCAAGTGCAGATTTTGCATTTGAATGGTTCTCATGGTCCATCTTTAATCTAAAGGCCCTAGATGGTTCCTACACTTGACTTCTTCCCCAAGACATGCTTTGATGGCTTGGATTGAATCTAGGGTTAATCCTATGGCCTAAAACACTTGCCTAATCTATAAATAAGACCCTAACCTACCCTAATTCATTCATAATTAAACCTAGTGACTAAACTATGGCAAAATGCTAGCTCTCATGGCCTCCACTAATTTTATGAAGAGGGTTGCATACTAATCACTCTCTAATCAACTTCTAATCCCTTCTTAGCATCTTAATCTTCTTCATTTGGTGTTCAAAGTTGCTAGTTGTGAGTTTCTATCACTTTGATGATCTTTTGTTAAACTAAGTAGATGAGATATGATGAGATTTATGGTTTTGTATGTGGATTAATGAGTCTTGAATCATATGATATGATGTTAGCATTAATCTTATGTTTATGCATGTTGAGTATGTAAGTTTATGCAAGCTACATGTTTGTTAATATGCAAGTTACATGTTTGTTAATATGCAAGTTACATGTTTGTTAATATGCAAGTTACATGTTTGTTAATATGCAAGTTACATGTTTGTTAATATGCAAGTTACATGTATGTTAATATGCAAGATATGCTATGCAAGTTACATGTTTGTTAATATGCAAGTTACATGTTTGTTAATATGCAAGTTACATGTTTGTTAATATGCAAGTTACATGTTTGTTAATATGCAAGTTACATGTATGTTAATATGCAAGATATGCTATGCAAGTTACATGTTTGTTAATATGCAAGTTACATGTATGTTAATATGCAAGATATGCTATGCAAGTTACATATTTGTTAATATGCAAGTTACATGTATGTTAATATGCAAGATATGCTATGCAAGTTACATATTTGTTAATATGCAAGTTACATGTATGTTAATATGCAAGATATGCTATGCAAGTTACATATTTGTTAATATGCAAGTTACATGTTTGTTAATATGCAAGTTACATGTTTGTTAATATGCAAGTTACATGTTTGTTAGTATGCAAGTTACATGTATGTTAATATGCAAGATATGCTATGCAAGTTACATGTTTGTTAATATGCAAGTATGTTATGCAAGCTAATATGTAAGTTATATGACATATTATATGCAAGTTATGTGACATGTTATACAAGATTATATGCAAGATATATGACATGTTATGCAAGTTCACATGCAAGTTATGTGTTTGTTAATATGCAAGATGGCACCTTTGAAACATGTTCATACATATGTAAGTTGACACCTTTTATATGTGTTATGTCATGAGAACGAAATTACGTGGGAACGATGGGGTTAATTCAATGCATAAATTAATAAGATTGTGTGAAATTAACATAATTATGCATAACATAAAATAAATGAACATAGTATGGGAATTTGCCTATTAAGTTAGGTGTACCCATACTATGTGTTGGGAATTTACCTATTGAGTTAGGTCTACCCCATGGGAATTTACCTATTGAGTTAGGTCTACCCATGTTATGAAAAGCTTAATATTAATTAGAGATAATTAATTTAAATTATGAGGGTGATTAATTAGGTGTAATTAATTGACTAAGACACGAGGTTGGACTCAGTTGTAGCGTAAAACTGCCCGGACCCAACCGGCTTAACCAGTTGCTACAAATGTTAGCCCAATGTGAGAGGTCTTAGGCACAAACTAAATACGTGATTAATGTAAAGACACGAGGTTAGACTCGGTTATGACATAAGGCTGCCCGGACCCAACCGGCTTAACCAGCGGTCATAAAAGATAGTCTAATGTGAGAGGTCTTTATGAGGATCACGGCCTTAATTAATTAAGAAACACTTAACCATATTAGCATGTAGTGGAACATGAGGGTTAAGTGGGTACCTTGGGTGGCATGTAGTAACTAGTGTGGGTACCTTGGGTGGCATGTAGTAACTAGTGTGGGTGCCTTGGGTGGCATGAGAAAACTAGTGGGTTGCCTTGGGTAGCAATAGAAAATACGATTAGAATACTTAACCAAAGTGGAACATGGAATTAAACATGATTAAAGGGTTAAGTAAGTGCCTCGGGTGGCATGTGGGAATTAAGTAAAGGACTTGGGTGTCATGTGGAAATCTAGTGGGTGCCTTGAAAGGTAAATAAAAATATGATTAATGACTTAACCAAAGTATTTATAACATGTAAGTAGACATGGTTAAAGGGGTTAAGTGGGATACACTAGATAAAATTAACAAGCTTAGGTGGTAGCTTGTGGGGGCCCATCTCAACCAATATCCCAAACGTATCTTTGTGGGCTCGACCCAAGTCGAGTGACGGGACACGCATATTGGGCTTGACTATAAGAGGCCAAAAACGGGTTAGCGGTGGCAACGTAGGACCAACGGGTTTCATATGCGTGTGTGGACCCGGGCTGGTTAGTAAATCGTTGTTGCATCGTGTAGGTATAAAGCCGTGCACCGTTGATATTATCAGGTTGCCACTTGGGGAAATGATACACCCCATTGTGGGACCAGCACGGGTATCTACGTTAGGGAGCCGATCGCTTGGGAGTAGTGGGTACACCTAGTAATGATAGGGGCAGACGGCACCTATGTAGGGGTACCAGAAACTACTGGGTAAAAATTACTAAGTACATTTAGTGGGATCAACCTTTAAGTAGGAATTAATCTTAGGTAGGTAAAACTGGTGTGGTGCAGTGTAGGAATTATCTTTGAGTAGGTCTGGGGCGGTGTAATTTAGTAATTATCCTTGGGTGGGTAAATGCGTCTTTACGGTTATCTTAGTTTATCCTAAGTTTGCCAAGCTGCTTGGTGTAGCCATGCATCCCCAGGCGTTACCGTATATCGACTTATGTCTTCTCTGGTTATTTTAATGATTGTATTGTTAGGGTTATAGGACTCACTCAGACTTATGTCTGACCCCGTTGTTTTTATCTTTTTCCCCCAACCCCAGGTTATTAGAGTGGGCCTGGTGCTAGTGGGCTTTGATCGGATTGCTGTATCTATTCTTTGGAGCTTGGACCATTGAAGTGAAGCCCAGTTCATCTTTTCTTTTATGGCTATTAGTTATGTAGTGGGATTATGTACTTCTATTTTATCAAGATGGATATTATGTACTTGACTTTGGTTTATGGTTTTGTGATGTAACCAAACATGTATTACTTTCCGCTGCAATGAAATGATGTTTTAAATTTTCAAGTATTACTTATATCTGTCTTGTTGTAATTTTACTGTTCTATATTCACTTAAAATACTTCACCGAAACTAAGGCATTCCCCTGGTATGAGTGACCTTAGCGGACGTGGGGTGTTACACGTGGTATCGGAGCTTAAGGTTACCAGAACAGATAAAATTTTTAGAAAAACTATTTTTCTAAGAAAATTTTTGAAGGAGTATTTTCAAAAACATGTCTTTTAAGAGAAAAGTTTTTGAGAGAAAAGCGTAATCCCCGATAGCCATATCTTTATCTTTCGAATTCTCCGTTTGAATCTCTTTCTCTCTCGGTTTGAGTTTCCCCTCCGTGTGTAGATGATCTTTCTAAGATAGATAAGAATGGAAAACCGCTTCAAGGGAATTAGACGTAAATCAGGTTAGAAGTTGGTTCAAGAAGGAGGAGGACTTGTAAGTACTTATTGGATGGACGATGGGAGGAAGGCTCTAATAGTTGTTTGGTTAATGAAGGACGAAACCTCATTGGTGGGAGGTTACGAGTGGAGAATGGGAAGAAGAAGAAGGCTAGTCGTTATCCTTTTGGGAGGAATAGGACATTTTATTAGGATTATCCAAAGGGGCAAAGGCAAGGTTCGGAATCTCCTGGAGGGTGGTTGTATTCCCTCACGGCTAGTGTACCAGATGGGGATAGGACCGTCTAGGTTGGAATCTGGGATTTCTATATTATCTGATTCGAACTTTATTTGATTCTGACGCATCGAGTTCGTTTATCTCATCATTGTTAGTTGAGTCACTGCACTTAGACACCAGTTTGGTAGATGATCCCTTAGTTGTTTCAAACCCAATTGGGGCTCCATGATGTGTTTGGGTTTGAAAGTTTCTATACTTAGCATTGAGTTTGGATGTGATGCTTGTTGGGCTTCACGAACTATGGGTTAGTTTTGGGCATGAACTGGTTATCCAGTAGGGGTGCCGTTCTTGATTTTGAAGGGAGAGTTGTTAGGCTTATGACCCGCTTGGGTAACACTCTCGAGATCTCTTGTAATCCCATAGAATCTGTTATGCTAAGTTATCTAGAATCGCTTGACACGTCGGTCGAGAGTTTGCGATCTGTTAGAAGTGGTCTGGGAACACTCGGATGTGTTTGAGAAGGTGAAGGGCTTACCTCCGGAGCGGGAGATTGACTTCCGAATATATCTGGTAAACAATGCCAAACCAGTGACTTGGCCAGTGTGCCACAAGGCTCCTCGTGAGAGGAGGGAACTCCATAAGTAAGTAGGCGATTGCTTGAGAAGGGGTTCATAAGAAGAAGTATATCGGAGTGGGGCGCTCCAGTAGTTTTTGCCATGAAGGCGGATGGGTCCCTCAGACTTTGTGTAGGCTAAAGAGAACTAAATAAACTCACAAAGAAGAATAGACACCCATTGCCAAAGATTGATGATCTCTTTGATCAGTTGGTTGGCGCCTCAGTATTTTCGCAGTTGGACTAAGCCACATGGTTTCGTCAGTTGAGAGTGGCTGACGATAGTATAGAGAAGATTGTCTTTAGGACTCCGGATGGTTTTATGAGTGGCTGGTGATGCTATTTGGTTTGACGAACGCCCCTGCATACTTTGTTGATTGGAAGAGAAGGGTGTTCAGGGAGTACCTAAATAAGTTTGTGATGGCCTTTGTAAATGACATCTTGGTCTTTTCAAGGAGCGTAATAAGTTTTCGTATGTGCTCAATAGGGTGAGCAAAGCCAGTTATAGGATAAACGGTGGTTTTGGAGCGAGACTGGCGAGGACATCCAAAGTTGGTCAAAGGCTTAATTGTTTAGCCATTATTATTATTATTTTTAGTATCATCTCACGTAGGTTGCCTGAACTCGAAGGAGATGTCCCTTGGGTGTTTGTCTGATATTGGTTTCGGCCTTTGGGGCTTGCATTTGGGGGATGTCGAATTCGACTAGGGTGGTCTGCGTGAGAGATGGACAGTTGTGACGATTTTGGATAGGATTCTTAGCATCTTATGAGTTTGAGATAGCGTATACCCCTAACAAGGGAAACATGGTAGCAGACGTCTTGAGAAGAAAAAGGTTGTCCGTTGAACTATAGAGTTTAGAATTTATTTCTATGTTTGACTTAGACCTTCCGTTGATTCTGTATCCGGTTTGGTAGCCTCCTTGGAGGTTAGGCCTACTCTTTTGGGGCGTATTAGCAGAGCACAGCGGGACGACCCACAATTGGTTGAGTTAGTAGAGAAGCTCATAAGGAGGGGAGTCGTCCAGCCATTTGAGTAGGTACACCCTAGATGGTAAGGGATGGTTGCGTAGAGACGATGGACTTTGTGTACCGCAAGACGAGGATTTGAGGAAGGCTATACTTGATGATGCACATCGATCGAAGATGACCATTCAACCCAGTAGGGACAAGATGTACCAAGACATGAAGCAAGTTTTCTTTTGGGCCAATATGAAGGAAGACGCGGCCAAGTATGTCGCTAGATGCTTGGTGTGCTAACAAGTGAAAGCGGAACAGAAGAAACCCGGAGGGTTGCTTCACCCGTTGGAGGTTCCGTAATGGGAAGTGGGATAGTGTCTCGTTGGATTACCAAAATCAAGGAAGGGTAATACGGGGATTGGGCTTATGGTAGATAGACTTACTAAGTGTGCCCATTTCATACCCGTGAAGAGCAAGAGGACTATTCCATGTCTAGCTTCAGTTTACCTTCAAGGGATTATTAGATTGCATGGTGTACCTCCCAGTATAGTGAGCGATCGAGATCCTATCTTCACTAGTGAGTTTTGGAGAAGTTTGCAAGAGGCGGTAGGGACTCAGTTGTGTTTGAGCACCGCATCTCATCCTCAGACGGACGGTCAGACCAAGAGGGTGAACCGTATCTAGAACATCTTTTGAGGTTATGTATTTTGGATTTTGGAGGTACATGGGAAGAGCATCTTCCGTTGGTGGAGTTCGCATATAATAGCAGCTTTCAGTCCAATATTGGTATGGCTCCTTTCAAAGCTCTTTATGGAAGGCCTTGTCGATCTCCTACATGTTGGTGGGAATCTACGGATAAGATCTTGCTTGGGCCAGATATGGTTAGAGAGACTTCAGAGAAGATTGATTTGATTCAAAGAAGGATGAAAGCGGCGGAATCTTATGCGGACAAGAGGAGAACAGAGCTTGAGTTTGATATTAGGACATGCTTTTTATCAAGGTGTCTCCGTTACGGAATGTGGTTCACTTTGGATCTGTTAGGAAGTGAGTACCAAGGTTTGTAGGGCCATTTCCCATTAAGGAAAGAATTGGACGGATGGCATATCGAGTGGAGTTGCCTGACAGACTTAGTGGTGTACCGGATGTATTTCATGTGTCCCATTTGAGGAAGTGCTTACATAAGACCGCTGAGGTGGTAGAGCCAAGTTTGCTTAAAGAAGTAGAGTTAGAGCGCGATGAGACGATTCGACGAGCTCCTACTCGTATCATTGGGTCAGAGGCTAGGAAGTTGAGGAACAGAGAAGTTCGGCTAGCTAGAGTGCAATGGGGAGATGACGAAAGAAATGCTACTTGGGAGACGGAAGCGAAGATGCGTTCTTTGTATCCATTTCTTTTGGAGAGTATGTCTTTTAACTTCTCCTTTATCGCTTGCCTAGTACTTATCTTATCTTTAGTAGGTCCTCTCGTTAGTCCTGTTTGACCTTTAGATAGGGAAAACCTATGGTTGAAACATGTGTTTGAGACATGTTATGGTTGATGGATGCAAGTGGATGCAAGTGTTTGCTAGTGGTTGCTCGTGGATGCATATATACACACTCTAGGCACTAGATCGGCTCAATCACTTCATATTGCATATTGCATAAAATTGTGTGTAGTTAGCTATATTGATGGATGTATAATGATTGTGTTATCATATGGATGATGCATTTTGGTGAATGATTGTGCACTCATATAGATACGGTATGTGTCGATAGGGTTATCTCGCATACATATTGGATGCATGGCACTATCATGGTTTGCATATGTTCGTACATTAGATAGGGAACATATACACGCACTTTTCGCATATGCTCATACATCATTAGAAATTGTTTAAGGACAATGGATGCCCGTGTTTGATGGATTGAGTAGATGGTTGTTTGGATGGTAGGATATGCATTCTCCTTAGCTTAGAGATTTCGGGGACGAAATCCTTTAAGGAGGGGAGAATGTAACACCCCGAATTTCGGTTAATGCTAAAATTCACTAATTACAGAATAACTAATCCCAGATGTGGGAATCAAGGGTAACGGGTTGCGTCATTGCGTTCGTCTCGGAAAAATACGCGAAATAGAGTCCGAGTTTTCGAAAATCGGAGTCCGTATGACCAAGATATGGCCTCGCGAAGTTTCACGAAAATTCCCAAATTAAAGTATACTTAATTAAGTGAAATGGGTTGTGTAGATATATATATATATATTGATATATATATATATATATATAATTGAAAATTTAATAAATAAATATGCAAAAATGCTCAAAACAGCGAATTGGGAGAGGGGAATAACCGAACCGGCCGATTTTTGAAGTCGACCCGAGCCCGCTGGGTCGACTAGGGGTTAATCCAGGGTGTTTGGCTGTCAACCCGTGGGCCGATTCGCTCAAGTGCAGATTTTGCATTTGAATGGTTCTCATGGTCCATCTTTAATCTAAAGGCCCTAGATGGTTCCTACACTTGACTTCTTCCCCAAGACATGCTTTGATGGCTTGGATTGAATCTAGGGTTAATCCTATGGCCTAAAACACTTGCCTAATCTATAAATAAGACCCTAACCTACCCTAATTCATTCATAATTAAACCTAGTGACTAAACTATGGCAAAATGCTAGCTCTCATGGCCTCCACTAATTTTATGAAGAGGGTTGCATACTAATCACTCTCTAATCAACTTCTAATCCCTTCTTAGCATCTTAATCTTCTTCATTTGGTGTTCAAAGTTGCTAGTTGTGAGTTTCTATCACTTTGATGATCTTTTGTTAAACTAAGTAGATGAGATATGATGAGATTTATGGTTTTGTATGTGGATTAATGAGTCTTGAATCATATGATATGATGTTAGCATTAATCTTATGTTTATGCATGTTGAGTATGTAAGTTTATGCAAGTTACATGTTTGTTAATATGCAAGTTACATGTTTGTTAATATGCAAGTTACATGTTTGTTAATATGCAAGTTACATGTTTGTTAATATGCAAGTTACATGTTTGTTAATATGCAAGTTACATGTATGTTAATATGCAAGATATGCTATGCAAGTTACATGTTTGTTAATATGCAAGTTACATGTTTGTTAATATGCAAGTTACATGTTTGTTAATATGCAAGTTACATGTTTGTTAATATGCAAGTTACATGTATGTTAATATGCAAGATATGCTATGCAAGTTACATGTTTGTTAATATGCAAGTTACATGTATGTTAATATGCAAGATATGCTATGCAAGTTACATATTTGTTAATATGCAAGTTACATGTATGTTAATATGCAAGATATGCTATGCAAGTTACATATTTGTTAATATGCAAGTTACATGTATGTTAATATGCAAGATATGCTATGCAAGTTACATATTTGTTAATATGCAAGTTACATGTTTGTTAATATGCAAGTTACATGTTTGTTAATATGCAAGTTACATGTTTGTTAGTATGCAAGTTACATGTATGTTAATATGCAAGATATGCTATGCAAGTTACATGTTTGTTAATATGCAAGTATGTTATGCAAGCTAATATGTAAGTTATATGACATATTATATGCAAGTTATGTGACATGTTATACAAGATTATATGCAAGATATATGACATGTTATGCAAGTTCACATGCAAGTTATGTGTTTGTTAATATGCAAGATGGCACCTTTGAAACATGTTCATACATATGTAAGTTGACACCTTTTATATGTGTTATGTCATGAGAACGAAATTACGTGGGAACGATGGGGTTAATTCAATGCATAAATTAATAAGATTGTGTGAAATTAACATAATTATGCATAACATAAAATAAATGAACATAGTATGGGAATTTGCCTATTAAGTTAGGTGTACCCATACTATGTGTTGGGAATTTACCTATTGAGTTAGGTCTACCCCATGGGAATTTACCTATTGAGTTAGGTCTACCCATGTTATGAAAAGCTTAATATTAATTAGAGATAATTAATTTAAATTATGAGGGTGATTAATTAGGTGTAATTAATTGACTAAGACACGAGGTTGGACTCAGTTGTAGCGTAAAACTGCCCGGACCCAACCGGCTTAACCAGTTGCTACAAATGTTAGCCCAATGTGAGAGGTCTTAGGCACAAACTAAATACGTGATTAATGTAAAGACACGAGGTTAGACTCGGTTATGACATAAGGCTGCCCGGACCCAACCGGCTTAACCAGCGGTCATAAAAGATAGTCTAATGTGAGAGGTCTTTATGAGGATCACGGCCTTAATTAATTAAGAAACACTTAACCATATTAGCATGTAGTGGAACATGAGGGTTAAGTGGGTACCTTGGGTGGCATGTAGTAACTAGTGTGGGTACCTTGGGTGGCATGTAGTAACTAGTGTGGGTGCCTTGGGTGGCATGAGAAAACTAGTGGGTTGCCTTGGGTAGCAATAGAAAATACGATTAGAATACTTAACCAAAGTGGAACATGGAATTAAACATGATTAAAGGGTTAAGTAAGTGCCTCGGGTGGCATGTGGGAATTAAGTAAAGGACTTGGGTGTCATGTGGAAATCTAGTGGGTGCCTTGAAAGGTAAATAAAAATATGATTAATGACTTAACCAAAGTATTTATAACATGTAAGTAGACATGGTTAAAGGGGTTAAGTGGGATACACTAGATAAAATTAACAAGCTTAGGTGGTAGCTTGTGGGGGCCCATCTCAACCAATATCCCAAACGTATCTTTGTGGGCTCGACCCAAGTCGAGTGACGGGACACGCATATTGGGCTTGACTATAAGAGGCCAAAAACGGGTTAGCGGTGGCAACGTAGGACCAACGGGTTTCATATGCGTGTGTGGACCCGGGCTGGTTAGTAAATCGTTGTTGCATCGTGTAGGTATAAAGCCGTGCACCGTTGATATTATCAGGTTGCCACTTGGGGAAATGATACACCCCATTGTGGGACCAGCACGGGTATCTACGTTAGGGAGCCGATCGCTTGGGAGTAGTGGGTACACCTAGTAATGATAGGGGCAGACGGCACCTATGTAGGGGTACCAGAAACTACTGGGTAAAAATTACTAAGTACATTTAGTGGGATCAACCTTTAAGTAGGAATTAATCTTAGGTAGGTAAAACTGGTGTGGTGCAGTGTAGGAATTATCTTTGAGTAGGTCTGGGGCGGTGTAATTTAGTAATTATCCTTGGGTGGGTAAATGCGTCTTTACGGTTATCTTAGTTTATCCTAAGTTTGCCAAGCTGCTTGGTGTAGCCATGCATCCCCAGGCGTTACCGTATATCGACTTATGTCTTCTCTGGTTATTTTAATGATTGTATTGTTAGGGTTATAGGACTCACTCAGACTTATGTCTGACCCCGTTGTTTTTATCTTTTTCCCCCAACCCCAGGTTATTAGAGTGGGCCTGGTGCTAGTGGGCTTTGATCGGATTGCTGTATCTATTCTTTGGAGCTTGGACCATTGAAGTGAAGCCCAGTTCATCTTTTCTTTTATGGCTATTAGTTATGTAGTGGGATTATGTACTTCTATTTTATCAAGATGGATATTATGTACTTGACTTTGGTTTATGGTTTTGTGATGTAACCAAACATGTATTACTTTCCGCTGCAATGAAATGATGTTTTAAATTTTCAAGTATTACTTATATCTGTCTTGTTGTAATTTTACTGTTCTATATTCACTTAAAATACTTCACCGAAACTAAGGCATTCCCCTGGTATGAGTGACCTTAGCGGACGTGGGGTGTTACAAATGCAGTAGCTGATGCATTAAGTAGAAGACATGCCAGTTTAGGGGCTATGTTTCTTGAATGGAAGCAACTAGAGTATACCGCAGGGTATGATTTCAGACCTAAGTGCGAATTAGATCCAGCAATGTTAGCAAGTTTGACAGTCTGACCCACCTTGATTGAGCGGATTGGTTCCAATCAGAGGGACGATCCTAACTTATTGGAAATCATCTCCAAGTTAGAGATGGGTATCGATGAGGAGATGAACAAGTATGGGCTTGATCGAAATGGATGGCTTAGAAAGAATGGGAGACTAGTTGTACCCAATGTCAATGGATTGAGAGATGAAGTGCTTGGAGAATGTCATCACTGAAAACTAACTATACATCCCAATGGTAACAAAATGTATCGAGACATGAGGCAGACCTACTACTGGGAAGGGATGAAAAGATATGTTGGGAAGTTTATATCCAAATGCATGAACTGCCAGCTAGAAGCTGAGCAAAAGAAACCTGGTGGTTTGTTGCAACCATTAGAAATTCTAGAATGGAAATGGGAACAAGCCTCAATGGATTTCATTGATGGATTAGATCGGGCCATGATAGCATTTGGGTGATTATGGACCGATTGACCAAGAGTGCAAGGTTTATACCCGTCAATTCGAATAGAACATCAGCTAAGTTAGCAGAACTATATATGAAGTGGGTAGTGAGATTTCATGGAGTACCCAAAGGCATTGTATGTGACCGAGATCCGTTGTTTACTAGTGGATTTTGGAAGAGCTTACAAGAGGCTTTAGGATTAGAATTACATCTCAGTACCGCGTACCGTCCTCAAACCGACGGTCAGACAGAGAGGATGAATCGTATATTGGAGGATCTCTTGAGAGCTTGTATATTGGATTTTGGTGGATCATGGGATGACCATTTGCATCTAGTGGAGTTCACATATAATAATAGCTATCAGTCCAGTTTGGTATGGCTCCATTCGAAGCTTTATACGGAAGACCATGCAACTCATCATCATGTGGTTAGAAATCGGTGAGAAATTTGTCCTTGGGCCAGATGTGATAAGAGAAACCTCAGATAAGATCAAGGTTATCCAGCAGTGAATGAAGGCTGCTCAAGATAGGCAAAAGAGTTATGCTGATAAGAGGAGAAGAGATCTAAAATTCTCCACTGGTGACTTGGTGTTTGTCAAGATTTCTCTGTTAAAGAGCGTGATTCGATTTGGCAGGAGTCGCAAGTTAACACCAAGATTTGTTGGTCCATTCCCAGTTCTCGAACAAGTTGGGAATTTAGCATATAAAGTTGAATTACCTGACAAGATGGAGGGAGTTCACAACATATTTCATGCTTCCCAGTTAAGAAAGTTCTTGCACGACCCCGATATGACTATTTCACTGGATCAGATGGATGACATCGAAGTAGAACCCGAGGTGGTTGGAAACCGCAAGCCGATTCGTATTGTCGAGCATGATACAAAGCAACTTCGAAGGAAGGCAGTGAAACTGGTCAAGGTTCAGTGGGGCAAGAATGAAAACGACTGTACTTGGGAAACAGAGGGGAGCATAAGGAAGTCGTATCTAGAACTCTTTGCCTGGTAAGATTATAATAGTGATAGTTTCTTCCGTTTTAAGTAAACTGTATGCTAGGGTAGGCTTGTTGTGCTTGTTGTGTATGTTTGATTGTTTGTGAATAAATGATAGACATGCATAACACCTTTGTATGTTTTTGGTTAAGGAATTTCGGGGGCGAAATTTCTTAAGGGGGGAAGAAAGTAATGACCCGTATTCTACGTATTGAAGGATCGTTGAATATTTATTTCTTTTTCATACGAAGTCGTATGGTCGTGTAACTTTGGGGAACAACTATTGGGGTCATTCCTAATGTTCACGATTTTTGTCGATTTTGAAATGACCGTTTTCCCCTAGTGAATCTTGTTTTTCCCATAACTTTTGATTGGTAGGGATTTTTTACCTGAAACCACCTCCATTGGATTCGGATTATGGTTTACCTTTCCTTAGAGTGGTCACATTAGCCAAACGGACTTACCATTTGGGAGATATAGCTGAAACAATGTTTAAAAGGTGAAAAACAACTTAACTGGGCCTAATTAGAGTGATTAACAGCTAGGTCCATAATCCATTTCGGGATTAGGGTTATGGGGAGGTTGATAGTGTTTGAGAAATCATATCTAATCGGTTTTCTAGCTGCCACTTACATCTCTTAAACCCTAGCCATGGCCTCCACTTTCTAAACACCTCCAAATCACTTTCTAATTGAAGATTAAGCTAATCAACATCAAACCAAGTCTAATCAACATCAAATTAGAGGCAAAGGCTGTTGTGTGCATCGGAATTCATGCCATTTAAAGAATCATTTCAGATCTGAGTTTATATTTTGGATAAGGTGAGTGATTTGCATTGATTTTCACTAATTACGGCTAATTAGGGTGATTAGTGATAAATAGCGAAATTATGGCTCAGAAAAATCTAGAAAAATTTGTAAAATTTTAAAATATTATTTTATGGCTTTGATAAAAATTTGAGTTAATTTGGACATGTTTTGCTAATTGTAAGGTTAAAAATCATATTTAAGGGGATTAAGGGGAAAACATGGGTTTTGGGTATGTTTGATCCATATAAACATGTTAAATTGTTGTTTTGCTGTTTGTGGATGATTAAGCATGTTGCTATTACTATTTGGAATGGTTTGTGATTGCATAGGAAAGTTAGAATGGTCGAAAACGCCGTCATATGGCGCAAACAGTCGCTGGAACGAGTGCAGGAAACCCGAACCGAACCGTTTTGTGACCAAGGTACCACGATCCGATCCGGTCAAGACCTCATGAGCCAACCCGTTCGTGACCCCCAAGACTGGCCCGAGCCGCGAGCCATTGCTCTGGAGATGCACTCGAACCGTATGGCACGAACCACCCTAGATGAAGGATCACGAACCGGAGCACCACGAACCAGAAACTCCGAACCGACTCGAGCTTGCGGTCCGAACCACCAGAGGGAGGACAACAAGACTCAACCTGGATGGCCTTGCACGAGCCGAACCGGTGTCCCACGAACCGGAATGGACGTTGCCATGAGCCGAAGCCAGAGTGTGCCACGAGCCGAATCTAAGACGTACATCCGAACCGGACCGAGGAGCTTGGCATGAGTTGTATATCACGAATCGAACCCAAGTGATGATCATGAACCAAATGGAGATCAAAGCAAGATGATGACCAAAACCCGAGATGCAAAGCTATTCCAAATAGGAAGTAGAACTTAGGATCCAATTGGAGACCAATGAGTTAACTTCATGAGTTGGGCTTTGCTGCGGGACTTGTGCTAAGGGGTTATCGACGTCCATAACTTTGATTCACCACCAAGACGGATGTTAGGCTACGGATTAGTGTAGTGGGGTCGTTATGACACCGTGGGGGCAAAGTGATTGCAGCAAGGCTATGAGCCAGTGCAGTGGAGTTGTCATGACTCCATAGGGCAGAGTGGACATAGCAAAGGGTTAGTGGCTATGGATCAGTGCAGTGGGGTTATTTTGACTCCATGGGGCAGAGTGATCGTAACAAAGGATTGGGTGATCAAAGTGGTGGATATTGTATACTTTACGCACTGAGTGAGAGATGTGAGTATGATTGCTATGTTTGATGTTTGCTATCACCATGACATGCACACCCCCTCCCCATTATTTTCACACCATATGTTAGTGTCACATTAGAGTATTGTACATCCTGTTGTGCTAACTCTTTGGTTACAGGTTCAGGTATGGTTAGTTATACCTGTTATTATTTTGTTTTGCTGCTTATCACTCATACCAGACTTTTATCTGACCCAGAGTTTTATGTCTCTTCTTATTACTCTGGGTGCTCCTAAATAAGCAGACTAGAGACAGGTTAGCTGGTTATGTACGAGTAGCTGATCCGGAGACGAGCAGGAGGCTCCCACGTATTATCTACATATATTCTCCCTGTGTTGTTGTTGGTCACTACTTTGGACATTAGTAGTGTACCTCTTTCTTTTGCTTTAGAAAAAGTATTTCAAAGTTGTAATAATGTTGGTTTGGATGATAAGCTGTATTTTGGATTTCCGCTACTATGATGGTTTAGTTTTCAGCTTATGCATTGTCTTGCCTGTTTTATGTTAAAGTTATGTTATTATTATATTTTATCCCATGTGCTGTGAGACATTGTACAGGTTCCTTGTTATTTCAAATTCCTTTCTTTGGCGACCGTCCCGTGCTGGTTGGGCATCGGCACAACGCGTTTCATTGGAAATGTAGGCTGGTGCGGGGCGGGCCATCACATGAGCATAAAATTAAACCCTTTTACATATTAATTATTATGAAAGGAAAAAGGAATATGTGAGGTTTTTGTAAACGTACAACCGCAACTTATATTTGCATAAATGTGAAAAATGAGGAAATCATAATAAAATAAACATAGTTTAATTGCAAATATATTGATATTTCGGGAAATAGTTAAAAAAATAGTTATGCCTTAATATGGACACATGGACTTAAAAATGTTAAATTACGAGCCTAAAGTTTAGTGTTAGGATTTTATATGAACATATTAACTTACAAAATATCAAATTACGGGCTAAAAACTAAAATTGTAGTGTTCAGCTTTAATATGGACATATTGACTTAAAAGGGTTAAGTTACGAGCCTAAAAAGCGTTAGTCTTTAATATGAACATGTTGATTTATAAGGTGTAAGTTACAAGCCTAAAATTCTATGGTAACTTTACGACTAGGCAATGTAAGTTATAGACAAATAATATTCATATTAAATAAATTAATGGATATTGTTAATTAATGGAAGGACGAGAAAGTAAAATGCATAATTATAAAATAGACGTAGGGTCTAATAAAATAACATTATGCGTTTGGTCCAGTCCGTGGGTATGAAGAGTCCAACAGGGGAAATCATCATAGATGTTCGAAGACACGGTAGGAGCACATCCAGTTTGTTTCACAGGACTAAATAGAAGTGTCGGACTTCTATGGGATGTGAGGATACTTTGAAATGATCCATTGCAGTAAGCCTAACGAAGTTGTACCCACAAAGGCATGATTTGTACGGTTCCATCCATAGAGTATGCCTTGACTGCATTTATATCAAGGGAAGCCTAAATGGATGATGGGATGATTTTTAGGAAGATTCAGTGGCTTCCTTGGCTCGAGAGAGCATGCTTCGTGGTCAGGACCCAACAAGGATAGTAGGTCATCAAATACCTGTCACCATTAGTCGGAGCGAGTATGTCAAAGACTGGAGCTAAACCACAAGGCTAATAAAATTTTACTATTGGGTCATTGTATGAGGGACAATGCCAAATTGAATGTTTAAATTATTTGTTAGGGGTATAGTCACTTCGCTCTTTGAAAGGTCTTTCATTAGTCAGGGGGACCTACTGGGGCCATAGCCACCGAAAGAAACATACAATCTTTGATATATGTATTGTAGACCTAAGAAGTCATTCGTCAAACGTATGGAAATCCTTGACTGAGTTCCATGGGAAAACTCAGGATTAAGGCGCTTAGTAGTGCAGCGATGGAGGCTTAGTACATTTTCAAAGCATAACCTAGTACGCTTTCGTAGCTTAGCGATGAAGGCTTAGCGTGCTTTCGTAGCATGGTATAGCATGCTTTCATAGCATGACGACGGAGATTTAATACGCTTTCACATTATGGCGATGTACGCCACCTAAGGAGAGTACTATAGGGAGTACTTCGATATATTTGGCATATAATTACATATATAAATGATCTATTATGTTAATCTATTTGGGAGTAGATGGGTAAGATTTACACGCGAAATCGGAAGTGTAATGTGTAATAAACTCAAATAACTTGATAAAGGTAAACTAGTGATAGAACGATATACATAGTATTATTGATAGAAAGTATAATTTGTCCATTCACCAGAACTTTTTTTGTAATCCCCTCCTCATAACAAACCCGCAGATTAGACAGGTGGCATAGATTATACAACTCAGAGAACTGGTTAGACAGTGTCATTATTATGGTAAGAATTTACTTACTACTATATTTTATTCATTCCGCTATGAGATATTTTATTGTGAGCTATGATACATTTTATATTGGGTACTTTTGGCATAGATCCTTATTAAGGTTTAAAATACATGAAGAGTCCTTCACTGAATTTCAGTGTAAATTAGGTCCCTGTTTTTTTTTCTTGATTGTTGCAAACATATCAGCAACATTTCATAAAAGTTGCAGATATATCGGCAACTTTTCTGTACATGGTAAAAAGTTGTCGATGTATCAAAATTATCTACAAAAGTTGCTGACATTTCAGCAATAATTTTTCATTTTTCTGTACAATGTATAAAAATTGCTGACATATCAGCAATTATTCATAAAAGTTGTTGATATTTCAGCAATAATTTTTCCTTTGTTTCTGGAAAACAAGGGCGGATTTACAATGAAACTTTACCGGCGAAAGTCGCTGATGCTAACATATCAGCAATAATTTTCTTTGTTTATAGAAAATAGGGGCCGGATTTACAATGAAATTTTGACATGGACCGACTTTACAATATGAAAGTATAACAGGGATGCCTCCCTAATTTTTACTTTTGTATTTTCCTTTCTGCAGGATACCAAACAAACCAGCTCGGGTTTCAATAGACTTAGATTTTAACATTTTACGAAAAAATCGGGCCCACCGAAATTCGGGTTATTACATTTGGTATCAGAGCTTAGGTAAGGATTCCTATATAGATAATGAGTGAACATGTTTGTATTTTTAAAAATATAATTATATTATATATACCTGGATCCGTAGAGAAGCCAAGTAATTAAGTAAAGCAATACATAGAGAAAGTCGGGGTATTAGTTTTGCACACTAAGGAAATTATTATGGAAATTTGAGAATAATAGGCCCAAAAGCGGGCTAGAGTGAAAAGTGTACAATATGTTTCGTATTAAAAGAGAAGATTCCACTTGTTAATATCCAAAATTTTGGTATTTCAGATTAGTGGATTGGGAAATAAGGCCTTATAAATTGAGAAAGAATAAGAAGAAAAAAATGGACTAGGAATTTATATACATACACATATTTGACATAAAAATGGCGCTAGTCTTATTTTTCAGTTTAGACATAGTTCTGGAGGAATTATAGTGAAAGAGAAATTTTGGATGAAGAAATATAATTTTGCACAAAGGATTTGGGAGCGATGGTTAAGAAACCACTTTGCATTTATCTCGACAGTTAAAATTTTAAAAAGAACTCGATATATATATATATATATATATATATAATCTATACATCACTTTTCTCCTTGCAAACCCTACAAATCATGTCAAAATCCATTTGCAAACTAAGATTCAAAGAAATGGCAGTGAAAACATTCCTAAAAAACAACGTCTTCTGCTTCACTCCTCCTGTAATTCAGATATTGAAAACTCGACAATTTTTTTTAGATCGGCCAAGGATCAAGACTTCAGGAAGATGCATTTAGGTGTGACCAGAACAATTCTCCACATTTCAAGCTAATTATTCCATTTATCCACAACGATCCTCATGAAAAATCAGATATACAAAAATGTCGCCTCTTTTATTCGATTACAATTGGTATGAATCTTGCAATTGGCTTCAAAATTTTAGATTTAGGTCATTATTTTGATGGATTAGCCAATCAGAATCAAGTTTCGATTTTTGGGCAAGATTATTTTTACAACAAACTCAAATTCGCTAATATTTGATGAATGATGGGGAAAATCAAGAAAATCCCTGTTTTAGCAAACAGGAAGTCGAATTATGGTGAATCAATGATTTTTTAGCAGTTATTTATGTTCTGTTATGCCAAATTTTAGAATTTTATTCAAGCTGTATTTGGAAAATTAAAGTTCTGTCATCGAGACAATCAACTTATGAATCAATATCGTAGATTCATGGACTTGAAAAGTTACCGATAAGAAGAGGATCTTGATAGTTTATTCTTGCTGAGATACTTTTCAATTGTAATAGAGTATTAGGTTCATCTCTACGTAAATTGTGGAGAATAGGCAGTTACTGCACATGCATCAATTGGAAGGTGGTGCACCATTTTGATTTCGCGACTAAAGTTAAGATGCAGTTTAAAAGAAAGATTCAAAGTGCTAAAGTTGTGAGATATTGCATGAAACGCGAGATTGGGACATGTTCGTGGGTCCTGCTCTAGTTATTACTTTATTTTTCCACAAGCAAATTTGAAGTCCTCCAATCTGCCACTTATTTGAGGACGTGAGCCAATACGAACAGTTCCAGTTCGAAGAGGTGTTATGAAATTGTATATGTAAATTTACTTTTTCTTTTGGTCTCTATATGATCATGGCTAGTTATGACCGAGAGAGTTGCAACTATGCAAAGAACGCAGCTATGTGTGTTGAAGTCCATGAGTGAAGCACTTGTAATTGTGGGAAGTTCTGACCTCATCATGGGTCTTATTTTCAATGTTCGTTTTTTTGTAGCTATTGTGTTGTATTTAGATTCTATGTTTGTTTTATATGTAATTCAAGTTAGAGTGTTACGCTTGCTATGTACGTTTTTTTGGAGTTAATAAAACGTACCAATTTTCAAAAAATATATTGCAAGGTTCAAGTTTAAAAGTTTACAATTTTAGAAATTGACCGGTTTGTAATATTAAGAATTGCATTAAAATAATTTTTGAGAAAGTTATGCAAATTTGTTTCCAAAAGAATAAAGTGTGTAAGAAAGTTGTGGGCTTGAGCGATATAAGTGGTTAACATAAAGCGCAAGTATAAATGAATTTGACATATGTGGTACATAGGTGATCTTAAGTGAAGTTTTTCATAAAGAATGGATTATGATGCACTTTAACTTATTGGAATAAGAAAAATTGTATGGTAAGTTTTTGTGAATCAATAAGTTTGTAAATAAATATATTTTGTTAAAGTGACAAGGAAATGTGCAATGAAAGAGGTATACAAAATTTAGATGAAACACCATATTTTGTGCTGCCTATTTCAACAATAAGGAAATTTTCTTATTACTTTACACAGAACACCAAAGTTCTCTGTAGCAAAGATTTATAGAAACTTGATCCTATTAGTTCCTCTTGAAAAAGGAATGCGTAGTAAAATAAATAGGAGTTCAACTACGTTAGAGTACATAATCTTTTTTAACTTTTGGGAAAAGTTTTGAGAATATAAATTTTATTGAATTAAAGATAATTTAGTGAGAATGTCACGACAATATGTAAGAACTATTGGTAAAGGTATGATGAATTATTTTGGTACATGAGTAAACCTTAAACTTGAGTGGTAGAGTCTCAAAGGGAGATGTAACAGTCCTGAATTTTGGAACTACTGCCGTGGGTCCTGGTGGAGGAGGGTCGGGCTCCGACGCGTCGAGGGGAGCCTCCTGATGGTCGGCCGGTGGTGTATTCCGGTGTGTGTGGGTGGAAATATCTTGTGAGCTAATGGGTTACAGGAGGAAGTAAAAGACGACGAAGAGGAATGACGGGGTAATCCAATTAGGAAGGATAATTAAAATTAATTATATGTTTAATTATTTATTAATGTTATTAAAGTTTAAAATACAGTAACTTATTGAAATAGAAGCAGAATCGAATGAAACTGATTGCGTTGGAATCAGAAAAATGGGATTTACACAGATCAGAACTGAAACAGAGCACGTCGGAAATTCTAACAGAAATCAATGTGAGATTTCTCGTTTTAAATTTAAAATAAAATTAATATTATATATATATATATATATTTAAACTGATTTTGATTGATCTTGGTTGTGATGTTGGAACTAAATATATGTTGTTCATTAAAATTTGTCATCCTTAACATGTTAACGAATAATGAAATAATCATTTGTTAATTTTATTTGTGTATGTCAGAAAAACATACATGTTTAATAAGAACATGTTTAGACAAATAAAATCACAATTTTATTTCAAATATGAATCAATAAGATTTGTGTAGACAATAAAAATCATATTTTTATTGTATGTAGAAAAATATTCATGTGTTAAAATTAGTTCAGATGATAAAAATCACCTTTTTATCGTATATAGGAATAAACAATATATTCATTGTTTAAAATGAAATAAGTTAAATAAAAAAAATTACATTTTTATTGTTTATAGAAAGGATGATAAATATTCATTGTTTTAAATGGAATAAGTTAACAACAAAAATTTATCATTTTTGTTTATTCAAAACATTTTTTTATGTAATGGAAAAAGAATAAATTGTCATTATATGTTTTGTTTATTGGAAACATTATCATGTATATGCTAGTGAAGTTAGAACAATAATCTTTTAGTTAAGATACATTTTTGTCAAAACAAAATATCATTTTTGTTGAATCTTATTTGTGTCAAAACAAAATATCATTTTTGTTGAATCACATTTTTGTCAAAACAAAATATACTTTTCGTTGAATCATATTCGTGTCGAAACAAAATATCCTTTTCATTGAATCATATTTGTGTCAAAACAAAATACCATTTTTGTTGAATCATATTTGGGTCAAAACAGAATATCATTTTTGTTGAATTATATTTGTGTCACATAAAAATATCATTTTTATGTTGACTAGGATTGTCACATAAAAATATCATTTTTATGTTGAACTAGAATTGTCATATAAAAACATTTTTATGTTGAATTATAATTGTCAACAACATAATATCATTTTTATTTGTGATGATGAATTAAAATTGCCGATAACATAAAAATATCATTATTAGGTGTTACGTTAACATTAAATTTGTAAAAAAATAAAAGTAGTCATTTTATTTGTTAATGGTAAAAATTTGTATGCAAACAAATTTGCATTTTTATTTGTCATGATAAGGATAGAAATTTGTATGCAAATAAATTTACTTTTTATTTGTCATTTTTAAATAGAACTAACTGTACGCAAATAGAAACATTTCCTTTTATTTGTCATGTTGAGATTAGAAATGTATGCAAATAAAATATCCCTTTTTATTTGTCATTAAAGAGCATAGAAAATGTTATGAAAATAAAGCATTCTTTTTATTTGTCCTTAGAAACATAGAGAATGTTATGTTAATTAAAAATATCATTTTGTTAGAATCATGTTATGTTAAATAAAAATGTCATTTATTTAGAATAATATCATGTGAAATTAAAATGTCATTTTATTAGATAATGTCATGTTAAAATAAAAATGTCATTTTGTTAGGAAATGTTATGTTGAAACAAAAATATGTCAACGATAAAATTTATATTTTTATAGTGCATTGTAGCAATGATTAAAATGATCATTAGTTAGAAACGCAAAAATATGTTAAATATTAAAACATTATCATTGTTATGTTAGCAATACTAGAAAATTGGTCGTATGTTAAAAATATGATTTGTGTTTGATTTAAAACATTATCATAATAATATTAATATGGTAGTTGAAATTATAAATATCCATTTATAATTTAAATAGTGAAAATTTGTTATATAGAAAATAATTCAAACAGAATTATAATTGGTTAAATTTATTAACCAATGATTTATTTATATAAACAGTTGTTATTTGAAAACCCCACACGGGTATTGGGATGATATTTGACATACACTAGTCCCAATATTTAGTTGTATGTCAATCGATAGATTGACAGTTTGTGATGAGTATTATTTATTTAATTATTTTAATTCTCACACAAATATAAATTTCACTCTGGATGTGAATGGATTGTTTATTGGATTATTTATCGTTATTGTTACAAACATGTGATGTATGAAACCCATATAACTGAAATTATATGGTAATTGATTGAGTCGCATTCCGATTCAGAATAAAGAATATTTTAACATAAAGAATATTTTAAAATAAAGAATATTTTAAAATCGAGAGTATTTTAAAATAGATTTAGTGAAGAATAAATTATGATTTTTATGTCCATCTTTGGATGGACACAAAAATATGAAGCCGAGTTAAGTAGAAAACGTGATTTTAACCCAAACGGGTTTATCGATCGATTTTATTTCATTTTATAATGAATATCGAAAAGTAGTGATTTCAAAATCTAATATTCTGAAAATATTAGTATTATAATATGATAAATATATAGAATACTCAATTTTGATTTAAAATTGTAAATGAAGTTGGATCGTTTTAAACTGAATTTATAAACATTTAATAAAATATGATTTAAATGGAAGTTGATGAAATATATATAATATATATTATATATATAGTGGCCTGAATAGAATGCGCCACGCAGCAACCGTTCGCGAATTTCGACCATTAACTTCAAATTGATGTAAAGGAAGATCCGGCCATCGTATTCTCCTAAGACTGGAACCGTTGGGTTCGTATCGAAAAGAGCTTTCCAATGAATATAAGAGATTTGAAATCTAATGGTTGGATTTGGAATTATGTCCAAATCAATTTCAGAAAAGGTCGCTATGGATGTAGTTCGGTGGCCGTTATTGGAAACCGACTGTACAAGCCTTAATAAAATTATTTAAAATATGGAAAAATTATGTAAAATCATAATAAATGATTTGGAAAGATTTTGAAAGAGAGATTCCATATTTGAAAAGATAAAAATATATTTTTATCGAAATGAACCAGTTATTAACTAGAATAAATCTTTGAATTAAGATTTTTAGAGTTTCCAATTATATTTAGTAATTGGAATGAAATGAAATGTGAATTGGGTTTATTGTGAATTATGTTTTTAATGATATTTGATCTTTAACCCATCTAACAGTGAAACTATAATTTGGAATTTATTAATCTTTTATTAAGATTTAATGAAAATTTTCCAAAGTAAAGTTTTCCAATTTAATATATTAGATTGGAATTGAATGGAATTCGATTTAATAATAATCAAGATTAGCTTATGTAAAAGAAGACCATTATTATATATGGAATTTAAAAGGCCTTGCTGTTATTCCATTTATATTATTAGTCTGATATAGAAATTTATATCGATTATATATTGATTTGATTTATGTGAAAATTCCATATTTAATGGAAGATGATTTTGGGTTTATCGTGAACAATGTTTTTAAATGACATTGGTTCTTTAACCCACAAGATTAATTTCTTAAAGTTGAATAATCTTACAGTAATGATTTTTGATATCAAAACCAAATTAGAGTTTTAACGAATCTTTAAAAAGAAGATTAGAGAATAAATTTAAAAGGATTTATCTTTGATAAAATTAATGGGAACCTTACTCTAATAATATGAATATTTATTTAAAAGAATATTCTAAATTGGAACGAGGCTTATGATGTGTTCCTATAGCACTTAACTATTAATTATAAAATACACGAGTTATTCGGAAAGACTAGGTTTAACCCATTTTGAATAATTACTACGACGATTAAAAGTCGAAGATGAAGACGGTGGTTGAATACCGGAGATCTTCACATCATTTGGATGATTACTAATGTCTTGATTGGGAGGCATCCCAAGACAAGGTAATAAGTGGTGATCGTCCAGACGTACTTGGAGATCGACGGATATGCGAGAACCTCTCTCCTATATTGGACATATGGGAGGAGGAATAAGGTGTCTCCGGTTTCGTTCAGACCCAGAATGGAATTGTAAATGGATGGTATGTCTGACGTTGTATTCCTTTATGCTGTATTCATTGATCTATGATATATATATATATCTGTTTGGTGGCGGAGAATTTATTCTCTTGCTTAACACCCTTCTCTGAGACGTACGAGCTTAGAGGTTATGTATTGGCAGAAATCAATGGTATGGTATGGATTGACAATGTGGCATGCTAAGATGCAAATGATCAAGGCTTATTATTGAAAAGCAGAGCCTTGTGGTTGATGATCAAAGCACAACTTTGTTTAACATAGCTTTGTGTAGCGATACTTCGCGAGCCTCACACCTCGGTATTAACCAGAAATGGGAGAAGGATCCAGGGAGAACATGCGTTTCTTTCTAGCTAGGAGTGGTGTCTGGGTTTTACAAGCCCAGATATTTTTACTTATATGGATGATGGATTGTAAGGCGCCTCAGTATTTGAGTCCCTAATGGCTCTATTTTACGCCCCATAAGGCGGGGAGACGTATTGTTCAGGAATTTATATATAATCCACCAACGTAAGTTGGGGACCGGCCCTGTGGCTCCTATGGCTTGACTGAGTACTTGCCCGAGACTTGGGCTAGATTGTCTCCAATTCGGTAAGGACGATCCCTTGCCTTGGTTAATGATGGAAATCAAACTTCCAATACGACAACATACGGTTTTGATTGTATAACTAGTATGGCGACATAGTGCATGGTAGCTATGCCGTCTATGATTGGTACATTATGATTGAAATGTTTTGAAACATATATACACTAATAATAATATCAAATACGTTTTATTGTATCAAGCATTTTTTACCATTATAAGGTAAAACTCTATCCTCCGATTTGCGTTGCATTATGTGATGGGACTTGAGTCGTATAATGGTTTCATTTTTCTAAAAAGCATTGCGTTGTTTAACGATTTACTTTTGCACCGGCAATCCAATGGAGTAAACCCGTTCCGCGATAGCGGCATGGTCCTGTGATTAGCCTTATTATTATTAAATAAGTTAAGTGTGATTTATCATACCATTCCCATGACTGACCCATAGTTTGTATCACTTTGCAGACTCGGGTGCCCTCTTTTCCACACGGGCAGTCGAGTGGCTTGTTTTGCAGATATGTATTTATTGGGCAGGATTCTGGGTCGAAGCTTAAAGCTGTGGCCAGAGCAATGACAGTCTTCCACTGCATTGTATTAAATTCATTGTATATTAATCTTCCACTGTTGTATTATTATTTATTCGATGTACTCTGATATTTCGTACACTGATGTGACATTATTATAATGCTTATAAAAGTCTTCTATTATTTGTTCTGATGTGTTGTATGCCCAGAGTTAGTCTATCCGGCGATTTCCCGCGAGGGGGATTTTCGGGTCATTACAGGAGAAATTATAATGTAAAAACGAGAAACGACAAACACTCAATGGCTATGTAGTAATGAAAGAAAACTGAGAAAAAGGAAATTTTAATGAGATGTTTCAAATAGTTACTGTTTAATAGAAAGAAGTTAAGGATAATTTTAAAACTTGCATGGTTTAGGTGAATGGGATAAATAAGAAATGAATTGGAAAAAGAAAATTTGGGATTTTATAAGTGAAATTATGACATGGTTTGTAATTAATAGAGATCTTTTTTCAACACTTCTTGAGGAAATTGGAAGGTTTGACATGATATCTTAGCCTATGATGAAACAAGAACTAGGGGTACACGACATGAGTTTGTAGGTAGTGGTAGATGGAAAGGAGGAGCGCGATGGTTGTCTAGATTCATTGATGAGGGCCTTTTTATGCCAGAGAGGGACATAATCCCAGGCTTCTTAGTCCTTGTGGATAGCCATATTTAGCCGTTGTATCTTTTACCTAACAATGATTGTAGTAGAACCTGTTTTCTTTTAATATAGTCTACACTTCTATGTAGTATTCCGTTTTGTTATAGAAAAATAAATTAGTTTAGTGTGATATTTTCTTTCTAAGTGTTTGTGATGGTCACTAGAAAAAATAAAGACATAGGATATTGTAAATAAAATTAAAGCCAAAGATGAACAACTAAAAGAGATACAAACAAAATTTACATAAGCAACGAGGACAATAACTATAATAAATGAGAACAAAAAAAGAAAATATATTCTTCCAAAAGTAATTTTGGGAAACTGAAAAAGAAATTCTTCTTTGTAAACTGTGCTTGGAATAGAAAATAGAAATTTTTGTAAGACTGACAATAAGGGTTTCCAAGTATGGGAAAAGGTGAGTAAAAGTGAGATGGAAATATGGAATTTTCCATTTTCTACCTTTTTTCAACATGAGAAATCGAATTCAGAAAATTAGATATTTTTTCTAAAATTCGCAAATTTAAAGTTGGTTGGCAGTGTTTGGTTGCAAAAATTAGATGAATTATGCCTTTATTCAATAAGTGTGTGGGAAAAACTGTATGGATAGATATTTTTATTTTTAAATTATTGCATTTAGGTAGAAATTGCCAGTATGTTTAGGTTATAAGCATCATGTTTGCAAAGATATTCAAAATAAAAGTGCATTCATATATTAGGTACCGATTAGGTGTTCATGAATTTTTATAATGTGTTACACTTTGCACAAGTACATGGATGGTTAATGAGACAACCCAAACTCTCCCTTACGGGAAAGGCCAGATTGAATTGAGATCACGACACATAAGAACACAAACATTGGAACATTTCTTTGCTATTACAACAATTTACATCAGAGTACAAGAATATTCCAGAGTATGAATAATTATTACGCATTGGAAATACAATATCAGATATTTATAATTACATAGCAGTGAAATTAAAATGTATAAATACAATGACTAACACAACTGAATGAAATACACGTATACAAAGATTTCCGAATATAGCTCCAGTTGTAATCCAGGATCCTGAGATAAGAAATATTTGCAAAAACCAAAACTACTAGCTTCCCGTGTGGAAAATATGGGCACCTAGAGTTTAGGTTAAAACAATAAACTCCGAGTCAGTCATGGGACTAGTGTGAGAACTAAAACAATTATTAACTAGATTTTAAAGTTAGGTAAATCAAGGGACCACGCCGTATAACACAGAATGGGTTTACCCCCAAGAATACCAGTGCATAAAACAAACAGCGCAATGCTAAATAAAGAGCAATGAAGCTATTATAAGACTCAAGTCCCATCACACAGCGCAACGCAAGCCGGAGGATAGAGTTTTACCTTATAATAGCCAAATATGCTTGATATGCGAAATTTATCTTTTATTATTACTATAAGCGAAGAAATCAACTTCAAATATAAATGTATCAAACATAGATGGCAGGAGTGCCCTATCCCACTATGTCGCCAAATATAGGTTTACAACTAAAACCGAAAAATGTCGTATTGGAAGTTTAGATTTCCATATTGATGGCTCCTGATTCGAAAGATCTATTGCGTAATGCAATACACAACGGCTTACGTCCCGTGCATGAGAAAATGTCGTAATGCACATCTGCATATGTCCAATACAGGAGAGAGGCCTTCGCATATCCGAACAATCAACAAATACGTTCGTACAACTACCACTGTAGCCCCTTCAAGGTAGATACTCCAGTAATGGGTATCAGTAGCAACCCATCCATTCGATGTGAAGATCTTTGGTCTTGCACCATCTTTAATCTCTTCAACTATTAGTCCTCGTAACAATTATTCAGAATGGGTTAAACCCGATCTTTCTGAATAACTCACGTATCTCATAATCAAGTGCCATAACAATAAATCACACGCCTCATTCCAATCCAGAATATTCTTTATTCGTATTTCTTTATTCTGGAAAGGTTCTCATTAATCTTATCAAAAATTATCACTTTTAAACACACTGTTTAATCCATTTCTTTGGAAATCATTTCAAAAGATTTTATAGTATCTTTTCACAATTTAAACCAAATTAAGGTTTATCAAACTAGTCGGGATTAACGCCTTACCTAAGTAATCATTCATTTTATTATCCCATCCCAACCTATTCATCCCATGGAGCAAAACTGGTAGTACTCCATATCTAACACCACTATGTTATCGTTAAATTCAATTACCATTTCACGTTCGAATCGAATTAAAGATTTAACTATCGCATGAAGTAAAATTGGTGATACTCCATTCTCGAACACTTCTCAATTGGCAAATTTAATTACCACATTAACATTTTTATCTAATTAAAGATTCATTAAAACTCCACTTAGTTTTAATCTCCAAAAATCATTATTTAATAATTATTCAAATTTAGGAAATAAATCCTGTCTTTACTGGGTTAAAGAACCAATGTCATTTAAAATATCTTTCACGATAAACCCAAAATCATCTTCCATCAAAATGGAATCTACACGGAAACCATAATAGTGTATAATCGATATAAATTCCCATATTAGACTAATAATATAAATGGAATAACGATAAAGCCTTTTAAATTCCATATATAATAATGGTCTTCCTTTACAAAAGCTCATCTCGATTATTACCAAATCGAATTCCATTCAATTCCAATTTAATATATTAATTTGGAAATCTTTACTTTGGAAAATTTCCATTAAATCTTAATAAAAATATTTATAAATTCCAAATCATACCTTCACAGTTAATTGGGTTAAAGAACAAGTGTTATTTAAAACACCGTTCACGATAAACCCAAAAATCCAATTCTTTTATTCAATTCCAATTAAATATTAATTAATTGGAAAACTTCACTTAATTTTAATTTAATGATTTATTCTTTTCTCAACTGGGTTTAAGAACAGTGTTATTTAAGACACCGTTCACGACAAACCCAAAATCCAATTTGATATCAAATACAAGTATATGAATAGAAATTATATTGGCTTATATTCAATATCAAATTCTGAACCAACAGATATCGTATTGGGAATAACGATATATTTATCTTCCAAATTCCTCTACAATATCCTTATAATCACGGAATCCGATATCGAAATATTCCAAAGATTATTTCCATTCCAAATCCATTCCAATTTATTCGTTGGAAAATTATGGTTTTAAACCATTTTCAAATCCAATTTATTTATTTCTAAAAATAATTGGATTATTATTCTAGTTATTAACTAGTTCATTTCGATGAAAATATATATTTATCTTCTCAAATATGGAATTTTTCATCCAAAATCTTTCCAAAACCCTTATTATGAATTTACATAATTTTTCCATATTTTTAATAATTTTATTAAGGCCCGTACAGTTGGTTTCCAATACTGGCCACCGAACTGCATCTATAACGACCTTTTCCACAACTGATTTAGACATATCTTAAAATAAAACTGCTAGATTTCAAATCTTCTATATTCACTAGAAAGCACTTTTAGATACGAACCCAACGGTTCTGGTTTTAGGAGAATCCGACGGTCAGATCTCCCGTTACGTCCATTTGAAGTTAATAGTCAAAATTCACGAACGGTCGCTGCGCAACGCGTTCTATTCAAGCCATTAATATATATATATAGATATATATATATATAACATATTTCGTCGGTTTCCATTTAAAAAGTATTTATAAATTCATTTTAACACAATTTCCACTTCTATTTCAATTTTAAATCAAAATTGAATATTCCATATCATTATAATATTAAAATGATAATATTTTCAAAATATAAGATTTTGAAATCACTTTTCGATATTCATTATAAAATGAATAAAATCGACAGAAAATCCCGTTCGTGTTAAAATGGCGTTTAACTACTAAACACGGCTTCACATTTCAATATTTTCGTGTCCATCCAAGATCGGACATCAAAATCACATTTTGATTATTCACTGGATATTATTTTAAAATATTCATTAATTCTGAACTGGAATCAGATTCAATCAATTACCATATAATTTCAGCTATATGGATTTTACGCATCACATGTATACAACATTAATGATAAACAATCATTAAAAATTCATACAACATCCAGAGTGCATTTTACAACTGTACAAGCATTAAAATAAATAAATAACGCTTATACAGTCTGTCAACCCATCGATTGACATACAACTAAACAATTAGGATTAGTGTATGTCAAATATCATCCCAATACCCGTGTGGGGTTCAACCAAAAAATACTATTTATTATTTGTGCAGTTGGGCGATGTGTAAAATATTACCATCCCAATCAATGTCAGTTAAATGGGTGTACACAAACAAACTATCCGTTTTGTAAATGAATATTTATTTCATTTTCTTTTCTTGATAATATTTATATGCATTTTATATAAATAATTTTATATATACAACAATATAAGTCAATACAATCCCACAATCCAAACATACAATCAACCATGGTTTGTACAAAAAAATAGTGTCCGGAGCTACTAAGCCCCATCTACAAACAATTATATAATAACTGTAAAGTAATTTGAGTGAGAGAGAGTTCTCACATTGATTGGTTTCAGAAATCGATAAAATTATTATTTTAATCAAATTAAATAGGACGTTTAATTTGATCAAAAATATCAACTACCTTCAAAATCCTTCCAGTCCTTTCCATTTTGTAGTGTTCGAAAAGAGGATTCCAACACACCTGGATTTGCTTAATTCCGACACCATACGACGAAGTTATTGATTTTTAAAAGATCTCACCATTATTATATAAATAATTTCAAATTTAACTTTATTTAACTACCCTAGATTTCGGATCTACCGTCCATTTTATGATCTAAGGGCCCTGGCCCTTTCTTCCTTTTCGTGTATTTACAGGCCGATTAACCAAAACCCTTGCCACTTTCACCCAAGATCGCACACCACCAGAGCCGACCGAGACCTCATCTATGACCACCCCAAGAACCACCTTCGAGCTGCCTACCACCACCGTGATGCGAGGCCAACTCGCACCCGCCGTCACCCATAAACGATGATCGAACGACGGCCATCCACCGCTCGATTTCCCCCAAATTTACATCTCCGCCGTATGAATTGGAAGAATGTATGGCCTTTCATTTTTGTTTTATGAGTTTGGGAATATTGCACGGATCGAAAGAGAGGTGGATGAGAAATCTGGAGTTTTTCCGCCCTTAGTTTCGGTGGAGGCGTGATTTTAGTTCTTGCATTGACCAGTGAATTTATTCTCTAGGGTTTCGACCAATCTATTTACATATAATATAATTTTTATTATTTAATTTGAATTTAACTTGTTTATCGTTATGAACTCCATAACACACCCAACGACTGTTGCCTTTAGCTAAGTACCCTTATTCCGGACACAATAAGATATGTTTCGTAAGCCAGTTCTACTATTTGGATTAGTTTTTCTTTAAATTAAAATATAAATCAATATATGTTGAATCTGAACACACATTTTAATTTATCGGGCCATATACCGACTCCAAAAATTATAGAAAAATAAATCTAGCTATGATTTGACGATAAAGTCCTTACAAAACTAATTTCGTCGAATTCGGAGATCGTTTGAAAAATTGCCTTTTTATAGTCGATTAAATTTAAACTGGATTTACAAAACACGTTTAAATTTACCACGCTCACATATTAATTCCAAAAATTATGAAATTTGAAACCTGACAATAATTTGACATTCCAGATCCAACAAAAGTGGTTTCGTCGAAAACGGAGGTCGTTTGCAAAATGGCTATTTTTAAGGGCTATATATTATTTAAAATATATATAAATTCCATAGAGACTATTCTAAATTTTAAACTGATCATAGCTTACAATTTATAAAGTGAAGTCTCAATAACTTACATTCGTTAGAAAATTACAGTTCAAAATATTCCAACATTTCTTGTTTTACTGAACTCCGATTATTTTGAATTTTGTATATTCAATTGAAATTTAAAATCAAATTTTCAAACAACCGCACCATTTCAGACTCCTTTTATAATTAAATTAAATTTATACATTCTAAATTCGATTTAAAATAATTTTTTAGTTGTTATTATTTAAAATAAATCATTTTAAATATTCGAAAACATTAAAATAGCTAAAATAAATTTTTTAAATTGGTTCAAAAATTCCGGGTTGTTACAATATCCCCTACTTAAAATCTTTTCGTCCTCGAAAAGGAATGGAGATGAAAGTTCTTTAACTAACCAACTCAACGTTCATTTTGGCTTTCATTCTTCAACTTTTTAGTTTCTAAGAATTTTCTAATTTCTCAAAAATTTGGCTAACACTCTAAATTTTCGAAAAATTTCGCCATAACCTCCTTTGTACGGGATGATCGGTAAAACTGCAACTTGCCTCACAGGGCTCTCATCAACCAAAAAGAAAAAGAAAAAGCCAAGAGGCTAGCCAATCGGCTCATAAAATCATCAAACCCAATGAATATAGTAAATATGTACCTATTTGTCGGCCATACAATTTTATTTCTATTCTTAACTTTCATGCTATGACCTGTTCATTGTATATACATGTATATGCATGCAATTCTAATCAGATTTCAGTTCACTTCAATACTTGATTCGATTTGGCTTGATTTACCTTTCATTCACATATTGGTTAAATTAATTATCATTCCAATATTTTTATTAGTTATACTAACAACCACACATCACAACCAGCAATCAATTTGTTGAGTAACTTTTCAACTATATATAACTCTTATATATTCAAAAATCATATTTTCAGTGTCAAATCACAAACAGTGAATTCTAGCTAAGTTTTGGTTCTCACACTAGTCAATTGGAAATATATAGATATCCCACTTTCGAAACACAAACACGTATATTGATGATGTGGCCACATCACTAGAATCATCTCAGAGCGACTAGAGTGTGATTCTATATCTATCCAGCATATTTGAGACTTCGAATACACGTATATTCAAAATCTTCATGTACTCGATAGTCCAAATTCAATATAAAATAAATATTCAAATACGAATAATAAGATATAAAATTTTCAAAAATCTAATTTGATTTAAAAAATAACACTCTTCAAACTCACTCTAGGACACTACTGATCCTATATCTAACGATTATTCTCATAGGATATTACTAATACTATCTCCGATGAATTCTCTCGTTTGGTTCTAATGTGCCGAGTTATCTAGCTTTGTAAACCAAAGCTCTGATACCAAACCGAGATGACCCAAACTCTCCATTACGGGAAATCCCAGATTGAATTGAAAAAACGACGCATTAGAACACAAACATTAGAACATTTCATTGTTATTACAACAATTTACATCGGAGTACAAGAATATTCCAGAGTATGAATAATTATTACACGTTGGAAATACAATATCAAAGATTTATAATTACATATCAGCGGAATTAAAATGTATAATTACAATGACTTACACAACTGAATGACATACACGGATACAAATCTTTCTGAGTATAGCTCCAGTTGTAATCCAGGATCTTGGGATAAGAAGTATCTCGAAAACCAAAACTACTAGCAGCTCATATGGAAAATATGAGCACCCAGAGTTTAAGTTAAAACAATAAACTCTGAGTCAGTCATGGGACTGGTGTGAGAACTAAAACAGTTACTAACTTGATTTTAAAGTTAGGTAAATCAAGGGACCACGCCGTATAACATGGAACGGGTTTACCCCCAAGAATACCAGTGCATAAAACAAACAACGCAATGCTAAATAAAGAACAATGAAGCTATTATAAGACTCGAGTCCCATCACACAATGCAACACAAGCCGGAGGATAGAGTTTTACCTTATAATAGCCAAATATGCTTGATACGCGAAATTTATCTTTTATTATTACTATAAGTGAAGAAATCAACTTCAAATATAAATGTATCAATCATAGACGGCATGAGGCCCCCATCCCACTATGTTGCCAAATATAGGTTTACAACTAAAACCGAAAAATGTTGTAACTGAAGTTTGGATTTCCATACTGATGGCTCCTGATTCGAAAGATCTATCGCGTAGTGCAATACACAACGGCTTACGTCCCATGCATGAGAAAACGCCATAATGCACATCTGCTCTATATCCAGGATATCAAGTATCTCAATGGCTTACGTCTCGTGCATGAGAAAATGCCGTATAATCTATCCTTCTAGGAATCAGGGGTGTGCCCTATCCCTACCAGGTGTGGAGTGACCACACCCAGCCTATCTCGATCAACCGAATCCATCCTCTGCTCGAAATTATACTGATCTAACCATCAGTTCACCATCATACCGATGTGTGAGGCTCGCGAATTAACGCTACACAAAGATATGCTAATTAAAGCTATGCTTTGATCATCATCCACCAAGCCCTGCTTTTCAATAAAGCTTGGATCACTGAAACTCAGCATGTCACACTGTCAATCCATACCATATCATTGATCTCAACCAGTATATAACCTCTAAGCTCATATATATCAGAGAAGGATGTTAAGAAAGTGAATAAATTCTCCGCCACCAAACAGATATATATTTAGCACAGATCAACAAATATAGCATAATGGAATACAATGTCAGACACACCATCCATTTGCAAGTTCGTTCTGGGTCTGAACGAAACTGTAGGCATCTTATTCCTCATCCCATATGTCCAATACAGGAGAGAGGCCCTCGCACATCTGAACAATCAACAAATACGTCCAGACGGCTACCACTGTAGCCCCTTCAAGGTAGCTACTCCAATCATGAGCATCACTAGAAACCCATCCATTCGATGTGAAGATCATCGATCTTGCACTGTCTTTAATCTCTTCGACTGTTAGTCCTCGTAACAATTATTTAGAATAGGTTAAACCCGGTCTTTCCAAATAACTCATGTATCTTATAATCAAATGCTATAACAACACATCATACGCCTCAATCCAATCTAGAATATTCTTTTATTCGTATTTCTTTATTATGGAAAGGTTCTCATTAATCTTATCAAAGATTATCACTTTTAAACACATTGTTTAATCCATTTCTTTGGAAATCATTTCAAAAGATTTTATAGTATCTTTTCACAATTTAAACCAAATTAAGTTTTATCAAACTAGTTGGAATTAATGCCTTACCGAAGTAATCATTCATTTTATTATCCCATCCTATTCATCCCATGGAGCAAAACTTGTAGTACTCCATACCTAACACCACTGTGTTATCAGTAAATTCAATTACCATTTCATGTTCAAATCTAATTAAAGATTTAACTATCGCATGAAGTAAAACTGGTGATACTCCATTCTCGAACACTTCTCAAATTTGGAAAATTTAATTACCGCATTAACATTTCAATCTAATCAAAGATTCATTAAAGATCCACTTAGTTTTAGTCTCCAAAAATCATTATTTAATGATTATTCAAATTTAGGAAATAAATCCTGTCATTACTAGGTTAAAGAACCAATGTCATTTAAAACATCATCCACGATAAACCCAAAATCATCTTCCATCAAAATGGAATCTACACGAAAATCATAACAGTGTATAATCAATATAAATTCCCATACCAGACTAATAATATAAATGGAATAACGGCAAAACCTTTTAAATTCCATATATAGTAACGATCTTCCTTTACAGAAGCTCATCTCGATTATTACCAAATCGAATTCCATTCAATTCCAATTTAATATATTAAATTGGAAATATTTACTTTGGAAAATTTCCATTAAATCTTCATAAAAAGATTTATAAATTCCAAATCATATCTTCACTGTTAATTGGGTTAAAGAACAAGTGTTATTCAAAACACCGTTCACGTTAAACCTAAAAATCCTATTCTTTTATTCAATTCCAATTAAATATTAATTAATTGGAAAACTTCACTGGATATTAATTTAAAGATTTATTCTTTTCTCAACTGGGTTTAAGAAGAGTGTTATTTAAGACACCATTCACGAAAAACCCAAAATCCAATTTGATATCAAATACAAGTCTCTGAATAGAAATTATATCGGCTTATATTCAATATCAAATTCAGAAACCAATGGATATCGTATTGGGATTAACGATATCGGTATCTTCCAAATTCCTCTACAACATCCATATAATCACGGAATCCAATATAGAAATATTTCAAAGATTATTCCCATTCTAATTTATTCATTGGAAAATTTTGGTTATTTTAAAACCATTTTCAAATCCAATTTATTTATGTCTAAAAATAATTGGATTATTATTCTAGTTATTAACTAGTTCATTTTGATAAAAATATATATTTATATTCTCAAATATGGATTTTTTCATCCAAAATATTTCCGAAACCCTTATTATGAATTTACATAATTTTTCCATATTTTTAATAATTTTATTAAGGCCCGTACAATCGGTTTCCAATAACGGCCACCGAACTGCATCCATAGCAACCTTTTCCAAAACTGATTTGGACATATCTTAAAATCCAACCATTAGATTTCAAATCTCTTGTATTCATGGGAAAGGTCTTTTCGATACGAACCCAATGGTTCCGATTTTAAGAGAATCTGACGGTCGGATCTACTATTACGTCCATTTGACGTTAATGGTTGAAATTCGCAAACAGTCGCTGTGGCGCGTTCTATTCAAGCCATTAATATATATATATATAATATATAGTTCGTCGATTTCCATTCAAAACGTATTTATAAAATATTTATAAATTCATTTTAAAACAATTCCCACTTCTATTTCAATTTTAAATCAAAATTGAATATTCCATATCATTATAATATTAAAATGATAATATTTTCAAAATACAAGATTTTAAAATCACTTTCTGATATTCATTATAAAATGAATAAAATGGATAGAAAATCTCATTCGTGTTAAAATGGTGTTTAACTACTTAAAACGGCTTCATATTTCAATATTTTCATGTCCATCCAAAATCGGACATCAAAATCACATTTTGATTATTCACTGAATATTATTCTAAAATATTCGTTGATTCTGAACTGGAATCAGACTCAATCAATTACCATATAATTTCAGTTATATGGATTTCATAAATCGCATGTATACAACAATAATGATAAAAATCATTAAAAATTCATACAACATCCAGAGTGCATTTTACAACCGTATAAGCATTAAAATAAATAAATAACGCTTATATAGTCTGTCAACCCATCGATTGACATACAGCTAAACAATTGGGATTAGTGTATGTCAAATATCATCCCAATACCCGTGTGGGGTTTCAACCAACAAATGATGTTTATTATTTGTGCAGTTGGGCGATGTGTAAAATATTATCGTCCCAATTAATGTTAGTTAAATGGGTGTACATAAACAAACCGTCCGATTTGTAAATGAATATTTATTTTATTTTCTTTTCATGATAATTTTTATATACATTTTATACAAATAATTTTATATATACAACAATATCAATTAATGACAATCCCAATCACAATCCAAACAAACCATCAACCATGGTTTGTACAAAAAATAGTGTCAGGAGCTAGTAAGCCCCATCTACAACCTATTATATAATAACTGTAAAGTAATCTGGTGAGAGAGAGAGAGAGTTCTCACATTGATCGGTTTCAGAAACCGATAAAATGATTATTTTAATCAAATTAAATAGGACGTTTAAGTTGATCAAAAACATCAACCAGCTCCAAAATCCTTTTGGTTCTTTCCATTTGGTAGTGTTCGAAAAGAGGATTCCAACGCACCAGGATTTGTTGAATTCCGACACCATATGACGAAGTTATTGATTTTAATAGATCTCACCATTATTATATAAATAATTTCAAATTTAACTTTATCTAATTACCCTATATTTCTGATATACCGTCCATTTTATGATCTAAGGGCCCTGGCCTTTCTTCCTCTTCGTGCATTTACAGGTTGATTAACCAAAACCCTCGCCACCTTCACCTAGGATCGCACACCACCTGAGCCGAACGACACCTCATCTACGACCACCCCACGAACCACCTTCGAGCTTCCTACCACCACCATGAGTCGAGGCCAACTCGCACCTGCCATCACCCCATAAACCGCGATCTAACGGCGGCCATTTCAAACTCCTTTTATAATTAAATTAAATTTATACGTTCTAACTTCGATTTAAAACGAATTTTTAGTTGTTATTATTTAAAATAAAGAATTTTAAATATTCAAAATATATTAAAATAGCTAAAATAAATTTTTTAAATTGGTTTAGAAATTCCGGGTTGTTATAATTGATAAATTGGATGTACACATGATGCTTGTAAATTTTTGGAGGAATTACATAATTTTACCCTTGCTAAATTCTAGGATGAAATTTCCTAAATGGTGGGAGAGGATAACACCCTGCATTTTAAGTAATAAAATTATCAAAATAATTGCATGAGTAAAATGAGTTTGAAATTCAAAAACAAACGCATGTTATAAAATAAGTAATAAATAAAAAGTTGCCATTATGCAAACATAACATTGCAATGGTATAAATAAAATTAAATAAAAAGAAACGTCAGAAGAATGAATGGAAGCTAATTAATAGCATGTCATAAATTAATGAATAGAATGTAATGTTAAAGTTTAAAAATGGAAACGTTAATAGTAACATCTATATGCTTATTTCATATATATATATATATATATATATATATATATATATATATATATATATAGAGAGAGAGAGAGAGAGAGAGAGAGGAGGGTTCACGTGAACTCTCCTTCTTAATCTCCACTACCCTTTTCCCCCCTTATTCTCTCTCTTTCCATTTCAATATTATTTCTTATGGGAAGAGAGAGAATGAGTGGGGAAATGGGTGGTGGAGATTAAGAGGGAGAGTTCACATGCAAAATAAGAGGTGTAGCGGAATGCTCCTTATAAATAAATAAATAAATAAATATATTGAAAATTGGTTACTTTATTGCAAAACCAATCATATACTTAGTATATATGCCTCATCAAAACCTCATGCCCCCCTACTGGGTACCACATAAGGAAAAAGAGTACATATATACACCATATATTAACAATACAATCAACGTCCAAACATAACAAAGAAAAAACCATCAAAACATACACAAAACAATCTCCACACACAACCTCACCACAACTCCAAAATTATAGAAAAGAAAAATAAACTTCATCAGCCCGTATCTTTTAATTCAACTCCTCATCTTCTCAGAAAATTAGCATTATACTCTGATCTCTTAGTTTTGCTTCCATTGTTATTAACTAAATAGAAAATCTCTCTTTCAATCATCTTCACTTTAACTTCCTTTTAAATCCTTTTGTTATTGAATTGTCTTGAATTCCTCTCTAACCAGATATGATATATCACACTAGTAAATGTTGCATAAGCTATGTCTCGCAATTGATCTCTGTTTTTGAATCTCTGCAGTATTCTCCTTGCTTCCTCTATAACCAGATATGATATATATATATATATATATATCAAAAGCAAGGCGCTGTTGAATTTGAAAGATAATGCGCGTCATTAATGACATTAATGTAAACATAAATGAAAATAACATTAAAGTTGAAAGAAGATAATTTATTCTGGAATGTGGACTCGCATGTGAATGAACATGCATATAAAAATATTTATAGACATAAATATCAAAGGTAGCGTGCATTTGAATTTGAAAAAAAAAACTTGTCACAAATAGAACTAAATCATAATGAATTTAATGACATTAAGTAACGTTCTAATTTAAAGTGAGTGTGCATGCATTAATTCTAGAAATGGTACGCGTTTAAAATTAAAACTAGACGTGTATTGAAAACGGAAGAAAAATTAATGCAAAAGTAATAAATCAGGAAATAAATATAACATTAGGAATAACATTTGAAATCTTGTATAAATATTCATGAATATATATGCACAACAAACTACAATTTAAATCTGAAATTTGAATATGTGTTAAAAATGGAAAAGAATATAATAAAATATATAAACAAAAAAAAAATGGCTCAGAAATATTTACACAATCAAGCAAAACATGTAATGAATAAATTACGCAGAAAAATTGTGGCCCATTGATTTATTTCTAATTGTATGGGTTAACCAAACATCAGCGGGGTCAACCCATGGGTCGACCTATATAGGGGCTGGGTCAACCCATATGTTGACCTAGACATGGGTATGGGTCGACCCATATTGGTTAGGAACTTTTTTATATTATATTTTCGTACCGGGTTTGATTTGAACGGTTGGAGTTATATTAATATAAATCCAACAAACATGGTTTGTGTGGACATCTATAAATAAACCTACAGAGCCTGGCTCTTGAACCCATATTTTCTGGGAGAGCATTGGGGCTCTACCATTCCTTTTCCCCTCCAAACTCTTCAAAAACAAAATAGATTAGATTTAGGTTATTTGATTTGAGATTTGAAGGCAAAACCAATGAATTCAAGATTTAGATATCCAAATTTCCTATTCAAACAGAAAATAAACTTAGATTTGAATCAGATTCAGAAATTGGAGCGCAAATTACAAGGTAAGTGAATTTAAATTTTATTAACTTACAACAATATATGATATCATTTGATTCCTATAAAATTTATAATATGTTCTCACCTTCCTCTTTTTCTACGTTGGAATTTAAAGTTTTATGTTGAATTTTAGGTACGTACAAAATATGTATAAATCCACGGTATTGGCATATTTACAAGATTGAACCATGCGCCTAATTTTGTATGACTGATTATATCTTTTTTTTGCACGTAGGAAAATATAATTCAATTGGAATAGTGGATTAAAAATGGACTTGATAATTTATGGTTAAATAAACTTGTGTACCAAAACGATAATAAAAAGAAAACATTGGTTGAAACTAAAAAGAGGAAAACAGAAATTCACATGTATCTATAAAATGAAAGGTTAGGAATAGCTTACATTGATTGGTTAAGAAAAGAGGAATATATTTGCATAGTCTGGTTAAAAAAAAAGATCATAGGAAACATGATTGCAAACATGAAAACAAGTAAAGGCAGGGATTAGTCTGAAATAGGGAATTAACCATATTGTGCACTAATTCGATAACTAAAGATTTTAGAAAAAGAATGTCTTGCAATTATGGATGCCTATTGCATTGATCACCTGAAACTACAGAAATGAATTTCATACAGTTTTGATAACCATTCAATTAGGAATAGGCCTAACTTCCTGAAGAATAAATTGAAAATATAGAAAAAAGGGTAACATAATTGAAAGTTGTTATAAAAGGAAAAAGGAATTAGTGAGGTTTATTATAAACCTACAACCGCAACTTATATTTGCATGAATGTGAAAATGGGGAATTCATAATAAAACAAAAATGGTTTAATTGCAAATATATGAATATGGCAGGAAATGGTTAAAAGAATAATTAAGCCTTAATATGGACACATTGACTTAAAAATGTTAAGTTACAAAGTCCAAAACTTAGTGTTGGGCTTTAATATGAACATATTGACTTAAAAAAGTTAAGTCACAGGATTAAATCTAAAACTGTAGGGTTAGGCTTTAATATGGATATATCGACTTTAAAGGGTTAAGTTACAAGCCGAAAAGGTATTAGGCTTCAATATGGACATACTGATTTACAAGGTAAAAGCTACGAGCCTAAGATTATATGGAAGCCTTGTGACTAGGCAATGTAATTTATGAACAAATAATATTCAAATTAAATAAATTAGTGAATATTGTTAATCAATGGAGAGTCGAGGAAGCAAAACACATAATTGTAAATTAGATATAGGTTCATAGCAGTATGCGTTTGGTCTAGTCTGTGGGAACGAAGAGTCTAACTAACGAAGCAAATCATCATAGGCGCCCGGAGACACGGTAGGAGCACGTCCAACATATTCGCCAGGACTGGAAAGAAATGCGGGACTTCTACGGGACATGTGGATACTCTGGAATGGCCCTTTGTGGTAGACCTAACAAAGTTGTACCCACATAGGCATAGTATGTACGGTTCCATCCATGGAGTATGCCTTGCTTGAATTTATATCGAGGGAAGCCTAAATGGTTGATGGGATGATTTTTTGAAAGATTCGACGGTGGAGAGCAGGCTTCGTGGTCAAGACCCAACAAGGATAGTAGGTCATCGGATACCTGTCATCATCATTCGAAGCGAGTACGTGAAAGATTGGAGCTAAACCAAAAGGCTAATGATCTTTTACTATTGGGTCATTGGATGAGGGACAATGCCAAATTGGATGTTTAGATTGTTTGTTAGGGGAATGATAACTTAGTTCTTTGAATGGTCCATCAATAGTTAGGGGTTCGGGCGGGGCCATAGCCATCAAAAGAGATAGTCCAATCTTTGATATATGTATAGTAGGCCTAATGAAGCCATTTTTTTATAGATATGGAAATCCCCAGAGTGAGTTCCATGGAGGAACTCAGAAATAAGGCTCTTTAGTAGCGTAACAATGGATGCTTGGTGCGTTTTCGTAGACTAGCCTAGTATGCTTTCGTAGCATAGCGATGGAGACTTAGCGTGCTTTCATAGCATGGTTTAGTACGCTTTCATAGCGTGGCGATGGAGGTCTAATACGTTGTCGCAGTGCATCGATGGAGACCACTCGAGGAGGGTACTATGGGGAGTACCTCGATATATTGGGCATATAGATGTATTTAATTTATTAGGTTAATCTATATCGAAGTAGATGGGTACGATTTATGTGTGAAGTCGGAAGTGTAATGTGCAATAAAGCCAAATAACTTAATAAAGGTAGACCAGTGATAGAACGATATATGTAGTGTTATTGATAGAAAGTATATTTTGTCCATTCACCAGAACTTTTTTTTGACCTCCTCCTCATAACAAACCCACAGGTTAGACATGTATACAGCTTAGAGACACTTGTTAGATAATGCCACTATTATGGTAAGAATTTACCTATTACTATATTTGATTCGTTCCGCTATGAGATTTTTTATTTTGAGCTCTTAAAATTTTATCTTTGCCTTTCTGCAGAATACTAGGCAAATCAATTCGAATTTCAGGGGACTTGTATTTTAGCATTTTGCGAAAAATTCAGGTTGTTACAAATTATTTTTAGTTCGGAAGATCAGATTGCTACCAAACTTGTTGTATATGCTACTAAAAACTTTAGGATCACGATGTTGTGACTTTGAATGGGTTCCAACTCTTCAGTATGGATCGGTATGGATCCATAGGGCATGGATCGATACTGATCCATATACTTAGTTTATTTTGTGCCAAAACTTTGAATGTTCCCATATTTCCTTCTCTTGAACCTATTTAATGAGTTTGGAGTAAAACAGACTCCACCTTGACTTCCAATTTACATGGGTCTTCCTTTTGAGTCTAAAGCTTATTTAAATTTTGTCCTTTAGAGTACATCTTCATTATAAGAAAGACGTGCTCTTGTTTAACTTATCTCCATCTTTCATGGCTTTATTGACTTGATCATAGCTTTTAGCCTTTCTTGGGAGTTGTTCTAACTGGTACGTTACTGACTTGAGTTTCTAAGTCCAGACAACACATTCATCGATGACCCTCGAATTTGAGTTCAAACTTCACTAGATGCTTTATAACTAGATGATGATGCACGAAAGATACGGGGGAAAATTCGTCCTCCTGATGGATCATCCAATCACTTAGAGAATTTTCGAGATTTTTTTTCCATTTATTTATTCAATCCAGTCCACCTTCCCTTTGCTTTATTTTCTCCTTGTTTTCGTAGCATCTGACACATTGCCTCAAAAACTTGATCAAACCAATTCCATCACCGTCGTCCAACTTCCACTACCTTTGACCACCAAAGTGGGCTCCCAGGGCTGCTGCCTTACCATGCCTTGAACCGTGTGCCTAGATCTTGAAAGTGATGCGGATTAGGGATCTTAGAGCTAGATTTATTTCATAAGGAGATGAATAGTGTTTACTTGAATTTTTTAAAATTTTAGATTAAGGTTATGAGTATATGTATAATGATCACAAAACTAAATAAATAAATAAAAATGCAAGTAAAGTAAACGCAGTAAAGGAAAGAACAAACCATGTTTTCAAACTAGTTTAGAATTACCATACATATAGTTTGCACCATGTACGGTCTTAATCGATATCAACAATTACACTCTCTGATTTCAAGGCTACAAGGAGTCACCTCCAAAACTTATACCTCTGGGCAGGCCAGTCTAGTTTATAAGCCATAGATCCTTACCCAACTTGATTTCTGGGAAAATAATTCATTCCCAATTTCTTTTTACCATGCATAATAATACGCAACTAGGCTACCTAGTTGCACATATATAGATTTTTGAGTTGCTGTACAATGAATGCAAACTAGAATCTTTAGATCTTGGTTGCAATTGCTCTTATAATTTTGTATTGCACTTTGATCTTTGTACAAATGGAAAGAGTTTGATGTAGAATCAAATCGAAGAAGAATATATTTGATTTGGTTTGAAATTCGACAAAATATGGTTATAGAAATATAATTTTCAAGAGAGAAGAGAAAGAAGTGAAGAATTATAAAGGAGAGGATTAAATTTCACCTCTTGAAGAGGTGTGTATATATATATATATATATATGAGTGAAGAGATACGACAGTTGGAGATGAGTTATCGCGAACAGTTGCTTCCTTTCAAATTTGAATTTTTAAAAATAAGGTCTATGTCGACATATTATAGGGACCATGTCAACATATGCTAGGCAAAAATGAAAACTAGTTTGTCTTGAAATTATTTTGAAAATATAAACTTACATATTACGAATTGAAACTTTCTTAAACTATTTTAACATAGTAAATGTATATTTTAAACATAGAAAAATTTAAGAAAGCTTGTTAAAAATATTTCAAAAGAATTAAAGCAGAAATATGGTATTTATATTCAAAACTATAAATAATCAAATATATAAACTTTAAAATTTAAGTATCACAACTATATAGTATTAATCATAATTATGAAGTTTAAAATTAAAATCTAAAATACAATCAAAATCTTAAGTAAAATATAAAGTATAATATCAATATATAATTTTAGGTATAAGAATCGAAGTATATTTAAATTGCATAAAAACCAAAGTATTAATCAAAGTATAATACAAAAATAAGTATTTTGAAAATATAATATCAAGGTTAATTAAATTATAATATCAAGGTATTTGAGATCAAAATATAAGTAAAAATATCGAAATACAATATGATATTTCAAAGTAAATTATTTAACACATAGAATTTCTTTTTGAAAATTCTTTGGAAAAAATCATTTTGAAAACAAAGGATTTTTGAAAATATTTTTGTAAAGGGAATTGAAAATACTTACGAAATCATTTTAAAATAGGAATATTTTAAATAGTCACTTTTTAAAATAGTTGGAGATCAGATAAGTGCAACATGAGGTTTAACATAAAATCTAAAACTATACAATATCTTAAAATCTTAAACTCTTCAAAATTCATGTTTTATTCTGACTAATGAATCACCAGTCTGGATCTTCAATCTTGATAATGTACAGTCTTGATTATCAATATCCTGCATAATATCTTGCAATATATCTTGCACTATACAATATATATCTGTATAATTATAAGTATACATGTAAATATAAAATATGCATTATCTGAGGCTGTTATCATCAAAGCTATCATCCATGGTATAAATAATATTCCTTTTGATGATGACAACCATTTTGTAAAATATCTTAACTTCTTTTTAACCCCCCTTGAATTCCATAACTCCCTCTTTTTCTATACTCCTCCTCAATCTATTTATATTTTATATTTCCTCTCTCATTTGACATAAAAAACTATAATAACTTAAGAACAAAATTAGTTGACTTAATTACTGACTTAAATATTGACTATAACATTTATAGACCATATTATTAACTAACTCTCAAGTATAAGGGTATTCTAAAGGGTAAACATAAGAAATCATGCATAAGCTAAAAATTAGCATATGGAAACAACATACACCAACTTAAAAATGAGAATATGAATTTCAATCATATATATATATATATACATATATATATATATATATATATGTGTGTGTGTGTGTGTGTGTGTGAGTATGTGTGTGTGTGTGTATAAAACAAATTATTGAAGTAAACTAACTAACTCAATCCAACCAAATCATATGTCTAATACATCAATATGTTTTTAACAAATTCAAACTTAAGTATAATTAAATAAGTAAATTCGTTTTCTGGTCTGGAATGGAACTTATATAGGTAGGAATTCATTTGAAATGAAAATGCTAAATTTTGTTATTCCAAGCCATTATATGTCGACATATAAGGTAGGAGTATGTCGACATGTTTCAGGAAGCTTTGAAATTTGACATGTCATTGAGTTTTTAAATGACATGTCATCGTTTAACCGAATTTTAGAGATATTATAGATATTTGACAGAGAATTAAAGAATTTTCATTCATACTAAACATCATACAATTACTAATAGAGATTAATGTAATACAATGCTTAGTAGACTAAGATACAAGTCTAATACAATGTAAATAAAGATATATAGTTTAGGACATATAAGATGAAGATGATGATGATGATGATGAGAGCACAAGCTTTCTTCCAATCTTCTCAAAGAACTTATCCATTTTTCTAAAAATCTTGCTGAATTTCTTGGCCATGGAATGCTTAAGCGTTTTTTGGTTCTCTGTGGTTTTTATTTGATTCATAAGAAGTTCTTTGGCAATTGGATGGGCTGGCAGATTGACACTTTCTAAGGAAGTTCCTCCCTCTTCCTCCTCTTCTTCTTCCTTGATTTATGATCCTTCCTCTTCCTCCTCTTCTTCTTCCATTTGTTATTCGTGATCGAGCCTTTGCTCCTATTCGGTAAGTGAATCATAAGGCATAAAAGTCATGGGAATATGCATAAGATGGATGTTGGCTAGAAAAAATGTTTTTCGAGGAGAAAATTCCTCACCACTTAAGTCGACACCAAATAAAATAAAGATGCAAGTGATGTAGATATGATGAAAGAGAGTGTAACACCCCGTATGTTAAATAACTTGCTATAATATGAAACAGGGCAGAATTAAACTTTAAAATCTGAATCAGGGGAAACGGGCTATGCCATTGCGTTCGTCTCGGAAAAATACGTGAAATAGAGTCCGAGTTTTCGAAAATCGGAGTCCGTATGACCCAGATATGGCCCGAAGAAGTTTCAGAAAATTTAAAAACAGATTTAAAAACAGAAATTTCAAATTTCAGAAGTGGCGGGAAAATTCCCGCCAGACCCAGGGGGTCGACCTGGGGGTCGACTGGGGAGTCGACCAGCCCACCAGGTCGACTGGGGAGTCGACCCTAGTGTCGACCTGGGGGTCGAACTCCCTGGGGGTCGAACTCCCTGGTCGAGCCCAGGTGACCTGGGTGCATCAGTATGGCTTTTGGGCTGTGTTTTGGTGGCTAGGACGTGATCTGACGGCTCTATTCTGATTTAGGGTTAATCTAAGGGCCTAAAACACCTAACTAATCTATAAATACACCCTAAGACTACCCTAATTCATACTAAAATTGGAGACAACGTCGTTATGCCGTCAAAATGCAACTAGGAGGAGCCACCAACAAATTAAAGAGGAGGAAAGCTTCTCAAATCAACTTCTAATCAACTCTAGCAACTTAATATTCTTCATTAAAGTGCTAATCAACAAGTTGTGAGTTTTCTATAGCCTTAATGACCAATTGTTGAAATGATTATGATAGGATATAATGAGGTTATGGCTATGAATGTGGATCAATGCAAGATTATGTTATCATATGCTATGTGTTTGTGATGTTATGCAAGTTATGCAAGTTATGTGTTATGTGTTCATGATGTTATGCAAGTTATGCAAGTCAAATGCTATGTGATCATGATGTTATGCAAGTTATGCAAGTCATATGCTACATGTTCATGATGTTATGCAAGTTATATGCTACATGATCATGATGTTATGCAAGTTATGCAAGTCAAATGCTATGTGATCATGATGTTATGCAAGTTATGCAAGTCATATGCTACATGTTCATGATGTTATGCAAGTTATGCAAGTTATATGCTACATGATCATGATGTTATGCAAGTTATGCAAGTGTTAGGCTATGTGTTCATGATGCTAGTTATGCAAATTGCTATGATAAACATTGATCCATTATGACACCATGATTATGCAAGTTTGGTGTATGATTATATGCAAGTTCATATATGACATGTTATGCAAGTTTGGTGTATGATTATATGCAAGTTCATATATGACATGTTATGCAAGTTTGGTGTATGATTATATGCAAGTTCATATATGATATGTTATGCAAGTTTGGTGTTTGATTATATGCATGTTCATATATGACATGTTATGCAAGTTTGGTGTTTGATGATATGCAAGTAACATGTGCAAGTTTACACCTTATTATGATATGCATACATATGCAAGTTAACCCCTTTGTATGTCATACATACATATGCAAGTTTACCCCTTTGTATGACATAAATAACTTATGCAAGTTAACCTCTTTATGACATATGTGATTCATGCAAGTTTGGGTTGATTATTTATGCTAGTTGGGTTGATGCTATATGCATGTTGACACCTTTAAACCCATGTTGATGTTAATGTTATGCAAGTTGAACCCATTGTATTCGTGATGAATCTTCCCTTTTATGTCATGTTGGCGAATTACGTGGGGAACGATGGGGTTAATATACATGTTAATGAAATGGTGTGAAGTTGGTATGATTATACATACCATAAAGTGGATGGACATAATTGAGTCAATTATGTACATCGTTAAAATTGGAATTAATTAGGGAAAATTAATTCGAAATATGGGGGTGATTAATTAGGTGTAATTAATCGACTAAGACACGAGGTTGGACCCTTTTGTAGCGTAAGACTGTCCGGAACCGACCGGCAAATCCAGCGGCTACAAATGATTGGCCCAATGTGAGGGGTCTTAGGCACAAACTTAATACGTGACAAGTGTAAAGACACGAGGTTAGACTCGGTTATGGCGTAAGGCTACCCGGACCCGACCGGCAAATCCAGCTGCCATAAGAGATAGTCTAATGTGAGAGGTCTTTACAACGGTTACGTTCTTAATCAATTAAGAAACACTTGACCATATTAGCATGTAGAGGACATGAGGGGTTAAGTGGGTGCCTTGGGTGGCATGTGGAAAAATCTAGTGGTTGCCTTGGGTGGCAATAGAAAATATGATTAGAATACTTAACCGAAGTGGAACATGTAATTAAACATGATTAAAGGGTTAAGTAAGTGCCTTGGGTGGCATGGGGAAAATCTAGTGGTTGCCTTGGGTGGCAATGGAAGATAAGATTAAAATACTTAACCAAAGTGGAACATGTAATTAAACATGATTAAAGGGTTAAGTAAGTGCCTTGGGTGGCATGGGGAATATCTAGTGGTTGCCTTGGGTGGCAATGGAAGATAAGATTAAAATACTTAACCAAAGTGGAACATGTAATTAAACATGATTAAAGGGTTAAGTAAGTGCCTTGGGTGGCATGTGGAAATCAAATAAGTGCCTTGGGTGGCATGGGGAAATCTAGTGGGTGCCTTGAGTGGCAATTGATATATGATTAGATGACTTAACCAAACTTTAAACATGTAAGTGGACATGATTATTAAAAAGGGTTAAGTGGGATGCACTAGAAATAAATGACAAGCTTATGTGGTAGCTTGTGGGGGCCCATTTCAACCAGTAACCCATATGTATCTTATTGGGCTCGACCCATGTCGAGGACGGGACACGCGTACTGGGCTTGACTATAAGAGGCCAAAACGGGTTAGCGGTGGCAACGCAAGTCCAACGGGTTTCATATGCGTGTGTGGACCCGGGCTGGTAGGTAAGACGTTGTTGCATCGTGTAGTTATAAGCCGTGCACCATTGATTATCGGGTTGCCACTTTGGGGAGTGATACACCCCACTGTGGGGCCAGCACGGGTATCTACGTTAGGGAGCCGATCGAATGGGAGTAGTGGGTACACCTAGTGGAGATAGGGGCAGACGACACCTATGTAGTCAGCTAGGGGTACACGAGACTACTATTAAAATTACTAAGTTGTGGGTACACCTAGTGGAGATAGGGGCAGACGGCACCTATGTAGTCAGCTAGGGGTACACGAAACTATTATTAAAAATTACTAAGTACACTTAGTGGGATCAACCTTTAAGTAGGAATTACCCTTGGGTGGGTAGATCTGGTGTGGTGCAGTGTAGGAATTACCCTTGGGTGGGTAGATCTAGTGTGGTGCAGTGTAGTATTTATCCTTGGGTGGATAGGCGCGTCTTTACCGTTATCTTAGTTTATCCTAAGTCTAGTTGGCTACTTAGTGTAGGCATTTATCCCCAGTCGTACCGTACCAGGTTTATATCATACCCTAATTACTTTAATGATTGTATTGTTAAGGTTATAGGGCTCACTCAGACTTATGTCTGACCCCGTTGTTTTTATCTTTTTCCCCAACCCTCAGGTTCTCAGAGTGGGCCTAACACTAGTGGGCTTTGATCAGATTGCTTTATCTATCTTTTGGAGCTTGGACTCTTGAAGAAAAGCTCGGTTATCTTTTCTATTATGGCTATTAGTATGTAGTGGGATTATGTACTTATGTTTTAACGAGATGGATATTTTGTACTTGAATCTTGTTGGTTTTTGAGATGTAACCAAACATGTTTACCTTCTGCTGCAATGAAATGATGTTTTAAATTTCAAGTATTACTTATATCTGTCTTGTTGTAATTTTTCAGTTCTATATTTACTTAAATACTCCACCGAAGCTAAGGCATTCCCTTTGTGAGTGACCTTAGCGGGTGTGGGGTGTTACACGTGGTATCAGAGCTTAAGGTTACCAGAACAGATAAAACTTTTAGAAAATTATTTTTCTAAAAACATTTTTGGAAGAAGTATTTTCAAAAACATGTTTTTGAGAGAAAAGTTTTTGAAAGAAAAGAACATAATCCCCAAGAGCTATATATCCTTCCTTCGATTCTCCATTTTGAATCTCTTCCTCTTTCTCTTTTTGAATTTCCCCTCCGCGTTGAGATGTCTTTTTATGATAAATAAGGACTTCCGCATGAAGGACGGAAGAACCACTTCAAGGGACTAAGACGTTTGCCAGGCTAAGAAGTTAGTCCAAGGAGGTGGAGGGCTTATAGGTACCTTTAAGATGGACGAGAGAGGAAGGTTCAAATAGCTATTGGGTAAATAAAGGACGAAACCTCATCGTGGTAAGAAGGCCACGAAAGGAGAATGTGAAGGGGAAGGCTAGTTGTCTTGGAGAAATAGGACACCTTGGGGTTGTCCAAAGAGGTAAGGACGAAGTACAGGATCTTCTGGAGGGTAGATGTATTCCCTCACGACGGGTATACCTGATGGGGGTAGGACCGTCTAAGTTGAAATTTGGTTCTCTCGATCATCCTGTTCGAACTTTATTCGACTCTAGTGCACCACATTCGTTTATCTCATCATCATTAGTTGAGTCACTGCACCTAGACACCAGTTTAGTAGATGATCCCGTGGTTGTTTCAAACCCAATTGGGGGCTCCACTTATTTGTCCATGATATGTTTGGGTTTGAAGATCCTCATACTTAGCGTTGAGTTTAGGGGTGATGCTTTTGTTTGGGCTTCACGGGCTATGGGTTGATTTTGGGCATGGACTGGTTATCCAGTAATGGTGCCGTTCCTGATTGCAAAAAGAGAGTTGTTGGGCTCATAACCCGCTTGGGTAACACTCTCGAGATCTCATGTAATCCCATAGATTTTGTTATGCTAAGTTATCTTGAATCGCTTGACGCTTCGGTCAAGAGTTTGCGATCTGTTAGAGTGGTCCGGGAGTACTCGGATAAGTTTGAGGAGATGAAGGGCTTACCTCCGAAGCGGGAGATAGACTTCCGAATATATCTGGTGGAAAATGCTAAGCAAGTATCTTTGTCAGTGCGCCACATGGCTCCTCGTGAAAGGAGGGAACTCCATAAGCAAGTAGGGGAGCTGCTTGGGAAGGGGTTCATAAGACGAAGTATATCGGAGTGGGGTGCTCCAGTAGTTTTTGCCACGAAGGCGAATGGGTCCCTCAGACTTTGTGCAGACTATGGAGAGCTTAACAAGCTCACAAAGAAGAATAGACACCCATTGCCAAGGATTGATGATCTTTTTGATCGGTTGGTTGGCGCCTCAGTGTTTCACAGTTGGACTTAGCCACGGGGTTTCATCAGTTGGGAGTGACTGAGGATAGTATAGACAAGACTGCCTTTAGGACTCCAGATGGTTTCTATGAGTGGCTGGTGACGCCATTTGGTTTGGCAAACGCCCCTGCATACTTTGTTGATTTGATGAGGGTGTTCAGGGAGTTCCTTAATAAGTTTTCGTATGTGCTTAATAGGTTAAGCAAAGCCAGTTATTTGATCAACGGTGGTTTTGGAGCGAGACTGGCAAGGACATCCAGAGTTGGACAAGGGCTTAATCATTTAGCCGTTTTACTAGTATCATCTCACGTAGGTCGTCTGAATTCGAAGGAGGTATCCCTTGGGTGTTTATCTGATATTGGTTTAGGCCTTTGGGGCTTGCACTTGGGGGATTGCGAGTTCGACTAGGATGGTCTGCGTGAGAGATGGATAGTTGTGACGATTTTGTATGGGAGAATATCCTGGTTTTCTCCAGAAGTGGATAAAAGCATACCCTACATCTTAGGGAAGTGTTAGAGACTCTTCGAGCGCATAGTATTGAGACAGCAAAGGTGGATGGAGTTCTTAGCATCCTATGATTTCGAGATAGCGTACACCCCAGTAAGGGTAACGTGGTGGCGGACACCTTGAGCAGAAAAAGGTTGTCCTTGAGTCCATTGTTCGTGGAACAACGAAGCTTGGAATTTATCTCGATGTTTGATTTCAGATCTTCCGTTGACTTTACACCCGGTTTGCTAGCATCCTTGGAGGTCAGACCTACTCTTTTGAGATGGATTGGCGAGGCACAGCGGGACGACCCACAGTTGGTTGAGTTGGTAGAGAGGCTCATAAGGGGGAGTCGTCCAGCCATTTGAGTAGGTACACCCTAGACGATAGGGGGTGCTTGCGTAGAGACGGTAGACTTTGTGTACCGCAAGACGAGGGTTTGAGGAAGGCTATTCTTGATGATGCACACCGTTCTAGGATGACCATTCATCCCGGTGGGGACAAGATGTACCAAGACATGAAGCGAGTTATCTTTTGGGCCGGTATGAAGAAAGATGTGGCCGAGTATGTCGCTAGATGCTTGGTGTGCCAACAGGTGAAAGCGGAGCAAAAGAAACCCGGTGGGTTGCTTCACACATTGGAAGTTCCGCAATGGAAGTGGGATAGCGTCTCGATGGATTTTATTGATGGGTTACCTAGATCGAGGAAGGGTAATACGGGAATTTGGGTTGTGATAGACAGACTTATTAAGAGTGCCCATTTCATACCCGTGAAGAGCAAGAGGACTGCTCCATGGCTAGCTTTAGTTTATCTTCGAGAGATAGTTCGGTTGCATAGGGAACATGACGTATTCCATGTGTCACATTTGAGGTAGTGCCTACATGAGACCGCAGAGGTGGTAGAGCCGAGCTTGCTGAGAGAAGTGGAGGTAGAGCGTGATGCGACTATTCGACGAGCTCCTACCCGCATCCTTGGGTCAGAGATTAGGAAGTTGAGAAACAGAGAGGTTCGACCAGTCAAAGTGAAAAAGGGGAAAAGATGAGAGCAATGCTACTTGGGAGACAGAAGCGAAGATGCATTCATTGTACCCATTCCTTTTTGAGGGTATGTCTTTTAACTTCTCCTGTATCGTTTGTCTAGTACTTATCTTATCTTTAGTATGTCCTCTCATTAGTACCTTTGACCTTTAGATAGGGTAAACCTATGGTTGAAACATGTGTTTGAGACATGTTATGATTGATGGATGCGTGTGGATGCAAGTGGTTGCTAGTGGTTGCTCGTGGATGCATATACACACACTTTAGGCACTAGATCGGCTCAATCACTTCATATTGCATATTGCATAAAATTGTGTGTAGGTAGCTATATTAATGGATGTATAATGGTTGTGTTATCACATGGATGATGCATTTTGGTGAATGATTGTGCACTCATGTAGAGATAGTATGTGTCGATAAGGTTCTTTCGCATACATATTGGATGCATGACACTATCATGGTTTGCATTAAGGAGGTCAACTAAATCAGTAGACCGCCTAATTTTGCATTAGACAGGGAACATATACACACACTTTTTGCATATGTTCATACAGCATTAGAAACTCTAAGGACAATGGATGCCAGTGTTTGATGGTTTGAGTAGATGGTTGTTTGGATGGTAGGATACGTTCTTCTTGACATAGAGATTTCGGGGACGAAATCCTTTAAGTAGGGGAGAATGTAACACCCCGTATGTTGAATAACTTGCTATAATATAAAACAGGGCAGAATCAAACTTTAAAATCTGAATCAGGGGAAACGGGCTATGCCATTACGTTCGTCTCGGAAAAATACGCGAAATAGAGTCCGAGTTTTCGAAAATCGGAGTCCGTATGACCCAGATATGGCCCGAAGAAGTTTCAGAAAATTTAAAAACCGAAATTTCAAATTTCAGAAGTGGCGGGAAAATTCCCGCCAGACCCAGGGGGTCGACCTGGGGGTCGACTGGGGAGTCGACCTGCCCACCAGGTCGACTGGGGAGTCGACCCTAGTGTCGACCTAGGGGTCGACCTCCCTGGTCGAGCCCAGGTGACCTGGGTGCATCAGTATGGCTTTTGGGCTGTGTTTTGGTGGCTAGGACGTGATCTGACGGCTCTAATCTGATTTAGGGTTAATCTAAGGGCCTAAAACACCTAACTAATCTATAAATACACCCTAAGACTACCCTAATTCATACTAAAATTGGAGACAACGTCGTTATGCCGTCAAAATGCAACTAGGAGGAGCCACCAACAAATTAAAGAGGAGGAAAGCTTCTCAAATCAACTCTAGCAACTTAATCTTCTTCATTAAAGTGCTAATCAACAAGTTGTGAGTTTTCTATAGCCTTAATGACCAATTGTTGAAATGATTATGATAGGATATAATGAGGTTATGGCTATGAATGTGTATCAATGCAAGATTATGTTATCATATGCTATGTGTTTGTGATGTTATGCAAGTTATGCAAGTTATGTGTTATGTGTTCATGATGTTATGCAAGTTATGCAAGTCAAATGCTATGTGATCATGATGTTATGCAAGTTATGCAAGTCATATGCTACATGTTCATGATGTTATGCAAGTTATATGCTACATGATCATGATGTTATGCAAGTTATGCAAGTCAAATGCTATGTGATCATGATGTTATGCAAGTTATGCAAGTCATATGCTACATGTTCATGATGTTATGCAAGTTATGCAAGTTATATGCTACATGATCATGATGTTATGCAAGTTATGCAAGTGTTAGGCTATGTGTTCATGATGCTAGTTATGCAAATTGCTATGATAAACATTGATCCATTATGACACCATGATCATGCAAGTTTGGTGTATGATTATATGCAAGTTCATATATGACATGTTATGCAAGTTTGGTGTATGATTATATGCAAGTTCATATATGACATGTTATGCAAGTTTGGTGTATGATTATATGCAAGTTCATATATGATATGTTATGCAAGTTTGGTGTTTGATTATATGCATGTTCATATATGACATGTTATGCAAGTTTGGTGTTTGATGATATGCAAGTAACATGTGCAAGTTTACACCTTATTATGATATGCATACATATGCAAGTTAACCCCTTTGTATGTCATACATACATATGCAAGTTTACCCCTTTGTATGACATAAATAACTTATGCAAGTTAACCTCTTTATGACATACGTGATTCATGCAAGTTTGGGTTGATTATTTATGCTAGTTGGGTTGATGCTATATGCATGTTGACACCTTTAAACCCATGTTGATGTTAATGTTATGCAAGTTGAACCCATTGTATTCGTGATGAATCTTCCCTTTTATGTCATGTTGGCGAATTACGTGGGGAACGATGGGGTTAATATACATGTTAATGAAATGGTGTGAAGTTGGTATGATTATACATACCATAAAGTGGATGGACATAATTGAGTCAATTATGTACATCGTTAAAATTGGAATTAATTAGGGAAAATTAATTCGAAATATGGGGGTGATTAATTAGGTGTAATTAATCGACTAAGACACGAGGTTGGACCCTTTTGTAGTGTAAGACTGCCCGGAACCGACCGGCAAATCCAGCGGCTACAAATGATTGGCCCAATGTGAGGGGTCTTAGGCACAAACTTAATACGTGACAAGTGTAAAGACACGAGGTTAGACTCGGTTATGGCGTAAGGCTGCCCGGACCCGACCGGCAAATCCAGCTACCATAAGAGATAGTCTAATGTGAGAGGTCTTTACAACGGTTACGTTCTTAATCAATTAAGAAACACTTAACCATATTAGCATGTAGAGGACATGAGGGGTTAAGTGGGTGCCTTGGGTGGCATGTGGAAAAATCTTGTGGTTGCCTTGGGTGGCAATAGAAAATACGATTAGAATACTTAACCGAAGTGGAACATGTAATTAAACATGATTAAAGGGTTAAGTAAGTGCCTTGGGTGGCATGGGGAAAATCTAGTGGTTGCCTTGGGTGGCAATGGAAGATAAGATTAAAATACTTAACCAAAGTGGAACATGTAATTAAACATGATTAAAGGGTTAAGTAAGTGCCTTGGGTGGCATGGGGAATATCTAGTGGTTGCCTTGGGTGGCAATGGAAGATAAGATTAAAATACTTAACCAAAGTGGAACATGTAATTAAACATGATTAAAGGGTTAAGTAAGTGCCTTGGGTGGCATGTGGAAATCAAGTAAGTGCCTTGGGTGGCATGGGGAAATCTAGTGGGTGCCTTGAGTGGCAATTGATATATGATTAGATGACTTAACCAAACTTTAAACATGTAAGTGGACATGATTATTAAAAAGGGTTAAGTGGGATGCACTAGAAATAAATGACAAGCTTAGGTGGTAGCTTGTGGGGGCCCATTTCAACCAGTAACCCATATGTATCTTATTGGGCTCGACCCATGTCGAGGACGGGACACGCGTACTGGGCTTGACTATAAGAGGCCAAAACGGGTTAGCGGTGGCAACGCAAGTCCAACGGGTTTCATATGCGTGTGTGGACCCGGGCTGGTAGGTAAGACGTTGCATCGTGTAGGTATAAGCCGTGCACCATTGATTATCGGGTTGCCACTTTGGGGAGTGATACACCCCACTGTGGGGCCAGCACGGGTATCTACGTTAGGGAGCCGATCGAATGGGAGTAGTGGGTACACCTAGTGGAGATAGGGGCAGACGACACCTATGTAGTCAGCTAGGGGTACACGAGACTACTATTAAAATTACTAAGTTGTGGGTACACCTAGTGGAGATAGGGGCAGACGGCACCTATGTAGTCAGCTAGGGGTACACGAAACTATTATTAAAAATTACTAAGTACACTTAGTGGGATCAACCTTTAAGTAGGATTTACCCTTGGGTGGGTAGATCTGGTGTGGTGCAGTGTAGGAATTACCCTTGGGTGGGTAGATCTAGTGTGGTGCAGTGTAGTATTTATCCTTGGGTGGATAGGCGCGTCTTTACCGTTATCTTAGTTTATCCTAAGTCTAGTTGGCTACTTAGTGTAGGCATTTATCCCCAGTCGTACCGTACCAGGTTTATATCATACCCTAATTACTTTAATGATTGTATTGTTAAGGTTATAGGGCTCACTCAGACTTATGTCTGACCCCATTGTTTTTATCTTTTTCCCCAACCCTCAGGTTCTCAGAGTGGGCCTAGCACTAGTGGGCTTTGATCAGATTGCTTTATCTATCTTTTGGAGCTTGGACTCTTGAAGAAAAGCTCGGTTATCTTTTCTATTATGGCTATTAGTATGTAGTGGGATTATGTACTTATGTTTTAACAAGATGGATATTTTGTACTTGACTCTTGTTGGTTTTTGAGATGTAACCAAACATGTTTACCTTCTGCTGCAATGAAATGATGTTTTAAATTTCAAGTATTACTTATATCTATCTTGTTGTAATTTTTCAGTTCTATATTCACTTAAATACTCCACCGAAGCTAAGGCATTCCCTTTGTGAGTGACCTTAGCGGGTGTGGGGTGTTGCAGAGAGAGTATTCATGGCTAGAAAGAATTTGAAGATAAAATTCTTCAAGTATGACTTATGCCCAATTTATGTTGTATTGACAAAAAAGAGCAAAAAGTGCTTTGTTACTTTAGGAGTCGGGTTGTCGTAGTTTTCCAATCTTCAACGATGGATTGTTGTAAAAAAAATTGACATTTTTTGCTCTTGGAGAAAATTGTGATTTTTAAATTCGAAATCATCATCACTTTCAAAAATGTGATGGAAAGTCTCTCTATCAGTTTCATCAATTTAAAACATGGAAAGATTGGTTTTGGTAAATCTGTAACCAAGAATGTACCCTAAAAGTTCACAATCCAAAATGATTTGTGTTCCTTTATTGCTACTCGAGACTTGGTTTTCGTTTCCTTTAGGAAATTTTCCATTCAAATTTGCATAAAACATTTTGGCAAGATGAGGATAGCAAATAAAATCATTTTAAGTTACATCAATGGGAGAAAGGGTGAAATCGTCATTGAAAAGAGAACCAAGTACATAAGAAGGAAAATCACTAAAAATGGTGAATATACCATAATGGACTTTTCCATAGTTCATATTCTTGATGCAGGCATTGGTAGTCTCTAGCTCACTGAAAAGATGAACTTTGGCAGTTCTTGTGAATCTCATGGTGGTAGGAGCAGTTGAGGATCAAGTTATTAAAGTTGTATATAGATAAGAGTTTCTAAAACGAAGGTTTGAGTTTGAAATGTGATGATATGAATGGATGGATATAAATTATATGCTTGAGGACTAATTCAAATCCCGACTACTATGGAGAAAGGGAAAAGTGTGATGGTGTAAGATATGCTTTTAATAAGAGATGTTTCTATTGGAGTTTTGTTTAATACCAGAGCATCACATTCTTATATTTGTAACAAGCTAGTTTGCAAATTAGATTTATGTCCTGAGATAGCGGATATACCATTGACTGTGACTGACCTTATAGGAGGATCCACTAGTCTTTGTATGACTTATTGATGTGCATGCAAATATGCACATTTATATTTACACGTTTATTCTTGTTTTAGTTAAATAAACAATATAAGTGGGTTATTTTTACATGTTCTAACCAAAAACCCATAAGTCTCAAATTATCATGCATTCATCTTCATATGGGGCAAAACGGTCATTTGTGCATGTATTTATTTTTGATAAAATTTACTTGTTCATTTTCATGTGCCTTATAGGAATTTAGGAGCGAAAATGAAGTATGCACATGAAGTTTACATGGAGATTTGCTTGCATAAAGTGGATACAAAGATATGGAAATGGAATTAATTCACACATAACTTAATGGAGGACCCTACCCGTTATCAGTCTTTTTTAATGGAATAATTAGATGCTAATATATTGGCAAGTGGAGACAAAAAAGGCTTCATACAATTTTAATGAATCATTAGTAGCTAAAGACAAATGGAAGCTTCATGAAGGGGCATTTTTTATAGTCCCCAACAAAATGGATTAGGGTTACGGTTGTATAAACATGTGTAAATACCCTACATATGTTCATGTAAATATCCTTTCGTTTAGTTAGTTTAGTTTAGAGGATCAAAGCTCTCTTTTTCTTTCAAGGCTTCTTTGCCATTTCCCTCTTATGTGATTTCCATTTTAATGCAATTTAATTTCTTGTTCATTTAATTCTTGTTATTTACTTTATGCATTAGTGTAGTTTAATTTTATTTTGTTTTTGTTAACTAGTTCTCTCTTTTATTTTGTTCTTGTTTATGTTGCAAACTACATTTATTAGCATGATTACATATATTAGAAGCTATGCCCACTCAACTTAGGGGTAATGAAGCTCTCTAATTATGTCGATTCAACATAATTTGAATTTATGCTCTCTTTTTAGTTCTTAATGAAAATAGGATTATGGAAAAAAGTGAATGTTTAAATTGAAATTTGATGGCCTATATTTCTAAACAATAGTTAATAGGCCATGCTTAAAATCGATTTGATTTTCGTATTTTTGTCATTTTCATGAGAGTTAAACAAGTAGGTTGGTAGTTGTGTTAAAGTTTGATGGCTTATGTTGGGTTAATTAATAGCACAAATATGCCATGCTTAGGATAAACACATCAACTAATCATACTTATGAACAAAATAGAGAGATTATAATTTCATAACTTGTTGAACTATATGATCCAGAAAGTGGATTTGCTTCTAAGTTGATGTTTGAATCTCATAGTTTTTATCTATCATAGTTTGTTAGTTTAGTTTAGTTGTAGTTAGTTAAATTTTCACTCGACTTTGTTCTAATTTGATTGAATAAAATTAAAATTATTTCTTTCTCCATGGATCGGAGTATATTCGCTACGTACTACAAGCGTACGCTGTTCGCTTGCGGTTTTATACACTTCGCGATGGTTTTCTAATCAATAGAATGTTCGTTGACGAACAAGTTTATGGCGCTGGTGCCGGTGAAAGAATTTGATTTTGATTTCATTCTTCGAATTAATTTTCCTTTGTATTGTTCGTCTTAAAACAAAAAAAAAGAGTTCTTCATTAGTTCTTGTGTTTTTATCTTGTTTTTGTGTGTTCTTGCATTTGTTTGCTCACTTTTGTTTTTGTTTTTTTTGTCTTGTTTTGATTTTGCATTGTTTGTTCATCGTTGTTTTAGAGTTTGTTTTGCAGTATTGTCTTGCAAAAATAAAGCCTCTTTTCATTTTGTTTTTTTCCTCTTATGCACTTCTGTTCCTTGTGTCTCATTTTCAGTGTGTGGATTGTTTCTCATTTTCAGTGTGTGGACTTAATGTTTTGTGTTTCTTAATACACAGTTTTCACACATTTCATTCCCCAAAACAAAATAAAAAAGAAAGAGAAAAAGAAAAAGAAACGTCTCATATCAATTCAAACTGTTTTTACATTTCATCTTTTGTTCACTACATTGCATACTGTTTTTTTTTCTTCTGTTCTCTTACACTGCATATTGTTCTTTATTTTTCTTATGTTCTCTGTTTCCTCTTGCAACAACTCAAACCATCACTTATATCCCACACCTAACTGAAACTTCAAAGCCCTCCTATACCACAGTTCAACTCCCAACGCAAACATTTGCCATTCACTGTGCCTTCACTTCTAACATTCTCCTCGACTGTTCATAAAACAATCAGATCCACCTCCCCCATCCACATTCACAAAGCTCAAACCATTCATTACACATAACCAAGCCGCCCAACAACTTGTTGACACCCTCAACCACTCCGCATCCCCTAATTCACTATTTCAACTGCCTAGACCCAATCTTCCCCTCACCATAACTCATTCAAATCCCGCTTCCTTCCAATTCACAACAAATTAACACTTTACAAACCTCACAATTCAACATAGCCCGAAACCTTAAACCAACAATTCCTCCTCTAATCCTCAATTCCTGACTCTCAATTCCTCTTCGAATCTCGACCATATTCCCTCTAACTACAACAAACAAATACTTTCTCAAAGTCAAAAATACCCATCGAACACCCCAGTTCAGACAAACAAATCGCCTCCCCATATCACCAGTCTCGAGCGAAATACCGGAACCTAAAACCCAATAAATTACGATGTGCCTGACCCAAGATTGTGATTTTGATATTCAAATTTATTTGGGGGTAATTCTGATTTTGAATTTTCTTTCTCGATTTCGAAAATAAGAATTCGGGTTAAGGATCGAAATAAAAGCTTACTAATGTAATTAGAGCTTGTATGGGATTTGTTTTGTGATTTAAGATGATGGGCCGGGCATGGGTCATTTCGTGATTTTCCTTGGGCCTTGTTTTAATTCTTATTTCTATTTTTTAGTTTAAAGTGTGTTGTGTGTCTTTGCTTTTTGTATAAACTAGCTTTTCTTTTTTTAAAAATTTCTTTTGTTTTATTTTTGCTTTGCTTCATTTTCGACTCTTTTCAGATTGCACGAAAGTTGAGGGAACGAATTGCTTAGCTTTGCTCTGCTTGCGCTTGCTAATAAAATGCCGCTAAATAAATTACTAATAATTTACACGCTTTAGTATTGTGTTCTCAACTCTGTTTTTACTTAATTGCATTGTTATTTGCTTCCATTTACATTCACAAAAAAATCCAAAAACAAAATAAAAATTCATTCATAATTGCATCGTTAATTTAAGTTTAATTTTTGTTTTGCAATCATCTTAATTTTAGTTTTATTTTCTAAGGACATTGTCATGTTTTGAAAATTTGGTTTGTTTCTAACGAATTATTTCTCGGTGTCTAGACTACAGCAAAGCAATAGTCATTTATAAATATTATGGTGATTCATAAATGTTATAGCGATTGTTCCTCTGAAGGTACTTAAACCTTCGGCTGCATTGCTAGGGTGATTCCTAGTGCACTAATAACTCCTGTCCGATAATTGGCTGAGAAACCTTTTGTTGAAATTAATCTAACTGTCATTATATAATTTTAGGAATTTGTAAATAAATAATTTGCACTCATATAGTTGCACTAGATTCATGCATATAAAATATTAAAAAACAAAAATTCAAAGAAAAAAGGGCTTTCGTTTTTGTGAATATTCATTTACTATTCTTAAAAAAAAACTCAAAAAAATCATTTGCTTAAAAATGTTTCAATTTCCATATTTATCAGAATTTTACGATAGTTGTGAAAACCAATATAATCCATATAATTTTACACCAAATTCATATGGATATTTTAACAACAACTATTGTACAAATAATTTGGAGTTTGCACCACAAAATTTTCAAACTAATGATCAACCCTCAAATCTTGAATCTTTACTTGAAATGAGCATACAACAAATGGAAAGAACATATGAATAGTGTAATTCATACATGTGAAACAAATCAAGTAAAAGTTTTCAAGATAATCAAAATCCATATTCAATTCCAAATTCAAATGACGTTGATTAACTCTTGCCAATTCAATTTCGAACTCCAAAATGAATTTCAAATTCAAAATGAAAATGTGAATCACTTTTCGAATGATTTTGGCAATGGGAATAATTTCAATTGTGGTGCAACTGAAAATATTTGTGCTTAACAATGTTAAATTGAAAATTGTTAAAATCCATATTAGATCTCAACACTAAAGGTGCGAAAATCGCACTTCGCCAATCGGTAAGAAAAGAGGCCACTATCACAATAAAAGTAAAGGGACACAAATTTTATATTGGTTCGGTCTTAAGGAAGATCTAAATCCACTTTAATAGCAATTTCCATTATCAATTCAAGAGTTACAAGTCTAGGATCACTCAAAAGTACATTCATATTGTTCATTACACAATAGCATCACTTTGATCAACACAAATCAGCGGAGAGATAAGCGAATTCCACAATATGCAAGAAGTATGGTAAAGAATTTTTTATCTCTAAGAAACTCGATCACTTTTGGTTGAATTCATAATGAACTTCATGTTTGATCTTTAATTGATGGTGTTAGGAGAGATGGAAATCACTTATAAATGCTTAGGAAATAATTGGGTAGCCCTTCATGGTCATAAAATTCGGTACCCACAATATGAAGGAATGAGGAGGGTATTTATAGGTGAGATTTAGGCCAGGTGGAAATTCTGTAATTATTCTGAACCCTCTTTAGGTCGTCGGGTTGGCTAAAAGGTTCAAAAGGGATGTTTTGCGATCTAAAATGTGGTGGCATGATCTAAAAGGACGGAGCGACCCATAAAGCAGCAGATAGGAAGCAGCATGACCCAAAGCTACTAGACAGAAGGCGGAGCGGTCTAAAGCTTTCTGATACGAAGTGGCACGTGCTAAGGCAATGCGGAGCGGGCTAAAGCTTTCAACGGGTTAAAGAGTCATGACGACCGTAGAGTCTGAGGAAGCTTCAGCGGGTCAAATGCTTGGTAGGTAGAAGATTTGAAGTGTTAAGGACTTATAACGAGCTAAGAACGGGGCGACCTAAGAAGGCTCGATGACCCAAACCGCGTGAACTGGTTAGAGCACTTTAACAACCTAAATACTTATAACGAGCTAAACCAATGAAAAGCTCTTCTGCATCCTAAGGGCTTATAACGACTGTGACACTCCACGTCCGTTAATATCGCTCACTAAGGGAATGCATAAAGTTTCATGAAGTGTTGTTGGTAAACAGAAATAGAAATAATATAAGACAGATATAAGAGCAACAGCGGAATTTAAATTTTTATTTCAAACATAAATCATAACAATGTTGTCCAAAATACCATTAGTCGGAAACTACATAAAACCATTACAATAATTTCTGTCTTGTACCATCAGAGTACATAAATACTTAAAAAACATAATTCCCCAAAAAGAGCAAAGCCATAATAGAGATAAGAACTTGAGCCATATTTCGAGAGCAACTCCTAGCAAGATGATAACCGAGTCCTGACTAAGCCTGAGTATTCCCACCCTAAGAACCTGGAGGGGGGACGTAAGAAAGAAGAGGAAACAAAAAGGGTCAGATATAAAGTCTGGCGAGTCCAGTTAGTATTAGCAAGTAAATAAATAAAAGTAACATGATAGGCATATAAAGTGGACAAGAGAGATAACTACATAAAAGGCATGTATGACAAGATAAACAGGATAGGGTATATACGCTTCTAATGATTACTCTGCACTACTACTAGTATATCCAGAATGAGATGATCCCTTCCACTATAAGGTGGGAGACTTAGGCATACGTCCAAATGTACCCTAACTACTACCCTAATCGATCAGCTCCCTAATCCGCGTAGATACTCTGTGCTGGCCCCAACGTAGGGTGTGTCACGTCCTAAAGTGGAAACCCTTCGCTGATATGCACAGCCCCATATCTAAAGGTGTCACGGTTGTCTTATCCCAATCTGCCCAGTTCATGCATGCACATGGCCCGGTCGGTTTGCGTTGCCCACGCTGTCCTCTACGTTTAGATCTCTTACAATCAGTCCAGTAAGAATGCCCCTTCTCTGACCTAGTTTGGAGTACATGTTCGATACCTATTCCGGGTTACTGACTGAAATGGGTCCCACACACAAGATGATACGAGCTCTCCCCAGGCTTGCATCCCCACTGCTAGGATTTCAACTGGTTATGCCTAACAGTCCAACATGTAAAACAAGTTAAGTTATCGGGCCTATATATGTAAATATTACACCACTCCACAATATTTACTTAACCCTCACTGATCCAAGCAAGTTTACTTAACAAATTGCATAACCCTAAAGTATAAAACAGGTTAAGTTTATGGGCCTATATATAAATATTACCCACCGCCACAAGGTTTACTTAACACTAATGCTGTTTCAACCAAGTTCTCTTAACCGCTATTCAAGTTAACATGTTCATACTCCCTACGGATTCAACTAGGTTAAGTATTCCAATTCGTTACCATGTCCATTTATGGTTATAATGGGCTAGACCTCCCACATTAGGCCTACAACTTGTGGATGTTGGATATGCCGGTCGGGTCCGGGCAGACTTCTTCCACAAGTTGGGTCTACCTCATGTCTTAGCCCATCTCGTATTTATGCACTTAGACCCGTCACATTAGATTCAACATTTGCGGTTGCTGGATATGTCGGTCGGGTCCGAGAAGACTTCCACCACAAATGCAATCTAACCTCGTGTCAAAAGTGCAGTTATAGTTTTCTAATTACTGTAATCCTAGGCATCTTAATTATTAACCAATTAATTATACCTATGTCTTTATAGGTGTTCATGCCCATTTACCCAATTATATTCATAATGGATTATATGTCCAAATTCATATTCGTCATTCAAGTTGTGCCAATTCTAATGTTTTCCTCCGTTCCCTAACTAACGCATTCGCATATATTTGGCATCATGTCTAGGCTAGAAAGTAGCCTAGCCATAAATAATAAAAGGGAAAGATGACAATAGTGATTATTTTAACAAAAGTGACATAAACATGTAATTGGCATAGTGATAAGGTAAACATATAGAAATAGATCTAGTGAGCATGTGATAATAAAACTAGATCTAACTTACTAAGGATGTCATAATAGGCATGAATAAATAAGGGTTCTTATGTCCAATTAATGACAGATCTAAATTAATCACCACAGTCATAGATAAATGTTAAGATCCACAAATGTGACACGGTAAATTAACCAAAAGCGAATTAGATCTATAAAGGTAGATCTAGAATGATAATATTTAAGATCCACAATTGTGACATGATAAATTAACCACAAGCAAATTAGATCTATAAAGGTAGATCTAGCATGATAGTATTTAAAATCCACAATTTTGACATGATAAATTAACCGCAAGCGAATTAGATCTATAAAGGTAGATCTAGCATGATAATATTTAAGATCCACAATTGTGACATGATAAATTAACCATAAGAGAATCAGATCTATAAAGGTAGATCTAGGATGATAATATTTAAGATCCACAATTGTGACATGATGAAATAACTACCAGCGAATTAAATCTATAAAGGTAGATCTAACATGATAATATTTAAGATCCACAATTGTAACATGATAAATTAACCACAAGCGAATTAGATCTATAAAGGTTGATCTAGCATGATAATATTTAAGATCCACAATTGTGATATGATAAATTAAGCACAAGCGAATTAGATCTATAAAGGTAGATTTAACATGATAATATTTAAGATCCACATCATAGTTATGTCATAGATTCAAAAGTCCCAATAGGTCTGGTATGATAAAGATTTGGATCCAAGTCATAGAATATTGTAGATTAACAAATTACGATAGATCCAATATGATTCAATCACAGGCATGTATCCAAATCACAGTCATATCACATTTACTTTTACTCATTTAAATCCATAAGTAATTAACTCAAAGTGTTTGGATTTCAGAAGATAGAAAAGAAATTGTTAGTGTTGATTCTCATATCTATTCCTGAAATACTTGAATCTTTAAACTTGATTTGTAGAAGAAGAAAGGATTAGACTCAGTTAAGGCACTGACAGCTTTTGGCCTCCATTGTTTTTAGTATGAGAAAACAAGAGATATGAGGGTATATTTATAGTGCCAGCCTCCAGAATTCGAATGCCACCTCAGCCCTAGGGGGAATCAGGTTATGGGTCGACACCCTACCCAAAAACTATAGGTGCACTTCACAGGTATGCCAGTATAAAAATGCCTTGGCACACTTGTCAAGTGCGTCAGTTGTTCCTGCTCTCATCGCCAAACTTCTACCATCCATAACTTCTTTATACATTATCCATTTTATGCAATTTACTAGAATTTCGAGACGGACGCAATGACGTAGTCCATTTCTCTTAGTTCTGAATATTAAAATAAATATTCTTTAATTTATCCTCTTTTAATGTTGTAGAAACACGGGGTGTTACATTCTTCCCTAGTCAAAGGATTTCGTCCCCGAAATCTCCAAGTTAAGAAGAATGTATCCTACCATCCATCATCCATCTACTCATCCACCAATCACAGGCATCCATTATCCTTAAAATTTTCTAATGCTTATATGAACATATGCAAAGGTGTGTGTATATGTCCCTACGCTAATGCGAAAGACCCGGCGGTCCACTGATTCAGTTGACCTCCTTAATGCAATGTATGTTAGTGTCATGAATCCAACATGTACGCAGAGAGTCCTATTATAACATGTAAGTTCTATATGTGTGCACAATCATCCGTCCAAGTGCAATATACATATGATGATACATCCATTTTCATCCATGAAGAAAATGTAAAATGCACACACATCCATATGCAGTATGAGAGTGATTGAGCTGATCTAGTGCCTAATGTGTGTATATCCATCCACGAGCAACCACTTGCATCCATCAAACATAACATGTCCCAAACACATATTTACAATCATGGCAATCCTACTTAAAGGTTGAAGATTCGGTGGATAGGATATGTAATACCCCATGTCCATTAATATCACTCACTAAGGGAATGCACTAACTTTCATGGAGTATTATAAGAGTATAGAACAAAATATCACAAGACAAATATATAAAATGGCACTTAAGAAAATTCAAAATTTATTCATTGCAGTGGAAAAGCAAAACATGTTTGGTTACAACATCAAAACTACATGCTAAAGCCAAACACAAATATCCATCTTATACAAAATTATTATCAGAGTACATAAAAGTATAACCATAATCCCACTCCAAATAGTCATAATGGAAAAGAGATAAAGATGAGAATTACTTTCAACACTTCCAAACACTTCAAGAAGAAAGATATCCAAGTCAAGTTTCACTAATCCTACCCTGAGGACCTTGGGGGGGGGGGGGGGGGGGTGGAACAAAATAAGAGAAACAAAAAGGGGTCATACATATGTCTAGCGAGTCTATTAACTTTAACAATATAATCAGTAAAGTAACAGGATAAGAACATAAACTGGATATAAGAGGTGACTGTATCATAAGCAGATATGACAAGATGAACAAGATATAACGTTGATTGCGCTTCTAATCACTATAAGATAATTCCTACACCGCACCAATGCTAGTTCCATACTGAAAGTTGATCCCTCTTACTAAACATAATAATAATGATGATGATGGTAGTTTCGTTACTCCTATCTGCTGTCATAGGTGTCGCCTGCTCCTATCTCCACTAGTTGTACCCACTACCCTCCCCAGTCGATCGGCTCCCTAACTCGTGGATACTCGTGCTGGTCCCATAGTAGGGTGTTGTAACAACCCGTATTTTCAATAACGGGTAATAAGGTAAATCGAGGCAGAATTTAATTTAAAAATCTGAATCAAGGGAAACGGGCTATGCCATTGCGTTCGTCTCGGAAAAATACGCGAAATAGAGTCCGAGTTTTCGAAAATCGGAGTCCGTATGACCCAGTTAAGGCCCATGGAAGTTTTCAGAAATTTCCATAATTAAAAACAGATTTAAAATTTAAAATTAAAAAGAAGGATTGGGCACAGCTGGCGTCAGCGGGAAAAATTCCCGCCAAGACCCCCAAGTCGACAGGCATGTCGATAGGGGTCTAGGGGAGTCGACTGCCCTGTCGACAGCCCTGTCGACAGGGGGTAGCCAGGCATAATTGCCTGGTGCACCATTTTGGTTTGGGCTTGGTTGTGTGGCCTGGTTCTAGAGCATTCCGAAATCTGACGGGCCAAAATTCACCTAGGGTTAATCCTAGGGCTTAAAACACTCTAATTCCCTATAAATATACCCCTAATCCTACCCTAAAGCCTCATTAATCAATCTAGCAACTAAACTATGTCAAATTGAATCCTCAAATGGCCTCCACCTAAAAACCCTAGCCTCCACCTTCCTCAAAGTTTAATCCTATGAAGATATGATGATCATACAACCTTTTCTATGTTGTATGAATGCTTAATAACTTGCATACTTCATTAAGTTGCAAGTTTGATTTGCTAAGTTTGTGTTTTTGGGATTTTGCAAAAGGGTTTTCTTATTTGAAGCTTTGTTTTGGGTTTTCAAAGGGCTTCTTCATCTTATTTGGTGGATTTGTGACTTGTTTATATTTGTAAGCCCTCTTACCTTCACTTTACAAACTCTAAAGTTAATATGTGGTGAAAGTTGAGATTTATGTGAGTTTAATTGATTATGCATGCTTATGCGAACTCACTATGCCATGTTTTACATGTTTCATAAGTTATGCATGCTTATGCGAATTTACTATGCCATGTTTTACATGTTTAATGGATTATGCATGCTTATGCAAGTTCACCTTACCATGTTATGCAAGTTTAATGGATTATGCATGCTTATGCAAGTTCACCTTACCATGTTATGCAAGTTTAATGGATTATGCATGCTTATGCAAGTTCACCTTACCATGTTATGCATATTTAATAAGCTATGCATGCTTATGCGAGTTCACTATGACATGATTTGCAAGTCTAACATGTTATGCATCATTATTATGATATGTGAAGTTCATCATGTATGTTATGCCAAGTTACCTTTTATACCCTTATGCGTTATGACGAATATGTAAGCGATATAATGACGTTGGGGGGTTTGGGTAAACTTAAAAATACATGAAACTAAAAGATTGGGAATTTACCTATTAAGTTAGGTCTACCCCTTGGGAATTTACCTATTAAGTTAGGTCTACCCAAGTATATGTTAACTTGTAAATATGTTTTAAAGTGGACATGACATTGGATAACATGATATGGCCAACTCGAGGTTAGACCTAGTTGTGGTGTAAATCTTCCCAGGTAACCACAACGTGAGGTCTAATGTGGGTAGTTGGTCATGTTGCACCATAAGACCCGAGGTTAGACCTAGACGTGGTGTAAATCTTCCCAGGTAACCACGGATGTCTAATGTGAGAGGTTGGGTGCGTTAATTAATTAATGCCTCATGATTAGGGTTAAGTCATGGCCCACTAATACTTAACCAATAATGGGGATGCGAGGATTAGATGGGGTTAAGTGGTTACACTTAACTAATTTAATCCATGATTAGTGAGGGGTTAAAACCATACTTAACCCTCTTAGAAACCCTGGCAACGTGGTCTGTTCCAGCAGTAATCCCAGTTTGGTATCACCACAACCCTACAGCTAGGTTAGGGCGGGGCACGATTACTGGATGGATGTAAGCGACCAAAGCGACGGCTGAGTGGTACAGCGGTGCGGGTCCGGCGGGCTACGGACGTGCACGTAGTCCGATATTGGACAAACTCGAGGCACGGGTACCAGTAGGTTTAGACTGTGCATTATTGCTTAGGTGTCTGGGGTTGACACCCGAGGGCTTGATACACCCAAAGGTGGACCCAGCGCAGTCTGACTACATCCATGTGGGCCGTATGGACACCAACACTGGACGTGTTAGGTTTATAGGGAGCCGATCGACTAGACCGTTGGGCTGGACCTTATACTAAGGTCACTTCATGTTATTGGGCCAAAGTTTGGGCTAAGGGATCAAGATCTGTTTCGTGGGTTTACTAGTACACTGTGGTGCAAAGTTTAATCTCATCTATGTGATGCCACCTTTATCTATTGCCAGTATGTTCATCTCAGTTTCCATCATGCTGTTAACTTTATTAGTTTATAGATTGATCGTAGTAGGGCTTACCAGTCTTTTTGACTGACCTGTTTTCTTTCGCTTCTTTTCTTCCGTTTCCCCCCCCCCACAGGTTCTCAGGGAGGGGCTACATCTGCTTAGTGGATCTTTGGCTTGCTTGTTGGATAGCTCATGTATGGATCTGAGCTAGCTGTGGCTTATCTTTTATTTCTGGGGATTAGTACTGATGTTTTACCATGTATTTTGTTATCACGTATCTAGACTTATGTTGTATTTTGGATCATGACATTTTGATATTATGTACTTGACTATGTTGGTTTTCTGAGATGATGATGATGGGTTTTTATCTGCTACCGCTGCTTTACTTAAATTTATTTTTATATATTCTGTCTTGCGATATCTCTGTGCATGTTTACCTTCACAATAACACCCCTCCAAAGCTAGTACATTCCAAGGAGTGATCCTAGTAGAGGTGGGGTGTTACATTTGGTATCAGAGCACAAGGTTAACAAGATTGAACAAAATTTTTGAAAAAAAAAAAACCCTTTTTGAAAAACTATTTTCAAAAACCTACTAAGTATTTTCCAAAATAAAGTCTAGATTATTTTAAGGCTAATCCCCAAAAAGCCATTAGCGTTATCCTTCGTTCCCTTGACCTAATCTTATCTTATCTTTCGTTTCAGTATGGCTGAAAATCTTGCCATCCCGGATGGAGTAAACGTACCACTCTGGTATAGGAGGCTTTTAGAAGCTAGGGCAGTAGCTGGCCCCGCAAACCCTACTCCCACTCCTCCTCCTGTGGTTGAGAATCCTCCCCCTAATGTCCCTCCTCCGGTAGTTCCTGCTCCTCCTCCTCCAGTTGCTGAGGCTCCTCTTCCCCCTCCTCCCCCTCAGCATCCTCAGGTTGAGTTCACAAAGGTTTGTAAAGACTTCAAGGCGATGGGAGGCAAGAATTTCCTAGGCACGGAATCTTTTGTTGAAGCTAGGAATTGGCTGAAAGACACTGAAGACTTGTTTGCTATCTTTGGGATTGATGACGAGAGGAAGATCTTATTGACAGTATGGCTTTTAAAGGACGAAGCGGCCTATTGGTGGGAGGTCACCAATGGGACGAGGCCCGTTGAGGCTTGGGCCGATTTGAGGGCTAGATTTGTGGCCAAGTTTCTATCTACTGCTGAGGCGAATTTACAAATGGAGAAGTTCATTTCATTAAAGCAAGGCGATATGACTGTCAAGGAGTATGTGAATAAATTTAATCAGCTGGCCCGTTTTGGTCTGGATATGGTAAACACTCCTGAGAAGAAGGCTCTCCGATTCGCCAGGGGATTGAATGAGCCACTGCAGGGTTTGGCAATGTCGCATATTCCCCATGGAGCTACTTTTGAGAGTTTAGTTGATATGGCTCTACTTCAGGGAGATGGAAAGAAAGAGGCCAAGTCAGATGATGCTCAAGCAAAGAAGACTGATTCTCAAGGAAAAGGCAACCAAGGTGGTCAAAGCAGTCAAGGAAATCAGAACAAGAACAAGAAGGGCAACAACAAAGGCAAGGAAAAGTGCAATTACTGTGGCATAGCTGGGCACTTTGCTAAGGATTGCAGGAAGAAGAAAAGGAAGCTTAGTGGTGGATGCTTTTCTTGTGGAGAGACTGGGCACTTTAGCAAGGAATGCCCGAAGAAGAAAGGGCAGGGTCAGACTCAGCGTGCTGGACCTTCAGGAGGGCAAGTTCATGCTCTCAATGCCGCTTCAGTTCCCGAGCGAGGTAGTGTTTCTGTTGAGAACCTTGTTTATGTTTCCGATCTTCCAGTTCGTACCTTGTTTGATTCTGGTGCATCACATAGCTTTATTTCATCTGATCTTGTTGATAGCTTGCATCTTAGTACTAGCTTAGTGGATGATCCCGTTTGTGTTTCGAATCCCATCGGGGGTTCTGCTCATCTATCTATGATATGTGAGGATCTGAGGATCTCTATACTTAGTGTAGAGTTCTTGTGTAGTGCGTATGTTCTTGGTTTCAGGGGATACGGATTGATCTTGGGCATGGATTGGCTGTCTAGATATGGAGCCATCCTGGATTGTGAGCATAGGGTTGTAAGGCTTGTGACTCGCCTGGGCAACACCTTAGAGATTTCATGCAATCCGAAGGATCCCGTCATGTTGTGCTATCTTGAATCTCTCGACTCGCCAGAGGAAGCCCTTCAGTCTGTAAGGGTGGTCCGAGATTATCCAGATGTTTTTGAAGAAGTTAAGGGGTTGCCCCCTAAACGAGAGATTGATTTTCGCATTTATCTGGTGGATAATGCTAAGCCTGTTTCTTTGCCCGTTCGGCACATGGCTCCGCGTGAGAGACGGGAGCTCAGCAAGCAAATAAAGGAGTTGCTTGAGAAGAACTTCATCAGACGAAGTATATCCGAATGGGGAGCGCCTGTGGTATTTGCTACTAAGGCAGATGGTTCTCTTCGACTCTGTGTGGATTATAGAGAATTGAATAAGCTGACTAAGAAGAACAGACACCCGTTACCGAGGATTGATGATCTTTTCGACCAGCTCGTTGGAGCTTCTGTTTTCTCTCAGCTTGATCTTGCTACGGGATTTCATCAGCTCAGAGTGGCTGAAGATAGTATAGACAAGACTGCATTCAGAACTCCAGATGGATTCTTTGAATGGCTTGTTATGCCGTTCGGTTTGACGAATGCACCCGCATATTTCGTAGACTTGATGAGTAGGGTGTTTCGGGAGTTCTTGAACAAGTTTATCGTGGTCTTTGTGGATGATATTCTGGTCTTCTCCAAGGATGAAGAAGAGCACGCGAAGCATCTTGTAGAGGTGATGGATACGCTTAGAGCGCATCAATTAAAGGCCAAGTTCTCCAAGTGTCACTTTTGGAGAAGGGAAGTTAGATTCCTTGGGCATATCGTATCCAAGCAAGGCTTAGCGGTGGATCCCGCTAAGGTGGTTGCGGTTCAGGATTGGAAGACTCCAAGGAATGCAACCGAAGTAAGAAGTTTTCTGGGTCTTGCAGGGTTTTACCGGAAGTTCATCAAGGACTTCGCGAAGATATCCGCTCCTCTCACTAAGTTGACGAAGAAGAACTTAGTCTTCGCTTGGGATATGGATTGTGAGCTTGCTTTTCAGAGACTCAAGAGAGCCCTTACCTCAGCACCAGTTCTAGCTTTACCCGATGGTGGTAAGATATTTACCGTGTACACTGATGCTTGTGGCACGGGATTGGGCGCCGTTCTGATGCAAGAAGGCAGAGTTATATGTTTTGGTGGGAGGCAACTTAAGGTGCATGAGAAGAATTACCCCACTCATGATCTAGAGCTGGCAGCGATTGTATATGCACTCAAGGCTTGGCGTCATTATCTTCTGGGAGAGAGATTTGAGCTGTATACTGATCATAAGTCTTTGAAGTATCTCTTTTCGCAGAAGGATCTGAACTTGAGGCAGCAGAGATGGATGGAGTTTCTGGCGTCTTATGATTTTGAGATATCCTATACCCTTGGCAAGGGGAATGTTGTAGCGGATGCGTTGAGTAGAAAAAGGTTGACACTAAGTCCTCTATTTGTTGAGATGAAGAATTTAGAGTTCTTGGCAACCTTTGATTTCTCTTGGGCAGATGAGTCGATGACCGGTTCTTTAGCATCTCTTGAGCTCAGGCCTACCCTTCTGGATCAAGTTGGGGCTTCGCAGAAAGAAGACCCTCAGATAGTGGAGATCATGGATAAGCTGATTCGAGGGGAGACATCTAGTCACCTTTCTCGATATTCTATAGATGACAAGGGTTGGCTGAGGAGAGACGGAAGGCTTTGTGTTCCGATGGTGGAAGACTTGGTGAGGAAAGTTCTTGAAGAAGCACATCGCTCCAAGTTGACTATACATCCAGGTGGAGACAAGATGTATAAGGATATGAAGCGCATTTTCTTCTGGCCTGGGATGAAGAAAGATGTGGCAGAGTTTGTCTCGAGATGTGTTGTTTGCCAGAAAGTAAAAGCTGAGTCGAAGAAGCCCGGTGGGCTATTGCATCCTCTAGAGGTCCCGCTATGGAAGTGGGAGAGTATTTCTATGGACTTTATTGATGGGCTTCCAAGGTCAAGGAAGGGGAATACAAGCATTTGGGTCATTGTAGATAGACTTACGAAGAGTGCTCATTTTATCCTAGTAAAGAGCAAAAGGACCGCAGCTGGACTAGCATCAGTATATCTTCGTGAGATAGTACGACTACATGGAGTCCCTTCCAGCATAGTCAGTGTAACAACCCGGAAAATCTGGGCCAGTTTAAAATTTTATTTTGGCAATTTTAGCGAATTTTGATTATTTAAAATGAATTATTTTAAATAATATCGACGGGAAATTTATTTAGAATTGAATTCGACGTATATATTTATATACGTCGTCGTTAGAATAAATATTTATATATAATTATAAATAGAATTGAAAATGGCGCGGTAGTTCGATAATTCGATTTCAAACTTCAATTGAATGTACCGGGTGCAAAACAATCCGGATTTTAGTGAAACCAAAAATCATGGGATCTAATTGATAATATCTTTCCAACGAATCCGACAAGTTGAGATTTCATAGCGGGAATCAAAAGATATGTCCAGTTGAAAATTCTGAATAGTCGCTATGGAATTCAGGCCCTTAAAAATGGACATTTTGCAAATGACCTCGGATTTCGACGAAACCAGTTTTGTTGGGTCCGCAGTGTCAAGTTATTGCTAGGTTTCAAATTTCATAATTTTCCGAATCAATATGTGAGCGTGGCAAAGGAAAACGCGTTTGACCAGTTTCTGTTGATTTTAATCGAATGGAAATTGGCCATTTTTCAAACGGCCTCAGAATTCGACGAAACTAGTTTTGTTAGGACCGTATCTTCAATACGAAGCTAGAAAATATTTTTCTGGAATTCTTCTAGTTAGTATGTGACCCCGGTAATTTGAAATGTGCGTTTAAAATTCAATATAATGATTTAAATGAAAATTCAAAAGGAAACTGACTATAACGATCAAAGCAGCTAGCGATACATATCCCATTGTGTTCGGAATGGGGGTAAAACGCTATGGACGACAGGCGGTGGGCCACGTTTAGAGGTCGTATGTGAAAGTCAACTTTTTAATATAATTAAATAATAATTAAACAAAAAAAAATATATTTTAATCCCCCCTTTCCCTCCTTATCTCCCGCTTGGCCCCCCCCTTTCATTTCGATCCAGACAGAAGAAAAGAAAAAAAAAAAAAAAACCAAAACCTAAATCGATCGACCTGGCCCCCCCTCGTCTCGACGCCGACGAAGCATCGCGCCGCCCCCTCGAGACCCTCGACGCCGACGAAACCCGAAGCCACCCACCACCCTCGCGACCGCCTCCTTCCAGCAAAGACGCCGCCGCCAGAACCCACCGACGAACGCCTCCTCCACTTCGAGATCCACGGTGAGCTATTTCATTTTTATTTTTGATTTTTATTTTCGAATTTATAAACTAATTTCTGATTTTTGTTTTAGGTTTTAAAAACAGAAATTTTTAAAAGATTTTAAAAACAGAAATTTTTAAAAAGATTTTAAAAACAGAAATTTTTAAAAGATTTTAAAAACAGAAATTTTTAAAAGATTTTAAAAACAGAAATTTTTAAAAGATTTTAAAAACAGAAATTTTTAAAAGATTTTAAAAACAGAAATTTTTAAAAAAGATTTTAAAACAGAAATTTTTTAAAAAGATTTTAAAACAGAAATTTTTAAAAAGATTTTAAAACAGAAATTTTTAAAAGATTTTAAAAACAGAAATTTTTAAAAAAAGTAAAACTGTTTTTATAAAAGAGAAAAACTGATTTTATTTTGAACTTTAAAATAGGAAAAAGGTTTAATCTTTTAGTAGAAAAGATTTGAAAGCAAAAGCAAAAATCATATTTTTTATATGTGAAAGCGAAAGTAAAAATCATATTTTTATATGTTGAAAGCAAAAGTAAAAATCATATTTTTATATGTTGAAAGCAAAAGTAAAAATCATATTTTTATATATTGAAAGTCGAGATAAAAATCATATTTTTATATATTGAAAGTCGAGATAAAAATTCGATTTTTATATATTGAATAGTGAAGTAAAAATTCGATTTTTACATAGGTAGTGAAAGCGGGCAACGAAGACTTCTGCAAAGGAAGTGCCGTGGAGCTAGGATAGCTTTATGTGAGAATTTCTCACCTTTCAATTTATTTTTCTAGTTATATATATATATACTAGGATGCAGACGGTGCTTAGTAGCACCCGACACAATCGTCCACAGACCATGGACTTGTTTGTTTGGCTGTGTTGTTAGATAGATTGTTTGGGTTGATTTGAATTGTTTGGTGAGATGAAATTGATTTGATTGATGTGTGAATGGCGTGGGCCTTCACTAGACCGGGGATAAGGCTAGGCCTTGTCCCGTTTCTAGTATCGCGCCGTTATACCGCCGAAATTTTCTAAAAAGTGTTAGAAAAATTTAGATAGCTAAAATATTATTTTTAGCTATAACTACGATAAATAAAATAATTTATCGAATAGTGAAAAATAGGAATACACTTCCATTTACAAGTCGGCCGACTTGTTTATGCTCGCCTATTTTTGTGATATCGATTGGGACGATAATTTTTACACATCGCCCAAAGTGCACAAATAATGTTCTGTGTTTGATTGGTTGAAACCCCACACGGGTGTTGGGATGAAAATTGGTGTACACTAATCCCAATTGTTAGTTATATGTCGATCGATGGGTTGACAGGCTGTGTTAAGCGTCGATTATTTATATTTGATGCTTATACAGTTATGCGATGCACTTTGGATGATGGATGATTGTTTATATACTTGTGTTGTATGAAAATCCATATAAATCACTTTATATGGTAATTGATTGGGCCTCATTCCAGTTTAGAAATAGAAATATTTGAAATAGAAATATTTGAAATAGAATATTTGAAAATAGAAATTTATGAAGCCGTGTTGATTAGATTGACGCCATTTTGACGTGAACGATATTTATTTCAATTTTAAGTGATTTCGAAGTGAATTGAATTGAAAACGAATTCAAAGTGAATTGAATTGAAAACGAATTCAAAGTGAATTGAATTGAAAACGAATTCAAAGTGAATTGAATTGAAAACGAATTCAAAGTGAATTGAATTGAAAACGAATTCAAAGTGAATTGAATTGAAAGTGATTTCGAAATGAATTGAATTGAAAGTGATTTCGAAGTGAATTGAATTGAAAACGAATTCAAAGTGAATTGAATTGAAAACGAATTCAAATTGAATTGAAATTTGAATTGAATAGAAATGAATTTTAAAACGAATTTATAGAGAAGAATTCAATTTTGATTTGAATTGAAACGAAAGTTGAAATTGCTTTTGAAACGAATTTAAAACTATTTATATAATTCGTTTTAAATAGAAATCGACGAAATATATTATATATATATTATATATATAATATAATGGCCTGAATAGAACGCGCCGCGCCGCGGCAGTTCGTAAATTTCGACCATTTATTTCAAACGGACATTGCGGGAGATCCGACCGTCGGATTCTCCTAAAACCGGAACCGTTGGGTTCGTATCGAAAAGAGCTTTCTAGCGAATGTTAGAAATTTGAAATCTAACGGTTGGATTTGGAATTATGTCCAAATCAAATTTGAAAAAGGTCGTTGTAAGTGCAGTTCGGTGGCCATTGTTGGAAATCGACTGTACGGGCCTTGATAAAATTATTAAAAATAGTAATAATTTGTGTAAAATCATAAGAAATGATTTGTGAAGATTTGGGATGAAAAACTTCATGTTTGAAAGGATAAAAATAGATTTTTATCGAAATGAACTAGTTTTGAACTAGAATTATAATTCTATTTATTTTTAAATAAATAAATTGAATTTGAAAAGGGTTTTGAAAATAACCAAAATTTCCAATGATTGCATTGGAGTGGATTTGAATCGAAATTGTCTTCGGAATATTTCGATGTTGGAATTCGTGATTATACAGATGTTGTTATGGAAATTTGAAAGATATATATTTATATCGTTATTTCCAATACGACGTTTGTTAGTCGTAGAATTCGATATTGAATATAAGCCGATATATTTTCTATTCAGAGCCTTGTATTGAATATCGAATGTGATTTGGGTTTGTCGTGAGTGGTGTCTTCACTAACACTGTTCTTGAACCCAGTTGAGAAAATGTTAAATCTTTTTATTTAGATTTAATGAAGTGTACCAATTAAAGAATATTTAATTGGAATTGAATTGATATTGATTTTGGGTTTATCGTGGACAGTGTTTTAAATAACACTCGTTCTTTAACCCGATAATCAATGGGATGTGATTTTGGGTTTATCGTGAACTGTGTTTTAAAAGACACTGATTCTTTAACCCAGTTAACGATTAAAACTAAGTGGAGTTTTAATGAATCTTTAAATAGATTGAATAGATCGAGAATGGAGTATCACCAGTTTTACTCCAGGCGATAGTTAAACCTTTAATTAGATTTGAACGTGAAATGGTAATTGAATTACCGATAACACTGTGGTGTTAGATATGAAGTACTACCAGTTTTACTTCATGGGATGAATAGGTTGGGATTGGGAAATAAAATAAATGATTACTTCGGTGTGGTTCGCTAATCCCGACTAGATTGAATTGATATTCAAAGGAGATTAAAGAATAAATTTAAAGAATTTATCTTGGATAAAATTAATGGGAATATTTGGATAAAAGAATATTCTGAATTGGAATGAGGCGTATGTTGTGTTTGTGTAACACTTTTATAATATATACGCGAGTTATTCAGAAAGACCGGGTTTATCCCATTCTGAATAACTGATTCGACGTGGTGTCGAAGATGAAGACGGTGGTCGAAGACCAGAAGTTTTCACGTCGTTTGGGTGATTACTGATGATCTTGATTGGGGTGTACACCCAAGAAGATGGAAACAGTTGGTGATCGTCCAGACGTACTTGGAGATCGATGGATATGCGGGGTACTAGGTGCCTCCGGTTTCGTTCAGACCCAGAACGGACTTGTAAATGGACTGTGTGTCTGACATTGGATTTTAGTCCGTGTGATTGATCTCTATTAAATATATATCTGTTTGGCGGCGGAGAATTTATTCTCTTGCTTAACGCCCTTCTCTGAGACGTACGAGCTCAGGGGTTATATATTGATGGATATCAAACGCATGGAGTGAATTGCCTGTGTGGCATGCCTAAGTGGCAATTGATCGAGGCTTCTGTTGAAAAGCAAAGTCTTGTGGTGATGATCAAAGCACAGCCTGTGTGGCACAGCTTTGTGTAACGTGAATTCGCGAGTCTCGCACCCCGGTTGTGAACCAAAAACGGGAGAGGACCTCAGGGAGGGCATGCGTTTCTTTCTAGCTAGGGTGGTGTCAGTGACCTACCAGCCCTGACATTTATATACTTTTCACCTGTGTGGTTGTTGCTGTTGCGAGGCGCCTCGGTTTGATCGGACGATCCGGGTCCGATGGAGTCATTTGTTGGCTCGTTGACACCCCAAAGGGTGGGGAAGCGCATGTTCAGGGTTTAAGTTTAATCCACATCGGTGGACTGGCCCTGACGATCCAAGGGTCACTCGAGCTCTGATCCTGAGACACGGGCTAGAGCGTCTCGAATCGGTTGAGGACTATCTTTTGCCTCGGTTCATAGACGGAAATCCAATTTCCAAATACGTGACATTTGCGGTTTTATTTGTAAACCTATATATGGCGACATGATATATGGTACCCATGCCGCCTATGATTGATACTTATGATTTGAAGTTGTTTTATACACTATGCACTTATTATAGTATCAAATGATTTGTTTTAAACGTATCAAGCATTCTTTGGCTGTTATAAGGGAAAACCCTATCCTCGACTGCGTTGCATTGTGTGATGGGACCTGGGTCTTATAACAGCTTCATTTTTCTTTATTTAGCATTGCGCTGTTTGTTTTTGCACTGGTATTCTTGGGAGGAAACCCGTTCCGTGTTATACGGCGTGGTCCTTTGATTTACCTTTAAAAATAAAGATTAATAACTGTTTTAGTTCTCACACCAGTCCCATGACTGACCTGGAGTTTATTGTTTTAACCTAAACTCTGGGTGCCCCTATTTTGACACGGGCAGCTAGTAGTTTTGGTTTTGCAGATTTATATTCACAGGATCCTGGTTTACAGCTGGAATGATATCCGGAAAGCTTTGTATCCGTATATCTCTTCTAGTTGTGTATTGTATTATTTTCCGCTGCTATGTATTTAAATGTAATTTAAATCTCTGATATTTCTGTGTAATATTCATTTATACTCTGTATATTCTTGTAATCTGATGCATTGTTGTAATATACAATGAAATGTTCTTCTGTATGCGTTCTGTTGTGGTTTGTTCTCGAACTATCCGACGCTTTCCTTTACGGGGAAGTTGCGGGTTTTCACAGTTGGTATCAGAGCTTTGGTTTACAAAGCTAGAGAACAAGACACATTAGAAACATACGAAAGAATTCATCAGATATTGGGTTAGTAAAATCCAATGGGAATGACTCGTTAGAGATAGGATCAGTAGTATCCTAGAACGAGTGTGAAGAGTATATTTTTCAAATGAAAACAATTTTTGTTTTGAAAATTTAAATCACTTCTACGTATTTGATTATTTATTTATTTGAATATGGACAATTCAGTATATAAAGAATTTGCATATACGCCTTGCAAACGTATATTCAAGGTTTTAATATACTGGATAGATATAGAATCACACTCTAGTCGCCCGAAGATGATTCTGATGATAGTTCGAACATCATCAGAATTGGTATTCGTGTTTCGAAGGTGTGATTTTCTATATATTTCCATTAGGCTGGTGTGAGAACCAAAACTTATATATAGCTAGAATACATTGTTGTGATTTGGCATCAAAAATCTGATTTTTGTATATATATCAAATTTATGGATTTGAAACTCTAATCCACTAACTGATTGATGTTTGTGTTGTTTGTTTATTTGTTTGCTAATTTTTAGCCACTTAGCCTAACAGAACCAAATATTGAATTGTATCGAAAATTGGTTGCGTTTGCTTGCATATACATATATATCATTGAACAGGTCATAGCAAGGAGGCTAGAGCAGAGAATAAAATTTGTTTGCCCGACAAATAGGTACATGTTTACTACATAATTTCCTGTTTTGTTTGGGTGATGATGATTTTGTGAGCCTATTGGCTAGCCGCTTGGCTTTTTCTTTTTCTTTTTGAGCTCTGAAGGACCGGGGAAGCTATTTGAAATTCCCCGATGCTCCCGGTGCAGGGGAGGTTATGGCGAAATTTTTCGAAAATCTAGGGTGTTAGCCAAATTTTTGAAATTTTGAAAATTCTCAGAAACTAAAGAGTTGGAGAATGGAAGCCAGATCGAACGTAGAGTTGATTAATCAAACCACTTTCGACTTTGTTCCTTTTCGGGGACGAAAAGTTTTAAGTGGGGGAGATTGTAACAACCCGGAAAATCTGGGCCAGTTTAAAATTTTTATTTTGGCAATTTTAGCGAATTTTGATTATTTAAAATGAATTATTTTAAATAATATCGACGGGAAATTTATTTAGAATTGAATTCGACGTATATATTTATATACGTCGTCGTTAGAATAAATATTTATATATAATTATAAATAGAATTGAAAATGGCGCGGTAGTTCGATAATTCGATTTCAAACTTCAATTGAATGTACCGGGTGCAAAACAATCCGGATTTTAGTGAAACCAAAAATCATGGGATCTAATTGATAATATCTTTCCAACGAATCCGACAAGTTGAGATTTCATAGCGGGAATCAAAAGATATGTCCAGTTGAAAATTCTGAATAGTCGCTATGGAATCCAGGCCCTTAAAAATGGACATTTTGCAAATGACCTCGGATTTCGACGAAACCAGTTTTGTTGGGTCCGCAGTGTCAAGTTATTGCTAGGTTTCAAATTTCATAATTTTCCGAATCAATATGTGAGCGTGGCAAAGGAAAACGCGTTTGACCAGTTTCTGTTGATTTTAATCGAATGGAAATTGGCCATTTTTCAAACGGCCTCAGAATTCGACGAAACTAGTTTTGTTAGGACCGTATCTTCAATACGAAGCTAGAAAATATTTTTCTGGAATTCTTCTAGTTAGTATGTGACCCCGGTAATTTGAAATGTGCATTTAAAATTCAATATAATGATTTAAATGAAAATTCAAAAGGAAACTGACTATAACGATCAAAGCAGCTAGCGATACATATCCCATTGTGTTCGGAATGGGGGTAAAACGCTATGGACGACAGGCGGTGGGCCTCGTTTAGAGGTCGTATGTGAAAGTCAACTTTTTAATATAATTAAATAATAATTAAACAAAAAAAAATATATTTTAATCCCCCCCTTCCCTCCTTATCTCCCGCTTGGCCCCCCCTTTCATTTCGATCCAGACAGAAGAAAAGAAAAAAAAAAAAACCAAAACCTAAATCGATCGACCTGGCCCCCCTCGTCTCGACGCCGACGAAGCATCGCGCCGCCCCCTCGAGACCCTCGACGCCGACGAAACCCGAAGCCACCCACCACCCTCGCGACCGCCTCCTTCCAGCAAAGACGCCGCCGCCAGAACCCACCGACGAACGCCTCCTCCACTTCGAGATCCACGGTGAGCTATTTCATTTTTATTTTTGATTTTGATTTTCGAATTTATAAACTAATTTCTGATTTTTGTTTTAGGTTTTAAAAACAGAAATTTTTAAAAGATTTTAAAAACAGAAATTTTTAAAAAGATTTTAAAAACAGAAATTTTTAAAAGATTTTAAAAACAGAAATTTTTAAAAGATTTTAAAAACAGAAATTTTTAAAAGATTTAAAAAACAGAAATTTTTAAAAGATTTTAAAAACAGAAATTTTTAAAAGATTTTAAAAACAGAAATTTTTAAAAAAGATTTTAAAACAGAAATTTTTTAAAAAGATTTTAAAACAGAAATTTTTAAAAAGATTTTAAAACAGAAATTTTTAAAAGATTTTAAAAACAGAAATTTTTAAAAAAAGTAAAACTGTTTTTATAAAAGAGAAAAACTGATTTTATTTTGAACTTTAAAATAGGAAAAAGGTTTAATCTTTTAGTAGAAAAGATTTGAAAGCAAAAGCAAAAATCATATTTTTTATATGTGAAAGCGAAAGTAAAAATCATATTTTTATATGTTGAAAGCAAAAGTAAAAATCATATTTTTATATGTTGAAAGCAAAAGTAAAAATCATATTTTTATATATTGAAAGTCGAGATAAAAATCATATTTTTATATATTGAAAGTCGAGATAAAAATTCGATTTTTATATATTGAATAGTGAAGTAAAAATTCGATTTTTACATAGGTAGTGAAAGCGGGCAACGAAGACTTCTGCAAAGGAAGTGCCGTGGAGCTAGGATAGCTTTATGTGAGAATTTCTCACCTTTCAATTTATTTTTCTAGTTATATATATATATACTAGGATGCAGACGGTGCTTAGTAGCACCCAACACAATCGTCCACAGACCATGGACTTGTTTGTTTGGCTGTGTTGTTAGATAGATTGTTTGGGTTGATTTGAATTGTTTGGTGAGATGAAATTGATTTGATTGATGTGTGAATGGCGTGGGCCTTCACTAGACCGGGGATAAGGCTAGGCCTTGTCCCGTTTCTAGTATCGCGCCGTTATACCGCCGAAATTTTCTAAAAAGTGTTAGAAAAATTTAGATAGCTAAAATATTATTTTTAGCTATAACTACGATAAATAAAATAATTTATCGAATAGTGAAAAATAGGAATACACTTCCATTTACAAGTCGGCCGACTTGTTTATGCTCGCCTATTTTTGTGATATCGATTGGGACGATAATTTTTACACATCGCCCAAAGTGCACAAATAATGTTCTGTGTTTGATTGGTTGAAACCCCACACGGGTGTTGGGATGAAAATTGGTGTACACTAATCCCAATTGTTAGTTATATGTCGATCGATGGGTTGACAGGCTGTGTTAAGCGTCGATTATTTATATTTGATGCTTATACAGTTATGCGATGCACTTTGGATGATGGATGATTGTTTATATACTTGTGTTGTATGAAAATCCATATAAATCACTTTATATGGTAATTGATTGGGCCTCATTCCAGTTTAGAAATAGAAATATTTGAAATAGAAATATTTGAAATAGAAATATTTGAAATAGAATATTTGAAAATAGAAATTTATGAAGCCGTGTTGATTAGATTGACGCCATTTTGACGTGAACGATATTTATTTCAATTTTAAGTGATTTCGAAGTGAATTGAATTGAAAACGAATTCAAAGTGAATTGAATTGAAAACGAATTCAAAGTGAATTGAATTGAAAACGAATTCAAAGTGAATTGAATTGAAAACGAATTCAAAGTGAATTGAATTGAAAACGAATTCAAAGTGAATTGAATTGAAAGTGATTTCGAAATGAATTGAATTAAAAGTGATTTCGAAGTGAATTGAATTGAAAACGAATTCAAAGTGAATTGAATTGAAAACGAATTCAAATTGAATTGAAATTTGAATTGAATAGAAATGAATTTTAAAACGAATTTATAGAGAAGAATTCAATTTTGATTTGAATTGAAACGGAAGTTGAAATTGCTTTTGAAACGAATTTAAAACTATTTATATAATTCGTTTTAAATAGAAATTGACGAAATATATTATATATATATTATATATATAATATAATGGCCTGAATAGAACGCGCCGCGCCGCGGCAGTTCGTAAATTTCGACCATTTATTTCAAACGGACATTGCGGGAGATCCGACCGTCGGATTCTCCTAAAACCAGAACCGTTGGGTTCGTATCGAAAAGAGCTTTCTAGCGAATGTTAGAAATTTGAAATCTAACGGTTGGATTTGGAATTATGTCCAAATCAAATTTGAAAAAGGTCGCTGTAAGTGCAGTTCGGTGGCCATTGTTGGAAATCGACTGTACGGGCCTTGATAAAATTATTAAAAATAGTAATAATTTGTGTAAAATCATAAGAAATGATTTGTGAAGATTTGGGATGAAAAACTTCATGTTTGAAAGGATAAAAATAGATTTTTATCGAAATGAACTAGTTTTGAACTAGAATTATAATTCTATTTATTTTTAAATAAATAAATTGAATTTGAAAAGGGTTTTGAAAATAACCAAAATTTCCAATGATTGCATTGGAGTGGATTTGAATCGAAATTGTCTTCGGAATATTTCGATGTTGGAATTCGTGATTATACAGATGTTGTTATGGAAATTTGAAAGATATATATTTATATCGTTATTTCCAATACGACGTTTGTTAGTCGTAGAATTCGATATTGAATATAAGCCGATATATTTTCTATTCAGAGCCTTGTATTGAATATCGAATGTGATTTGGGTTTGTCGTGAGTGGTGTCTTCACTAACACTGTTCTTGAACCCAGTTGAGAAAATGTTAAATCTTTTTATTTAGATTTAATGAAGTGTACCAATTAAAGAATATTTAATTGGAATTGAATTGATATTGATTTTGGGTTTATCGTGGACAGTGTTTTAAATAACACTCGTTCTTTAACCCGATAATCAATGGGATGTGATTTTGGGTTTATCGTGAACTGTGTTTTAAAAGACACTGATTCTTTAACCCAGTTAACGATTAAAACTAAGTGGAGTTTTAATGAATCTTTAAATAGATTGAATAGATCGAGAATGGAGTATCACCAGTTTTACTCCAGGCGATAGTTAAACCTTTAATTAGATTTGAACGTGAAATGGTAATTGAATTACCGATAACACTGTGGTGTTAGATATGAAGTACTACCAGTTTTACTTCATGGGATGAATAGGTTGGGATTGGGAAATAAAATAAATGATTACTTTGGTGTGGTTCGCTAATCCCGACTAGATTGAATTGATATTCAAAGGAGATTAAAGAATAAATTTAAAGAATTTATCTTGGATAAAATTAATGGGAATATTTGGATAAAAGAATATTCTGAATTGGAATGAGGCGTATGTTGTGTTTGTGTAACACTTTTATAATATATACGCGAGTTATTCAGAAAGACCGGGTTTATCCCATTCTGAATAACTGATTCGACGTGGTGTCGAAGATGAAGACGGTGGTCGAAGACCAGAAGTTTTCACGTCGTTTGGGTGATTACTGATGATCTTGATTGGGGTGTACACCCAAGAAGATGGAAACAGTTGGTGATCGTCCAGACGTACTTGGAGATCGATGGATATGCGGGGTACTAGGTGCCTCCGGTTTCGTTCAGACCCAGAACGGACTTGTAAATGGACTGTGTGTCTGACATTGGATTTTAGTCCGTGTGATTGATCTCTATTAAATATATATCTGTTTGGCGGCGGAGAATTTATTCTCTTGCTTAACGCCCTTCTCTGAGACGTACGAGCTCAGGGGTTATATATTGATGGATATCAAACGCATGGAGTGAATTGCCTGTGTGGCATGCCTAAGTGGCAATTGATCGAGGCTTCTGTTGAAAAGCAAAGTCTTGTGGTGATGATCAAAGCACAGCCTGTGTGGCACAGCTTTGTGTAACGTGAATTCGCGAGTCTCGCACCCCGGTTGTGAACCAAAAACGGGAGAGGACCTCAGGGAGGGCATGCGTTTCTTTCTAGCTAGGGTGGTGTCAGTGACCTACCAGCCCTGACATTTATATACTTTTCACCTGTGTGGTTGTTGCTGTTGCGAGGCGCCTCGGTTTGATCGGACGATCCGGGTCCGATGGAGTCATTTGTTGGCTCGTTGACACCCCAAAGGGTGGGGAAGCGCATGTTCAGGGTTTAAGTTTAATCCACATCGGTGGACTGGCCCTGACGATCCAAGGGTCACTCGAGCTCTGATCCTGAGACACGGGCTAGAGCGTCTCGAATCGGTTGAGGACTATCTTTTGCCTCGGTTCATAGACGGAAATCCAATTTCCAAATACGTGACATTTGCGGTTTTATTTGTAAACCTATATATGGCGACATGATATATGGTACCCATGCCGCCTATGATTGATACTTATGATTTGAAGTTGTTTTATACACTATGCACTTATTATAGTATCAAATGATTTGTTTTAAACGTATCAAGCATTCTTTGGCTGTTATAAGGGAAAACCCTATCCTCGACTGCGTTGCATTGTGTGATGGGACCTGGGTCTTATAACAGCTTCATTTTTCTTTATTTAGCATTGCGCTGTTTGTTTTTGCACTGGTATTCTTGGGAGGAAACCCGTTCCGTGTTATACGGCGTGGTCCTTTGATTTACCTTTAAAAATAAAGATTAATAACTGTTTTAGTTCTCACACCAGTCCCATGACTGACCTGGAGTTTATTGTTTTAACCTAAACTCTGGGTGCCCCTATTTTGACACGGGCAGCTAGTAGTTTTGGTTTTGCAGATTTATATTCACAGGATCCTGGTTTACAGCTGGAATGATATCCGGAAAGCTTTGTATCCGTATATCTCTTCTAGTTGTGTATTGTATTATTTTCTGCTGCTATGTATTTAAATGTAATTTAAATCTCTGATATTTCTGTGTAATATTCATTTATACTCTGTATATTCTTGTAATCTGATGCATTGTTGTAATATACAATGAAATGTTCTTCTGTATGCGTTCTGTTGTGGTTTGTTCTCGAACTATCCGACGCTTTCCTTTACGGGGAAGTTGCGGGTTTTCACAGTCAGTGACCGAGACCCCATCTTTACTAGTCAGTTCTGGAACAGTTTGCAGGAAGCTATGGGCACAAGGTTGAATCTGAGTACAGCTTATCACCCACAGACGGATGGCCAGACCGAAAGGGTGAATCGAGTGCTTGAGGACTTGTTGAGACTTTGCATCTTGGATTTTGGTGGTACTTGGGAAGACCACCTTCCTCTTGTAGAATTTGCTTATAATAACAGTTATCAGGCAAGCATTGGTATGGCACCGTTTGATGCTTTATATGGGAGACCATGCAAGTCACCTACATGTTGGTGGGAGACTACAGACAAGCTTATACTTGGACCTGACATGATTAGAGATACATCCGAGAAGGTCGAGTTGATAAGAAGACGAATGAAGGCAGCCCAAGACAGACAGAAATCTTATGCTGATAAGCGGAGGTCTGATTTGGAGTTTGAGGTTGGGGATATGGTTTTCGTGAAGGTTTCTCCTTTGCGAAATGTGGTTCGGTTTGGAGCCGTAGGGAAGTTAGCACCGAGGTTTGTCGGACCATTCCCAGTCATAGAGAGGATCGGGCAGATGGCTTATAGAGTAGAGTTGCCCGAGAAGCTTGCTGGAGTGCATAATGTCTTTCATGTTTCGCATCTCCGGAAGTGCTTGCATGAGTCAGCAGAGGTGGTTGAGCCAAGTGTTCAAGAAGATGTGGAAGTAGAGAAAGAAGCTACCTTGAGGAGAGCTCCGATTCGTATCTTAGGGACAGAGATCAAGAAGCTAAGGAATCGTGAGGTCCAGTTGGTGAAAGTTCAATGGGGTGAAGCCGAGGAAGACGCGACTTGGGAGACTGAAGAGAAGATGCGTAGGCTTTATCCATTCCTTTTTGAGGGTACACTCTCAATCTCTTTCTTTTGCTATCCATGTCTATCTAGTTTATCTAGTTCATCGTGTCTATCTTATCATGAGAACCTTAGGTAGAATCCTTTGGATGAAACATGTGTTTGAGACATGTTATGATTGATGGATGCAAGTGGTTGCAAGTGTTTGCAAGTGGTTACTCGTGGATGCATGGTACACAGTAGGCACTAGATCGGCTCACACACTTCTCATATTGCATGTGCATGGGTGTTTATGCTTATTCATGGATGGAATTTTGTATGCTATCACATGGATGTTGCATATGGACGTATGATTGAGCACACATGTAGATATTATGCATTATGTTAGGGATTTGCATACATATGGATACATTTCACTAACATATTTTGCATTGATCTTTGCATTAGATAAGTACATATACACACACTCTTGCATATGTTCATACAGCATTTAGAATCTTGTAAGGACAATGATTGCTCGTGGATGATGCTTTGAGTAGATGGATGATTGGATGGTAGGATACGTTCTTCCTAACTTGAAGATTTCGGGGACGAAATCCTTAAAGGAGGGGAGAATGTAACAACCCGTATTTTCAATAACGGGTAATAAGGTAAATCGAGGCAGAATTTAATTTAAAAATCTGAATCAAGGGAAACGGGCTATGCCATTGCGTTCGTCTCGGAAAAATACGCGAAATAGAGTCCGAGTTTTCGAAAATCAGAGTCCGTATGACCCAGTTAAGGCCCATGGAAGTTTTCAGAAATTTCCATAATTAAAAACAGATTTAAAATTTAAAATTAAAAAGAAGGATTGGACACAGCTGGCGTCAGCGGGAAAAATTCCCGCCAAGACCCCCAAGTCGACAGGCATGTCGACAGGGGTCTAGGGGAGTCGACTGCCCTGTCGACAGCCCTGTCGACAGGGGGTAGCCAGGCATAATTGCCTGGTGCACCATTTTGGTTTGGGCTTGGTTGTGTGGCCTGGTTCTAGAGCATTCCGAAATCTGACGGGCCAAAATTCACCTAGGGTTAATCCTAGGGCTTAAAACACTCTAATTCCCTATAAATATACCCCTAATCCTACCCTAAAGCCTCATTAATCAATCTAGCAACTAAACTATGTCAAATTGAATCCTCAAATGGCCTCCACCTAAAAACCCTAGCCTCCACCTTCCTCAAAGTTTAATCCTATGAAGATATGATGATCATACAACCTTTTCTATGTTGTATGAATGCTTAATAACTTGCATACTTCATTAAGTTGCAAGTTTGATTTGCTAAGTTTGTGTTTTTGGGATTTTGCAAAAGGGTTTTCTTATTTGAAGCTTTGTTTTGGGTTTTCAAAGGGCTTCTTCATCTTATTTGGTGGATTTGTGACTTGTTTATATTTGTAAGCCCTCTTACCTTCACTTTACAAACTCTAAAGTTAATATGTGGTGAAAGTTGAGATTTATGTGAGTTTAATTGATTATGCATGCTTATGCGAACTCACTATGCCATGTTTTACATGTTTCATAAGTTATGCATGCTTATGTGAATTTACTATGCCATGTTTTACATGTTTAATGGATTATGCATGCTTATGCAAGTTCACCTTACCATGTTATGCAAGTTTAATGGATTATGCATGCTTATGCAAGTTCACCTTACCATGTTATGCAAGTTTAATGGATTATGCATGCTTATGCAAGTTCACCTTACCATGTTATGCATATTTAATAAGCTATGCATGCTTATGCGAGTTCACTATGACATGATTTGCAAGTCTAACATGTTATGCATCATTATTATGATATGTGAAGTTCATCATGTATGTTATGCCAAGTTACCTTTTATACCCTTATGCGTTATGACGAATATGTAAGCGATATAATGACGTTGGGGGGTTTGGGTAAACTTAAAAATACATGAAACTAAAAGATTGGGAATTTACCTATTAAGTTAGGTCTACCCCTTGGGAATTTACCTATTAAGTTAGGTCTACCCAAGTATATGTTAACTTGTAAATATGTTTTAAAGTGGATATGACATTGGATAACATGATATGGCCAACTCGAGGTTAGACCTAGTTGTGGTGTAAATCTTCCCAGGTAACCACAACGTGAGGTCTAATGTGGGTAGTTGGTCATGTTGCACCATAAGACCCGAGGTTAGACCTAGACGTGGTGTAAATCTTCCCAGGTAACCACGGATGTCTAATGTGAGAGGTTGGGTGCGTTAATTAATTAATGCCTCATGATTAGGGTTAAGTCATGGCCCACTAATACTTAACCAATAATGGGGATGCGAGGATTAGATGGGGTTAAGTGGTTACACTTAACTAATTTAATCCATGATTAGTGAGGGGTTAAAACCATACTTAACCCTCTTAGAAACCCTGGCAACGTGGTCTGTTCCAGCAGTAATCCCAGTTTGGTATCACCACAACCCTACAGCTAGGTTAGGGCGGGGCACGATTACTGGACGGATGTAAGCGACCAAAGCGACGGCTGAGTGGTACAGCGGTGCGGGTCCGGCGGGCTACGGACGTGCACGTAGTCCGATATTGGACAAACTCGAGGCACGGGTACCAGTAGGTTTAGACTGTGCATTATTGCTTAGGTGTCTGGGGTTGACACCCGAGGGCTTGATACACCCAAAGGTGGACCCAGCGCAGTCTGACTACATCCATGTGGGCCGTATGGACACCAACACTGGACGTGTTAGGTTTATAGGGAGCCGATCGACTAGACCGTTGGGCTGGACCTTATACTAAGGTCACTTCATGTTATTGGGCCAAAGTTTGGGCTAAGGGATCAAGATCTGTTTCGTGGGTTTACTAGTACAGTGTGGTGCAAAGTTTAATCTCATCTATGTGATGCCACCTTTATCTATTGCCAGTATGTTCATCTCAGTTTCCATCATGCTGTTAACTTTATTAGTTTATAGATTGATCGTAGTAGGGCTTACCAGTCTTTTTGACTGACCTGTTTTCTTTCGCTTCTTTTCTTCCGTTCCCCCCCCCCCACAGGTTCTCAGGGAGGGGCTACATCTGCTTAGTGGATCTTTGGCTTGCTTGTTGGATAGCTCATGTATGGATCTGAGCTAGCTGTGGCTTATCTTTTATTTCTGGGGATTAGTACTGATGTTTTACCATGTATTTTGTTATCACGTATCTAGACTTATGTTGTATTTTGGATCATGACATTTTGATATTATGTACTTGACTATGTTGGTTTTCTGAGATGATGATGATGGGTTTTTATCTGCTACCGCTGCTTTACTTAAATTTATTTTTATATATTCTGTCTTGCGATATCTCTGTGCATGTTTACCTTCACAATAACGCCCCTCCAAAGCTAGTACATTCCAAGGAGTGATCCTAGTAGAGGTGGGGTGTTACAGGTGTATCACTCCCTAAAGTGGCAACCCGATACTACTAAAATGCATGGCTTATACCCACACGATGCAATAGCATCTTTTCTGCCCGGACCAACGCACGCACATGACTCCGTTGGACTTGCACTGCCACCGCTATCTCTTTATTGACCTCTTACAATCAACCCATTAAGCGTGTCCCATCCTCGACCTAGTTCGAGCTCATATAGATACTAAATGGGTTACTGGTTGAAAAGGGTCCACCCACTTGACACAAGCTTCCGTCCTAAGCTTGGTCCCCACTAGGAATTCCCACTTAACCCCTTTTTAACCCCATGTCTAATCACATGTCTCATCTTGGTGAAGTTCTTTAATTATGTTTCACATGCTACCCATGTTGTCCACTTAACCCTTTATCATCCCTATGTCTAATCACATGTCTTATCTTGGTAAAGTGTTCATTAATTCATTATAATCGTAATCTTGCAAGACCTCCCACATTAGATGGCCTTTTCGTGGTTGCTGGGTACGCCGGTCGGTTCTGGGCAGTCTTATACCGCAATCTGATTCTAACCTCGTGTCTTTGCATTATTAAGTATCTAATTTCTGCCTTTGACATCTCACATTAGATTACCAAATTGCGGTTGCTGGATGTGTCAGGCGGTTCCGGGCAGTCTTATACCGTAATTCAAATCTAACCGCGTGTCTTAGGCGTTCATTATCACTTTCTTGATTCAAGTCCCAATTTTAAATCTTGGATTAAAATATATTCCAATTACCCGTAATTTCTAATCTAAATTATGTTTATAATTTTAATCCAAATTAGGCCTATAATCTTATGTATACATGTTATGCCAAATTAAGCCCAAATTAATTTGCGTTCATTGTTATTAACAATTTATGCCAAACCTCATGTATACAAATTATATCCAATTATGCCCATTCCAACTTATGCCAAATCTCATGTGTACAATTTATACACAATTATGCTCAAATTGATTTATGACAATAATCTCAATTTATTACAAATTTCCCAAAACTTTTCCCAATCGTTCAAATGTTATTCGTACGCAAATCTCAACGTAATATGTTAGGCTTGAAGTTAGCCTAATCTCATAAAGAAAAGGGAAAAGAGAAGGGAAGAGAATCATGTCATCAAAACTGGCATAAAATAGACATATGAAACATGAACTAGCATAGAACAATTAAATAGATCCAATAGGCATATGATAATAGTAATTCGGATATAAATCTGAAGGATAAGAATCTACAAAACTTTATATGATTTGTCTTACTTACAGGCATAATCATTAAATCCAATTTACAATCCTATCACCATTACTTTTTAATTATATGTGAAAGTAACATCAGCTCACAGCGACAGGCTTTAGAAGAGAGAACAGATCTGAATTTTGATTTTTGAATTTGATTAGCTAATCCGTTATTATAAAATTTGATTCTTATCTTCCAATTTGAATACTCATATTCTGATTTGCTTTGGTGGAAGAGAAAGGCTAGGTTAATTTAGATTAGAGCAGCATGGAGGCGCCATGGATGAATACCAATGAGATTAGTTTTAGGTTTAAGGGTATTTTATAGATGCTCTAGGTGAATTAGGACCCTTAGATTAGATTATGATCCATCTGAACCATCCAAACCAGAAAAACATGTCATCCAGCCAATCCCAGAAGGACACATCAGCCCTAGGCCACCAAAACACGTCTGCCAGATCTGGGCAGATGGGGGTCGACACCTATGTCGACTCCCCTAGGGTGGTCGACACCCTAGAGCGGGAGATTTCCCGCTTGCCCAGATTTGGCCAATTTTGATTTTTGAATTCGTTTTTGATTTTAATTATTATTTTAATCTGCTTAAACTGAAATCTTCTAAGCTTCATAACTTCTTCATACTATATCCGTTTTACGCAAACTCGGACTCTATCCCAAGTAGAATTTTGAGACGAACGCAATGACACAACCCGTTTCCCTTAATTCTTCTTATAAAAATTAAGTATTCTTTAATTATCTCTTATGTCATGTTTAAAATTACGGGTTATTACATTCTCCACTCCTTAAAGGATTTCGTCCCCCAAATCATCAAGTTAAGAAGAATGTATCCTACCATCCAATCATCCATCCACTCATCCATCATCCACAAGCATCCATTGTCCTTAAAAGATTTCTAATGCTATATGAACATATGCAAAAGTGTGTGTATATGTTCCTTATCTAATGCAAAGATCAGGTGGTCTACTGATTCAATTGACCTCCTTAGTGCAAAACATGATAGTGCCATGCATCCATTATTTATGCAAAAGAATCCTAATGATACGTATCATTTCTATATGAGTGCATAACCATTCATTCAAATGCAGCATCCATATGATAACACATTAAATATACATCCATTAATTTTAAATATTCACACTCATTCATATGCAATATGAAGGTGATTGAGCCGATCTAGTGCCTAATGTGTGTGTAAATGCATCCACGAGCAACCACTAGAAAACATTTACATCCACTTGCATCCACCAAACATAACATGTCTCAAACACATGTTTACAACCATAGGATTTTCTACATAAGGGTCAAAGATATAATCGAGAGGATACACTAAACGATATAACAAGTAAAAACAAAGCGTTAGAAAAAGGAGAAGTTAAGAACATAGCCTCAAAAAGGAAAGGGTACAACGCACGTATCTTGTCTTCAGTCTCCCAAGTCGCTTCTCCTTGATCATCTCCCCACTGGACTTTAACCAACTTGACCATTCGGTTGCGTAACTTCTTGACCTCCGATCCAAGGATGCATGTAGGAACTCGACTAACCATGGCATCTCACTCTACTTCCAATTCTCTAAGCATGCTCGGCTCTACTACTTCCGCGGTATCGTGTAAACACTTCCACAAATGTGACACATGAAATACGCCATTGATCACCACTAAGCTTCTCAGGCAACTTCACTTTGTAGGCCATCTATCCAATTCTTTCTGTAATGGGGAATAGCCCTACGAACCCTGGTGCCAATTTCCCTATAGACCCAAAATGAACTACATTCCTCAACGATGATACTTTAATAAAGACCATGTCTCCAACACTGAACTCAAGATTGGTCCTTCTCTTATCAGCATATGACTTTTGCCGGTCCTGTGACACCTTCATGCGTCTTCGAATCAAGTCTATCTTCTCTGAAGTTTCCCTAATCATCTCAGGCCCAAGCAAAATCTTATCCGTAGACTCCCACCAACAAGTCGGTGATCGGCAAGGTCATCCATATAGAGCCTCAAAAGGTGCCATGCCAATACTAGTCTGATAGTTGTTGTTGTAGGAGAACTCTACTAATGGAAGATGTTCCTCCCATGTTCCTCCAAAGTCCAAGATGCATAATCTCAAAAGATCTTCTAGAATCCGATTCACTCTTTCTGTTTGGTCGTCCGTCTGAGGGTGATAAGCGGTGCTTAAACAAAATTGCGTTCCTACTGCCTCTTACAAGTTCTTCCAAAACTCACTGGTGAAAATGGGATCTTGGTCGCTTACGATACTAGAAGGTATGCCGTGTAGACGAACTATCTCTCGAATATAAACAGATGCTAACCATGTCGCTGTTCTTTTACTCTTAACGGGAATGAATGGGCGCTCTTGGTAAGTCTATCTACTACTACCCAAATCCCCGTACTACCCTTCCTTGACCCCGGCAACCCGTCAACAAAATCCATGGAAACACTTTCCCATTTCCACTGTGGAACATCTAAAGGGTGAAGCAAACCACCAGGCTTCTTTTGCTCAGCCTTGACTTGATGGCACACTAAGCATCCAGAAATGAACTCAGCCACATCCTTCTTCATTCCGGCCCAAAAGAAAACTCACTTCATGTCCCTATACATCCTGTCTCCACCGGGATGTATGGCTAGCTTAGAACGATGTGCTTCTTCAAGGATTGTCTTTCTCAAACTCTCGTCTCGAGGTACGCAAAGTCTCCCATCCCTATGCAACCAACCTTTGTCATCGATAGTATACCTACTAAGATGGCTCGAAGACTCTCCTCCTATGAGCTTGTCTACTATCTCTATCAATTGTGGGTTATCTCGCTGTTCCGCACCTATCTATCCCAAAAGCGTAAGTCGCACCTCTAATGATGCCAACAAACCGGGTACATAATCAATAGAGGGTCTAAAGTCAAAGGTAGAGATATACTCTAAACTCTGTCGCTCGACAAACAAAGGACGCAAAGTCAACTTCTTTCTACTTAAGGCGTTAACTACAACGTTACCGTTGCCTGGGGTATATGCAATCTCAAAATCGTAGGATGCTAAGAACTCCATCCACCTTTGTTGCCTTAAGTTTAAATCTTTTTGGGAGAACAAGTACTTTAGTGAATTATGGTCTGTATACAACTCAAACCTCTCACCAAGCAAGTAATGGCGCCAAGACTTAAGCGCAAAAACTATGGCACCTAATTCTAAGTCGTGGGTAATTCTTCTCATGGGCATTTAACTGCCTTCCACCATAGCATATCACCCTTCCCTCTTGCATCAAAACAACTCTAAGCCTTGTCCCACAAGCATCGGTATACACTGTGAACGGTTTACTTCCATCAGGCAAAACTAAAATTGGATCTGTCGCTAATGCCCTCTTCAAATGTTGGAAACCATCGTCACAATCAACATCCCAAGAAAAGGTCAAACTCTTTTTCGATAACCGTGTAAGTAGGGCTTATTTCTTTGCAAAGTCCTTAATGAAATTTCTGTAATAGCCCATCATAACAAGAAAACTTCTTACTTCTGTTGCATTCTTAGGAATTTTCCAATCTTGGATTGCTACCACCTTTGTGGGATCCTCTTCTATCCCTTCCTTAGAGACCACGTGCCCTGAGAACCTCACTTCCTTTCTCCAAAAATGACATTTGGAGAACTTAGCTTTGAGTTGATTTGCTCGAAGGGTCTCTAAGACTTCATTAAGATGTAGGGCATGTTCTTCCTCACTTTTAGAGAATATCAAGATATCATCCACAAAGTCTACCACGAACTTGTTTAGAAACTCCCTAGACACCCTACTCATCAAGTCTACGAAATACGCGGGTGCATTCGTCAAACCAAAAGGCATGACGATCCATTCAAAGGAACGTCGGGAGTCCTAAAAGCTGTCTTATCTATACTATCCTCAACTACCTTCAATTGATGAAATCCTGTAGCTGAGTCCAACTGCGAGAAAACCAAAGCACCAACCAACTGATCGAACAAATCATCTATCCTCGGCAATGGGTGTCTGTTCTTCTTCGTGACCTTATTCAGCTCTCTATAGTCCATGCACAATCTAAGCGAACCATCAACCTTTGTAGCAAAAACAACAGGAGCACCCCGCTCCGAGATATTTCTTCTTACGAACCCTTTCTCAAGCAACTATTTCACTTGTTTACTAAGCTCCCTCCTTTCTCTAGGAGCCATGTGGCGCACATACATTGCAGCTGGCTTTGCATTGTCCACCAAATATATACGAAAATCTATCTCGCGTTTTGGAGGTAAGCCCATAACCTCCTCAAAGACATCTGCATACTCACGGACTACTCGAACAGATTGCAGATCATCAATAGATGTGTCAAGAGATTCTAGGTAGCTAAGCATAACAGAACCCTTAGGGTCACAAGAAATATCGAGAGCATTACCTAAACTAGTCAACGATTTAACTACCCTCTTTTCACAGTCGAGAATGGCACCATACCTGGCTAGCCAATCCATTCCTAGAATCAACCCATAGCTCATGAAGCCAAGCACATAAGCGTTGCACTCGAACTCAAGGCCATGCACATATATTCTCAAATCCCGACATAACATAGAAAGATGAGTCGTACCCCCAATAGGATTTGAGACTATAATGGGATCCATAACTAAACTAGTATTTAGGTGCAGTGTTTCAACTAACGAAGCAGATATAAACGAATGTGAAGCGCCAGAATCAAACAAAGTTCGAACAGGATGATCAAAAAGGAAAATCAAACTTTCAACAGAAATGTTTCAACCTCTCTCCTATCCCGGTGCCATGAGAGCATGAACCTACCCTCCAGAAGTAGGTCCTGTCCTCTTCCCTTGCCCTTGTCCTTGCCTCCTCGGGTAGTCTTTAATCATATGTCCTGCCTCACCACATTGGAAGCAACCCGTCTTCTTCTTCTTCCTACAGTCTTTGCTTAAGTGGCCGGTATTCCACAATTAAAATACCTTTTCTTCCCTTGGCCCTTGTTATCCTTACCACCTTTCTTTTGTTGTTGTTGTGCTTTCTTTGGATCCACTTTCTTATCATGTTCCTTAACTATATTAGCACCTTTCTCCTCTTCATGCATCAGCACCATGTCAACAAGTTTCTTGAAAGTAGCCCCCCATAGGAATGTGGGACATAGCCAACCCGTGTAATGGTTCATTCAGACCCTTGGCAAATCTTAAAGACTTCTTATGTGGTGTATTAACTAATTCCATACCAAATCTTGCTAATTGGTTAAACTTGTTAAAGTACTCCTTCACAAACAAACTCCCTTGTTTCAAAGCCAAGAACCTCTCCATGTATAAACTCTTCTCTGCTTGTGAATGAAATTTCAACTCGAACCTTCGTTTAAATTCTATCCACGTCTCCACTGGACGTCCTCCATTAGTTACTTCCCACCAAAATGAGGCTTCGTCCTTCATCAACCAAGCAACTAGCTGAACCTTCCTTCCATCGTCTATCTCAAAGATACCAAACAAGTCCTCCACTTCCTTGAGCCAATTTCGTGCCTCAACTAACGTCTCAGTCCCATACAACGTTTTTCCGCCCATCACACGGAAGTCTTTGCATATCTTAGAAAAAGCGTCTACACGGGGAGGAGGAGGAAAGGCTGCAGCTGGGGGAGGAGGAACGTCTGCTGGGCCTGCGGCAGTAGCCCTAGCCTCCAGATACCTTCGGAACCATCCCGGTATCTGTACGCCCTATGGAAGATTAAGATCCCCAGGCAAGCTGAAACGAAAGAAAAAGAGATTAAAAACAGAGAATCGAAAGATAGATTATGGCTTTGGGGATTATGTTTTTCAAAACAAACTTTCCTTTTGAAAATACTTCCTTTTAAAACCTTTTTGAAAATAGTTTTCAAAAACATTTATCTAATCTGGTAACCTTCAGCTCTAATACCACATTTAACACCCCACGTCCATTAATGTCACTCACTAAGGGATGCACTAACTTTCATGGAGTATTATAAGAGTATAGAATAGAATATCACAAGACAGATATATAAAATGGTAGTTAAGAAAATTCAATATTTATTCATTGCAGTGGAAAAGAAAAACATGTTTGGTTACAACATCAAAACCACATGCTAAAGCCAAGTACACAAATATCCGTCTTGTACAAAATTATTATCATAGTACATTAAACTAAAACCATATTCCCACTCCAAATAGCCATAATGGAAAAGAGATAAAGTTGAGCATTACTTTCAACATTCCAAGCACTTCAAGAAGAAAGAGATCCAAGTAATGCTTCACTAATCCCACCCTGAGGACCTTGGGTGGGGGGGGGGGGGGAGAGAAAGGAAAAGGCGAAACAAAAAGGGGTCAGACATACATCTGGCAAGTCTACTGACTTTAACAATGTAATCAGTAAAGTAACAGGATAAGAACATAAATTAGATTTAAGAGGTAACTGTAACATAAGCAGATATGACAAGGTAAACAAGATGAACAAGATATAACATTGATTGCGCTTCTAATCACTATAAGATAATTCCTACACCGCACCAATCCTAGTTCCATACTGAAAGTTGATCCCTCTTACTAAACATAATAATAATAATAATAAATATAATAATAATAATAATGGTAGTTTCGTGTACTCCAAGCTGCTGTCATAGGTGTCGCCTGCTCCTATTTCCACTAATTGTACCCACTGCTCTCCCCATTCGATCGGCTCCCTAACTCGTAGATACCCATGTTGATCCCACAGTAGGGTATATCACTCCCTAAAGTGGCAACCCGATACTACTAAAATGCATGGCTACGATGCAACGTCTTACCTACTAGCTCGGACCCATGCACGCACATGACTCCGTTGGACTTGCATTGCCATCGCTATCTCTTTATTGACCTCTTACAATCAACCCAGTAAGCGTGTCCTGTCCTCGACCTAGTTCGAGCTCACATAGATACTAAATGGGTTACTGGTTGAAAAGGGTCCACCCACTTGACACAAGCTTCCCTCCTAAGCTTGGTCCCCACTAGGAATTCCCACTTATCCCCTCTTTAACCCCATGTCTAATCACATGTCTCATCTTGGTTAAGTGTTTAATTATGTTTCACATGCTACCTATGTTACCCACTTTTGATTTTTAAACCGAAACAACTAATAAAAATATGATTTTTATATACTAGAGAATAAAAAAAATGTGATTTTTATATGAGTGGCGATATAAAAATATAATCTTTATTAGTAGAAGAGCGATATAAAAATGTGATTTTTATCCATATAGCGTAGTTATAAAAATGTGATTTTTATATACGTAGCAATAATATAAAAATGTGATTTTTATATATGTAGTGGTACGGACAACGAAAGTGACAAAAGGCGAGCACGGTGAAGATTTTCTACATATGAAGAGTTGCGGTGTTTGGTTTAGCTAATCGGTGAGAACTCCTCACTTTTTAATTTATTTTCTAGTTGAAATATATACTAGGATGCAGATGGTGCTTAGCAGCACCCGACACCCGTCGTCCACAAACCATGGATGACTTGTTTGTTTGATTGATGTGTTGTGGAACTTGATTGTGTGATGTGGAATAGAATAAAATATTTTATAGTGGAAAATATTTTATAGTTAAAAATATAGTTTTTAACGTGTATATAAAATAAATAATTATAAACAAATCAGAATGATTTGTTTATGTACACCTATTTGATTGACATAGATTGGGACGATAAATTTTACACATCACCCAACTGCACAAATAAAATATGTGTTTGATTGATTGAAACCCCACACGGGTGTTGGGATGATATTGACGTACACTGATCCCAATTGTTTAGTTGTATGTCGACCGATGGGTTGACAGACTGTGTAAGCGTTAATTATTTATATTTAATGCTTATGCAGTTGTGTAGTGCACTCTGGATGATGGTTGATGATTTATCGTTTCTATTATATACATGTGTTGTAGGGAATCCATATAATTAAAGTTATATGGTAATTTATTGGGCCTTATTCCAATTTGGAAAATAAGGAGTATTATAGAATAAAAATTCATGTGTTGAATAGAAAATATATATTCATGTGTTGAATAGAAAATATGTATTCATGTGTTGAATAGAATACATGAATTTTTATTCTATTCAACACATGAATATATATTTTCTATTCAACACATGAATTTTTATTCTATTCAACACATGAATATATATTTTCTATTCAACACATGAATTTATATTTTCTATTCAACACATGAATTTTTATTCTATTCAACACATGAATATATATTTTCTATTCAACACATGAATTTTTATTCTATAATACTCCTTATTTTCCAAATTGGAATGAGGCCCAATCAATTACCATATAACGTTAATTATATGGATTCCCTACAACACATGTATATAATAGCAATGATAAATCATCAACCATCATCCAGAGTGCACCACACAACTGCATAAGCATTAAACGTAAATAATTAACGCTTACATAGTTTGTCAACCCATCGGTCGACATACAACTAAACAATTGGGATTAGTGTACGTCAATATCATCCCAACACCCGTGTGGGGTTTCAATCAATCAAACACACATTTTGTTTGTGCAGTTGGGCGATGTGTAAAATTTATCTTCCCAATCTATTTCAATCAAATAGGTGTACATAAACAAATCGTTCTAATTTGTTTATAATTATTTATTTTATATACACGTTAAAAACTATATTTTTAACTATAAAATATTTTCCACTATAAAATATTTTATTCTATTCCACATCACACAATCAAATTCCACAACGCAGCAATCAAACAAACAAGTCATCCATGGTCTGTGGACGACGGGTGTCGGATGCTGCTAAGCACCGTTTGCATCCTAATATATATTTCAACTAGAAAATAAATTAAAAAGTGAGGAGTTCTCACCGATTAGCTAAACCAAACACCGCGACTCTTCATATGTAGAAAATCTTCGCTGTGCTCGTCTTTTGTCACCTTCGTTGTCCGTACCACTACATATATAAAAATCACATTTTTACATTGTTGCTATGTATATAAAAATCACATTTTTATAACTACGCTATATGGATAAAAATCACATTTTTATATCGCCAATCATATAAAAATCACATTTTATATTCTCTAGTATATAAAAATAATATTTGTATTATCCCTATAATATAAAAATCATATTTTTATCCTCTACGTTACATAAAAATTATATTTTTATTCTCTACTTCTTATATAAAGATCGAATTTCTATTTCGCTACAACATATATAAAAATCCCGTCTTTCTATATATAAAAATATCGAACTTTCCTATATAAAAATATCGTCTTTACTACAATAAAAATATAATCTTTACTATGATAAAAATCGAATGTTTCACATTTAAAAATCTAATCCTTTAGTGTATAAAAACATAATCTTTTCAATGACAAACTATAATCTTTTTACGTACAAAAATATAATCTTTTAAAACAATACACATATATAAATTTCAGTTCTTTCTATCAACAATGATTTCAAGTCTAAAAACTGATTTTTTCCTAAAACAATAGCATTAAAAAAAAAATTAAACACTCACTGCTTTCAATCATCGGAGGGGCTTGGTGGCAGGGGAGGGTACATCAGATCGGCGGCGGTGGTTTAGATCGGTGCTGGCGGAGCATTTGGAGGGGCGATGGGGAAATGGGGTTCACGGGGTTTGTTCATCGCGGTTTAGGGCTTTTGGGGCTTGGGGGGTGGTACGAACGGAGGGCGATCAGAGGAGGTGGCGGTCTCCATCTCGGCGGCGCGACCTACGTGGGTGAACGGCGGACGTCGATTTAGTTTTAGGTTTTTTTTTCATTTTCTTTCTTTAAAAACTGAAATCGAAGAGGGAGAAGAGGGAAAGGGGGGTTGACCGGTTGTTGTAGGAGAGAGAGTCAAAGGGGGTTTATTTGTAATTATTTTATTTTATTTTATTACCCAAAAAGCAAATTTTTATTTCCACCTCCAAACGAAACCCACCGACTGTCGTCCCTAACTAATCACCCCCATTCCGAACAAAATGGGATAGGTTTCGTAACCCAATTCGGCTATTACGATCAGTTTCCGTCAAAATTAAAATATAAATCAATTTATATTTTATTTGAATGCGCATTTCAATTTACCGGGGCCATATAGGGACTCTAAAAATTCCAAAAAAAAATTATTTCTAGATTCGTATTGACAATTTGGTCCTAACAAAACTAATTTCGCCAAATTCTGAGACTGTTTGAAAAATGGCCGTTTTCTGGTCGATCGAAATTGACTGAAACTGTCAAAACACGTTTTACTTCACCATGCTCATATATTGATTCAGAAAATTATGAAAATTGGAATCTAGCAATAATTTGGCATCACGGATCCAACAGAAGTGGTTTCGTCGAAAACTGGGGTCGTTTGCAAAATTTTCATTTTTAAGGGCCATAATTCCATAGCGACTATTCTGAAATTTCAACTGGGTATAACTATTTATTCCCGCTATGAAATTTCAGTTTTTCAGATTCGTTGGAAAGATATTCTTGATTAGATTCTAATATTTTTGGTTTCACTAAAATCCAGCTTATTTTGCATCCTGCACATTCATTTGAGTTTTGAAATCGAATTTTCGAACTACCGCGCCAAATCAGGCTCGTTATATAATTAAAATAAAATATTTATATTCTAACGACGATTAAAATAAATATATACATTCTAATTCTATTCAAAATAAATTTCTCGTCATTTTTATTTAAAATAATTCATTTTAATACTCAAAATTCACTAAAATTGCAAAAATAAAATTTTTAAATTGGCTCAGATTTCAGGGTTATTACACAACTGGTCATGGAGTTTGTAATGATAACCTCACTTTTGGTTGAAGTTTTGATTAGTAACGGACTGAAATTTCATAGTGACGACCCAAACTTGTGTTTAACTCATTCATGTGACGTTTAAAAGTAAATTATCCATTTGTAAATATTCTTTTAAAAACTTGCATTCATCTTGTAAACATTTTCGAATCTTGCATTTTGTATATATTTTTGCATTTAACATTTGGATTTTGTGGGTAGTATCCGCTGAAGACCCTCACGAGACAACACTCAACCTACTGGGACACCCAGAGGTTTAACGGCTTGTTGCATATGCTCAATTTAATTGTGCTCCCTACGAAAACGGATTTATCTTAGTTTTTCAGCTTATTCGAGGACGAATAAAAGGATAAATGTGGGGGCATTTGATATGCATGTAAATATGCATATTTATATTCACACATTTATTCTTGTTTTAGTTAAATAAATAATATAAGCGGGCTATTTTTACATGTTTTAACCAAAAACCCAAAATTCTCAAATTATCATGCGTTCATCTTCATATTGGGGTAAAACGGTCATTTGTGCATGTATTTATTTTTGATAAAATTTACATGTTCATAGTGTCTTGTAGGATTTAGGAGCAAAAATGAAGTTTGCACATGAAGCTTACATGGAGATATGCATGCACAAAGTGGATACAAAGGAATGGAAATGGAATTAATTCACACATAAATTAGTTGAAGACCATAACCATTATAACTCTTTTTTTAATAGAACAATTAGAGGCTAATATATTGGCAAGTGGAGACAAAAAAGGCTTCATACAATTTTAATGAATCATTAGCAGCTAAAGACAAATGGAAGCTTCATGAAGGGGCATTTTTGGTAGTCCTCAACAAAATTAATTAGGGCTAGAGTTGTATAAACATGTATAAATACACCACATATGTTGATGTAGATATCCTCTCTTTTAGTTAGTTTAGTTTATAGGATCAAAGCTCTCTCTTTCTTTCATCGATTTTTAGCCATTTCCCTCTTATGTAATTTCCATTTTAATGCAATTTAATTTCTTGTTCATTTAATTCTTGTTATTTACATATGCATTAGTGTAGTTTCATTTTATGCAAGTAGTTTAGTTTTATTTTGTTTTTGTTAATTAGTTCTCTCTTTTGTTTTGTTTTTGTTTTGCAAACTACATTTATTAGCATGATTACATACATTATAAGCTAAGCCCCTTCAACCTAGGGGTAATGAAGCTCTCTAGTTATGTAGATTCAACATAATTTGAATTTATGTTCTCTTTTTAGTGCTTAATGAAAATATGATTATGGCAAAGAAGTGAATGTTCAAATTGAAATTCAATGGCCTATATTTCTAAAAATATTTAATAGGCCATGCTTAAAATAGATTTGATTTTCATCTTTTTGTCATTTTCATTAGAGTTAAACAAGTGTATTGATGGTTGTGTTAAAATTTGATGGCTTATGTTAGGCTAATTAATAGCATAAATATGTCATGCTTAGGATAAACACATTAACTAATCATACTTATGACCAAAATAGAGAGATCATAATTTCATAACTTGTTAAACTATATGATCTAGAAAGTGGATTTGCTTATAAGTTGATATTTAAAGCTCATAGTTTTTATCTATCTTAGTTTGTTAGTTTAGTTTAGTTGTAGTTAGTTACATTTTCACTTGACTTTGTTTTAATTTGATTGAATAAAATTAAAATTATTTCTTTCTCCATGGATCGACCCGTATTTGCCACGTACTACAAGTGTACATTGTTCGCTTGCGGTTTTATACACGTTGCGATGATATTCTAATCAACTAAATATTCATCGTCGAACACTTGTCGTGATATGATATTATCGAGCCTTGTTTTCTCTTTTGTGTGTTAGTTATGTTTAAAACTTTTTGGATTTAGGATTATTTTGGATATGAACTTTCTCAAGAAATATGTAACTATAATGGATTGTGAGAAGCTAGAGGTGACCGTTGGGGATATGGAAGGGAGACAACCGTGATAAGCTACCTCCCCAATGGTAGGGTATTGGTTTTCTTTTTATATTCGCTTGAGATTCTGCAACATGGACTTTCATCTGTGCTAATCGCTAGAGAATTTTTTGATGTATTTGATAAGGCCAAAGGACTTCCGCCAAAAAAGGAAGATGAGATTCAGATTAATTTAGTGGATGGAGTTAGACCTATAGTTATATGACTCTCAGGTGAATAAATCCTAGAGCACATTAAGAGTTAGAGGTGTAGATGAATGATCTACTTAGGAAAGGATTCATTCGGAGAAGTGTATTCAAATAAAGTGCATCGGTTGTGCTCACAACTAAGGCTAATGGACGTTTAAGATTATGTTTGGATTATCATGACCTAAATAAGGTGACTAAGAAGAACAAGTATCCATTATCAATGAAAGATGACTTGTTTGATCAGTTGCATGAGGCTAATGTGTTTTCCTAAATGGATTTTGATACGAGATTTCACTAATTGAGAGTGGCAAAGGATAATGTGTTGATTACTACTTATAGGAAACCATCTGGTTTCTTTGAATGACTAGTGATGCCACTTTGATTGACCAATTCACCAACTTATTTTGTAGAATTTATGAATCAATATTTCAAAGACAAATTGAATATGTTTTTTCTTGTGTTTCTGGATGATATCTTAATCGATTCAAGTATCGAGGAGGAACATACGATGCACTTTAGGATTATGTTAAACATACTAAGAAGACTTCAACCAAGAGCTAAGTTTTCTAGGTGTCACTTCTAGAATAAAGATGAGAGATTCTGAGGCCATGTAGTTTCTAGGCAAGGGATAATAATGGATCTTGCTAAGATATCAACAATCTAAGACTGTAATCGACCAAAAAGTGCTATGGATGTAAGAAGTTTTCTTAGTTTGGTTGCGTATTATCAACGTTTCATCAAAGATTTCTTGAAGATAGATGCACTGTTGACTAGCCTAACGAAGAAGAATCAGACTTTCATATGGGATGCTAGATGTGAGCATGATTTTGTGGTCTTAAAGAAAAGATTGACTGGTGCTTCTGTGTTAGTTATTTCGGGTAGAAGTAAAGAAATTATTGTCCATGTTGATGCACGTGGTATCGGTTTAGGAGTAGTACTCATACAAAAAGGAAGAGTTACCACATATGTTAATCTATAAATAAATCCGCATGAAAGGAATTACCCTACTTATGATCCTGAGTTAGTGGCAATAGTGTTTTCTCTAAAGATGTTGAGGCACTATCTGTTAGGATTAAGATATGAGCTATTATGGATCGTAGGTCACTTATGTATCTTTTCTCCTAGAAAGGATCTTAATCTTTGGCAGCAATGATGATTGGAATTATTAGCCTCGTATGATTTTGATATTGCCTATACTCTATGGAAAGGCAATGCAGTAGAAGACATGCTAGTTTGGAAGCTATATTCTTGGAGTAGAACAATTGAAGTACATAGATGGATTTGATTTTATGTTGCATTATGAGTCGAAGCCTGAGATGTAGGCGGTTTTATCTATTCGACCAACTTTCATTTAAAGGGTTGGAGCTAGACAAAAGCAGGATGCCAAGCTTGTTAAGAATACGGAAAAGATTGAGATGAGAGTCGAGTCAGAGAACTTAAAGAATTACAAAACCGACCGAGATGATTGGCTTCCTAAGAATGGAAGATTGGGTTTTACTAAGAGAGATGAATTGAGAGATGATGTTTCGAGGGAATGCCATCATTCTAGACTAGTTGTTCATCCTGGTGGTAATGAGATGTGTAGGTATATATAGTGAGTTTGCTACAGGGAAGGTATGAAAACTGATGTTGGAAGATTCATCTCAAAGTGTTTGAATAGCCAATTGGTTAAAGCCGAACAGAAGAAACTGAATGGATTGCTTCATCCTTTGGAAGCTTCTAAATGGAAATGGGAGAAAGTGTCTATGGATTTCGTTGATGGGTTTCCTTGGGTCAGGGGAGGATATGATCGTATTTAGGTTATTGTTGGCTACTTGACTAAGCATGCATGATTTATTCTTGTCTAGTCCACTATAACATGGTCTAATTGGCAAAGCATACAAGCTTCCATTCCCTATCTCCTTTAAGCCTTATCGATGATAGTCTACCCAAGGTGTGAAGGTGCAAGTGATAAAGCATCCATAACAACCATTATACAAATCATAACTATCACCTTCTAAAGCCGTGAATATGTTGATACTCGTATGGTAACCCCAACCATGGAATACGGAAATCCCGGTTCCAGTAGAAACTTTGTGCTTTGCCAACACGTGCCCTTATGGCCTAGGTTAGCCACCCAGAGTAAGGATACTACCGTTCCTACTGAGTGTCACCATGTTACCCCTGCTTTGAGTACCACTAGAACACCCCGAGATATCAATGATTTCCTGGAAAATCATTAGTAGAGCTACACCTCTCTGTCAATCTAAGATCGAGTCCTCCTCAGCCAATCAATTATCTTGAAGCTTCGCTACCCTGAATAACTTTAATCCTTACAACGTCATTCTCCATGAGCTGTGTCCATAATCTCGTTCGTTACGAGTCAATACTGTAGTGTCATTCGCCATGAACTGCGATACTATCAAGTGGATACGTTCCCTACGTGCTAACCATGGTTTCCCTTGGATCCACTCCGCATTCGAGTCTTCATCGAAGAGTTCAATATTCGATCAAGCCATAACTCTCCAACCAGAGCTGTATCGGTAAAACGAAGACCATCAACAAGTTCCTAGAAGTATCCTCTTCTTTACCTATGGATCGTGTTTCCATATGACCCCTCTTCATCGATTAGTACCATTCCATAGGTTATGGACCGCAACTGATCCATGTACTTAGCTAAATTTTTGCTAAGTACTTGGGATCCTCGAAGTACGCCTCCTCTAAGCTGCTTTTTCCTATTTGTCCATCTTGACTCCCTGCCAGTCCATGACTTAAAAGAATTTCTTCACGTCGCATGCCAACTCCGTTTGACACCAAACTTTGCACATGACCTACAAATCCATCCAAGAGTCCATGCAAAAAGTTTGAAGGCAAAATAATGCTTCCCATGGATCGGTACCAGTCCATAAGTCATGGAACGGTACTGGTCTTTGTACTTAGCATATTTCAACCTCAAATTTTTTGGCCACCTTCCCGTCGTTTTCTAAAGGTCAACCCCAAATTTCGTGCGATTTTGACGAACTTTAATTCTATTGTGCTCCAATATGCATTCCAAAACCTAATTTCATTGATACTAACACACAAAATCAAGTATAACATCTGAGCAATGATTTCAACAATTCAAACAGCAAGCATATGAATCGACCAACATATTAAAACACCTAAATTCGTATATAATACGAAACAGTTATTCAATAGTTTTATTATCCCTAAGATCGAAAATTGGGATACAACATGTATAATCGTGATGCGGTGCGATCTAACATGTAAATCTGGTAAAAACAATTAATCTAAGCATATGATATAACATAGCATAATGAGAGATCTAAATCACTCACCAAATTAATGAATATAATAAGGATCACGGTTAATATTATTTGGGTAGCAAGGAAAAGGATGTAAACAACCCCTAAATGATGCTAAATGTATAGATCAAATCTCTTTTAAAAGTTTGGAGGAGACTAAAAGTGATTTAGAATGTGTTTTGAGGTTAAAAGAGGAAGAACTAGAGGATCTTAGATCTTATGACTACGGTACAAATGAAGAGAAAAACCAATTAATCTCTTCGGCCTCCTATTTATACCATAAGCCATAAACCATATGGGCTTTCCAAATTAGCATATTAGTCTGCCTAATATTCTGCTCAGCCGTCCGGAAAACATAAAACGAATGTATCTCCCTAACCTCTTGTCTAAATTGCTAACGTAACCACTCTACTGAATGGCCATCCACCAAATCTTTCCAACGACACAAGTTCAACTGTCTAATTCCATACTAATCAAGAGATACAGCTAGAACAAGATACTCAAGGATAAAATATTAACAAGAAAATCTGGTAAAAATCATCGATGTGTAAAACATCTTAAATAGCCATATTTAAAAATACGAGAACGATACGACCTCGTGTGATTTAAATAGAATTATTTTACAATCCTCTGAATTTCGATACATAAATTACTAGTCATTCCATTCTCCCCTTTTTTGGGATTTCTCCCCAAAAATCCTAATACATACACAATCAAACACGGAATCCCACATACCTACCAACTATAAGCAATCAATCTAACAAGCAATCTTGAATCCAACAATCCATGTAGGTAATGTCCTAGCCTAGCATAAAGAAGCTAATAATATAAGATACGATGATGCAAGTAGATGCAAAAAATGGGACATACCCTCTGAAGAGTTCTGGATACACCTCCCTCATACTCTCCTCTGTCTCCCATGTACAACATCATCATCCTCACCCACTACATCTTAACTACCTTAACTAACCTCCTTCTAAGATTCTTCATATCATTCCCCATGATCTAAAATGGCTTAAGAGGTCTCGAAACTTCAGGCTTAATCTCTAAGTCTTTAAGTTGATTCAATTCCACTAAATTATGTGAGTTGTTGCACAAACTTCTGTAGACAAGAAACACGAAACACATTGTGCAAATCTTCCATCTTCAAAGGTGGATTTGCTCTATACATAAATTTCTTAATCCTCTTGACGATTGGAAATGTTCTGGCAAACCTCATAGCTAACTTACCCTTCTTTTCAAACTAGACTTAATGAATACCATATCACCAACTAAGAATTCCAAATCTCTCCTTAGCTTATCTGCATAGAACTTCTGACGTTCCTAAGCTGCTATCTGTACAGCCCGCCCTGAGTGAGCCTAAGTTTCGACCTAGAAAAGGCCCATTGAAACTTATTGCCATCCTAAACGGGTCACTTGTTCCTGTAAGGATTACATTTGCATAGATAATAATAACATATTCTTCGAATGGAAATCTCACACAGCGGACAAAGAAAATATAATACCAAAAATAAGATGTACCATTTATTTCAAAACCACAGAAATACACAGTCGCAGTTACATTGGTTCAATAGGTACATCAAATTGTTCATTCTCATAAGATTCCAAAACAAGTAATGCAATAACTGCTAATAATATCATACTAACTTTATCTTCTTCGCCGGCTTCAATCACGACTTCATCCATGGCTTTACCCCATCTACTGACCTGTTAGATGTTAACGAGAGGGGGTCAGAACATAAAGTTTTGTGTGACTGAAATATAGTGTTACTTAATGTCCATACACTATATTTTTAGCAGATAACAGATGTCAAGGTAACGCAACATACAACAAACATCAAATTTCTAACCAATGGGGGTGGATATCCAAGTCAATCACCCTTTAGTGTTTTTAGGGTAAAGACCCATCGAGGTGGCATTCTCGGTAACTTATGACCCAATTAAAGGTGGATTCTTACGATTTCTTATAACCTTGAGGTGGACAATTAGCCCTCTTAGACCCCGTCCTAGTACGTCAACGTTCTTAAGTTTATTCTCTCATTCGTAATATGAGAAGTAGTACTGCGAACATTACTACTTAACTAATATTACCCGGTAGGACACCTATGTCGCTTAAGACTTCCCTTAGACATTTGGTGAGCATGCAATGGCCACATATTCTTTCAATTACCAATATGTCCCTAGTTAAGCCCTTACAAGCTTCTAGAGGAAGTGGACATCCCCGTGAACTGCCCTACTCCGTTACCGTTTTATGTCTAACCAAATTTAAAGAAGGAGGATCCAAAGACCTACCTTAATTCTAATAAGGGCAGGTCCCGTGACTTTGGTTCCTCTCTAAGTAATAAACCTTCGGAGGGATCCTAGTCCGAACCACTTAAGACCCAAACTAGATAAAAAGGCGAGTCAACCACTTAAGACCTTCTCAAGGCACAGTAAACCTATCTGTTTTCACACATCAGACTTATATATATATAGTTATATATGTACACACTAGACCTCTCACATTAAACCGTATACCTATAGATGTTGGATATGCCGGTCGATTCCGAGAAGGCTTCTACTATAAGTCGGTTTAACCTCGTGTCTAGTGCACTAAGTTTATGAATGGCCCATGGCACCTAGACATCTCACATTAGTTGGGCCTACATGTGGTTGCTCAATTTGCCGGTCAGTTCCGGACAGGCTTCTACCACAAATGGCAACTAACCTCATGTCCATATGTCACTTATGTATATATTTATAGTCATTCTATATATACGCACACATAAGCAAACAAATATATATATATATATGTATAGTTGTTAAGTGGACATTTCAATGTCGAATTCTAACTTAATCGCATTTATTACGTTCATATAACGTTAATTACGTTGATTACGCTTATATAAGTAAAATAATAATAGTGCCTAATTAACGTAAGCATTCGTATAAACAGGAAAACATTCTAACGAGGTGGAAAATTGTCGATTTATCCAATTTAAGGCGTACAAGTCAGATTTTCCATATTTTTACCGCTACAACATAAGCATGATGGCATAGTGAACATATACAAATAGCTGTGAATGGAAAACATATATACATAACAATTACAACTTGTATCCTAGGAATGTAAAAATGATTTCAATACAGAATTAAAATAGAGCGTTACATACACCTACATATGTATGTTTATAATTCATATTTCACCCAGTTCACCTGGTTTGGTGTTATGCACCTAAAAATGTTTACCTTTGACTTATTTCAATTATGAACGCGTTTACATCCAACATAGGATGCATACCCAATTCAAACCATGAAACATTCAAATGCAAATCTTTTTAGGATACAATCTAATGATAATAAAGGTGAATCACATAAAATATAAATCATAGTACAACACTCATACTTACTTTTAATCCATGACAAAAACCACAATTCCATAAACCCAGTTCATCATGACAATTTCACACGTAATTACAAGATAGAAGATTTGGGGATTTTCATGTTCATATTATTGTATATCCAAATCTTCCTAGGCATGTCAATTCATATGAAAAACTATTAAAAACATGAATATTCCTTTAAGCAAAACTAGGTTCCACTCACTAATTAGGCGGAGGTGTGGTAGACTTGCAAGATCAACAACGATTCTTAACGTTCAAGCCAACTTTGATTATCCTCCTAACAATATACATATAAGAAACATACAATTAGAGTCTTATACATATATGTTTATACTAAATTCCCAAATCCTAAACTTATATAAATTGAAATAGAGAGATTTATACTAGAGTTAGAGAAGTAGAAGAAACCTTCACCCTATTCTCTTTGTTTTTCTATGGAATTTAGCAACATGGAGGCAGAGATGCAGAATGATTAGGGTTTCTAGTGTGTGGTATGAGGGGTTATTTATACTTGCTCATGTGAGCGTGAGTCGTCCAATTTATAAAAATTAATCCAAGCCTTCCATATAAATATAACATCTTAGAAAACCCTCATCCACGTAGGCTGATTGGGCCTTACAACCTATTAGCGGTCGACTAATGGTCGACACCCCTTAAGGGGGAGTGGTCGACCTCTTCGGGGATGGAATGCCCAATTTCGCTGCGTTGCTGAGCTATTTATTTTATTAATTACGTTCTTAATTTGCTACATTCTTTTCCACATATCCAATATACGCTCTCCCCTAGATCTTATCTCAAAATTCAAAATTTGAATTTCCCTCTTTTATTTTAATTTATAATTTGGACAATATATATAATATTCACATAATTGTACATATATTTTCTGTGTACATTATCCAAATTCATTTGTTCATAATTTCTTCGTACATTGACTGTTTTCAGCATATTATATACGGAAAGGATTTAGAATTTCGCCACGAATCCAAATAAAAGAGTTTCATAGCCAAATTCCTAGAGTTGCAAAATCTCATTTTCCAACCATATCATTTAATTGCTCATATTTATTTATTTATTTATTTATTTATTTATTAATACTTATGAATTTTACGGGGTGTTACAATCTCCTTCCCTTAAAATGGATTTCGTCTCGAAATCTGTTTAAGGGGTGAAAAATACAGCTCGTTCAAAACATCCATGTTGTACACCCATGTTATTTATAGTTCATCCATAAGGATCCATGACTAGCAGTGATTATGAACTACAGAGCCACTAAAGTGAGCTCTACCCTAGTATGTGAGTGTAATAAATGATGCAATATATATGCAACCAACCTAAATATGCATATATTTCTACATGAGTGCTCAGTGCAATAGTGTCGCATCCATTTCCTAACATCCAATCTTGTAATCACGATGCATCCATAAATGATAACTAAAGGAAAATTTTACCCATGAAAAGTTATAGGTGAGTCTGTTTCATCTTTTCCTCGGTCTCCCATGTGCTTTCCTCTGGGCCAATTCCCCATTATGCTCAGACGAGGCGAACGGTTTTATTGCGGAGTCTCTTGATTCTGTGCTCTACAATCCTTGCAGTGGCACGGGGCACCCTGGACTTCAACTCGAGTTTCTCTACGTCCTCAATTTCATCAAGCTTGAGTCCGATAGCTGAATCATGAAGGCATTTCCTTTGATGAGATACACGAAAAACATTATGGATTCTCGATAGATTCTCTGGGAGATCCACTCGATAGGCCAAAGATCCTATCTTCTCGATGATGCTAAAAGGCCCAATAAACCTGGGAGACAACTTCCCAGTCTTTCTGAACCGAACAGTTTTCATAAGAGGGGATACTTTCACGAACACCAAGTTTCTAACATTAAATTCTAGTTCCCTACTACGCTTACCGGCATATGATTTCCAGCGGCCTTGGGCTTCCTTCATTCCCTGCCTAATCAAAGATATCTTCTCTGTGGATTCACGGACGAAGTCTTGTCTGAGTATAGCCTTGTCGGTTGTTTCCCACCAACAAGTTGGCGATTTTTGTGGCCTCCCGTACAGCACTTCGAAAGGGGTCATACCAATCATTGCTTGAAAACTATTATTTTATGTGAACTCCACAAGTGGTGGGTGTTGCTTCCAAACTCCTCCAAATTCGATGATATAAGCTCTGAGAAAGTCTTCTAAGATTATGTTAACTCTCTCTGTCCATCCGTCGGTCTGCGGATGATAAGTCATGCTTAAGATAAGGGTCTTCCCCAAAGCTGCTTGTAGGCTTCTCCAAAGTTCTCTTGTGAATATGGGATCTCTATCACTCACGATACTTTATGGAATACCATGGAGTCTGACTATATCTTTGACATATAATTGGGCTAACGAGACTGCAGTCCATGTCTTCTTGATTGGTATGAAATGGGTTCTTTTGGTTAAACGGTCTACCACAACCCAAATGGCCTCATTACCCTTTTGGTTTCTAGGAAGTCCACCTATAAAGTCCATGGAAATGTGTTCCCACTTCCATGTGGGGATATCTAAAGGTAACAACAGTCCTCCGGAAATTCCTTGCTCCGCCTTGAGTTTTTGGCATGTTAAACATTTGGCCACGAACTCAGCAACGTCTCTCTTCGTTCCTTCCCAATGGAGATTCCTCTTTATATCCTTGTACATTTATCCCCACCGGGGTGTATGGTCAATTTTGACCTATGGCACTCTTCTAAAATTTCTCTTCTCAACCCTTCGTCCTTAGGGACATAAAGTTGCCCGTCCCAAAGTAATCTCCCATCATCGCTAATCGAATACCTAACCGAATGAGGAATGTCTCTCTGTTTATCACTTTCTCCTTTATTCCACTTAACTCTTTGTCAATATCTTGTGCACTTTGGACTCTTTCTCTTAGGGTAGGTCTAATCATCATAGCCCCGAGGAAACCGTTAGAAGTGGTTGATGAGGGTTGCAAATTAAAATTTGCCAGAAACTCAAACTGTTTCCATTCTAAGATCGCATTCAAAGTCGAAGGTTCCCTACTTAAAGCATCCGCCACAACATTTCCTTTGCATAGGGTATACTGAATTGTAAAGTCAAATAAGGCAATATATTCCATCTATCTTTCTTGTCTTAAGTTTAGTCACGTTGAGAAAATAAATACTTAAGGGATTTGTGGTCAGTAAACAGTTCAAACTTCTCCCCTAGGAGATAATGCCTCCACATCTTAAGGGCGAACACTACTGCGACTAACTCAAGGTCATGCACTGGATACCTTTTCTTTCGATCTTTGAGTTGTCTACTAGCATAGGCAACTACTCTTCCTTCTAGCATAAGGATTGCTCCTAAACCGGTCCTACATGCGTCGATGTAAACGGTAAATAATTAGGACTTGTGCGCTAATTAATGCTTCCTTTAATTTCTTAAAGATTGTATCACTTTTATTACTCCAATTGAACACCAAATTCTTCCTTGTCAGTTGTGTTAATGGAGAAGCAATCTTTGCGAAGTCTTTAATGAATTTCCTATAATATTTGGCCAATCCAGGGAAAATTCTTACCTCTGTATCATTTCGAGGTATCCTCCATTCCTTGATTGCCTCAATCTTCGCGGGGTCTACGGCCAATCCTTCACTCGACACAATATGTCCTAAAAATCTTACTTCTTCCCTCTAGAAATGGAACTTCGAGAATTTTTCTTTTAGTTGGTTCTTTCTTAATATCCCTAACACTTGTCTTAAGTGTTTTTCATAATCTTCACGATCCTTCGTAAATATACGGATATCATCTATGAAGATTACCATAATTTTATTTAGAATGCCCCTAAACACTTTACTTATAATTAGGTGTACAAAGAAAGATGGTGCATTCATTAATCCGAAGGGCATAACTTCCCATTGGAACAATCCGTCTGGCGTCCTAAAAGCAGTTTTATACTTGCTGTCTTCCGCAATTCTTAATTGGTGAAATCCAGTAGCAAGGTCTAGTTTGGAAAATACTCGGGTTCCTCCCAAGTGGTCAAAAGGTCATCGATTCTTGGTAAAGGGTTCCTGTTCTTATTGGTCAATTTTTTAAGTTCCCTATAGTCCACACAAAGTCTCAAAGATCCACTGCCTTTGGTAGCAAATACAACAGACGCACCCCATTCTGAGGTACTTCGATGAATAAAACCTTTTTATAACAACTCTGAAATCTGTTTATCTAGCTCCCTTCTTTCCTTGGGCGCCATATACCTCAAGGGAAGTGCTAGAGGTCTAGCGTCCTTCTCAAGGTCAATACGAAAGGAGATTTCCTGTGGGGTGGAAGTCCCGTGACTTCCTCGAAGACATCCAAAAACTCATAGACTATAGGGACCGAAAATGGTCCTTCAGAACTAGGAGACAAGGAATATAATAAGGCTTTGTCCTTGTTTCTAACATTATAAGGAATATTTAGGCTGCATCCTACTCGGCTCCTAAGACGAACGAGTCTCTTATCGCAATCTAGGACGACTGTATAAAATGATAGTCGGTCCATACCCAAGATAAGGCCATACCCCACAAAATTCAGCGCATACGCTTCGCAATGGAACTTGACACTATCGACCTCCAATACTGAGTATTTACACAACAGCTCAAGATACTTAGATCCTCCGATATGGTTGGCCACCTCTATCGGATTATCCGAGATGGATCTGGAAAGGTTCAACAGATTTACTAATCTCTTGGAGATAAAACAATTGGTCGCTCCAGAATCAAACAAGGTGTATGCTGAATTTCCTAAAATCGAGATTATACCTTCAAGTCCGGGCTTCCCTTGGTCTCTTAGGGGTAGGCTTTGAACTGGGGCTGCTTCAATTGCATAGTTTTGGCCACTATTGGCAACTTTGGGCTTTGGGAAGTCTTTGGACATGTGTCTTCTTCATGGCAGTTATAACATTTTCCCATAAACTCCTTTTTTGCCAACGAGGTCCTACAATCCTTGGCCTCATGGCCCTTGCGGTTGCACCTCGTACAAGTCTTCGTGTCCTTTTTGAATTTGTTCCTTTTCTTGTTCTTCCACCACTCCTTATTTTTACTGGAACCTTCTCCTTTCTCTCCCCCTTTATCCTCCTTGGAGCTTTCGACCTCGCAAAGGGTAGCTTTCTCTACTAGAGTCTCGAAGGTTGCCCTAAACATTACTCGGGCTAATAAGGTCTCCTTCAACGGGGAGTTCAGTCCATTGATGAAACTAAGGGTTTTGTTCATGGGAGTGTCTACCAACCCTGTCCTAAGCTTACATAACTCAATGAATTTGGATACATATTCTTACAGACTCAAGCTTCCTTGCTTGAGGGGTATGAATTTCTCTAGCTGAACTGTGATTTCGGCCCAGGGTAAAAACTTTGCTTCAAACTGGGTCTTGAACTCAGCCCATGTAAAGAATCAGCCTCCGTTCTCCATTGATATTAAGTTCCACAACTCTAGGGTTTCATCCTTCAAATACCAGGCTGTAGCCTCAAAGATACTTTCACAATCCATAACCCAACATTGGGCACTAGCAAATCCTTCCTTTAAAAAAATGATTTCCCTCCAAGATTCGTAAAGGTCTTACAAAAGCGGGAAAAGTCAAAGACCATTTCAACAGCAGGAGCTGCAGGAGCCACTGGGGCAGGATCTGCAATAGTGACCTGTTCCACAGTACAGAGGTACTGCTGGAACCATTTGGGTAAATATCTGGGCCTTACCTGGTTACCCTGCTCATTTTGATTTTCAGTCATTCTACTATCTGAAAAGAAAAGGAAGAAACCCTTAGTGGATACTCCTGATATAATATTTAATGCTGAAAACGATAAAGATGCCTAGTATAGATGTTATGCTTACTAGGACATATACGTGTAATATATATATATATATATGGTGTTTGAAAAAATCTTTTTCAAATCACAAATACGCCTCTCATACGTATATTTCCCTTATAATCGGGTAACATATGCTCTAATACCAAATGTAAACAGCCTTCCTAGAATGGACCTAAGTTTCGACCCAGAAAAGGCCCATCGAAACTTAAAGCCATCCTAAATGGGTCGTTGGTTCCTGTAAGGATTACATTTGCACAGATAATAATAACATATATTTTGAATGGGAATCTCACATAACAGAAAGAGAAAATATAATACCAAAAATAAGACGTACCATTTATTTCAAAACTACAGAAATACATGGTCGTAGTTACATTGGTTCAATAGGTACATCAAATAGTTCATTCTCATAAGATTCCAAAAGAAGAAAGTAATTACTGCTAATAATATCATAATAACTTCGTCTTCTTCATCAGCTTCAATCACGACTTCATCCATGGCTTTACCCCATCTACTGACCTGTTGGATGTTAAGGAGAGGGGGCCAAAACATAAAGTTATGTATGACTGAAATATAGTGTTACTTAATGTCCGTACCCTGTATTTTTAGCAGGTTACATATGTCAAGGTATGTCTATGCAGCACACAACAAACACCAAATTTTGAACCAATGGGGTGGATATCCAAGTCAATCGCCCATTAGTGCTTTTAGGCTAAAGACCCAACGAGGCGGCATTCTCGGTCACTTATGCCCCTATTAAATGTGGATTCTTACGATCTCTTATAACCCTGAGGCGGACCCTTAGCCCTTTCAGACCCCATCCTAGTACGTCAGCGTTCTTAAGTCTATTCTTTTATTTGTAATATGAGAAGTAGTACTGCGAACGTTACTACTTAACTAATATTACCCGGTAGGACACCTCTGCCGCTTAAGACTTCCCTTAGATAGTTGGTGAGCAAGCAATGGCCACATATTCTTTCAATTACCAATCTGTCCCTAGTTATTCCCTTATAAGCTTCCAGAGGAAGTGTACATCCCCATGAACTACCCTACTCCGTTACCGTTTTATGCCTAACTACTTTTAAGGAAGGAGGACCCAAAGACCAACCTTAATTCTAATATGGGTGGGTCCTATGACTTTGGTTCCTCTCCAAGGAATAAACCTTCGGAGGTATCCTATTCCTAATCACTTAAGACCTGAACTAGATAAAAAAGGTGAGTTAACCACTTAAGACTTTCTCAAGGTGTAGTAAACCTATTTGTTTTCACACACCAGACTTATATATATATATATATATATACACACACTAGACCTCTCACATAAAACCGTATACCTGTAGATGCTGTATATGTTGGTCGGTTCTGGGCATGCATCTACTACAAGTCGGTTTAACCTCGTGTCTAGTTTACTAAGTTTATGAATGGCCCATGGCACCTAGAAATCTCACATTAGTTAGGCCTACATGTGGTTGCTGGATTTGCCAATCGGTTCTGGGCAGGCTTCTACCAAAATGGCAACTAACCTCGTGTCCATGTGTCACTTATATATATATATATATATATATATATTATATATATATATATATAAAGCCATTCTAAATATACTCACACATAAGCAAACAAATATATATGTTTAATTGTTAAGGGGCCATTTCAAATTCAAATTCTAACTTAATCGCATTTATTACATCAATACAACATTAATTACGTTGATTACATTTATATAAGTAAAATAATAATAGCGTCTAATTAACGTAAACATTCATATAAACGGGAAAGCATTCTAACAAGGTGGAAAATTGTCGATTTATCCAATTTAAGGCATACAATTTAGATTTTTCCATATTTTTACCTCTACAACATAGGCATGATGGCATAGTGAACAAATACAAATAGCAGTGAATGGAAAACATATATACATAACAATTGCAACTTGTATCCTAGGCATGTAGAAATGATTTCAATACTGAATTATAGTGGAGTGTTACATACACCTATATATGTATGTTTATAATTCATATTTCACCCAGTTCACCTGGTTTGGTGTTATACACCTAAAAATGTTTACCTTTGACTTATTTCAATTGTGAAAGCGTTTAGATCCAACATAGGATCCATACCCAATTCAAACCATGAAACGTTCAAATCCAAACCTTTTTAGGATACAATCAAATGATAATAAAGGTGAATCACATAAAATATAAATAATAGTACAACACTCATATTTTCTTTTAATCCAATACAAAAACCACAATTCGAAAAATCCAATTCATCATGAAAATTTCATACGTAATTACAAGATAGAAGTTTTGGGGATTTTCATGTTCATATTACCGAATATCCAAATCTTCCTTGGCATATCAATTCATATGACAAACTATTAAAAATATGAATATGCCTTTAAGCAAAACTAGGTTCCAATCACTAATTAGGCGGAGGTATGGTAGACTTGCAAGATCTGCAATAATTCTTAATGTTCAAGCGAGCTCTGATTATCCTCATAACAATATACATATAAGTAACATACAATTACAATCTTATACATATATGTTTATGCTAAATTCCAAAATCCTAAACTTATATAAATTGAGATAGAGAGATTTAGAATAGAGTTAGAGAAGTAGAAGAAACCTTCATCCTATTCTCTTTTTTTTCTATGTAATTTAGCAGCTGGAGGCAGAGATGTAGAATGATTAGGGTTTCTGGTGTGTGGTATGAGGGGTTATTTATACTTGCTCATGTGAGCGTGAGCCGTCGGATTAATAAAAATTAATCCAAGCCTTTCATATAAATATAACCTCTTAGAAAAACCTCACCCCGTAGGCTGATTGGGCCTTCCGGCTGCCTAGCGGTCGACAACCCTTAAGGGGGAGCGATCAACCCCTTTGGGGCTTGAACGCCCAATTTCACTGTGTTGTTGAGTTGTTTATTTTATTAATTACGTTCTCAATTTGCTTCATTATTTTCCATATATCCAATATACGTTGTCCCTTAGATCTTATCTCAAAATTCAAAATTTGAATTTCCCTCTTTTATTTTAATTTATAATTTGGACAACATATAATATTCACATAATTGTGTATATATATATATATATCTGCGTACAGCGTACAAATTCATTTTTTCATAACTTCTTCAAACATTAACCGTATTAGCATATTATATATGAAAACGATTCAGAATTTCACCATGAATCCAAATAAAAGAGTTTCGTAGCTAAATTCCTAAAGCTGTAAAATCCCATATCATTTAATTGCTTATTTTTATTTATTTATTAATACTTATGAATTTTACGAGGTGTTACACTATCATTCACTAGCGAACGATCTCTATCTTATCCGAAGTCGATCGAAACATCTCAGGCACAAGTATTGCCTTTTCTCCTACTTCCCACCGACATAAAGGTGCATTATTGAGTCTACCATACAATGCCTTTGATACTCGCTTGATAATTGTTGTTATAAGCAAACTTTACCAAATGGTGGTGATCATCCCAAGATCCAGAATACAAGCTCTAAGAAGATATTCCAAAACTCTACTCATCCTCTAAGACCGTCCATCTGTCTAAGGATGATAAGCTATACACAAATCTAGCTCAATGCCCAACATCTCTTGCAAACTTTTCCAAAATCCACTAGTAAACAGTGGATCTCTGTTGCTTACTATTTCTTTTGGCACACCATGGTATCGAATAACCCATTTTATATACAATTCGGCTAACTTCAATGATATCCCTGTACACTTCACATTATGAATCTCGCGCTCTTTGTCAAGTGGTTCACTATAGCCCAACTACTATCATAACCAGCCCTAGTCTGGGGTAATCCATCAATGAAGTCTATAGATACCTGTTCTTATTTCCATTCTGGGACATCTAATGGTTGAAGCAACCCACTTAGTTTCTTCTGCTCGGCTTTCACCAACTGAAAGTTCATACACTTTGAAATGAACTTACCCACATCACTCTTTATACCTTCTCCGTAGTAGGTTCGTCTCATGCCTCGATACATCTTGTTACGACCAAGATGTATAGTCAATCCATAATGATGACATTCTCTCAAAACTTTCTCTCGAAGACCATCAATGTTTGTAACATACAATTGTCCATCCTTATAAGCCAACCATAATAATTCAATCATCATCTAAGTGAACTCTCGTTCGGTCTTACCTAAAATCTTTGCTAACTTAGCATCCCGCTTCTAGCTACATCAAATCCTTTCGATGAAAGTAGGTCTGATGAATAAAATCACTAATATTTCAGGCTCCAACTCACATCGAGGCCTGAAATCAAACCCAGCTAAATACTCTAGTAGCTTCCATTATAGAAAATAGTTCCAAGTCCAGAATGAATCCCACATTACTCATCCGCCATTGCATTACCCATTCCTAGAGTATAGGAAATACTAAAGTCATACGTGGCCAGAAACTTTAACCCTCTCTGCTGTCAAAAGTTAAGATCCTTTTGAAAGAAAAGGTACTTCAATGACTTATGATCCGTAAACTTCTCAAACCTTTCTTCTAACAAATAGTGAATCCATATCTTCAAAGCAAAGACAATCGTTGTCAACTCTAAAATGTGAGTAAGGTATTCCTTTTCTTACGGCTTCAGTTAGCGACTGGCATAAGCGATAACTCTTCATCTATACATCAATATAGCACCAAGATCTATACCACAAGCATCCCTGTAATAGTTATCTCTTCGTTCCCACTAGAGATAACCAATAATGGTGTGCTCGTCAATCATTCTTTAAGATTTATAAAAGCATGCTTGCACTGTGCATCCTAAACAAAAGCCAGGTTCTTCTTTGTTAAAAGCGTTAACAGTGCAACTACCTTAGAGAAGTCCTTGATAAATCGACTAATATCCAACTAGACCAAGGAAACTTCGAATATCCGTAGTGTTCTTAGGTCGATTCCAATATTGAATCACTACTACCTTTACAAGATCCACTTCTATACCTTGGATACTACATGACCCAAGAATCTCACTTCTTCCTTCCAAAAGTGACACTTAGAAAATTTGGACTTCGACCTATGTCTCCTTAATACATCAAGCACAATCCTCAAGTGAGTCTTGTATTCCTCTTTCCTCCTAGAGTAGATAAGAATATTATCCACAAACAAAATTACAGACTTGTATAGTTGATCTTTGGTTACCCTATTCATAAGATCCACAAAATATGTTAGCGCGTTTGTCAATTCAAACGACATCACAAACTACTCAAAGAAACCCGATGGTGTCCTAAAAGCAGTCTTTCGCATGCTATCATCTGTCACTCTCAACTAGTGAAATACCATAGCCAAAATCCATTTGGGAAAATGCTTTCGCCTCGTGAAGATGATCGAACAAGTCATTAATCCTCAGTAATGGATACATGTTCTTATTAGTCACTTTATTCATCTTACGATAATCCACGCATAGTCTCAACGTGCCATCCGTCTTAATCACTAATACAACAAATGCACCCCATTCGAATAGCTTCTTCGAAAGAATCCTTTTCTTAATAGGTCTTTAACCTACACCTCTAGCTCCCTCTATTCTTTAGGTGCCATCCATCTCAACGACACAACAATGGGTCTGGCTCCATCTACCAAATAGGTCATAAACTAGATCTCACGATGCGGTGGCAATTCAAAAACTTCCTCAAGGACATATGGATATTCAAAAACAATAGGAGCAGATAACAAAGCAAATAACAGCCCTTCCTGTGGAATTCCTAGCGAATATAAATAGCTAACTATTATACCGTCCCCTGGTAAATAGTCAAGCACAATCCCTCTCCCCTTCACATTTCCGATCGTCACTTTAAGCCTCTCGCAATCCATAATAACGGCATACTTTCTAAGCTAATCCATACCTAGGATAAACCCAAATCTCACAAAGTTCAAACCAAAACAATCACAAGCAAACGAGCATCCATGACCCGATAAAAAAAGACCATAATAAATAATACAAAGATTAGTAGAACCCCATACCGAGTTAATCACAACCACAGACTCATCTACAAGTTCAGGGTACAAATCCAATCTGCACACTAAATCACTACTGATAAAAGAATGTGTAGCTCCAGTATAAAAAACTCTAATAGAAACGCCTCTGATAAAAATCATATCTTGCACCACGACGTTACTTCCCTTATCTTTAGTAGTCGGTGAACTAGAAAAGGTAGGAACTACATCCAAAATATAAGCATTCACAACGTACTTATGTTTCACTGGCTCAAGGCAATCTTTTTTCAAGTGAACCACCTTGTCACAGTTAAAGCACTTCTTCTTACTCATATTGGTTGGACACCTACAGACATAATGGCATTTCTTGTGGCAAGTGAAGCACACAACTTACTCACGTCCTTTTTCTTATGAGGTCCACACTTGCCTTGTTGTTGCTTCCTCTTGCCATTCCATTTTTTTATTATCTCCACCGCTCTGCTTCTCTGCAGTTAATGCCCCGCTATTACCCCGCCATTTCCTCGCTATATCATGTAGAAGATTTCTACCTTACGCTATTTTCAAATTGTCTTTTCGCTCTAAGCCCCGCAATATTCCGACATTTCCGATATATCCCATTATTTCAGCTATATTATGCAATTTTCGCTAAATCTTTTATAAAAGAAATGGATTTAAAAATGACATTTGTACATTATAAAATTTATAAAATTAGCTTTTTTAAATATTTTTTTATCATATATTTTTCATAATATAAAGTATTAAATATTTTATTAAATTTAATTAAGTTGAATAAAAGTTTATATTTATTTACATATATTTGCTTATACTTCTATTAAAATTAAGAATGTAATTGAATGTTAAATTTTCATTTATATATTTGTAAAATCAATAAAAACGAATTTTATATGCTATTTTAGAAAATAACGAATTTATGAATATATGGAAACGATAAATGGGAAACTGGGAAATGAAATGATGATTGATCGATAAGATTTCCATTTGGAAATACGACCATTGTTTGTACATGTGTTTTCCTTCGATAGTTAAATCACCGACTATCAAAGATTTTGACCATTTCCGTTGTCAATACGGAGAGACCGGAATCAGATAAATTATTTGAAAACCACTCCGTATGGCATTAGCGTTGCGAATCAAATATGATGAAGATAATTTAAGATGGAGTTATGCAAGGGCAGTTCTGGCGATCCTAGGTAGAAATTGCCTAAGATGGATTTACATAATAGTGCCTTCCGTTTGTCCTGTCCCAGGACAACCTGTATGGAAGAATGTCTGACAGAGTACATTTAATAGATCGCGTAAGTTGATCTCTTCAAACATATTTACGTTTGGTGGCGGAGGAATTCGTTTCTCTTTGCTATATACCCGTGTTATTTTTAGGGAAATAAATTTTTGATTTGGCGGGTATGACGATGGTGACATTCAAAGTAAATAAAAATGTGATCTATACGTATGGCCTCTAGCCTCACAACCGAGAAATGGTATAAAATCGGGTAGGTCGCATGGCTAAGTGGTTAGCTGCCAATTAGGGTGTATTGTCACCTGATCTAGATAAATTCCATTTACTTCTATAATATATTTCGATGTTGTCCCTTTCGGGAAACGGTTGCTGATCCCAACCGTTGGTGATAATACATTTAGTACACTCAAGCGAAATGAGTGACCGATCATGTTTAGCCTAGTTTACAAGATGTTCTTGTTGAACCTGGTGTATTCCTCTCTAGAGATACACTGTCGGAAGGTGGTCCCATACCTTGCCAGTTGGAATCCATTACCCAATAAGCGCCTGCGGTTTTTGATTGTATATTATATATGTGGAACGTGTTATGAAAGCGTTCTCCCAGATGATTAATATATTGTGGTTGATAGACATTATTATAATATCAAATGAGTTTGATATAAAGATTATCGTTCCTTTCAAAAGGTTTTTGAATGTTGGACCAAGTGTTTTGGATTCTCATAAGGGAAAAACCCATTCCGTTATACGGAGTGGTCTTATGAGATATCGTTTAATTGCACCAACTGTTTTAAATTGTTTACTCACACGAGTCCCATGACTGACTCGGATGTTATATTGTTTTGTTTTCCTTAAACTCTTGGGTGCTCAATTTGTATGGGCAATCAAGTAGTCAGGTTTTTACAGATATACTTGGAAAGCTGGACAAGAGGCTTACGGATTTTATAGCTATTATTTATTTCCGCTGTGATGTAAGTGTTATACTCAAATGGCAGACTTGTATTTCAAAGTTATGTTGTATACAATAATTTATTTGTTCCATTATGAGATTCGTGTTTACTCTGATATTGTATATTCTTCTTCTTCTATTCTAATGTTCTATCTTATCTATCCTCAGTCTCTAACTTCTTTCATTAACTATCCGGTATTTCCGATGCTTGGATAGTCGACATTGAGTTTATGTCGATAACCAAGATCGCGAAAACCTGGGTCGTTACAGCCCTAGATACTTATCCAATCCCAGAATGAATTTCTGGTTCTTCAGATAAGGAGTTTCGATAAAAGAGCGTCCATGTTTAGAGAGAGCTTCAAACTCAGCAATGTACTCTGGGACTGTCTCATCCCCCTGCTTCAGCTCAACAAATTCTTAAACAAGATAGACTTCTAGACCATAGGAATGAACTTATTTTCAAGTTAGTCTTAAAATCATTCTAATAATCTGATCCTCCAGGGTGATGTGAATAATGGAATTCCACCAGCTCATAGCCTTCCCTAAAGCTGTCAAGAAGCGAACTTCCTTTTCAAAGCTTCATCAATACCCAATTCTCTGAAAATACGAGCACAAGTGTCTAACCACTCCTGGACCTCAATAAAAGGCTTAGACCCACTAAACGGCTTACCTCTCAAAGTAGAAAAATTCTTGCATAGCTTGGAAAAGTCCATTCATGGTATCGGCATAGGAGCACCACCCCTGCGTATTGCTGCTTCAGGAATAGGTCGGGCTCTTCTCGTGACTGACGCCATCATGGCATTGAACATAGCTTGGTAGTCAGGAGTTCCCATCCCTGAACCACCTTCACCAACTACCGCTACTGCAGAATTGTTCCTAATCGTGTTTCCAGTGGCTCGACTCATCTTGAATTTATAACAAGAATAGTCAGTCAAAAATTGATAAATGCAGCAATAGTGCTTAAGTGCAGACTACTATATATAACATACATTCACCATCCTACAAATACGCCTCTCTTATACGTATACGTCCTAATATTTTGGGTAGGTAAAATAGATAAAGCTCTAATACCAAATGTGATGACGTCCCGTACCACTTGCATGTAAATGGATAAAATAGTACGTTGTAACATGCCATGCTGATATAGCCCGACCATCGTGAGTGATAATCAAAACTAGACCTGTTGCAAATCTCACAACGCATGGACAATATATAATACGATATATGGACAGTAATGTAGTGAAAGATGACTGAACACAAGCAGCTGATATAACATTAAAGTCACATAGTCATGTACAAGAAATCTAATAATATATGAGTACATGTCATCCTCACTACAACCCTCAGAGTACGCTCATAATAGTGGAAAGTAAACATATACAAGAAAATGTATGATATAGCTCCTCCAAGCTTGTCTTCAGCTCAACGTCCTATATAACCTGACCTGCTATCTAGTCTACTCATCACCATCGTCGATGAGTACCCAAGATAATAAGAGGAAACATAAACCTTGGGTCAAACAACAGTCTGGTATGAGCAATAAGTGTTGTATATAACGTTGTTGTATACACAATTATATGATTTTTGTTTGATGATAACAACCAAATAAATATTATTATAAATGTGTTTGAAATCGTACTGTTAAATATATACATCACTGGCTGAAATATTGTATTTATGTTTAAATGGAATACGGCAATACAGACATTGATATACTGTATTCTATTTAAATTCAATATTCTATTTCAATAACACAACAGTACAAATCTTATAAACTCCACTATTTAAACACTCACAGAATATTTGTACTAATAAATAACAGAATGAAATAGACGAGTTTGTTTGACAACAATAAGATATTTTTTTTATTTCAATCAAACTTGTGTATTACAAATTACAGTACAACTTCATTTCAGTGCACAGCTTTCCACTATAACACTCACACTCGTATATATATATAAATATTTTTGATCTCATACATTTCAATACACAATTTTACTCATTTACATATTGACACACTGGCTTCTTCAGTCTTCTGTCTTCACAACTTACAAGTCAGTCTTCACTTCACAGTCAGTCCAGTCTTCTTACCTGTCACATGAAACACACACACACACAGTATACTGCAATAGAAATAAATCTGAACACATGCAAATATAAAATTTTATTTTTAAAATTCTATTTGCCTCAGTTTTCTGGTGTGTTTCTCATCCTTTTTCACGACTTGATCTGATTTTTAAAACCATCAATCTGTGTCTAGACAACTTGTGATATTCACAATGATACACTGTAAATACCACAAGGCAGACAACATATATATCTCAAGCAGGGACAGGGACAACTCGTCTGATGGCTGCATGTACACACGTGTACACGTGTGCACTGCCACGCCAATCAGTACGCAGCTGAGGAGTAGCCACTAGGACTGTCTCGACTCAGTGAAATTGAAAACAAATATACAAAACCAAAGTGGTCAAGCACACAGCAAAGAAGTGAAATCATGGTGCAGCAATGTACATGGCTCAAGTGGACAATGCTAGCCATGTTCAAGACAGCCAAGAGTCAGGTCATGTGCACACAGCCAAGAAGGAGGCAGATACAGAAAGTCGAGCACAAGCATAAATTCAACATTTCAGGACAGTGGCATCAACACAAATTCAGTTTTTCAGCATGGGTACATTTTCAGTTTGGATGAATACATGGTATAACAATAAGGTGGCAACATGGAATGCAAGCCAGCAAATACTCAAGCCAAAGGCAAATGATAATGGAGTGCAAGTGTATAAACCCAAGTTCACGTGAATGAATGGCAAGTTCAAACATATCAAGGTGGTTGTCAAGCATCATACATATAGATCAGCATGCAAAAGAGTAACAGCAAAGTGTATATGTGAACAAAGCATGTCAACACAGCTCAAAATGGCCGAGCACAATGAAACAAAGAGTACATGTCATTTTGGGTCAAGCATGTCAATACTGTATGGTGTAGCAGCAAAAACAAGGTGAAACATGTCAACTAAGTTCATGTTCATGGTAATGTGCATGGTGGTGTTACACAGCAAAGATTAAGTGATGATATTTCAAGTGTATATGCATCAGATTTTCAGTCTACACGGCAACAGCAAGTGTGATATATGTGGTATATGTACACAGCATGAAAATAAACAAGTTCATGATCAAGACTGGTTCGAGATGGTCTGACCAGTCCAAGTTCACAAGCAAAACAGGGGCAATAGCAAGGAAAATGTGTCAGCAAGTTTGTGCAAGTACATCAAAGCATGGCAGATCAGTCAAATGCTATGGCATTATTCAAAAGTTCAATACTGCATGGGATGTTCAGACAAATGATCGAGCAGCAAATATGTAGTCCAGATTACAACAGATGTTCACAAAGCAGTAAAGACATGTATGGGTGTGCATATATAGTGCAGCAGCATGGTGCAAGTCTGTGCACAGATCAAGCAATGGATGGTGCAGCTCAATGTGTCAATGTATATATGCAAATATATATAATGGAGCAAATCCGTAAACGAGTCAAGCAGGAAATCTAAGCAATAGCAGTCACAAACTTGTGTGCTTTCAGATTTCCAGAAATGCATGTGTGAACATATCAGTTCATATATATTTAAAAAAAAGCAAAAATCAATTGCGAGATTAGTTTCCAGAAAAAGTTGTTTGGAAATCCAGTATGTATTTGGCAAGAAAGCAATTTCAGTATTCCAGAATTCAATAGCAGAAATTGTCAAGTTAAAGGGAAAAGTAATTTTCTGCTTTATCAATACTTTCCAGAAATCACATAACATATTTGGCAAGGTTACAACAGAGCATCGAATCAAGGGAACAAAATCATTTTTGGCAAGTTCTTATTGGGTTGAAATCAATCAAGAAATATTTGGCAACAGCTTATTTTTTTATTTCAATTCATTCCAGATAACACCAACATTTTTTTTCTCTGGAAAGTTTTTTATTCATGGAAAATTTCAGCAAGAAATTTTCAGAAATTCTTTCAAATTTGGCAAGTGATTATAGGTTGAATCACAAATGACATGGAAGACCAGATTTCGTATTATATACTTTCAGAAATCAGATTGTGTTAAAAGGGGAAAATGAATTATTTCCAGTTTGCAGAAAATCAAGTTTAAGAAATTATCTCGGCAACTTATTCATCAATTCATACTCACGCAACAATTCAATCAAAGCAGATTTTTTTTTGACCAAAAGGGGAAACCGAGCAAAGAAAAATCAGTCAAGACCACAATTTCATTCAAACCGATTTTATCACGCAAAAGTCAAAAGGGGAAACCGCAAATTAATCAGCCAAATCATCTCAAGTCACATACGAGGAAATCAGAGCTAATTAGGATTTTTAAAATCCTATAAACATCACCTACTTCATCATTGGGAAGGGCTATCGAAAATACAAGCTACAATTCAAAGAACAGAAATAAAAATTCAGGAGCACTCACAAATCTCAGGAGTTTTCGATCGCAACCCCAAGTCAGTGTAATCGAAGAAGGAGAATCAACTAATTCGACCCGCAAGAGAATTTCCAGAACATCCTTTTAATCGCAAATCAATTTTGGGGGATTCTCAGAGAAAACCCTAGTGCTGCCGCCATTTTTATTTCCTCAGAAGCAAAGTGATCGGGCAAAACAAATGAGGGGTGCAACACTTTACAAATGGGTCGGCTATGGTTCTAAAGGATAAGGGGATGACCCTTATATTTTAATTCCTAGGGTTTTTAGTTATATTTTCTTTTTCTTATTTTTTGTTTTGTTTTAATCTTTGTTTCTTTTGTAAACCGACCGAACAGTTTATAGATTCTGTAAAATCTAGGGGGAACCAGTTAGGGGTTTAACTGGCAGTTGACTAGTCTGTGTAAAACTAGGGGAAAGTCTGATTCAGGGGTTTGAATCAGTCTAGGGTTTTGAGCGTAGAGTTAGAATAGGAGCGAGAGTCGCGAGTGTACAAGGTCTTGTATGCGGGATCTGTTCTATCATCTAGTAGAAACCTTAGGAATGCAGCAGTAGGCAGGGTTTTGCCGAAGCTGGGTATATCTGTGTGTGATTTATTTTCTGCACTTTTATTTCTGCTGCATTCTGTGATCTGTTTTTATTTTAATATCCTGTCAATTTTTCAATTCAGTTTAAAACTGTGATAAACCCTATTCACCCCCCCTCTAGGGTTAATCTAGATCCAACATTTGGTATCAGAGCCAGGTATTCGGTTAACTCTAGAGAAATGGTGAATTCTAGTTGTCAGTCCATAGAGAGTCAGTCCAGTCATATTCCATCTATTTTCAATGGTACAGATTTTTTAAATTGGAAATCAGAAATGAAATCTTATTTAAAATCTGTTGATATTAAATGTTGGAATAGTATTAAAAATGGGTATGATATTGTAAGTAGGGTTGATATTGAATTTAATTTACATGCTACTCATATTTTATATTCTTATATTGATGATATTCAATATAGCCTTATTTCCCATTGTTTGACTGCGCAGGAGATCTGGCAGACTCTCAACGCGCTATATGGAAAAATTGACAAATGCTCAAAATCCCAGAAAGATAACTCGGCTTCAGATTTGTGCTTGACAGGTTGCACAGATGGAAATCCAGATGGAGACTCAACAGGAAATATTTCTTTGATTCACCGTTTAAATGGTTTAACTGAATCTGTTGAGAAGTTAAAATCTAAAAATAAACTTCTGAAATCTGAGAAGCTTGAGTTGATCTGCAAAAATAATGCTTTGGAATCAAAACTCAAAAACGTTAAGAATCCTTCAAATTCTAATTGCAAAAATTGTTTAAAATTGAAAACCAATCTTGTTCATCTCAATAAAAATATTCAAAAGTTTGAAAAGGAAATTCTGATCTTAAAAGAAAACAAGATTGAGTTATCAAATTTGAACAATCTTCTACAAAAGGAATTTGAAGTTTTTAAGACTGATATAAGTTCCAAATTTGAGATTGCTGAAAATGAAAATTTGGTGAGAAGTGATTTGATTTTGAAAGAACTTGAAAATGAGATTGAAAAATCCAAGATTTTTGAGTCTGAAAAACAAAAACGATTTGAATTTGAAATCTCGGAATCTCAAGCCAAAATTAGATTGCTTGAAAATGAGAATCTGGTTTTAAAACAGACCAATGCTGAACAGATGATCGCTATAAATAATTGCTCAAATTTATTAAAAGAAAATGGCGATCTAAAATCCAAAATTCAGCGATTAGAATTCACTTTGAATAAATTTTCTAATGGGGAAAAATCATTGAATATGTTGTTACAAAACCAAGTTTCTATTGGAAATAAATCGGGTCTTGGCTTCGGAAAAAATGATGTTCTTGGAAAAACAAATGAGTTTGAAAAACGGAATTCAATTGGTTTTAAAAATCCTTCAAATCATTTTGGAAATGTTTGTTTTGAAAATTTGAACTCTAACATTCTCAAAGGATTCTTAAATCAAAAACGTGATGTGTTTTTGATTGATAACAAATCATTTAAACAATCTTGGACCCCAAATAAAAATAAAACGGCTTCGACTAAACAGATTTGGGTCCCGAAAGGTACAAAGGTAGATTCGAATGGTTTGTTATATAAACGAGTTTGGGTACCAAAACAAATGGATACAACTGTGAGTGGTTTTACTAATTTTGTTCGACCACTTGATCATCTCAATCGATAGGTACCAAAGGAGGCTGAGGAACAACTGTGCTGAAAAGAGAAACTGATTCAAACTGCTTCACATCATTGAATCATCTACTGTTCCTTAACAAAGTCTGACGAGTTAGAGATCCACAATGTTTTCTGTGAATCAGGTATGATTTCTGATCTCAACCTTGTAAATATTTTTTATTGTTTACTCCTGGTTCTTCTACCCCTTTCTATTTTATTTTCTTCTATTTGTCCTTATTTGATTTGTCACTGCCATATCTTTGTTTATTCTGTGCTCCATTAACTTCCAATTGCAAAACTCATATTTGTCTGGAAATTCATTTTATTTGTAGAAAACTCTCGTGTTTGTAATCATTTCCAGATCTTGAATTTATTTGTGTAAATATCTGCAATTGTGTTGAAGTTTATTTTCCTAATTCTGAATTCATAACGGTGTTGTTGTATTCATGTCATATCTTGAACACTGTTAATTAATTTGAATTCTAAATTTTTGAAGATCTGAAAATTGATGGAATTTCACACACGTTTACTATTCTGAGTTTATTCTAATTCATTTTAGAAAAGCTCAAAATATTATACTCATTATAGCACTTTGTTATTTATCAGTTGTGACAATTCCAGTATTTTTTTTTGGATTGGCTTGAACCAGTGATACATCTTGAAAATCATAGTTAGTCATGATCATTATAGTTAAAATTTGTTTGTTTGAAATCATCTGAAACTATTGATATTCTGAATTATCACACACCTCCTAAATTTGAAATGATCAACCTTGTGTGACTGATTCATTATATCTCAAACTTAACATTGATTCAATTGATTTCAAATAAATTATTGTTTAATTGTGTAGATCATGAATACCTCTCAAATTTGATGTAAATGATCTGATATTTTTCTCTTGGGCTTGTAAGAAATAGTTCTGAGAAATTTTTGAAAAGTTCTTTTTTAAAATGGTCTTTGAAAATCATTGTTATTTCATGATTATTTGATTTGAATATATGTTTGTTTAAAATCATTTGAAATTATTGATTTATTGGATCTCACACATATCTTGAATCTGAAATATAACCTGGTGTGATTGATTCATTAAATCCTAATACTTTTACATTTCTTCAAATGATTTAAAATAGAGTATATTTGCAAATCTTGGATCATGAACCACCTTATGTGACCAACATCTTGACAAGTCTGTTGTGATACTGATTTCTCTGTGCTGCTCTGATACTGTTTTTTGAAAAATGTTTGTTTTGGAATCATGCTGCTCTGATTATAAGAAATTGATTTGTAAATATATTTTTTGGAGACTACAATTGGTATCAGATGTGCTGATTTTTTTTTGTATATATTTTAATCACTCTTGTCCTGTATAGCTCTCTATATTCCTCTTGTAATTAATTTTCAATTTTAAGATTATTTATTTTTATTCATTCAGAAATTGAAATCAATATCCAAATTGTTCTGTATTTATAATTCATCAAAATATATCAGAATCTGAAATTGTGATGAATTATGACTGCAATATATTTCACAACAAGAGGAGATTTTATCTGGATTTTCATGATGGTTGAATATTTATTATAATATCTTTGAACTGGCAATTATTTCACGACCATACTCATTATCTATCATCATTCTGCCATCCATGATATTTTTTTTTTTTTTTATAAATGTGGAGAGTTTAATATTTTTTAAAAAATCATCTTAAATAAACAGTGAAAATATTTGTGATGGAATTGTGGTTATGTTATTTTTCAGAATTAGTGATATTTGAAAATTTTCAATAACCCCGGTACAGTTGGTCATATTTCATAATATTATTAATTTAGAAATTTATTTCACATTCCATTTCTGTACCTACCACATTTCTATCATTCATATTGGTTGTATATACCGAGGAGTTTTTCTATTTAAAAGCTGAAAACGATAAATATTTAATTAATACATAAGTGTGTCTCTAACCTCATTTAAAAATCCAAGCTCTGGTCATGCATGGTTATGAGACAACTTATAATTTAAGCTGCGACTGACCTCATTTAAAAATCCAAGCTCTGGTTATGCGTGGTCAGGGTGCTCTTAAATCAAAAGAAAAAGAAAAGAAAATAATTTGCAAAAAATAAATTTTTATGTGAAATTCTCCTCAGTGTATAAAAACCAGTCTATCAATCCATCCTTCTATTCGGTGAAATATGTTGAAATTTTATGACGTATTATGATTTGTTGATTGATAGTTACTGGGATTTGAGATTATCTGATTTTGTCACTTAAGTTGAATTTATAATTATAGTCCAAATCCACCACAATATTTTGTGCTTTATCTTTTATAAAATTCTTTTGGAAAATAATTGAAAAATATTTTTTTAACTCTCTCCATAATATATAAAATTCATCGTAAATCCGTCATTTTCTCTACAATGTGAGATATGCCACCAGTTCTTAGTTTATTATGATTTTTGTTTGACTGGTTGAGATTTATGATGACTGTTCTTCCTCTTAAGCTGATATTGTATTTGTTAGTCATTTTTCATCTATATTCTGTATCCTTTTGATGATAACAAAAGGGGGAGAATGGGTTGAGATTTTGATTTATGAGTGAATAATTTATAAATATTTTTGAATAACATACATTCCACTCATGCACAGTTATAGGGGGAGTTGTCTGTTGTAGGGGGAGCTGATAAATAGGGGGAGTTCAATTTTTACTGTCAAACACATTTATTGTATACAAAATCTTTTATTTGTTTGTCATCATCAAAAGGGGGAGATTGTTGTATATAACGTTGTTGTATACACAATTATATGATTTTTGTTTGATGATAACAACCAAATAAATATTATTATAAATGTGTTTGAAATCGTACTATTAAATATATACATCACTGGCTGAAATATTGTATTTATGTTTAAATGGAATACGGCAATACAGACATTGATATACTGTATTCTATTTAAATTCAATATTCTATTTCAATAACACAACAGTACAAATCTTATAAACTCCACTATTTAAACACTCGCATAATATTTGTACTAATAAATAACAGAATGAAATAGACGAGTTTGTTTGACAACAATAAGATATTTTTTTTTTTATTTCAATCAAACTTGTGTATTACAAATTACAGTACAACTTCATTTCAGTGCACAGCTTTCCACTATAACACTCACACTCGTATATATATATAAATATTTTTGATCTCATACATTTCAATACACAATTTTACTCATTTACATATTGACACACTGGCTTCTTCAGTCTTCTGTCTTCACAACTTACAAGTCAGTCTTCACTTCACAGTCAGTCCAGTCTTCTTACCTGTCACATGAAACACACACACACACAGTATACTGCAATAGAAATAAATCTGAACACATGCAAATATAAAATTTTATTTTTAAAATTCTATTTGCCTCAGTTTTCTGGTGTGTTTCTCATCCTTTTTCACGACTTGATCTGATTTTTAAAACCATCAATCTGTGTCTAGACAACTTGTGATATTCACAATGATACACTGTAAATACCACAAGGCAGACAACATATATATCTCAAGCAGGGACAGGGACAACTCGTCTGATGGCTGCATGTACACACGTGTACACGTGTGCACTTCCACGCCAATCAGTACGCAGCTGAGGAGTAGCCACTAGGACTGTCTCGACTCAGTGAAATTGAAAACAAATATACAAAACCAAAGTGGTCAAGCACACAGCAAAGAAGTGAAATCATGGTGCAGCAATGTACATGGCTCAAGTGGACAATGCTAGCCATGTTCAAGACAGCCAAGAGTCAGGTCATGTGCACACAGCCAAGAAGGAGGCAGATACAGAAAGTCGAGCACAAGCATAAATTCAACATTTCAGGACAGTGGCATCAACACAAATTCAGTTTTTCAGCATGGGTACATTTTCAGTTTGGATGAATACATGGTATAGCAATAAGGTGGCAACATGGAATGCAAGCCAGCAAATACTCAAGCCAAAGGCAAATGATAATGGAGTGCAAGTGTATAAACCCAAGTTCACGTGAATGAATGGCAAGTTCAAACATATCAAGGTGGTTGTCAAGCATCATACATATAGATCAGCATGCAAAAGAGTAACAGCAAAGTGTATATGTGAACAAAGCATGTCAACACAGCTCAAAATGGCCGAGCACAATGAAACAAAGAGTACATGTCATTTTGGGTCAAGCATGTCAATACTGTATGGTGTAGCAGCAAAAACAAGGTGAAACATGTCAACTAAGTTCATGTTCATGGTAATGTGCATGGTGGTGTTACACAACAAAGATTAAGTGATGATATTTCAAGTGTATATGCATCAGATTTTCAGTCTACACGGCAACAGCAAGTGTGATATATGTGGTATATGTACACAGCATGAAAATAAACAAGTTCATGATCAAGACTGGTTCGAGATGGTCTGACCAGTCCAAGTTCACAAGCAAAACAGGGGCAATAGCAAGGAAAATGTGTCAGCAAGTTTGTGCAAGTACATCAAAGCATGGCAGATCAGTCAAATGCTATGGCATTATTCAAAAGTTCAATACTGCATGGGATGTTCAGACAAATGATCGAGCAGCAAATATGTAGTCCAGATTACAACAGATGTTCACAAAGCAGTAAAGACATGTATGGGTGTGCATATATAGTGCAGCAGCATGGTGCAAGTCTGTGCACAGATCAAGCAATGGATGGTGCAGCTCAATGTGTCAATGTATATATGCAAATATATATAATGGAGCAAATCCGTAAACGAGTCAAGCAGGAAATCTAAGCAATAGCAGTCACAAACTTGTGTGCTTTCAGATTTCCAGAAATGCATGTGTGAACATATCAGTTCATATATATTTAAAAAAAAGCAAAAATCAATTGCGAGATTAGTTTCCAGAAAAAGTTGTTTGGAAATCCAGTATGTATTTGGCAAGAAAGCAATTTCAGTATTCCAGAATTCAATAGCAGAAATTGTCAAGTTAAAGGGAAAAGTAATTTTCTGCTTTATCAATACTTTCCAGAAATCACATAACATATTTGGCAAGGTTACAACAGAGCATCGAATCAAGGGAACAAAATCATTTTTGGCAAGTTCTTATTGGGTTGAAATCAATCAAGAAATATTTGGCAACAGCTTATTTTTTTTATTTCAATTCATTCCAGATAACACCAACATTTTTTTTCTCTGGAAAGTTTTTTATTCATGGAAAATTTCAGCAAGAAATTTTCAGAAATTCTTTCAAATTTGGCAAGTGATTATAGGTTGAATCACAAATGACATGGAAGACCAGATTTCGTATTATATACTTTCAGAAATCAGATTGTGTTAAAAGGGGAAAATGAATTATTTCCAGTTTGCAGAAAATCAAGTTTAGGCAAGAAATTATCTCGGCAACTTATTCATCAATTCATACTCACGCAACAATTCAATCAAAGCAGATTTTTTTTGACCAAAAGGGGAAACCGAGCAAAGAAAAATCAGTCAAGACCACAATTTCATTCAAACCGATTTTATCACGCAAAAGTCAAAAGGGGAAACCGCAAATTAATCAGCCAAATCATCTCAAGTCACATACGAGGAAATCAGAGCTAATTAGGATTTTTAAAATCCTATAAACATCACCTACTTCATCATTGGGAAGGGCTATCGAAAATACAAGCTACAATTCAAAGAACAGAAATAAAAATTCAGGAGCACTCACAAATCTCAGGAGTTTTCGACCGCAACCCCAAGTCAGTGTAATCGAAGAAGGAGAATCAACTAATTCGACCCGCAAGAGAATTTCCAGAACATCCTTTTAATCGCAAATCAATTTTGGGGGATTCTCAGAGAAAACCCTAGTGCTGCCGCCATTTTTATTTCCTCAGAAGCAAAGTGATCGGGCAAAACAAATGAGGGGTGCAACACTTTGCAAATGGGTCGGCTATGGTTCTAAAGGATAAGGGGATGACCCTTATATTTTAATTCCTAGGGTTTTTAGTTATATATTCTTTTTCTTATTTTATTTTTGTTTTAATCTTTGTTTCTTTTGTAAACCGACCGAACAGTTTATAGATTCCGTAAAATCTAGGGGGAACCAGTTAGGGGTTTAACTGGCAGTTGACTAGTCTGTGTAAAACTAGGGGAAAGTCTGATTCAGGGGTTTGAATCAGTCTAGGGTTTTGAGCGTAGAGTTAGAATAGGAGCGAGAGTCGCGAGTGTACAAGGTCTTGTATGCGGGATCTGTTCTATCATCTAGTAGAAACCTTAGGAATGCAGCAGTAGGCAGGGTTTTGCCGAAGCTGGGTATATCTGTGTGTGATTTATTTTCTGCACTTTTATTTCTGCTGCATTCTGTGATCTGTTTTTATTTTAATATCCTGTCAATTTTTCAATTCAGTTTAAAACTGTGATAAACCCTATTCACCCCCCCCCCTCTAGGGTTAATCTAGATCCAACAATAAGATCTACTAAAGATGTACTATAAGATATGTAAATAGACAGGTTAAGTCTCATACTTGATCTGTCCCTACAACCAAAGAGTGAGCACATAGTAACACAATAAAATATGCTACTCAAAGAATAGTGTTGTGAAAAGCAGTAACAGTAGAAGTCGGCGCAGTCACAAGATGAGATAATCTAGTCTAGCCCTAATAGCTCCCATTACCAATCTCCTTTAAGCCCTATCGACGATAGTCTACCCAAGAAGTGAAGGTGTAAGTGATAAAGCAACCGCAAAAACCACCACACAAATCCTAACTATCACCTTCTAGAGTCATGAATACACTGATACTCATTTGGAAACCCCAATCAAGGACTAAAGGAAATCTCAGTTTTGGTAGAAATTCATGCTTGGCCAGCACATGCCCTTCTGGCCTCGATTTTCCACCTAGGGTACATGTAACGACCCAAGGATTTTCGGCTCGGAAATCGACATAAATACCTTTACCATACTCATGCCGACCCTCTCAACATCGGAAACACTGGATAGTTATTAGAAAGAAATTAGAGGGTGAGATAAGAAAGAAAGAAATATTAGACTAGAAGAAGAAGAAACAACACGACACGGAGTCTCACATCTCAGCGGAACAAAATACAATACAGAAATAAATCTTTATTGAGAGCTTTAGAAAATACTTATAGTATCAGAGCACAACACACATCTGGACAGTTATAATAACCTGTCCACATATACAACACAGCGGAATAGTAGTTATGTAATATAATATGTCTAAACTCTTCCAGCTCGCCTCTTCACAACATTCGACAACCTGAACCTGTACCACCCGGTATAATCCGAGCATTTACAAAACACGGGGTTAGTCTGGTGAACCAGAGTGAGATAAACTCGCACAGTATTAAGGTGGATCATCCAACTTGATTTTAAAGTTAAAAACCCTTTCGAAAGAAAATGATAATCGTAAGACCAAATCCACACATAAACACAGACGGTTTTTACCTTATGATAACCCAAAACATTTTTGAAACCAGTATCTTTCCTGATATTACAATAATGTCTAAATACAAGTAGATATCAATCTAGCGGAATGCTTGCATCTCACGCTCCACATATATAGTATACAATCAGAACCGCGGCGCTTATTGGAGATTGGATTCCGACTATGAAAAGGTATGGGACCACATGCCGATAGTGTATCTCTAGAGGCGAATACACTGGGTTCAACAAGAACATCTTGCAACCCGGCCGACGCATGACCGACCACTCATTTCGCTTGAGTGTATCGAATGTATATCACCGACAGTTGGGATCAGCAACCGTCTCCCGAAAAGGGAGAGCATCAAATATAGATTAAAGAATAAATAGGAATTTCTCTAGATATGTGATTATACACCCTAATGGGAGCGACCCTCATAGCCATGCTGCCTGCCCGTTTTTTGTCATTACCCGGTTGATGAGGCTTGAGGTCAGAGTTAATTTTTGAAACATCTGATCACCATTCACTTTGAATGCCACATCGTCAGATCCATCAGATATCACTAATTGACGTCCACAAAAATACTTTAGTTAGAAGCTAAGAGAACGGCAATTCCTCGCCGACATCTATAGCATGTTTGAAGAAATCAACGTACGAGACCCTTTGGAAATACTCTGTCAGTCATCCGTCCATACAAGTCATCCAGGAACAGGATGTACCGAAGGTACTCTCCTACTGCATCCAATATAGGAATCACCCCATGGATCAGTAGCGAGTAGTCCTTGCAACCCGTAGATTCCAACCACGACAGAATCACAGCTTATCTCTGCTTGCCAGGCAGAGAATATTAGCGGTTCTTCCGTTTATGAAAATCCACGGTCTTTACTGCTCCATCTCGATCCTCTTCTGATATCTTCACGTATTTGTTGGTCGGAATGGTTATCGAATATCAATACGATCCCGGTCTTTCCATACCAACAATCGTATTGGACAGGTTTGATAGTCGGTTATTTAACTATCAAAATATATAGTGTTTCAATCATGACACTCAAATGAGTTTACTAATTCGGTATTCAGCATCACTTGGCCCTTTCAAAATTTAATCAAATGCAACTTTAAAACTTTTAAATATCTTGATATTACGAATATAGCTCTTCGCTTCTGTTTTAACATAAGATTATATTTTAAACAAATCCATTATATTACTTAGGAAAAATCCTTTATCATATCCAGTCTTCTATTTTTACTTTCAAACTGGTGGCCACGTTATTACCTAATATTTGAAAATCCATTCAACCTGTTACTCATTAAACAATATTGCCGAATATCTTTTATTCCATTACTTGAACAATAACAAATATTTATTTGTATAAAATAAAACCCCAATCTTACATTTCCTTCTTACTAATTCCCTTTACTTCGTATGTTCTCCAAATTTCACCAACATCGCATTATTATTTTCTAATGGAAATAATAAATTATCACTGACCACTTTTACGATTACCAACTAATACCATCTTTAGATAATCCTGATGCCGTTCTTGTTGGGGTATTTTAATTACCTCTCAGACCTTGATCAAACAACGTTTTTATCCTTAAATAAATATAAGTTGTAATCAAAACCCAACATTCCATTTCAATTTCAAAACAATTTCCATCATAACTTGCATTTGGTTATACAACCCTATAACCCACTTCTTTACCCAAATTCGCTTTTACCAATCTGTTAGATTACATTTCTCCTTCGATCACTTCTTAAATGCATTTTCATTTAAAAATAAATTTTCTAAATTATCATTAATCAGGATAATAATTCCTTCAATCACTAACTACTGTAAAAGTAGTTAATCTCTTAATTAACTAAAGTAAATAGTAAATCTCTTTAAAAACCCTTATTTAAATTTAAACAATATTCATTAGACTATTTTAATCAAAACACGTCAATTTGATAATCACTTCTAATTAAATGGTCTATTTAATTAACTCTAAACTTGATTATCTTGTTAACCGATTCCAATTAATCCTCACTTTAAACTAATTAAAAGTATAATTAATTTAAATAAATTCCATTAATTGTTTCTTTTACAAACGATTGTCAAAGTTTAACCATTCGATTCATTTCTTATCCTCCTACTTGTAAATTTGATTAGCATCAGCATTCGCTTTATAAAATAAATTAATAACAAATCAAAGTCTTAAATAAATAAAATATTAATCTCTATTTAATAACTTTTATTCAAAATAATATATTTCAAAATCTAACTCCAGTTATAAATTATATTTTATAACTTCATCTCTATGGACTCACCTGACGGTGAATCAATATTTATAAAACGATTGATTTTATAGACCATACGCCGCCAAATACTCAACCAATACCGTTTATTGGTCTAAACCAAACATATGTTGAATATTCAGCCAATAATCAACAATCAAATCAATCATATTTAACTGACAATAAATAACAACCATTTAACACCAACCAAATAACAGAACAATTCAAACAATTAAGCACGTTTATGAATAAACGTGACCAACAGGGTGAGTTACCTCCGTTGGATCCAATCGTTAAAATAACAATTTGGTACTACACTGAAATTAAACACAGTTTAATAATGTATAATTAGCAAACAAGTCAACCATCAGCAAATAGAGCACACAAAATAAAAACCCAATTTATATAAATAGGTTAACTGAGTGAGTTTAACTCACCTTGAGTTGGTTCGTTGAACTGTGCAGTTTCAATAAAATTAAACGGTAGTTTAATTCTACTGAAAAATGCTGTTGCTTCCAATCTTGTCCAAATTAATTCGATGATGTAGTGTTCGCCATCCTGATCGTAACTCATCTCGAACCGTCCAGTTTTGATAATATTTCAACAAGTTATTAATTATTTAAGTTATTCTAATTAGATAATATTTAATCTTAATTATCAATTAATATAATTGACTAATTACTTAATTAAGGCATTATTAACTAATTACATTTTGATTAAAACGGGCGATCCTTTTCTTCACTGTTTTAGTTTGTTCCACATTGACTCATCATCAGCCCTGCATCCAGTTCACGATTTAGTGTATACATGACTTAAGAAATATGATAATCATTACTTAATTAAACATGTTCAAATTTAATTACATGGTTATTAAAATTAGACCGAACCAATTCAAAGGTCAACATGCCCAACTTCGATTGTTTAAAATCCTTTCTTCGCATTTGTTTTCCTTAAGATTACTTCTAACATTACTAAAAATAGGACTTAGAATTAATTGGTTCCCTCACTTTCGAATTGTCAGATACCACGTTTCCTTTCAATATGAAGTTCTGGGTTTAAACCAACACACTAGTAATTCATGATTAAAGGTTTAATTGGTAATTTATTTCAGTTAACCAAAAATTTCTAAACTAATATATTACTCAGTTATATACGTTGAGCCCAGCCGATCCGTTTTCTTATGCCTCTTCCCAAAACTTCCTTCGTTTGCAAAGATAACCCATCACGATTGCTCGTCCATCTATTCCTCAACGCTACACCAAAATCTGGCCACCGAAATTCCATCAGCCACCATTGCTGAACCCGCTTGACCTCCTTCATTTTCTACCCCGAAACTCAAGTCTTCTGGTCAAGCCATTCTCCCCAGAGAACCCCACAAATGATGCTACCTTGGAGACGAATTCTGGCCATGCCGAAGACTTATACCCAATCCCCACCATTGATCGGGTTAAACTCGTTGAGTAGGAGAACATTTTAGTTGGAAACTTCATGATTTATTTCATGGATAAGCAGAAAAATTTGGAAGAAGATTGGAACGTTTCCTTCGTTGATTTCGTTTTCTGGAGGCGGCGTAAGCGAATTAGGTTTACACGAGCTGTTTATATAGGGTCAGGACCAAAATGTTAATATTATATTAGTTTATTTTTTTATGAAACTTCATCATAAAGTAGTTGATTAAAACCTCTACAAACGATCTCTGTCTTCTGATAAAAAAAGCTATTCTTGGTGTAAAAAAGGTATTCCGGACCCAATGGGACAAGTTTTGTCGAAATCCGAGATCGTTTGAAAAAAATTCCCTTATAAAACCACAAATAAACACGCGTTTAATTTTTCCACGATCACTAGGTAAATCAAATCAATTCGAAACTTTAAAATCTTACAATAATTTGTTGATACGAACCCAACGGCACCAGTTTCGTCGCATTCTGAGACTGTTTCCCCGGTAGGCTATTTTTATCACGCACCGCAATGCCATTTTTAATGCCAAATTTGTCGGTCTCTAAAAGTAACAAACTATATACCTATCCTGACTCAAATCGATGATACAAACTCAATGGAATTGGTTTCGCGGCCTAATTCAATCGTATGTTCAAGTTATACCCAAATATATCTTTATTAATTTAAATACGCTATAGAAAATGAACGGGCGTTTGTGGCTACCGTGGTCACATACGACATCGGTTTTCCACGCCATTCGCCACCGTACAATAATTTAACGTTACGTTCCCAATGAAACTGATTTCGTCGAAAACGGTGTCCGTTTGCAAAACGGCTATTTTAAAGGCCTATAATTAAATAACGATTTCCACAGCGATTATTTCAAATTTTGATTTGGCCATAACTTACTATTTATAATACGAAATCTGAATTTTTCTCTTTCATATGAAAATTATCGTCAATACGGTTCCAACGTGTCTTGTTTCACAGAAATCCGACTTATAACGGATCCTGTATTCTCTGTTGAAGTTCAAAACCAAATATTACGAACTGCCGCGCCATTTCGAGCTTGTTTTATATTATATAAATTATATAACGTTCGAACTTCGTTTAAATAACGAATTAAATATTAAAATCCAATTATATTCCAAATATAATATTTAAAATAAATAAATTAAATTAAATATTTGACGGGCAAAAACACGAGTCGTTACATTCTTCCCCCCCTTAAAATAATTTCGTCCTCGAAATTGCTGAGGTAAGAAAGAACGTTACAACCCATAAATTTTAAAATCCAATTTATTTTAAATCATAATCAATTCAATATTATAAATAAATATTTATTTTCAAAAATATCGAAAATTTTCTAACGCCTTAAATTTCCGAAAAATTTCGCCAGCACCTCCTTTGTATGGCTCAATCGGTACAACTACAACTCGCCTTTCTAGGCCTTCTCCAATCCAAAAGAAAATAAAACAGCCAAGCGGCTTGCCAAATAGGCTCATAAGTCACCAAACCCATATAAAAAGAAACGTGTGCCTTTTTGTCGGGCATATCATTATATCCTTTCCGTCTGCTACCCTGTCAGCATGTACAAATGCATTTCCAAACAAAATTCCAATTTTATCCTCAAAACCAAATCCTTCACGCGTCCAAGCCAAATTCCATTCTTAACTCAATTCCCATCCATTATCAATTTCAACTCTTAACTTACCAGTCCAACACCATTCCAGATTCCTGTCTCACATTTCAAATCTGATTCTACTTGATATATTATATTCCGATTTAATTTCCAGTTAATTAGTTTCAATTCGATTCATATTTACTTTCCCAATTTCTATTTAATTTTGCTTTTGTTCAACAATTTCCCTGGGAGTTTTTAAACAGTTCAGCTCTTTCAAAAATCAAATATTCCTTTTTAGGATTCAAAACAACTTGTTTTTCTTAAAGCAATTCAAAACAAGATTTTTGGTAGTAATCCGTCACTTAGAACTCGGAAATGAACACTAATGGTGTGGCCAACATCATCAGATTTAATTCCCAGCTACTGAAGTGAGTTCAATACTATATCACTTATCAAAACCGTATTTAAACATTTCATTTTGAAATCTATTTCAAAATACTATTCATGATGCTTATAAACCAATTTAAAATCTCCCAGGATCTTAAAATTTCTCATATATTTAACCCAATTTCATTTGCAAATTCCTTTTCCACTTTTAGGAATTTTAATCCCTATTCCGATTTTAATTTCAGATTTTATGAATCTGCTTTTATATTATACGAATTCTAATTGGTTATTTATATAACCATTTCAATTATAATCAATCGACACATCCAATATACTATAATACTTCAAATATTAATCATCCTTTTATATTAAAATATTATTTGGGTAAATTTATTTCATTTACCCTCTTTCAAAACATACTACGTCGGTTTATCGTACTTGAGTGTTTAGAAACTCCTATCGATACCGTGGATCAATCTAATTGACCAGAACTCATAAACAACTCAACCAATAAATCTCCCCAATATAAAAACAATTTTTTTTATAAAATCTACAAGTACGTTCACACATAAATATATACTCAGCTCAATCTAGGGTATTGCTAACCCCATATCTACTGAGTCACGCCATAGAGCCAAGGTAATTACTTAACCTTCAGCTCTGATACCACGGTAACGACCCAAGGATTTTCGGCTCGGAAATCGACATAAATACCTTTACCATACTCATGCCGACCCTCTCAACACCGAAAACACTGGATAGTTATTAGAAAGAAATTAGAGGGTGAGATAAGAAAGAAAGAAACATTAGAATAGAAGAAGATGAAACAACACGATACGGAGTCTCACATCGCAGCAGAACAAAATATAATACAGAAATAAATCTTTATTGAGAGCTTTAGAAAATACTTATAGTATCAGAGCACAACACACATCGGACAGTTATAATAACCTGTCCTCATATACAGCACAGCGGAATAGTAGTTATGTAATATAATATGTCTGAACTCTTCCAGCTCGCCTCTTCACAGCATTCGACAACCTGAACCTGTACAACCTGGTATAATCCGAGCATTTACAAAACAACCGGTTAGTCTGGTGAACCAGAGTGAGATAAACTCGCACAGTATTAAGGTGGATCATCCAACTTGATTTTAAAGTTAAAACCCTTTCGAAAGAAAATGATAGTCGTAAGACCGAATCCGCACATAAACACGGACGGTTTTTACCTTACGATAACCCAAAACATTTTTGAAACCAGTATCTTTTCTGATATTACAATAATGTCTAAATACAAGTAGATATCAATCTAGCGGAACGCTTGCATCTCACGCTCCTCATATATAGTATACAATCAAAACCGCGGGCGCTTATTGGAGATTGGATTCCGACTATGACAAGGTATGGGACCACCTGCCGATAGTGTATCTCTAGAGGCGAATACACTGCGTTCAACCAGAACATCTTGCAACCCGGCCCACGCATGACCGACCACTCATTTCGCTTGAGTATCGAATGTATATCACCGACGGTTGGGATCAGCAACTGTCTCCCGAAAAGGGACAGCATCGAATATAGATTAAAGAATAAATAGGAATTTCTCTAGATAGGTGATTATACACCCTAATGGGAGCGACCCACATAGCCATGCTGCCTGCCCGATTTTTGTCATTACCCGGCTGATGAGGCTTGAGGTCAGAGTTAATTTTTGAAACATCTGATCACCATTCACTTTGAATGCCACATCGTCAGATCCATCAGATATCACTAATTGACGTCCACAAAAATACTCTAGTTAGAAGCTACGAGAACGGCAATTCTCAGCCAACAACTATAACATGTTTGAAGAAATCAACGTACGTGACCCTTTGGAAATACTCTGTCAGTCATCCGTCCATACAAGTCATCCAGGAACAGGATGAACCGAAGGTACTCTCCTACTGCATCCAATATAGGAATCACCCCATGGATCAGTAGCGAGTAGTCCTTGCAACCCGTAGATTCCAACCACGACAGAATCACAGCTTATCTCTGCTTGCCAGGCAGAGAATATTAGCGGTTCTTCCGTTTATGAAAATCCACGATCTTTACTGCTCCATCTCGATCCTCTTCTGATATCTTCACGTATTTGTTGGTCGGAATGGTTTTCGAATATCAATTCGATCCCGGTGTTTCCATACCAACAATCGTATTGGACAGGTTTGATAGTCGGTGATTTAACTATCAAAATATATAGTGTTTCAATCATGACACTCAAATGAGTTTACTGATTCAGTATTCAGCATCACTTGGCCCTTTTAAAATTTAATGAAATGTAACTTTAAAACTTTTAAATATCTTGATATTACGAATATAGCTCTTCACTTCTATTTTAACATGAGATTATATTTTAAACAAATCCATTATACTACTTAGGAAAAATCCTTTATCATATCCAGTCTTCTATTTTTACTTTCAAACTGTTGGCCACGTTATTACCTAATATTTGAAAATCCATTCAACCTGTTACTCATCAAACAATATTGCCGAATATCTTTTATTCCATTACTTGAACAATAATAAATATTTATTTGTATAAAATAAAACCCCAATCTTACATTTCCTTCTTACTAATTCCCTTTACTTCGTATGTTCTCCAAATTTCACCAACATCGCACTATTATTTTCTAATGGAAATAATAAATTATCACTGACCACTTTTACGATTACCAACTAATATCATCTTTAGATAATCCTGATGTCGTTCAAGTTGGGGTATTTTAATTACCTCTCAGACCTTGATCAAACAACGTTCTTTTCCTTAGATAAATATAAGTTGTAATCAAAACCCAATATTCCATTTCAATTTCAAAACAATTTCCATCATAACTTGGATTTGGTTAAACAACCCTATAACCCACTTCTTTACCCAAATTCGCTTTTAACAGTCTGTTAGATTACATTTCACCTTCGATCACTTCTTAAATGCATTTTAATTTAAAAAGAAATTTTCTAAATTATCATTAATCAGGATAATAACTCCTTCAATCACTAACTACAGTAAAAGTAGCTAATCTCTTAATTAACTAAAGTAAATAGTAAATCTCTTTAAAAACCCTTATTTAAATTTAAACAATATTCATTAGACTATTTTAATCAAAACACATCAATTTGATAAGCACTTCTAATTCAAAATGGTCGATTTAATTAAATCTAAACTTGATTATCCCGTTAACCAATTCCAATTAATCCTCACTTAAAACTAATTAAAAATATAATTAATTTTAATAAATTCCATTAATTGTTTCTTTTACAAACGATTATCAAAGTTTAACCATTCAATTCATTTCTTATCCTACTTGTAAATCTGATTAACATCAGCATTCACTTTATAAAATAAATTAATAACAAATCAAAGTCTTAAATAAATAAAATATTTATCTCTCTTTAATAACTTTTATTCAAAATAATATATTTCAAAATCTAACTCCAGTTATAAATTAGATTTTATAACTGCATCTCTATGGACTCACCTGACGGTGAATCAATATTTATAAAACGATTGATTTTATAGGCCATACGCCGCCAAATACTCAACCAATACCATTTATTGGTCTAAACCAAACATATGTTGAATATTCAGTCAGTAATCAACAATCAAATCAATCATATTTAACTGACAATAAATAAAGACCATTTAACACCAACCAAATGACAGAACAATTCAAACAATTAAGCACGTACATGAATAAAAGTGACCAACAGGGTGAGTTACCTCCGTTGGATCCAATCGTTAAAATAACGATTTGGTATTTCACTGAAATTAAACACAGTTTAATAATGTATAATTAGTAAACAAGTCAACCATCAGCAAACAGAGCACACAAAATAAAAACCCAATTTACATAAATAGGGTAACTGAGTGAGTTTAACTCACCTTGAGTTGGTTCGTTGAACTGTGCAGTTTCAATAAAATTAAACGGTAGTTTAATTCTACTAAAAAATGCCGTTGCTTCCAATCCTGTCCACATTAATCCTATGATGTAGTGTTCGCCATCCTGATCGTAACGCATCTCGAACCGTCCAGTTCTGATAATATTTCAACAAGTAATCAATTATTTAAGTTAATCTAATTAGATAATATTTAATCTTAAATATCAATTAATATAATTGACTAATTACTTAATTAAGGCATTATTAACTAATTGCATTTTGATTAAAATGGGCGATCCTTTTCTTCACTGTTTTAGTTTGTTCCACATTGACTCATCATCAGCCCTGCATCCAGTTCACGATTTAGTGTGTAACGACCCAGGATTTTAGGGCCAAGTTAAAATTTATTTAAGTAATTTTAAATGAGTTTTGATATTTAAAATAATCTATTTTAAATAATAAGGATCACAAATTTGGTTCAAATCGAAGTTAGAATGAATAAATTAATTTTAAATATAAAAAGAGCTAGAAATGGCGCGGTAGTTTGAAAAGTCAAACTTGAACTTTGACTAACCATACAGGATGCAAAATTTAACGGATTTTAGTAAAACCAAAAATATTAGAATCTATTTAAAAATATCTTTCCAACGAATCCGAAAAATCGAAATTTCATAGCGGAAATCAAAAGTTATGGCTAATTCAATTTTTAGAAAGGTCGGTGGGTAATTTGCATAAGACAAAAATGCTACTTTTCACATATGTAGGAATTTGAACTCGAAACCACTTCCATTGGTTTCAGAATGACGTTTCTGCATTGAAAAACAGTAAACACTTATATGTTTCGAGTTTCAGAAATTATTTGTTTAAAATGTATTTTTAATATTAAATATATTCGCCTTGAAAATAGCCATTTTTCAAAAAGTCTCAGAATTGAACGAAACGAATTTTGTTGTGATCGTATCGGCATAAGAAAGCCAAAAATAATTTTTCCGGATTTTTCCGACTTCGTATGTGGCCCCGGCAAAATTATATATACGTTTGTATTAAAAATAAAAGATTTATTTTAAAATAAAAGAAAACCATACTGTAACTTCAGAATTGGACCATGGGAATAGCGCCATCGCGTTCAGAAGACGTCAAAACATTAAGTTCGACAGTCGTTGAGCGTGAATCGGAGGTCGTATGTGAAAACGGTATTTTCTTGAATTAAATAATTAATTTAATAATTAAATAAAACCCTAAAATACACGTATAAATACCCGTATACGTGAACAGTACCTTCTTCCTCCTCGTCAAATTCAAGCCGCCGAAACCCATTATTGATCAAAATTTCAAACTCACTTTTCTCCCTCGTCTCTTAACGAAATTCAGCATACCATATACCGTTTCGAAGCTCTCTCCGAGCTCTACGTTCTCCGACAAATCTCAGCCTCCCTCGTGCCCTGTAGCTCCGCCACCGAGCCCGCAAACATCCGCCGCACGCAGCCCCGTGGGCCCCACCACGTTCGACCGAGCTCCACCCCCTTCTGGCCGCACCTAGATCTCTCCAAGGCGGTCATTCTCCAAAAAACGGCGTCCAAAACCGTTCAGTAAATCAAAAGTTATCGCGATTTGAAGTTTTGAACAAATTCTGAAATTGAGTTATGCTTCAGATTTTGTAACGCTTTTAAGCGTGGCAGAAACAGTTGTTAAAAGTCTGTTTGATTTAAAACATCAATAACTTATGCATATAAACACCGATTCTGAAAATTTCAGATCCGGTGGAACCGTGACTTCGAATACCACTTTAATACAGAGCAATTGGGAACAAACTCTAATCTAATTGAGGTGAGAATCCTATTTATTTTATTTAAGTAATTATATTTTGATTATGGATGTTCGCATTCATAATCATATATGTTTGTGAATCTGCTAAGATATAAACTGTATGTGAATCTGCTATGACTTAATCTGTATGCGTATGCTAGGACAAAACTCACTGTATGTTGAGATGTTACAATATAAAATTAAATATATTAAAATCGTTCATGTATGTTGTGTGACATGTTGATATGTCAAAATTAAATATATTAAAATCGTTCAGGTATGTTGTGTGACATGTTTATATGTTAAAATTTAATATATCAAAATTGTTCATTGTATGTTATATTAACATTTTTATATATATTAAAAATAGAAAATGTTGGAAATGTTCATCGTAGGATAAAATTGACATTTTTGTCAATATTAAAATAAGAAATGGTTCATGTATGATGTAAATTGACACTTTTGTCAATATCAAAATAAGAAAATGAACACCGTATGTAAATTGACACTTTTGTCAATATCAAAATAAGAAAATGAACACCGTATGTAAATTGACACTTTTGTCAATATCAAAATAAGAAAATTAGCACCGTATGTTGAATGGACAAATTTGTGTATTTATAAAAAAAGAATTGGTCGTTATATGTGAATGATTATATTTTGTTCATTTATAAAATAAGAAAGCACTATATGTTAAAGAATTATATTTTTGTGTCGTTAACAAAATAGAATTTGTCGCTATGTTAAAGAATTATATTTTGTGTCATTATTCAAAATAAAATTTGTCGCTATGTGAAACGAACCATTTTTTGTTCGTTAATAAAAATAGAATTAGGCGCTATATGTAATGAACTAATATTTTGTTCATTAGTAACAACAAGCAAGCACCGTATGTTGAGTGAATATATTTTGTTCATTATCAAAAGAAGAAAGCATCGTATGTTAATGAACCATATTTTGTTCATTATTAAAACTAAAAATAGCATAGTATGTTAATGAACTATATTTTGTCCATTATATAAAATAGAAGATGGCACTACATAAAAATAGCATATCTGTCATGTTATCAAATAGAAAAAATGCATTGTATGCATAGCATATTATTTTTGTCAAAATAGAAAAAATGCATTGTATGCATAGCATATTATTTTGTCAAAATAGAAAAGTAGAAACTTGCATTGCATAAAATGATATTTTGTCAAAATAGAAAAGTAGAAACTTGCATTACATAAAATGATATTTTGTAAAAATAGAAAAGTAGAAACTTGCATTTAAAAATGATATTTTGTCAAAATAGAAAAGTAGAAACTTGCATTGCACAAAATGATATTTTGTCAAAATAGAAAAGTAGAAACTTGCATTGCATAAAATGATATTTTGTCAAAATAGAAAAGTAGAAACTTGCATTACATAAAATGATATTTTGTAAAAATAGAAAAGTAGAAACTTGCATTGCACAAAATGATATTTTGTCAAAATAGAAAAGTAGAAACTTGCATTACATAAAATGATATTTTGTAAAAATAGAAAAGTAGAAACTTGCATTTAAAAATGATATTTTGTCAAAATAGAAAAGTAGAAACTTGCATTTAAAAATGATATTTTGTAAAAATAGAAAAGTAGAAACTTGCATTTAAAAATGATATTTTGTCAAAATAGAAAAGTAGAAACTTGCATTGCACAAGATGATATTTTGTAAAAATAGAAAAGTAGAAACTTGCATTGCACAAAATGATATTTTGTCAAAATAGAAAAGTAGAAACTTGCATTGCACAAGATGATATTTTGTAAAAATAGAAAAGTAGAAACTTGCATTACATAAAATGATATTTTGTAAAAATAGAAAAGTAGAAACTTGCATTTAAAAATGATATTTTGTCAAAATAGAAAAGTAAGAACTTGCATTTAAAAATGATATTTTGTAAAAATAGAAAAGTAGAAACTTGCATTTAAAAATGATATTTTGTCAAAATAGAAAAGTAAGAACTTACATTTAAAAATGATATTTTGTCAAAATAGAAAAGTAGAAACTTGCATTGCACAAAATGATATTTTGTCAAAATAGAAAAGTAGAAACTTGCATTGCATAAAATGATATTTTGTCAAAATAGAAAAGTAGAAACTTGCATTGCACAAAATGATATTTTGTCAAAATAGAAAAGTAGAAACTTGCATTGCATAAAATGATATTTTGTCAAAATAGAAAAGTAGAAACTTGCATTACATAAAATGATATTTTGTAAAAATAGAAAAGTAGAAACTTGCATTTAAAAATGATATTTTGTCAAAATAGAAAAGTAAGAACTTGCATTTAAAAATGATATTTTGTCAAAATAAAAAAGTAAGAACTTGCATTTAAAAATGATATTTTGTCAAAATAGAAAAATAGGAAGTTGCATTGCACAAAATAATATTTTGTCAAGTTAGAACGTTATATAGAAATGCATTGTATGCATAATATTTTGTCAAGTTAGAACGTTATATAGAAGTGCATTGTATGCATATAATATTTTGTCATGTTAGAGAAATAGAAATACATTGTATGCATAATATTTTGTCAAGTTAGAACGTTATATAGAAATACATTGTATGCATATAATATTTTGTCATGTTAGAGAAATAGAAATACATTGTATGCATAATATTTTGTCAAGTTAGAACGTTATATAGAAGTGCATTGTATGCATAATATTTTGTCAAGTTAGAAAAATAGAAATGCATTGTATGAATATATTATTTTGTCATGTTAGAAAAATAGAGAAATGCATTGTATGAAACTATCATTTTTGATATATTAAAAATAGAGAATTGCATTGTATGTAAACTATCATTTCTGATATGTTGAAAATATAGAATTTCCTTGTATGTAAAATATGAAAATATACACCGTATGATTCATTGGCATTTTTGTTAATATCAGAAATAAGGAATGTACTGTAGGATAAATTAACATTATTTTCAATGTTAAATATAAAGAAAATTCCACCGTATGATAGTTACACTATTTTATAATGATAAGATTTAGAGAACTTGACCGTAGGAAGAATATATATTATTTATAATGTATATAAAGAGAGAATTCACCCCGTAGGAAGAATTAACATTATTTATAATGTAAATAAAAGAAATGAAATGTATGTAAGAATAACATTATTTATAATGTTAAACGAAAGGTAAGGAACTGTATTGAAACATTAAAATTAATTATATTAAAATAATTAAGGCAAGAATTAATCGTTATAAAATAAAATAACGATATGAAATATGTTTTTCTCAAAATATATGAATGCGAGATTATTTGGAAAGTCCGGGTTAATCCCATTCCAAATGATCGTACGATTCCAAGAATTCAAGTATGAAGACGGCGCATGAAGACCGTAAATCTCCCCTCGAATGGACAACGATCAAGACTCTGAATTGGTTTGCTCCCAATTCAAGGGTCGGGGTAATTGCCCAAACGTACGTGTTGATTTCACGGGTTTGACCCTAGTTCAGACCTAGAGCATGGGTATAAATGGATAGTGTGTCTGACATCGTACCCCACAAAATATTATGTTGTTGATATTCAGTTAATATATAAACGATTGGTGGTAGAGAATTTATTCTCTACTTAACACCCGTTTATATAGTGACGGAAGATCAATAGTACGATATGGAGTGACGGTGTGGCATACTAAGATGCAATGATCAGGGTTTCTTGTTGAAAAGCAGAACCTTGTGGTATGAAGAACATGACTTCACGAGCCTCACAAACCGGTAGAGTCTAAAAAGGGGGAAGGGAACGCAGGGAAAGTAGCACGTTTCTTTCTAGTTAGTAGTCATTTTACTTTTGAAGGATGATGAAATGAGGCGCCTCGGATAGGTCCTATAGGACCGGGGAACGTGTGCTTAGGAATTGCCAATCCTCTAAGCTGTATGTGAGGACCGGCCCTGCAGTTTTCCAAGGGTTCTTTGCGGGGAATCCTGGGGCATTAACTAGAGTGTCCCGAATCGGTAAGGAGTCCTCCCTAGCCTGGACTCATGATGGAAACCCAAATTTCCAATACGACCCCGACGAATTTGTTTGTATTACTAGTACGGAGGCATAATATATGGGTACCTATGCTTCCTAGGATTAATACATTGCTTTGAATTGTTTTAAAACATATACACCCTAATAATAGTATTAGTTTCGTATTTGGCGTATTTAGCATGTTTAACCACCATAAGGTAAAACTCTATCCTCTTGGTGTGCGTTGCATTATGTGATGGGACCTGAGTCTTATGGTGGTTCCATTTTTCAAAAGACATTGCGTTTTGTTACGTTTTACTTATCTGTATTGACACTATAGTTATGCACGACAATCCATTGGTACAACCCGTTCCGCGTTAGCGGCGTGGTCTTTGGATTTGCCTTATTAGTATAAGTTATTTAAGAATTCTCACACCAGTCCTTGTTGCTGGCGAACAGTTTTTAGAAAGGTCGGTGATTGATGACATTATATTTTTCCGCTGCTATAATGTTATTACTCTATGAATCTCCTTTGCTATATTGTATCTGTGTTCTGTTTTATTGTATTTATGTTGTATTCCATATGATGTCTCCCTGCTTTCACCCGTGGAAGTTTTGGGGCTGTCACAGTTGGTATCAGAGCTTTGGTTTACAAAGCGGAGTACAACATATCTATAATAATTCGTTTACATAGAATCACTATATTCTATGGCGAACAGTTCATGAGATACATAATAGCCAGTCACTTTATCGTCATCTTTTCATTCATCCTTCGATCTTTTCTATCTCTTAGAATCACCATTTCAGTTGTTTTGACTCTTCCCTTGATCGTGCATTCGAAGAAGACTAAGAGAAGTGGCGATGCTCAATTGGCACCAGTGTACGAAGGAGCGAAAGGACCAACTTCTTCGGTGGAAAGCCTGATGTTATAGGCGGTACTATTTCTGTTTCTCCTCTTTTATTTTCTTTTTCCTTTTCGGGGACGAAAAGTTCTTAAGTGGGGGAGATTGTAACGACCCAGGATTTTAGGGCCAAGTTAAAATTTATTTAAGTAATTTTAAATGAGTTTTGATATTTAAAATAATCTATTTTAAATAATAAGGATCACAAATTTGGTTCAAATCGAAGTTAGAATGAATAAATTAATTTTAAATATAAAAAGAGCTAGAAATGGCGCGGTAGTTTGAAAAGTTGAACTTGAACTTTGACTAACCATACAGGATGCAAAATTTAACGGATTTTAGTAAAACCAAAAATATTAGAATCTATTTAAACATATCTTTCCAACGAATCCGAAAAATCGAAATTTCATAGCGGAAATCAAAAGTTATGGCTAATTCAATTTTTAGAAAGGTCGGTGGGTAATTTGCATAAGACAAAAATGCTACTTTTCACATATGTAGGAATTTGAACTCGAAACCACTTCCATTGGTTTCAGAATGACGTTTCTGCATTGAAAAACAGTAAACACTTATATGTTTCGAGTTTCAGAAATTATTTGTTTAAAATGTATTTTTAATATTAAATATATTCGCCTTGAAAATAGCCATTTTTCAAAAATTCTCAGAATTGAACGAAACGAATTTTGTTGTGATCGTATCGGCATAAGAAAGCCAAAAATAATTTTTCCGGATTTTTCCGACTTCGTATGTGGCCCCGGCAAAATTATATATACGTTTGTATTAAAAATAAAAGATTTATTTTAAAATAAAAGAAAACCATACTGTAACTTCAGAATTGGACCATGGGAATAGCGCCATCGCGTTCAGAAGACGTCAAAACATTAAGTTCGACAGTCGTTGAGCGTGAATCGGAGGTCGTATGTGAAAACGGTATTTTCTTGAATTAAATAATTAATTTAATAATTAAATAAAACCCTAAAATACACGTATAAATACCCGTATACGTGAACAGTACCTTCTTCCTCCTCGTCAAATTCAAGCCGCCGAAACCCATTATTGATCAAAATTTCAAACTCACTTTTTTCCCTCGTCTCTTAACGAAATTCAGCATACCATATACCGTTTCGAAGCTCTCTCCGAGCTCTACGTTCTCCGACAAATCTCAGCCTCCCTCGTGCCCTGTAGCTCCGCCACCGAGCCCGCAAACATCCGCCGCACGCAGCCCCGTGGGCCCCACCACGTTCGACCGAGCTCCACCCCCTTCTGGCCGCACCTAGATCTCTCCAAGGCGGTCATTCTCCAAAAAACGGCGTCCAAAACCGTTCAGTAAATCAAAAGTTATCGCGATTTGAAGTTTTGAACAAATTCTGAAATTGAGTTATGCTTCAGATTTTGTAACGCTTTTAAGCGTGGCAGAAACAGTTGTTAAAAGTCTGTTTGATTTAAAACATCAATAACTTATGCATATAAACACCGATTCTGAAAATTTCAGATCCGGTGGAACCGTGACTTCGAATACCACTTTAATACAGAGCAATTGGGAACAAACTCTAATCTAATTGAGGTGAGAATCCTATTTATTTTATTTAAGTAATTATATTTTGATTATGGATGTTCGCATTCATAATCATATATGTTTGTGAATCTGCTAAGATATGAACTGTATGTGAATCTGCTATGACTTAATCTGTATGCGTATGCTAGGACAAAACTCACTGTATGTTGAGATGTTACAATATAAAATTAAATATATTAAAATCGTTCATGTATGTTGTGTGACATGTTGATATGTCAAAATTAAATATATTAAAATCGTTCAGGTATGTTGTGTGACATGTTTATATGTTAAAATTTAATATATCAAAATTGTTCATTGTATGTTATATTAACATTTTTATATATATTAAAAATAGAAAATGTTGGAAATGTTCATCGTAGGATAAAATTGACATTTTTGTCAATATTAAAATAAGAAATGGTTCATGTATGATGTAAATTGACACTTTTGTCAATATCAAAATAAGAAAATGAACACTGTATGTAAATTGACACTTTTGTCAATATCAAAATAAGAAAATGAACACCGTATGTAAATTGACACTTTTGTCAATATCAAAATAAGAAAATTAGCACCGTATGTTGAATGGACAAATTTGTGTATTTATAAAAAAAGAATTGGTCGTTATATGTGAATGATTATATTTTGTTCATTTATAAAATAAGAAAGCACTATATGTTAAAGAATTATATTTTTGTGTCGTTAACAAAATAGAATTTGTCGCTATGTTAAAGAATTATATTTTGTGTCATTATTCAAAATAAAATTTGTCGCTATGTGAAACGAACCATTTTTTGTTCGTTAATAAAAATAGAATTAGGCGCTATATGTAATGAACTAATATTTTGTTCATTAGTAACAACAAGCAAGCACCGTATGTTGAGTGAATATATTTTGTTCATTATCAAAAGAAGAAAGCATCGTATGTTAATGAACCATATTTTGTTCATTATTAAAACTAAAAATAGCATAGTATGTTAATGAACTATATTTTGTCCATTATATAAAATAGAAGATGGCACTACATAAAAATAGCATATTTGTCATGTTATCAAATAGAAAAAATGCATTGTATGCATAGCATATTATTTTTGTCAAAATAGAAAAAATGCATTGTATGCATAGCATATTATTTTGTCAAAATAGAAAAGTAGAAACTTGCATTGCATAAAATGATATTTTGTCAAAATAGAAAAGTAGAAACTTGCATTACATAAAATGATATTTTGTAAAAATAGAAAAGTAGAAACTTGCATTTAAAAATGATATTTTGTCAAAATAGAAAAGTAGAAACTTGCATTGCACAAAATGATATTTTGTCAAAATAGAAAAGTAGAAACTTGCATTGCATAAAATGATATTTTGTCAAAATAGAAAAGTAGAAACTTGCATTACATAAAATGATATTTTGTAAAAATAGAAAAGTAGAAACTTGCATTGCACAAAATGATATTTTGTCAAAATAGAAAAGTAGAAACTTGCATTACATAAAATGATATTTTGTAAAAATAGAAAAGTAGAAACTTGCATTTAAAAATGATATTTTGTCAAAATAGAAAAGTAGAAACTTGCATTTAAAAATGATATTTTGTAAAAATAGAAAAGTAGAAACTTGCATTTAAAAATGATATTTTGTCAAAATAGAAAAGTAGAAACTTGCATTGCACAAGATGATATTTTGTAAAAATAGAAAAGTAGAAACTTGCATTGCACAAAATGATATTTTGTCAAAATAGAAAAGTAGAAACTTGCATTGCACAAGATGATATTTTGTAAAAATAGAAAAGTAGAAACTTGCATTACATAAAATGATATTTTGTAAAAATAGAAAAGTAGAAACTTGCATTTAAAAATGATATTTTGTCAAAATAGAAAAGTAAGAACTTGCATTTAAAAATGATATTTTGTAAAAATAGAAAAGTAGAAACTTGCATTTAAAAATGATATTTTGTCAAAATAGAAAAGTAAGAACTTGCATTTAAAAATGATATTTTGTCAAAATAGAAAAGTAGAAACTTGCATTGCACAAAATGATATTTTGTCAAAATAGAAAAGTAGAAACTTGCATTGCATAAAATGATATTTTGTCAAAATAGAAAAGTAGAAACTTGCATTGCACAAAATGATATTTTGTCAAAATAGAAAAGTAGAAACTTGCATTGCATAAAATGATATTTTGTCAAAATAGAAAAGTAGAAACTTGCATTACATAAAATGATATTTTGTAAAAATAGAAAAGTAGAAACTTGCATTTAAAAATGATATTTTGTCAAAATAGAAAAGTAAGAACTTGCATTTAAAAATGATATTTTGTCAAAATAAAAAAGTAAGAACTTGCATTTAAAAATGATATTTTGTCAAAATAGAAAAATAGGAAGTTGCATTGCACAAAATAATATTTTGTCAAGTTAGAACGTTATATAGAAATGCATTGTATGCATAATATTTTGTCAAGTTAGAACGTTATATAGAAGTGCATTGTATGCATATAATATTTTGTCATGTTAGAGAAATAGAAATACATTGTATGCATAATATTTTGTCAAGTTAGAACGTTATATAGAAATACATTGTATGCATATAATATTTTGTCATGTTAGAGAAATAGAAATACATTGTATGCATAATATTTTGTCAAGTTAGAACGTTATATAGAAGTGCATTGTATGCATAATATTTTGTCAAGTTAGAAAAATAGAAATGCATTGTATGAATATATTATTTTGTCATGTTAGAAAAATAGAGAAATGCATTGTATGAAACTATCATTTTTGATATATTAAAAATAGAGAATTGCATTGTATGTAAACTATCATTTCTGATATGTTGAAAATATAGAATTTCCTTGTATGTAAAATATGAAAATATACACCGTATGATTCATTGGCATTTTTGTTAATATCAGAAATAAGGAATGTACTGTAGGATAAATTAACATTATTTTCAATGTTAAATATAAAGAAAATTCCACCGTATGATAGTTACACTATTTTATAATGATAAGATTTAGAGAACTTGACCGTAGGAAGAATATATATTATTTATAATGTATATAAAGAGAGAATTCACCCCGTAGGAAGAATTAACATTATTTATAATGTAAATAAAAGAAATGAAATGTATGTAAGAATAACATTATTTATAATGTTAAACGAAAGGTAAGGAACTGTATTGAAACATTAAAATTAATTATATTAAAATAATTAAGGCAAGAATTAATCGTTATAAAATAAAATAACGATATGAAATATGTTTTTCTCAAAATATATGAATGCGAGATTATTTGGAAAGTCCGGGTTAATCCCATTCCAAATGATCGTACGATTCCAAGAATTCAAGTATGAAGACGGCGCATGAAGACCGTAAATCTCCCCTCGAATGGACAACGATCAAGACTCTGAATTGGTTTGCTCCCAATTCAAGGGTCGGGGTAATTGCCCAAACGTACGTGTTGATTTCACGGGTTTGACCCTAGTTCAGACCTAGAGCATGGGTATAAATGGATAGTGTGTCTGACATCGTACCCCACAAAATATTATGTTGTTGATATTCAGTTAATATATAAACGATTGGTGGTAGAGAATTTATTCTCTACTTAACACCCGTTTATATAGTGACGGAAGATCAATAGTACGATATGGAGTGACGGTGTGGCATACTAAGATGCAATGATCAGGGTTTCTTGTTGAAAAGCAGAACCTTGTGGTATGAAGAACATGACTTCACGAGCCTCACAAACCGGTAGAGTCTAAAAAGGGGGAAGGGAACGCAGGGAAAGTAGCACGTTTCTTTCTAGTTAGTAGTCATTTTACTTTTGAAGGATGATGAAATGAGGCGCCTCGGATAGGTCCTATAGGACCGGGGAACGTGTGCTTAGGAATTGCCAATCCTCTAAGCTGTATGTGAGGACCGGCCCTGCAGTTTTCCAAGGGTTCTTTGCGGGGAATCCTGGGGCATTAACTAGAGTGTCCCGAATCGGTAAGGAGTCCTCCCTAGCCTGGACTCATGATGGAAACCCAAATTTCCAATACGACCCCGACGAATTTGTTTGTATTACTAGTACGGAGGCATAATATATGGGTACCTATGCTTCCTAGGATTAATACATTGCTTTGAATTGTTTTAAAACATATACACCCTAATAATAGTATTAGTTTCGTATTTGGCGTATTTAGCATGTTTAACCACCATAAGGTAAAACTCTATCCTCTTGGTGTGCGTTGCATTGTGTGATGGGACCTGAGTCTTATGGTGGTTCCATTTTTCAAAAGACATTGCGTTTTGTTACGTTTTACTTATCTGTATTGACACTATAGTTATGCACGGCAATCCATTGGTACAACCCGTTCCGCGTTAGCGGCGTGGTCTTTGGATTTGCCTTATTAGTATAAGTTATTTAAGAATTCTCACACCAGTCCCACGACTGACCCATAGTTTGTTTCACCTTTTTGCAAACTTGGGTGCCCTCTCTTCTACACGGGCAGCCAAGTAGACAGGTTCATTCTTTGCTTGGAGCTTTTCTTTGAAGCTGCTTATTTTCTCTCTCTTGGATTCTGCTTGGGAGAAGAGGTGATGACTTGGAGCTTGAAGACTTTTACCTTTGTTTCTATTGGCATCTTTTCTTTTCTTTTTAGATATCATACTTATTTCTTTTCTGCAAACTTGTTGTAATCTTAGTTTTCTGTGACTGTGGAATTTCTGTGATTGATGACATTATATTTTTCCGCTGCTATAATGTTATTACTCTATGAATCTCCTTTGCTATATTGTATCTGTGTTCTGTTTTATTGTATTTATGTTGTATTCCATATGATGTCTCCCTGCTTTCACCCGTGGAAGTTTTGGGGCCGTCACATAGTGTATACATGACTTAAGAAATATGATAATCATTGCTTAATTAAACATGTTCAAATTTAATTACATGGTTATTAAAATTAGACCGAACCAATTCAAAGGTCAACAGGCCCAACTTCGATTGTTTAAAAGCCTTTCTTCGCGTTTGTTTTCCTTAAGTGTATTTCTAACATTACTGAAAATAGGACTTAGAATTAATTGGTTCCCTCACTTTCGAATTGTCAGATACCACGTTTCCTTTTAATATGAAGTTCTAGGTTCAAACGAACACACTAGTAATTCATGATTAAAGGTTTAATTGGTAATTTATTTCAGTTAACCACAAATTTCTAAACTAATATATTACTCAGTTAAATACGTTGAGCACAGCCGATCCGTTTTCTTTTGCCTCTTCCCAAAACTTCCTTCGTTTGCAAAGAGAACCCATCACGATTGCTCGTCCATCTATTCCTCAACGCTGCACCAAAATTTTGGCCACCGAAATTCCATCAGCCACCATTACTGAACCCGCTTGACCTCCTCCCTTTTCTACCCCGAAACCCAAGTCTTCTGGTCAAGCCATTCTCCCCAGAGAACCCCACAAATGATGCTGCCTTGGAGACGAATTCTGGCCATGCCGAAGACTTATACCCAATCTTCACCATTGATCGGGTTAAACTCGTTGAGTAGAAGAACATTTTAGTTGGAAACTTCATGATTTATTTCATGGATAAGCAGAAAAATTTGGAAGAAGATTGGAATGTTTCCTTTTTTGATTTCATTTTCTGGAGGCGGCACAAGCGAATTAGGTTTACACGAGCTGTTTATATAGGGTCGGGACCAAAATGTTAATATTATATTAGTTTATTTTTTTTCGAAACTTCGCCATAAAGTAGTTGATTAAAATCGCTACAAACGATCTCTATCTTCTGATAAAAAAGCTATTCTTAGCGTAAAAAGGTATTCCGGACCCAATGGGACAAGTTTCGTCGAAATCCGAGATCGTTTGAAAAAAATTCCCTTATAAAACCACAAATAAACACGCGTTTAATTTTTCCACGATCACTAGGTAAATCAAATCAACTCGAAACTTTGAAATCTTACAATAATTTGTTGATACAAACCCAACGGCACCAGTTTCGTCGCATTCTGAGACTATTTCACCGGTAGGCTATTTTTATCGCGCACCGCAATGCCATTTTTAATGACAAATTTGCCGGTCTCTAAAAATAACAAACTATATACCTATCCTGACTCAAATCGACGATACGAACTCAACGGAATTGGTTTCGCGGCCTAATTCGATCGTATGTTGAAGTTATACCCAAATATCTCTTTATTAATTTAAATACGCGCTATGGAAAATGAACGGGCGTTTATGGCTACCGTGGTCACATACGACATTGGTTTTCCATGCCATTCACCACTGTACAATAATTTAACATTACGGTCCCAATGAAACTGATTTCTCGAAAACGGTGTCCGTTTGCAAAACGGCAATTTTAAAGGCCTATAATTAAATAATGATTCCACAACGATTATTTTAAATTTTGATTTGGCCATAACTTACTATTTATAATACGAAATCTGAATTTTTCTCTTTCATATGAAAATTATTTTCAATACGGTTCCAACGTGTCTTGTTTCACAGAAATCCGACTTATATCGAATCCTGTATTCTCTGTTGAAGTTCAAAACCAAATATTACAAACTGCCGCGCCATTTCGAGCTCGTTTTATATTATATAAATTATATAACGTTCAAACTTCGTTTAAATAACGAATTAAATATTAAAATCCATTTATATTCCAAATATAATATTTAAAATAAATAAATTGAATTAAATATTTGACGGGCAAAAACACGGGTCGTTACAGTACATGATCCTACCGATCCTAATGGGAATCCCCACGATACCCCTGCTTTGAGTTCCACTAAAACACTCTGACCTATCAACGATTCCTTGGAAAATCAATATTAGATCTACTCCACTTTGTTAATCAAAGCTTGAGTACCCATCAGCCAATCCATTATCTTGAAGCTTCACTACCATGAATCACTTCAATCCTTGCAACTTGTGTAAATAATCTCGTTTACCACAAGTCGATCCTGCAGCTTCGTTCGCTACAAACTGCCTTAATATCATGTAGCTACGTTCCCCACTTACTAACCATAGTTTTCTTCGATCCATTCCCCCTCCTAGTCTTCGTCAAAGTGTTCATTATTCGATCATGTCATAACTCTCCAGCCAGAACAGGATCTTCCAAACCAAGACCTTCCGCACGATCCCAGAAACATCCACTTCTTCCTTAATGGATCACATGTCTGTATGACCCCTCTTCATGGATCAATACCATTCCATAGGCTATGAACCGATACTAGTCCATGTACTCAGCCAAATTTTAGCTAGGTACTTCGGACCCTCAAAGTTACCTCCCCTAGGCTCGATTCCCCTACTGGTCCATCTTTGACTCCCTGCCAGCCCATGGCATAAAAGAATTTCTTCACATCGTATGCTAACTCCATTTGACACCAAACTTTGCGCATGACCTGCAAATCAGTCTAAGAGTCCAAGAAAAAAGTTTGGAGGTGAAATAACGCTTCTCCATGGACCTGTACCAGTCCATAGGCCATGGACTGGTATATATCCATATACTTAGCATATTTCGATCCCAAATTTTCCAAGCGCCTTCCTGCCATATTTCAAAGCTCAACCCTAAATTTCAAGCGATTTTGACGAACTTTGATTCTGTTGCACTCCAATCTTCATTCTAAGACCTAATTTCATCGATAATAACACACAAAATCAAGTATAGTATCCAAACAACGATTTTAAGAATTCGCAAAACAAGCATAAGAATCGACAAGCATATTTAATGATGCAAATTTATATATAACATGAAACAATTGTTCATATGCATATACTAAGTGTAAATCTACATGTAAATGAATCTAAACTTATCATTTTAATCCATTTTCATTAGTTTTACTATCCTTAAGGTTTAAAAATGGGATATGACATATATGATCATGATTTGGTGCGATCTAACATGTAAATGTGATAAAAACAACTAATCTAAGCATATGATGTAACGTAACATAATGAGAGATCTAAGTCACTCACCAAATCAATGAATCTAATAAGGATCAAGGTTAATATTATTTAGACAACAAGGAAATGGATGTAAACATCCCCTAAATGATGTAAAATGTATAGATCGATGTGGATCTCTTCTCTTCTAAAATTTTAAAGGAGATTAAAAGTGATTTAGAATGTACATTGAGATTTTGAGATTAAGAACTAAAGGATCTTAGTTCTTCTGACTATTGAACAAATGAAGAGAAAACCCCAATTAATCTCTTTATCCTCCTATTTATACCATAGGTCATTAACCTTAATGAGCTTGCCTAATCAGCCCATTAATCTACCTTACAGTCTGCTCAGCCCTCTAGAAAAATTAAAACAGTTGTCTCTCTCTGACCTCTCATCTAAATTGTTAATGTAACCACTCTAGAATGGCCATTCATCAAATCTTTCCAATGGCACAAGTTTGATCGTCTAATTCTGTGCCAATCAAAGGATACGACCAGAGCAAGATACTCAAGGGTAAAATGGTTACAAAATAATTCGGTAAAAATCATTGATGTGTAAAACATCCTAACTAGCCATACTTAAAAATATGAGAATTATACAACCTTATGTGATTTAAATAGAATTATTTTACGACCTTGGATACGTAAAGTACGGGTCGTTACGTCAATTCCATAAGGTGCCTAAGAGTATAGTAAATGATAGAGACCTTATATTCAATTGTGGATTTTTAAAGAGTTTGCAAAAATCATTGGGGACGAAGTTACATATGGGTCCCATTTATCATCCTCAGACTGATGGGAAAATTGAGAGTGTTAACCGTGTTTGGGAAGATATATTTAAAGCTTGTGTTTTTGTTTCCGAAGGATTATTGGAAGACCATCTTCATCAAGTTAGATTTTCCTTTAATACTAATAGCTATCAGTCAAGTATTGGCATGGTATTATATGAGACGTTGTACGGAAGACCATGCAATGCACCCTTTTACTGGTTAGAAACAAGAAAGAAATTGATGCTTGGGCTAGAGATGATAAGAAAAATAATGGATAAGAGTGATATCGTTAAGCAACAGTGAAGGATGCCTATGTCCATCGAAAAATGTTTTACAGATAAAAGAAGGAAAGATTATGAATTTTTTGTTGGAGACTTGGTTTTTGTTAAGGTTTCTCCTTTTAGGAATCTTGTTTGATTCGAAGAAGAGTTAAGTTAGCTCCAAGACTTTTTAGGGAATTTCTAATTATGGAAAGAATTGGGTAGTTAGCATATAAAGTGGAGTTACCTCAAAAGATGAGGGTATGCAGAATGTTTTTCGTGTCTCTTAATCGCGGAAGTTTATGCCCGATTCGAATGTAGTGGTATCTCTTGATCAGCTTGAAGATGTGAAGGTAAGGCCATAAGTCTAGTAAGCTGCTTATAGTCAGTATGAATGATACGAAACAGCTTAGAAGGAAGATATTAAAGCTAGTTAATAGAGCAAGGATAATAGAGAATGCATGAGGGATACAATCCAGACTCTTCGAGTGGTATGTCCAATATGTCAGATCTACTTGTGCCATTGTGTCTTATACTATTATAATTCCACATGCTAGAACATCAAATTGTTTACTATGGATTGTACGATATGATCACCATGAAAGTAAACTTAAACAAAATATGTTGTATATATCACAAATCTTCGATAATATATATTAAGAAAATATATGATAGAACAATAATGAAGCATGATAAATTAAAAAGCCACATATTCAAATGAAACATCAGAACTTGATATAACATGTCAACAATCTGAATACATCAAGTCTCATTACAATCCCTCTTAAAGTATGTGAACCATAACAATGGATACAAACAAATAGCTATATAAAAGAATAATATGCTAGCCTTATGCATGTCCTCGATCAACAATATCATCACCAACCAGCAATCTAGTAATCTCATCAGCATCATCGATGAGCAACCAAGATAATAGAAGGAAACATAAAACTTTAGGCTAGACATCAATTTGGTGTAAGCGATAAATGACTATCAAGAACTATACTGCAAAGTATGAGAAGACAGGTTCATATCTCATGCTTGAGCTATCCCTGCAACCAAAGAGTTAGCAAATAACAACTAAGTAAAATATGCCACTCAAATACCAACAGAAATAGATATTGCACAGAATATGATTCCCAATCCCCACTTCACTTTAGTATCCTAAGCTGATAGCGTACCTAGAGAAAGAAGAAAGAGAACACTCAAAGAAGACATAATATCCATCAAACACTACCCTATCTATCATCTTTTAAAGCCTTGAATATATTGATAACACATATGACCATCCACAATTATGATAAATGATAATGGAAAACTGATGTTCTAGTTGGACTACCATAATTCCCAAGGTCATTTGCCTTATCAAGACAACTATATCACTTCCCAAGCAAATCAAGGTACACAACCTACCCTTCCAGTCAAAACAGGCATCCCTATGGTTCCTTTGCTTCGAGTCCACAACTATAACACTCTAAGTTATCAATGATTCCTAGGCCTTCCTAAGCACATATGTGACACCCCACGTCTGTTAATGTCACTCTTTATCAGAATACATTAAGTTTCATGAAGCGTTATAGGTAAACAGACACATGTTACAAAAGACAGATATAAAATAGCCGTGGAAATATAATACTTTATTTTCCAAAAGAAAATACCGTGGTTAAAAATTTTAGTTACAATATAAGTCTGAAATATTGAAAACCAACTACATCAAATTAAAGTATCTACCTTGTACTAAAACCATCATAGTACATAAATATAAATCCGTAGTCCCCAAAAACAACCATAGTAAGGTAAACAGATAGTCAAAGCGATACATCTAAGCAAAGCAAATCCAACTCCAAGTAGAAACAAGAGAGAGAGTCCTATCAAGCCTGAGTATTCCCACACTGAGAACCTGGGGAGGGGGAAGGAAGAGAGAAAAGGGAACAAAATGGGTCAGACATAAAGTCTGGCGAGTCCAGTGACTTTTGGCATACAAAGAGATAAAAGTAACGAGATAGTAAATAAACTGGATGCGAGATAACAACAGTATATAAAAGGTATAAACATGATAAACAGGGTGAATTATGCTTCTCAAATACTTTCTCTGCACCAATACTAGTATATCGCATTAAGTGTTTTTCAACTGCTTAACATAAACAAAATGATCTCAACATAGCATAAATGGTAGACTTAGGCGTAATTCTAGCAATGGGTTTTATCTCAAACCGAATAATAGGTACCTAAACAGAAAATAACGGGTATTACCCGAAAGAGAAATAATAGGTACCTAAACAGAACTAGATTTACCCTAATTACTACCCCAACAATCGGCTCCCTACCACGTAAATACCCTGTGTCGGCCCTACAGTAGGGTGTATTACTTCCTAAAGTGGCAACCACCAAAAGCACACAGACCTATTTAAAGGTGTTACGGCGTCTTATTTTCCCAGACAGACCGGACCCATGCACGCACATGACCCTGTTAGAACGTGCCATCAAAACACACTATCATAAATGAACCTCTTATAATTAGTCTCAGTAAGCGTCCCCCGACCCTTACCTAGTGCAGGCTCCTCTTTTAAAACCATAACGGGTTACTGACTAATATGGATCCTACACAACAATTGACATAAGCAACCCCTAGACTTACATCCCCAATCAACTAGGCTTTACACATGTTAAGTTTTACACGGGTTAATAGCGTCTCTATAACCCCGCCACATTAACAAGTTTACTTAACCCTCCCAACAGATCAAACAGAATACATTGGTGACATACAGTTTCATTTACATGTACCCTTAATCTTTGTGTTAAGCCAACATGTTCCCATATTCATACACCCCATATTTCAGTTATATTGCATAGTATAAGTTATGTCCCAAACTTTAGTCATATTCATGTTATAGGTTATGCTCCCAAATTACCATTCCCAATTACGTTCGTATGCATATTTCCCGATATCGGCCTAGGCTCGAAGGTAGCCTGGCTATAAAAAGAAAAAAGGAAAGAGAGAGGAAGAAGAACAGAAATAGGCATAAATAACAGAAATAGGCATATAGAAGTAACTGAACAAAATTGGTGTATAGAAAATTTCATGTCATTATAGTAGAACTGTTTAAATATTAATCAACATCTTAACAGGCATAAGTTTTAGATTTGGTTTATTAACATGTCAAGATTACTAGTTAAATATTTGTATCTAAAAGCAACATGAACTCACAGAGACTGGATCTAAAGAACTGAGAAAAATATGTTGATGTTGTAGCAGAGATTCTTGTATACGTATAAGCTGTTGTTGAAGAGAAATATGTTAGTTCAATTCAACCTGAGGCAACATCTCAATGTCTCAATTGTTTTGGGTGAATAAAATAATAGAAATGCTATCATGTTTATAGCCTACCACCAACAAATCTCGTTCAGAAACAAGTTCAGGTTCAGGTTACGAACCTGGATGGCCCTGGGGTGGATCAAACCCGGGGTCGACCCTAGGGTCGACCCCCATGGGGCATGGGTCGACCCCAACGGGTCGAATTCCCGCATGCCTTCCCGCTCTTCGATTTTGATTTTTTTTGAATTCTGGAATGGTTATGTTTGTTCATATATATTTTACTTATATGTATACAAATGTCAAACCTTAATATCTTCTTCATACAATATCCGTTTTACGCAAAGTCAGAGTCTATCTCAAGCAGAATTCCGAGATGAATGTAATGGTACTGTCTGTTTCCCTTAATTCCCGATATTTAATAAAGTATTCTTTAGTTTATTATTACAATGTCCCTTAAAATCACGGGTGTTACATTCTCCCCTACTTAAAGGATTTCGTCTCCGAAATCTCTAAGTTAAGAAACCCTAACATCCACGTCCATCTACTCATCCACCAATCATGGGCATCCATTTTCATTAAAAGATTTCTAATGCTTATATGAACATATGCAATAGTGTGTGTATATGTCCTTACAGTAATGTAAAAAATCTGGCGATCGACTGATTTCGCTGACCTCCTTAATGCAATTTTAGTTTGTGCCATGTAAACAAAATGTATGCAATTAATCCTAGTATAACATGTAAGTTCTATATGTGTGCACAATCATTCATCCCAATGCAATATCCATATGATGATACATCCATTTTCATCCATATAAAATTTAAATTGCATATCTATAGCCGAACAAATGTAGAACCAGAATGGATGGTTTTATGTCTATTACCAGTCCTTCCTCCTGAGTTGAGACCAATCATTCAGATAGATGGGGGTAAACTAATGAGTTCAGATATTAATGAACTCTATAGAAGAGTTATCTATCGGAACAATACTCTTACTGATCTATTAGCAACAAGTAGGTCTACGCCAGGAGAAATAGTAATGTGTCAGGAAAAATTAGTACAAGAGGCTGTGGATACACTTCTTGATAATGGGATACGCGGACAACCAATGAGGGATGGTCATAATAAAGTTTACAAATCATTTTCAGATGTAATTGAAGGCAAAGAAGGAAGATTTCTTAGAGTATTCTTCCTATTGATTCAAAACTCCAAGTGGAACTCAAGCTCAGATTGATGTTTTGCTCGAAAAACCTCGAATCCAGTGTGTTATAAGAAACAACAAATTATCTTTGAATTTCTTAAATTCATTTGCACACACATCCATATACAATATGTAAATGATTGATCTGATCTAGTGCCTAATGTGTGTGTATATGCATCCACGGGCAACCACTAGGAAATATGTGCTTCCACTTGCATCCATCAAACATAATATGTTTCAAACACATGTTTACACCCATGGGTTTTCTACCTAACAGTCGAAGACTCGATTGATAGGATATAGACGAATGATAGAAACAAGTACAAATAAAAGCTTGGAAAAAGAATCTAAGAACATACCCTAGAAAAGAAAATTGTTCTGAGTGCGAATCTTGTCTTTACTCTCCTAGCTGTCTTCTCTCCATTGAACTTTCGTCATCTTAACCTCTCGATTGCATAACTTCTTAACCTCTGATCCAAGTATACAGGTAGAAACTCATCTAATTGTTGACTCCTTTTCTACCTTTACCTCCTCAAGAATACTCGGCTCAACTACTACCGCTGTATCATGTAGACAATATCGCAAATGAGAGACGTGGAAAATATCATGCACACCCGCCAATCTCCCTGGTAGCTTTACTCCATATGCCATTTGACCAATCCTTTATGTTATGGGAAATGGCCCTACAAACCTTGGCGCCAATTTCCCTACAGATCTAAAGCAAACCACAAGTGATACCTTAATGAAACCCATGTCTCCCACCTCAAACTCAATTTCAATCCTTCTCTTATCTGCGTAGGACTTTTTCCTGTCCTGAGCTATCTTCATGCGTTTGAGGATAAGGTCAATCTTCTCTGAAGTCTCTCTGATCATCTCAGTTCCAAGTATAAGTCTATTTGTAGACTCCTACCAACAAGTCGGTGATAGGGTCGTCCATACAATACCTTGAAAGGTGCCATGACAATACTAGCCTGATAACTGTTGTTGTAGGCGAACTCCACCAATGGTAGATGATCTTTCCAAGTCCCTCCGAAGTCTAAAATACACAACCTCAAAATATCCTCAAGAACTCTATTCACCCTCACAGTTTTCCCATCTGTCCGAGGGTAATATGCGGTGCTCAAACATAATTGCGTACCAAGTGCCTCTTGCAAGCTCTATCAGAACTCACTGGTAAAGATGGGATCACGATCACTCACTATGCTAGAAGGTACTCCATGTAGTCGGACAATCTCACGAAGATAAACTGACGCCAACCATGATGTTGTTCTCTTGCTCTTAACTGGAATGAAATGAGCGCTCTTAGTAAGCCTGTCTACTATAACCCAGATGTTGCTATTGTCCCTCCTCGATATAGGAAAACCATCAATAAAATTCATAGAGACACTCTCCCACTTCCATTGCAGGACCTCCAAAGGGTGCAGCAACCCGCCACGCTTTTTCTGTTCAGCTTTAACTTGTTGGCATATCAAACACTGATCTACGAATTCTGCTACATCTTTCTTCATCCCAGCCCAAAAGAAAACCCTCTTCATATCTCTATACATCTTATCGCCACTTGGATGGATAGTCATTCTAGAACGATGGGCTTCCTCAGGGACTGTCTTCAACGGATTCCCAACTCGGGGAACACAAATCCTTCCATCCCTTCGTAGCCACCATATATCATCCGTGGAATATCTGCTAAGGTGACTAGAAGTCTCTCCTCTGTTGAGCCTACCCAAAATGTCTGCTATCTGTGGACCCTCTCACTGCAAAGATCCTATCTGATCCAAAAGAGTAGGTCGCACCTCTAACGATGCTAACAAACCAGGTGCAAGATCCATAGAAGGCCTAAAATCGAAGGTCGATATATACTCCAAGCTCTTCCTCTCTACGAATAGAGGAATCAAGGTCATCCTATGTCTACTCAACGCGTCTGCCACCACATTACCCTTGCCCGGGGTATAAGCAATCTCAAAGTCATAGGACGCTAGGAACTCCATCCATCTCTGTTGTCTCAAATTGAGATCCTTCTGCAAGAATAGATACTTGAGAGATTTATGGTTTGTGTGTAACTCGAACCTCTCTCCAAGTAGGTAATGTCGCCAAGACTTAAGCGCGAACACTATAGCAGCCAATTCCAAATTGTGAGTAGGGTAGTTTTTGTCATGAATCTCCAATTGTCTACTCCCATAGCATACTACCCTTCCCTCTTGCATCAAAACGGCACCGAGTCCTATACCACATGCATCAGTGTACACAGTGAACACCTTGCTCCCATCAGGTAATGTCAGAACTGGGGTTGTTGTCAAAGCCCTCTTTAATCACTGAAAGGAATCCTCACAATCAATGTTCCAAGCAAAGGTCAGATTTTCTTCGTCAGTTTGGTGAGTGGAGCCGCTATCCTTGCGAAGTCTTTAATAAACTTCCTGTAGTAACCCACTAAATCCAGAAAACTTCTCACCTCCATTGTATTCTTTGGAGCATTCCAATCTTGAACTGCAACCACTTTTGCGGGATCCACCGTTATCCCTTCCTTAGAAACCAATGCCCTAAAAATCTTACTTCCTTTCTCCAAAAGTGGCACTTAGAGAATTTCTCCTTAAGCTGGTGTGTTCTGAGAGTCCTCAAGACCTCTCCTAAATGCAGGGCATGCTCTTCTTCATTCTTCGAGAAAATCAAGATGTCATCAACAAAGACCACAACAAATTTATTTGGAAACTCATCGAACACCCTCTCATCAAACCCACAAAATATGCGGGTGCATTAGTCAACCCAAAAGGCACGACTAACTACTCAAAGAAACGATCTGGAGTTCTAAAAGCAGTCTTATCTATACTGTCCTCGGCCACTCTAAATTTATGAAATCCCATAGCCAAATCTAATTACGAGAAAATAGATACACCAACAAGCCGATCAAACAGATCATCAATCCTCGGGAGTGGGTGCCTACTCTTCTTAGTGAGATTGTTCAACTCCCTATAATCCACACATAAGCGAAGCGAGTCGTCCTCCTTAGTTGCAAAAACGACTGGAGCACCCCATTCCGATATGCTTCATCTAATAAACCCCTTATCAAGTTGCTCCCCTACTGGCTTGCTGAGCTCCTACCTTTCCCTAGGAGCCATGTGGTGCAAAGGCAATGAAATTGGCTCTGCATTGTCTACCAAGTATATCCGGAAATCGATCTCACGCCTCGAAGGTAATCCCCGAACCTCCTCAAAAACATTAGGATACTCATAGACTATAGGTACAGATCACAAATTATCTACAGAAGCATCAAGCGATTCGAGGAAACTAAGCAAGACAGACCCTTTAGAGTCACATGAAATCTAGAGAGTCCTCCCATGGCAAGTCAAAAGTCTAATGACCCTCCTCTCACAGTCTAGAATGACACCATACATGTTTAGCTAATCCATTCATAGAATCAAACCGTAGCCCATGAAACCAAGCATAAATGTGTCCCACTCAAACTCGACGCCTAACACAGATATCCTCAAACCCTGACAAATCATAGACAGATTAGCCATCCCACCAATGGGGTTTGGGACAACAACGGGATCAAAAACAATACTAGTACTAAGGTGCAGAGACTCAACCACAAAATCAGATATAAGACGGTGAGAAGCGCCAGAATCAAAAAGAGTCCTAATTGGATGATTGGAAAGAGAAATCAAACCTTCAACAAAAACTTTCTTACCTCTGTCCGGTCTGCTAGCCTCGAGAGCATGCACTTGCCCTCTAGTAGGTCCTGCCCTATGCCCCTATCCTTGCTTCTTCGGGCATTCCCTACTATAGTGTCTAGCTTCACCGCAGCTGTAACAAGAATTATTCCTCTTTCTGCAATTCTTGATCACATGACCCAAGCCTCCACAACCATGAAATTTCTTCTTATTCTGAGCTTTGTCGTTCTTTCCATCTTTCTTTTATTGTTCTTGGGCCACATCTTCTTGTTTTGTGTCTCATTAGTCTTTGTCTCTTTCTTTTTGCCTGTCTCTTCTTTGTTAATCAATGCCATATCAACGAGCTTCTCGAAAGTTTCTCCCATCGGAATATGAGACATAGCTAGTCCATGGAGGGGTTCATTCAACCCTCTTGCGAATCTCAAAGCTTTCTTGTGTGGAGTATTTACCAGCTCCAAACTAGACCTTGCCAACCGGGTGAACTTATTGACATACTCTTTAACCGACATGCTTCCTTGCTTAAGTGCCAGAAACCTCCCCATATGCATACTCTCTTCTTCTTGAGAGAGAAACTTCATCTCGAACCTTTAACGAAAATCAACCTAAGTATCTACCGGATGCCTTGCTTGCAACACTTCTAACCAGAAAGAAGCCTCACCTTTAAGCTGCCATGCAGCCACTCAAAAATCCCAAACAAATCCTCCATATCTTTAAGCAGGTTCCGAGCTTCCACAAAGCATTCAGTTCCGCGGAATGGTTTTCTACCCATAGCACAGAATCCTTGCATTTCCTGGAGAAATTATATTCTCGCAGAGGAGGAGGAACAACGGCTGCAGTTGGGGGAGGGACATTGGCTTGGCCTCCGGCAGGTGTCGTAACCTCAAGATATCTACGGAACCAAGCTGGTATCTGAATGCCCTTAGAATATTCGGTTCCCCAGACATGCTAAAAAGAACGAAAATGGATTCAAATAGAGGATCGAATGATATTTCATATGGCTTTGGGGAATATGTTTTTCAAAAACAAACTTTTCTTTTAAGAACTCTTTCTTTTTGAAATATTTTGAGAACAATTTTCAAAATCTTTTATCTGATCTTGTAACCTTCAGCTCTGATGCCAAATGTGACACCCCACGTCTGTTAATGTCACTCTTTATCAGAATATATTAAGTTTCATGAAGAGTTATAGGTAAACAGACACAGAATTACATATAAAATAGCAGCGGATATATAATACTTTATTTTCCAAAAGAAAATACCTTGGTCCAAAAATCCAGTTAGAACATAAGTCTGAAATACTGAAAACCAATTACATCAAATTAAAGTATCTGCCTTGTACTAAAACCATCATAGTACATAAATATAAATCCATAGTCCCCAAAAACAACAATAATAAGGTAGAAAAATAGTCAAAGAGATATATCTAAGCAAAGTAAATCCAACTCCAAGTAAAAACAGGAGGGAGAGTCCAAATCAAGCCGGAATATTTCCCCCTACGAACCTGGGGAGGGGGAAGGAAGAGAGAGAAAAGGAAACAAAACGGGTTAGACATAAATTTTGGTGAGTCCAGTGAACTTTAGTATACAAAGAGATAAAAGTAACGAGATAGTAAATAAACTGGATGCGAGATAATATGTAACAACCCGAATTTTTATAACATGTTAATACAAGAATCAAGGCAGAATTAAATTTTAAAATAAGAATCAAGGGAAATAGGTTGCTCCATTGTGTTCGTCTCCAAATTTTACATGAAATAGAGTCCGAGTTTTCGATAATCGGAGTCCGTATGACCAAGATATGGCCAAAACAAGATTCAACAGACTTTCTGGCAAACTGGACCCAGGTCGACTGCAGTGTCGACTGCATAGTCGACCTGCCCCCCCTAGGTCGACTGTAGTGTCGACCTCCCCCCTGTACAGGTCGACCTTGTCGGCCTGGTGTGGTCCAGAACCCATTTTTGAGGCCCGGGACAAGTTTTGATGGTCCGGATGGGTTTTAGGGTTAATCTGATGGCTGAAATGAATTGCTACACCTATAAAATAACACCTAGACCTAGCCTAACTCACACAAATTCATATGACACCAAAATGCTGCTAAAATCCCTCTTGAGCCATGGCCGCCATCTCCAAATTAAAGCTTAAGCGTCCAAACTTGATTCAAAACAAAGATCAATGCTTCTACAACAAATTCAAGAGAATAGATCAATGACGCTGCAACGTTCTACGACAATTTCTGTTCTTAATTTGCTAGCCATGCTCTGTAAGTTCTAGTTGCTTTCCGATTTAAATATTTAATTATAATGTGGCCATGAATTAAAGTGGAATTGGATTAAGTATGTTTATCGATCCAGATCTATTCTTGTTTCTTCTTGGATCTTGGATACTTTTCTATTTTCACTCTCATGTCTAGTTCATGATCTATTAAGACTGTTGTAATCTTAATATGCCTGTGATGATGTTTTCTCTCCGATCTTATTTTGGTGCAAAATTCTACCTTTCCCCTATTTGTTTTCTTTTGATGAACCTTGGTCAATTTCGGACCTAGGCCTAAACTGCGATTTGCGTGCGATTGAATACGGGGGAAATATTGGGATATTGCCTTGTTGGATATATGTGTTTGGTAGAATCGAAGGCATAATATGAAAACTGGATACTTGGGTATTAATGCCATTAACACGAAATTTGAATTTGGGTATTATCATTATAATTAAAGTTTTTCTAGCTTGGGTAAATTGGGGTAAACTTGGAATACATGTAGTTGGTATAAAACTTGACCTATGTAAAATATGGCAAGAATATTGATACATATATTTGGCTAAAAATTGATCTATGTGAATTGGGCATAGCTTTGTAAACATGTAAACTATGAATCTTGATATATGTATAAAAAGGCATGAAACTTGGTATATATGTAAATTGTCTAAGATTAGGCATATATAAACTTGGCATACATGTAAACAGGCATGAATTGAACATATGTAAATTTGGTATGAATTGGGCATATGTAAAACTGACATGTAACCTAGAACTTGGGCATATGTTAATTAAGTGAAATTTGTAGTTGAAACACATATGATAAATTATGTCTTGAAAAGGGGCTAATATGAACACGCCTAAGTGGGTTTTGAGTAGTTAGCATGTAATAGCCTTAAAGGAGGGAAAAATATAAATTGAGATAAGTTGCCTTTAATGGCATAAGGTAAATTGTGGTAAAATTGGTATGATTTTGCATACCATTAATTGATGAACATAATTGAGTCAATTATGGACATCGTTAAATTAGGAATTAATTAATAATTTGAATAGGGAAATTATTAAGACTGGGGTAAAAGATTATATGTGATAATCAATGCTTAGGACACAAGGTTGGACTCATTTGTGATGTAAAACTGCCCAGGCCCGGCGAATCCAGTAGTCACAAATGGTAGCCCAATGTGAGAGGTCCTAGGTCCAAATTAAAAGCGTAACAGTTGTAAAGACACGAGGTTAGACTCTTTTATGGTGTAAGACTGCCCGGACCCACCCGGCAAATCCAGCTGCCATAAATGGCAGTCTAATGTGAGAGGTCTTTATAGGGTTACGGCCTTAATGAATTAAGAAATACTTAACCAGATAAACATGTGGTGGGACATGGGGGTTAAGTGGGTGACATGTGGGTGGCATGTAGGTGACAGGTGGAAATATGAATAGTAATACTTAACCAACATAACATGGTAATTAGACCAGTGGGTAGGGTTAAGTAAACTTAGAACACTTAACCAATATGGTATGAATGGGTGGGTTAAGTAATATGATTAGGCTAATGACACTTAACCAATATGGTATGAATGGGTGGGTTAAGTAATGTGACCAGACTAATGACACTTAACTGTTATGACATGAATGGTTGAGTTAAGTAAATCTTAATTAATGCCTAAGTGGGAATGATAACTTATGGAATAAAGTAAGTTAGGCGGAACAATAGATAAGATGAGATAACTTATGTAATAAGGAAAGATGTGCTTCATTGTAGATTAAGCAATATGTAAAGACAAGAATGAATTTACAAGTGAAGGCGACATAAGTTATATTATAAAAAGGAACAAAACATTGGTTAGGTTGGATAACCCTCTGAGTATCAATCTGATGTTGATTCCGGTCTTTGGGGTCGGTATTTAGGGAATTATTCTCTCTCTCCAGTGTGTTTGTAAGTTAAGGGGTACTTGGTTGTAAAGATTGAATAAGAACATGTTATTGTACCATAACAAGGGTTAATGTATGAATCATAAGAATAACATGTTGTGGGCTTATTAATGGACTTAGTATAGTTCAAGTTAAGAATTAAATTAATAAGCAAGTTGAAGGTTGGTATAAATGGAAATAACCAAGTTAAATGATAAGACTGATGAGGTAGCACAAGCGCATAGTTAATGGACAGACATAGGGTCTAATGGCAGATAAAGCCAAGGCGCTTGGTTAAACCCAGACGTTGGGGGTAATATGAATGACATGTAAAATATAACCTATAAGCACTTAACCAAGATAAAGCATGTATTAGGACATGAGGACGATGTAGGGCTTAAGTGGGGGATATGGGTAACATGTAAGACAAAACTGGTGTATACTTAACCAAAAGTTAAGCATGTAAGTGGACATGAATAAGAAGGGGTTAAGTAAGAATTACTAGAGGGGACCAAGCATAGGAGGGAAGCTTGCGTCGGGGGACCCTTTTCAGACCAGTAGCCCATTACGTATCCTTGTGAGCTCGACCCATGTCGAGGACGGGACACGCATACTGGGTTTGATTGTAAGAGGTCAAAACGGGTTAGCGGTGGCAACGCAAGTCCAACGGGTTTCATATGCGTGTGTGGACCCGGGCTGGTAGGTAAGACGTTGTTGCATCGTGTAGGTATAAGCCGTGCATCCTCAAGTTGTATCGGGTTGCCACTTTGGGGAGTGATACACCCCACTGTGGGGCCAGCACGGGTATCTACGAGTTAGGGAGCCGATCGCATGGGGTTGGTGGGTACACCTAGTGGAGATAGGGGCAGACGGCACCTATGTAGTCAGCTAGGGGTACATAAGACTAATATTATGAATTCTAAGTAGTGGGTGGGATCACCTTATTATATAACACGGGCTACTAGTTGGGACACTAGTAGGGGGTAAGGATCCCTGTTACAGGGGACACTAGTTGGAGTACTAGTAGGAATACGAAACATTCCATGTAAGACACTTGTAAAGATGCTAGTTAGGTGGTGCAGAGCAAGTAGATCTCATAGAAATATTTTAATGGCGAAGCAGAGGAATCCTGATATGCTTGATAGGAATCTTACGAAATTATACTTAGTTTATCTTGAATGGGAACCTTGCGATGTTACTTGACAAAAATCACATCATGTTATCCTTAGTTATCTTGCCTATTGCTTATCTTGTCATCATGCTTATGTTTACTTTCAGTTTTCTCATGCCATATTATCTTTACCTATTTTTATGCTGAAAGTCACTAGGACTTACTCAGTCTTTATGACTGACCCGTTTTGTTTCACCTCTTTCTCTTCCGTTTCCCCCCCAGGTTCGCAGGGTGGGAATACAGCTTAGCTCGGACCTTATCAAGCTCCAAGGCTCTTTCATGCAAGGCTTGGATTTTTTCTTGGCTATGGCTTGCTTTGCTTTATTGGGGAATATTATAACTTATTTTTATGCTTCGTTGTTTTGAGCAAGACAGATATTTTAACTATGTAATTGGGTATTGGAAGTTGATGGGCTTTTCTTGTAAACACTCATATTTAATAAATGATTTGAAATACTTCCACTTTGCTTTCCGCTGTTTTATATATGTCTGTCTTGTAATATTTCTGTTTTAGTACCCATAATGCTCCATTGAAGTTAAGGCATTCCCTTTGTAAGTGACCTTAACGGATGTGGTGTGTTACATTTGGTATCAGAGCAGAAGGTTACCAGACTGGGCAAAAGTTTCCAAAACCTTCTGAAACTAGTTTTCAAAACGTTTACAAAGAAGCAAATTTTCAAGAAAACTTTGTTTTGATTAAAAGGCATATTCCCCAAAGCCATATGCACTATCTTTTGATTCTCTCTTGAAATCTCTTCTCTCTCTTTTCACCATAGTTTCGTAGGCATCCGACATATGTCGAAGGGCAAAGAAGTGCCCAACCTCTATCTGTAGCCGCAGTAGTTTTACTTGCGACTAATCGTATTTCAAGCTGTGTAAAATTGCCATGCGTTGGAGGCAGCTTCGAGGGACTTGTCAACGAACTATACAAGGATAGTAAGAACAAGAAACTAGTTGTTATGGCTTAATCCACGAAGGAGGAAAAAGGTGAAAGGAAAGAGGCCAAAGTGAAAGAATAGTAGAACCCATGACAAGAGAGAGTATCTTTAGTATGGTAAAAAGGGACATGTAGTTAAGTATAGGACAAGGACAAGGGCAAAAAGGCAAGATCGTTGAGAGGGCAATTGTATACCTAAGAGAGGCGGTAACGTTCTGTTAAAAGTTTAGCTTTCTTTTCTATCATCCCACTAGAACTTTGTTTTTGTACATCGCATCCTTTTAATTCTGCTTCGATAGTTGAGTCTCTGCACCTTAGTACTAGCGTAGTAGAGGATCCCATTTTTGTCTCAAATCATGTTGGGGAATCGGCTCATTTATTTATGACTTGTTAGGATTTGAGAATGTCTATGCTAAGTGTTGAGTTTAGAAGGAATGCTCATGTTTTTGGTGAGCTATGGGTTGATTCTAGGGATGAAGTGGTTATCCGATAAGGGTGCCATTCTCGGTTTCGAAAGGAGGGTAGTTAGACTTTTGACTTGCCTCTGTAATACCCTCGAAGTCGCGTGTAACCTTTAGGGTTCTATTAGGATTAGTTACCTAGAATCTCTTGATACATTAGTTGATCCGCTCGAGTAGTGTTCGCCACTAAGGCGGATGGGTCATTTCGCTTATGCATGAGTTGTAGAGAGTCACCTAAGTAAGTACATTGGGCAACATGGTTGACATTTGTTTATTTTCGAGAGATAATTCATCTATGTGGAATACTTTCTAGTAAGTGAACGAGATCCAAGATTTACTAGTAAATTTTGGAGAGCTTGTGTGAAACCATGAGTACGTTGTTATGTGTAAGCCGAGTATACAAAAAGTAGAATAAGTGAAAGTGGAACGAGAGACAATAGTGAAATGGGTTCCAACTCATATTTTGGAAACAAGAATTAAGAAGCTACGAAATTGTGAAGTTAAAGATGGTCAAAGCACAATGGAGTTAAGCTCAAGGGAATGTGGCTTAGAAGATTGAAGACTATATTCGTGCATCACATCTCTTTTTAAGAGTATATCCTTGATTCCATTTTCCTATAGAGCTTACTTGCATGCTACCTTTTGTGTATATCCTCTCGGTCCTATTCTCAATCCAATTTCTGTTGCAAACCCCATAGGGAGTATGACTCATCTGTTAGTTTTACATGTTGGAGCTTGAGGGTGTCCGTTGGGTTGATTAAACCTTTTGGGTTTTATAGGATATGGGTTGGTTTTAGGAAGGGATTTCTTGTGACCTAAAAGGATTCCATCATGCTTAGTTTCCTAGAATCACATATATATTGGTTGGGTTGAGAATTTCTTTGGGTGTCAGTCTGATGTTGATTTCGGTCTTCGGGGCTGGTGCTTAGGGAATTCTTCTCCTAATCAGTATATATGTGACGTAGATTTCTAGCTTTGATGGGCGCAGAATTTTTACTTGCTTCTATCATTCGACTATATCTTTAGGTAGGAACAATTGGGTGTAAACATGTGTCTGAGACATGTTATGATTGATGGTTGCAAGTGGTTGCTAGTGGTTGCTCGTGGATGCATATACACGCACATTAGGCACTAGATCGACTCAGTCACCTTTCATATTGCATATGCATGAGTGTTTACACTTGTTTATGGACGAAATTGAATGTGTTATCATACAGATGTTGCATATGGATGGATGTTTGTGCACACATATTGTGTTTATGTGACTAGGATTATTTGCATACATGTTGGACTCATGACACTAAACATATTTTTGCATTAAGAGGATCAATCAGGCCTGATCATTTACATTAGATAAGGAACATATACACACACTTCTCGCATATGTTCATATAGCATTAGAAATTTCTTAAGGACAATGAATGCCTGTGATTGATGATTGGGTAAATGGATGATTGGATGGTAGGACACATTCTTCTTAACTTGAAGATTTCGGGGACGAAATCCTTTAAGGAAGGGAGAACGTAACAACCCGAATTTTTATAACATGTTAATACAAGAATCAAGGAAGAATTAAATTTTAAAATAAGAATCAAGGGAAATGGGTTGCGTCATTGCGTTCGTCTCGAAATTTTACATGAAATAGAGTCCGAGTTTTCGAAAATCGGAGTCCGTATGACCAAGATATGGCCAAAACAAGATTCAGCAGACTTTCTGGCAGACTGAACCCAGGTCGACTGCAGTGTCGACTGCATAGTCGACCTGCCCCCCCAGGTCGACTGTAGTGTCGACCTCCCCCCTGTACAGGTCAACCTGGTCGGCCTGGTGTGGTCCAGAACCCATTTTTGAGGCCCGGGACAAGTTTTGATGGTCCGGATGGGTTTTAGGGTTAATCCGATGGCTGAAATGAATTGCTACACCTATAAAATAACACCTAGACCTAGCCTAACTCACACAAATTCATATGACACCAAAATGCTGCTAAAATCCCTCTTGAGCCATGGCCGCCGCCTCCAAATTAAAGCTTAAGCGTCCAAACTTGATTCAAAACAAAGATCAATGCTTCTACAACAAATTCAAGAGAATAGATCAATGACGCTGCAACGTTCTACGACAATTTCAGTTCTTAATTTGCTAGCCATGCTCTGTAAGTTCTAGTTGCTTTCCGATTTAAATATTTAATTATAATGTGGCCCTGAATTAAAGTGGAATTGGATTAAGTATGTTTATCAATCCAGATCTATTCTTGTTTCTTCTTGGATCTTGGAAACTTTTCTATTTTCACTCTCATGTCTAGTTCATGATCTATTAAGCCTATTGTAATCTTAATATGCCTGTGATGATGTTTTCTCTCCGATCTTATTTTGGTGCAAAATTCTACCTTTCCCCTATTTGTTTTCTTTTGATGAACCTTGGTCAATTTCGGACCTAGGCCTAAACTGCGATTTGCGTGCGATTGAATACGGGGGAAATATTGGGATATTGCCTTGTTGGATATATGTGTTTGGTAGAATCAAAGGCATAATATGAAAATTGGATACTTGGGTATTATTGCCATTAACACGAAATTTGAATTTGGGTATTATCATTATAATTAAAGTTTTGCTAGCTTGGGTAAATTGGGGTAAACATGGAATACATGTAGTTGGTATGAAACTTGACCTATGTAAAATATGGCAAGAATATTGATACATATATTTGGCTAAAAATTGATCTATGTGAATTGGGCATAGCTTTGTAAACATGTAAACTATGAATCTTGATATATGTATAAAAAGGCATGAAACTTGGTATAAATGTAATTTGACCAAGATTAGGCATATATAAATTTGGCATACATGTAAACAGGCATGAATTGAACATATGTAAATTTGGTATGAATTGGGCATATGTAAAACTGACATGTAACCTAGAACTTGGGCATATGTTAATTATGTGAAATTTGTAGTTGAAACACATATGATAATTTATGTCTTGAAAAGGGGCTAATATGAACACACCTAAGTGGGTTTTGAGTAGTTGGCATGTAATAGCCTTAAAGCAGGGATAAATATAAATTGAGTTAAGTTGCCTTTAATGGCATAAGGTAAATTGTGGTAAAATTGGTATGATTTTGCATACCATTAATTGATGAACATAATTGAGTCAATTATGGACATCATTAAATTAGGAATTAATTAATAATTTGAATAGGGAAATTATTAAGACTGGGGTACAAGATTATAAGTGATAATCAATGCTTAGGACACGAGGTTGGACTCATTTGTGATGTAAAACTGCCCGGGCCCGGCGAATCCAGTAGTCACAAATGGTATCCCAATGTGAGAGGTCCTAGGCCCAAATTAAAAGTGTAACAGTCAAAAAGACACGAGGTTAGACTCTTTTATGGTGTAAGACTGCCCGGACCCACCCGGCAAATCCAGCTGCCATAAATGTCAGTCTAATGTGAGAGGTCTTTATAGGGTTACGGCCTTAATGAATTAAGAAATACTTAACCAGATAAACATGTGGTGGGACATGGGTGTTAAGTGGGTGACATGTGGGTGGCATGTGGGTGACAGGTGGAAATACGAATAGTAATACTTAACCAACATAACATGGTAATTAGACCAGTGGGTAGGGTTAAGTAAACTAAGAACACTTAACCAATATGGTATGAATGGGTGGGTTAAGTAATATGATTAGGCTAATGACACTTAACCAATATGGTATGAATGGGTGGGTTAAGTAATGTGACCAGACTAATGACACTTAACTGTTATGACATGAATGGTTGAGTTAAGTAAATCTAAATTAATGCCTAAGTGGGAATGATAACTTATGGAATAAAGTAAGTTAGGCGGAACAATAGATAAGATGAGATAACTTATGTAATAAGGAAAGATGTGCTTCATTGTAGATTAAGAAATATGTAAAGACAAGAATGAATTTACAAGTGAAGGCGACATAAGTTATATTATAAAAAGGAACAAAACATTGGTTAGGTTGGATAACCCTCTGAGTATCAATCTGACGTTGATTCCGGTCTTCGGGGTTGGTATTTAGGGAATTATTCTCTCTCTCCAGTGTGTTTGTAAGTTAAGGGGTACTTGGTTGTAAAGATTGAATAAGAACATGTTATTGTACCATAACAAGGGTTAATGTATGAATCATAGGAATAACATGTTGTGGGCTTATTAATGGACTTAGTATAGTTCAAGTTAAGAATTGAATTAATAAGCAAGTTGAAGGTTGGTATAAATGGAAATAACCAAGTTAAATGATAAGACTGATGAGGTAGCACAAGCGCATAGTTAATGGATAGACATAGGGTCTAATGGCAGATAAAGCCAAGGCGCTTGGTTAAACCCAGACGTTGGGGGTAATATGAATGACATGTAAAATATAACCTATAAGCACTTAACCAAGATAAAGCATGTATTAAGACATGAGGACGATGTAGGGGTTAAGTGGGGGATATGGGTAACATGTAAGACATAACTGGTGTATACTTAACCAAAATTTAAGCATGTAAGTGGACATGAATAAGAAGGGGTTAAGTAAGAATTACTAGAGGGGACCAAGCATAGGAGGGAAGCTTGCGTCGGGGGACCCTTTTCAGACCAGTAGCCCATTACGTATCCTTGTGAGCTCGACCCATGTCGAGGACGGGACACACATACTGGGTTTGATTGTAAGAGGTCAAAACGGGTTAGCGGTGGCAACCCAAGTCCAACGGGTTTCATATGCGTGTGTGGACCCGGGCTGGTAGGTAAGACGTTGTTGCATCGTGTAGGTATAAGCCGTGCATCCTCAAGTTGTATCGGGTTGCCACTTTGGGGAGTGATACACCCCACTGTGGGGCCAGCACGGGTATCTACGAGTTAGGGAGCTGATCGCATGGGGTTGGTGGGTACACCTAGTGGAGATAGGGGCAGATGGCACCTATGTAGTCAGCTAGCGGTACATAAGACTAATATTATGAATTCTAAGTAGTGGGTGGGATCACCTTATTATATAACACGGGCTACTAGTTGGGACACTAGTAGGGGGTAAAGATCCCTGTTACAGGGGACACTAGTTGGAGTACTAGTAGGAATACAAAACATTCCATGTAAGACACTTGTAAAGATGCTAGTTAGGTGGTGCAGAGCAAGTAGATCTCATAGAAATATTTTAATGGCGAAGCAGAGGAATCCTGATATGCTTGATAGGAATCTTACGAAATTATACTTAGTTTATCTTGAATGGGAACCTTGCGATGTTACTTGACAAAAATCACATCATGTTATCCTTAGTTATCTTGCTTATTGCTTATCTTGTCATCATGCTTATGTTTACTTTCAGTTTACTCATGCCATATTATCTTTACCTATTTTTATGCTGAAAGTCACTAGGACTTACTCAGTCTTTATGACTGACCCGTTTTGTTTCACCTCTTTCTCTTCCGTTTCCCCCCCAGGTTCGCAGGGTGGGAATACAACTTAGCTCGGACCTTATCAAGCTCCAAGGCTCTTTCATGCAAGGCTTGGATTTTTTCTTGGCTATGGCTTGCTTTGCTTTATTGGGGAATACTATAACTTATTTTATGCTTCTTTGTTTTGAGCAAGACAGATATTTTAACTATGTAATTGGGTATTGGAAGTTGATGGGCTTTTCTTGTAAACACTCATATTTAATAAATGATTTGAAATACTTCCACTTTGCTTTCCGCTGTTTTATATATGTCTGTCTTGTAATATTTCTGTTCCAGTACCCATAATGCTCCATTGAAGTTAAGGCATTCCCTTTGTGAGTGACCTTAACGGATGTGGTGTGTTACATTACAACAGTATATAACAGGTATAAACAGGATGAACAGGGTGAATTATGCTTCTCAAATACTTTCTCTGCACCAGTATATCACATTAAGTATTTTCAACTACTTAACTTAAACAGAATGATCCCAACATAGCATAAATGGTAGACTTAGGTGCAATTATAGCAACGGGTTTTATATCAAATAGAATAATTGGTACCTAAATAGAATATAACGGGTATTATCTCAAAGAGAAATAACAGGTACCTAAACAGAACTAGATGTACCCTAATTACTACCCCCGCAATCGGCTCCCTACCATGTAAATACCCTGTTTCGGCACCACAGTAGAGTGTATTACATCCTAAAGTGGCAACCACCAGAAGGACACAGATCTATTTACAGGTGTTATGGTGTCTTATTTTCCTAGACAAACCGGACCCATGCACGCACATGACCCCCTTGGAATGTGCCATTAAAACACCCCATCCCAAATGAACCTCTTATAATTAGTCTCTATAAGCATTCCCTGGCCCCTACCTAGTGTAGGGTTCTCTTTTAATACCATAACGGGTTACTGACTAATATGGGTCCCACACAATAATTGACACAAGCACCCCTAGACTTGCATCCCCAAGAAACTAGGCTTTACACAGGTTAAGTTTTACATGGGTTAATATTGTCCCTACAACTCCACCAGGTTAACAAGTTTACTTAACCCTCACAACAGATCAAACAAAATACATAGGTGACATATAGTTTCATTTACATATTCCCTTAATCTTTTGTATTAAGCCTACATGTTTCCATATTCATACACCCCATATTTCAGTTATGTTGCATAGTATAAATTATTTCCCAAACTTTGGCCATGTTCATATTACAGGTTATGCCCCCAAATTACCATTCCCAATTACAATCGTACGCGTATTTCAGCGATATCGTCCTAGGCTAGAAGGTAGCCTGACTATAAAAAGAAGAAGGAATGAGAGAGGAAGAAGAATAGAAATAGGCATAAATAACAAAAATAGGCATATAGAAATAACAAAACAAAATAAGTGTATAGCAAATTTCATGTCATTATAGCAGATCTGTTTAAATATTAATCAACATCTTAAAAAGCATAAGTTTTCGATCCATTTTACAAACATGTCAAGATTACTTGTTAAATATTTATATCTAAAAGCAACATGAACTCATAGAGACATGATCTAAAGAGCTGAGAAAAGTATGTTGATGTTGTAGCAGATTTTCTTGTATATATATAAGCCGTTGTTGAAGAGAAATAGGCTAGTTCAATCCAAGCTGAGGCAGCATCTCATTGTCTTCATTGTCTTGGGTGAATAAAATAATAGAAATGTTGCCATATTTATAGCCTGCTGCCAACGAATCTCATTTAGAAACAAGTCCAGTTTCAGGTTACGAACCTGGATGGATCTGGGGTGGGTCGACCCCGGGGTTGACCCTAAGGTCGACACCCCTTGTGTGGGTCGACCTAAGGTCGACACCCCCTTGTGTGGGTCGACCCCCGTGGGGCATGGGTTGAATTCGTGTATGCCTTTTCGCTCTTCGATTTTGATTTATTTTGAATTCTGAGCTGGTTTTATTTGTTCATATATATTTTACTTATATGTATATAAACATCAAACGTTAATATCTTCTTCATACGATGTCTGTTTTACGCAAACTCGGAGTCATCTCAAGCAGAATTCCAAGACGAATACAATGGCATAGTCTGTTTCCCTTAATTCCCAATATTTAATTAAGTATTCATTAGTTTGTTGTTATATTGTCCCTTGAAATTATGGGGTGTTACAATGTGAGCCACCTACAACTCCATATTTAAGTTAGGGTCTCACTCAAACTATTCCATTATCCTATAACGTCTTTCTATCCTAAGATGCCTATATCAATCTCCTTCAACCAATCTCTTTCTAGTTCACAATCAAAGAGTTATAGCTTCATTAAACCATAACTTCCACCTTGTAGAAGCAATCAATGAACAACAAGTTCCAGCATGCTTCTGACGAAATCTTCTTTCACAAAATGGATCACATCTCTCCCTCGTGTAACCTTATGGATCGGTACCGATCCATGCCCTATGGATTGGAATCAGTCCAAATACTTAGCCAAATTTGGCTAAGTTACTTCGTGGATCTCTTTTAACCCCTTCATTATGCCTTTGGGTCAAGTCTCCTTCAAATGCACATGATCTTGACCTTCCATCCATCCCTAAAATGATCCATCCAATATCCACAGTTGGCATATCCAATCAAAACCGAATTTTCACCAGAGCCTCCACATGTTCCTACCAACATGCCAATGAAGTCGCACTTCCACCTGAATCTTCCACATGGATCAGTGCTTATCCATGCCTTGTGGATTGGTATTGATCCCCGTTCTTAGTCGATTTTTGCACCAAATTTTTTTAGCACCTCGCAAATGTCCTCCAAAACCTATCTTCCAAGTTTCATGTGATTCCGGCGAGCTTTGATCTTGATATTCCTTGACCTTAAATCTTATGACCTAATTCAAGAAATTCTAATGACAAATCAATCATAACATGCAGTTCAAACATTTTTAAAAAAAGTTACATTAAATTTCTGCCATATTTAAGCATATGTTCACATATAAACATGAATCAATCAATTACAATAATAAATGTAACACCAATTAAGGCTACTTACACACTAATCATACCATATTTAAAAAATTACTTAGATATACCATACTTACTTAATCCTACAAGTTTTTAGATCTTAAATTAATATGCATATAGGGTTAAATAAACATGTATGGTAAGAGACCTGATTACAACTTATAATTCAATATAGACATATAAGAGATCATTATCACTCACAAAAAACTTAAATTCAATACAGTAGGATGTACACCTTATTTGGGCAGCAATGAAATTGCACAATTAAATGATGATATAATGAGATCTAATCTTCACCGATATAGATCTAGCCTCTAAATGAAGAATAGAAATGACTGATGTAAAACTGAGATGGATTTGAGAGAATTAAGATGAACTAGAGTAGATCATAGTTAAGACCTAATTTGAAAACGAGGTAGAAAGCTTCTAACCTCTCAATGCAGACCCCATTTGTACTTGTAGGCCATTAGTCCAATGGGCTAGCTAATCTCAGCCTATTAGTTGTTTCTTAATCTATCCAACAAAAACTGGAAATTTAAAGTGAAATTTCCCTAAAACCGCAGAACTGTTTCCTTAATAGGATCACTCGATGGAATAACTAACCACTATCCCAAAACAATGAGACTAGTTAGAATATCTAATTCGGCCCCTATCAAAAGTTATGATTAAAACAAGATTTCACAAAGGAAAAATGGTAACAAAATGATTCAGCAAAAGCATGGACATGTAATACATCGTCATGAACTAGTTATTAAAATATAAGCATGATACCACCATTTATGAATTAAACAAAATTATTTTATGATCTTTAGATACGTAAAATACAAGTCACCTCCAGCAAGCCCGTGCTAGCATATTCATCTAAACTTGAAAAGTTCTGCTCTTAGCCTACCCAATGCCAAAGTAAAGTAACCAAAAGATATGGGGAAATAAAAAAACTTTGGTGCATATAAAAAAGTTTATGTGAAAAATGTTACCTCGTCTCCAACCAAAATATAGGAATTTAGTGAAATCACGCCACTGAACTGTAAGAATTTCCCCCACTAATACCCTATAAATCGATATGTCATCCATAATATATTTTGCATCCCAAATTATTAAAACATGGTCATAACTTCAATAACATATCATGTACTATAAAAAATGAATATTCAATTATTTACAAAGTTAACTGTTACACCCTTCGGAAACTGAGCAATCCCATGTATGGTTCATTCAATAACGTTTTTTCAAAGGATTGATAAGAAACCTATATCAGTTTTCTCCAAACAAATAAAAACACATTGGATACTTTAAGCCAAAATATAGCATAATAATTGAAAATCTCTCATCCCATAAGAGCAGGGCCGGCCCTGGCCCACGTGGGATCCTAGGCCTAAAACAGTGGCAGTTTGTAATTGAAATTTTTTGGCTCCAACGGTGGAGCTGCCTTGATTCGAACCCCAAATCTCTGGGAGAAACCAATACAACAAAACCACTAGGCTACCATAATATTTTGACTTACAATGCTTACAAAAGACATACATATAAGATGACACAACATATACATATAAAAAAATTGAGGCCCTCCTCCAACCCGAGGCGCTAGGCGGCCGCCTAGCTCGCCTGGGCGCAGGGCCGAGCCTGCATAAGAGGAAATACCCTCGAATTATGCCCAAGAAAAGAAAATAATGGTGAAGATGAATTAGTAATGAGATCCTTACTTTGAGTAATAAAAAATTCACTTGTCCTTTGGTAAAGCCCTACGCAACAGAATCCATGAACCTGGCCTGTCGTTGGATAAGCAGCTGGAACATAGGAAGCAACTCTATACCAGTCTCCACTCTTAAGTCATAAATCTAGTAAAAGTTTCACTAATTTAAGTCTTTTTATTGGTTTGGCATCATAACATTATTTAACCTTTATGATCTTCTAATTGCAATTGTACTCACTCAACAGCATGTGTCTAACCATACCAACCAATAGAATACCCCAAAATTATTCTTTGCTCTAAAAAACCCAAGGCTAAAATGTCAGATAGTAAAAACCATTAGTATGCGAGTACGTAAGTAATTCATCATATGCAATAATAACTTATCAACATTCTGGATTAATATACAACATCTCAAAATTAATCAAATATATTTTTAATATGATAGATAATAAACAAGTTTAACTTTTCCAAAGTAATAGCTTTTCTTACATAAAACTCTTTAAATATAGTGTCCTTTTTATTTCTTTACAAACCTTTATACGACCTAAACAAAATCATCCTTTTTAAGTGATTTTTTCCCAATATAGAGACAGATTCTTCTGTATTTCAAAATATGTACGTCCATCTTTTCGAAATCATTAGTTATCATGTCCTATTAAATTAGAGGCATTCATTGGCTAGTACATATACAATCTATTGTGTTAATGTATACATTCAAAAATGAGATAAGATATGCTGGCTTTGATAATATTGGGCCATCGTGTCTTAATAAAACATATCCATCATGCCTTAGAAGAATAATTATCATGCATTCTATTGTAAATACCCTTTAAGACTCCAATCGAGATCCCACCTGGGTGTTAGGATAGTTTTACAGCCCAGTTTTGGCCTAGTCTACTTAAATGAGACGTACTACATTATCTAAGTATACAAAGAGGTTTATAAGTATCATTTGTACACCAATTTTGGCACGACGTCACTTATAAGCATCAAAATGTTTGTTTCAACTGATTTATATAACGCCTCGACTTTATAAAATAAAATAATTGAGATGTATGGAAATAGCGAAAATAAAAATTTCTGAATTATTGGAATTTGGCCATGAAAATTGTACCATTATGTTAGTGGTAATTTTCTGATTAATCTTTATTTATAATATGTTTCGATTGGAGTTCGTACGGAAAAGTTATTGATGTTCAAAGTTTTTTGTCACAAAATAATTACATGAGTAAATGTGAGTATTTATATGCATATTAATTCCAGAAACTACACACATTTGAATTTCAAAATAAATGCATATAACAATAGGAATTAAATCAATAAACAAAGGAAATAATTAATGTTTAAAAACCAGTGTTAAAGAACTAAATGCGCCAAAACAAAATGTAACAACCTAAGATTTTGGTCGATTAATTTTAATATTTATTTTAAATATTGAATTGATAATATAAATCAATTTTTATATTATGTTATCGAGTTAATAATCAATTTTGATTTAATATCGAATATATTATATTATGTAATATGAAATATAATGGAAATCGAAGTTAAATACGGAGTTAAAAACAATTCAGATGACCGATATAAATTCTGACTGAATATAGACGATAATTAAAAATAACTTATTTCTGGTGAATTGATTAGTTCTGAATTTAAATTATATTATATTAATTTAATATGGTATATATGTTGAAATTAAATTTCAGAATATTTACTGTTGAGTTCATAATAGGGTTATTATATTGAAATGTCGGTCGGTATGCTAGAATAGCGGTTCCTGATTTAAATAATGGACCCCAAGATATTTGATTGTGGATAGGTTCGAAATCAAATCGATATCCATCTAAAAAGAATAAAAATTGCTTTCTATGGAATTGTATTAAATACGAGATCAAATCGAAGTCAAAACAAAATCAAATCAGAATCTATTTAAAAAGAATAAAAATCTATTTAAATCAAATCAGAAGAAAAGACACTTGTACTTTAGCACAGACTAAATTCCTTAACGCTGAAGTATATTTCCTTATATAAATGTGACTTTACTCTTCTCTGTATTTCTTCTAAAACAACTCGATCGAAGCCTCATATAGAAAATGGCCATCGTCCGTTAAACTAAGAACCATTGCTCTCACAGTCTCCTCTTTTACAAATGCGCCTGCTCTTTTTATTCATTGCAAATAAAAAAAAAAAGCTTCAGAGAAAAATAAAATGGCCGGCTCCTGTTCAATTCATCTATAAAAAAACCCAAACCCGAAGCTTTATAAATGGATGCCGCTACCCTTCCTTGTAAATCGAAATCAAGGTTAAAGGACCGGAGCTCGTACGCGATGTGGAAGGATACCGAAATCCTGACTTCGAATACATGATGGAAGGGGATTTCGCGATTCAGGCAAAGGGATGTCCATCGATTTATTTTCATTCAAATAGGATGTTGGCGATTGGAGATCTCGAGCTTCAGACTGTCGTGAGATCCAATTTCACAACGCGATTTGAAATCGCTGAGGATAGTGAAGTTTGTGAAGCTCGAATACATCGAAAGCACTGCAATTCAAACGATAGAATTGGGACCGAGCCTTTGTTCGATTTAGGGCATAAGCAGGACCACTCGCGATTCCAGGGTGCGAAGGGGATTCATGGGTATTTTTGAGAGGTGTGAATTGAACTGGAGCTCGAACACGAGCAGTGGAAGTAGGTTGTGTTCAAGTTTCGAAGTTCAGAAGGCCAAGGCGATAGCGTCTCTTTGTACTGAAGCATAAGATGGAGGTCGTGATGGGCCAATGGTGATCGAACTTCACATGGGGGTGATGGCCAAGGAGTGTTCGATATGAGAAGTTCATGTGAGTGGTGAGTGGATGATTTCAAGGCACGTGGTGGTCGTTAGGAAGGAGGGAGACCATTACATGAACTGGGTTGATACAGGAAAATAGAACAGATATTTTAGAAGGGGGATAAGAGTATAGTGGACGGATTAAAGGGATTAAGCAAGGTCAGTTTATTTTAAGGATATTAAGTTAAAAATTTAATTTGAAGGTTAATTTTACTGAGTAAGTTATTTAATAAGTTTAGAAATTTAATTAGTTAATGATGCCATTAGGATTTTTAGGTTATATTAGTATAGAAAACCATTTATATCCTTACATGGTATTTGAGCCTTTAAATACAATAGATTTTGTTAGTTTACGTAACGTGTATGCTTTTGACGGTAACACTAAATTGGTCAATAAATGAAAAGGGTTACCTTTAGAAAGGAATTTAGGAGCTAATTAGATATATCTTGTTTTTATAAATACATTAGTTAGATTTATTTAAGGGATTATATATATAATCACGTTAACTCATAAGTACAATATTAAACCATGATAAAAAGAGATTAGGGAATGAGATGAAAACGAATTTAATTTAGTAAATTAAGTTTTAATTTCTAATTTGGTTAATCGGTTCCTTAGAAATATTGTGCTTAACTTATACAAGGCCTAAAATGCTAGCACAAATCGAGTTGGGTCTATAATGGGGATGGATTTGGATTTTCTGGCGACAAATGGAATTTAAATCAAACATCTCTGATTTTTCCCGTCAAATAAAATCACAGTGAGTAAATCTCACTCACCTTTTATTTAGAATTATTTTTATCAATAATTGTTTGTTGCTTGTTTGGTTGCATTTAATATTTTTGTGCATCTTAAATATATTAGTTATTTAGGCTTGGTATACTATTATATATATATTGGTGGTTGGATATTCCCACAGTCTCATTAGCGTATGCCCGCAGTATCATTAGCGGATGACCCTATACGCCCCACGCTATGATAGTAGATGACCTTCTAAACCGCGATATCTTGCCACGGAGCAGGATGGGTATTATTTCAGTTAACTAACGTCTGTGGATGCAGGAGAACAGGTTAGAGGGATCCAACTGGATTCCTCAAAATTTTATTGATTGTCTGTTTTTCACATATTATCATATATATAATGTGTTGATTGAAAATTGGGTTGTTTGATTGTTTAAATATCATTGGGGCCAAAATGTTGATATATAAATATCAGGGAAAAGGATATTTGAAATTTAAAGGGAGAAATCTATTTTCTAAAATAGAAATCGAATTTCAATTGGGCTATAAATATATTAACTTGTTTTGAATATATAAAACAAATAGTGAATTTATAAATGTTGTTTATTAATTAAAAATGCAGAGAATTGAAATGAATTTATAAACAGTGTTTATAAATAAAGTGGAAAAATTATCATTGGATAATTTGAATATTTAAATTCAAATGTGAATTTATAAAAAATAGAAATGGGGGAATCGTTTTAAGAAATAAACGAGGGAATTTATTCTGATGTTCAGAATATAAATTGAACTAAAATAAATCTGTAAGGATTTATGATTTTGAATTCGATTAATTCGAAGATATTCAAATAGAATTTGAATATGTAGAAACTAAAATCGAATTAGAATATAGAGAATTCAAATAGAATTTGAATATAGAAATTTCAAAGAGAATTGAAAATAGAATTTGAAAATAGAAAGTTGAAATCATTTTGAAATGGGAACGACGAAATATATTTCAGAATGCAGATTTTTAAACAGAATAGAAAATAAATCCAAAGGATTTATAATTTGTAAAAGGAATTGGAATATAATATAGAAGATCGAAGTATAAATAAATATATTACCGAGTTAGGAAAAATCAACAATTTTAGAAAATCGGAAATATTATGTTGAATTGGAAAAATTGATTTTATATATATTAAAAAGATACTAGAATGGAGTTGAATTTATTATAAACGAAGTTTAAACATTTATATATATAAATATATTTAAAGCGAACTCTGACTTATCTCTTTTATATAAATATATTAAAAAGATACTAGAATGGAGTTGATTTAGCAGTATTGTGATTAAGGTAAAGCTATGTTTTAAATATATTATATTTTACTCCTTCCGCTGTGAGGTGTTTTCCGAACTCTGACTTATCTCTTTTCTCTGTCTTTTTCTGCTGGATACCAGAGCAACCAATTCGGGTTTCGGTGGATTGGATTTTTGAAAAAAAAATCGGTCCATCGGAATTCGGGTTGTTACATCTGGTATCAGAGCTTCGGTTTAGTTATCTTAGGGAGATATTGAGTGAACGTATTTGTATTTTCTAAAATATAAATATATTATATATATAAACCTAAATCCATAAAGTACTCCACTAGGTAGGGAAAGAGTTGGGATATTTAGTTTGTACACTAAAGTAATAAACATCGAAAATTTTGAGACTCTTAGGTGGTTTGGTTGGAAAGTTTACAATATGGATTGGTATTTGAGAAAGAAAGTATCCCATAGAATTAAAAATGGAATGTTATTTCAGAGTAGTGGGTTTAGAACTGTAACCTTAGAAAACTAGAAAAGGTTGAAAAATGAAAAATGGATTAGGAATATATATAGTCGAGAGAATTGAATTCGTGAAAGTGCCTAGGAAAGCCTAATTTAGTTAAAGACCCGCTTTGAGTCTAACCCAATGATAAACTTTTAAGAACTTGAATTTGAAAAATTGGATGAACTATGCTCTTACTCTGTAAGAGTGTAGGAAAATTTGGATGAAAAACGTTTTGATTTTTCAAAAATATTGCATTCATATAGAATTGCAAGTATATTTAGGATGTGAGCATCATGTTTTGAAAGAGTTTTTAAAATTTGCATACATATAAGTGGATCCAAATTAGGCATACATACTTTACTATGATGTATCTCACTTTGCACATGTGCACAATGTTTGCAACAATTGGATGCATACTTGATGAATGGATATTGCGAGGGGTTATCTATTTCAGTCTTATCGAATTTCGGGTACGAAATTCTTTAAGGGTGGGAGAATGTAACACCCCGCATTTTTAATATAATTAAAAATATGTAAAAAAATATGTGTATATGCATAGATAGGTAAATAAGGGTGATGTACAATGAGAATTAATTAATACATGGAAGAGAAGGAAAAATTAATGACACAGTAATGGGGGAATGATAATTACCTATTATAAACTTGAGTTGCGGTGATGTAAAATTTAATAATAAGCAAACTTGTCATAGGGACAAGGAAAGGTTATGACTTAATATGTAATACAAGACTTGAGGGGTGGGACGACTTATAATATGAAATAAATTAATCTAAAATTAATGACAAGAAATGGGGAATGGTAAATAATCTACTATGAATAAACTTGAATAAGGCAAGAAAGGATAATAGATGGAAAAACTTATGGGACAAGATAAGTTATAGGAAACGATAAGGAAGATGAGATAACTTATATGTAAAGATATACTTAAATTAAGTGGTTTGGAAAGAAGAAATGTGAAATTAAAAATGATATAAGTTATATGAGTGGAAAAGAAGTAAATTAGAATCATATATGTTGGTTGGGTTGAGTAATTCTTTGGGTTCCAGTCTGATGTTGATTTCGGTCTTCGGGGCTGGTGTTTAGAGGGTTATTCTCCTAATCAGTATGTATGTGGGATAAGGCATACTTAACTATGAATTAAGTATAACATGTTTTTGTAACCCAAAAAGGGAATAATTTATGATATTGGAAAATAACATGTTATGGGCTTATTAATGGACTTAAGTGGGTTAAGTATAAATTGAATTAATAAGCAAGAGTAACTTGGTGAATACGAAAAAAAGGGAAGCTAATGTGAGTAACCAAGTTAAATGAGAAAGTTGACGAGGTGGCACAAGCGTGAAATAAATGGTTAGACTTAGGGTCTAATGACATATAAAACTAAGGCGCTTGAAGCAGTCCATACGTTATAGGATGAATAACCCAACGAGGTAGATCATGATGGTGTCACAAGGCACGAGAAGAGCGCACATTCGCTATTTTGGCGGCTCCAACGGACTGAAAGGGGAAGCACGCGACTTCCTGAGACATTAAATGTGCTCCTGGTAGTCCTCTGTAGTGGTTTAGCTTCGGGCTAGGATTACAGAGTTTGGGTCTGCGCAGAACTACCAGGTGGGTGGGCCTTGACTGCACAAGTAGGGGCAGTCAGAATGCTGTACGTGGTGGCATTAAGGGTGGTTCGACGATTGCCTCAGGCGGAGGTGGAGGTCAAGACCAAACGATAGCAAGATCATCGGACGCCTGTCACCAGCAGCCTAAGGAATGCAAAAAGACAAGAGTTAACCCCTAGAGATCGTTAACCTTTGCTATCAAGGGACGGGTGCGGGGAGACCCCACATGGATGTTTAGATTGTTTGCTTGTTAGGGGTGGTTGCTTAGCTCGAGTGGTCTTTACTAGTTGAGGGAGGGGCTGAGGTGGGGCCATAACCACCATAGAAAAACCAGACCCGAGGGATATCTGTACACTGGACACTCTTAGAGGCAGGCCCGTACAGATATATAAAAGCTCCCGACCAAGTTCCGTGTTTTCTGGTGTAGCTCTGCCACGGAACTTGGGTGCACAAGTGGAGGTCTAGGTACGTGGAAAGGTCTAGGTACAACCATGTCTGCTCTGGGTGGTGTATCATAGACTAGAGGGCATTATTCGGTGATGGAACCAAACTCGATCAAATAGTTCGAGGATAGCAGTCAGTACGCTTACGTAGCACAGCGATAGTGGTTCTTTGCGGAAGTAGCGTTGTACGTTACTATGGCGTAGGATGAGGGACTGCGCACATTACTGTGGCGATACAGAGGAGACCGTGCGAGTGGGGTATCACGAGGTGTAACTCAGTTTGGGGGTAGCTACATATACACTATATTAGGTCAATCTACTGGGGGGTAGATGAGTGGGACGTGTGTGTAAGCTTTGAGTGCTAATAACACGTATAACCTAATAAATAAGAAATTGTAACTGAACGGTATATGTAAGATTATTCAAGAAGCGTAGTTTAAATTCATTCACACAAAACTTATGTTCTGACCCCCTCCTTATAACATTCGCAGGTTAGACAGAGACTTATAGCTTTGGGAATACTGATTTAGCAGTATTGTGATTAAGGTAAAGCTATGTTTTAAATATATTATATTTTACTACTTCCGCTGTGAGGTGTTTTCCAAACTCTGACTTATCTCTTTTCTCTGTCTTTTTCTGCAGGATACCAGAGCAACCAACTCGGGTTTCGGTGGATTGGATTTTTGAAAAAAAATCGGTCCATCGGAATCCGGGTTATTACATAAGTGGTCTTGTCTGTTTTGAAGTTAAGGATGTTTCAGTCAAGGTCTGAGAGGTAGTTATACCCCCAACTTGTTTGATTTCATTTTTAACCAATAAATAGCAGGATCCAGTCTCAAAGGGAAATGTTTGAATAAGAGTTAGTTAAATGCAGTATTTTGGGTTATTGTAACGATATTTTATACAACATTCACTGTAACCCAAATAAGTGGAATTTTGGAAATATAATATTTCCTAAGTGTAGAAATGAACGGTCGTGGGAGAGATAAATAATTGGAATGTTTCCAATTATAAGTAAAGAATATTTTCTTAGTACAGAAAATAAAAGAAGGCAATATACGGAAATGTTTTTCCAAATAGCGAAAAGGCCAAGATGATAATTGAAAATATCTGTTTAACAAATGTTGGTAAGGAAATGGGAAGGGTGATTAAATTAATGAAATATTAATTAACAGGCCATGATGGTTTGATGTTATGGTTGGAATGTTTGTTTATTTTTCTTCGATAGTTAAATAACCGACTATTGAAGTATTTGCCAATATCGTTGTCAATATGGAGAGACCGGTTGGATTATAATCCGAGAACCACTCCGTATTGGAAGTAGTGTTGCGAATCATATTATATGAAGATAATCGAAGACGGAGTAAAGTGCAAGGACTTTTTCTATTAATAGAAATTGTGCCTTCGGTTTCGTTCAGTCCCAGAATGAAGTGTATGGATGAATGTCTGATAGAGTATTTCCAATGATCGAATATGTTGGTCTATATAGATATATATGATGGCGGAGGATTTATTCTCTTAGCATAATATCCAGAATATATTTATGCAAATCAATTAATGATTAACGGATCTGACATTGTGGCATTCAAAGTGATTGTGCTATCAATGAATGATAAGAAATCGTAGCCTCAGGCCTCAACAACCGGGAAATGACAAAAATCGGGCAGGCAGAATGGCCATGTGGGTCGCTCCCATTAGGGTGTATGATCACCTATCTAGAGAAATTCCTTTTACTTCTTTAGTCTATCGATGTTGTTCCTTTTCGGGAAACGGTTGCTGATTCCAACTGTTGGTGATATACATCCGATTCACTCAAGCGAAATGAGTGGTCGGTCATGTGTGGGCCGGGTTGCAAGAAGTTCTTGTTGAACACAGTGCATTCCTCTCTAGAGATACACTATCGGAAGGTAGTTCCATACCTTGTTATGTTGGAAATCCAATCTCTAATAAGTTCCCAGCGGTTTTTGATTTTATATTATATATGGAGCGTGAGATGCAAGCATTCCGCTAGATTCTATTTATTTGATGTAGACATTATTATAATATCACTGGATTTGATATCAGAAATATTTTGGGTTATTGTAAGGTAAAAACCATCCGTGTTTATGTGTGAATCGGTCTTACGATTATCATTTCTTTCGAAAGGATTTTTAAAGTTAAACAAATGATTGGAGTTTACTCACACCAGTCCCATGACTGACCCAAAGTTTATTTTGTTTTTGTTTTCCTTAAACTCTTGGGTGCCCAAATTTGTATGGGCAGTCAAGTAGTCGGGATATTTTCAGATTCATTTGGAAGAGCTGGAAGCAGGAGGCTTCACCAGTTAGCTATAGACTATCACATTTCCGCTGTGTACTATGTTGTATCTGGAAATAGGTGTTTATAATTGTTCCAGGAATAACTGTTGTGCTCTGATAATGGTATGTATATACAGTTACTGATTTGTATTTCTAAAGTTATGTTATTTAATATATTTTATTCGTTCCATTGTGAGTTTGTGATCTTCATTTTCTTCTATTCTAATATTTCTTTCTTTCTATTTCTCATCCTCTAACTTCTTTCTAATAACGATTTGTATTTCTGTGTAATTTGGGTTGGACGTGTGGTGTTATTAGTCGACTCAGAAAGTACGGATTTGCGGGCTATTACAGTTGGTATCCGAGCTTAGGTTGAGCGAATACCTAGGCTTTGGTAGGGTTGTGCTCATTAGAGATAGGGTCAGTAGTACCCTAGAATGAGTTGAGCGTATATATATATATATATGAGAGCGCGTATTTGTTAATTGATATAAAAACTATTTTATATTGTGTTGTCTAGTCTGTTGGGTGGTTTATGAATTCTGGTCGAATCGTGGGACGCCACGACGTCGATAAGAGTTTGTAAATACTTGAACAGAAGATTGGACACGATATTGTTTTTAAGTGGGTGAATGAAATAATTTTACCCAAAAATTCTATTTTTGATAGAAAAGGAATAATTTTCTAAAATTATTATAATATATGGATGTGTTGGTTGTTATTATAATCAAATAAGATTATAAAAATTGGAATGGTTATATATAACCAAAATAGAATTTGTATATGAATTTAATATACAAATGATATGAATTAAAATTGAATTCAAACCAGAATTTAAATCCCGGGAAGTTTGAAAATATTTTATGAAGTATATTAGAACAATATAGCTTTGTGTTTGGAGGATTCTGAATAAAAATCATCTTGAGATGGATTTTGAAAGTGATAAAGCACTGAACTCACTTCAGTGGATGGAAAATAACTCTGATGTTGACTGCAACATCATTATTATTCATTTCGAGTTTCTAAGTGATGGATTACCACCTTAGAAAAGTTTTGATGGAAATTTGTTTGAAAGAAAACAAGTTGGTTTGAAAATTTCAAATATTTTTGAATTTGAGATGATTATAAATATATGTATATATTTTTGTGATTTCAAAAGGATTTGAAATAGTAACCCGGGAATGTGAATTCTGAAATTAAAATTTAACTTAAGCAAGTTAAATGGGTCAAAATGGATAAATTGATCAAAATCAAATTGAGTGGAATTAAATGGAATATGAATCGAATGTGAATATATTAATTGTTGATCATTCAGACTAAATGTATGTAAACATATATGGGGTGCCATATGAATGAAAATCAAATGTTTTAGTAGAATAAAATTTGTTAAAATATGAAGGTCGTGTTTTTACATAAGTGAGATTTTGAAAATATAACGGGTTTGTAGCATTACCTTACTAATTTCAGGGACGAAATTCTTTTAAGGGTGGAAGAACGTAACGACCCAGGATTTTGGTTGATTAATTTTAATATTTAATATTTATTTTAAATATTGAGTTGATAATATAAATGAATTTTTATATTATGTTATTGAGTTGATAATCAATTTTGATTTAATATCGAATATGTTGTATTATGTAATACGAAATATAATGGAAATCGAAGTTAAATACAGAATCAAAAACAATTCAGATGACCGGTATAAATTCTGACTGAATATAGACGACAATAAAAATTAATTATTTCTGGCGAATTGATTAGTTCTGAATTTAAATTATATTATATTAATTTAATATGGTATATATGTTGAAATTAAATTCTAGAATATTTACTATTGAGTTCAGAATAGGGTTATTATATTGAAATGTCGGTCAGTATGCTAGAATAGTGGTTCGTGATTTAAATTAATGGACCCCGAGATATTTGATTGTGGATAGGTTCAAAATCAAATCGATGTCCATCTAAAAAGAATAAAAATTGCTTTATATCGAATCGTATTAAATATGAGATCAAATCAAAGTCAAAACAAAATCAAACCAGAATCTATTTAAAAAGAGTAAAAATCTATTTAAATCAAATCAAAAGTAAAGACACTTGTACTTCATCACAGACTAAATTCCTTAACGCTGAAGTATATTTCCTTATATAAACGCGACTTTCCTCTTCTGTGCATTTCTTCTAAAACAACTCGATCGAAGCCTCATATAGAAAATTCCCAACGTCTGTTAAACTAAAAACCGTTGCTCTCGCAATCTCCTCTTTTACAAATTAGCCTGCTCTTTTTATTCATTGCAAATCAAATCAAAACAAAAAGCTTCAGAGAAAAATAAAATGGCTGGCTCCTATTGAATTCATCTATAAAAAAACTTAAACCAAACCCAAAGCTTCATAAATGGATGCCGCTACCCTTCCTTATAAATCGAAATCGAGGTTAAAGGACCGGAGCTTGTACGGGATGAGGAAGGATACCGAAATCCTGACTTTGAATACTTGATGGAAGGGGATTTCGCGATTCAGGCAACGGGATGTCCATCGATTTATATTCATTCAAATAGGATGTTAGCGATTGGGAATCTCGATCTTCAGACTGCCGTGAGATTCAATATCACAACGCGATTTGAAATCGCTGAGGATAGTGAAGTTTGTGAAGCTTGAATACATCGAAAGCACTGCAATTCAAACGATAGAACAGGGACCGAGCCTTTGTTCGATTTAGGGCATAAGCATGACCACTCGCGATTTCAGGGTGCGAAGGGGATTCATGGGTATTTTTGAGAGGTGCGAATTGAACTGGAGCTCGAACACGAGCAGTGGAAGTAGGTTGCGTTCAAGTTTCGAAGTTTTGAAGGCCAAGGCGATAGCGTCTCTTTGTACCGAAGCATAAGGTGGAGGTCGTGATGAGCCAATGGTGATCGAACTTCACATGGGGGATATGGCCAGGGAGTGTTCGAGATGAGAAGTTCATGTGAGTGGTCAGTGGATGATTTCAAGGCACATGGTGGTTATTAGGAAGGAGGGAGACCACGACATGAACTGGGTTGATACAGGAAAATAGAACAGATATTTTCAAAAGGGGGATAAGAGTACAGTGGACGGATTAAAGGGATTAAGCAAGGTCAGTTTATTTTAAGGATATTAAGTTAAAATTTTAATCTAAAGGTTAATTTTATTGGGTAAGTTATTTAATAAGTTTAGAAATTTAATTAGTTAATGGTGCCATTAGGATTTTTAGGTTATATTAGTATAGAAAACCATTTATATCCTTACATGGTATTTGAGCCTTCAAATACAATAGATTTTGTTAGTTTATGTAACGTGTATGCTTTTGATGGTAACACTAAATTGGTCAGTAAATGAAAAGGGTTACCTTTAGAAAGGATTTTAGGAGCTAATTAGATATATCCTGTTTTTATAAATACATTAGTTAGATTTATTTAAGGGATTATATATATTATCACGTTAACTTATAAGTACAATATTAAACCATGATAAAAAGAGATTAGGGAATGAGATGAAAACGAATTTAATTTAGTTAATTAGGTTTTAATTTCTAATTTAGTTAATCGGTTCCTTAGAAATATTGTGCTTAACTTATACAAGGTCTAAAATGCTAGTGCAAATCGAGTTGGATCTATAGTGGGGATGGATTTGGATTTTCTGGCGACAGATGGAATTTAAATCAAACATCTCTGATTTTTCCCATCAAATAAAATCACGGTGAGTAAATTGCACTCACTTTTTATTTAGAATTATTTTTATCAATAGTTGTTTGTTGCTTGTTTGGTTGCATTTAATATTTTTGTGCATCTTAAATATATTAGTTATTTAGGCTTGGTATGCTATTATATATATATTGGTGGTTGGATATTCCCGCAGTCTCATTAGCGGATGCCCGCAGTACAATTAGCGGATGACCCTATACGCCCCACGCTATGATACTGGATGACCTTGTATACCGCGATATCCTGCCACAAAGCAGGATGGGTATTATTACTGTTAACTAACGTCTGTGGATGCAGGAGAACAGGTTGGAGGGATCCAACTGGATTCCTCAAAATTTTATTGATTGTCTGTTTTCACATATTACCATATATATAATGTGTTGATTGAAAATTGGGTTGTTTGATTGTTTAAATATCATTGGGGCCAAAATGTTGATATATAAATATCTGGGAAAAGGATATTTGAAATTTAAAGGGAGAAATCTATTTCTCTAAAATAGAAATCGAATTTCAATTGGGCTATAAATATGTTAACTTGTTTTGAATATATAAAACAAATAGTGAATTTACAAATGTTGCTTATAAATTAAAAATGCAGAGAATTGAAATGAATTTATAAACAGTGTTTATAAATAAAGTGGAAAAATTATCATTGGATAATTTTAATATTTAATTTCAAATGTGAATTTATAAAAAATAGAAATGGGGGAATCGTTTTAAGAAATAAACGAGGGAATTTATTCCGATGTTCAGAATATAAATTGAACTAAAATAAATTCGTAAGGATTTATGATTTTGAATTCGATTAATTCGAATTTATTCAAATAGAATTTGAATATATGGAATTTGAATATATGGAATTTGAACATATAGAAACTAAAATAGAATTTGAATATAGAGAATTCAAATAGAATTTGAATATAGAAATTTCAAAGAGAATTGAAAATAGAATTTGAAAATAGAAAGTTGAAATCATTTCGAAATGGGAACGACGAAATATATCTCAGAATGCGGATTTTTAAACAGAATAGAAAATAAATCCAAAGGATTTATAATTTGTAAAAGGAATTGGAATATAATATAGAAGATCGAAGTATAAATAAATATATTACCGAGTAAGGAAAATCGACAATTTTAGAAAATTGGAAATATTATGTTGAATTGGAAAAATTGATTTTATATATATTAAAAAGATACTAGAATGGAGTTGAATATATTATAAACAAAGTTTAAATGTTTATATATATAAATATAATTAAAAGAACTCACCGTAGCACGGCAGTTCGTAAATTGGCGTTTCGAACTTAAATTGAGTATATAGAACTCAATTGAAGTCGGAATTCTTTGAAATAAGAATTATCAGGACCGATTCGATAATAGTTTTCTAACGGAAGAGAAAATTCTGAATTTCGTCTTATAGATTTTGAGTTATGTAAAAATCAATTTTTCAGAAAAACAGCGCCAGAACCATTATAAAACCATGACGGTTTATCAAAATAAATAAAAGGATTTTAAAGAAATAAAATCTGAATTGCCATTAGAAAAATCCAGACTGGAGATATAAAATATATATGAACTCCAGTGAAGTAAGTGAAATGATTTTTGAGACAAAAATCAGATTTTTAGTTATTGAATAAAACTAACTAATTTGACTAATAATTAGTTAATCGAAATTCGATATGAAATTGGACTTTGAATAAGTAAAGGAGATCTAAGAATTTTTATTCGAAACCAAATATGGAACTTGAGTTGAAATGGAATTAAGTTAATTCATAAGCAAGATAAAATGATAATTGAACCTGATATGTTCAAAGATAAAGTGGAATGGGTAAAAGAGCTAATTAGAGAATTAATTAGCGAATTGAATTAAAGTGGCCAGATTGAGTTGAAATAAATTAAAAATGGACACATATGTGTTAGACAGGTATGGAATGAAGTATATAAAGTGTAGAAGTTTATAGATTTTGTGCCCGACAAAAAGGTACATGTTTAAATTCCATATGAGGTTTTATGCGCCAACTCGGCAAGCCACTTGGCTTTTTGATTTTCTTTTTGAATGGAGAGGGCCTGTGTGGCGGTTTGGGGATTTTCCTGATGCTCCCGGTACAAAGGAGGTTATGGCGAAATTTTCCGAAAATTTAGGGAGTTAAAATATTTTTAAGAAAATTTGATAGTTAGAAATCAGTGTATCGATATATATATATATATATATATATATATATATATATATATATAGAATACGATAAGAAAACGAAATTAAAATAGAATGTTATAAACATAAATCTGATAAAATTAGAAAGAGAAACGTATGTGGGTTTAAAAATGTGTAATTGGTTTGTATGATGTTGATTATTTGAGGTAAATGGTCTTGTCTATTTTGAAGTTAAGGACGTTTCAGTCAAGGTCTGAGCGGTAGTTATTCCCCAACTTGTTTGATTTCATTTTTAACCAATAAATAGCAGGATCCAGTCTCAAAGAGAAATGTTTGAATAAGAGTTAGTTAAATGTGGTATTTTGGGTTGTTGTAACGATATTTTACACAACATTAGTTTTAACCCAAATAAGTGGAATTTTGGAAATATAATGTTTCCTGAGTGTAGAAATGAACGGTCGTGGAAGAGATAATAATTGGAATGTTTCCAATTATAAGTAAAGAATATTTTCTAAGTATAGAAAATAAAAGAAGGTGACCCATGTAAGGCACAGGTCGTCCTGAACACGTGATCTAGACATGGTTTGTTATATGCTATTCGATAGATTTTGAACATTTTAAATCGGATGGATGAAAAAGTTTTGGGCATCTATAAATAAATATATAGGGCTAACCTCCAAACCCATATTTTTCTAAGTGCGCAATGAAGCTCTACTATTTACTTTTCCCCTCCAACCCTTCAAAAAAAAAATTTCAGATCTAGGATTACTGATTAGAAATCTAGAGGCAAGAACTGTAAATTTATGAAAAGATTTTTTAACATCCTGCCTTTTTGACCGCTTTAAATCGGTATTTAAACCAACTTAAATTGTCCAAATTGACGGGGCTATTTAGCTTATAGAATTTAAAAATAGAATTAACACAGAAAATACATAATAAATAAATGACACAGTATTGAACATCAGAATAAACCTTTTATATATAATCAAAATTTTGAATACAAGATTTTTTTTGCTATACAGTGGAAATTTAAAACGACTCAAATACAAGAAAATATTTACTGTTTTGTAAACTTCAGAGTGCGCGTCTTCAGAATCCCCAGCATTGCCAATCTTCGAATCCTAAGCTGTGATCTTTAAATCTGTAACACTCGGGTCTGACCCGAGCATTCCATGCAAAAACATAAAACACTCGAGTCAGGATTAATCATTTGTTCAAGTAAATTAATTTCAATACAAACTGAATAGTTAATCCTTCGAATCATCAAATTCTCTAGTACATCGAAAATATAGCATAGCAATTTGGAATAAAGCAAATCCAAACAGCATGTATTTTTTTATATTTACACGTATGCCGGTGATATGTATATATACATATGATAGTATATCTACACCTATGCATAGGCCTCCACGTATATATTTGTAATGGCCCACATTTTTCAGCGGTATAATAATTAATTTAGATAATTATTTAAAATGTGATTAAAAGAATTTAATGGTCATGGAATTTAATAATGGTGAATATTTAATTAAATAATAAATTAAATAATATATTTAATTCTGAAATAATCAGAATTGGCTGAAATGGCGATATGGTGTGAACTGGATCATCTGTGATATTTAATTCAGTTTAGAATTGAATTAGAATAACGAATATATTATTTGAACGACAAATTGAACGTATGATTATATTATAATTAAAGTTGAGCTTGAAATGGCACGGCAATTCGTTATTTGGCAATTTGAACTTCAAATGGATGTACAAGGTTCGTTTTAAATCGGATTTCTGTGAAAGAAGAAACGTTAGGAGATGGTGGAGTATATCTTTCTAGTGGAAGAGAAAAATCGGGATTTCGTCATGTAGATTTTGATTTACGTCCAAATCAAATTTTAGAAAAGTCGCTATGGAATTCCTTTTTAATTTATAAAGGAATTATTTATATTTTAAAAAGGAATTTCATTATAAATCGAATATCGATTTAATCAGGATTTAAATATCGAGCTAGAAATTCACGTAGGAATATTCTAGAGCTGTATTATATTCTGTTGTGAATATATACAATAATATTTATTTATAAATATTTAATTTAATTATATTTAAATATATTTATATATTTAAATGGGTTATTTAGAGCTTTAAAAATAGCTACTTTTGCAAACGAAATCGAAATTCGACGAAACTAATTTTGTTGGATCCGCAACATCAAATTATTGTTAGATTCCAAGTTCCGTGATTTTAGGGGTTACTGTGTGGCCGTACGGATTTTTAGAGTGGAAAACAGTCAGTATTTTGATGGTTAAAAATACGCTGTGTGAGAAAACTGAGTCGGAATTCGACGAAACCAAATTCATTGGGACCGTAATGTCGAACTCTAGCAGTATGTCCAGTTTGGTGATTTTTAGGTATCATGGGTGACCATGGGAATTTTTAAGGATAGAAACCAACAGCGTTATATTTAAATTTGAATTAAATAATAAATATAAAAATATCCTAATGTATTGGTGGACCTTAACTAAGCCACGTCTCCCTCTTCTCGGCCAGTTATTTCCCTCCTTAAACCAGTAGCCACGACTTCATCTCTTCAACCAAAAACGTGGCCTTCTAAAAATCCAAAGAAAATTGTATAAATTCCTATAAATATCAAAGTGTATCACTGCTTTCGTTTGGCCTCCAGCATCAATTCTGTCTCATTTTTTATAAGGTACGACACAGTTTTTCTGTTGCTCGAGTTTAAGTAGGGCACTAGGGTTCAAGATCATGGCGAATGGAGACACTTTATCTCAACTTTGAGTTCACCTTTGGATTGAGGGGATCGACTAGGGTTCGTTGGCCAAGTGTTGGGGTTTTCCGCGATCAAAACTGTCGCTTGATGTGTGGAGCTCGACAGTTTCCTGTACAGACGCGATGCAAATAGGGGCGACGAGTTGAGGATTGTGGGTATGGGAGGATAGAGTTTGCGATGAGGAGTAGAATGGTGAAACTGTTTATTTGATTCATGAAGGAATGGTAGTGAAATTTAGCTTGAAAGAAGCCGCAATGGTGAGCAGGTCACGACAGGAATTTAGGAGGAAGAAGGGTAGGACTGGGCCGTGGGTTTAAAAGGGGATTGGGCCGGGTTTTGGAGGGTTGAGGCCCAGTTAATTTTAATTTTAGTTTGTTTTTATTTTAAATAGTGTATTGAACTTATAAATTTTATAACTTGATCATACGATATCAGATTGATGAACCGTAAGTTGCGTTGGGATCATTTGGATGGACACTACACAATGGAACTGACCGTGAGTCAATTGGAGTCAGTTACAATTTATAGCGAAATAAATTGTCCGTCAGAATCAAAGATGGTTATCGTTATTAACGATGATCGTCCAATGTGAGTAAATCTCACTAACTCTGAACAGTTTATAATTTCATGTTGTATTCTTAGAACTGTTAAATATTGGCTGATTGACTATGTGTTGACCGTTTGATTGAACTACTAGTCAGTTAGTTGAATTTCTATATTGATTCTGTTTAACATAATATATCATATGGAACTGAAAGTAATGTTGATTTTATTGTGTAACATCTGTGGATGTAGGGAAATAGGTTGGAGGAATCCGACTGTATTCCTCAACAGCTATTTTATTATTTTCATGTATTGTGATGTATGACGTGGGTTATAATCTGTTGTTGATTATATATGTATGGACGATATTGGACATCATAATTTGATATGTTAAACACCATAACACACCGGAATTTGGAAAAAGGGGGGATTTTCAAAATGAATATTGAAATTTGATTATTTATAAAATCCAAGGGGTTTTATAAAAGAGATAATATTTATAAAATCAAAGAAGATTTTATAAAGGAAATTATTTATAAATGTCATACTTATAAATAGAAATTTATTTATAAATGGAATATTTATAAATAAGAAATATGTTTAAGTGGAATTTTATATGAAGGGAAATCTTTATAAATGGAATATTTATAAAGTGAATTATTTATTTAGAATAAATAAATTATATATTTAAATGGATTATTTATTTGTTAAATAAATAGGATAAGATAAAGAGATATTGATTTAGAAAATAAATAAGTTATTTAAAAGGACATTCAGTAGGAAATAAATAAGTTATAAAAAGGGATTATTTATTTAGAGAATGAATAAAGAATTTTTTTTAAACCATTTACAAATAAAATAGAAAGAGAAATATGTGTGAAACATTTACAAATAGGTTATAAAGGATATTTATTTGTTAAATGAATAGAATAAGATAAAAGGAATATTTGTTTAGAAAAAAAAAGATATTATATGAGAAATATTTGCAACACATTTGCAAATAGAGTTGAAAAGGAAATATTCGCAAACCATTGGCAAATAGAATAGAGAAAGGAATATTTGCAAACCATTTACAAATAGAATTTAAAAGGGTAATATTTGTAAACCATTTACAAATAAAGATTTAAAACAGAAATATGGGTAAAGGCATTTAGGAAACAGATAGATTATAAAGGGAATATTTATCTTTGGATAAATAGATATATATAAGTCTGAACTTATATATGAAGAAGTAAACAGATAAAAGGAGCAGATTGATTTATAAATGATATTTATAAATTAAGTTAAATATTTATCATTTGGATAAATAGAATATATAAGTCAGGACTTATATAAAGAAGAAAAAATTGATTTCAACATCGATGTTTGAAACTGAATAAGGACAAAGAGTTAATCAGCTATGATTAACCAGTTAGAGTAAAACCATTAGGGTTAACCAGTTAGGTTCAACCGTAGAGTTAAACCAGTAAGAGTTATTTGGTTGGAGTTATTCAAATAAGAGTTATAGATTAGATTTAACCGAATAGGAGTAAATAAATTAGTTGTCGTTATATTATTCGAGTTAGGAAATAAAATTCATATTAAAGATAATATATTTCGGATGCAGGAGATTATAACACCATTGTTATAATCACGTAAACTTGTAAAAGAAGGGGGTTCGTAAACAGAATCCGAGGGTTCGTAAGGAAGTGTTAAAGGGTTAAAAGATTAACTTACCCTATTTCGAGATTTGAAATGATGTTCAATTAAGGTCTGAGAGGTAGTTATACCCCAACTTGATTGACTTCGTTTTAATTTATAAATGGTTAAGGTTCGAGATTGAAAGTGGTTAAGTGTTTTTAGTAAATAAGTATAGTGGTTTGAGTTGTCGTCGCGATGTTGATTTAAACATCTGTTTAAATCCAAGTAAAGAAGATTTGGAAATGTTTTCCAAATAGAATCAGAAACGTAATCAAATATTGAAATTTGAAATATGAATTAGAAAAGGAAGTGTTCATGTATAAGGAGTTAAGAAATGGGGTTAAACTAAATCAGAATTTGACTGGAGACTTGTTAAGTTGAATGGTTTCCTAAGTGTCTATCTGATGTTGGTTTCGACCTTCGGGATTGGTACTTAGGGAATTGTTCTTATACTAATTCACAATCAGAGACTGAAAGTGTAGAAGAATAGTGATACGTAAATAAGTTATGGAAATGTTTTCCAGCGTTAACGTATATTTTCTAAACATAGAAAATAAGGAACATATGAATATATATATATATGATTGATGATTGATTTGATAGAATTTCCATCTGGAAATAATATCGTTGTTTGCACATGTATTTTTCTTTGATAGTTAACTCACCGACTATCGAAGTTTTTGACCATTTTAACATTGTTAATATGGAGAGACCGGTTGGATTATTATCCAAAGAACCACTTTGTATTGGCATAAGCGTTGCGAATCATATATGTCAAAGATAATTGAAGACGGGGTAAAGTTCAAGGGCTATTGTATAAGTCTTAGATAACAGTGCCTAAGATGGATGTACTGAATAGTGCCTTCGGTTCATCCTGTTCCTGGATGACTTGTATGGATGAATGTCTGACAGAGTATTTCCAGAAAGGTCACGTACATTGATTTCTTCAACCGTACTAAGAGTGGAAGCGGAGAAGGAAACTTCTTTAGCTAACACGTAATGTACTGTTGTAGACGTCAATTAGTGATTTTCGATGGATCTGACAATGTTGCATTCGAAGTGAATCTAATGTGATGATAAAGCGTAACCTCAAGCCTCATTAACCGAGAAATGACAAAAATCGGGCAGGCAGCATGGCTATGTAGGTCGCACCTATTAGGGTGTATAATCACCTGATCTAGAGTTTCATTTACTTCTAAAAATCTATTGTTGATGTTGTCCCATTCGGGAAACGGTTGTTGATCCTAACCGTTGGTGATATACATTCTATACACTCAAGCGAAATGAGTGGTCGGTCATGTGTGGCCGGGTTGCAAGATGTTCTTGTTGTACCCAGTGTATTCCTCTCTAGAGGTACACTAGCGAAAGGTGGTTCCATACCTTGTCATAGTTGGAAATCCATTACCCAATACGTGCTTGTGGTTTTGATTGTATACTATATATGTAGAACGTGAGATGAAAGCGTTTCTGCTTGATGATTATTATATTGTGGTTGATAGACATTATTATAATATCAAAATGGTTTTTGATATAAAGATATTTTGGATTCTCATAAGGGAAAAACCTGTACCGTTATACGGCGTGGTCTTATGAGATATCGTTTACTTGTTCAAACTGTTTTAAACTGTTTTACTCACACCAGTCCCATGACTGACCCGGAGTTTATTTTGTTTTGTTTTCCCTAAACTCTTGGGTGCCCAATTTTGTACGGGCAGTCAAGTAGTCGGGATTTACAGATACTTAAAGAGCTAGAGCAGGAGGCTTCAGGATTATATAGCTATTATTATTCTGCTGTGTTGTAAGTGCTGTACTTTGACAATGATGTATATTCAAGTACAGATGTATATTTCAATGTTATGTTATATATTATATGTCATTCGTTCTGCTGTGAGGTTCGTGTTACTCTGATGTTGTCTTCTTCTTTTTCTTCTTCTATTCTAAGTTTCTATCTTATCTTTCCTCACCCTCTAATTTCTTTCTTTTACCATCCGGTATTTTTGATCCTTGGATGTTCGATATGTGTTGTATATCGGATAACCAAGATCAACTTTTTCTGGGTCGTTACAATATATATATATATATACATATATATATATATATATATATATCGAAATCGTGCGTCGACTGAACAAGAGATGTAAAAGGTATCAGCGAAAAGTTAAAAGCAAACGTAAACCTTTCATAGGCAAGGATAAAGAAGTTTAAAAGCAAAAGTCCTACGTGCAGGATCCCTCTTTTTTTTCCAAGACAATATGATAATTGAATATGGGTGTGTCCATATTCTATTCCAACGCAAAATGGTGGTGGACCAAATCAGTTTATACTACAGGCAACTCAAGTAATGCAATGCCAAAAAAAAAGTTTATTACAGTTACAAAAATTCATGGTCGCTTTTTAAAGAGCTAGGACTATATAACATGGCAAAGTCAAAATATCTGATTAATCAATAGTCATGCAAATGAATTCAAAATTTCAATACCCTGACCAAACTTCTCAGCTACATGCAAGTCAAGCAACATGATGATTTTGTCAAAAACATTCAAAACATTAGTAAGGTCTAACATGCAAATAGGAACAACACATTCACAGCAGAGAATGCCACAGGTTTAGGTAATTTATATAATACACACGAATCCACCTGGTCATGAAAAATATAATAAGAAGACTGTGACAAACATGAGGTAGAACAAGGTTAATCATTTCCTACCTCATGTCATTCTAAGTGAAGCCACTACATGTCTATATACATATATAAGTAAATGTATATATACACACATGCGTTGTCCACATGTATACATATAGCTAGTTAATATGAATTCAAAGATATGGGCTGAGAAACTGACATTGAATCAGTGTTCAAGTTAAAAAAAAAGCTCTATACATATATGATTTGAACGTATATAAGCATATAGTTCTAATAGCAGAACAAGGTTGGGATGACAAAAAAAGAAAAGAAATGGCAGAATGCCATAGATTTAAGGACAAACAAATAATAACGTGAACATGGTATACATGGAAGGAAGCATTTCCGGCACAACAGTAGTGTCACGGACACGGTGATCAAAAGGGCACTTTGAGACAATATATATGTAAATGGTATCTATTTACAGTTTTTGAGTTCCTCTTTTAATTCATTTATTTAATCTCATTATGAGCAACTATATCGCTTTTTCTTGAAATTCCTTTCAGTTACATAGCATGGACATCGACTGTTACTTAGTTCCTATGTGAAAGAAGCCACTGCTCCATTACTGACAACTAAAATATCAATAGAAGAATCATAATAATGAAACCGTCAAACACACCAATCATCTATTATTATTATTATTATATTTTTTCTCTATTTGACCAGTGTGTACATGCTTCTTTGCTAATTTACATATTATATTTCCTGAACCATTTCTAACAGCTTAAATCAAATACTGATAGTAAGAAAGCTTCCCATTTTAAAGCAATTTCTATGAATGCTCAAATTCCTTGAACTAGCTTATATGTGGCACTCCAAGTCAGTGAATACAATAGGAAACAAACCCATGAAACTCATGTCCAAAATTCCACCAGCAAATTGAAAGAAACATTAGACCACAGAGTGCGTCCATGTTCAGCTTATCAATTCTCGCCCTACTAATTTTAACACAACACGATGTTTGTTTATGACGGTGACTATCTCATATTATTTCTCTTGGGTGTACCGAAATCTAACGGAACATTGACTCAAATGTTATTAACAAGAAATTTTAAAAAGAATGTCAAGTGGTTTGCCGAAAACATCCGAGATTATATATTTGGATTGGGTTTCCAAGGGAGTCTCATGTCAAATTATGAGCTAAAGTCCATCCAATTGATCACTTACTGTTTAATACAAATTTCACTTAAGTTTGACTAAATGTATTGGAATAATCTGATAGTTTCAAAGGCAACAAAACACCAAAACCCAAATGCTCGAACAAAATAGACTTACTTTCATATTGTTCCAACTAAAACGAATAAAGTTATCCGGGTAGATTTCTTTTTAAGACTAATCTAAATTTCTTAAGAACTACCAGTTTATCTTGTTTAAACTTTTATAAAAGTAAGTTTGGCATACTTATACAGAGACAAAATGGTGCCAGAGCACGTAAGATCACAGTGCCCAGCAATCACATAACAAAGTATGGTGTAACATAGCAAGTGGGTTGGCGGATGAAACACAGTGACATATGTGACACAAGGTAACAACAGAGATGCATACTTAAAATAGCCCACAACCAATCATACCCTTTTTGTTTTAATTGAAATCCAATTACTTGAAATCGGGATTAATCGTGAGTGAGATAACTCACCGTAAAACTAGCGCAGCAAGGTCCTTAGACGGTTTAACGTTGGTGCAAGCTTCGATTTGCTGTGAAAGCGACTCCAATTCCTAGTGCGAATGGCTGCTATCTGATTGCGGTAGCTTCCAACTGAGAAGGCATAGCGAGGAGGTGGCGGATTTTGCTGGAGGCGGTGCAATTTTGGCTGAAGCCCTTTTTTTCAAGATTTTGGGAATAAAAGAATTTACTTACTGCCATTAAAACAAAAAGGGAAAGCAGCGATTTGTTCTTTTTGAGGAAATTAGAAAACTGATTTTGGATGAAGAGATTTGCGAAGGGGGCGTGATTCTCATAGGAGTGAAATTAGAGATAGGAACAACGTAATTTCAATAGGGTATAGGGGAGCTGCGATTTTCAGTTTATAGGGCGGCGTGTTATTCAACTGAGGAGGGTGATATATAGGATATCTTATATTTGTTTATAATTAAAAATTAAATCTTACCGCGAACCACCGTATAACCGGGTAACATTCTGAATTCGTACTACAATCACCGTCTCCATATACAATAAGAATTATACGCACAACTTCGTTTCAACTTTCTGAATACAATAAATATTATTAAATTACAATCTGACTCCGTTTGTATACGACATTATTTTATATTTTATTTTTAAACTATTTAACCTTTCACTGATTTTATTTTGTTTGTCTATCAACAGTTCTGTTCATTTCCAAATTTGAATGTTTAAGTTTTCAATATAAATACACACATATTCCAGCAAACTTTCAAATATTCGAACAAATAAATTTTTAATCTATTAACGCGACGTTTATTTTTAAAGTATTCGTTTTTATTTTTCAATTAAATCCTAAATCTAATCCAAATATTCAACCGAATTCAATTCAAATATTCAAGTGTATTTTTAAATTAATTATTAACAGTTAAATCTTTAAATTAATTCTATTTCAATTTGCCCAAATTCCCGGGACATTACAATCTTTCCCCCTTTAAAAATTTTCGTCCTCATAAAGGAGAGATCGTCCGACTTATACCATGATATACTTCACATTTCTTATACTTATGTCAAATTCTTCCCTAACTACTTTAAATATCGGTATTTAAGTCATAGATCGTTTTATTTATCCATCATATTCAGTTAACTCGCAAAACAACTTTCCTTTCTTATAGTTGGAGATCGATTTTGATCAAACATAGTTTTTCTTTTATCTTCCACATCGGGTTTCCCTTTATTTCCCATGCTTTTTTATCTATATCCAATTTTCTTATATCGATTTCTATCTCAATTTAATTTTGAGATATTTCACAATTTCTCATTTTATCTAATCTTTTACGAGATTCAAACTAGATAACTTCTCTTTAAAACCAGTCTTGTTTAAATTTCAATTTCTGCATATATTGGGTTTATGCATCTCAAATAATTATCAGTTTCTTTATAAACCTCATCCTCGTTACACTTATTTCATACCATCCGAATTCAATACAATATCCTTACATCAATCCATATAATCTTTCTCAATACTCATTGAAGAGTGTAAATAACATCTCCTCTTCAAGTCACAAATTGTCGACCTGAAGATTTTCAAAATCTGAAACTTTTATACTTTTATTTAGAAAATATTGGTATTATTATTTCAAAATTCTCTTTCTAAATTTTAATCTCAAATTATTTATTTGAAAATACTTTATAACTCGAAGTTTGATAAGTCTACTGTTGTTCTCACAGATGTTAGGCATACGCTGGCCAGGCGCACGACTAAAATCTTCAAGCACTAAATATCCTTGTTTCAACTCCCAGTGAAACAAAAATTCCTTTTAAAAACGGATATGGAAAGTACCAATGTGATATTGATATTTTGATTGTTCATGAATCGCAGATACACAATGGTTTCGTCTGGATCCCCCAGAAAACATACGTATCCGTAGGAAATCACTTCCATGTGAATTTCGTCGTGGATAAATCAACGGAAGATATTTAAGAATCAAAAGAAAGTCTGAGGTCATTAAGCGTTGACAGCTCTATGTCAGGGCCACGAAACAAATTATGAGAATAAATCAAGATACAAGGATTAATCAAGTCACAAGGACAATTCACGTCACGAAGACGAATCAAGTCACGAAGAAAAATCCAGTCATAAAGACACAGTGCTGCATCAAACATGTGGCTCTACATCACTAAGATATCTTAAACATCACATGGCTCCATTCTACCTTTAGTAACTCTAGTGGTTACATCTCTTTCACTTGTAGATATTCCATGGGGACCGCAATTACACAATGGTTAAGCCTGGTTCCCTCAGGAAACATCCATACCCGTAAGCTTTCACAGCTCTGCAGATTACGCCCTTATCACGACTGTAGATCGCAGCAGACACAATGGTTATGCTTGGTTCCCCCAAGAAACATCCGTCCGCCGTAGGCCATCTACATCCCTGCGAATTACGCTATACGGTCGTGTTCTTTAAGAAAACTCAAGTTTTTTGTCCGAACAACCTCTACCACCAGCAGAACATCTCACTGAGCTCGAAATTCAAAAGAGAAGGATGGTACTTTCCTTATTTTGCTTTGAAGAAATATAATACTAGGTACATATAGTATTACATTTCATACTCCTCATAAACCATAAAATTTCATTTTCAAATCATGTTCTCAAACATCTCATTCTTATATAAACTCTATTACATAAGATTTCATTTTGATTCGCTTACCTTCCAATCCAGTGGTTTTCAAATTCACCATATTCTTTTCTCTCTAATATAAGTGCTGAAAACTTCTAAGTTCAATATTTAAAATCGAATGTCCTCAAATTTCATTCTAATTTCAAAATTTCAGTTTTGATCTCTTAATCAACTCAGCTATTTGATAACTTCTCCAACTCAGATTTATGAATCTATTGGTTATAAACTAAATACCTTTCAATTTTCCAATTATTAATTTCATCATTTCATTCACATTTTATTCTCTCAAAATTCCAGAATTTTTCTTCTTATCACAAACTTCTCCTTCAAGCATTATCACTCCTTCACGTACTTCGACCGTAAATTAGCAAGCGAACAACTCCCTAAGTATTAACCCCGAAGGCTGAAACAAACATCAGATCAACACTCAGGAAATTATTTAACTTACCAAATCTCCAATCAGTTTCTAAATTCGTTAACTCCATATCTTAATTTCTTATCAGATCATTTCTTATTTAACTCTCTGGTTCAATTTACAAATCAGTTTCTCTTACCTTCTGCCGCCCTTCTTTTTCGACGTGAGGCATTTTTTTTTCCAGTTCTTCCCATTTTGATTCATGTTAGCCTGTCACTGTCCTTTGAAAACACTTCCAATTATTTCATTAAATCATTCTTTTGAAATTAGTAACTTGTTAATGTTCTGATTGATGAGTAATATTGATATTTGACATTTGCCTTATTTGAGGTTATCTCGAACCTTGGTGGTAATCTAATTAATGTACATATTCCCAAATAGGGAATATTGCTTACAAATTCATCTCCTCCTTTAGCATTACTATATAGTCAACTTGCTACTAGTTATATACATTACCTGGCAAGTATAACCTTTTAGAACAAAGTATCCAACATTTTATATGTACAAATAGATCGTACCCTTTTTAAATCAACATGCAACTTAATTATGTAATCAATACTTGTTCCTAAGAGATTAAATTTGGTACCTACAACCATGGTCAATCCATATTCTAATTTCAGCTTTTATAAACATAAGTATGTACTACTATCATCATTTGTCACATTTGTCTTATAAGCTCATATTTTATAAAATATGAACTAACGCAGCTGTCAACGCATTATGCACATCCAAGATTCTAAACATATTTGAAATCTCTTTCATTTATATACGCATATATATTCCTTTATATCTATTTATATACATGCAGCTGCAAGTGTCGACGCAACGCATTCCATTTATCCTATCCTCAACAGCACAATATCCTGACATATAAATAGTTTATATTCTCTTTCTTCATCTTTCTTTTTTTTCACGTGAGGGTCTCAATATATAGTTTACTATCTCGGCTTATTCAATAGTCTGCACCCCCTGTTCCAGCAACACTATCAGTTATGCCAATTCGACTGTCAAACTATTCCACTGGAATGAAACATGCATTTAACATGGATTTAGCCATTTCCAACTAAACACAAATCTGCGCTACTGTCTCTAGTTTTTCCTCGGCCGATCCTTTCAATGCTTAATTAAGATTATCCAAAAACTCATTCTCTTTTACACACAGAAAAGTATTGATTCAAACTAAGGTTTTTTTTTGAAGCCTTCTAATCATTCTGGTATCGAAACATATCAAATTCCATTAATATATGTTTCATCATTTGTTTACTACATTAACAGAGGATAACCAGCTGTGTATAATCCTTTTTATAAACCTACACATTTTAACTTCAGAATTCCAAGTAAGATTAACGTGCAAGTTTACTTAAATTCCTACTTATAATTAAAATAAAGAGCTACTAGCCTAGCTCATATCACTTGGAAAAGCAGGTTAAATTCAAATAGGTGTCCCAAAATCACAGCGAATTATTTCATATTATTTGTACTTCAAATGCTAGCATGTAGCCGTTAGCCTTTTCATGCAAATACATATATGCAAACCAAAAAGACTTGCATAAAACCTTATTATGTTTCATCCAGGTGAATCTTATCCTATGGCAGCATGAACGAGTTATTTTAGATGAATGTATACTCAAGAATACTCATTAACCGTTTACGCAAACTTACAAATTTCAACAAGCTTCAGTAAACATTTTTATACCTAATATATATATATATATATATATATATACACACACACACACACATGCGTTTCTTTCCAACATTTCACAATCTGATTTATTATGTCAATGAACCCATATACTCAGTTATACCCATATACATACATCTAGCCATTCTAATAATGTTAATAATTTCTTAGTTGTATATTTATTTGCAGTCTTATTCTCAAACTTACAAAATCTGATTTCATATGTATATGTATATTACATACATAGCCTTTATTTTCAAAAGTTGAAACACTATATACACTTATATTAGGCACACTAAATCACAAATACATATATTTTAATGTGATCATTCTTTAATTAATAAAACCATATTTTACAAAAATCTTAGGTCACTGCATTTCTCTGGCCAAGTTCTGAATAATTCATTAAGTAAGCAATACAATTTGACACGATCAAATTCCAATTACTTTCCTGATTTTATTTTCATTTATATTCCAAATATCGAAATAAAATTCATCATCTCATTTTCTTGAAACGATTTCATATTTCCCCTTTTCATTCAAATTCTTATTTGAAATCTATTCCCAATAATTTCAGTTGTCTTTGTTTTCTAAAATACACGATTACAGAAATTGATCCATCAATTCTATTATATTTATTCTCCTTAGATACCGTTCGATAATGGATTCGAAATTGAAACCTAAGGGGATCTTATCGAAGAACAGCTTTGGCAAATCCGGATTCGAAGGATGGGGATTCCAAAAAAAATTAAATCTCAAAATAGATTTTTATTTCCGCTGTATCAATTCAAAATTATCATTTTTCAAAACATACAATATTTCCAAAATAATTAAACTTTTAAATATTTATTACAAATATTTACACTTTACAAAATTTATTTTCAAAACCCCTTTTTATTTTAAAATCCGTTTTTCTATTGTCGATTCTTCTCATTTTAAACCCGATAAGCTATGCTTTGAATAAACCAAAGCTCTGATACCACTTGTAACGTCGCGCCTTTTTGACCGCTTTAAATCGGTATTTAAACCAACTTAAATCGTCTAAATTGACGGGGCGTATTTAGCTTACAGAATTTAAAAATAGAATTAACACAGAAAAAATAAATGACATAGTATTGAACAGCAGAATAAACCTTTTATATATAATCAAAATTTTGCATACAAGATTTTTTTGCTATACAGCGGAAATTTAAAATGACTCAAATACAAGAAAATATTTACTGTTTTGTAAACTTCAAAGTGCGCATCTTCAGAATCCCCAGCGTTGCCAATCTTTGAATCCTAAGCTGTGATCTTTAAATCTGTAACACTCGGGTCTGACCCGAGCATTCCATGCATAAACATAAAACACTCGAGTCAGGATTAATCATTTGTTCAAGTAAATTAATTTCAATATAAACTGAATAGTTAATCCTTCGAATCATCAAATTCTCTACTACATCGAAAATATAGCATAGCAATTTGGAATGAAGCAAATCCGAACAGCATGTATTTTTTTTATATTTACACGTATGCCGGTGATATGTATATATACATATGATAGTATATCTACACCTATGCATAGGCCTCCACGTATATATATATATATATATATATATATATATATATTGAAATCGTGCGTCGACCAAACAAGAGATGTAAAAGGTATCAGCGAAAAGTTAAAAGCAAACGTAAACCTTTCATAGGCAAGGATAAAGAAGTTTAAAAGCAAAAGTCCTACGTGCAGGATCCCTCTTTTTTTCCAAGACAATATGATAATTGAATATGGGTGTGTCCATATTCTATTCCAACGCAAAATGGTGGTGGACCAAATCAGTTTATACTACAGGCAACTCAAGTAATGCAATGCCAAAAAAAAAGTTTATTACAGTTACAAAAATTCATGGTCGCTTTTTAAAGAGCTAGGACTATATAACATGGCAAAGTCAAAATATCTGATTAATCAATAGTCATGCAAATGAATTCAAAATTTCAATACCCTGACCAAACTTCTCAGCTACATGCAAGTCAAGCAACATGATGATTTTGTCAAAAACATTCAAAACATTAGTAAGGTCTAACATGCAAATAGGAACAACACATTCACAGCAGAGAATGCCACAGGTTTAGGTAATTTATATAATACACAAGAATCCTCCAGGTCATGAAAAATATAATAAGAAGACTGGGACAAACATGAGGTAAAACAAGGTTAATCATTTCCTACCTCATGTCATTCTAAGTGAATCCACTACATATATATGCATATGCCAAATACATGTCTATATACATATATATGTAAATGTATATATATATATACACATGCGTTGTCCACATGTATACAAATAGCTAGTTAAAACGAATTCGAAGATATGGGCTGAGAAACTGACATTAACTCAATGTTCAAGTTTAATAAACACAGCTCTATACATATATGATTTGAACGTATATAAGCATACAATTATAACAGCAGAACAAGGTTGGGATGACAAAAAAAGAAAAGAAATGGCAGAATGCCATAGATTTAAGGACAAATAAATAACAATGTGAACATGGTATACGTGGAAGGAAGCATTTCCGGCACAATAGTAGTGTCACGGACACGGTGATCAAAAGGGCACTTTGAGACCATATATATGTAAATGGTATTTATTTACAAATTTTGAGTTCCTCTTTTAATTCATTTATTTAATCTCATTATAAGCAACTATATCGCTCTTTCTTGAAATTCCTTTCAGTTACATAGCATGGACATCGACTGTTACTTAGTTCCTATATGAAAGAAGCCACTGCTCCATTACTGACAACTAAAATATCAATAGAAGAATCATAATAATGAACCATCAAACACAACAATCATATGTTATTATTATTATATTTTTTTCTCTGTTAGACTAGTGTGTACATGCTTCTTTGCTAATTTACATATTATATTTCCTGAACCATTTCTAAAAGCTTAAATCAAATACTGATAGTAAGAAAGCTTCCCATTTTAAAACAATTTCTATAAATGTTCAAATTAGTTGAACTAGCTTATATGTGGCACTCCAAGTCAGTGAATACAATAGGAAACAAACCGAAGAAACTCGTATCCAAAATTCCACCAGAAAATTGAAAGAAACATTAGACCACAGAGTGCGTCCATGTTCAGCTTATCAATTCTCGCCCTACTAATTTTAACACAACACGATGTTTGTTTATGACAGTGACCATCTCATATTACTTCTCTTGGGTGTACCGAAATCTAATGGAACGTTGACTCAAATGTTATTAACAAGAAATTTTAAAAAGAATGTCAAGTGGTTTGCTGAATACATCTGAGATTATATAATTGGATTGGGTTTCCAAGGGAGTCTCATGTCAAATTATGAGCTAAAGTCCATCCAATTGATCACTTACTGTTTAATATAAATTTCACTTAAGTTTGACTAAATGTATTGGAATAATCTGACAGTTTCAAAGGCAGCAAAACACCAAAACCCAAACGCCCGAACAAAATAGACTTACTCTCATATTGTTCCAACTAAAACGAATAAAGTTATCCGGGTAGATTTCTTTTTAAGACTAATCTAAATTTCTTCATAACTACCAGTTTATCTTGTTTAAACTTTTATAAAAGTAAGTTTGGCATACTTATACAGAGACAAAATGGTGCCAGAGCACGTAAGATCACAGTGCCCAGCAATCACATAACAGAGTATGGTATAACATAGCAAGTGGATTGGCGGATGGAACACAGTGACACATGTGACACAAGGTAACAACGGAGATGCATACTTAAAACAGCCCACAGCCAATCATACCCTTTTTGTTTTAACTGAAATCAAACTACTTGAAATCGGGATTAATCGTGAGTGAGATAACTCACCGTAAAACTAGCGCAGCAAGGACCTTAGGCGGTTTAACGTTGGTGCAAGCTTCGATTTGCTGCGGAAGCGACTCCAATTCCTAGTGCGAATGGCCTCGATCTGAATGGAGTAGCTTCCAGCTGAGAAGCCTTTTTTTCAAGATTTTGGGGAAAAAAGAATTTACTTACTGCCATTAAAACAAAAAGGGAAAGAAGCGATTTGTTCTTTCTGAGGAAATTAGAAAACTGATTTTGGATGAAGAGATTTGCGAAGGGGGCGTGATTCTTATAGGAGTGAAATTAGAGATAGGAACAACGTAATTTCAATAGGGTATAGGGGAGCTGCGATTTTTAGTTTATAGGGCGACGTGTTATTCAACTGAGGAGGGTGATATATAGGATAGCTTATATTTGTTTATAATTAAAAATTAAATCTTACCGCGAACCACCGTATAACCGGGTAACGTTCTGAATTCGTATTGCAATCACCATCTCCATGTATAGTTAGAATTATACGCACAACTTCGTTTCAACTTTCTGAATACAATAAAACTTATTAAATTGCAATCTGACTCTGTTTGTATATGACATTATTTTATATTTTATTTTTAAACTATTTAACCTTTCACTGATTTTATTTTGTTTGCCTATCAACAGTTCTGTTCATTTCCAAATTTGAACGTTTAAGTTTTCAATATAAATACACACATATTCCAGCAAACTTTCAAATATTCGAACAAATAAATTTTAATTTGTTAACGCCAACGACGTTTATTTTTAAAGTAATCGTATTTATTTTTCAATCGAATCCCAAATCTAATCCAAATATTCAATCGAATTCAATTCAAATATTCAACAGTATTTTTATATTAATTATTAACAGTTAAATCTTTAAATTGATTCTATTTCAATTTGCCCAAATTCCCGGGGTATTACAGATTTTTAATTTTTTTACGTCTATATGAGGTAAGTTCCGTAGATCTGATTTTCTATTTAGTGTTTTTTATTATTTTAGATTGAAATTTATAATCCATATAAATTCCAATTTGTAGATCCAAATAGAGTTGCAAAAGGGGAGGTTATGGGTAATAGAATTGGATTAAAAATCAAATCTGGAAGTTGGAGTTCCTTTTCTAGGTAGGTGGATTTAAATTATATATCCTTTCTATTAACGGTATATAATATCGTTATATTTCTATTAAATAATAGAATTTGACAAAAGTTATGTATGAAATAATCGTAGAAATTTTTTATGCAAGTTATTCCTAAGTAGACTATAAATGGTTAAAAGTATACTTATATGAGATTATTGATTTTGTGGAACCAGATCCAAATAAAAGAATATAAGTAATGTTGGGATAGATATTATGGAAAATGGAATAATCCTAAAAGTTGTTATGAAATAAAACAGAACATATGTTAAACAAGAAGCCATTAGAGAGAACAAAAAAGATAGGGGAGAGACTTTCATTTCTATTGCTTCAAGTTTGTACATTTCTATTACATTGGCTCATTTATATATAGGCTTTAGAGCTGATGTTAAACTTATCCCCATGATGTGGGACTAAATAAAATATCACAAAAGCATATTCACTTTTATATATTACAACACTCTCCCTTGAATATGCGTCTTCAAAATATTGAATGCTCTGCTAACTTGAAGTTGTCCCTTTTAAAACATATATGATGATTGCTCCCCTTATTATTATCTTGCTTGCATATATCCGTTCAGTCGATACAACTATTGTTTGTTGCCTTCAAAACTCTATCCGGAAAACCCAATGGGAAAAACCTTGAATGAGAAAAATAGTACGCAACATTTGACAATATGAATATCATATTAAAATGATATTCCTTAAAGGAGTTTGATGCTTCAGGATCAAAACAATGCCTCATTAAAAACCTTTTTATGAAAAATCCTATGGGAAAAATCATAAACAAGGAAAATAGTGCAAATTTATTTCATCTTTAGGTAACATGTTTTACAATGTTACCATAAGGGTTGATATTTCAGGATCAAGATAATGCCTCACTAAAAACCTTACTAACAAAAACCCAGTGGGAAAAATATTAGTGAAGGAAAAGAGTACATTATAACATATTTTTATATGCTCCCCCTTATTTATAACTCATCATTCAATTAGTCTATTGATGTAGTCGACGCATGCCAATTTTGTACATCATCTTCTGGAATGTTGATTTGGAAATTGCCTTTGAGTACAAATCTACCCGCTTTTCTTGAACTGAATTTGTTTCTCCTATTTCTTGTTATCCATTCATTCATGTGTGCTGAGAAATTTAGAAGAAATGTGCTCCATCCTATCACCCTTGATATAATTCACTTGAATCTGAGCCATACAAATTGACTTGTCTTCTTCATAAATAACATTTTACTACATCAAAAGATGTTTGATACTTCTTGATCAAAATGTTGCCTCGTCAAAACCTTACTAAAAAAACCCGATGGAAAAAATCTTAGTGAAAGGAAAAGAGTACAATATACAATGTCATAATTACTACGTCAAAAGTAGTATGATTCTTCTAGATCACTGTAATGCCTCGTTAATACCTTAATAAGAAAAACCCAGTGGGAAAAATCTTAAACAAGGAAAAAGAGTACATTATAATTTATTTTTGTATGTTACTTTTGGGTTGATACTTCTGGATCATGACCCATGCCTCTTAAAAACCTTACTTAGAAAACCCAGTGGGGAAAAACTTAGTTAAGGAAAAAAAGTGCATTATATCATACTTATGGATGCTCCCCCTGATTTAATAATTTCTTCTGAATTCGTATTCTTCTTTCAATAACTCAAATTGCTTACAAATACTTCTTATTGAAGTTTTTCTTTTTAAAACTTCATGTGCATTTCCATGCTTCATGCATGTTTTCTTACTTAAAACGTCTTCCTTTTGTGATTTGTATGTTACTAATATTCATTTAGGAATACACTTCAAGTGCTTATAAATTTCTTTTTCAATTGGACTTGCATATTGCAATACATATTTGATGAATAAGACAACTTTGATTACTAAGCAGGAAGTAATCTACTCATCTTGAAGTATATCAAGATTTTATTACAACAGTACTTATAAAAATGAAGTGTATCAAGATTTTCATTACAACAACACTAAGCAGGAAGTAATCTACTCACCTTGAAGTATATCAAGATTTTCATTACAATAATACTTAGAAGAATGTTGTAATCTATCATCCATGTTTCTGGTATTCTTTCTAATAACAAATGTTATTTATGTTCTTCAGGAACTTATATATTGTAATAAGCTTTGCATATCGCAGCTACCACTTCAATGGATATTAATAGTTTCATTACAACAATTATTGAAAGTAGGAAGTGATCTACTTATCATGAATTATATCAAAATTTTCATCACAACAATCTTAAAACAATGTTGTAATCTACATTTCTTGCTCTTTGCATTATTTATCACTAACAACGAAATTTAAATTCTTCCGGAATTTGTATACTTTCATCGTTTATATCTTCAGGGTATTGTAAGCATTTTAAACACTTTCACCACTTTAATCAATTCAATTATCTCTGAAAAATACAATGCTCATGGCACTTGACACTCTATGGTGCTTCAATAACTTCCATGTGCTTTTGTCATTATATATATTTCTATTTTTATCTTATGAACTACAGGTTCATATCTTGTGGACTATATTTTATAAGAATTTCATGATGCCAATCATGTTTCTCTCTAATATTGGATTTTAAATCCATTTATAAATAAGCACTTCGTTATTTATTAATTTATCATCGACGATTATTTTTTGTCAGTTCTATACATGATTTATTGAGATCTCAAAAATTATCATTCTTTTCGTACCTAAACCACTTTTGGGGTTATTGTAACACCTCGTAATATTAAAACATGACATAAGGGATAATTAAAGAATACTTAATTTTTATATGAAGAATTAAGGGAAATGGGTTGTGCCATTACGTTCGTCTTGGAATTCTGCTTGGAATAGAGTCCGAGTTTGCGTAAATCGGATATCATATGAAGAAGTTATGAAGCTTAAATATTTCAGTTTAAAACAGAATTTATTTAAATAATAATTAAAAATCAAAAATGAATTCAAAATCAAAATTAACCAAATCTGGGTGAGCAGAAAGTCTCTCGCTCTAGGGTGTCGACCCCCCTATAGGGATGTCGACCCCATCGGCCCAGATCTGGCCTGACGAATTTATGTGGTCTGGACTGATATATGGTCTTTTGGGATTGGCTGGATGACATGTTTTTCTGGTTTGGATGGTTCAGATGGTTCCTAAACTAATCTAAGGGTACTAGTTCACCTAGAGCATCTATAAATACCCCTAAACCTAACCCTAATCTCATTGTTATTCATCCATGGCGCCTCCATGCTGCTCTAATCTAAATTAACCTAGCCTTTATTCTCTACCAAGGCAAATCAAAAAAGGAGTATTCAAATTGGAAGACAAGAATCAAATTCTACAACAACGGTTTAGCTAATCAAATTCAGAATTTAGATCAATTCTGTCTTCTAAATCCTGTCGTTGTGAGTCTATGTTACTTTCACATAAAATTAAAAAGTAATTGTGATAGGATTGTAAATTGGATTTAATGATTATGCTTGTAAGTAAGATGAATCACATCAAGTTTTGGAGATTCTTATCTTTTAGATTCATACCCGAATTACTGTTATCATATGCCTATTAGATCTATTTAATTGTTCTATGCCCGTTCATGTTTCATATGCCTATTTTATGCCAGTTTTGATGACATGATTCTCTTCCCTTCTTCTTTTCCTTTTTCTTTATGAGATTAGGCTAACTTCGAGCCTAACATATTACATTGAGATTTGCGTACGAATAACGTTTGAACGATTGGAAAAGTTTGGGGAAATTTGTAATAAATTTAGATCATTGGCATAAATCAATTTGAGCATAATTGTGTATAAATTGTATACATGAGATTTGGCATAAGTTGGATTGGGCATAATTGGATATAACTTGTATACATGAAGTTTGGCATAAATTGTTAATAACAATGAATGCAAATTAATTTGGGCATAATTTGGCATAACATGTATACATAAGATTATAAGCCTAATTTGGATTAAAATTATAAACATAATTTAGATTGGAAATTATGGGTAATTGGAATATATTTTAATCCAAGATTAAAAATTGGGACTTGAATCAAGAAAGTGATAATGAACGCCTAAGACACGAGGTTAGATTCGAATTGCGGTATAAGACTGCCCGAAACCGCCCAGCACATCCAGCAACCGCAATTTGGTAATCCAATGTGAGAAGTCAAAGGCAGAAATTAGATACGTAATAATGCAAAGACACGAGGTTAGATTCGGATTGCGGTATAAAACTGCCCTGAACCGCCCGGCATATCCAGCGACCGCAAAATGGCAATCTAATGTGGGAGGTCTTGCAAGATTACGATTATAATGAATTAATGAACACTTAACAAAGATAAGACATGTGATTAGACATGGGGATGATAAAGGGTTAAGTAGGTAACATGGGTAGCATGTGAAACATAATTAAAGCACTTAACCAAGATGAGACATGTGATTAGACATGGGGTTAAAGAGGGGTTAAGTGGGAATTGCTAGTGGGGGCCAAGCTTAGGAGGGAAGCTTGTGTCAAGTGGGTGGACCATCTTCAATCAGTAACCCATTTAGTATCTATGTGAGCTCGAACTAGGTAGAGGACGGGACACGCTTACTGGGTTGATTTTAAGAGGTCAACAACGAGTTAGTGATGGCAGTGCAAGTCCAACGGGGTCATGTGCGTGTGTGGGTCCAGGTTAGTAGGTAAGATGTTGTTGCATCATGTAGGTATAAGCCATGCATGTTAGTAGTATCGGGTTTCCACTTTAAGGAGTGATACACCCTACTGTGGGACCAGCACAGATATCTACGATTTAGGGAGACGATCGAATGGGGAGGGTAGTGGGCACAACTAGTGGAGATAAGAGCAGGCGGCACCTATGACAGAAGCTAGGAGTACACGAAACTGCCATTATTATTATTATTATTATTATGTTTAGTAAGAGGGATCAACTTTTAGTATGGAACTAGTATTGGTGCGGTGTAGGAATTATCTTATAGTGATTAGAAGTGCAATCAACGTTATATCTTGTTCATCTTGTTTACCTTGTCATATCTACTTATGTTACAACCATCTCTTATATCCAGTTTATGTTTTTATCCTGTTGCTTTACTGATTATATTGTTAAAGTCAATGGACTCGCTAGACGTATGTCTGACCCCTTTTTGTTTCTCCTCTTTTCTTTCTCCCCCTCCCCCCAAGGTTCCAAGGGTGGGATTAGTGAAGCTTGACTTGGATTTCTTTCTTCTTGGAGTGCTTGGAAGTGTTTAAAGTAATGCTCAGCTTTATCTCTTTACCATTATGGCTATTTGAAGTGGGATTATGGTTTTACTTTTATGTACTTTGATAATAATTTTGTTTAAGATGGATATTTGTGTACTTGGCTCTAGTATGTGGTTTTGATGTTGTAACCAAACATGTTTTGCCTTTCCTCTACAATGAATAAATTTTGAATTTTCTTAAAGTACCATTTTATATATCTGTCTTGTGACATTCTATTCTATACTCTTATAATGCTCCATGAAAGTTAATGCATTCCCATAGTGAGTGACATTAATGGACGTGGGGTGTTACACGTGGTATCAGAGCTAAAGGTTACCAGATTAGATAAAAGTTTTTGAAAACTATTTTCAAAAAGATTTTAAAAGGAAGTATTTTCAAAAGAAAGTTTATTTTGAAAAACATAATCTACAAAGCCATATATATGTCTTTCGATTCTCTGTTTTGAATCTATTTTTCTTTCGTTTCAGCATGTCTGGGGATCTTAATCTTCCAGAGGGCGTACAGATACCGGGATGGTTCCGAAGGTATCTAGAGGCAAGGGCTACTGCCGCAGGCCCAACAGTCGTTCCTCCTCCCCAACTGCAGTCGCTCCTCCTCCTCCCTGTGTAGACGCTTTTTGTAAGATATGCAAAGACTTCTGTGCGATGGGTGGAAAACCGTTTTATGGAACTGAGACGTTTGTTGAGGCTCGGAATTGGCTGAAGGAAGTGGAGGACTTGTTTGATATCTTTGAGATAGATAATGGAAGGAAGGTTCAACTAGCTGCTTGGTTGATGAAGGACGAAGCCTCAGTTTGGTGGGAAGTAACTAATGGAGGACGTCCAGTGGAGACGTGGATAGACTTTAGACGAAGGTTCGAGTTGAAATTTCTTTCATAAGCAGAGGAGAGTTTATACATGGTGAGGTTCTTGGCTTTGAAACAAGGGAGTTTGTCTGTAAAGTAGTACATTAACAAGTTTAACCAGTTAGCAAGATTTGGTATGGAATTAGTTAATACACCACATAAGAAGGCTTTGAGATTTGCCAAGGGTCTAAATGAACCATTACACGGGTTGGCTATGTCCCACATTCCTATGGGGGCTACTTTCGAGAAACTTGTTGACATGGCGTTGATGCATGAAGAGGAGAAAGGTGCTAGTGTAGTTAAGGCACAGGATAAGAAAGTGGATCCAAAGAAAGCACAACAACAACAAAAGAAAGGTGGTAAGGATAACAAGGGTCAAGGGAAGAAAAGATGTTTTAATTATGGAACACCGGGCCGCTTAAGCAAGGTCTGCAGGAAGAAGAAGAAGACGGGTTGCTTCCAATGTAGTGAGGCATGACATATGATTAAAGACTGCCCGAGGAGGCAAGGACAAGGGCAAAGGCAGAGGACAGGACCTACTTCTAGAGGGCAGGTTCATGCTCTCATGGCACCAGGATAAGAGAGATGTAGAAACATTTATGTTGAAAGTTTGATTTTCCTTTTTGATCATCCTGTTCGAACTTTGTTTGATTCTGGCACTTCACATTCGTTTATATATGCTTCGTTAGTTGAAACACTACACCTAAATACTAGTTTAGTTATGGATTCCATTGTAGTCTCAAATCCTACTGGGGTACCGCTCATCTTTCTATGTTATGTCGGGATTTGAGAATATATGTGTATGGCGTTGAGTCCGAATGCAACGCTTATGTGCTTGGAATATGGGTTGATTCTAGGAATGGATTGGCTAGCCAGGTATGGTGCCATTCTCGATTGTGAAAAGTGGGTAGTTAGACTGTTGACTAGTTTGGGTAATGCTCTTGGTATTTCTTGTGACACTAAGGATTCTGTTATGCCTAGCTACCAAGAATCTCTTGACACATCTATTGATGATCTGCAATCTGTTTGAGTAGTCCGTGAGTATGTAGATGTCTTTGAGGAGGTAAGGGGCTTACCACCAAAATGCGAGATAGATTTCCGTATATATTTGGTGGACAATGCAAAGCCAGTTGCATTGCCTGTGCGCCATATGGCTCCTAGAGAAAGAAGGGAGCTTAGTAAACAAGTGAAAGAGTTGCTTGAGAAAGGGTTCATAAGAAGAAGTATCTCGGAGTGGGGTGCTCCTGTTGTTTTTCCTACAAAGGCTGATGGTTCGCTTAGATTGTGCATGGACTATAGGGAGCTGAATAAGCTCACGAAGAAGAACAGACACCTATTGCCGAGGATAGATGATTTTTTCAATTAGTTGGTTGGTGCTTCGGTTTTCTCGCAGTTAGACTTAGCTACAGGATTTTATCAGTTGAGGGTAGCTGAGGATAGTATAGATAAGACTTCTTTTAGGAACCTCAACGGTTTCTTTGAATGGCTCGTCATGCCTTTGGTTTGCCGAATGCACCCACCTATTTCGTAGACTTGATTAGTAGGGTGTTTAGGGAGTTTCTAAACAAGTTCATGGTAGTCTTTGTGGATAACATCTTGATATTCTCTAGAAGCGAGGAAGAGCATGCCCTACATCTTACGGAAGTCTTAGAGACCCTTCGAGCACATCAACTCAAAGCTAAGTTCTCCAAATGTCATTTTTGGAGAAAGGAAGTGAGGTTCTTAGGGCCAGTGGTCTCTAAGGAAGGAATAGTAGTAGATCCCGCGAAGGTGGTAGCAATCCAAGATTGGAAGATTCCTAAGAATGCTACAGAAGTAAGAAGTTTTCTTGGTTTGGCGGGCTATTACAGAAAGTTCATTAAGGACTTTGCAAAGATATTAGCCCTATTTACACGGTTGACGAAAAATAATTTGACCTTTTCTTGGGTTGTTGATTGTGATGATGCTTTCAACGTTTGAAGAGGGCATTGACGACAGCTCCAGTTTTAGTTTCGCCAGATGGGAGTAAACCGTTCACAATGTATAACGATGCTTGCGGGACAGGGCTTGGCGCAGTTTTGATGTAATACGGAGGGGTGATATGCTATGGGGGAAGGCAGTTAATGGCCCATGAGAAGAATTACCCTACCCACGACTTAGAGTTAACTGCCATAGTTTTTGCGCTTAAGTCTTGGCGTCACTATTTGCTTGGTGAGAGGTTTGAGTTGTATACAGACCATAGGTTAATAAAATACTTGTTCTCTCAAAAAGATCTAAACTTAAGGCAAAAAAGGTGGATGGAGTTCTTAACATCCTACGATTTTGAGATTGCATATACCCCAGGCAAAGGTAACGTTGTAGCTGACGCCTTAAGTAGAAAGAAATTGACTTTGAGTCCTTTGTTTGTCGAGCGGCAGAGTTTAGAGTATATCTCTACCTTTGACTTTAGACCCTCTATTGATTATGTACCTGGTTTGTTGGCATCATTAGAGGTGCGACCTACGCTTTTGGGACAGATAGGTGTGGAACAGCGAGATGACCCACTGTTGACAGGGATAGTAGATAAGCTCATAAGACGGAAGTCTTCGAGCCATCTTAATAGGTATACTATCGATGACAAAGGTTGGTTGCGTAGGGCTGGGAGACTATGCGTACCTCGAGACGAGAGTTTGAGAAAGACAATCCTTGAACAAGCACATCGTTCTAAGCTGACCATAAATCCCGGTGGAGACAAGATATATAGTGACATGAAGCGAGTTTTCTTTTGGACCGGAATGAAGAAGGATGTGGCTGAGTTCGTTTCCAGATGCTTAGTGTGCCAGCAAGTCAAGGCTGAGCAAAAGAAGCCTGGTGGTTTGCTTCACCCTTTAGAGGTTCCACAGTGGAAATGGGAAAGTGTTTCCATGGATTTCATTGACGGGTTACCGAGGTCAAGCAAGGGTAATACTGGAATTTGGGTAGTAGTAGATAGACTTACCAAGAGCGCCCATTTCATTCCCTTTAAGAGTAAAAGAATAGCGGCAAGGTTAGCATCTGTTTATCTCCGAGAGATAGTTCATCTACATGGCATACCTTCTAGTATCGTAAGTGACCGAGATCCCATTTTCACCAGTGAATTTTGGAAGAGCTTGCAAAAGGCGGTAGGAACGCAATTTTGTTTGAGCACCGCTTATAACCCTCAGACGGACGACCAAATAGAAAGTGTGAATCGGATTCTAGAAGATCTTTTGAGGTTATGTATCTTGGACTTTGGAGGGACATGGGAGGAACATCTTCCCTTAGTAGAGTTTGCCTACAACAACAGCTATCAAACTAGTATTGGCATGGTACCTTTTAAAGCTCTATATGGACGACCTTGCCGATCACCGACTTGTTAGTGGGAATCTACGGATAAGATTTTGCTTTTCTCGAGATGATCAGGGAAACTTCAGAGAAGATAGACTTGATTCGAAGACGCATGAAGACGGCACATGACCGGCAAAAGTCATATGGTGATAAGAGAAGGACCGATCTTGAGTTTAGTGTTGGAGACATGGTTTTTATTAAAGTATCACTGTTGAGGAATGTAGTTCGTTTTGGGTCTGTAGGGAAATTGGCACCAAGGTTCGTAGGGTCATTCCTCATTATAGAAAGAATTGGTCAGATGGTCTATAGAGTGAAGTTGCCTGAGAAGCTTAGTGGTGTTCATGACGTATTTCATGTGTCGCATTTGAGGAAGTGTTTATGCGGAAGTAGTAGAGCCAAGCATGCTTAGAGAAGTGGAAGTAGAGCGAGATGCCATGGTTAGACGAGTTCCTACATGCATCCTTGGATCGGAGGTCAAGAAGTTACGCAACCAATAGGTCAATTTGGTTAAAGTCCAGTGGAGAGATGATCAAGGAGACGCGACTTGGGAGGCTGAAGACAAGATACGCGCATCGTACCCTTTCCTTTTTGAGGGTATGTTCTTAACTTCTCCTTTTTCTACCACTTCGTTTATACATGTTCTATCGTTTAGTGTATCCTCTCGATTATATCTTCGACCCTTAGGTAGAAAATCCTATGGCTGTAAACATGTGTTTGAGACATGTTATGTTTGGTGGATGCAAGTGGATATAAGTGTTTGCTAGTGGTTGCTCGTGGATGCATTTACACACACATTAGGCACTAGATCGGCTCAATCACCTTCATATTGCATATGAATGAGTGTGCATATTTAAAACTAATGGATGTATATTTAATGTGTTATCATATGGATACTGCATTTGAATGAATGGTTGCACACTCATATAGAAATGATATGTATCATTAGGATTCTTTTGCATACATAATGGATGCATGGCACTATCATGTTTTGCATTAAGGGGGTCAACTGAATTAGTAGACAGCTTGATCTTAGCATTAGGTAAGGAACATATACACACACTTTTGCATATGTTCATATAGCATTAGAAATCTTTTAAGGACATTGGATGCTTGTGGATGATGGATGAGTAGATGGATGATTGGATGATAGGATACATTCTTCTTAACTTGAAGATTTCGGGGAAAAAATTCTTTAAGGAGGGGAGAATGTAACACCCCGTAATTTTAAAACATGACATAAGGGATAATTAAAGAATACTTAATCTTTATAAGAAGAATTAAGGGAAACGGGTTGTGCCATTGCATTTTTCTCGGAATTCTTCTTGGAATAGAGTCAGAGCTTGTGCAAATCAGATATCATATAAAGTAGTTATGAAGCTTAGAAGATTTCAATTTTAAAACAGAATTTATTTAAATAATAATTAAAAATCAAAAATGAATTCAAAAAACAAATTCAACCAAATCTGGGTGAGCGTGAAGTCTCCCTCTCTATGGTGTTGACCCCCTTAGGGGAGTCGACATAGGTGTCGACCCCCTATAGAGGTGACAGGGGTGTCGACCCCTTATAGGGGTGTCGACCCCATTGGCCCAAATCTGGCCTGACGAAGTTATGTGGCTTGGACTGATACGTGGTCTTCTGGGATTGGCTGAATGACGTGTTTTCCTGGTTTGGATGGTTCAGATGGATCCTAAACTAATCTAAGGGTCCTAATTCACCTAGAGCATCTATAAAATACCCCTAAACCTAACCCTAATCTCATTGTTATTCATCCATCGCGCCTCCATGCTGCTCTAATCTAAATTAACCTAGCCTTTCTTCTCCACCAAAGCAAATCAAAATAGGAGTATTCAAATTGGATGATAAGAATCAAATTCTACAACAAGTTTAGCTAATCAAATTCAGAATTCAGATCTATTCTCTCTTCTAAAGCCTGTCGCTGTGGGTCTATGTTACTTTCACATATAATTAAAAAGTAATTGTGATAGGATTGTAAATTGGATTTAATGATTATGCCTGTAAGTAAGACGAATCATATCAAGTTTTAGAGATTCTTATCTTTTAGATTCATACCTGAATTACTGTTATCATATGCCTATTGGATCTATTTAATTGTTATATGCCAGTTCATGTTTCATATGCCTGTTTTATGCCAGTTTTGATGACATGATTCTCTTCCCTTCTTCTTTTCCTTTTTCTTTATGAGATTAGGCTAACTTCGAGCCTAACATATTACATTGAGATTTGCTCAAGAATAACGTTTGAACGATTGGGAAAAGTTCGGGGAAATTTGTAATAAATTGAGAGTACTAGCATAAATCGATTTTGAGAATAATTGTGTATAAATTGTATACATGAGATTTGGCATAAGTTGGATTGGGCATAATTGGATATAATTTGTATACATGAGGTTTGGCATAAATTGTTAATAACAATGAACGCAAATTAATTCGGGCGTAATTTGGCATAACATGTGTACATAAGATTATAGGCCTAATTTGGATTAAAATTATAAACATATTTTAGATTGGAAATTATGGGTAATTGGAATATATTTTAATCCAAGATTTAAAATTGGGACTTGAATCAAGAAAGCGATAATGTAACACCCCGCATTTTTAATATAATTAAAAATGTACATAAACGTATATATATATACATGCATAGGTAAATAATGGTGATGTATAATGAAAATTAATTAATATATGAAAGAAAGAAAGGATTGGTTGCATGCGATGTAAATATGTTGCATGCACTGATTTGCAAACATACTGCATTAACATTAAAAGAAAAATAAAAGAAAAAGATTCATGCAATGGTTTAATTTAAGTATTTTAACTAACATGAAAAAGAGAAGTAAGGAGAGAACAATAATTATCATTGTTCTAAGACTTATTAACAAAAGACTTGGTAGCTCAGTTGGTTAAGGCATTGAATTTGTAACATAGAGGTCAGGGGATTCGAACCCCGACGGCGACATAATTTTTATCTTCGTTTAAGAGATGGCCAACTGAACATGCAAATATATGTGCGTATACAAATTCAAAATTTGAAAGGATAAGAACGTACATATAAGGAAATGAAGAAAATATATGTATATATATGAGAGAATATATATATATATGCAGAAATATGTGTATACGAAAGATAAAATTCAAGATAAGGCTAAAGTCAATGAGATATGGCAAGAATCAAATAACGGTGCAACATAGTTTGAATTTTGAAAATAAAATGAAAGTTGTGCGTATATATATACGCATAAAATGATCATTAAAGGAATTGTATACATATAAGAATATTTCATGTGAATAAAACAGTTAAATAAATTCCAGAAATTCAAACATTTGAAATTCAAATTTCTGCACCAAAACAGCTTGTGGGACCCAATGCTGACTCAGCAGTGCATGTACGATAAGATTTGGCTAGATTCGTCTGCGAACCTGGACTATTTTCTAAACTAGGTTCAATGCTGACTCATCGCTGCGTGTACGATAAGGTCTTGAGCAGCTATATAAACACCCCTAGGCCTATTATAATTTTCACTAAAGTTCATGGCAACGCCATGGCTCTACTCTAACTCATATTCTTCTTCTTCCTCGCTAAATCTCAGATCTATTCTTCTCTCCTCTCTCCTCACAAAACTATTCTTAAAATAAAAAGAATTAGATTGAGGAATTCTATTACTACGAACAAAATAAAGGGGAGATTCAAGTATTGCGCAAGAACATAAAAGAAATCCAGATCTGAAATTCAAGCTATGCAACACAAAAAGGAGGAAAATAAATCCAAGATTTATGGATTAAAGCACAAAAATCACTGTGAGTGGAATTATGATAAAATTTTGTATAATAGTATTACTATCGTTCATCATTTCCCCAGTTATAAATTCAATGCAAAAATTTATGTTAAAATAATTGTTCCTTTATTCTCTTGCCCCTTTTTATTTTTGAGATCTAGGTTATCTCGAACCTAGACGAAATCTTATTATGTATACGTACGGTTGAAATATGAAAATATTGGGGCATAACTTATTTTATGCGAACGAAGAACATAATTTGTAATTTTGGGGTATGTGGCTAACAATTGTTATCTCATATATTGGGCATAATCTATTTTATACAGTCGAGAAATGTAATCTATAATGTTGGATTTAAGTAAGTTTGACACAATTGTCATTGGATATGGATTATATGAAATTAGGTATAATTGGACATGGGAAATTTACATGTTTGGGCATAACATGGATTGGAAGGATTTGTGTATGATTTGGAATATGGACATAATTATATTGCAATATTAAATTTATGCAAATTGGGAATAATTCTAATTGACTATGGTATTGGTATAATTTAATATGGATAAATTGGTATGAACGGCATGTAATTTGATAACATTGATTTTATGAAAGTGAGTATTATTAGATATTTTGGATAATTGGAATATATATATATATATATATATATATATATATATGAAATTGGCATATTTGGGTAGGAATTACATGGAATTGATGAAATTGCCTATAATTGGAAATTTGTAATTAAGGCTAATTAATATGTAATTAGTGACAAGTTGGAATAGGCAAAATTGTAAACATGACTATATGTTGAATTGGAAGCACATAACATGAAAATTGGGGTTCGGATGAAATACAATGTTAATGAACCTTTGACACGAGGTTAGGCGCAATTGTGGTGTAAGACTGTCCGGAACCGCCCGGCAAATCCAGCTGCCACAATTGGACGTCTAATGTGAGAGGTCAAAGGCATGAATTGTAGGCATAACGGTTGGTGACACGAGGTTAGACCCGCTTTGTTTTGTAAGACTGCCCGGAACCGCCCGGCGAATCCAGCAGCCATAAAGTGTTCGGTCTAATGTAGGAGGTCATGCACCGTTCGTCATAATGAATGAATTAAGGAATACTAACCATAATAAGACATGTGGGTGACATGGGTATGGTTAGAGGATTAAGTGGGTGACATGTAAAATAGGACATGTAAATATGGACTTAACCATAGTAAGACAAGACATGTAAAACATGTAAATGTGGACTTAACTATAGTAAGATACGTGAAGTAAAACATGACTAAGGTGGACTTAACCGTAGTACAGCATGTGTAAGACATGGATACAATAATAAAAGAGGTTAAGTGGGACGTGGGCAACATGTAAGACATAAGTAAATAATTCTTAACCAAAGGGGACCCGTTATGGCATTACAAATTAGTTGAATTGGGTAAAGTTTAAGTAGCGGGTTAAGTAAAAGGAAGGGTTAAGTCAAACCTAAAATTAACGACACAGTAATGGGGGAATGATAACTACCTATTATAAACTTGAATTAAACATGTAAAACTTGTCCTAGGGACAAGGGAAGATTATGACTTAAGATATAATACAAGACTTGAAGGGTGGGATGACTTATACTATGAAATAAGTTAATCTAAGTTGAAAATGTGGGAAAACACCCGTACGCTATCGTTTGATAAAGAAAACTTAAGTCATGTTTGAATTCGTTGAAAAACCTTAGTTAAAAAGGAACTAAGTAACGAACCTTAGTTGAAAAGAGAACTAAGTAAAAGAAACTAAGTATCAAACCTTGGTTAAGAGAACCAAGTAATAAACCTTAGTTAATATAACTAAGTAACGAGAAAGAGAACTAAGTAGTAAACCTTAGTTAAGAGGGCTAACTAGTAAACCATAGTTAAGAAAAGGAACGATTCAGGAAACTAAGTGGTAAACCTTAGTTAAGAGAACTAAGTAGTAAACCTTAGTCAAGAAACTCAAGTAGAACACGAGATGGAGCGAACGTCCATCTGATCATGAAAAAGGCTCCAACGAATTGGGTTACGAAGCACGCAGCTTCGTGAGGACGTGAGGGTACTCTTGGTATCCCTCTGTGAGAATGCAGATGATCCGCCTGGGCTCATAGAGGTTAAGGTCTGCGTTAGAAGAACCAAGAGTATGCCTTGGTTGCAAAATAGGGCAACCTAAAGACTAGAATGGACCAGCGTGATTCGGCGAGACAAGTGGCCCTGTGATAGCGACTTGTCGTCTACCTACCATCTAGAGTCAGTCGAGATACGTAAAACGGAAAGGCGGAGAACTCCAAAAGACCATATACTTGCTATCTAGTTATGGGTGAGGTTGGCCAATAGGTTTGTGGGGGCATAGGGGGGCCTGCGTATAGTTCTCATTTTTCAAGGTGTGCCTTTCATTAGTTGAGGGAGGGGTCAGGTGGGACCATAGCCACTGGAAAAACAAACCTTAGCATCTGCATCGGCAGATAACTTAAAGCTCCCGACCGAGTTTCGTGTTTCTTGATTAGTCCTACCACGGGACTCGGGCCACACATATAGAGGACATGTGCAACTAGATATCTAGCACGTTTAAGATACGATTAGGACGTCAAGTCTAGGAACACTTATCACTCTGGGTAGTGTGTCCTAGATTAAGGGGCATCGTTCGATAGGTAGCACAATCCCTAGTTGGACCTAGGTCGCGTAAACCCTAAATCCGAGAAGCGTTCAATAGGTAGCATAAACCCCAGTGGCCCTGGGTAGCGTAAACTCTGGTTGAATCTAAGAAGTGCTCGATAGTATACCTTAGATTAGATCTAGATGATACACGAAATCTAGCAAGATCGAGAGCTGCAGTCCAAACGATTTCAAGAATGGTGGCACTACACTAAAGTAGTATATATTTACATGATGAAGCCCGTACGACATACGGCAAGGGACTGTATATATACATGGAAAAGGATTAGACGAGTTGGGGGTATCTACATATACGTTGTATTAGGTTAACCTACTAGTGAGACATGAGTATAGCCTAGAGAGCTAATATCGCGAATAACCTAATAAGCAAGAAAATATAACTGAACGGTATATGTAGTATTACACAGAAGTTTATTATAAGTCCACTCACACAGAACTTATGTTTTGGCCCCCTCCTCATTACATACTTCCAGGTTAGGTTCAAGGCAGGATGGTATAATTATGGGTACTGGTTAGACAGTGTGATATATAAGGTAAAGCTATTTTTGAATATATTATTTTAATTCCTTCCGCTGCGAGATGCTTTACGAATTCTGACATATTTCTTTTTCTCTATCTTTCTCTGCAGGATACCAGAGCACCCAACTCGGGTCTCGATGGATCAAATTTGAAAAAAATTCGGTCTGTCGGAATCCAGGTTGTTACAGATAATGAACGCCTGAGACACGAGGTTAGAATCGAATTGCGGTATAAGACTGCCCAGAACCGCATGGCACATCCAGCAACTGCAATTTGATATCTAATGTGAGAGGTCAAAGACATAAAATAGATACGTAATAATGCAAAGACACGAGGTTAGATTCGGATTGCGGTATAAGATTGCCTGGAACCGCCCGGCATATCCAGCAACCACAAAACGACGATCTAATGTGGGAGGTCTTGCAAGATTACAATTATAACGAATTAATGAACATTTAACCAAGGTAAGAGATGTGATTAGACATGGGGATGATAAAGGGTTAAGCAGGTAACATGGGTAGCATGTGAAAAATAATTAAAGCACTTAACCAAGATGAGACATGTGATTAGACATGGGGTTAAAGAGGGATTAAGTGGCAATTCCTAGTGGGGACCAAGCTTAGGAGGGAAGCTTGTGTCAAGTAGGTGGACCCTTTTCAACCAGTAACCCATTTAGTACCTATGTGAGCTCGAACTAGGTCAAGGACGGAACACGCTTACTGGTTGATTGTAAGATGTCAATAAAGAGTTAGCGATGGCAGTGCAAGTCCAACGGAGTCATGTGCGTGTGTGGGTCTGGGCTGGTAGGTAAGACGTTATTGCATTGTGTAGGTATAAGCCGTGCATTTTAGTAGTATCATGTTGCCACTTTAGGAGTGATACACCCTACTGTGGGACCAGCACGGTATCTACGAGTTAGGGAGCCGATCGAATGAGGGAGGGTAGTGGGAACAACTAGTGGAGATAGGAGCATGCAGCACCTATGACAACAGCTAGGATTACACAAAACTACCATTATTATTATTATGTTTAGTAAGAGGGATCAACTTTCGGTATGGAACTAGTATTGGTGCGGCGTAGGAATTATCTTATAGTGATTAGAAGCGCAATCAACGTTATATCTTGTTCCTTTTGTTTACGTTGTCATATCTTCTTATGTTACAGCCATCTCTTATATCCAGTTTATGTTCTTATCATGTTGCTTTACTGATTATATTGTTAATGTCACTGGACTCGCCAGACGTATGTCTGACCCCTTTTTGTTTCACCTCTTTTCTTTCTCTCCCCCCTTCCAGGTTCTCCGGGTGGGATTAGTGAAGCTTGACTTGGATTTCTTTCTTCTTGGAGTGCTCAGAAGTGTTGAAAGTAACGCTCAACTTTGTCTCTTTACCATATGGCTATTTGGAGTGGGATTATGGTTTTACTTTTATGTACTCTGATAATAATTTTGTTCAAGATGGATATTTGTGTACTTGTCTCTAGTATGTGGTTTTGATGTTGTAACCAAACATGTTTTGCTTTTCTTCAGGAACACTCACCTCCTTTATTTTGCATCTTTATGACTTACTCCAAAAATATTTTGAACTGACTTTTATACCACATTTTCAGCTACGATTTACACCTTTTGATCCTTCAGGGGATTCAAATTTATATTGATGAAAGTCTATTAGGGACATAATTGATGATATATGCAAGTTACTTAATACTTTGCATAATTCTACATGTTAGTAAATATTTAACATTGATGATTCCTTTATCCCCCCCCCCCTCTCAATGTTGACAAACATTGTCACTTTAAATAATAAACCTTCTTTGGATTCTCATTTTTGATCCATTACAACATTATAGCTAGCAAATACATTAGATGCATTTCAATTGTAGGAGGATAATGCTCTTATTAGTTGATAAGATGCATTCATATTATATTGTTTATTCCCTTTCATCGACCTAATGACTTGGAGGAATTTTATATCATTTGAATATGCACATGACTTCAGGTCATTCAATATTGATGTCAATCGACTTTCTGAAATACAAAATAATATATGCATAATTTATAATATGAGCTCATAACAACTTCAGGTTGTTAATTAAATATTCGCATATATGTGTATATAAGTGCGTCCACGTATTCCATATGTAATTTATGATGACCCCAAACTCCCGTAATACGAAAGAAAGGATAATCATTGGAATATAACACATAAATAATAACAATAGAATGGAAATATAGAATTACAGCAGAAAATGTACATCAAATTACACTGGGTATAATATATCATCAGAGTTACACAGCATAATAGGATCATACTTAGTACATAATACAGTTTTCAACTTAATATAAAATGTATGCAGCGGAATCAAACATAATATACTAAATGAAGTCTGAACAGCATAATAGAAATGATAGGATCCATCTTCAACTCCATAGCTATCCAGAATGAGTTTGCTAAAGCCTGTATATAAGGCTGCCCGTGTGGAAAAGAAGGCACCCGAGTTTGCAAAGTGAAATAAACTACGAGTCAGTCATGGGACTGGTATGAGAGATCTTATTTAACCTATTTAGTAATAAGGCTAATCACAGGACCACGCCGCTAACGCAGAATGGGTTTACTCCATCGGATTGCCAGTGCATAAATAAAGTAAATCGTTAAACAACACAATGCTTTTTTAGAAAAACGAAACCATTATAATACTCAAGTCCCATCACACAATGCAACGCAAACCAAAGGATAGAGTTTTACCTTATAATGATAAAAAATGCTTGATACGATAAAACGGAGTTGATATTATTATTAGTGTATATATATTTCAAAAACATTTCAATCATAATGTATATATCATAGACGACATAGCTACCATATACTATGTCGCCACATTAGTTATACAATCAAAACCGCATGTGTCGTATTGGAAGTTGGATTTCCATCATGAACCAAGGCAAGGGATCATCCTTACCGAATTTGAGACAATCTAGCCCATGTCTCAGGATCAGTTGCAACTGCACCTTGGATCTTCAGGGTCGGTCCATAAATATGTTAGTGGATTAGTAATGCCTGAACAATGCGTTTCCCCACCCTGTGGGGTGTAAATATAGAGCCACTAGAGACTCAAATTCGAGGCGCCTCATTCCTTCATCCACATAAGTAAAATGTCGAAGCTTGCAAAACCCTATCACCACTTCTAGCTAGAAAGAAACGTATGTCCTCCCTGCAGTCCTCTCCCGTTTCTGGTTCATACCGGGGTGTGAGGCTCGCGAAGTTACGCTATACACAAAGCTATTCCTCAAATGGGTTGTGCTTTGATCATCAAACACAAGACTCTTCTTTTCAACAATAAGCCTTGACCATTTGCATCTTGGCATGCCACATTGACAGTTCACGCCATGCGACTGATGTCTACCAATATATAACCTCTGAGCTCGTACGTTTCAGAGAAGGGTGCTATGCAAGAGAATAAATTCTCCTCCACCAAACAAATATATATATTTAATAGAAATTAATCAGCACAGAATAAAATCCAGTGTCATACATACATCCATTTACAAGTCCGTTCTAGGTCTGAACGAAACCGGAGACACCTTATTCCTCGTTCCATATGTCCAATACAAAAGAAAGGCTCTCGCATATCCGAACGATCAATAAGTACGTCCGACCAACTATCACTATAACCCCTTCTTGGGAGCTAACCAATCCAGGGCATCAGTAGTCATCCATTCGATGTGAAGATCGTCAGTCTTCAATCCACTGTCTTCAAATCTTCGACTTCCAATCGTCGATTACTTATTTGAAATGAGAATTAACTCAGTATTTTCAAATAATTTGCGAATATATATAATTCAAATCAATTCTTTTCATTCCATATCGTTTACAATATTTTATAATGATTTATCGCTATTTTTATTTATATAAAAATAGTCATTTTTAATTAAACGACGCTTCGAGTCATTACATGGCCCTAGCGTTGTTTTCATCAAAATTTGATTTACATATTTATCAAAATCTAACTGATCGTCGCTATTTCAGAAAAGCACGACATTTAAATTAAATTCTGCAAGCATACAGGTGTGTAGCATACAGGTCGAACATAGGGAGGTAGATTAAAATCAAATTATTTATCTAATCTCTTGGGCGAGTTAGACGAAGCCTGGAGATTTTGTTGAAATAAAAACAAATTGAAATTGCTATCGTTGAATCTAATCAACGATTAATCACTAAAGAAAGTAAATTGCAAAACAAGAACAACAATGCAGAAAATAAAAGTGCAGAATAAGAAGAACAACAAAATAATAAAAATAAAATTAGGATTGTCGTTGAAACTAATCAAACGACTAATCACTAATGAAACAAATGTAAAATACAACTAGTACTCTACCGAATCTAATCAGGTAGATGACACTAGTTGCTAAAAAAATACTAGAAAATAAAAGAAGAAGAAGAAGAATTTTTATTAAAGTAATGGAATACAGAAATGAGATGGTGGCTACAATGACATTACAAGGGTATTTATAGGATAGATAGCCAAACCCTAACCCTAACCCTAATACAATGATAGATGGGCCTTAGGGAATTTACAATGAGAGTTTCAAATGGGCCTTAGTTAAATCTATTAAATTTTTGGCCTTTCTTCTTTTCCTCTTGGTTCTTTGACAAGCTTCCCTTGATTTGAGAAATTCTCGGTCTTTCTACCAATCATTTTCTTTTCCAACAGCAACTAGATGTGAGATCTTCATCTACAATTCTTCAAAATGTAAATATATACCAATTTGATCTCCATTTCTCTACTTTTCTGGTTGCATGCGGGCTGTGTTGGAATATCTGTAAAAGTGACAAAACAATACCCAAGTAATATTTATTTGTATACAAAAGATAAGATATAAGAGCATAAAAATAACACATTTCTATGTCAATCAAATACCCCCACACTTATCTTTTACTCGTCCTCGAGTAAAACAAAAATTAAAAACTAGCTAGATAGGTCACACTTTCGTAGGAAACACGATTGCATTGAGCGTATGCAACAAGCCGTTAAACCTCTAGGTGTCCCTAGTAGGACGAGTGGTGTCTCGTGAGGGTTTTCAGCGGATACTACCCACAAAATCCAAATGCAGTATGTGTGGATCTAATGTAACTACATGAATGCAAAGGACTTATGCAATTGAAAAAAATGAGAACACGACATATTTCAGGAAAGTGGTACAACAAATTAAATTAACAATTTCTAGTCAGTTGATTTTATTTCAGATACCTCAACTTGTCACAAATTTTCAATATAAATCAAGTTTTCAAATGTTAAATTCCAGTTTAGCCAGTTAGTTCGGTCGATAACATAGTGCAGCCATGAAATAGATTCTTAGTTTGCTTGGCACAGTTTGTAAAGTGGTATTCTAATTTCCTTGTGTATGGCTAGTCAAATCAATAAGGTCAAGAAGTGTTTGGGCATCATCGCTTATTATTTATTCTATAAAATTTTAAAATTTATGTTTAAGTACATACACCTAATTAGAAGACCAAGGTTTACCACCAATGCACTGCCTCGCGGACTAACGGAGAGTGGGTAAAGAGCTTGGCGGATTGTGCAGGCCGACTTTGACTTTGTCAACAACGTGTCGGTAATCCTTAGGTGTCCAATCTCATAAAATGAGACCAAGATATTCCAACGCTGACTTTGTCAACAACATGTCGGATAGAGTTTGGCGGGTTTGCACACCAACGCTTGATATACAAGTAATGTTGGATACCCTTGGATTATTATTATTATTATTGAAGATATAAGCACAAAAGAGAGTCACGCGAATTCAACTTAACATAACTTAGTTTTAAAGATTTGAATAGCCAATATAAGTATTTTAAGTCCTCCACTTATTTAAACAAAGTCTACAATATAGAATAGATTTCATGGCCATCACCTAAGAATCTCCCTATGTACCGGTTACACTATTATCCCTCAAAATTAAACTTTTCATTATATTTCTTATTCGATCTAAGTTGAGAGAAAAAAATACTATCAACTGACTAAAAATCCTTAACTTATTTTGTTGTATCAATCTAAATTGAGTTATGTTTGAAAAAAAATGGCATGTTACTACAGTCTAAAATGCATGATGGTCCTATTTAAATGGCCGAAAATGAAAAGAAAGAAAAATAAAGAAAAAACGAAAATGAGTGAAATGCAGACTCCCCCCCACACTAGAACTAAACAGTGTCCACACTGTGAGCGTTTCCTAAATTTGAAAGATTGTACCCAAAGGTGAATGAGATGCAAAATTATTTGTAGAATGAAATGCAATCTAACTATATGTAAGAATGGATCATATGTACAATGATATATGTGTTTGCGGTGCACGCGACACAAAGAATTCCACCAACTTTTCCCCCCACACTTGGTTCTAGCCCTATGAGTCCCATTCCCACTATGTCTAGGCATGTTTTCTAATAAGCAAAGGTTTTTGAAAACCATCTCATCTTTATACCTCGATATATAGTCCAGTAAATGAATGTTCTGGGTCGTCCTCACATGAAGTTTTTCAACAAAGCTAACATTCCAAAAGTAGTTCATGTGTTCAACAAATTTGTCAGTGTAATTTTTCAAAAATTTGTGATCGTATATAAATTCAGTGAAATTTGAAATCTGAGTGTTGTTCAAGAGTATGTGATCACATTTCTCATCATTAATTGACAACGTATTTTCGACACTGACAATTTCAAGTTCGTTTGAAATTTTCTCAAAGTTAAAATTTTCGAACTCGTGACGTGAATCCACTTCTTCCTCATTTGGCAACTCATCCTCGTACAATCCAAAAAATTCCTGCTCATTAAAATCCATTTCCAAATTTGAATTGAAAAATTCAACTTTTTTATTCTGTTCAATTTCTAGAATTTCAAGTTTTCCGCAGCCTGAAAGAGGAAGATCAAAATCCAAGCTTAAATCCTTTTTCTGAAAAGAGTTGAAGTCCAAATCATTTGTTGAATTTTGAAAAACTTCATCAAGATGATTATTCTCAATTTCCAAAGTCGTTATTTGAAAATTTTCAATGTCAGTAGAAATTGGATTATTTTCTGATTCAACGCTCATTTGATTTTGTTGCTCTTGTTGTTCTTTAAAAGATTTCATTAAGCAAAGAAGTTCAACAAACTTTTTATTTAGCCTTTCCGCCCTCTCATCAAAATAACATTCTTCAGAGTCGTTGATTTGAGAGCTCTCGTTTTGGATTTCTAGATTCTCAAAATTATTTGAATTTTCAGAAAATTGACATTGATATTGGAAATCATTTTGATTAGGTTCGTAACCAAAACTGTTGAAATTCGAGGGAAAATTGTAATTTTGGTTAATCTCAAGATGTGGATATGGGTTGTAATTTTCAAAATTTTGGTTTAGAACCCCGTATTAATGTGGATCAAAGCCATATTGGAATTCAACGCTATTTTGATGTGGATCTGGCCCATAATCGAAATTTTTGAAATTTGAATTGAAATCGCAATTTCGATCATATCCATGGTTTTGAAAATGTTGGTCAATTGGAAAATTTTGAAAATTTGCATTGGGCTCACAAAATTTTGGAAAATCTGGCTTCATGAGTTGTATTTCATACTCATACTCTTCAAGAGGACGTCTACTCCGATTATTATCCCACATATCTCTCAATGATTTTTTTGAATCAGACATTTGAAATGAAATCAAGACAAGACAGAAATTATTCTTAGTTCAAAATAGTATGAAAGAAAGAGTAGTGCTCTATTAATTAACTGACTCAATTAGAAGGGGGAAGAGGGTCTTATGGCCGTTCACGTATAGTAAATACTAAGGGATACGACCAATGTTTTACGGGTAGTATGCAACCTCTTTTGCTAATAGTTCAATAAATTGAACTACTATATATCCGCGATCCAATTATACGAGACAGTCAACTTCACAAAGCACCACTTTTCAATTATATTATTTCAAAAAAAAATCAAATCAGGTTTTATAATTGAAAATCGACGAGAGTGATGATTTCAGGTATGTAAATTTGTTCCTCACAAATAGATTTAGAAATATCAGACACAGAACAGTCACAGAATAATAACAGTCACAGAACAGAAAATTAACTATTGTACAAGCAAGCCGTTGCCCCTGCAGAAGATTTTTACAACAATTTCTATATTTTTCAAAGAAGCAGAGCTCCTGTAAAGTTCAAAAAAATATTACAGCGGGGTATGGCAGTCCGTCCAGAGCATTTGGGTAGTATCAATGATTGAAATTCCACTACTAGCAAATTGGTTGATGTCAGAATTTCTTGGTTTGTTGCTTGAATCTGTTCCGTCTTTTCCCTCAAGTCCTTTTTCCTCTTTTTTTTGATGAAAGCGTGAAAGGGAAAAAAACAAAAAAAGTGAAAACTAAATAGGAATTGAAAAGGAAAACAAAAGGACCAAATTCAACAAGAACCAAAAACTAGGCTTGGCAAAAAAAAAAGGACTCAACAACAAAATTAAAAATCAACTTAAAAGAAAACAAGGACTAGGTGGACAATAAAAGAAACAAGAAAAGAAGGTAGGTTCAAACTAAATGCTTGCGGTCAAAATGAGGCTTGATACTCAGGCACCACAAATTGTCAAACCACGCCCCTACCTAACTCACGCACTAAAAAGTGACCAAGCCACCGACTAATTCAGAACCACGCAAATGCTTTCTGTTTTTTTCCTCAGAACCCAAAAACAAACAGTCAATTCCTGAAGTAAACGGATCGAAAAAATTTCACCCCAAAAATAAATCTTTCAATCCCCCTTGATCAAAAGGGAAAGCTAGTCCCACTTTTCACGCTCAAATCAAACTCTCTCCCCTCCTTATTTCTTTCTCGAATTGATTAAGTAAATCAAAAGTTCCCAAAAAAAAAATCCCTCGCCTCACCTCTTTTTTTTTTCTTTTTCTCTTTCGAATTGGTTTTTTTTTCTTCAAGAATCGGATTTGGGTGCGTGATATGGTTCACAAGTTGCGGACTTCAGTTGTGGGTTCAGATTGTGGGTGCGTTGCTGTGATGCACCGATTCGAGGCTGTTGGGATTTCGGTTGTTGACTGTTTGTGTGATTGTGGACGAGGGTATGGATTGTTGAGAGGCCTGTAGGGGTGTAGGTTAGAAGATGTGGTGCATGTTAGACTGGGAATTGGAGGTGCGAGACTGCTTGTGGCGTTTTGTTGAAGATGTATGGGTCTGCTGTAGGTTGGTTGGAAAGGGAGATGGTGGCGTTTTGATGTGATGAAGGGTGGCAGGGACTGTTTTTGGCTTGTGTTTTGCGGTGAGCAGGGTTTTGACGAGGGTGATTGTGCTGATGAACGGTGAAGCAATTAGAGGTGGTGTAGAAAGTGATGATTTGGGTTTGTTGCGTTATGGATATGAAGGTATTTCAGATCGATTTGAGGTGATCGGTGGTTATTGTGGGAGGGTTGTTGTTTAAATGAGTGTTGGGGTTGGATATTGTTTGGTTGTGGGGATTGAAGTTGTCTGTGACTGGTGGAAGAGGATTTTGTATGGTTGTGGGAGTATGGGCAGTGGTGTAAGGTTGTTTTGGGCAAAAGGAGGAAGGGTTCAATGATGTTTGGTGGATGGATGATGGACGTAGGGAGTTTGGTCGGAACCTGGTTGTGAAATGGGTTTGTGCTTGATGGAGTACGTTGAACGTGGATGATTGTTGAGGGTGTGGTGGTCGGTAGATCTGAGTTATGAAGATGGTAGTTTCAATGTTTGAGGTTTTGCGTTGATGTAAATGGTGAAGGATGGTTTTAGCGTATGGCGCTAGGAAGAGAGGACTTGGAAATACAGAAGATTGTTTTTTTTTGTAGTAGAAGGAAATAAATTGTATTTTCTTTTTCTTTTTTTTTGTTTGGAAAAACGGGATTGTAGAGATTGGAAAGGAAGGAAATAAAAGAACAAAAAGAAAGATTTTTTTTTTTTTTGGAATTATTGGAAGAAGGAAAGCAATTTGTACAGAGATTTTGGGAAAGAAATTGGGGAAGGAAGTAGATAGGGGGAAAAAAGAATAAAATCTAGGAAAATTTGGTATGAATTTTTTTTTAAACTGAATTAGTGTAGACAGAAAGAATGTAAAAAGAAAGTGGATAGGGAACAGGAAAGAAGGAAAGAAATTGGAAAGAAAAGGCAATAAAATTGAAAGAGCGTAAAAAAATGGAAAGAAAATAAAGAAAAATTTAGCAAATTTTTTTTTTAGTTCAGGGAAAGAAATCAAGTGTATCGAGAACAGAAAAGACAAAAGAATGAAGGGGGGAAAAGAGAAAAAAATGGAAAGAAAAGGCCAAATTTATTTATTTCTATTATTATTTTTTTGAAGAATTTTGTAAAAATCAGAAAAGGAAAATGTATAGAAGGTGGAAAGAAATAAATAAAAGATGGCAAGTCTTTTTTTTCTTATTTGAAAGATTACAGCATCATAGAACAACACCAAATCTATTCAATCAAGATTTTTTTTTTTTACTAAATAGAAACAAAAACAAAAACAAGAAGAAAATAAAATAAAAAAAACTAACACGAATCAAAAATCAAATAAATAACAAAATTTAATCGTTACCTCCCCGGCAACGGCGCCAAAAACTTGATCGTCGCTAATCTATGAATCAGAAAAGCGCGACATTTAAATTAAATTCTGCAAGCATACAGGTGTGTAGCATACAGGTCGAACACAGGGAGGTAGATTAAAATCAAATTATTTATCTAATCTCTTGGGCGAGTTAGACGAAGCCTGGAGATTTTGTTGAAATAAAAACAAATTGAAATTGCTATCATTGAATCTAATCAATGATTAATCACTAAAGAAAGTAAATTGCAAAACAAGAACAACAATGCAGAAAATAAAAGTGCATAATAAGAAGAACAACAAAATAATAAAAATAAAATTAGGATTTTCGTTGAAACTAATCAAACGACTAATCACTAATGAAACAAATGTAAAATACAACTAGTACTCTACCGAATCTAATCAGGTAGATGACACTAGTTGCTAAAAAAATACTAGAAAATAAAAGAAGAAGAAGAAGAATTTTTATTAAAGTAATGGAATACAGAAATGAGATGGTGGCTACAATGACATTACAAGGGTATTTATAGGATAGATAGCCAAACCCTAACCCTAACCCTAATACAATGATAGATGGGCCTTAGGGAATTTACAAAAGAGTTTACAATGAAAGTTTCAAATGGGCCTTAGTTAAATCTATTAAATTTTTGGCCTTTCTTCTTTTCCTCTTGGTTCTTTGACAAGCTTCCCTTGATTTGAGAAATTCTCGGTCTTTCTACCAATCATTTTCTTGTCCAACAGCAACTAGATGTGAGATCTTCATCTACAATTCTTCAAAATGTAAATATATACCAATTTGATCTCCATTTCTCTACTTTTCTGGTTGCATGCGGGCTGGGTTGGAATATCTGTAAAAGTGACAAAACAATACCCAAGTAATATTTATTTGTATACAAAAGATAAGATATAAGAGCATAAAAATAATACATTTCTATGTCAATCACTAACCGTTGGATCTTAGCGAATTTTATATCGTTGGAAAGATCTTTCCAAAACGAACCCAATGGTTCCGGTTTTGGGAAAATCCGATGGTCGGATCTCTCGGTATAATCGTTTGAAGTTACGATTTCAAATCGCGAGCTGCAGCAGCGCGATTCGTTTTGTTTTAATTTATATTTATATATATATATAAAAACTAATTCGTTCAATGACTTAAAACCCTTTTCAATTCAACATTAATTTCTTTTATATATGAAATCACATATTACATTAAAAATGAAATTTTTAATGTTAATACAATTTCTTCTAACATGGAATGTTTTATATGATTCATATATATTACATAAAAATGTAATTGGTTTTATCATTCATCTATAGCATTAAATTGTAATCTTTTACTTCCATATATTAGTACATTGAAAAACATAATCTTTTATTTCAATATATAATTACATTGGAAAATGTAATCTATTTCAATATATAATTACATTGGAAAATGTAATCTTTTATTTCAGTATATAATTACATTGGAAAATGTAATCTTCTATTTCAATATATAAATACATTGAAAAATGTAATTTCTTATTTCAATATATAATTACATTAAAAAATGTAATTTCTTATTTCAATATATAATTACATTGAAAAATGTAATTTCTTGATTCATTCTTGTATTACATTGAAAAAATGTAATTTCTTTATTTATTGTATAAAATGTAATCTTTTGATATTACATAAAAATGTGACCTTTTATAATTACATATAAAATGTAATCTTTTTATTTGCAAAGCAAATATATCCCTTTTCATTGTAAAGAAAAATGTAATCTTTTATTCTTTTCTTTGATTACAAATAAAAATGAAATCTTTCATTCTTTTCTTTGATTACAATTAAAAATGAAATCTTTCATTCTTTTCTTTGATTACAATTTAATAACCTAATCTTCTATTTTGCAAAGAAATGTAATCTCTTTTCATTGTAAAGAAAATGATATCTTTTTATTTTGCACAAACAATGTAATCATTTCTATATTACATAGAAAATGAAATCTTTCCATTTGCAAGGAAAATGAAATCTTTTTATATTACATAGAAAGATTGTATTCTTTTTATATTACAAAGAAAAATGTAACCTTTTCTATATTGTATAGAAAATGTATTCTTTTATCATTACATCGAAAAATATATCTTTTCTATTATTAAACATTTTAATGCAACATTGAATCATTTTCCTATATTCTCTTTTTACAATAAAAATGTAAACTTTTTACTGTTAACAATCTTAATTCAACAAATGAATTATTTTCCTATATTCTCTTTTTTACAATAAAAATGTAAACTTTTTATTGTTAACAATTTTAATTCAAAAACAATGAATCATTTTCCTATATTCTCTTTTGACAATAAAAATATGAACTTTTTATTGTTAACAATTTTAATTCAAAAATAATGAATCATTTTCTATATTCTCTTTTGACAATAAAAATGTGAACTTTTTATTGGTAACAATTTTAATTCAAAAATAATGAATCATTTTCCTATATTCTCTTTTGACAATAAAAATGTGAAATTTTTATTATTAACAATTTTAATTCAAAAATAATGAATCATTTTCCTATATTCTCTTTTGACAATAAAAATGTGAACTTTTTATTGTTAACAATTTTAATTCAAAAATAATGAATCATTTTCCTATATTCTCTTTTGATAATAAAAATGTGAACTTTTTATTGTTAACAATTTTAATTCAAAAATAACGAATCATTTTCCTATATTCTCTTTTGACAATAAAAATGTGAACTTTTTATTGTTAATAATTTTAATTCAAAAATAATAAATCATTTTCCTATATTCTCTTTCGACAATAAAAATGTGAACTTTTTATTGTTAATAATTTTAATTTAGAAATAATGAATCATTTTCCTATATTCTCTTTTGACAATAAAAATGTGAACTTTTTATTGTTAACAATTTTATTTCAAAAATAATGAATCATTTTCCTATATTCTCTTTTGAAAATAAAATGTGAACTTTTTATTGTTAACAATTTTAATTCAAAAATAATGAATCATTTTTTTAATTCAAAAATAATGAATCATTTTCCTATATTCTCTTTTGACAATAAAAATGTGAACTTTTTATTGTTAACAATTTTAATTCAAAAATAATGAATCATTTTCCTATATTCTCTTTTGACAATAAAAATGTGAACTTTTTATTGTTAACAATTTTATTCCAAGAAATGATCATTTTTCATGTTTAATAATAATAAATAAAATATGTATTTTCTTTAGTTGATAAATTTTTCATTTTTAATCAATTTTATATCATAACATGAATATTATACAACACAAGAATATTTCAGAAAAATTTCGGCAACATAATGGCAGGGTAATTAAAATTGGCACCGTCCCGATGTACGGCTCCTCGCACTACCTTAGGCCTCGCGGTGTTTACAAGGGGTTTAATTTTCTAATACATTTTTCTAGTCAGTCTAATGCCACAATATCAAACGATTTCATTTCAACCACAATCAATCACCAAAAATCAACAAATTCCACATCACAATACAATCAAGTCGTCCATGGTCTGTGGACGACGGGTGTCGGGAGTTTTTAAACTCCATCTGCATCCTAATATAATTTTATTTAATTAATTAGGATTCATAAATCTCACTTTGTTGTTTTAATTCTTCTAAAATTGTAGAAGACTCCAAAAATTCTGCGATCTCTTCTGAAATGTAGTGCTCGATGTCACGGTCCCAACGCTTCCTGTTTTATCGAATTTCATCAACGTATGAATAAGTTACGATTTTTAAAAATCAGTTAAAATTAGCAATGTTTAATAAATGTTGTAATTACTTTAATTAATCACCTTCAGGATATTGGCCATGGGTTTCCAGAGTTGGTTCAAAACTAGGGCCGGAGTTTTCGCGAGACTGGAGGCGCGAGGGGAGGATCGGCCACTGCCACGTCAGAGTGCTTGGAGTGGCGCCCTGATCGCCGGTGGTGCGGTGATGTGCGGTGGTAGCTGTGCTGAGCGGCAACGGTCCAAACGCGGCGGCTTTGGAGAGGTGATTCTCGATTTTCGTGCAACAACAGGGATTGAGATCGGTATGGATGTGGAGCTGGAGGAAAACTTTACACAATCCTCAAAAGGATGGTTGTATTTCCATTGCAAGAATTGTGAGTTATGGAGGAAGAAAGAACGGAGCCTTTTCCGTCGTTGAACAGTAAGGGATGGCGGCTGTATCGTTTAAAATTAGGGTTACGTATTTGGCCGTATACCATGGTATATATACCATTTAAAATACTATATTTAATTTAATTTTAATTTTAAAATATAAGTTTATCATCACGAACTCCAAATCCAACCCAACGAATGTCGCCCTTAGCTAAATACCCTTATTCCGGACACAATGAGATATGTTTCGTAAGCCAATTCAATTGTTTTGTTAGGTTTTTCCTTAAATTTAAATATAAAACATTTAGTTATTTAATCTGATCGTACACTTTAATTTACCAGGGCCACATACTGACTCCGAAAATTTCAAAAAATATATTTCTAGCTTTGTTTTGATGATACGGTCCTAACAAAACTAATTTCATCGAATTTGGAGACCGTTTGAAAAATGGCCATGTTCTGGTCGATCCACGTCGACTGAAATTGTCAAAACACATTTTCTTTTGCCACGCTCACATATTAATTCCAAAAATTATGAAAAATTGGAATATAGTAATAATTTGACATTCCGGATCCAATCAGGGTGGTTTCGTCGAAAACGAGGTCGTTTGCAAAATGGCTATTTACACGGGTTATATATTATATTAAATTCCACAGCGACTATTCTAAATATTCAAATGACCATAACTTTTGATTCCCGCTATGAAATTTCAATTTTTCGGATTCGTTGGAAAGATATTTTTAAACAGATTTAAATATTTTTTGTTTCACCAAAATCCGATTTATTTTGCATCCTGTACACTTAGTCAAAATTCAAATTCAAATTTCCAAACTGCCGTGCTATTTCTAACTCCTTTTATAATTAAAATAAATATATTCATTCAAACTTCGATTTTTAATCATTATTATTTAAAATAAATTATTTCAACTATTTAAAATCCAATAAAATAGCCAAAATAAAAAAATTAAATGGCTCTGATTTTTTGGGTTGTTACATAATTGATTTGCATATTCTTTCTCATTCGAGTTACCTATTTTAGAACAAATTGTTCATAAGGTTCCAATCATTAATTATTGTTTATCAAGCAATGTCAATGCGAATCATAAAGATCATATCATAATATCCAAAACATCTGATCTAGAACTGTATTGAACTTCTGGTTCAAATAAAATATGTAAACGACAAGTTGTTAATCAATATTGAACTTCTGGTTCAAACAAAATATATAAACAACTTCAAGTTGTTAAACCGTATTGAACTTCTCGTTCAACAGTGTTGAACTTCCGGTTCAAATAAAATATATAAACAACTTCAAGTTGTTAACATATATTGTTCAATACATATGTAAATATAAATATATAAGCAAGATATAACTCATTTTGAAAATTGTGCAATCTTTGGATGCATTATCATTGTCGTATATGATGTAACTTCTTTTAGAAGAATAATGTTATTATTTCACTCAGTTTCAATAAAGCTTCAGGCTTTTAAATTTTGAAATATTTCAACTTCATTGATTAAGGAACTTCAAGTTCCTATGCATACCTATTGACATACATATGTATATCAATTTTATAATTTTATGATGAATTTCTGGTTCTCAATCTTTTAACATACTTCTATTTTAGAAGATTTTACATTCTTGTTAATTGTCAGGAATTCAAACTTGTAAACTTTATCAAAAAGTTTCCATTTTTTTCATAATTCAAGACTTCAGGTCTCAGATCTGAGTTATAAACTTCTTCCATTATATTAGATATTAGTTTCCAAATACATTGAATAATAATACATATGACTATTCTTATTTCGAGCACAAACATACATCATCTAACTTACAATAACAAATGATTTTAATACATTTATAATAATATGGCAATACAATATATATTACCATAATGATACATTTAATACATTTATTATAAAAATAACGGAAATAACCATTATACGGTCTAAATATATGAATCAAATAAATAAATTTTACTTAAATCAACATAATAAAATTTGGATCTAGCTACAATATTGATCAACGACAAAACTGAAATAAACAATTTAAAGTTGTACTGCATTCTTAGTAATCATATTTTTTTTAAAAATACCATATATATATATATATACAATATCTAATTGAGAATTGTAACAACATGGAAAATTAGAACCAATTTAAAATTTTTATTTTAGCAATTTTATTGAATTTGGAATATTTAAAATGATTTATTTTAAATAATAACGACGATAAATTTATTTTGAATAGAATTAGAACGTATAAATTTATTTGAATCGAAGTTATGAACAGCGAGAAAAGATCGCATTGGAATTTTGAGCAAATCTGAACCATTCAGAAATAGAGAATGGTGGAGTGGAACCCCAAGGTGAGAACTCCTCACTATAATTTTCTTTGTACAGTTATGTATTTTATAACTGCATATATGAACTGCTCCCCGTCGTCCACAGACCATGGACGACTTGTTTGATTATTTGGTTGATTTATTTGTTTGAATTGGTTTACGATGAGAATTGAATTGATTGAGTTGTTATGTGTGACGAGCCAATATCAGGAGAGGGGTAATGCTAGACATTACCCGATTTCGATATCACGCCGTTATAATGTTGAAATTTTTCTGAAATAAAAGGTTTTAGTTAAAAATAACATTTTTATTGAATGAATGAACTGTTAAAAATAGTAAAGTGTTGAAATAAATATTTTAACGTTAAAAATAAAATTTTTAACGTATAAAAGAACGGGATAGAATTCTCCTGAAATGAAAATGAATATTCATTTACAAATCAGATGATTTGTTTATGTACACCCATTTTATTGATATTGATTGGGACAATAAATTTTACACATCGCCCAACTGCACAAATAAAATATGTGTTTTGTTGATTGAAACCCCACACGGGTGTTGGGATGATATTTGACGTACATTATTCCCAATTGTTTAGTTGTATGTCGATCGATTGGTTGACATGCTGTTGTAAGCGTTAAATATTTATATTTAATGCTTATACAGTGTAGAACGCACTCTGGTTGATGGATGATTATTTATCACTTTTGTTGTATACATGTGTGGTATGAAATCTGTATAATAACATTATATGGTAATTGGATGTGTCTGATTCCAGTTCAGAAAGAATGAATATTTTAAAATAACGAATATTTTAAAATAATGAGTATTTTAAAATAATATTCTGTAAAAGATCAAAATCTGATTTTGATGTCCGATCTGGGATGGACACGAATATATTTAAATATATATAGCCGTGTTGATTAGATATGCGCCATTTTGACGCGAACGATATTTATATCGATTTTATTCATTTTTATAATGAATATCGAAAATGAAGTGATTTCAAAATTTGATGTTTGAAAATATCATCATTTATATGTTAATGATATGGGATATTCAATTTTGATTTAAAATTGAATATGAAGTTGAAATCATTTTGAAAATGAATTTAAAACGATTTATAAAATACGTTTTAAATGGAAATCGACGAAATATATATTATATATATATAATGGTCTGAATAGAACGCGCCGCACCGCGGCAGTTCGCGAATTTCGACCATTGACTTCGAACGGACATTACGGGAGATTCGACCGTTGGATTCTCCTAAAACCGGGACCGTTGGGTTCGTATCAAAAAGGGCTTTCCAACGAATATAAGAGATTTGAAATCTAACGGTTGAATTTGGAATTATGTCCAAATCAAATTTGGAAAAGGTCGTTGTAAGTTTAGTTCGATGACTGTTTATGGAAATCGACTGTACGGGCCTTGATAAAATTATTAAAAATTATTAATAATTTGTGTAAAATCATAATAAATGATTTAGAAAGAATTGAGGTGAAAAATTCCATATTTGAAAATATAAGAATACATTTTTATCGAAATGAACTAGTTATGAACTAGAATTATAATCCAATCTTTTTAAATAGATAAATCGGATATGAAATGGTTTTAAAAATAACCGGAATTTCCAGTATATGAATATGAATGGATTTGAATCGAAATTATCTTCGGAATATTTTGATATTGGATTCCGTGATTATACGGATATTATGGAGGGATTTGGAAGATATATATATCATTATTCCAATACGATATTTGTTGATTTTAGAATTTGATATTGAATATAAGCCGATATATTTTCTATTCAGGGCCTTGTATTTAATATTAAATGGGATTTTGGGTTTGCCGTGAATGGTGTCTTCATTAACAATGTTCTTAAACCCAGCTGAGAAAAGATTAAATATTTTTATTTAGATTTAATGAAGTATACCAACTAATTAATATTTAATTAGAATTGAATTGAAATTGATTTTTGGGTTTATCGTGAACGGTGTTCTAAATAACACTGGTTCTTTAACCTGATTAACAATGGAATAGATTTTGGGTTTGTGTGAATGGTATCTTTAATAATATCGTTCTTAAACCCAATGGAGTTAAGAAAATTAGAAACTAACTGGAGATTAGCTAAGTCGAATGGTTTCCTGGGTATTGATCTAATGTTGGTTTCGGCCTTCGAGATTAATACTTAGGGAATTGTTCTCTTACTAATTTACGGTTAGAGACTGGTGGAATGTGATTTTGGGTTTATCGTGAACCGTATTTTAAATGACATTGGTTCTTTAACCCAGTTAAAGATAAGACTAATTTCTTAGCTTTGAATAATCATTAATATTGATTTTTGGGAAGATTAAAACTAAATGGAGTTTTAATGAATCATTGATTAGATTGAAAAGCGAATGTGATAATTAAAATTATCAATTCAAGAAAATGATCGAAAATGGAGTACCACCAGTCACTACACCAGAAAAGACTTTTGGTAGCGTTGGAAAAACGCTACCATAACATGTAGTAGCGTTGTAGTGAACGCTGCGATACGACATGCAACTAAAAGTCTGGAACTTTTTGTTGCGTTGTAGTAAACGCTTCCAAAAATATCATATTGTTTTGTTTTTGAAGTGCAACTAAAATTCTTCTGTAGTGTTAACAAAACGCTACCAAAATTAACATTTTTTGCTGCAATTTTTTTATATAATATTTTTTATTTTCTGTAGCGTTTTTAAATGCAACTATATATCAGTTTACATTTGTTTTGTAGCATTTTTAAAACGCTACTAAAAGTTATTTAAATACTATTATTTATCATGAATGACCTATATCATTTCCAACAATCGCTTAAATAATATCCATATTAAAACCAACAGTCAATCATATAAATGATATATTCAAATCAACAATTATCATATTCAAGCAAAGTTTTTCGACAAAATAAATCACATACCATAAACATCCACAAACAAGTTTACACAAATAGTACTAACAATATCATAATGTATGTAACAATTAAAGCCATATCCATTGTTTACACAAATAGTACTAACAATATCATAATGTATGTAACAATTAAAGCCATATCCATTGTTTGATTATCAATAATTCTCTGTTGCTGCTAGTCTTCACTTCAAAAAAGCAAAATACCTGTAGATAGACGATTTTAATAATCAACAATAAGAATTTTTAGATATGAATATATATATATATATATATAAAGGAATATAACACATTAAACGATCAAAGGAAACAATATAACTTTGTTGATGACAAGTATATGAAAAAAAGGAATATAACACAAGTCATGCACTGATTGGTGGACTGATATAGTTGTGTTCCATTCCAAAACAATAGCTGATCAAAAGAATTATAATATAACACATTAAACGATAAAAAATGGATTTCATCGGATAAATTTGGTCACCTGTGGGGCTTCCTCTTCTCCTTTAGAACTTTATTCTTCCTTATTGTCATCATCTTCATCCTCTTCCTCACTACTTTCATCATCTTATTTCAGAGTTTGTTGCTGAAGATGTATTAAGACAAATCGCTACTTAAAAAAACCATATTTTAATTTGTCACTATTTAAATATTATCATTCACTTGAAAACCAAGAATATCATGATAAAATGTAATTGCTTCATTGTGGAATTTATCATCCACCAAATAATTATGATTATATATATATATATGTGTGTGTGTGTGTGTATGTGTGTGCATGTATGTAGTTACGTACATACATATGTAATTTAAAAATATATAAAGGAGCGATCGGGGGCACCCCAGTTGCACCCCTTACCCTACCGTGAGCTACGGCGATGCAAATCCAACGAGAATTTGTAGATGTTCAATCTACATATGTATTAGCATCTATCAGAAATTTGAGTTCATTCCGATATTCGTATAATAACATATTTGATGTTTAAATTTGACGGTTTCAATAAAGGTCTGAACAGTGAATAATTGAGCTATGATTTTGAAAATGTTATGAATGTCGGAACGAGTTCAAATTTTAGATAGATCATTATATATGTGGGGATTGAACATCTACGAATCCTCGTTGGATTTGGATCGCCATAGCTCACGAACAGATAAGGTGTACAACAGAATGCTGCAAAACAGGGGTGCCCTATATCACTCCTCTAATATACATATATATATATATATATACATATATATATACACACACACACACATGTATATGTTACAAAAAATAGTATATACTAACCTTAATACCAAGCTCCAAACTCCTTTAGATGGCATGAAAACTGGTTAGCATGCAAAGAGAAAGTAGCTCTCGTGATAACTACAATGATATCATCATCTCTCTTTCATCGTCTCACATGCATAAAAAGCTCGGATTCAATAGTTGACAAAACTGTAAAATCCATCCATTATAAAAAAGAATTATGAAACATGCTCTAATGGAAATAGACCCTAATTATGATTTTTGTCACTTCATGTTACTATACACATGAGCATATGTTTTGCTAATCTAGGTTTTGCTTCCGACATAAATAATTTAGTCAAATAAATCAAGTGGGTCTCCTATGACTGGAACGTTTCTTTGCCCCTACTCTAATAACAAGCTGCCATATAAAATTAGTTAACCTCACTAGTAAACTATATTAACTTAACCCCCCACACAACTAAACGCCATTACATTACAGTTTAAAATAGTACGGACATCCAAATGGCACTGGACTGAAGAGATACATTATCGTCTAACTCATTTTGCAACATTGTGTTCAATTAAAATTTTACTAAAACATGTAAAGTGCATGAATTTTGCTATTATTATTTTGTTTAAAATGGATAACTGAAATTTTGCATGCACAGAGATATTGAATATTCTTAATGGAAAATCTTATCCAACAAGTAAATGCAATAAGGAGGAAGGAGAACTCACCTATCAATTACATTTATCCCAGTCAACTGCGTCCTTCATGAAAAAAACGTGATGCTATTTGCTACTGCAAATATTTATAATGCAATGGGTATTAAACTAGACAGAGTACAATATCTGACTGGCCTTACAGTCAATCAATTCAAGACAAAATTTAATTTTAGCATAAGTTGTAGCAACAAGGATGAAATACTAAATATGCTTCAGCTTACTACAACAAGATGGGAATTAGCTCATCTCGTATTATATCATTTGTGTCACATTTGTGGGTAGGTGGCGGTTTTATGTTCCATTTCAAGTTTTTATTCAAAAACATTTGTGTCACAACTGCGGTTAGAATTTTACTCAAGGAAATGTAAATGTACTATATCAGTAACTCAGACTGACCATATAAATGTTAAACATGCATGCAACTTTAGTTTATTGAGAGCATCAGCTAGAAAAATGGGTCCTCTTGATAACAGAAACAAGAACTAAGTTCACATAAAAAAACCTTTGGATAAATGGGATATGTTGACAGAACTAACTTTGAGAAGAAAAAAAACCTTAGAATTTAATGTAGATTTCAATTTTCCCACAAATGAACATATTATTTGGTTAAACATGGTTGAATTTTGACTATCAACCACAAACCTTATTGATCATATTACAACGTTAAACCATGCTGATTTATAAAATATGAACAATGACAAATCAATGAAACTTAACAATTCCTCTAAGATCCAGGTTACATTATAAAAACCCATTTCATATATTTTACACGTTATCACAAGGTTTATTGGTAATATTTGAAATCTTTATTCTGTAGATGCTACAGCCAAATGTCAACATGACGATAAACATCACATAAAGCTTCAGAATATCCACAATAAAAAAATGATAGCACAAACCTACAGAATATAAGAATTGGGTATTATTTACGTAACATTGATCTTTGTGAAAACAAATATCTTACATTGATTAATCACTTGTCTCATTCATATTTCATAAATCACAGTTGCACGAATGTGTAATATGATAAAATGATGAATGGCAGATAATCAACTAAAGAATAGTTAACCAAATAACTAAACTCATGTTTTCATTTTTACACGTTCGACTTAAATAGACTACTTTCCTTCTTAAAGACAAAATGAACGTGGTTGACCACCGAAAAAAAACACATCTTCTTTGATCTTTCAAAATAAAAAAACAAGGTTGAATAAAATTGTGTTGTCAATTCAAATGTGCAATTGCGTTATCATGCACTACATGCAGCAGTTTGTGCAGCCGAAGCTCCAACAAATGATGATCGCTCAACATTTCTCATCATGAAACTATTATTTGAAAAAAAAATACAAGAATCTACACCCTTTTACATTTCTATAATAGCAATCACAAATAATGGTTTGCTACATTACAAAAAAATTGGTGATAACATTTTCAAGTAAAAACCTAATATTAATACCAAATGGGGCCTAGAATTGCAAAATTATTGATGTGGATATTTCCATGGTGATATGTATTCAAATAAAGCAACAAACAACTCATTCAAAAGCGTAAGTTCAACACACAGAACATAAAAGATAAACAGAAATGCTCAAATGAATTCTCTTCATTAGAACTAAAATGGACCATATTTTATCAACTAGATCAAAACAAACTCCAGTAACAAAGATCCCTACCCTCATCATATAAACATGATGCTCCCAAGCCAACCAAAATCTCATTTTGAAGTGACCATTTTGGGGTACTTCGCTGCTTCTTTGGTGATTTTTCGCGTTTAAGCCACCGTAGCAGAAGTCTCCTCTAGAAAAAGCACAGGGTTAAAGTTGGGCAAAACGCCACAGTGTGCTATGGTGACTCCTGCTAAAAAATTTCCTAACTCATCGTCGCTTCTTATCACAAGAAGAACATGTCTTCGGATGATACGATTCTTTTCGTTGTCCTTTGCTGCGTTGACAGCAAGCTCCAACACGTGTTCATGATTTATCCTTTATTAACATCACATAAAGGTTAACATAACACAGAAAACTAGGGATTGAAATGAAAAAAGAGCAAACCTCGGCAACGAGGTACAATGCTCTCAACATTCTTCAGCATCTTAAATTGGGAAGAAAGCAGGTAGCAGCAATGCCAACTTTGACATCATCAGAAAGTTTATCAGAGGGTGGCAGCATCGGTTCCTAGAGAATGTCATGTGGTCAGGGAGGAGAAGAACTTGGTGCTTTGTGATGTATACAAGATGTATCTGAGCTGCGAGTATGTGCACATGCACATGGAAAAATTCGAAATTGTAATCTGAAGTTGAATTGTTGGTTGTGCATAAATAGGAGGTATCATCCATTGTAAAAAATGTTGAATGAATAAAATTGTCTTGGTTTTTACCCTACATATATTCATTCTTGCACTTCCTCAAGCATTTATTAAAATTTCCCTACTATTACATTCTGTACAGCCTGATCTTTGCCATTCCTTTCCATCTCTAATGTCTTCAAGACGCAGTACCAAGCAGAAGAAGAATAAAGGACCCTGGCAAAGTGGTATCAGAGCAGGATGAAGAAGCATCACATCATCATCCCCACGACCATGCTGCTAGCAATCAAGATGATGGTTATTGCTTCAATTCCGACTTCGACGATGAACATGAATTTCAGAAGCGACAAGAACTCCATAATTCCCAGCAAGATCTCTAACAAAGCTTACAAGAAACCTCCCAAGAACTCCATACTTCCCAGCAAGATCTCTAACAAAGCTTACAAGAAACCTCCCAAGAATTGACCCTCAAGATTGATCAAATCACTGATACCTTGAATTCCGTCCTATAAGGAATGAAAACACTTCAAAATAACCCACCATCAATAATCAGGAATCTCACCTACATTCCACCATATCAAAGAAACTGAGACGACCCCAAACCCCGTACTGACGGTGGCAAGGGTAATCCGTGGAATATAACACAGAAACAGATAATAACAGAACAAAATTAAATAAATACACCAGATAATGAACAATAGAATATACTGGATAAAAGTAATCATCAGAGTTACACAGTATACAGGATCTTACTTAGTAAAAATACAGTTCAGCTATACATAAATGTCTACAGCGGAAAACAAACATAATATGTACAATAGGAGCCGAACAGCATAAAAAGAGATAAATGATAGAATCCATCTTCAGCTCCAGCTATCCAAAAAGAACCAGCTAAACCTGAATACAAGGCTGGCCGTGTAGAAAAAGGGGCACCCGAGTTTGAAAGTGAAACAAACTACGAGTCAGTCATGGGACTGGTATGAGAAATCTACTCAACACATATATAATATGGCTAATCACAGGACCACGCCACTTTCGTGGAACGGGTTTACTCCATTGGATTGCCAGTGCTTTAAAACAAATCATTCTTTTAAACAACGAAATGCATTTTATAAAAATGAAGCCGTTATAAGACTCAGTTCCCATCACACAGTGCAACGCAAACCGGAGGATAGAGTTTTTACCTTATAACGGCCAAAATATGCTTGATACGAATAAAACAAAGGCATTTGATATTATTGCTAGTGTTTATACGTTTTGAAAACAATTTCATATCATAACTATCAATCATAGACGACATTAATGCCCCATACCACTATGTCGCCATAAATAGGTATACAATCAAAACCGCACGATGTCGTATTTGGAAATTGGATTTCCACCATGAACCAAGGCAAAAGATAGTCCTTACCGAATTCGAGACTGCCTAGCCCGAGTCTTAGGAACAGCCGCAACTTCCCCTTGGATCGTCAGGGTCGGTCCACCAATGTGGATTATTATGCCTGAACGATACGTTTCCCCGCCCTTTGGGGCGTAAACGGGCCAACGAATGACTCCATCGGACCCGGATCGTCCGATCAAACCGAGGCGCCTCGCAATAGCAACAACCACATAGGTGAAAAGTATATAAATGTCAGGGCTGGTAGGTCACTGACACCACTCTAGCTAGGAAGAAACGCATGCCCTCCCTGAGGTCCTTCTCCCGTTTCTGGTTCATACCGGGGTGTGAGGCTCGCGATTTCACGTTATACACAAAGCTACGCCACACAGGCGGTGCTTTGATCATCGCCACAAGACTTTGCTTTTCAACAGAAGTCCTGATCATTTGCCACTTAGGCATGTCACACTAGCAATTCATGCTATGCGACTGATGTCCATCAATATACAACCTCTGAGCTCGTGCGTTTCAGAGAAGGGCGTTAAGCAAAAGAATAAATTCTCCGCCGCCAAACAGATGTGTATTTAATAGAGATCAATCAACACGGAATAAATTCCAATGTCAGACACACAGTCCATTTACAAGTCCATTCTGGGTCTGAACGAAACCGAAGGCACTAAATACCTCGCAAACCCATCGATCACCACGTACGTCTGGACGATCACCACTCATTATCCATATTTCGGGATGCCTCCCAATCAGGACCTCGGTTACCATCCAAACGAGGTGAAGATCTCCGGTATTCGACCATCGTGTTCATCTTCGACTTTCAATCGTTGGTCAATTATTTGAAATGAGAATTAACTCGGTCTTTTCAAATAATTCACGTATTTAGAATTTCAAATCAATTTATTTCAATGGTTAAATCATTCGACAACACCAATTTCGTTCTTTAATGTAATTTTCACACCAAACACATTCAACCATCAAATACCACATAAATCGAGCAAATTCAGTTTATTTCCATTCCATATTGTTTATGGTATTTTATAACGATTTATCGCTATTTTTATTTATTTTAAAATAGCCAATTTATTCAAAACGACGCTTCGGGCCATAACGCGGCCTTGGCGCTGTTTTTCTTCAGATTTGATTTACACATATCTGAAAATCTAGCCGTTGGATCTTCACAAAATTTACATCATTAGAAAGGTCTTTTCAAAACGAATCCAACGGTTCCAGTTTCGGGAAAATCCGACGGTCGGATCTCCCGGTACAATCGTTTGAAGTTTCGATTTCAAAATACGAACTGCAGCGTCGTTATTCGATTAAATATAATTATATTTATATATATAAATATAATCGATTCTGGCGCTGTTTTTCTTCAGATTTGAATTAAACATTCCAGACAATCCAACCGTTGGATTTTTACAAAGTTGGTGCCGTTGGAAAGATTTTTCCAAAGCGAACCCAACGGTTGCGATTTCAGGAAAATCCGATGGTCGGATCTCCCGGTATAATCGTTTGAAATCACGGTTTCAAAATGCGAACTGCACGACCACGTTTCGTTTTAATTTTATTTGTATTTATATATTTATATAAATATAGTTCACTCAAAAATTCCTATATCGTTTTCATTTCAAATATTTCACTAACGCCTTTAAATTTCAGAAAAATTCGCCATAACATCCTTTGTACGGGAGGGGTTGGGAAAATTCCCAAATAGCCACACGGGCGTCCCATGTCGAAAAGAAAAAGAAAAAGCCAAGCGGCTAGCCAATAGGCTCATAAAATCATCACCCAAACAAAACAGTAAATGTGTACCTATTTGTCGGGCACAAAATTTTATTCCTCTTCTCTAGCCCCTTTGCTATAACCTGTTCAATAAATATGCATGTACATATATACAGTTCTTATCATTTATCATTTTCCGTTCAACTTCATATTTGATTCCATTTGGTTCAAAAACACCATTCATTCTAATGTTGTATGCATAGGCAAAAATCATATCATTAGCTAATTAATGAATATTTCAACTCATGCATATTTATTTGAACGAGTGGCTATTTTTAACTCTTCGCATTTTAACAATTCATGTATATAATAAAAATGTGATTTTTATTGTAAAACAATTCATTTCAAAACACTATTATTTTATATAGTTTATATAGGTAATAAAAATAGGATTTTTCTTATAAAACAATTTCTTTTAAAACAGGAATACCATTCAACACATGAATTTCAATTCAACGAATGAATATCGATTCAACACATGAAGGTTTTCTATAGTTTCTATATATAGATAAAAATGTGATTTTTATATTTGAAACACGAATACCATTCAACACATGAATTTCTAATCAACGAATGAATATCGATTCAACACATGAAGGTTTTCTATTCAATTAATAAATATAGTTTCAGCAAATGAAAATAATTCAAACACATGAATATTATTCAAAATTTCGGCAGCATAACGGCAGGGTAGTTAAAACCGGGACCGTCCCTAGTACGGCTCCTCGCTCTACCTTAAAACCTCGCGGTTTTTGACAATGAGAATCATGCATCTAGTTCGCACGCAGGCGGCATGTATATATTTATTTCATTTCCACAAACTAATCCTATGTGGTTTCAACCAAATATTTCTCAACCACAAATGGGTATTTTTCAACCACAATCAATCAATACCAACCACAAACAACCATTCGCTATCAATCAATTCTCACACCAATCACAATCAATAAATATCGTCCATGGTTTGTGGACGAGGGGCGTGTATATATATATATATATATATATATATATATATATATATATATAGCAATTCACTTCTATTTCAACACATATATAATTTTTACAACGCATATATAACTTATACATCGAACGTACAACTTATACAACGCTTATACATGAGGTGTACAACGCTTATATAACTCATACATCGACCATATAATTTATACATCGTCGTTTTCCATATCGTTTATAAATTAGAAATCTCACCTTGGGTTCCACTCCACCAAAAATAGCAGAAGGCTCAGAAAAATATGCGGTCTCTTCTAAAATGTAGAAGGCGTCCTCACGGTCACGATGTTTCCTGTTTCATCGAATTTCGTTAAAGAACGAAAAAGATATGATTTTTCAAAGTTTGCAACACTTTTAAACTGTTAAAACTGTTGAAAATTAACATGGCCGTATACCTCTTTGTTTTCTTCAAAACTAGGTTTTCAATTATCGGCTAATCCGTGAATCTTGAGGAGAATCAGACTTCGCAGCGTCGTAGAGCTCCGAGGCACGCACCCAACGCCACCAGTGGCGTTCCGATCGAAGCAGCCAGGAGGGCTCAGCGGCGCGTCGAAGTTGCGGTCTTTGAGGGCCTCGATCTCGTCGTACACTGAACGGTGGAGGTCAACTTGGGTATGGATTCGAAGGTGGTGAGGAGGGCTTCAAAAAGTTCAACTGGCGGAGGTGTTGAAAGTGGTTGTGGCGATCGGAAACGGGGAGGGAAGCTTTGGAGGCTAGCCGCCGTTCAAATCGGGAGAGAGAAAGTGATTTTTCTTTTTTTTTTAAAAAAATTTGATTGGTCGGGGAGGTTTTAAAGGGGTTTTCTGACACGACCACCAATCGAAACCCAACGACTGTCGTCCCTAGCATTTTACCCCCATTCCGAACACAATGGGATATGTTTCGAAGGCCCATTCGACTGTTTCAGTCAGTTTTCCTTCAAATTAAAATATAAAACATTCAATATTTGATTTGAACGTGCATTTCAATTTGCCAGGGCCACAAACTGATTCGAAAAATTCCAGAAAAATAAATCTAACTATGTTTTGACGATACGGTTCCAACAAAACTAGTTTCGTCGAATTCTGAGACCGTTTGCAAAAAGGCCCATTTCTGGTTGATCCAATTTAACTGCAATTGACCAAAACACATTTTCCTTTGCCACGCTCACATACTAGCTTCAAAAATTATGAAATTTGAAACCTAGCAATAACTTCACATCCCAGATCCAACAAAAGTGGTTTCGTCGAATTCCGAGGTCGTATGCAAAATGGCCAATTTTACGGGCTATATAAATTCCATAGCGACCTTTCTGAAAATTCATTCGGCCATAACTTTTGCTTTCCGCTATGAAAATTCGATTTTTCAGATTTGTTAGAAAGGTATTCACTAAACAGATTTAAATATTTTTGGTTTCACTAAAATCCGTTTTGTTTTGTACCTGGTACAGTCCGACAAAGTTTGAATTCAATTTTTGAAACTGCAGCGCCATTTCAGGCCTTGTTTATAATTATAATTAATTATATTCTTTTTCAATTGTCGATTCAAACTCACTTTCCATTGCCATTATTTAAAATATTTATTTTAAATATTTAAAATCCATTATTTTAGCCAATTTAAAAATTTTAAATTGGTTCAGATTTTCTGGGTCGTTACAATCTCCCCCACTTAAAACTTTTCGTCCCCGAAAAGGAACAAAGTCGAAAGTGGTTTGATAAATCAACTCTACGTTCGATCTGGCTTTAATTCTCCAACTTTTCAGTTTCTGAGAAATTTCAAATTCTTCAAAAATTTGACTAACACCCGGAATTTTTGAAAAATTTCGCCATAACCTCCCTTATACGGAGAGAGGTTTGGAAATTTATTGGGCCGTATTAGGTACCCAATAAATCCTAATAAGCATACACATATTGATAGTGATATATTCTGGTGTTTACAGGGGAGCATGTATTGATAATAACTCCAGAGAATAAATTCTCGTCTCCCTGCCCCGTGTGGGAAATAAATAGTCCATGTGCCGTATCTAATAACTAGAGAGACGTGGTTATTGTCAATTCCAGACCCGTGTGGGGTTTTTATTTATCTGGAAATTTAATCGTTACAATTTAAATAGTCCATATCAGTCATCAGTTCAACCTGTAAAATATAGTCATCGCCATACAAGCCTCTCGCTCGTATGGTAAATCTTCCACCTCGTCACACAAGCTCCAAATGCTTATGTGGTATATGATGAAGTATGCCTATCTTCAGAAGTATGCCATGTAATGTAGTTCAAAATTAATTGTTACTATCCTATGGCGACGTTTATTAACTCACACAGAAAAACCAACACTCCGCATCCAATGGCATTCACAGGAGTTGATATAATAATATTTCGCATCCAACTCATTAAGGTTTACCTATTTGTCGGGCACGCAAATAAAATCTTTACTCAACAGCTATCCATTTTCCTGTTCAAACATATATAATGCACAAGTATATATATTTCCATCTATCTTTAAATCAGTTCAATGTGTGATATAATCGAATAAATTACAACATTATTCTATTGTTGATTCAATTAACCATCGTTTCAATAATTTTAATTAATCAAATTTACTAACACACAACACAACCAACAAGCAATTTGTTTTTAACTTTTCAAAACCATTTAAATTAATTCCTATTCTCCTTTTAAAATCATTCAGACTATAGAGTTAAAAGTGCACATCCATGGAAAGAAAAATAACAATAGAATAGAGAATTAAATGGTGATGTAAAGTATGGTAAATGTACCTTGCACCGGAGTCAATCAGAGATATCCACTCGGCATCTAGGATAAGCTTTCTGAATGCTCTCCTCAGTTTCCCAAGTACAATCTCGCGGATCTCCACTCCATTGCACTTTGACTAAGTGAACCTTCTTGTTCCTCAGCTCTTTGGTTTCTTTGCCGATAATCTTTAGTGGCTCTCTTCTCACAGCTAATTCTGGAGTAATTTCAATATCCTGTTGAGCTGCTTCTTCCACGATCAAGTCTGGATCATGAATGTGCTTTCGAAGTTGAGATATATGAAATACATCATGAACTCCAGGCAACCAATCAGGCAGTTTGACCCTATAAGCGAGAGTTCCAATCCGTTCCAGAATAGGAAACGGACCAATGAATTTGGGCGCCAACTTTCCAGTTTTACCGAACCGGATTACTCCTCTCATCGGCGATACTTTCAAATATACATAGTCGCCAACAGCAAAGGATATATCTCTTCTTCTTCTATCGGCATAGCTCTTTTGTCGGCTTTGAGCGGCGAGTAATTGCTTTTTGATAAAATCGACTTTGTCGGCAGCTTCTCGAATCATATCAGGACCCAACACAAGTTTATTACCTGGTTCGACCCAACAAGCAGGAGATCGACACGGTCTACCATACAATGCTTCGAATGGCGACATTGTCAGACTCGCCTGGTAGCTGTTGTTATAAGAGAATTCAGCCAAATGCAGATTGTCTTCCCAGGATCCACCGAAATCTATAACACAAGCTCGCAATAGATCTTCCAAAATACGATTCACCCTCTCAGTCTGACCGTCTGTCTGAGGATGATACGCGGTGCTCAAGTTCAATTTCGTTCCCAGCTCGACTTGAAATGCCTCCCAGAATTTGCTAGTAAATATTGTATCTCTATCACTGACTATACTGAGCGACACTCCATGTAGTCTAACTATTTCCTTGAAGTAAATCTGCGCCAGACTCTGAGCAGTTCTGTTTGATCTGACAAGTATGAAATGGGCGGTCTTCGTGAAGCGATCTATGATCACCCAAATACTGTCATTCCCTTTTCTGGTTCTGGGCAGACCATCAATGAAATCCATGGAAATATGTTCCCACTTCCAACCAGGAACTTCTAGTGGTTGTAACAATCCAGCCAACTTCTGTTGGTCGCTCTTGACTAGTTGGCAAGTAGGGCATCGGCTAACGTATATTGAAACGTCCCTTTTCATAGCCTTCCACCAGAATGTTCGTTTGAGATCATTATACATTTTGGCCACACCAGGATGGATACTCAGCTTGGACTTGTGACACTCATCTAACACTTCCCTTTTTAACTCTGGGATGTCAGGAACACAAATCCTTCCTTTCAACCTCAAGGTCTCGTCGTTATCTATTTGAAAACACGAGGGTTCGCCTTTCTGAATCCTTTTGATCATATCCTTAATAAAGTTATCCTCCTTCTGAAGAATAGGTATGTTGTCAATCAAGGAAGTCGTGATAATAAAGCTGGCGATCATTACATTCTTTCGGCTAAGCGCATCGGCCACGACATTTGCTTTCCCTGGAGTGTATATAATCTCAAAGTCATATGCTGCAAGAAACTCTAGCCAACGTTGCTGCCTCAGATTCAGGTCTTTCTGAGTGAACACATACTTTAGTGACTGGTGATCTGTAAACAGTTCAAATCTCTCACCCAGAAGATAGTGTCTCCAGATTTTCAAGGCGAATACTATAGCCAATAACTCAAGATCATGGGTTACGTAGTTCTTCTCGTGTGGCTTCAGTTGACGGCTAGCATAAGCAATCACTTGGTCTCTTTGCATTAACACTGCGCCAAGGCCTTCTCTAGAAGCATCAGTCCAGACCTTTAAATCCTGGTTGCCATCGATGATGGTTAACACTGGAGCAGTCGTTAGTCTTAACTTTAGCTCTTCGAAAGCCTCCTCACTTTCTGGAGTCCATTTGAACTTAGAGTGCTTCTTTGTAAGCTTTGTTAAATGACCAGATATCTTCGAAAAGTTTTTAACGAACTTCCGGTAATAGCTAGACAATCCGAGAAAACTGCGGACTTCAGTGGGAGTACTAGGCTGCTTCCAGTTCTGAATAGCTGTGATTTTGCTTGGATCCACAGCAATTCCTTCTTTAGATACGACGTGGCCTAGAAATTTCACTTCATCCTGCCAGAATATACATTTGGATAGTTTGGCTTTTAGAACGTTCCTTCTCAGAATTTCTAGAACCTGTTCCAGATGCTTTTCATGTTCTGACTTTGATTTAGAGAAGATTAGAATATCGTCAATGAAAACCAGAACAAATTTATTCAAAACCCCCTGAACACCCTATTCATCAGATCGACGAAGTAAGCAGGAGCGTTACATAAGCCGAACGGCATTACTAACCATTCGTAGAATAAGTCGGGACCTCTGAATGTTGTTATTGGAACACACTCTTCGGCAATTCAAAGTTGATGGAAACCTGTAGCTAGGTCCATCCTTGAGAATACCTGTGCGCCATTTAATCGATCCAACAAATCATCTATCCGCGGCAATGGATATTTGTTCTTTATTGTCTGTTTGTTCAGATCACGATAATCCACACATAGACGTAGAGTACCGTCAGATTTTGGGACAAATACCACTGCTGCACCCCAATCAGAGAAACTGGGCCTGATCAGACCCTTCCATACTAGCTGTCGTGTTTGATTGTCTATTTCCTCTTTCCCTTTCAAGGACATTCTTCGAATAGCGTGAACTACCGGCCTTGCATTCGGAATTAAAGCAATTTTAAAATCTATTTCTCTCTGCGGAGGTAAGCGAACAACTTCCTCGAACACATCCGCATAGCTCTTGACGACAGGAATGTCTTTGATAAGGTCAGGAATATTCTCTGCAACTTCAGGGACATTTTCTATTTGGGCTGGAGAAACATCGAGAGCTGCCCAGAAGTCTTTTCTATTAGTATTCTGACCTTCACAGGGAATGGTTATATAATCACCTGATTTAATCTTGGCCTTTATGACTCTGTCGGCGCATTTAACTTCAGCTTCATATTTGGTCAACCAGTCTAACCCCAAGATAAGATCAAACTCTTTAAAATTCATGACGACCGCGATGGTAGGAAACCGATAACGAGAGAAAGAAACTGGGACTCCACAAACCCAACTGAGATCAATGGAACCCCCAACCGGATTCTGGACAGTCATTGGTTCCTTGAGCTTTTTCAAATTCAAATCCAGTTTCTTAGCTGCATCCTTCGAAATGAAGCTTCGTGACGCGCCTGTGTCAAACAGCACTTTAACTGGAATATCTTTGACAGTAAGCGTGCCTTCTAAAACATCTGGCCTTCCCTGAATAGCTGTGGGCTCAGAAATTTCTGCCAGTTCATTTACCTGAGCCTCATTGGTCTTTTTCGACAGCCAGCAGTCTTGCTTTACGTGACCAGCTTATTGACAAAGATTACACTTTCTATTTGCTTGAAACTTCTTATCGGGTTTAAACCCCTTCTTTCGTTTCTTCGAGGTTTTACAGTTTCTGGTCAAATGCCCTGGTTTCTGGCAGTTAGAGCAGGTAGCCGCCGTGGCTGGTTCCTTTTCAGATCTGGCCCTTTTCCTCTTGGCACTGGGCTTCTTACTTCCCTCAGACCTCATACTGGCTTCAGGAATATCAGTTTCCGACTCTGCTTTGTCACTAGAACAGACTTCTTCTTCATCGCGTAACATTCCATTCTTATGGAGATCCTCGTACTGATAGGCCATATAAATCATTTCTGAGAAAGGAAGCTTCACATTCCTCATCACACTGTTCTGATATCTCCTTTGCAGGCCATGAATAAATCTCAGATTTTTCCTCTTTGGATCTTGAATCAGATGAGGAGCAAAGTGAGAAAGTTCGTTGAATTTCTTATGATATTCTGGGATGGTCATATCACCTTGTATCAGATAGGAAAATTCATCACATAATCGCTCTGTCACTTCAGGAGGAGTAAATCTTTCCAGGAAAATCACTTTGAATCTGTCCCAGGTGATATCACCTTCTGGATTATCTTTGATGATTGTTTCCCACCAGATTAAAGCTTCTTCTTTGAGCGCCCAAGATGCTACTAACCTTTTCTGGTCATCCCTCAGCTGGATACTTTCTTTGAGCGCCCAAGATGCTACTAACCTTTTCTGGTCATCCCTCAGCTGGATACGCTCAAAAATTCTTTCTACAGAACTCATCCAAGCTTGAGTCTGAATCATAGATTCATTGCCCGAGAACTGTGCTCCGTTCAGATTTCGATATCTCTTTAATAGAGCCTCCAGATCGGGTTCTGCATTTCTCCTGTTTCTGGCACTCATTTTTCTAGTACTTCTGCAATTAGCAGAACAAGTGTCAGGTCACAGAAAAGGTATTTTAAAACTATAGAAACACATACTTCAAATGTAAATGTGTCTATCGAGGTGTAATTTCATTCTGCTTTACTCATACTAGGATATTGCTGATCCTATCTGTATAGGGTTACCCGTCCTAGAACACTACTGGTTCTATTTCTAACGAGTTGGTTCAAATGTTATATTCCAGAACTAAGCTTAACCAAAGCTCTGATACCAAATTGAGACGACCCCAAACCCCGTACTGACGGTGGCAAGGGTAATCTGTGGAATATAACACAGAAACAGATAATAACAGAACAAAATTAAATAAATACACCAGATAATGAACAATAGAATATACAGGATAAAAGTAATCATCAGAGTTACACAGTATACAGGATCTTACTTAGTAAAAATACAGTTCAGCTATACATAAATGTCTACAGCGGAAAACAAACATAATATGTACAATAGGAGCTGAACAGCATAAAAAGAGATAAATGATAGAATCCATCTTCAGCTCCAGCTATCCAGAAAGAACCATCTAAACCTGAATACATGGCTGCCCGTGTAGAAAAAGGGGCACCCGAGTTTGAAAGTGAAACAAACTACGAGTCAGTCATTGGACCGGTATGAGAAATCTACTCAACACATATATAATATGGCTAATCACAGGACCACGCCACTTTCGTGGAACGGGTTTACTCCATTGGATTGCCAGTGCTTTAAAACAAATCATTCTTTTAAACAACGCAATGCATTTTATAAAAATGAAGTCGTTATAAGACTCAGTTCCCATCACACAATGCAACACAAATCGGAGGATAGAGTTTTTACCTTATAACGGCCAAAATATGCTTGATACGAATAAAACAAAGGTATTTGATATTATTGCTAGTGTTTATATGTTTTGAAAACAATTTCATATCATAACTATCAATCATAGACGGCATTAATGCCCCATACCACTATGTCGCCATAAATAGGTATACAATCAAAACCGCACGATGTCGTATTTGGAAATTGGATTTCCGCCATGAACCAAGGCAAAAGATAGTCCTTACCGAATTCGAGACTGCCTAGCCCGAGTCTTAGGAACAGCCGCAACTGCCCCTTGGATCGTCAGGGCCGGTCCACCGATGTGGATTATTATGCCTGAACAATACGTTTCCCCGCCCTTTGGGGCGTAAACGAGCCAACGAATGACTCCATCGGACCCGGATCGTCCGATCAAACCGAGGCGCCTCGCAACAGCAACAACCACATAGGTGAAAAGTATATAAATGTCAGGGCTGGTAGGTCACTGACACCACCCTAGCTAGGAAGAAACGCATGCCCTCCCTGAGGTCCTTCTCCCGTTTCTGGTTCATACCGGGGTGTGAGGCTCGCGATTTCACGTTATACACAAAGCTACGCCACACAGGCGGTGCTTTGATCATCGCCACAAGACTTTGCTTTTCAACAGAAGTCCTGATCATTTGCCACTTAGGCATGCCACACTAGCAATTCATGCTATGCGACTGATGTCCATCGATATACAACCTCTGAGCTCGTGCGTTTCAGAGAAGGGCGTTAAGCAAAAGAATAAATTCTCCGCCGCCAAACAGATGTATATTTAATAGAGATCAATCAACACAGAATAAATTCCAATGTCAGACACACAGTCCATTTACAAGTCCGTTCTGGGTCTGAACGAAACCGGAGGCACTAAATACCTCGCAAACCCATCGATCACCACGTACGTCTGGACGATCACCACTCATTATCCATATTTCGGGATGATTCCCAATCAGGACCTCGGTTACCATCCAAACGAGGTGAAGATCTCCGGTCGTCGACCATCGTCTTCATCTTCGACTTTCAATCGTCGGTCAATTATATGAAATGAGAATTAACTCGGTCTTTTCAAATAATTCACGTATTTAGAATTTCAAATCAATTTATTTCAATGGTTAAATCATTCGACAATACCAATTTCGTTCTTTAATGTAATTTTCACACCAAACACATTCAACCATCAAATACCACATAAATCGAGCAAATTCAGTTTATTTCCATTCCATATTGTTTATGGTATTTTATAACGATTTATCGCTATTTTTATTTATTTTAAAATAGCCAATTTATTCAAAACGACGCTTCGGGCCATAACGCGGCCGTGGCGCTGTTTTTCTTCAGATTTGATTTACACATATCTGAAAATCTAGCCGTTGGATCTTCATAAAATTTACATAATTAGAAAGGTCTTTTCAAAATGAATCCAATGGTTCCAGTTTCGGGAAAATCCGACGGTCGGATCTCCCGGTACAATCGTTTGAAGTTTCGATTTCAAAATACGAACTGCAGCGTCGTTATTCGATTAAATATAATTATATTTATATATATAAATATAATCGATTCTGGCGCTGTTTTTCTTCAGATTTGAATTAAACATTCCAGACAATCCAACCGTTGGATTTTTACAAAGTTGGTGCCGTTGGAAAGTTTTTCCAAAGCGAACCCAACGGTTGCGATTTCAGGAAAATCCGATGGTCGGATCTCCCGGTATAATCGTTTGAAATCACGTTTTCAAAATGCGAACTGCACGGCCACGTTTCGTTTTAATTTTATTTATATTTATATAAATATAGTTCATTCAAAAATTCCTATATCGTTTTCATTTCAAATATTTCACTAACGCCTTTAAATTTCGGAAAAATTCGCCATAACATCCTTTGTACGGGAGGGGCTGGGAAAATTCCCAAATAGCCACACGGGCGTCTCATGTCGAAAAGAAAAAGAAAAAGCCAACAGGCTCATAAAATCATCACCCAAACAAAATAGTAAATGTGTACCTATTTGTCGGGCACAAAATTTTATTCCTCTTCTCTAGCCCCTTTGCTATAACCTGTTCAATAAATATGCATGTACATATATACCGTTCTTATCATTTATCATTTTCCGTTCAACTTCATATTTGATTCCATTTGGTTCAAAAACACCATTCATTCTAATGTTGTATGCATAGGCAAAAATCATATCATTAGCTAATTAATGAATATTTCAACTCATGCATATTTATTTGAACGAGTGGCTATTTTTAACTCTTCGCATTTTAACAATTCATGTATATAATAAAAATGTGATTTTTATTGTAAAACAATTCATTTCAAAACACTATTATTTTATATAGTTTATATAGGTAATAAAAATAGGATTTTTCTTATAAAACAATTTCTTTCAAAACAGGAATACCATTCAACACATGAATTTCAATTCAACGAATGAATATCGATTCAACACATGAAGGTTTTCTATAGTTTCTATATATAGATAAAAATGTGATTTTTATATTTAAAACACGAATACCATTCAACACATGAATTTCTAATCAACGAATGAATATCGATTCAACACATTAAGGTTTTCTATTCAATGAATAAATATAGTTTCAGCAAATGAAAATAATTCAAACACATGAATATTATTCAAAATTTCGGCAGCATAACGGCAGGGTAGTTAAAACCGGGACCGTCCCTAGTACGGCTCCTCGCTCTACCTTAAAACCTCGCGGTTTTTGACAATTGGAATCATGCATCTAGTTCGCACGCAGTCGGCATGTATATATTTATTTCATTTCCACAAACTAATCCTATGTGGTTTCAACCAAATATTTCTCAACCACAAATGGGTATTTTTCAACCACAATCAATCAATACCAACCACAAACAATCCCAAACAACCATTCGCTATCAATCAATTCTCACACCAATCACAATCAATAAATATCGTCCATGGTTTGTGGACGAGGGGCGTATATATATATATATAGCAATTCACTTCTATTTCAACACATATATAATTTTTACAACGCATATATAACTTATACATCGAACGTACAACTTATACAACGCTTATACATGAGGTGTACAACGCTTATATAACTCATACATCGACCATATAATTTATACATCGTCGTTTTCCATATCGTTTATAAATTAGAAATCTCACCTTGGGTTCCACTCCACCAAAAATAGCAGAAGGCTCAGAAAAATATGCGGTCTCTTCTAAAATGTAGAAGGCGTCCTCACGGTCACGATGTTTCCTGTTTCATCGAATTTCATTAAAGAACGAAAAAGATATGATTTTTCAAAGTTTGCAACACTTTTAAACTGTTAAAACTGTTGAAAATTAACATGGCCGTATACCTCTTTGTTTTCTTCAAAACTAGGTTTTCAATTATCGGCTAATCCGTGAATCTTGAGGAGAATCAGACTTCGCAGCGTCGTAGAGCTCTGAGGCACGCACCCAACGCCACCAGTGGCGTTCCGATCGAAGCAGCCAGGAGGGCTCGGCGGCGCGTCGAAGTTGCGGTCTTTGAGGGCCTCGATCTCGTCGTACACTGAACGGTGGAGGTCAACTTGGGTATGGATTCGAAGGTGGTGAGGAGGGCTTCAAAAAGTTCAACTGGCGGAGGTGTTGAAAGTGGCTGTGGCGATCGGAAACGGGGAGGGAAGCTTTGGAGGCTAGCCGCCGTTCAAATCGGGAGAGAGAAAGTGATTTTTCTTTTTTCTTTTTTTAAAAAAAAATTGATTGGTCGGGGAGGTTTTAAAGGGGTTTTCTGACACGACCACCAATCGAAACCCAACGACTGTCGTCCCTAGCGTTTTACCCCCATTCCGAACACAATGGGATATGTTTCGAAGGCCCATTCGACTGTTTCAGTCAGTTTTCCTTCAAATTAAAATATAAAACATTCAATATTTGATTTGAACGTGCATTTCAATTTGCCAAGGCCACAAACTAATTCGAAAAATTCCATAAAAATAAATCTGACTATGTTTTGACGATACGGTTCCAACAAAACTAGTTTCGTCGAATTCTGAGACCGTTTGCAAAAAGGCCCATTTCTGGTCGATCCAATTTAACTACAATTGACCAAAACACATTTTCCTTTGCCACGCTCACATACTAGCTTCAAAAATTATAAAATTTGAAACCTATCAATAACTTCACATCCCGGATCCAAAAAAGTGGTTTCGTCGAATTTCGAGGTCGTATGCAAAATGGCCAATTTTACGGGCTATATAAATTCCATAGCGACCTTTTTGAAAATTCATTCGGCCATAACTTTTGCTTTCCGCTATGAAAATTCGATTTTTCAGATTCGTTAGAAAGGTATTCACTAACAGATTTAAATATTTTTGGTTTCACTAAAATTCGTTTTGTTTTGCACCCGGTACAGTCCGACAAAGTTTGAATTCAATTTTTGAAACTGCAGCGCCATTTCAGGCCTTGTTTATAATTATAATTAATTATATTCGTTTTCAATTGTCGATTCAAACTCACTTTCCATTGCCATTATTTAAAATATTTATTTTAAATATTTAAAATCCATTATTTTAGCAAATTTAAAAATTTTAAATTGGTTCAGATTTTCTGGGTCGTTACAGAAACACTCAAAACCAGAATGAACACCAAAACCCCCACAACCAAACCCTAACCTTATCCACTGCTCTGAAATTTATTCAATACACAACCACTAAACCCGAATTTCCCACCTATGACGAAGACGACAGTATCATGGAGTGGACCGAACAAGTCAAACACCTTTTTGGTTTCCATCACACTCCGGAAGAGGAGGGGGTCCCCACATGTTCTTTTCACCTTAAGGGCGATGAACATAAATGGTTTAAGTGGATCTCTAAAAGTGTTAGAGATTACAAGCAATGGAAGATCTTTAAGGAGGAGGTTATTGTCAGGTTTACACCCTGTGAATTAAGTAAACCATTTGGAGCATTCGCATATCTGGAGCAACTTACTGCAGTTCAAGCCCACCTAACCAAATTTGAGTTGTTGCATGGGTTATTGGATCATTTGTTCCCTGACAACGTGTTTGATAAGTTTATGGATGGCCTTAAGGAAGAAATATGATTCGATGTTGAAGCTTCTAACCCAACATGCATTAGAGGAGTGGTGAAGTATGCCAAGATATTCGAGAGTAAAAAAATTATACAAAGAAATCCACCAAATCACTAACCTATCCCACAAACTATACCAAGAACAACCTGTCTAAACCTGCTCCCAAACTTATCACCAACTACTCGCAACTTGACAAAAAAAACTCCCCTTAATGACCTTGCTAAAAGAAAGGGTTTGACCCCGGAAAAATTGCTTGATAAGAGGAGAAAAAAATGTAAGTTATGGGTGCAATGAGCCATGGCATGCTGGACATCAGTGCAAGAATAAGCAAGTGTGTATTCTTGAAAGGATAACAGACCTGGATAGTGAAGAGGAGGCTGATAATAAGTTAACATAAAAAAAACCATGTTTAACCAAATAATAAGTTAACAGATTAAACAAGATCGAGTGTATGTATTGTTTTATAACGCTACAAAAATTCATCTTTTATAGTGCTTTCTGTCAAATGCTGTAAGTTTATATATCGTTTTATTAAACATCTATATCAGTATGAAGTGAGAAACCAATTTAGTAACCGTAGAGAGTAAAGACTGTAATATAGTTCTTGAATCATCAGCAAATAAAGTTGGAATAAAACTTACTATTTCTAGATAGGTGGAAGGTTCTTTGTCCTCTTGTTGTATCATGCAAGGCCATTAATCCTGCTTTCAACATGGGTGAGTATGAACTTAGAATCCTTGTCTTCCTATTCTTGTCCAAATGCTTTCTAATAGCAACTTACTTTCTAATCAAATGGTACAAATCCTCAGGAATCTCATGGGAATGTCCTGTAAAACATCATACAGTAGTAATCAATTGAGTCTTCCAATGTATTATGAACACATAAACACATACGCACATAGATACATATATACAAACATTAATGCGTGTCCACGTATATAAAGTAGAAGACACAAAAGAGACACATAATGAAACCAAAAAAACCTTTGGATTTTGTTGTTCCTGACATGAAGGATTGAATTCAAGGAAAGATTTAATGATTTAGATATGTCACAAATTGAATCACAATTTTGAATCCAAGTAGAATGTCTGATAAGTATATATGTATTTGGGTGTGCATACACGCATAAATTCCAAATTTCTAATTATTTATTTATTCAACATCTATGAATCATTCACCAAAGAAAGTTGTTCTAAATGCACAACAAGCATAAGAATACACTAAACATGCCAGTTTTATAATTAATTATCTAACCATGAATTTTTAGCAATGATATTCATTTCATTTTCTGAATTCATCCATAACTAATATGCTAGTTAAACATGATCTCGACAAATTTCATCTAGGGAGTTAATAGAAGATATGCAACAAAAACAACCAAGGTGGCACACATTTCAAAAGAGTTAGATTTGAAAAGTGAGGTAAATGCATTTTTCACCTTAATTAAATCAAACAGATAACAAGATAACATACAAGCCAAAAGTATATAACGAGCTACAGAATACCATGAGCCTTAGGAATACACAAAATTTTACTTCCAGTGACACTCTTAACTTGGGGGATGCCAAAAGAATCATGAAGCATGACACCAATTTGAGACGGTGTCAGTCCTTTCTTTGCAAATTTGTTTTTGAACGTGACAAGTATCCAAAAAGTACATTAAGCCGACTAGGATCTATGAAATTAATGAAAAAATGACATAATTTATATTGATTTTTAGTACAATCTTTACCCAAGAATTTTCCATATATAGCATATAAATGACAAAACACATGTACTAAATTATGTTTCAACCACCTAATTTGCTGAGTTAAGCCTCAAAGGATATAACAAGGTGGCCCTTCCACATTTTTTACGTCCATTTTCACCCAAAAATCTACATTTTCTTTCAAATCTAGGTTAAATATCAAACTCCAATATCAAAATTCTCAAATACGCTACAAGTTACTAAAATTTGGTGAAGATCCAATTTTAGATACAAGGGGTATCTTTTTTATTTTTTACTATGTTAGTAGCCATAGAAAGTGAATAGTATAATATAATTCTTGAATCACCACAGAATAGTCCAATACTGAATTGCAATTTCAGAATGAAAATAATGAAGTCCAATACTGAATCGCAATTTCATTTAAACATCGAATTAAAACAAAATCAAAAGTGATTTAGGTCAAACATCGCGATCTCGATTCAATAATTTAGAAGAAAAGGAAAAGGAGTGAGAGCCCTCAACAGGCGGAGAAGGAGAAGAAGAAAAGGAGGAAGAGGCAACAGCGACAAACCAATATTGAAGATTCTAGACGATAGAGGAAGACATTGGCTCCACGTGAGAACTAGGATATGGGAGAACAAGTAAGAGGAGAGAAACAAAAAATAGATAACGTGAAAATGAAAAATGTGCGGGAACCAAAAATTAAGGGTGCTAGCTAGCTAGATTATTTTTTGGACGCGTTCCCACTTACGAGGAAATGGGTAAAAATGTAAATTGATGCACTTCAGTAATAAACGCTGCTACATATAGTAACCAATGCCTATTTTTCTTGTAGTGAGTTTTACTCCAGGCGATAGCTAAATTTTTAATTAGATTTGAACGTGAAATGGTAATTAAATTTACCGATAACACTGTGGCATTAGTTATGGAGTATTACCAATTTTGCTCCATGGGATGAATAGGTTGGGATTGGGAAATTAAATAAATGATTACTTCAGTGTGGTTCGCTAATCCCGACTAGTTTGGAAAACCTTAATATGGTTTGAATTGATATCCAAAGGAAGATTAAAGTATAAATTTGAAAGAATATATCTTTGATAAAATTAATGGGAACCTTTCCCTATACATGTGAATATTTGAATAAAAGAATATTCTGGATTGGAATGAGGCTATGTTGCATTTTTATAGCACTTGTTTATTATATACGCGAGTTATTCGGAAAGGTCGGGTTTATACCCATTCTGAATAACCGATTCGATGATGAAGACGGTGGTTTAAGACCGGAGGTCTTCACATCGTTTGGATGATTACCAATGTCTTGATTGGGCTGTACACCCAAGACAAGGTAATAAGTGGTGATCGTCCAGACGTACTTGGAGATCGATGGATATGCGAGGGCCTCTCTCCTGTGTTGGACATATGGGACAAGGAATAAGGTGCCTCCGGTTTCGTTCAAACCTAGAACGGACTTGTAAATGGACTGTGTGTCAGACATTGGATTTTATTCTGTGATGATTGATCTCTATTAAATATACATCTACCTGGTGAAGGAGAATTTATTCTCTTACTTCACCCTTCTCTGAGACGTACGGGATCAGAGGTTGTATATCGATAGACACCAGTCGCATGGAGTGAATTACCTATGTGGCATGCCTGAGTGGAAAATGATCAAGGCTTCTGTTAAAAAGCAGAGTCTTGTGGTTGATGATCAAAGCACGGCTATAATATAGCATAGCTTTGTGTAGCATTAATTCGCGATCCTCACACCCCGGGATGAACCAGAAACGGGAGAGGGTCCAGGGAGAGGATGCATTTCTTTCTAGTTATGGGTGGTTTCAGGGTTTTACACGCCCTAGCATTTATATATTTTTACCTATGTGATTGTTGGAATGAAAGGCGCCTCGGTTATATCGGTCACAATAGTGTCAATGGATGGTTTGGTCGGTATATGACCAGTTTACGCACCATAGGGCAGGGAAACGCATTGTTCAGGAAATATAATCCGCTAGCGTACGTGTGGACCATCCCTGTGGCTCCTAAAGGCTTGACAGAGTACTTGTCCTGAGGCTCGGGCTAGAGAGTCTCGAAGCGGTAAGGGAGATCCCTTGCCTTGGTTCTTGATGGAAATCCAACTTCCAATACGTGACATTTCGATTTTAGTTGTAATCCTATTTATGGAGACATAGTGGGATGGGGTGCTTATGCCGTCTATGATTGATACCTTTATATTTGAAACTGATTTCTTCAATTATAGTAATAATAAAAGATTAAATTTCGCGTATCAAGCATTATTTGGCTATTATAAGGTAAAACCCTATCCTCCAGCTTGCGTTGCATTGTGTGATGGGACCTGGGTCTTATAATAGCTTCATTTTCTTTAATTAGCATTGCGCTGTTTGTTTTATGCACTGGTATTCTTGGGAGGAAACCCATTCCGTGTTATACGGCTTGGTCCCTTGATTTACCCTACTTTAAAATAAAGATCAATAACTGTTTTAGTTCTTACACCAGTCCTATGACTGACCTGGAGTTTGTTGTTTTAATCTAAACTCTGGGTGCCCTTTTTTTCCATACGGGCAGCTGGTTTTTGTAGATTTATCTTTACAGGATCCTGATTTATGGCTGAAGCGATATTCAGAAAGCTTTGTATCGTGTATTCCTTTCAGTTGTGTTTTGTATTATTTTCCGCTGCTATGTAATGAATTTGTAAATCTCTGATATTTATCAAATGTATATTATTTTCATACTCTGTATATTCTGTACTCTGATGTAAATTGTTGTAACAAGCAATGAAATGTTCTTCTGTTTGTGTTCTGGTTTGTCGTGTTCTCAACTCAATCCGGGCTTTCCTTCATGGGGAAGTTTGGGTCATTACATTTGGTATCAGAGCTTTGGTTTACAGAGCTCGAGAATAAGACACATTATAACCAAACGAAGGAATTCATCAGAGATTGGATTAGTAATATCCAATAAAAATGACTCGTTAGAGATGGGATCAGTAGTAACCTAGAATGAGTCCGGAGAGTATTATTTATTGAAAACAAATTTTATTTTGAAAATTTAAACCATATTATTCGTATTTGAATATTTTATTTTAAATTGATTTAAACAATCAAGTATATAAAGATTTTGCATATACGTCTGATCCATGTGTATACGAAGTCTCAGATATACTGGATAGATATAGAATCACACCTTAGTCGCCCAGGGATGATTCTGATGATGTGGCCACATCATCAGCATCTGTGCTCGAGTTTCGAAAGTGGGATATCTATATATTTCCAATTGACTGGTGTGAGAACCAAAACTAGATAGGGTTATTTGTTGTGACTTGTCACCAAAAAGATGATTTTTGTATATATATATATTAAAGATATATGATTGAAAAATTAATCAACTAATTGATTGCTGATTGTGATTTTTGATAATTAGTTGAACTAATTAGCATATTGGGACAATAAAACCCCTAAGAGAAGTTAAGCCAATTTGAATCAAAATATCAAACTGAATTGAAAATTGATTGCAAATGCATACATGTACATATATATGTGTGAACATGTCATAGAAAGGAGGCTAGAGCAGAGGAATAAAATTGTATGCCCGACAAAAAGGTACATGTTTACTAATTTATTGGGTTTGGATGATTTTATGAGCCGATTGGCTAGTCGCTTGGCTTTTTCTTTTTCTTTTTGAGATGAGAGGGCTTATGTGGCGGTTTGGGGATTTTCCCGGTGCTCCCCGTACAAAGGAGGTTATGGTGAAATTTTTCGAAAAATTAGGGTGTTATGAAAAATTTGAAAATTCTTAGAAACTGAAAAGATGAAGAATGAAAGTTGAGTTGATTAGTAAATCAACTTTCAGCTCCGTTCCTTTTCGAGACAAAAAGATTTTAAGTTGGGGAGATTATAACAACCCAGAAAATCAGAACCAATATAGAAATTTTATTTTAGCAATTTTAATGAATTTTGAATATTTAAAATGATTTATTTTAAATAATAACGACGAGAAATTTATTTTGAATAGAATTAGAACGTATAAATTTATTTGAATCAAAGTCAGAATATAAATATTTATTTTAATTATAAAAGGAATTGGAAATGGCGTGGTAGTTTGAAAATTCGATTTCAAATTTCAAATGAATGTATAGGATTCAAAATAAACTGGATTTTAGCGAAACAAAAAATATTATAATCTGTTTGAAAATATCTTTCCAATGAATTTGAAAAATTGAAATTTTATAGTGGGAATAAAATGTTATGCCCAATTAAAAATTCAGAATAGTCGCTATGGAAATATAGCTCTTAAAAATAGCAATTTTGCAAACGACCTCTGTTTTCGACGAGACCACTTTTGTTAGATCCGGAATGTCAGATTATTGCTAGATTCCAAAATTCATAATTTTTAGGATTAATATGTGAGCGTGGCAAAAAGAAAACGTATTTTGACAGTTTCAGTCAATTTGGATCATCCAGAAAATGGCCATTTTTCAAACGGTCTTCAAATTTGACAAAATTAGTTTTATTAGGACCATATCATCAATACGAAGCTAGAAATATTTTTTTTGGAATTTTCAGAGTCAGTATGTGACCCCGGTAAATTGAAACGTATGTTTAAAATAGAATATATATATTTAAATTTTGATTTAAATGGAAACTGATCGAAACAGTCAAATCAGCTTGCGGGACATATCTCATTGTGTTCAGAATGGGGGTAATTAGCTAGGGGGGACAGTCGTTGTGTTTGATTTGGAGATCGAATGGGAAAACACGCTTTTTGAAATTTAAAATAATAATTTAATTATATATATTAAACCCTAACCTATTCTCTCTCTCACTCTTACCCCCATCGATCAAAACCCGCTACCCCCTCCCCCTGAATCACTCAGCCACCGCCGTTCCTCCGGGTTGCGCCGCCGCTGGGCCTCCTCTGCCACCACCACCTCAGGCGCATACCATCCTCCCCTTCCTCTCCTCCTCTCCTCTCCATTGAGCTCCCCGAAGCCCCAAATCGAACGGAAGAGCCAAGAACCGCCGCGCCACCTGTCAGACTGTCGGCACTACCTGTTCTCCCCCTCTACCTCCAGCGAGCGCCAACTTCCCCTATCTCCGCTGTAAGTCTTTAATTATTTTTATTTATTCATAGAATAGGAATATATGTGTTTTTTATATATTAAGTAATTTCAGAAAGAAAAATATAATTTTTATGCTTTTGCATAATTAAAAATATAATTTTTATGCTTTTGCAAAATTAAAAATATGATTTTTCATAAAAGGAAGATGAAATTTTTATATACATGAAAGTTGAGATTTTTATACATGAAAGTTTATATTTTTAAATAAATAAAGATTTGATTTTTACGAATATAAAGATGAGATCTTTATAGATGTAGCGAAATAAAAATATAATTTTTATATATGTAGAAATATAATTTTTATATATACAGTAGCGAAATAAAAATTCAATCTTTATATAAGAAGTAGAGATATAAAAATATAATTTTTATATAGAAAGAAGCGTTGTAAAAATATATGATTTTTATATATGAAGTGCCACTATAAAAATGTGATTTTTAAAATAAATATCATATTAAAAATGTGATTTTTACTATGAACAGCGGGAAAAGATCGCATTGGAATTTTGAGCAAATCTGAACCGTTCAGAAATAGAGAATGGCGGAGTGGAACCCCAAGGTGAGAACTCCTTACTATAATTTTCTTTGTACAGTTATTTATTTTATAACTACATATATGAACTGCTTCCGTCGTCCACAGACCATGGACGACTTGTTTGATTGTTTGGTTTTGTTGATTTATTTGTTTGAATTGGTTTGGGATGAGAATTGAATTGAATTGATTGAGTTGTTATGTGTGTACGACGCGAGCCAATATCAGAAGAGGGGTAAGGCTAGACATTACCCGATTTCGATATCGCGCCGTTATAATGCCGAAATTTTTCTGAAATAAAAGGTGTTAGTTAAAAATAACATTTTTGTTGAATGAATGAACTGTTAAAAATAGTAAAGTGTTGAAATAAATATTTTAACGTTAAAATTTTAATTTTTAACGTATAAAAGAACGGGTTATAATTCTCCTGAAATGAAAATGAATATTCATTTACAAATCAGACGATTTGTTTATGTACACCCTTTTCATTGATATTGATTGGGACGATAAATTTTACACATCGCCCAACTGCACAAATAAAATATGTGTTTTGTTGATTGAAACCCCACACGGGTGTTGGGATGATATTTGACGTACACTAATCCCAATTGTTTAGTTGTATGTCGATCAATTGGTTGACATGTTGTTGTAACTGTTAAATATTTATATTTAATGCTTATACAGTGTAGAACGCACTCTGGTTGATGGATGATTATTTATCACTATTGTTGTACACATGTGTGGTATGAAATCCATATAATAACATTATATGGTAATTGGCTGTGTCTGATTCCAGTTCAGAAAGAATGAATATTTTAAAATAACGAATATTTTAAAATAATGAGTATTTTAAAATAATATTCAGTAAAAGATCAAAATCTGATTTTGACGTCCGATCTGGGATGGACACGAATATACTTAAATATATATAGCCGTGTTGATTAGATATGCGTTGTTTTGACGCGAACGATATTTATATCGATTTTATTCATTTTTATAATGAATATAGAAAATGAATGATTTCAAAATCTGATGTTTGAAAATATTATCATTTATATGTTAATGATATGGGATATTCGATTTTGATTTAAAATTGAATATGAAGTTGAAATAGTTTTCAAAACGAATTTAAAACGATTTATAAAATACGTTTTAAATGGAAGTCGACGAAATATATATAATATATATATAATGGCCTGAATAGAACGCGCCGTTGGATTCTCCTAAAACCGGGAGATCCGACCGTCGGATTCTCCTAAAACCGTAATCGTTGGGTTCGTATCGAAAAGAGCTTTCCAATGAATATAAGAGATTTGAAATCTAACAGTTGGATTTGGAATTATGTCCAAATCAAATTTGGAAAGGTCGCCTTAAGTGCAGTTCGATGACCGTTTACGGAAATCGACTGTACGGGCCTTGATAAAATTATTAAAAATATTAATAATTTGTGTAAAATCATAATAAATGATTTAGAAAGAATTGAGGTGAAAAATTCCATATTTGAAAAGATAAGAATATATTTTTATCGAAATGAACTAGTTATGAACTAGAATTATAATCCAATCTTTTTAAATAAATAAATCGGATATGAAATGGTTTTAAAAATAACCGGAATTTCCAATATATGAATTAGAATGGATTTGAATCGAAATTATCTTCGGAATATTTCGATATTGGATTCCGTGATTATACGGATATTGTGGAGGGATTTGGAAGATATATATATATCATTATTCAAATACGATATTTGTTGATTTCAGAATTTGATATTGAATATAAGCCGATATATTTTCTATTTAGGGCCTTGTATTTAATATCAAATGGGATTTTGGGTTTGTCGTGAATGGTGTCTTCATTAACACTGTTCTTAAACCCAGTTGAGAAAAGATTAAATCTTTTTATTTAGATTTAATGAAGTATACCAATTAATTAATATTTAATTGGAATTGAATTGAAATTGATTTTTGGGTTTATCGTGAACGGTGTTTTAATAACAGTTGTTCTTTAACCCGATTAACAATGGAATGAGATTTTGGGTTTGTCGTGAATGGTATCTTTAATAATACCGTTCTTAAACCCAATGGAGTTAAGAAAACTAGAAACAAGCTGGAGATTTGCTAAGTCGAATGGTTTCCTAGGTATTGATCTGATGTTGGTTTCGGCCTTCGGGATTAATACTTAGGGAATTGTTCTCTTACTAATTTACGGTTAGAGACTGATGGAATGTGATTATGGGTTTATCATGAGTCGTTTTCTTAATGACATTAGTTCTTTAACTCAGTTAAAGATAAGATTAATTTCTTAGTTTTGAATAATCATTCATATTGATTTTTGGGAAGATTAAAACTATATGGAGTTTTAATGAATCTTTGATTAGATTGAAAAGTGAATGTGATAATTTAAATTATCAATTCAAGAAAATGATCGAAAATGGAGTTCCACCATTTTTACTCCAGGCGATAGCTAAATCTTTAATTAGATTTGAACATGAAATGGTAATTAAATTTACAGATAACACCGTGGCGTTAGATATGGAGTATTACCAGTTTTGCTCCATGAGATGAATAGGTTGGGATTGGGAAATTAAATAAATGATTACTTCGGTGTGATTCACTAATCTCGACTAGTTTGCAAAACCTTAATATGGTTTGAACTGATATCCAAAGGAAGATTAAAGTATAAATTTGAAATAATTTATCTATGATAAAATTAATGGGAACCTTTCCCTAGAAATGTGAATATTTGAATAAAAGAATATTCTCGATTGGAATGAGGCGTATGTTGTGTTATTATAGCACTTGTTTATTCTATACGCGAGTTATTTGGAAAGGCCGGGTTTATAACCATTCTGAATAACTGATTCGACGATGAAGGCGGTGGTTAAAGACCGGAGGTCTTCACATCGTTTGGATGATTAATGATGTCTTGATTGGGTTGTACACCCAAGACGAGGTAATAAGTGGTGATCGTCCAGACGTACTTGGAGATCGACGGATATGCGAGGGCCTCTCTCCTGTATTGGACATATGAGACGAGGAATAAGATGCCTCCGGTTTCGTTCAAACCCTAAATGGTCTGTGTGTCTGACACTGGATTTTATTTTGTACTGATTGATCTCTGTTTAATATACATCTGCCTGGTGAAGGAGAATTTATTCTCTTACTTCACTGTTTTCTAAGACGTACAGGATCAGAGGTTGTATATCGATAGACACCAGTCGCATGGAGTGAATTGCCTGTGTGGCATGCCTGAGTGGCAAATGATCAAGGCTTCTGTTGAAAAATAGAGTCTTGTGGTAGATGATCAAAGAACGGCTTTAATATAGCATAGCTTTGTGTAGCGTTAATTCGCGAGCCTCATACCCCGGGATGAACCAGAAACGGGAGAGGATCCAGGGAGAACATGCGTTTCTTTCTAGTTATGGGTGGTGTCAGGGTTTTACATGCCCTGTCATTTATATATTTTTACCTATGTGGTTGTTGGAATGCGAGGCGCCTCGGTTTTATTGGTCACTACGGTGCCGATGGATGGTTTGGTCGGTATATGACCAGTTTACGCCCCATAGGGCTGGGAAGCGCATTGTTCAGGAAATATAATCCACTAACGCAAGTGTAGACCGGCCCTGTGGCTCCTAAGGGCTTGATAGAGTACTTGTCCTGAGGCTCGGGCTAGAGAGCCTCAAAGCGGTAAGGACGATCCCTGGCCTTGGTTCATGATGGAAATCCAACTTCCAATACGTGACATTTCGATTTTAGTTGTAATCCTATTTATGACGACATAGTGGGATGGACCGCTTATGCCGTCTATGATTGATACCTTTATATTTGAAGTTGATTTCTTCACTTGTAGTAATAATAAAAGATTAAATTCCGCGTATCAAGATTATTTGGCTATTATAAGGTAAAACTCTATCCTCCGGCTTGCGTTGCATTGTGTGATGTGACCTGGATCTTATAATAGCTTCATTTTCTTTAATTAGCATTGCGCTATTTGTTTTATGCACTGGTATTCTTGGGAGGTTCCGTGTTATACGGCGTGGTCCCTTGATTTACCCTTCTTTAAAATAAGGATCAATAACTGTTTTAGTTCTCACACCAGTCCTATGACTGACCTGGAATTTATTGTTTTAACCTAAACTCTGGGTGCCCTTTTTTTCCACACAGGCAGCTAATAGTTGGGTTTTGCAGATTTATCTTTACAAGATCCTGATTTATAGCTGAAGCGATATTCGGAAAGCTCTGTATCCGTGTATCCCTTTCAGTTGTGTTTTGTATTATTTTCTGCTGCTATGTAATGAATTTGTAAAACTCTGATATTTATCAAATGTATATTATTTGTTCATACTCTGTATATTTTGTACTCTGATGTAAATTTTTGTAATAAATAATGAAATGTTCTTCTGTTTGTGTTCTGATTTGTCGTGTTCTCAACTAAATCCGAGCTTTCCTTCACGGGGAAGTTTGGGTCGCTACAAGAATTGAGTAAAAGTGCCTAATTATAGAATAAAGATTTTACATTCTTTAATATGAATAATTCCATAAACTTGCCTATCTATACAAAAAAATCACAACATAAAAATTACATGTTTTAGGTTCAAATTATACAATCCATATAAAAATCTTTTAGATCTTTCTTTTTTATATCAAAATATCTCTTACCATTATAGAAACTGCAGGTTCTAAATTTTCCATTTTTATAACAAAAATTGCTTTTGCATACACTTCAGGTGTGCTAAATAAAAATCAATATTTAAATCTTAGCTTATGATCTTCGAGATGCGTATTTTCTTTTTTAGGAAAAATTTATTAACTTTTTCTACAAATATTTTATCACATTTAGCTGTATAAATCTCTTCTGGAGATATTTTATTATTTTCAAATAAACATATCTCTTCTAGAGATATTTTACCATTTTCAAATGTACAAATATTCTCTAAAGATATTTTGTTCTCACTGCTTCTGGGATGAACTTATCTCCTCCAGAGATAAATATATACAAACTATCGAAATGTCATATCAATATACAAAAATACATATCAAACCTTAAATGCATTAACAAAATTAGGTGCATTAAATAAAAATAAGATTCAAGAGAGAAAAGAAATCACTACTTCTGGAGTGTATGACATTCCTTCAGGGAACATATCTTTTATTTATGTAATTGCAATGCAACAAAAAAAAATTCTAACATCTCTTCTAGGATGTTGGATTTTCTATATAAAATTAAATCTCTAAAACATCACTTTAAGAGATTAATATGCATACTATATCTTCAGGATATTCAGTTAATATAAACTGTACATGAAAGATGTCAGTTAGATGAAACCCATTTAGAGATTTTCTATTGAGTCCAACGTTATTGTCATATATTATGATGTGTGTGTCTCTTTTAACTTCTTCTTTTCATGTCACAACATTTAAGAAAGCTTCAGGCTTCAATTTTTTTTTTCTTCTTCAACATATGAACTTCAAGTTCATATTATTTCAAATTCCAAAGAATTAATATACTTTACGATTTTTCATTTATTTACTTTTGATAATTCACTTTTGGTGATATATCGATATTAGATCTGAACTTAATACGATCTTCCAGATACGTATTATATTTATATTTGTTTCTCTAAGAAACAATACAACATTTCTTCCGAAAATATGAATTATGTAACAAAATCAAATTAAATTCAATGAATTTATTTGAATGGAGAAGAACAAAAATTTGTCGAATCCAAAAGGATAAATCACTACAATCAACATCTCATTTTTAAATCATGTAGGGATCTCAAATGTATATAATTTGAGTATAATTTTGAGATCAACAATATGATTACATCAAAAAAAAATCAGATCTATAATAGAGTGAGATCTGAAATATGATTAACAAAATAAGAATCAGACCTCAAAGTGTAGATCTATATGAGTTCTAAAATTATAAGACTAAACAAAAAATCTAGAAGATAACACAATAGATTTAAATCTAGAATGAGATGAGATCTAACAAAATTGGAGATTTGAAAAATCAAATCAATCAGGTCAGGAAAATAACGTACCATTTTGAGATCTATAATTAGACCGGTTAGAGCTTCGTGCTGATAATGTGTTATAAATAAAACATAACATATGTTAAACAAGAAGTCGTTAGAGAGAACAGAAAAAGATAGGGGAGAGACTTTTATTTCTATTGCTTCAAGTGTGTACATTTCTATTACACTAGCTCCTTTATATATAGGCTTTGGAGCTGATGTTAAACTTATCCCCATGATGTGGGACTAAATAAAATATCACAAAAGCATATTCACTTTTATATATTACGGCAAAAGTAATATACTCATAGTAAAATGTCAAAACTTGGGAATTGATAAAAAGGAGAATTCTAATGAATAAATTGGTTTAGAAGTTAGTATTTGGTTAGTTAGTTGGTTGGTTGAAGAAAAGGGATATATTTCCATAATATAATATTTTATGAAAGACGGTAATTGTAATTGCAAGAATAAAGAGAAGAAAAGTGGGGTTAGTGCAAAATAGAGTATCACTGTATTTTCCACTATCCAACAATTAAAAAGGAATAAAGAAAATACCTTGCAATTATGCGTTATTGTTTACGATATTAATATTAAAATAAGAAAATAGATTTTAATGAACCAACTAAGTGGGGTAGGGCTACTTCCTAGAATAAAACTTGCAATAACTGTGAAGTAAGTAAATTTATATTAAAAAGAAGAAAAGAATGTAACCGATAAGAGTTGTCAATTTAGTTATTTACAATTTTTTGTAATTGATTATATATGTTCTTAAAGTGCTTAGATACGTATTTGTTAGTTAAAAGCGACAGATTCAATCCTCTTTTTACACGTGAAAATAAGAACAAAAAGTGTAACTTTGTAAACGTGGATTAAATAAAAGAGAACAAAATTTACAGTAAGCATATGTACAAATTGTAAAACTATAATAAAGAGGAATTGGACTGAATTTGGCAAATCTGTAAGAATTTACTGTAAATTATGACAAGTATTATAATTTAAAAAATAATAGGTATTGAGCATATTTTTATGATAAATAAGAACTGTATTGACATGTTAGAAAAACATAATAAAAAGTTGTAACGACCCGGATTTTTGGTCGATTTATTTTAAACATTTAATATTGTTTTAAATGTTGAGTCGATAATGTAAATAGAATTCATCTCTTTATTTATCAAATACGATTAAATTTCAATTATATTGAATTATCGAAATACTGAAAACAAATAATAATCTGAATTTGAAGATAAAACTGAGTCAAAATAATTCAGATGACCAATATAAATTTTATTTAAATTTGAACGATAATAATAATAATAATTTATTATCGAAGAACTTTTTTTTGAATTTAAATTATATTAGTTTAATATGGTACTTAAGAATGATGAATTTACAAACGATCTCGGTTTGTGACGAAACCAGTTTTATTGGGTCCAAAACGTCAAACCATAGTAGTATGTTAAATTTCATCGCATTTGGTGCTCATCAGTGATAGTTTTATCGTGTTACTTCATACGTAAGTTTCTTAAATTAATAAAATATAAATTCACTTAGCTTCTTCGATACACTAATGAAAATCGATAATTTCAGTTTTGTTAGCATCACATAAGTGAAAGTTTCAACCTCGTAGGCTTGGTATTGGGTGCGATGCAAGTTCCAATGGCCGACTTCGAGCAACGGTCGACTTAGGGATTCCGATTATTAAGGGAAAGGCACTCCGAAAGGAATTCTAGAGGGAGTGCGATGTCTGATGGAGTGAAGTTGAAGGTCGATGACAAACTCAGTTAGGCTGAATTAGGAGGATTGAAGGTGTGAATGGAGGGGAGGGTCAACGTATGGAAAATTGGAGCTGGTACTTGTGGTGCAACAGTAGGAAGTAGGAAAGTCGATCCGTGTTTTCTGGATGTAGTGCGAGAGATTGGATGAAGATCGGAGATTGACTGTGTGATCGAGGAGTTGGAAATGAAGTTTTGAAAGTTCGACAGAGGGAAGAAGGTAGAGTTCGGATCTGGTCTTTGGATGGGAAAGGTCAGAAATGGACTGTCAACAACGGAGGATGGTCTGGACATCGACGTTGATCAGTTGAAGTATTTAGTGATGATGGAGTCAAGCCTAGTGGTGCAGTAGTAGCAAGGAAACATTTGTAAGTGTTTTAAAAAGAGATGGTAGATTGTTTGTAAGTTGTTCGTGGGAATGCCAAAATGAAATGGAACACTGTTTTGGACCTTTTGCTTTGTAAGGCGTGTTTTGAGTTCGATTAGAGAAGCAGGGGAACTTCTCCACTGTTAACAACAAGGTATATTCGTTGAATTAGTACATCTAAGATAATTTATTCAATTAGTTTAAACTGATAATAGTTTAAAGCAATAAATATAGGATTTTATTTTAGTTGATTAAAACATAAGATTTTATTTTAGTTAAATTGAATCTAGTTTTCTTTGTAAAAATAAAATAAATAAACATATATATATATAGCTCATATAACTCGTACATATATGAACACCATATTTAATTTATACAAGGTCCGAGATGATAAAGCAAATCGAGTTGAACCTATAGTGGGAAATGGATTTGGATTTTTTGGCGACAAAAGGAAATTCAGATCAAATGTCTCCGATTTATTCCGTCGATTAAAATCAAGGTGAGTAAACTCACTCCTATGTTAGATTATAATTTATTATAATCGAATTTTTATTTAATACATATATTTATATGTTGTTTGTTGCTTGGTTGCATTTTAGTTTATTGAAAAATTATGGTAATTATTTATATTAGTTATTTAGGCTTAGTGGTTGTGGCTATTATATATATATATATATATATATATATATATATATATATATATATATATATATATATATATATATATTGGATTTCCCACAGTATCATTAGCAGATGCCCGCAGTATCATTAGCGGATGACCTTATCGCCCCATGATATATGAGTGGATGACCTTCTATACCGAGGTATCCTGCCTTGAAGCAGGATTGGTATTATTTATGTTGTCTAACATATGTGGATGCAGGGAAAACATGTTGGGGGAATCCAACTAGATTCCTCAAATTTATTTACTGTTGTTTACATATTTATATATGTGTGTGATGTGTGAATTGAATGGATTATTTGTTTGTTTGGATATTTAAGTATCAATGGCCCTAGATATTAATATTTAAAAATATCAAAAAGGGATGTTAAATCTAAAAAGGGAAATTCATTTTTCAAAAATCGAAATATTAATGGAATTTCCAATGGATTGAGAAATATTAACTTGTTTTCGATAATAAAAACAAGTAGCTGAATTTATATAAATGGAACTGGAGATGTAAATTCAAGTGTGGATTAAAAGGGAAATTTATTTTTCTTAGGTAGAAACGGAACGTGAAATAGAAATTTGCTTTAATATTTACAACAAGAAGTGTAATTTGTAAATGGCATTTATAAATGAATATGGAAAATTATTATTGGATAAATTATAAATTTATATTCAAGTGAATTTAAAAAAAAAGAGTAAATGGAATCGTTTTTAAAAGGAACGATGGAATTTATTTTCGATGTTCGGAATATAATTGAATTGAAATAAATTTATTACTAGGAAGGACATTAGAATTTATTGGGTAGAAACTCAATTTTTAAAGTTAATATTTTAAGAAGATGACATCTCCAGTATATAAAAGTACGATAATAGATTCTATTCTTATAAATATAAGTTATAGTAATAAAATATTTTTCAATGAAAAATGAAAATAAACTTGAGATTTAAGAAGGGAAATAAAATATTTCAAATGGAAATCGAGTTTCAATAGATTATTGAAATAAAAGTTGTTATAATAAAGAAGTTAATTTATAAACAACGTTTATAAATGTGATGGAGTCATTTTCATCGGATAATTTGAAATAGATTTTTCCAAAGTAAGTATGGTTTATAAAACCATATTTTAATGGAATAAAAGGTAATATTTTAAACGAGTTTTGTATTACAAGCTTTTATTTATCTCAAGATAAGAACGTCATCGGTCAAGGTCTGAGAGGTAAATAAAATACCCCAACTTGAATGATTTCACTATTATCAAGAGATGATATTAGTTTGTAATGATGAGGGAAGTGGAACTAATTAATTATTTGCATAAAAAGAATTTAAAATTGGAATTCGATGATTTCAATAATTTATAAATAATATAACTCCATGTGAATTGAACTTGAATATGGAAATTTGAGTTTTGAATAAACTTATAACTGAGTTATGTGGAATGAAATAATCGACGAGTTGAATATCCTGGATTGTCAAGTTAAAATATTAGAAACTCAGTTGAAATTTATTTTATAAACGAAGTTAGCGTTTATATTTAAATTATAATTAAAACGAACTCGCCGCGGTACGGTAGTTCGTAAATTGACGATTCGAACTTCAATTGAGTATACATAACTCAATATAAGAAGGAATTCGATGAAATAAGAAAAGTTTGGACCAATTAAATGATAGTTTTCTAATGGTAGTGAAAATCAAGATTTCGTTTCAGAGATTTTGAGTTATGTTATAATCAAATTTTCAGAAAAACAGCGCCATAATCGTTTTAAACCATAACGGTTTATTTAATAAATTAAATGGATTTTTAGGGATTAAAAATCAAAATTTTGATTTAGAAAATCCAGATTTGAGCTATAAAATAGATTTGAACTCAAGTAGAGTAAGTGGATGGATTTTGGGATAAAGATTAGGTTTTTAATTATCGAATGAAGTTAACTAATTTCAAAAGAAATTAGTAAATAAAGTTTCGGACCGGATTTAACTTTGGGTAAGTAAATGGAACTTGTTTATTGAAATTGAAAAATCGAATATGAAACTCGAATTAGAAATGAAATTCGATTTGTATATAAGCAAATCAAATTATATTCGAATATTATATGTTCAAACCGTAAATGCATAGGGTAAAAGAGCTAATTAAAGAGATAGTTAGCGGATTTTGAGCCGGAAATGGACGTATATATGTAATCAGGTATGAAATGAGGAATATAAAGGGAATGAAGATTATACGTTAAGTGCCCGACAAAAAAGTACATGTTTAAATTTTCATAAGAGGTTTTATGCACCGAATCGACAAGCCGCTTGGCCTTTTGATTTTCTTTTTGAATGGAAAGGGCCTAGAGAGGCGAGTTGGGGTTTAAACTATTGACTGGTACAAAGGAGGTGCTGGTGAAATTTTCCGAAAATTTAAGGAGTTAGAATATTTTTAAGAAATTTTGTTAATAGGAATCGATATAATGAGATATGTAGAATTCGCTAAGAAAATTAGAAAGGGCCAGTGATTGCGTAATTGTTTGATGGATATTTATTTTTTCTTTGATAGTTAAATCACCGGCTATCGAAGATTTTTGACCATTGTTGCCAATACAGAGAGACCGGTTGGATCCGAAAACCACTCTGTATTGGCATAGACGTTGCGAATTAGATTATGTTGAAGAAATCGAAGACGGAGTGAAATGCAAGGACTGATCTGTTTGTCCAGACCTAGGACAACTTGTATGGACGAATGTCTGACAGAGTATTCCTAACAAATCACATAAGACGGTCTTTTCAAGGTATTACGTCTGGTGGCGGAGGAATTCGTTTCTCTTAGCTTTTATACCCATAATATTTTTGAGAAGATCAACTAGTGATTCGACAGGTTTGACATGTGACATTCAAAGTGAATGGTGGCCAGATGTTCTGAAAGATTAACGTAGTCTCAAGCCTCACAACCGGGAAATGACAAAAATCAGGCAGGCAGCATGGCTAGGTGGGTCATTCCCAAGCAGGGTATATTTGTCACCGATCTAGAGAAAATTCATTATTTATTCTTCTTTCGATTCTGTATCTTACGGATTACGGTTGAACGACCGACAACCGTGGGTGACAATATATTCGATACACTCAAACTAAATGAGTGGTCGGTCATGTGTGGGCCGGGTTGCAAGATGTTCTTGTTGAACCCCAGTGTATCCCCTCTAAAGTATACTGATCGGGAGGTGGTCCCATACCTTGCCATGGTTGGAATCCAATCTCCAATAAGCGCCCTGCGGTTTTTGATTTTATACTATGTATGTAGAGCGTGAGATGTAAGCGTTCTGCTATTTGATTATTTATTTGATTAGACATTATTATAATATCACTGGATTTTGATATCAAAATGGTTTGGTTATAGTAAGATAAAAACCGTCCATGTTTATGTGTGGACTGGTCTTACTATTACCCTTTCTTTTAAAAGGATTTTAAAGTTAAACAATATGGTTGGAGTTTACTCACACCAGTCCCATGGCTGACCCAGAATTTATTTTGTTTTTGTTTTTCCTAAACTCTTGGGTGCCCAAATTTGTACGAGCAGTTAAGTGTTACAGGCTTTTACAGATACACTTGGAGGAGCTTGAAGCAGGAGGCTTCACTGTTAGTTATTTAGAGTTATTTCCGCTGTATCAAATGTTGTGTTGTACTCTGAAAATGGTATGTATATATGATACAAAATTTTGTATTTCAAAAGCTATCTATGATATTATATTTTATTCGTTCCGCTGTGAGATTCTGTGTTATTTCTGTTCTTCTTCTATCTTTTTCTTCTTTAACCCTAATGACCCGTATTTCTGTATTATTTGAGTTGGACGTGTGTTTTATTATTCAGCTCAGATAGTATGGATTTGCGGGCCCTACAAAAGAATTAGAATGTAACCTATTATGATGAAAATATAATATAATATGCTCAGGCTAGGAACTGGGTCAATGGTTGGGCGTAAATCTGGGATTGGAATAAAAAAAGACAAAGAAATTAGGCAAATCTAAATATTTGCAAGTAAAATTATAACTAAAGGGTTATAATTTAAAAGAAGAATAAGGAAAATAAAAGAGGCTTATTGTATTAAAACTTCGATCTTGAATAAAGTGAATAAGCAATAACTAAGACATAGGTTAGGTGGAACTGTGCAAGAAACACAAATTAGTACCGTAATAAAATAAAATAAATGTAAGATAAATGCATAGTGATAGATTATATATAAGGTCTAATAAAATAGCGAGGGTCGTTTGGAGCAGTCTGAAGGAAGCTGGATGAAGAGCCTAATGAAGCGGATCATCGCAAATGCTTTAGCATAATGGGAGAACATCCAGTATGTCATTCAGCGAGGCTGGAAGGAAATGTGAGACTTCTATAAGACATGAGGATACTTTAGGATGATCCATTGGGGGTAAGCCTTACGAAAGTGCACCCTCGAAAGCAAGTTCGCTGGAGTTTCATCAAAAGAGTATGCCTTGACCATAAATAACGATGTAAATATACCATTTCAATTGTTTCAACTTTGGGTCTTCTATCTAATTTATTACACAACGATCGATGGTGGATTTTGTGAATTAATAAACAATTATTTTATTTTAGACTACGAAGAAATTTCGAAGGCAAAAATACGTAGTAGGAACAAAAAGGAAAATTGGTACAAACAGGATCCGTCCTAGGACATTTGGTACCTAAAGCGGAAAGCAAAAAAAAGGTCATTCCACAAATGATAATATATGACGACAAAACAATTTATACTATTTAAAAAATAACGGAACGATAAAAAAAGAAAATAACTTCATTTGCAATAATAATCCAAGTTATATAACAAAAATATACCAGTTACATATGAACATTTTCTAGCCTTCTGACTTGCAAAATTGCTAACAATATTACCGTATTCAAGTTCATTGACCATATCATGTTTAATCAATAAAAGTGCTAAACCATTTAGCCTTTCTTGTGACATAGTGGAACAAAGATAAGACTTTATTAACTTTATCTTTGAAAAACTTCTTTTGGCTGAGGTAACTGTAACTGGTATAGTCAGAATTATTCTATATGCAATCCAAGCATTAGGAAAATTCAACTCTCTCGAATAAAAATATATGAAATTCAACAATTTAATTGCTTTTGTTTTTTCTGTTAGCAAGATAACTTTCAACACTTTTGATTCTGAGAATAGCTCTCTTCCATCAATATCAAAGTGCAAATCATGTCATAGATATTCCTTAAGTTATAAACAATGCCCCTTCAATTTCTCTTCATCTAAAAAAGTGAACTTGTTTAAATCAAATAAAAAGACAAATCTATCATCACATTCTTTGAATTGCTCAAATCGAATCTAACAAAGCACGAGCTTTATCCATAATTTGCACAAAATAATTGATTCGGAAAGAATCATCTGGTGTTTGCACTAGTTCTTCAATATTCACATCTTCATCGAACTGTTTCTTTCTATGAATAATTCTTTTTTGAACAAAAACCGGTTTAATATCCAACATTTGGGCTATCTCTTTAGCATTAACCATCGTAGAATCAAAACCTGTGTTTTTGAAATCCTTAAAAAAAAAAATCATTAAGATCTTATAATCTAGTAATCGCGAAATCAATTTGCATATCTTCAGTTTGAAGAATTTTGCTAACGGTGTTCGCATTTTTCAAAATTTCATACCAAATGCACAATCCGAATAAAAATTCAAAATTTTCAATCTCATTTGTTACAAGACTTCTTGATTATCTTTTAGCGATAGAATCCTTGATGCTATTTGATAAAAAAATTAGAGCATCTATTATCTCCACACTTTGATATCTTGTAGATTTTACTGTTCAATGTGACTTTCTCAACATATGTGTTTGATAATGGTTTAACCATACAACCTAATACAAGATCTTAAAAAATTTCCATCTCTATGTAGATGAAGAAAATATATTAAATATCCGTTGGATCACCCCAAAAAAAATTTGATGCTTTTAGACATGATTTAGCCATATCACATATCACAAGATTAAGAATATGACAACCACAAGGTGCGTATAAAGCTCTTAGATTAATTTCTTATAGTCTTTGTTGCACTCCTTTGTGTTTTCCTTTCATGTTTGATCCATTATCATAATCTTGTCCTCTAATATCGTAGACTTCAAGCTTAATATCTTCAAATACTTCTTTAAGCTTGTTAAAAAGTCCAAGCTCAGTGGTGTCATTTACTCTCAAAAATTCTTCCATCTTTGTAGGAATAGTTAAAACATCAACACATCTTATTACAAGAGACATTTGTTCAACATGACTAACATTTGGGGTGCAATCAAATATAACTGAAAAATACTTGGCTTTTTTTATTTTTTGTAAGAATTTCATTTTTAATTTCATTCACCAAGGTTAGCATTAGCTCATTTTGAATTTTATGCCTAAGGTAATGTATATGAATTTCTTTTTGTTCAACCCGTCGAACATGTTCCTGCACTAGGATCAAATTATGCTATCATTTCAATTAATTTGCAAAAAAGACCATTACTTTTTCGTAAAGCCTTTCATTCGTTTCACGAAATGCTAAATTATTGGAAGCAACCGTTTTCACAACAGCAATTATCCTTACCAGCACTTTCTTCCAACGTTCTTTTTCTTTATTTATTTACACTTTGATCTATGGTTGTTTTGACTTTCAAACTTGTTTCCAACTCAATCCAGCTGCTCATATTCAACAGATGACCTTTACTACTTTCATGTTGTTTCAGCTTAGTACTAAGGTTGCGCCAATCATTAATTCGTTCAGTAGCAAGATGCTTAGTTGTCATTTGATTCACGAATAACTTGCAGCAAAAGCGAAATACTCTGTCAAGTAATTTTGAATATAATAACCATTTTATGTCTTGTTTATCCCCGTTAGGCAAATGTCTAACATAAAATGTGGAGAAAAAATGTTTATTAATAGCATCTTTTGGAAAATCACGATCACTACTCTTTATTACTCGAATAGGACATCTTGCAACTAGCAAATCTCTTAAATTTTGATCAATTTTTTTTCCATGTATCAAAATCATTTAAAATCGAACTAACATTCTCCACATGTGATGATGAATCAATGTTTTGCTTCCTCTTTGCTTATATTTTCAATGTCACGTTCGCTCATTAAAATATCATCATCAACCTTATCATCATTCTCATCGGTAACAGGGGCATTATCCACATTCAAACTCGAACCTTCTTCTGGACTACTTTTGATGAAAAAATTATTAAGAGCACCTTTCTGTGAATTAGTGAGTTCCTCGAGCCTTCTTTTTCTAATCCTTTTAGCATGTCCAGACTCTTGATTACACATTTTTAAACACAACAAAATTTACATTGAATAATACCACATATTAATGATCATTATAATAAATAAACAAATATAAATGTATAATCTACTAGTTATAATTTATCAAAAATATTTTCAACGATAATTTGAAGCAAAGTTTTTTTTTTCTAATCGATTGGAATAAAATCATTTAACCACAACGTCCTACAGAAACATAGTATTTATCGACCTAACTGTAAGTTAACTAGCCATTAAAAAATTCATAAACTACTAACAATTCTGAAATAATCGTAATTAATTAAATATGGGAATACGGATGTTATCTTGAGGGATTAGTTCTTTGTTCGCTCTAGATTTATTGTATTGCCCTTAATCATTCAGCTTTTGAATCGTACAAATGATTATCTATATATTTATTTCTTGCTTCAGCAATTCAGTGGTCAAATGCTTTGGATTTATTTCATGCGTATACTTCTTTTTTCTTAATCGTCTGTTCGAACTGAACCTACAGTGAATAGAGGACTGAATAATGTATGTAATCGACTAGTCAATTAATAAAATCACAACATAGATAATATTAGTGCAAATTTGTAAATAAAAGCAACATGAAAAAATAAAAATTTTGATTTAGAAATTTTTTTGAATTCTATTGCCTTAATTTCCACAAAGACTAAACTAACGAGCGTGCAGTTTTAAATTTGGATTTTCATTGAAATTTAAAAATACTTCAATTGATCAGACTACGAGGAATTTCAACCCAACGCACCACCATTGCCTATCTAAAACCAAATAACAAAAATTGGAATTGTAGAATAGTGGAAGCAAAGCATGATTTTGGTCAGAGTCAACAATAGGAATACACAGTAACACAAATAAATTAACAATATAATACCTTATTGAATTATAAATTAAAATTATTACTAACCACTAACTGTAACGGAAGAACTCCAGATTAAAGAAGAAGAACTGTTTAGAATTGGATCGCTTGCAGCTGCCAGGCACGGTGGCATGCCTACGCTTGCACCCGCTGCCCTGCAAGCGCTGCCTTGACGGCTAATCTCTCAGTGCTCTCACGCGATTTGGATCGTCGGACGGATGCCGGAGTAGCTCTTGAGTCTCGCGATTTGGATTTGTCGATTCTTCAGATCGCGATTCATGATTCATTCTTTTTTTTTTTTTGCGCAGCAGAATCAATCAATATGATTCTCCATAATTTTTGGTGCCCTAATTGGTTGCTTTTGCCGGTTGTGGGAAGGGCCGGGCTTAGGTACAAAATGAAAAGGAAAAGAAAAATTATAAACTTCACAACCTTACTATCAAACAAAAATTTGGTATGTTAAGACTTAAACACATTTTCAAAGGGTCTCCACTTTTGGAAAGTGAAGGGTTTTCAACGGACAAGGTCATCAAATTTTCGAGTAGATGAGATGTTTCAGTGGTAGATCGCCATGCGTAACGTAAAATTAAATTTATATGGGATCTGACTGAATTTTGTTTTTCTATCTTTATCTGTGGTGCGTAATTTTTTTAATAATTCAGATTTTTATTTCACTTACAAGAATTTTGGTGTTTTTATAAAATGTAATAACTGTACAATTATTTGTTGTTTTATCTATTATCAACCTTTTTGTTTTAATTTAATGAATATCAGGCTTTGATCCTTAAAATGAAACTTAATATAGGAAAACTCCTTCCAATTTTTTTTAGATAAATTTGGTTCATAGAATTTAGTTACCATATTTTTGTGTTTATGCAATTATTCAGTTAATGATTACATATTAAAACGGTTATGCAACTATATTGAAAAACTGCATAAATATTTGTAATTATTCATTAAATAATTGCGGATATTTATGTAGTTTGAATAATTACGAAAATTTCCATCAATTTTCATCGAATAATTACAGAAATACCTACAGCTTTCAATATAAATACATAAATATCTGCAATTGTCCATAAAATAATTACATAAATTTATGCAATTATTCAATTAATTAATTTAAAAGATCTACTTTTCATAAATTTATTTATAAAAATATTTGTTGTACTTTAAAATTTAATATAAACTTCAGTCAACAATTCCTTTCATTTATCCTCTTTCTTCGAATAGGATTTTGTTCACATCCTTTTTAAGGATGTGAACAAAACACTCCACACTGATTGGTGGAAATCAGGTGGACCCATATGGACCCCCCCTGATTTCCACAAATGGGGACCGAGTTTTTTGTTCACATCCCTTAAAAGATGTGAACAAAATCGCACTCCCTTCTCCGCATTATTGTCTCTTTATTGGTCTCACTACATTCATCAAAATCAATCATGCCTAGAAACAATTTTAAATTTCTTTTACCAAGCTTACTGGTTTAATTGAACGTACCCATCCCGGATGCATGTTTACAATTCAAAATTCTAATATCCAAAACTTCGTTGAATCGAATAAAAGACGCCAGCTATAATTTATATGACCTAACCTAACAAGTCGGTTTCAATGTCACTATCAATTTACAGCGACGCTTTAACAACTCCTTTCAAATTCCAGTTTGATTATTTCTTGTTCAATAATAAAAAACAGCTACCAAAAGTTAAAAGACTTCAGATCAACAAATTTCCCATCTTTACAAGAATCCATAGTGGAATCCAACAGTCTTCCATTCAACCTTCTAGAAGAACCCGACTTTCTTAAATTTTCATTCAAAACAACTTCAAGTAAATGACTTTTTCAACAGTTTAGTTTAAACCTCTAAACCAGTAAAAGCAACGAAAGCCACGTTAGAAACTACCTATAAGTGCACATTCCACATTCTGGTCTTATTCTTTGTTCAGTTCGTACTTCACAGTATCAAAGGAGAATTTCACCGAATATTCAACCTGTTCTACGTAGTAACAAAGCATACAACCGTCTGTAATTACAGCATCATATCAGCCTTAGAAGGCAACCTCCTATAGAAATTATAGGGCGCCGACGGCATTCTCGACCTGAACCTCGGATGCCGAAACACATACAACCCAACCACCACTACGATCACCTGAAACGGGGTAGTGTAGAGCACCAGTGCCCAAACCAACGCCATCATAACAAAAATAGCAGTCGCCCTCGGATCCCTCCAGCTCAGGATCGCCTGCGCCCTCTCCCCCTGTGTCGCCAAATCCCCAATCACGGTTTGAACCCTACCTCCTACGCTCCTCATTCTATCGTACCTCATCCTCACTATGTCCATCGGTTTAGATGACGGAAACGTGTCAAACTCCTCGTCCAACTCATCCGGATTTGCCACCTCCGCACACGATATCTTCGTGTCCATGTGCGGGGGGTGCCTCGGCCTGTACCTGTAGTTCCATACCCCGATAATGAACAGGTACAGGAACACCGTAGGCAAAATGAGCTCAGGGTAGCACACTAGAATGAAGAACAGGGCGTGCACCAGAATTGTAGTTATCGGGTTCCTCCAGTTTCTGACCCCATCGAACCATCTACCGATCGCTGCTACGGTAGATAAAACCGACGTTATACGGTAGAAGTTTGCTTTGCTCTTTCGTAAGCTGAACATGGTCGAGTCCACGTCGAGCATGTACCCGACCACCTCTCTGTGTAAAGGCGGCTCTGCTCGGCTTAGCCTTGATGCCACTATTTGCATGGCTTGATGCCTTAGCATGTCTAGTTGGATGACTGGGATAGGTTGCACGTAGTGCATTTTCGGAAGGAGGGGCCTGCCGTAGAGGGTGACCATGTTGACCCAGGCGATGCAGGTGAATCGGACTGCTAGGTGGAGCTCGCCGGTCTTTTTTAAGCCTGAAGGCTGAAGCACCAACAAAGGGTAGTAATGGGTGTACACCTTGTCGGTTTGGAGGGTCGAGAGCCTGATTCGAACTTTTCCGATTCTTTGGTCGCCGTTGTTGTTGCCGTTTAGTATGTGGCAGTTGTCGAATACTGCAATTGTGATCACGGTGCATGGGTCGAACACTTCCCATGTGTACTGCTCGTTCCATTTCGGGTTCAATGTGTTGAGTAGGGTTCGGGTGCGGATCCACTTTGACCCATATTTCGCTACGCAGTATGCGTCTGTTAAACGGTTTTCCTTTGCTTTCATTGGAATCAGGTTTCGGGCGCTTAGGATTCCGACTTCGAGACGTCCAATGCTTGGCTTGCGCAGGAGCTTGTTTGATGGCTGGAGATTTGAACTGTAGTGGGTGGATTCGTCGAGCACGTGGTAGCCGGTATCAAGGAAGATTCTTAGATGGATCTTGCTCGAAAACTTTGATTCTTCTTCGATGAAGGTTGGCTTACCTAAGCTGTACCATCTCGATTCAACCGGTTTGTTGATGTCGGTCCTTTTAGCAGCAGAGAGAACAGCAATGAAACACCGGCCCAACAACTCGGACTTGTTCGGTCCGACACGATCCTCAACCGAAACAATCAGTGGCTCATCGAATGGGTCACCGGCTACAAAGATGAACTCTTCATTCCATACCGGGTTAGTGGATCGTCCAGGCCGGGTAGCACGCATTTGGTTCCCAAGCTGGATCCGAACCACAGGCTCTGGCATCCTCCCTCTTTCAGCAGGAATAAGATCCTGGGCTGTGATAACGCCAACTCTCAAGTAGCAGAGCTTGGGGGAGAAATAAACCTGGGAACGCGTCTGGTGCAGACCCGTTAAGCCAACCGAGTGAGCATCCGAATGCCACGCTTCTGGAAATGACTCGTCCGCTTGAGTGCCGATCCACACTGCTAACATGATCTCTCCGTGCTTCAGTTTTTCTTCTCCTTTCTTATCTCCTAATTTGTACCATTGTGGCGCCAGAGGCGCATCAGGCGGCACCCTGACTGGAACATCAGTTAGATTAATTACAACTTTACCGACAAAATCGTCCTTCACATAATCTTTATCCTTCACTGTAACTTCTACAAAATTGGCCTGTAAATTCTCTCTAGAAAAGGCAAACACTTGATTCCAGACTGGGTTTGAATTCTTCTCTAGATACTTCGTGATGCCTCTGTAATTTCCTAACTTGACTTCGGCGTAGGGGTCCAGACTGCCTGTGATGTCCATGGAAGGAAGATCGCGAGCTTTGACGACGTTAACGTAGAGGTACTGCATCTGCTCCACTAAATCGTAAGTTGAACAAATCTTATCCGTTGATCTGTACCCGATTCTACCCGCAATTGGCGGTCTAGTTTCGATTAGTCCGTACTGGTTCGGAGGTGGTCCAGGTTGCATCACCATTCCCGGCGGCGGTGGACCCGGTCGCATCATCATGCCGGGAGGCGGTCCCGAAGCTGGTACGGACCGAAATTCTGTTCTCATCGGTGGCGCAGCGAAAAACTGTGACTGCCCTTTTTCTTGTTTCCTCTCCGATGGTACGGGAATGGAGTGGAACTCTTTGCTTTCTGCAGGCTTTTGATTATCCTTTTGTTTAATTTTGTCGTTTGTTTGAACTTCCTTCATCAAGTTTTTAGTGGCGTTATCTGTAGCGTTGGCATCGATCTGGAGTGACGGGGGAGCAGCGAACGACGCCGGAGGCTCCGACGCCTGCGGCACTGCTGAAGGATCGACTGAAGAGTTGATTAAGTATAATCGAAGACCGATTTCGCCCTTTATGTTGGAGAAAATGCCACGCTTTTCAAGAGGAAAGCGCTGGAGTTCGGACTCTTCAAGCGACCGGGAAATCGAAATTCCGGATATTTTGACTCGACCGAGAAATTGGCGACGACGGTGAGAGGATGAAGGGACGGGTTCGTGGTAGACGGAGACTTCGACGGTGGAATTAGCGACGGCGGAGGGATCGGACAAGTTGAAGAACAGAGTTTGGTTCCATGATGGATTCGTGTCCTTGAATTTAGTTTGGGTTCGTTGAACTTGGCCATCGAATTCCACTTCGACGAAGGGATTTGAGGAGGCGGTTTTGCTGTCCTTTGGCATTAGGTCGTAGGCGTCAATCACTTGGACTGCAAGTTTTGTCGCCATTTTTGTTTCCTGAATTTGGTTTTTTCAGGGATTATTTTTAGGAGAAGAAGCGGTAGAGAAGGGCGGCCATAGATGTTTGGATTTAGTGGAAGAGTGACTATATATGTAAGAAGATGATTTGTAAAAGCGGTATAATTGCAGAACTTTTAAACTTCTTGCGTTATTAAATATGGCTTATTAAGCTAGGCTTTCCATTTTCATTTTGTTTTTCCGCACTACATGAAAAAAGTGCGGCCATTTGTATACAGTACTCGACACAATTGATTATATATTTTTTCCTTTAAACTGATAACTGATGACGCTTTTAGTATAGTTTTTGAACTACTCCGTTTTTCCTCTTTGTTATATCAGTTAACTCACATAGAATAAATAAAAACGCACAAAATAAATAAGACGCACAATCCCAAAAGTTGCTTCCACTATACATATACTTAAGCTGCTCAATAATGAACCGACATTTTGGGATCAGCCTTGAGCTTTACCATCAACTTGTATTCCGACCTCACAACTCCTCAGAAAACCACTAAGTCCAATTTCGTATCCCAGAGCCATGACTCCCTCTCTTAGTATCCCGAGTGTCCACCAGAACTCATACTCCAACACTTTGCATTCCCCACTCTCTCAGAATTCGTATCCCGCCTCATTTACGTATCCTTAGTTCAACTTCCTCGAACTTGTATCTCCATTTCTTCCTCCATTTCGTATCCCGCTCGTTTCATATCTCAAAGATGAGGCCCGGTCCAAGTTATATTTGGGTCTTGGGCGAAGAGTATAAAATTAGTGTGGCGCTAAGGTCACCTCAATATGTTTTTCCTAATACCGCGACTAAAAAAATACCACAAGAATTAGTATCACTTTCCTTAATACCACACACTTAAAAAATAGGGGCTACCACATTATTTTATACTATTTCAATTCGCTCGATATTCAATCGTCATGATTTGTAAACCCGATCAATGATCTAAACCCTATATCTATAAGCGATCAACGAATTCGACGGCCGAACATACAAAATTCGTGAATAAGGTGTGAATTAAGCAAACTAGAAGAGAAAGTGACATATTAGGGTTTTCAGATCACCAAACAATTGAGAGATTAGAATGAAGAGGTAATGTGGTATTAGGAAGCATATAAAATTTAATAAGTTTTATTTTTTTAATTGCGGTATTAGGAACAACATATTGGAGTTTCCCATAGCACCACACTAAAATTAATTCGAAGCAAGATCATTACACCTCAAAACTCTACTTCAGTTGATGGTAATAGTTACTATAACAAAGACTCGAACCCTGCTCCCTCTGTTTCTCAAATCAAATTGTTACCAAATAGTCTAAACCAGCTCATGCAAACAGGCAACTATGCCACAGTTATGTAATCTAAACTTTGTAAGTTAGGCCACTATTTCGAACTGGGCCCTGGGCGGTCGCCCAACTAGACCAGGTCCAGGGTCGATCTTGTCAGAGATACGAAAAGAGTCGTATACGAAGTAACAATGAACTCGACACCTTCTTGGATATGAAGTCATGAAGTATGCAAGAGACGAAGTGCAGAGGCAACGAGGCGGAAAGCTTTCAGAAATAAACCAAGCACTCGGGTACCGATTCCGGGGTACCAAATGTGGGGTTTGGGGCCCACTTCCTCACCTACTCCACCCGGCTTCACTTGCCTCTCTTCTGCTAAAAAATACCCAGGATTTGCAGCGTGAAGGTTGGCTCCTTGTTCTCATGACATCCTAGGAAGAAGATAACCTTCCCACAACCTCTTAAGAAACTTCCATCACTCGGACAAGAAAAAAGAACCATCTTCGTGGACACTTGGACCACTTTGGGTTGCCTTGGCATTTCGGGAAGAAGGAATAAGACCATTGTTGGACCTCCTTACCACCACGGCCATAGTAGCTGCATGAGACCTTCATAGCCTCCTAATTCCCTCTTGACTAGACTTGGTTTCACGGACTCTAGAAGGCTAATCCTTCCTCTTCCAAGCATTTGGATCACGAAGTAAAGGCTACTACCTCTTCCTCCAAGTATAACACTCGGGATCACATACTATAGCATTTGAAATCATCATAGTTGTTGTATATTCGGGGATATACTGATTCCATATTGTAACTTATAAATATAGATTAATAAAATACTAAACTTACAGAGTGGACGTAGGTTTCGACGAGCCGAACCACTATAAATACTGCATGGCCGTTCTCTAGCGTTTTCCCCTGCATATTTATGTCATAACTTGCTTATTTTCCTTTTCGGGTGTTTATTTCCACTGTCGTGGAAATCTCGAGTTTGGTGACCACTTTTGAATGTCAACAGACGGTGAACTGTTTGTTCTGGAATGCCAAGGATGTCGAGAACGATAGTAACACCCCACATTTTTAGTAAAAAAAAACTTAAAATAATTACATTAGTAATGTGCGTTTGAAATATGAAAATAAATGCACGTTATAAAATGAGATATAAATAAAAAAGGTTGTCATTATGCAAATATAACATTGCAATGGTATAAATAAAATTAAATAAAAAGAATGGAAGTTAATAAATGGTATATTATATAATAATCAGAAAATATATGCACACATTAATTGTATAAACAATGTGCGTCTGAATTTGGGAGTATTGGAGGATTATTAACGTTATTATATTAACAAACTTAATCGTTTAATAAAATATGAAAACAAAGTGTGTGATAGAATGTAGTTAATATTGAAATGGAAATACTTCCTTTAAATTAACAAGGCATGTAATAAAGGACAGTAAAAGAGAAATAATGGATATAACGTCAAACTTTAAAAATATGTAATTAATTTTGGAGTGTGGACATACATGTGAACACACGTATATGTATATAAATATATTCAGGCATAAATTATAAAAGTAACGTGCAAAATAAATGTGCATCATAAATGGTATAAAACCATGTAATAAAAGGAAATTGAAATGACGACTAAGTAACATTATAATTTAAGAAGGATATGCATGTATTAATAATACGAGTTTGAAATTGAAAAATGAATGCATGTTAAAAGAGTAGAAATAAACGTTAAAAACAACGCTCATGTAATTTAAAAGAATTGAACACGCAAGAATTTAAAAAGAAAAAATTGTTAATGCACACATTGATTGCTCATTTGAATTTGAATAAGAGCACGCGCCAAAATAAGAAATAATATTTGAAAATCAATAAAAAAAATAGTTAATGAATTATAAGCCAAAATCATGCATCAAAAATTGACCCGATACACGTTTTTATAACGTGTATTGGTCGACCCATGCTTGGGGTGGGTCGACCCACTTATGAGCTGTGTCGACCTAGCTGGAGTATGGGTCGACCCATTTGGGCCAAAGATAACATGGTTTTATATTTCTGATGGTTCAAATTAAATTCTTTTGAATCAGACGGACATTTTCCTTCTGGGCAGCTATAAATAAACTTGCAAGGCCTAGCTTCCAACTTATATTTTCTAAGAGGGCATCAGAGTTCTACCATTTCTTTTCTCCTCCAAACTCTTCAAAAATAAATTACATTTTATATTTAGGATTTACGATTCAAGAATTGGTGGAAAAAAATTCAAGGTGTAGATGCCTAGATCCCCAGATCTATAAATGTGAATTGAAAGAAAATAGAAAGTAAACGCAGATACAAATCAGATCCAAAACTCAGAGCGCAACTCCCAGGTTAGTGGATTTAAATTATATTTTCTTATAATAATATATTATATCGTTTGATTGCTATAAAAATTTATAGTTCTCTTCTTCCTCTTTTTCCTCTTTCTATGTCTTAATATATATAGTTTATGTTGAATTTTGGTTAAGCACAAAATATACATAAACCTGAAACATTGATATTATATATATATATATAATATTGAGTTGTGCACCAAATTTATACGACTAATTAATATATCTTTTTTGTTTGCGCTTATTGGAAAAACCTAGTTTAATTAGAATTATGTACAAAAAAGAATTTGATAATTGTGAGCGCGGCATAATTAATATTATGGATAGTAAATTTGTAGTTAAATGGTAAATCTGAGAATTTCTATGTTAGTTGAAAAGACTATCTTTCATATTTAGAATGGGATGAATATAGGATTTGATGGGATTGAAAAAGGTACATAACTCAATTATATCCAAATTTACTATAACTTTGTAAAAAGGGGAAAATAAGTTAAAAACAGGAAATAATGTATATCAAATAAAATAGGAAGTTAAAAATAACCAAGATTGAATGGTTAGGAAAAAATATTTCCATAGTTTTAGTTGAAAAATAAGTAGAAAATACAATTGTAACAACCTAATAATTCGACTAATTGAATAATTAATTTTTTCATAAGAATTTATAATCTGAAATAAAATTTACACAAAACTAAAACCATAGGTTAACATTTATCCATAGCATTTTATAAGGCTTTTGATAACTTGAAGCCATAGCATTTTAGAAAATGCTATGTTTATCCACCCCCAGGGCATGGACACATTCATACACATGTCTACATGCATGTTACTTTTTTTAGGATGTGAACATGTGTCCCCTTAGGTGTAAGCTTAAGAAGAACCCTCCATTCCAATAAATACATTACTTTCCTTCACCTCTTCATTCATTCCATCCTTCTTCATTTCTTTTCCACTTCTCTACCTACTTTCCACCATTTCTCTACTCCCTTCTCTCCATTCTCTACCTCTACTTCCCTCTCCATTTGTCCTAAAGCCTCCATCCGAGCCTAGTCCACCACACGCCTCAACCTCCCCAAAGCCTACACCACCATACACCCTCGGCCTTCGTCACCACCCCACGCCACACCACATCCACCACCCTAGGCCTACCCTTACACCCTAGGCCAAACCCCTCCTCTCATATATAAAAAAAGTTTTTTTTTGAAAAAAAGATAGAAGAAGCTAGGCGATTCAGAGCACTTACAAGTTAGGCAAGAGCTAGTGTAACACCCTGAATTTTCTGTGACTATTAAAAGAACGACAGAATATTCCTCTTGTTTGTTTTGTCTTGCCTACTTGCTTCACAGTCATTCCTTGTTTTACCAGTTTATGCCTTATCCTAATTACTTTAATAATTATATTGTTAAAGATATTGTACTTGCCAGACTTTATGTTTGACCCCCTTTGCTTTCGCCTCATTTCTTCCTTCCCCCCTTCCAGGTTCTCAGGGTGGGACTAGTGTTAGTGGAGCTTGATTTGGATCTTTCTCTCTCTTTTGGAAGTGCTTGGATTGTTGAAAGTAAAGTTCATCTTATCTCTTTTATGGCTACTTATATTGGGGTTGTGCTTTTTACCTTATGTACTCAGAAAATAATTTATCAAGATGGATATTAAGTGTACTTGGTTTTATTGTTGGTTTTTGATGTTGTTGTAACTAAACTATTTCTCCGCTACAATAAAAGTTGTTTTAAAATTTTCAAGTACCAATATATGTATCTGTCTTGTTATATTCTGTTCTATACACCAATAATACTCCATGAAAGTTAATGCATTCCCTTTGAGAGTGACATTAATGGACGTGGGGTGTTACACGTGGTATCAAAGCTGAAGGTTAACAGAACAGATAAGAGATTTTGAAAAACTGTTTTTCAAAAGCATTTTATAAAGAAATACTTTCAAAAATATGTTTTAAGGAGAATATTTTCAAGAGAAAAGTTTGTTTTAAAAACATAACCCCCAAGAGCCATATATCTTTCCTTCGATTCTCCGTTTTGAATCTCTTCCTCTTTCCTTTTTGAATTTCTTCCTCCACATATAGACGCTTTTTCTAAGATATGTAAGAACTTCCGTACGATAGGCGGAAAACCGCTTCATGGGACTGGGACGTTTGTCAAAGCTAGAAGGAAGCGGAGGACTTGTTGGCATCTTTAAGATAGACGATGGGAGGAAGGTTCAATTAGCTACTTGGTTAATAAAGGACGAAGCCTCATTTTTGGTGGGAGGTCACGAATGGAGAATGTAAAGGAGAGACATGGATAGGACACACGACAAGAAAATAGATCCAAAGAAAGGCGGTAAGGATAACAAGGGGCCAAGAGAAAAGGAAGGGCCACACTTGTGAAATACGATTCGAAACATTTCTGTTGAAAGTTTGGTTTTTCTGTTTGATCATCCTGTTCATACTTTGTTTGATTCTGGCGCTTCACACTCGTTTGTATCTGCTTTGTTAGTTGAAACACTGCACCTAAATACTAGTCTAGTTACGGATCCCATAGTAGTCTCAAATCTTATTGGTGGTTCGGCTCATCTTTCGATGATTTGTCAGGATTTAAGAGTGTTTATCTTGGGCGTTGGGTTTGAATGCAACGCCTTCGTTCTTCGCTTCATGGGCTACGACTTGATTCTAGGCATGGATTGGCTAGCCAGATACGGTGCCATCCTATACTGTGAAAGAAGGGTAGTTAGATTGTTGACTCGTTGTAGAAAGAGCCTTGATATTTATTGTGAACCTAGAGATCCGGCGATGCTTATCTACCCAGAATCTCTCTTGACGTGTCCAATGATGATTTGGAATTTGTTCGTGTGGTCCGTGAATATGGTGGCGTCTTCGGTGGAATTCGGGGTTTACCCTCGAGGCGCGAGATAGACTTTCGTATATACCTTGTAGATAATGCAAAGCCAGTTGCATTACCGGTGCACCACATGGCTCCGAGAGAGAGAAAAGAACTCAGTAAGCAAGTAGAGGAGTTGCTTGAGAAGGGTTTCATAAGAAGAAGCATTTCGGAATGGGGTGCTCTGGTTGTTTTTGCTACAAAGGCTGATGGTTCACCTAGATGGTGCGTGGACTATAGGGAGTTGAATAAGATCACAAAAAAGAACAGACACCCATTGCCAAGGATAGATGATTTATTCGATCAGTTGGTTGGTACTCCGGTTTTCTCGCAGCTGGATTTGGCTACAGGATTTCATCAGCTAAGGGTGGCTGAAGACAGCATAGATAAGGCTGCATTTAGAACTCCTGACGGTTTCTTCATATGGCTCATCATGCCTTTGGGTTTGACGAATGCACCCGCATACTTCGTTGACTTGATGAGTAGGGTGTTTAGGGAGTTTCTAAACAAGTTCATGGTAGTCTTTATGGACGATACCTTGATTTTCTCTAGAAGCGAAGAAGAGCATGCCCTAGATCTTAGGGAAGTCTTAGAGACCCTACGAGTGCATCAACTCAAAGCTATGTTCTCCAAATGTCATTTTTGGAGAAAAGAAGTAAGGTTCTTAGGACACGTGGTCTCTAAGGAAAGGATAGTTGTGGATCCTGCAAAGGTGGTGGCAATCCAAGACTGGAAGATACCTAAGAACACAACAGAAGTAAGAAGCTTTTTAGGGCTGGCTGGTTATTATAGGAAGTGCGTTAAGGACTTCGCGAAGATATCAGCCCCACTTACTTAGTTAACGAAGAAGAACTTGACTTTTTCTTGGGATGTTGACTGTGACGATGTTTCCAACGTTTGAAGAGGATTTTGACGACAACTCCAGTTTTAGTTTTGCCAGATGGAAGTAAGCCATTCACAGTATATACCGGTGCTTGCGGGACAGGGCTTGGAGCAGTTTTCGATGCAAGAGGAAAAGGTGATATGCAAAAAGCGGCAAGTACGAGTATCGCTTATCATCCACATATAGATGGACAGACAGAAAGGGGTGAATAGAATCCTTGAAGATCTTTGGAGGTTATGTATCCTAGATTTTGGAGGGACATGAGAAGATGCAACGGGCTTAGTGGTGTTCACGAAGTGTTTCACGTGTCACATTTGCAGAAGTGTTTACAAGATACCGCGGAAGTAGTAGTGCCGAGCAGGCTTAGAGAAGTAGAAGTGGAGTGAGATGCTCCGATTAGATGAGCCCCTACATGCATCCTTGGATCGGAGGTTATAAAGCTACACAACCGTGAAGTCAAGCTTGTTAAAGTTCAATAGAGTGACACTAAGGAAGACGCGACTTGGGAAACTGAGAGGAAAATACGCGCAGCCTACCCTTTTCTTTTTGAGGGTACCTCCTTGATCTCTTTTTCCATAAGTTTATTCATGCTTATATCTATCTTTTAAGTATATCTCCTCAGTCCTACTCTTTATCCTTAGGTAGAAACCAATGGATGTAAACATGTATTTGAAACATGTTATGATTGATGGTTGCGAGTGGTTGCAAGTGGTTGCTAGTGGTTGCTCGTGGATGCATGTACACACACATTAGGCACTATATCGGCTAAATCACTTTCATATTGCATATAAATATGTGTGTGCATGTTTAAGTTAATGGATGTATAATGGCTGTGTTATCATATGGATGCTGCATTGTGATGAATGGTTGTGCACACATATAGAAGTAATATGTATCGTTAGGATTCCTTCGCATACATAATGGACGCATGGCACTATCATGATTTGCATTAAGGAGGTCAATTGAATCAGTGGACCGCCTAATTTTGCATTGGATAAGGAACATATACACACACTTTTTGCATATGTTCATACGACATTAGAAATCTTGTAAGGACAATGGATGCCTGTGTTTGATGGTTGAGTAGATGGATGATTGGATGGTAGGATATACATTCTTCTTGACTTGAAGATTTCGGGGACGAAATCCTTTAAGGAGGGGAGAATGTAACACCTTGAATTTTCTGTGACTATTAAAAGAATGCCACAATATTCTTCTTGTTTGTTTTGTCTTGCCCACTTGCTTCACAATCATTCCTTGTTTTACCAGTTTATGCCTTATCATAATTACTTTAATAATTATATTGTTAAAGTTATTGTACTCGCCAGACTTTATGTCTGACCCCCTTTGTTTTCGCCTCTTTTCTTCCTTCCCTCCCCCCCAGGTTCTCAGGGCGGGACTAGTGCTAGTGGAGCCTGATTTGGATCTTTCTCTCTCTTTTGGAAGTGCTTGGATTGCTGAAAGTAAAGTTCAGCTTATCTCTTTTATGGCTACTTATGTTGGGGTTATACTTTTTACCTTATGTACTCAGAAAATAATTTGTCAAGATGGATATTAAGTGTACTTGGTTTTATTGTTGGTTTTTGATGTTGTTGTAACCAAACTATTTCTCCGCTGCAATAAAAGTTGTTTTAAAATTTTCAAGTACCAATATATGTATCTATCTTGTTATATTCTGTTCTATACACCAATAATACTCCATGAAAGTTAGTGCATTCCCTTTGGGAGTGACATTAATGGACGTGGGGTATTAAAGCTAGGATGTCCTACAGTAAAGTTAGAGGGAGTGGAATGCCTTGGTGAGAAACTCTATACTTATATTTGTTTTATATGGTTGATATGTTTGCTGTGAAATTATAATTAATTGCTTGGTCATGGAACATAAGCATTAATTACTGTAACACATATTATAAATACTGCGATATGGACTAATGGTTGCAATGAATGTTATTGTGGTTGCTATTAGTGATAATATGACACACTTCACATATTATACCCAAATATATGGAATTATATACGTATTGGTTAAATCCCATCCCAACTAGAAAATATAATGAATATTTGATTCATTTAAGTGAAAATAAGGCAAGAAAATAAAAGTTGGAATTTTATATCTAAAATTAGATAGAAATGAAATTAGAGTGATTACAAAAAACTTTTGTAAAGATGAAAATCAATCTGAAAGAGAATTTGATATAGAATGGGATGTTCAATTTCAAAGTGAATAGTAAAATCGATTTGAAATAGAGAATTTGAAATTGAATTTGAATTAGCTATGTAAGCGATGTTTTAAACTCAAATTGAAGGTCCTAATAAGTTTATATTATGTCCAATTTAAGATTTGGGAAGTTAGGATTTGAAAACGTTAATTGTTGAAAAATATTAATATAATAATGATATAATATTCAATTATAATAAATAACAAGTGTGTGAACCGTGCTACGCATACGGGCAGTTGAGTTAGAAAGATCGTTTAAGGTGTATAATTATTTATTAGGGTTTGTAGTTGCGTCTTTAATTGCTTACACCAGATATAATACAAATTATGGGATTGTATGAGTTTCGGTAAAATGAAATGTCATGTCTTTGCATTTTTTGTATGGTATGATACATAGTGATTACAGATGTTAATGCGAATCTCATTCTACTTTTCAAATTTAGTCTCACGAATGGTACGGTATAAATGTGTGCACAGCTTCATGCATATGATTAGCCTACTCAATTTCTTATATATATATATATATATATATATATATATATAGTATTAGTCATCTGTTGTAGCAATGATGATCAGTTATTATAGATAAAATATAGTACTTAATAATTATTTTGTATATTCTGTGTTATATACTTTTACTCATTAACCATAGTTGTACGTACCATAGTAAAGACGTGTTTTGTAAAAATATGACTGAAAAACCGAATGCGTAGAGCAAGTTGGTTGGTTCTTAAAATTACATCTTAAGTTACGTAACCAATAAGATTTAGATGAATAGCTACGGGAAGGGAGCTTCCTAACTAACATGAACTGTTCACAAATACGAATAAACTGGGATTCGCTAGCTAGTTATTGGTTTACCACTTTACCCTAAATCCTTTACCCATAAAAAAAGGTAAATGTTTGTATATAAATGAGGAATTAGGCTTAGAAATATTGGTACGAATTACCGCAAATCAATCAGATCCATTGAATCCAGAGCTACCTATTAATTTGCCCCGTCTATCTGAGATTTGAATAATTTGTACCCTGAATTTTCAGGAGCTGCAGCACTGTTCAGTTGTGTTCACTTTGCGATATGATACGACTTACCAAAGGAGAAAAACAATAGTTATTGCAAAGTCCTAGTTTATATCATGAAACTTAGACTTGAAGTAAATGAAGAGGATGCGCATACACACTTTGACAAAATACATACACAGATTTGATAAGTCACCATGAAATTTTAAATAAAATTATAGATATGACAGAGACAAAGATGCAAACCTTGAATGACAAAAAAAGGGGGTTACATAAACATTCAGTAAAATAACGCAGTGAGTAAAACTCTATACGTTGTTTCACTTCTCATTCTAACACAGATACAAATTTACTATGGACATATTGTATCCTTTACTACACTAATATGGATACAAAATTTTATTTCTACAAATGTATGCTATTGTTATCAATTTACTCCAAAAACCCTTTTAGCATTGTGCCGACCAACTTCTCAACTTTGCCTTTGCCAACGACTTATGGGGTGGACAAAGAGGCTTTCTAGACTATTGATGGACTATTGCATGCAAGCTGGTTATGATGTAATTGATTCCTACAAATAATATGAACCAAATTGTCAGTATAGACCTGATCCTAATTTGTAATAACAGTAAAAGTTACATGTAAGAATTGATGAAGAACCAACATCCAAACGCTAAATGGAACCTATATATTATATGATATGCAAATTCATAAAACAAACATTTTTCATGCACCAAAAGTTATATAGATGTATCATTATAAGTGCAACCGGCAAAAACATGCCAGGTGAGATGACTCAATAACCTAGCAAGCGAAAGAGCATAAGCATAGTAAAAAAGTTTATTGCCTAAGACACAAACATCGAAGACATAAGTACACGCTTTATCTTATACAATCTTAAGTCGGATTTCTAACCTTGGGGGTAAAGGAAGGATGGTACAGTGTTTATTTTGATGAAAAATTCTATATTGAATTTTTTTTGATTAAAGTATCATTTATACTATGACCTTCAAAATAACATAGCAGCTAACATCATTTTATGCTATCGTCTTATTCTTCTACCGGATACATTTTTGGCAACCCATATAGCTTATGGTTCGAAGAATATGGACCTTGAGCATCAACCAAACAAAGAATACAAAGGAACTTGGTTGGATGTGAATATGGTTTTGTCTATTTACATGTACTACTTGTAAACAAAGGTTGACGTGTGTTTATAATAATTATTGGCATGGAACATCGTCAAATAAATATGTTTTGATAGCATTGGACTCTGCACCATTTATTGAAATGAAATAGTAAACTATAAAATAGAAACACTCTCATTAAAGGTGGATAAAAAACATATGCACTGGATAGATCAGTAAAAACAGAAAAAGTAATAGTAAATTAAAAATAAAAATACTTATGCTTGTGGTAAAAAAAGATAAATATGAAATAGAAAGATCAATATAAACCTCCAACATACTGAACGACCACAGGCAACGACTACTCCCATTACCTAATTCGCATCACTTAGATTTTCGTTGTGTGAGATAATCAACCGAGGCAATACATCATTTCATTGGGGAAAAAATCAAATAGAAATAACAATCAAGAAAAGAACCCATAAACCATGGAATCAAAAGTAACAAAAAATAAGTTGGAAAATTGATAAAATATCACAATAAAAAAAAAAGTTTGGGTGCACAATAATATAAAAGAAAATAAATAAATTAAATACTTGTATGATAACAAAACATGAAATCGTAACCAGTACTGATACAATATTATACCTTGAAGTAGGAAGTGAAAGTAGAAGATTGTAAGACATTATTTACTACAGCAGTTAGAAAACAATTTTCTGTAAACTCTTCTAAAATACTTCTATAATCTACATATCCATATACACATAGATATAGAGACCACAATTTCTATGCAGTTAATTTTTTTTAATGAAAAATAAGGTCTGGTTTAACATTGGTTAATTTGAAAGGTTGCTATAGCTGAAAGAAATCTGATAGAATGAGTTATTTTACTTAACATTATTATAGAATCAAGCGAAACTGAAAATCAAAGAAATAATTTACATGAGATTCCAGCAAATGATTCACTGCATTGCAATATATGTGGAAGCAATGATGCTCTAGCAAATGATTCACAAAAAAATAGAAGAAACTAAAATATAAAGGAAAAATTACCTAATAATGAAAAAGCTTCGTATGGAAAAAGTAAGATCACAATATTGCATTTTAACACCCATGGTTAACCAAATCGATTCTTGTACCCAAACATGTGTAATCCAAAGTTCATCCAACTATGACCAATGCAAGGACGCATCTTAGGTCAGTTTGTTACTTGCAAAATGAAAATATATGTTTGAGAACTCTATGTGATTACCAATAAATGAAGAATCATTAAATAATTATATAAATAAAGCCAAATATAGGTATGAAATAGTAAGTAAGAATGGATAATTAGTCAGACTACAGTAGCAAAATTTACTTGGTAATTATTGATTTATCTTTTCCAGAAAATGCTAGTTAGCTGAGTATTTTATTTACCACACAGAAAATTATACACATAAATTTATTGCTTTTTCTTAAAAGTAAAAGAAAAATAATAATGAGAAAATTGTAATTTGAGAGACAATAATCCAAGAAATGAATAATTGGCAAAGATTTGAAAAGAAGCAACAACTGAAAAGAACTTTAGGTCGTGTTAGGACAAAGAGTTAGAAAAGAGGATATGTAAAAGAAGCTGGAAAGGATAAGAGCGAAGCTAAAGTAGAACGAAAAAGAAAAGAAAATAGTATAGATGATGCTAATATCAATATATATATATATATATATATATATATATATATATAATTGAAGATCATATGCAAGTATGAGATTTTATGCATGGTTCCGCTTTGGTCGGATTACCATTTTGGTTAATAGGTCCAAAACAATCTTATATTCGAATTTGTCAAAGAAAAGTTTGATGGAAGAATGATATATATAAATATAGCTTTACAAAAAATAGCATATACAGTTGTGAAAGAATAGCAATTCTATCCTTGTGCTAAAGATAATAGATTTTAAAGCTTAATTTGAGCCAAACTAATTAAAAGAATCCATGATAATCCCTAAAAAAGTAATTTTTGTAGGGTGGTTTGATTCTATATGATTAAGATAGTAGCAAGCACGTCAACCCCCAAACATATTAATGGGACACTATTTAGAAACCTTTCCAGATGTGCGGCGTTCTCTTGCCAACATTAAGTCGGTACACAAAAAGAAAGATGGTACCAATAATATATCGATTTGTTAGATAAGATATACAATATGGAAGAGATCAAAAAATGAAGATATCCACCATCTTACAATCAAATTACATTTTATTTTGTTTTACCATTCCCGGAATGCTCCTATCATGATCATCATTAGCATTTTTATGCAACTACGTTAACGTGCAAGTTTTTAAGCAGAAGATTATCTCATAACCATGAAAAGTCAACTTATAACCACATAATTTCAATAATTTGAATTTGACAATTAAAAAATATTTGCAAGATTGTAGAAAATGTAAATAAATCGACAAATGTACGTTTACCGCTAATATGTACAAAAAAATATCATTTTACGAAGCGTGTAATATAAAAGTGTCATTTATTTTGTCACTCTCATTTCCTTTGTTTGTAAATCAGCGAATTAGTTGAACAAAATTTAAACTACTTGTTCTGACAAAACTAAGTTAGGAAGAAAGGAGGAAAAAAAACTAAGATGACCTAAAAGGGGGTAACAACAGATTGCCAAATTATGTTGCACAATCACACAGATTTTAATGAAAAAAAATACCAAATTACTGAGCTTAGAAAACCCTATTTGCCAAGCAAGTCAGATCTGTGGTATTATATATATATATATATATATATATATATATATATATATATAAAGAGAGAGAGAGAGAGAGTGAGGGCCCGTAGTAGGATCAATTGATCTACGATTTTGAAATTGGGAAAGAGGAAATGAGGAAAGAGGGTAAATATGATGGAATTGGAATGAAATTTAAATAGCAGAAGCGGTTACGAACAAATGGGAATACAATATAAATTTTGGCATTTAGAAAAGAGGACATATGTCAGCATACAAATAGCTTGATTTCTCCTTTCCTATTTAAGTAAAGTAATAGATTTAAATTGAGTTCACATTTTAATACCACGGTATTTAAAAGCTGTAAAATGGCCAAAAACACTGAAATATATGAATTCAAAGTGATGAACCCGATCTATTATGCGATGATAATGTAATAAAAGATAAAAACAACCTGATCATATTTGATATCAATTATACATGGAACACTATTTTATGATACTACCAAACAACTTGAAAAGTACAGTTTTATTTCACTCATTCATAGCTTAGTAATACGTATATTTAATATCCTCTTCTTTAATAATACTCATCGGAAAAAATATGTAAAATGTTTTTGGCTGATATAAACTCGAATTCATTTTTATGTAAGAATGAGAAACTTAAGTTTGATACGTACGAGAAAAATACTGTCGTCGCTCCCAAGTAGTATCGTGTACCTAAACAGGGATAGGTACTCAACGCCCCAAATGAATCTCGGCCACGTCGGAAAAAGAAAAATAAGGCCGCTTTGTGATGTTTAACTACAAAGCCAGCTATAAGGATGTGTAATAAAAGATGCAATGTATTTCATCTTGGAAATTGCAAGAAAAATGACAAAGCACGGTCTAAAACATGTGTTTGGAATGATTTTAAACTGTCAATTGGAAAGTAGTCATAAAATATGGAAACGCGATGTATAATCATAAAAGTAGAGGTACCTAATATTCATGGAAGTGTTTCTTTAAAAAAAATTGTACAGGTTCATTCCGACAACCGTATTACACACTTCATTTGGAAACAACTAAGAAATTGATAAGTGGTTGATATGAAGTAAAATTATAGAATTATTATTAATCAACTAAAATTGTGAAAATAATATTAATAGAAATAAAAATTTAGGTAAATATTTTAAGTTGACATGGGCCTAACCTAAAATTTAAAACATAGCATGATTATTTTTTTGACACAAGTTAACCTTTAAATTTGTTGTATCAGTGAAATAAAACAAACAATGCAAATAATTATACCAAATCCTGAAAGATCTAACCATAAAGAAATATAAACTATTTAGTTGCTCCTCCATCATTATCTAATGTATGCATATCGATATAAGATTTAAATTAATAATTGTTCCATTAATATTCTCACTACCGATGATTAAGATGCATGCAAAAATAATATTTGGTTTGATTATTAATGTATCAAAGTATGGATTTGACAACGCAGAAGCAAGCATATTTACCGAAACAACAATAAATAGTTAAAAAAAGGCTGAAACATAGTTTTTTTTGGATCCAGTCTAAATTGCATAATAATAGAAACATAAACCAGAGATGGTTCATAAACCAAGATATGGTTACTGGAAGAAGAAATAGAATTCGGTTCGTTGTCCATGAGCCTTGTGTGGTTGTAACCATGCAATGCACAAAAAGATATTGTTCGATAATAGAAAACATATTAATAAATTGTATTGTATGTTAAATAGAGAAAAGTATGAATTATTAAAGTAAAATTGCATGAACGTTAGTGCTAGTAATATATGAAATAACTAAATTTTTGGTCAAGTTATTAGATAATACAAATGTGATTTACACATAAGACCGTAAGAGAAGAAAATTACCATGTAGCAAGCAAATAGTGATTTTAATCGTAAAGGATATTATTCCCCTGTTACCACCATATGTCCTAATGCTTTATTAGTAAATTAAATATTAAAGCAACATATGCGCAAAAAAATAATTCACAAAACTATACATACAAAAAGGATAAATTAGAATTTGAATTGAAAAATTGAAACCGGACAAATAATGCCAACCAAACAACTTATATATAAAATTAAGCTACAATAAAGTAAAAAATATATTGTTAAATGTATTAATTTATGACATCAATGCTAGATAGTTAAACAAAATTAGCACTTTAAAAACTGGTTGCAATCTATTTTATCAGCAAACCGAGATTTCAATTGCTTACCAAAGATTAATGCACGATCAGTTTTGAATGATCAACAAATTAAACAAAACTTTAATATTTAATTCTGCAAATTATTTAACTATGTTAGTTGATGATTTATCAAACCATTATAACTAAAAAAACATTCCATGCCTGACCGATTCAAATAATGATATAGGCATGAACGTAAATACATGGCTACCTATACAAAGATAGTTGTACAAACTGAAAATCATTAATTGACTTAGTTTACAATAAGAATAACATTCTGTAAACAGAAATGAATACAAACATAAAAATTGGTTTAAACTTCACGTCAAATGGTTATATTAAATTATTACTTATCAACGTGAAGTTCGATATAAATCAAAAGAATGTGGAATCCAGTTTTATCTAACAATAACATAAAGGACGTACCATTTTTTTACAATGCTGTAGTTATGGAAAATAATAGATGAGTAGATAGAATTTGCACATGAGCGGGGAACTTCCTCTCTCATTTGCTAGCTATTGAACTATGATTGCAGAGAACCATAGTTCGACGATAGGTGGAAGGCATGCACAATTCCCTGAAATTAGGTAGAACGCTAATTAGTTAACATAACAGTAGTACATCAACTAAGTTGATGAAAGAAAAAGCGTAATAGTTTGAATTGACACGAAGTTGCATGAAATGATACTGAGTTCAACAAAATTATATTTTTGTGGATATCATTCAAAAAATTGGACCCCAGCTTCATAGAAGGTAAATGAAATGCAATCCATCAAAATAAGTTAAAGTGACAATTTAATCTAATGGGAAATGCAAGCAACTAGACGTAGGTACAATAGGTCCTACTAATTGGCCATGAAATTAAGGTGATCAATAAAATGTAAATAAATTTAATTTGAACCTATATTGCAGGTTGATCGTCCGATCTGTGAACCACTGGATTTACCGAGTACGATATGCTAGCATCTGTGCATGTAAGTGGGACTAATTGCATATCCTCAAATGTATGCATAACATTGAAGTATTAAATGTTAAAGCATTTAAATTTAGTGCAACCCCGCATCTTATTATTAGAATGTATGAAAAAAAATTTGCGTGGATGTTAATGTATAGGCAGTTAATTTGGGCTGAAACAATGTTTGTAAACAGAGTAAACAAACTATTCCCATCAAGCATCAGCATGATATGAGTAGATCAGCCATGTGTACTGTGATTTGTTCTTAATATGATTTAACAGGCTTTAATTGTTCGATGTTTGCTATGAATAGAAGTTTTTACATAGTTGATATGTGAAGCAACTTAGTCGTAAATTAAAATTTATTGGTACAGTAGATTATCAGCCTATCCACCAAAACAAACCCTAACAATTACCCATTCCAATTTATGAACAATTTTTAATTTAAAACACAAAGCAAGTATGGCATACAGAAGGAATAAAAATAGATCATGAAATTATGTTGTACCAAACAGCGTACATCTAATACCATCAAAATTTGTATAGAATCCTAGATTGTAATTGCAAATGTAAAAAATTACTAACCTTACGAAACCGTAGTTCCCGAATTTACTGATTTTATGATTGAACCGATGGCAATAGACCATGAGTGCAGAGACTGACGAGGTACAAATAAACGGTACATGGAGAAGGAGAGATAGAGGGATGTCGTTTCAGGGTACGCAGATCTACGGTTATGAATTGGAAGGTGAGGGCAGATGAGAAAAAAGGGGATATGATGGAATGAAATAATGTGGACGCCGACGGATGATTGAACCGATGGCTATACATCAGAAGTAGAGACGTTAGAAATAATCGGTACAGGAAGAAGAAGAGAAAGAGGGGAATCAGTTTAGGGTTCGGTAATCAGCGGTAATGAAATTTGGGAAGATGATGGAAAATGAGAAATTGGGAATTGAAGGAAGGAAATGAAGTGAATGGCAATTACGCACGGATAATGTAATTCGGAAATAGGACACGTGTTGTGATATAAATTGTTTGGTTTCTGCTATCCAGTATAAGTAATAGATAGATGGGATTAAAAGTCAAAATAATGGAAATATTGATTTGAAATGAAGCCATATATGTTTTAAATTGTTTATAAAGCATATTGAAAGTAAATCAGACTGATTTCAATATGAAATTGAAATATGGTTAGAATAGAGATAGCCACACTACGATAGTTCGCGAATTTCGACCATTAACTTTAAACGAATGTACAAAATGCAAATTAAATCATATTTTCTTGAAATGAAAAAAATTGTTTTTAAATGATATTTATTTTCAAATGAAAAAGAAAATTTGAGATTTCAATACAGAGATTTTGAATTATGTTCAAATCAAATTTAAATAAATATCGCGACATTGTAGTTCAGTGACCAAATTGGGAAATCTTTAGAAACAACTATTTTTAAATTATTAAAAATAATAAAAAATATGATAAATCATAATAAATGATTTGTATTAAAAATATGAAGTTAATAATGAAATGGTTAATAAAATCAAACAAGCCGATTTATGCTATTTAGCAACGCTTTTTCAACAACATTGAGATTAAAGGTTTTAAACCTAACGATTCTTATTCAAAACTTTGGTAAACATTTCAAAATGATAAATGATGTATTTTAATGATAATTTGGAAGTTCAAACATTTAACAAATTTAAAAGGAAGGTAATTTATCAGATAAGACGGTGGAAACTTATTTAAAATCCTATATACCCATATTGTTTTAAAATAACGTTTATTACTTGGAAAACTGAAAAGATGGGGATCATATTTCTATCTGAAAACCATTTTGAATAATAATACAATGTAATGGAGAAAATGAAGAAGATGCCGATAGAAGACCGGAAATCTTCACATCAAAAGGACTACCTGTTGATTTTCTCTTCACTGAGTTGCTCCAGAATATAGATTACCCTATTTAGCGGTAAATCCTAACGTATTTGAAGAATTCCAAAATTACAAGGGATTCTCTCATTTATTGGACGAGTAACACCGCGCCTTCGGTTTCGTTCAGTCCTAGAACGAACTTGTATGGATTGTATGTCCAACATTGTATTTTATGGCATAACAATTTATCTTTACTAAATATATAGCTATTTGGTGGTGGAGTTACTATTCTCTTTGCTTAGCACCCTTCTCTGAGACGTACGAGCTCAGAGATTATATATTGGTAGGCATCAGTTATATAAATAAGTTGGCAATGTGTCTTGCTAAGTGAAATGAGCTATGGATGAACAAAGCAAGGCCTTTATGTAAAGCATAACTTAGTGTAATGTGACTTCTTCAGGCCTCACATCCCGTGAATGACCGAAACAGGATAGATGCAGCAAGATTTAGTTATTCACTTCCATTAGGGTATGATTATTTCCTTCTAGATAAAAGGTGTACCATGGTATGGTGCCCAAGTATTTTACTTATGTGGAAAATTCTACTTTATGTGGATGATGGAAGGAGCATGCTTGGTAAAGGTCGATTATGACTAGGGGATGACATACTCAGGAGTGCTCTAAGTAATCTAGTAACGGGGATAACCTATTTTTGTGTATCAGGATGGATAAGGAAGATCCTTTGCCTGGACATTATTGAAAATCCGAAAAACTCCACTATGAGCCTTTACGGTTTTAGTTGTATAACCTGTTAGGGAATGGGAAGGCGTCAGCATAATATAATGGTACCTATGTTGGCTAAGATTAATAGGTTTATCTACGAAATGATTTTTAATACTGTGCACTAATAATAATACCAAATGATTTTATGTATCAAAGGCATTTTTAATTATCATATGGAGAAACCTCACTCAATGTGTGCATTTCATTGTGTGTGTGTGTGTGGAGAAACCTTATGGTAGCTTCATTTTCCCAAAAAATATACGATTTTCTGCACAAAACAAATATTTGGAGTTTCTCACACCAGTCCCTTGACTGACCCAGAGTTTAATGTTTCCTTTCTAAACTCTGGGTGCCCTTAATTTTCCACTAAATAGCCTAATAGTCAGGTTATCAGTATAAGCACTGGGAGCTATAATAGAAGCATTCTGGATTGGAGCTTGAAATGAAGATGAAGCATTTTGGGATTGATCACCCATTGAAATCTTCAGTATTTCCACTGTTCATTTTAGTATTATGTAACCGGACATGTATTGACTATGATCTTTCACTTATGTAAACTTTATGTATCCTATGTAAATTATATTATATCAATAAAGAGAGTTGTTTCTATTCTATTGATATCAAAAATGGTACCAACACCCCAAAAACTATCAACACTTCAAATAATAATTAAACACAAAGCTAGAAATAGAAAAGGCGAGGGAAGATAAAGTGCACACGGTTTTAGAGTGGTTCGACCTAGCAATGGCCTAAGTCCACTATGGAGGAAGCTTTTATAATCATCATCATAGCAATTACAATGTACATAGCTCTCAAATTCATATACATCCTCTATCTTTTACAAGTAATTCCTTATATCCACTTAGATCCACCAAGAAACAACCCATTTTGTCTAAGTATGATGAGAATTGCCGAAGATCTACAATCTCAACTTTGGTGGATTCCATGGATGATTTGATGGAGAAACTTGGTTAGAAAAGGTGTAATGGCGGTTGAAATGATGTTGAATAGTAGAGAGAAAAATTTAGCAGCACTTCATGGAGCAAGGAATCGATTCCCTAAATGTATGGAAGCCATGGGGTATTTATAGGTGAAGTCCAAATGAAGTGGTGAGCTGAAACTCATATATACAGGCTACAAGTCGTTAGTTCGGTAATTATGAGAATGCCACTGCCAGTTGTTGCCAATTGTTGCCAGCTGTTGCTAGCTGTCCATCTAAACGATCAGAGTATGCTCGACCGACAGGTGGATGCTCGACCTAGGAGACTGCCCAACCAGCCCTGTGCTTGACCAGAGGAACGTGCGACCGACCGGAATAGTGCATGACTCCTTGTTTGACCATGCTTGAATGCTCGACCGACCTTGGTGATGCTCGACCCATATCATTGCACGAACCATGTACTGCTCGACCCAATCCGATGTGCGACCGTAGGCTTTGCCAATAACCAAACAAGTAGCCTGATCGATCCCTGTAGCGTGCAACCCCCTTTTGCTCGACCCTTGCCCGTGAACGACCCATATAGATGTGCGACCCATATAGATGATCGATCCTTACTTGTTTCCATTGACCGAACCATAAGTTTTATTTAAGTTTAATTTATCAATGTTTGCATGATTTTATGGATAAACACTTGCCCCTCAAAGTTTATAATTTTTGATATGTAAAAAATTACAGGCTTTGAAATGAATAGATATATCACCACTGGATAGATTAAACCTGGCTTTTTCATGGGACGATCGCATGTAGATGTAAACGGGTCAAGCTCATTCTTATCACTACGGGTCGCTCAAGCCCATTGCTCGGTCAGGCCTATGGTGTCCGTCAGGCCCATTGACTTCCTTTATATTAGCTTTCAACCCTCACTTCCGCACTCCATTCCTTTTTACCTAAAGAAACCAATTTAATGGCATTTGTGTCATTTCTCTGAAGGATCTTGCATCGCAATCTGCAACTGATTCCAAGCTCCAGCCAAATCAGCTCATCGATCACCATCAACTTCAAATCCACCAGTCGCGCTCGGTCTCCCCAACAAAACTCGATCAATTTCGAATCAAATTGGAGTAATCTTCTTTGAACTGAAGCGCTTCACTAAACAGAGGTGATTTTCTCTTTAATTTCTCATTGATTTACCTTGTAGATATCTAGGGTTTTGAAAATAATTGTTTTGGGTACGGTTCGAATTTGAATTGAATTTTTGGAGATGTAATTGTCGGAATTTGGAATGGATTTGATTGAATTGGGGTTAAAGATGTGTACATGAGAATTTGAGGAATTTTGAATCATACATGATCCCCTAAGTTTTAATTTGAATTCGACGCACATAAGGTGTTCGACTATTTTCTTGTGACATGAAACCTTATTCACTTTGCTGATTTTTTTATACATTTGAACTTGACTGTCTTTCAATTTATGTTTCAGCTTCAGAAATACAGTTCCAATTAAAGTTGACGGTGTAGTTTTCTGAATTTTGACTTTGATGATTAAACTTGGATGCGTGATCACTTTCACTAATTGTGTATGCTGAATGGACACTTAATGCAGCGATTCTTCATGTCAATTCACTGTTTCAACTTGGTCTTGCATACAAATCGGCATTTGAACTCATATTTTTTGTAGCACCATGCTTTGTTTTTACCGATTATATTTTGCTTGTAAGCAATCTCTAGACTTTGTACATTTTAGCCATTGTCATAGTGACTTTTGCCTTGAACACTGCTTGCCTTTTGTTGTCTGCGAACTTGAGTTGGAATTCAATCACATTTGCATAGTGACGTAGTTCTGATCGTTGGGAAGCCTCTGACACAATTCTACAATCCCTCATTATGTCTTCTCAAGCTAGTCATGCTTGACCCTATATTGGCTCGAGCATGCTTGACCCATATGGGGTCGGTTATGCTCGACCCAACATTGGCTTGAGCATGCTTGACCCATATAGGGTTGGTCATGCTCGACCCAATATTGGCTTTAGCATGCTCGACTCCTATTGGAGTCGGTCATGCTTGATCCAGTATGGGTTTGAGCACACTTGACCCATATGGGGGTCAATCATGCTCGACCCAGCCTGGGTTCGAGCCTGCCCGACCCATATTGGGTCGATGTAATCACATTATTTAATGATTTTATTTTATTTAGGGCCTTTACTGACTATTGGTTTTTCTTACACTGCTTAACCAGCAACAACTATAACACTTGCACATCTTTGAGCTATTATTTTGCTGTTGACCACTCACATCAATAGCAGATTAGCTTAAAAAGTTAAGAATAAACATGCAGTGTAACTTATGATTTAGACTGAATGACACATTTGCATAGAAGTGTTTTTATTTGATCATTTATAGTTGGATTAAACACTCCCTGCATGAATATGGTCATTCTAGAATCAACTGTTAATGATACTTGGAATTAGTTAATCAATACACGTTGATCATGAATCCCAAGCCTCGCATTTGTGATAACACATATAATTATGCATATCGTTCCCTTTGAACTAGGAAGCATGTACCTGCGATTTATTTTCAAATATAGCTATTTGTGTGTAGAAATGGTTACTAGACAGCAATCACGCCAAAATCCCGAGGAAGCTACTATGTTTAGTAAAGTTAGAACCTCTGCTGAAACTACGTTGGCTATTAACCCTGGAGTGAAGGTTAGTTTGGATTTTCCTCAACCCCGATCCCTTGCCAATGCACCTCTCAAAAGGTATGAAACAACTCTTTCTTTTAGTTCATATCAACAAATGTGCAAACAATCTGGAATCTCATAAAAGGATGAAGCCAAATTCCCGAGGAAGGACATTGCCCACCTTCCACCTACTGGGTATGTTACGGTTAATCGTCATATGCTACTAAGAAGAGCAGTTCCTCCCTTCAATCCTTACATAAAATCAATCCTTCGGCACTTGGCTATTGCCCCGTACCAATTGCACCCGAATGGTTATTTCATTTTAATGGGATTTTATGTACTTTTTATGAGGGTCAAACAGCACGCTCCTACGTTTCAAGAGACTTGTTCTTTGTATTCTTTTAAAAGGAGGAAGAAGGATCATGCGTCAATTATTTCTGTTGAAAGTCAGGGCTCCAAGATTATTATTGATCTGGTAGAGAGTGTTCGAGGATTTCCTAATCAATATTTCTTCTTCTGGTGCCTTGAAATTTTTTACGGCCAATGGATGGAAGGAGGTGAATATATTAACTTAGAATCTTTTATTTCTTTTTCCTTCTAAATTTCAATCCTCAAACCTATCTTTATTTTATAGAAGTTCATTCTAATCAAGATACTGCCTTTGATCAAGCTCTTCTCGATTCTATAAAGGCTGTTAGTGAGAATGAACAGAGTAGAAATTCTTGGTTATAGAAGGATTCCTCCGCCGATGTCATCCGTTTCATCCTTCACAATCTCTTGCAATAAATTCAGTTGATAAGAAAGATACCGCTAGCAAATCTCCATCTAAGAAAGGTCATCTAAAGAAGTGCCCCGACCCTGCGGGAAGCAGTAAGACACCTACCAAGTCTAAATTGGCTCCTATCGAGGAAGAGGTGTTCAAATAGCGCGAGGGTAAGAGTCTTATGACTTTGTTTGAATAAATCGAGAAGGAAGGTACTATTTTGGGTCCTATGGAGGAAACCGAACAGGTTAAGGAGGATGAAACTACTTCGAAAACCGTTTCGGAGCCAATGAAGGAGAATGAGCAGTCTGGAGAGGCTGGAGTTACTTCTAAGGAAAATTTAGGTATTGTGAAATTTGACGAGAATCTCATTATTCAAGATAGTCAAGGAGAAAGTATCCCAGACACTTTTAGGAATCTAGGTGACCTTAGCTCGGCTAAAGATCTTATCCAGAGTGATATTATGACTTCAGATCCGACAACATCACTCGCTAAGGCTAAGACATATTCATGTCAAAATACTCCAAACTGGGAAAACGCCCGCGGACATAGGGCTTTATTTAGATGTTCCTCTTAAGATTGGTTCATTATATTAGCAAATATTTCTCTTGCGCTATACTTTCAATGCATTGCATAAACCTTTTAAATTTGCTTCAGTACTTTCCAATTTGAGTAATGAAACTTTGCTTTGCCCTTTTTCCAAGTTTAGAAATGAGTCACTCATTCACGAAGAATTTTGAACAGAGCAACAAATTGTAACACCACACATCCGTTAAGGTCACTCACAAAGGGAATGCCTTAACTTCAATGGAGTATTATAGGTACTGGAACAGAAATATTACAAGACAGACATATATAAAACAGAGGAAAGCAAAGTAGAAGTACTTCAAATCTTATTAAATATAATTGTTTACAATAAAAGCCCATCAACTTCCAATACCCAATTACATAGCTAAAATATCTGTCTTGCTCAAAAACAAAGAAGCATAAAAATAAACTGTAGTATTCCCCAAAAAAGCAAAGCAAGCCATAGTCAAGAGAAATCCAAGCCGTACATGAAAGAGCCTTAGAGCTTGATAAGATCCGAACTAAGCTGTATTCCCACCCTGTGAACCTGAGGGGGGAACGGAAGAAAAAGAGGCGAAACAAAACGGGTCAGTCATAAAGACTGAGTAAGTCCTAGTGACTTTCAGCATAAAAATAGGTAAAGATAACATGGCATGAATAAACTGAAAATAAACGTAAGCATGATGACAAGATAAGCTATAGGCACGATAACTAAGAATAACATCATATGACTTTTGTCATGCATAACATTGCGAGGTTCCCATTCAAGATGAACTAAGTATAATTTCGCAAGATCGCAAGATTTCTCTGCTTCATCGTTAAAATATTTCTATGATGTCTATTTGCTCTGCACCACCTAACTAGTGTCCCAACTAGTAATCTACATAAAATGATAAAATCATAACGTGATCCCAATCCCCGAAATTAAGGTTGCTTTCACGTGTACATCTATTATTTATTACCTAGATCTAATCTAGGGTTTTCTATCGAGCGCTTCCTAGATTCAACCAGGATTTATGCCACCTAGGTCCAACCTAGGGATTATGCTACCTATTGAACGCTTCTCGGATTTAGGGTTTATGCCACCTAGGTCCAACCTAGGGATTATGCTACCTATGTGTGTCATACGCCCCCCAATGATTGTAGATACCTATGCTGGTCCCACCATGGGGTGTATCAAGACCCATGGTGGTGGCCCGACGCAATTCTAGAATACACAGGTTATACTACTGGTGCCCCCAGTGCCCTGTTTGTTTGCTCCGAAGTGTGTGCACGCCCACACTTCGTTAGAACCTACACTGTTGCACCAACCGCCGTCGCTTTGACCGCTTACAATGAAACGACCCGAAATCCCCCTTACGGGAAATCCCGGATTGAGTCGAGAACAAGCCATAATAGAACGCAGACGGAAGAACATTTCATTGTATATTACAACAATTCCATCAGAAGACAAGAATATACAGAGTATAAATAAATATTACACAATAGACAAATATCAGAGATTACAATACATTACATAGCAACGGAAAATAATACAATACACAACTGAAGGAGATATACGGATACAAAGCTTTCCGGATATCATTCTAGCTGTAAACCAGGACCCTGTGAATATAAATCTGCAAAACCGAAACTACTAGCTGCCCATGTCAAAATAAGGGCACCCAGAGTTTAGGTTAAAACAATTAAACTCCAGGTCAGTCATGGGACTGGTGTGAGAACTAAAACAGTTATAAATCTTTATTTTAAAGATAGGTAAATCAAGGGACCACGCCGTATAACATGAAACGGGTTTCCTCCCAAGAATACCAGTGCATAAAACAAACAGCGCAATGCTAAATAAAGAAAAATGAAGCTATTATAAGACCCAGGTCCTATCACACAATGCAACGCAAGCCGGGGGATAGGGTTTTCCCTTATAATAGCCAAACATGCTTAGTACGTTTAAAACAAATCATTTGATACTATTTTAAGTGCATAGTGTGTAAAACAACTACAAATCATAAGTATCAATCATAGACGGCATGGGTACCATATATCATGTCACCACACTAGGCTCTACAATCAAAACCGCAAGTGTCACGTATTTGGAAATTGGATTTCCATCTATGAACCGAGGCCAGGGATCGTCCTCTACCGATTCGAGACGCTCTAGCCCGTGTCTCAGGAACAGAACGCATCGTCCCTTGGAGCGACAGGGCCGGTCCACCGATGTGGATTAAAATGCCTGAACAATACGTCTCTCCGCCCTATGGGGCGTAAATGAGCCAACGAATGACTCCATCGGACCCGGATCGTCCGATCAAACCGAGGCGCCTCGTAACACCAACAACTACATAAGTCAAACTCGTCAGGGCGTGTAAAACCACTGACGCCACTTCTAGCTAGAAAGAAACGCATGCCCTCCTTGAGGTCCTCTCCCGTTTTTGGTTCATACCGGTGTGAAACTCGCGAAGTGAACGTTACACAAAGCTACGCCACTAAGGTCGTGCTTCGATCATCAACCACAAGACTTTGCTTTTCAACAGAAGCCTTGATCATTTGCCACTTAGGCATGCCACACAGGCAATTCACTCTATGCGTTTGATATCCATCGGTATATAACCCCTGAGCTCGTACGTCTCAGAGAAGGGCGTTAAGCAAGAGAATAAATTCTCCGCCGCCAAACAGATATATATTTAATAGAAATCAATCACACAGACTAAAATCCAATGTCAGACACACAGTCCATTTACAAGTCCATTCTGGGTCTGAACGAAACCGGAGGCACCTAGTACCCCGCATATCCATCGATCTCCAAGTACGTCTGGACGATCACCAACTGTTTCCATCTTCTTGGGTGTACATCCCAATCAAGATCATCAGTAATCACCCAAACGACGTGAAGACCTCCGGTCTTCGACCACCGTCTTCATCTTCGACTTATCGTCGTATCAGCTTTTCAGAATGGGATAAACCCGGTCTTTCCGAATAACTCGCGTATATTATAAACAAGTGTTACACAAACACAACATACGCCTCATTCCAATTCATCAGTCACTAACCGTAAATTAACAAGAGAATAATTCCCCAAATATTAACCCCGAAGGCCGAAACCAACATCAGATCAATATCCAGAAAACCATTCTGCTCAGCTAACCGACAATAGTTTCTAAATTTCACACTCATAGGGAAAGGTTCCCATTAATTTTATTAAAGATAAATTCCTTGAATTTATTCTTAAATCTTCCTTTTGAATATCACTTCACACTAGTCGGGATTAAGGAATCTTACCGAAGTAATCATTTGTTTTAATTTCCCAATCCCCTCCTATTCATCCCATGAAGTAAAACTGGTAATACTTCATATCTAACACCACGGTGTTATCAGTAAATTTAATTACCATTTCACATTCAAATCTAATTAAAGATTTAACTATCGCCTGGAGCAAAACTGGTGATACTCCATTCTCGATCTTTTCAATCTAATTAAAGATTCATTAAAACTCCACTTAGTTTTAATCTTTAACTGGGTTAAAGAATCAGTGTCATTTAAAACACGGTTCACGATAAACCCCAAAATCACATCACATTTCAATCAGTCCCTAACCGTAAATTAGCAAGCGAGCAATTCCCTAAGTATTAACCCCGAAGGCCAAAACCAACATCAGATCAATACACATGAAACCATTCAACTTAACTAATCTCCAGTTAGTTTCTGATTTTCTTAACTCCGTTGGGTCTAAGAACAGTATTATTGAAGATACCGTTCACGACAACCCAAAATCACATTCTATTAATTATCGGTTAAAGAACAAGTGTTATTTAAAACACTGTTCACGATAAACCCAAAAATCAATACCAATTCAATTCCAATTAAATATTATTTAATTGGTACACTTCATTAAATCTAAATAAAAAGATTTAATCTTTTCCTCAACTGGGCTTAAGAACAGTGTTAATGAAGACACCATTTACGACAAACCCAAATCACATTTGATATTCAATACAAGGCTCTGAATAGAAAATATACCGGCTTATATTCAATATCAAATTCTACGATCAACAAATATCGTATTGGAAATAACGATATAAATATATCTTTCAAATTTCCATAACAATATCTGTGTAATCACGAAATCCAACATCGAAATAATCCAAAGACAATTTCGATTCAAATCCATTCCAATTCAATTATTGGAAATCCTGGTTACTTTTAAAACCCTTTCAAATCAAATTTATTTATTTAAAAATAAATAGAATTTTAATTCTGGTTCAAAACTAGTTCATTTCGATAAAAATCTATTTTTATCTTTTCAAATATGGAGTTTTTCATCCCAATCCTTCCCAAATCATTTCTTATGATTTTACACAAATTATTACTATTTTTAATAATTTTATCAAGGCCCGTACAGTCGATTTCCATCAATGGCCATCGAACTGCACTTACAGCGACCTTTTCCAAATTTGATTTGGACATAATTCCAAATCCAACCGTTAGATTTCTAATTTCTAATATCCGTTAGAAAGCTCTTTTCGATACGAACCCAACGGTTCCGGTTTTAGGAGAATCCGACGGTTGGATCTCCCGCAATATCCATTCGAAGTCAATGGTCGAAATTCGCGAACTGCCGCAGCGCGGCGCGTTCTGTTCAGGCCATTATATTATATATATAATATATAACTTCATCGATTTCAATTCAAAACGTGCTTTATAAATCGTTTTAAATTCATTTTCAAAATGGTTTCAACTTCATATTCAATTTCAAATCAAAATTGAATATTCCAATATAAATTCGTTTTAAATTCATTTCAAATCGATTTCAATTCAGTTTCAATTTAATTCGAATTCAATTCCTTACGATTTCAATTCGAATTCAATTCTATTCAATTTAATTCGAATTTCGATTATTTTCAATATAATTCAATTTTCGAAATCACTTTCAATATACATTGAAAATTGAATAAGTCGATATAAATATCGTTCACGTCAAAATGGCGTCAATCTAATCAACGCGGCTTCATATATTTCTATTTTCAAATATTCTATTTCAAATATTTATTTTTCAAATATTTCTATTCAAATATTTCTTTTCAAATATTTCTATTTTCAAATATTCTATTTCAAAACTGGAATGAGGCCCAATCAATTACCATATAATGTTAATTATATGGATTTTTCTACAACCAATGTATACAATAACAACGATGAATAATCAACCATCATCCAAAGTGCATTCTACACTGTTTAAGCATCAAATATAAATATTTAACGCTTATAACAGTCTGTCAATCAATCGATCGACATACAACTAATCAATCGGGATTAGTGTACATCAAATATCATCCCAATACCCGTGTGGGGTTTCAAACAATCAAACACAGATTTTATTTGTGCAGTTGGGCGATATGTAAAATTTATCGTCCCAATCAATATCAGTCAAATGTGTGTATATAAACAAATCGTCTGATTTGTTTATTTTTATTTCCTTTCGTATGCACGTTAAAAATTCTATTTTTAACTATAAAATATTTTTAACTATATAAATATTTTATTTCATTTCACATCACATCACACAATCAACTACACATCAAAATCAAACAAACAAGCATACAAGCCATCCATGCTCTGTGGACGACGGGTGTCGGGTGCTACTAAACACCGTCTGCATCCTAGTATATATTTTTAACTAGAAATAAATTTAAAAGTGAGAAGTTCTCATAGAAAGCTAAATCCAACGCCGCGACTCTTCTTATGTAGAAATCTCCGCCGTTTCTTCTTTCGCCACCTTCTTCATCCGTATCCACTACATATATAAAAATCGAATTTTTACTTTGCTATTCAATATATAAAAATCGAATTTTTACTTTGCTATTCAATATATAAAAATCATATTTTTATTACTTCTACTTTATAAAAATCATATTTTTATATCTCCTACATAATAAAGATCGAATTTTTATTATCTATATTATATAAAAATTATATTTTTAAGCTTTCTATCATATAAAAATATTGTCTTTCATTGATTAAAAATCACTACTTTATCTCGTTAAAAATTCATTCTTTTATAATTTAAAAATCCGATCTTTTATAATTTAAAAATCCGATCTTTTATAATTTAAAAATTTATAAATCCAATCTTTTATAATTTAAAAATCCGATCTTTCTCCTTATCAAAATATAATCTTTTCAAATCAAAAATCATATATATTTATATATAATTCCAGTTTTTTCCTTTAAAATAAAAATCAATTTTCTCTTATTAAAAATTTAAATTCAAAACTGAAAAGAAAATCAAAATGAATGTAAATAAAAATAAACAAAAATAAAAATAAAAAGAGAACACACCTTCATTTCATTTTTTATTGAATGAGAGAGGGGCGCCGAGCTGCTGCCGGGGGGGTTTCGCGGGTTTTGGGCGCGGGTTTTCACTTCAGAGGGGGAGAGAGACGTTGCGTCGGGTGCTGGAGGGTCGGAAGTGGTGCAGGGGCCGAGGAGGGGCGTATGGCGGCGACTATCGGGTCGGGTGGGTGCGGTTTAGTCGATTGGGGATGAGGGCTACGGGTTCTTGTCAGAAGAGGGGAGAGAGGATGGAGAGGAGGAAGCGAGCGAAGGGGAGGAGGAAGAAGATGGGGGAGGCGGCGCGGGGCCCCCGCCTTGGGCGGCGACGACGATTGAGGGGGGGGGGGGCGATGGTAGCGGCGGCCCCCCCGTCGCTCTCCACTTCCTTTTTTTAATTTCTGTTTGACTTTTCTGAGGGAGAGGGTTAAAGGTAAGGGCTTTATATAATATATATATTAATTTATTATTTTTGATTTCAAAAAGTTAGTTTAAATTTCGAACTCGAAATTAAACCCACCGACTATTGTCCCTAGCTAATTACCCCCATTCCGAACACAATGGGATATGCCACATAGGCCAATTCGATCGTTTCAATCGGTTTTCATCAAAATCAACATATAACTCTATATATTGAATTTGAACGTACAATTCTAATTACCAGGATCACATACGGACTCGAAAAATTACGGAAAAATATTTTCTAGCTTCGTATTGACGATACGGTCCTAACAAAACTAGTTTCGTCGAATTCTGAGACCGTTGAAAAAATGGCCCTTTTCCAGTCGATTAAAATCAATTGAAATTGGTCAAACGCGTTTTCCTTTGCCACGCTCACATATTGATTCGAAAAATTATGAAATTTGGAATCTAGCAATAACTTGACATCACGGATCCAACAAAAGTGGTTTCATCGAAATCCGAGGTCGTTTGCAAAATGGCTATTTTCAAGGGCCAGAATTCCATAGCGACTATTCTGAAAAATCAACTGGACATATCTTTTGATTCCTGCTATGAAATTTTGATTTTTCGGATTCGTTTGAAAGATATTATCAATTAGATTCTAATATTTTTGGTTTCACTAAAATCCGGTTTATTTTGAATCCTGCACATCCATTTGAAGTTTGAAATCGAATTATCGAACTACCACGCCATTTTCAATTACTTTTATAAATATAAATAAATATTTATATTCTATCGTCGATTCAAACGAATATATACGTTCGAATTATATTCAAAATAAATTTCTCGTCGTTATTATTTAAAATAATTCATTTTAAATAATCAAAATTCGCTAAAATTGCCAAAATAAAAATTTTAAACTGGCCTAGATTTCCGGGTTATTACATACAATCAGCCCAGTAATCGTGCCCCACCCTGCCTAGTTTCTGGGTACCATGATACCTAATTTGGGTTACTGCTGAAATGGGTCCCCGTTACTAGGGTTTCCCACTGGTTAAGTTTGTGGGCCTATATTTACTAATATTACCCACCAAACCGATATGTACTTAACCCTCTCCGTCCATCACGTTAAGTTGGTTAAGTGTTTTCTCTTGTTTTACTTAACCCTACCACACATCATGTTATATCGGTTAGGTGTTGTTCCTTGTGTTACTTAACCCTACCGCAAGCCTTGTTATACTGGCTAAGTGTTCTCCCTTGTGTTAACTTAACCCCACCGCATGTCATGTCATATTGGTTAAGTGTACATTGACTTAGCCCACCTACTTATCATGTTGTGACGGTTAAGTGTTACCCTCTATTGTTACTTAACCTTACCATGCATCACGTTATATTGGTTAAGTGCATGTTAACTTAACCCCATCCACCGGTCATATTATAATGGTTAAGTGTTACCCTCGTGTGTTTACTTAACCCTACCACGCATCAGGTTATATCGATTGGGTGTTATCAACCTATTCAAGTTAGCCCAACCCATCCGCTAGTCATGTTATATCGGTTAAGTGTCATTAGCCTAGCCACGTTACTTAACCCACCCATTCATATCATATTGGTTGAGCCTACATTTATAAGTTTTACATGTTCTTAACTCATACCGGTTAGGTCCACATTTACATGTCAAATTTCCATGTCATCCCACTTAACCCTCTAACCATACCCACGTCTTATTATGGTTAGTATTCCTTAATTCATTCATTATGACGAACGAATCATGACCTCTCACATTAAACCGTGCATTTTGTGGTCACTGGATTTGCCGGGCGGTTCCGGGCAGATTTACACCACAAACTGGGTCTACCCTCGTGTCATTAACCGTTACGCCTACAATTTGGCCTTCGACCTCTCACATTAGACTGACACTTTGTGGCTACTGGATTTACTGGGCGGTTCCGGGCAGATTTACACCACAAACTGAGTCTAACCTCGTATCAAAGGTTTATTAATGGTCGTATTCCACCCAAAACCCCAATATCAGTTCATATGTTTAACATATAGAAATGTTCATGGTTCACGTTTTTGCCCCAAAACGTATTCCCAAATTATTATCAAAATTCATTATAAGGTTATGCCAAGTTATAGCCTTTTATTTACAATACAAGCCAACTACCCAAAAACCCAACTTAGGCGCGTTCTTATTAGGCTTTCTCCAAGTCATAAATTATCATATATGTTTCTACTCCAAATTTTACATAATTAACATATGCCCAAGTTCTAGATTACATGTCAAATTTACAGATGCCCAATTCCTACCAAATTTACAAATGTTCAATTCATGCCGTTTTACATGTATGCCAACTTTATGCCAATTTTCACATATACCAAGTTTCATGCCGCTTTACATATGTCAAGATTCATGATTTACATGTTTACAAAGCTATGCCCAATTTACATGGATCAAGTTTTATACCCAAAATTACATGTATACTACGTTTACACCAATTTCTCATAACAAGTTCTAGCTAAATTACATATATCAAGATCCATGCCAAATTATGTATATATATCAAGATCCATGTCAAATTATATATATCAAGATCCATGTCAAATTATATATGCCAATCCCCATTCTTGCAATTACCATTATAATGACATTACCCAAATATCAAGTTCATGTTAATGGTAAATTATCCCCAAACATCCAATTTTCATATTATGCCTTCGATTCCACCAAACACATATATTCCACTAGGCAATATTCCAATATTTCCCCCGTATACCATCGCACGCATATCGTAGTTTAGGCCTAGGTCTGAAATTGACCTAGGTTCATCAAAAGAAAATAAATAGGGGAAGGTAGAATTTTGCATAAAATAAGATCAGAGAGGAAAACATCATCACAGGCATGAAGATTACAACTTGGTAATGAATCAAGAAAACTGATTTACAATAGGCTGAATAGATCATAAACTAGACATGGGAATAAAGATAGACAAGTCTCAAAACTCAAGATCCAAGAAGCAACAGAAATAGATCGATAAACATACTTAAATCCAATTTCACTTCATTACATGCCCATATTATATTTAAATATTTTTATCTGAAAATAAGTAGAACTTATAGAGCATGGCTAGTGAATTAGGAACTGAATTTGTTGTAAAGATGTTGCGGCGTTGTTGATTTATTTTCTTGAATCATTGTTGAAGCTTTGTTCTTTGATTGATTTGAGTTTGAATGTTTGCACTTTAATTTGGGGGCGGCGGCCATGGTTCAAGAGGGAGTTCAGCAACATAATAGTGTAAGAATGATTTGATATGAATTAGGTTAGGTATAAGGGTGTTTTTATAGGTGTAGCAACTAGTTTAGGCCCTTAGATTAACCCTAGAATTAATCCGGACCGTCAAAACACGTCTCAGGCTTCAAAAATGTGTTCTGGGTCAAAACAGGCCGACCAGGTCGACCTGTAAGGGGGGAGGTCGACACTATGGTCGACCTGGGGGGTAGGTCGACCCTATGGTCGACCTGGGGTGGGGGGGATAGGTCGACCCTATGGTCGACCCCCTGGTCCAGTGCTGCCTGAAAACTGCTGAAACTTGTACAGGCCATAACTTCTTCATCCGGACTCCGATTTTCAAAAACTCGGACTCTATTTCATGTAAAATTTCGAGACGAACGCAATGGCGTAACCCGTTTCCCCTGATTCTGACTTTAAAATTTAATTCTGCCTTGATTTCTTGTTTTAACATGTAATAAAAATACGGGTTGTTACATTCTCCCCTCCTTAAAGGATTTCGTCCCCAAAATCTTCAAGTTAAGAAGAATGTGTCCTACCATGCAATCATCCATCTACTTAATCATCAATCACAGGCATCCATTGTCCTTAAGAGATTTCTAATGCGGTATGAACATATGCAGAAAGTGTGTGTATATGTTCCTTATCTAATGCAAATGATCAGGCCTGATTGATCTTCTCAATGCAAAATATGTTTAGTGCCATGAATCCAACATGTATGCAAATAGTCCTAGTCACATAAACACTATATGTGTGCACAAACATCCATCCATATGCAACATCCACAAGATAACACATTTAATTTCATCAATAAACAAGTATAAACACTCATGCATATGCAATATGAAAGGTGACGGAGCCGATCTAGTGTCTAAGGTGTGTATATGCATCCACGAGCAACCACTAGCAACCGCTTGCAACCACTTGCAACCATCAATCATAACATGTCTCAAACACATGTTTACACCCAATTGTTCCTACCTAAAGATATAGTCGAATAATAGAAGCAGGTAAAAACTTTGTGCCCATTAGGCAATGTCAAAACTGGAAATCTATGTCACATATATACTGGTTAGGAGAAGACTCCCTAAGCACCATCCCCGAAGACCGAAATCAATATCTGACTGATACCCAAAGAATTAACCAACCAATATATATGTTTTTAGGAAACTAAGCATGATGGACTCCTTTTTGGTCACAAGAAGTCCCTTCCTAAGAACAACCCATATCCTATAAAACCCAAAAAGTTTAGTCAACCCAACGGACACCCTCAAGCCCCAACATGTATTACTAACTGATGAGTCATACTCCCTATGGGGTTTGCAACAGAAATAGGATGGAGAATAGGACCGAGAGGATATGCTTAAAAGATAGCATGCAAATAAGCTCTACAGGAAAAGAGGGATCAAGGATATACTCTTAAAAAGAGATATGATGCGCGTATCTAGTTTTCAATCTTCTAAGTCGCATTTCCTTGAGCTTAACTCCATTGTGCTTTGTCCATCTTTAACTTCATAATTTCTTAATTCTTGTTTCCAAAATATGAGTTGAGACTCATTTCACTATTGTCTCCCGTTCCACTTTCACTTATTCTTTTTCTAGTATACTCGGCTTAAACATAACTGTGTACTCATGGTTTCATGCAAGCTCTCCAAAATTCACTAGTGAATTCGGATCTCGTTCACTTACTAAAAGGTATCCCACATAAATGAATTATCTCTTGAAAATAAACAAATGCCAACCATGTTGCCAAGTGTACTTACTAAGGTGATTTTCTATAAATCATGCATAAGCGAGATGAACCATCCGCCTTAGTGGCGAACGCTACTCGAGTGGATCAATAAATGTATCAAGAGATTCTAGGTAACTAAGCATGGCAGAATCCTAAGGGTTACACTAGACTTCGAGGGCATTACCGAGGCAAGTCAAGAGTCTAACTACCCTCTTTTCATACTCGAGAATGGTATCATTTCTGGATAACCACTCCATCCCTAGAAACAATCCATAGCCCAAAAAAAAACATAAGCATTACTTCTAAACTCAACACTTAGCATAGACATTCTCAAATCCAAACAAGTCATGAATAAATGAGCCGATTCCCTAATAGGATTTGAGACAAAAATGGGATCCTCTACTACGCTAGTACTAAGGTGCAGAGACTCAACTATCGAAGCAGAATTAAAAAGGATGCGATGTACAAAAACAAAGTTCTAACGGGATGATAGAAAAGAAAAGCTAAGCCTTTAACAGAAACGTTACCACATCTCTTAGGTGTGCTAGTTGTGAGAGCATACAATTTCCCTCTCGACGATCTTGTTCTTTGCCCTTGTCCTTGTCCTATAATACTTAATTACGTGTCCCTTTTTAACATACTAAAGATATTCTCTCTTGTCATGGGTTTTTATTATTCTTTCACTTGGCCTCCTTCCTTTCACTTTTTTTTCCTCTTCGTGGATTAAGCCATATCAACTAGTTTCTCATCCTTAGACTTTTGTTCTTTATCCTCGTTCCTACTATCCTCGTATGGCTTGTTGAAAAGTTTCTCAAAAGCTACTTCCATCGCACGGCAACCCTACAAAGCTTGAAATAAGATTGGTCGCAAGTAAAACTACTGCGGCTACAGATGGAGGTTGGACACTACTTTGCCCTCCGACATGTGTCGCATGCCTACAAACTATGGTGAAAAAGAAAGAGAGAAGAGACTCAAGGAGAGAATCAAAAGATAGTGCATATGGCTTTGGGGAATATGCCTTTCGTAAAACAAAACTTTTCTTTAGAAAAATGCTTCTTTGTAAACGTTTTGAAAATAATTTCAGAAGGTTTTTAAAAGCTTTTGCCCAGTCTGGTAACCTTCGGCTCAGATACCAAATGTAACACCCCACATCCGTTAAGGTCACTCACAAAGGGAATGCCTTAACTTCAATGGAGTATTATAGGTACTGGAACAGAAATATTACAAGACAGACATATATAAAACAACGGAAAGCAAAGTAGAAATACTTCAAATCTTATTAAATATAATTGTTTACAATAAAAGCCCATCAACTTCCAATACTCAATTACATAGCTAAAATATCTGTCTTGCTCAAAAACAAAGAAGCATAAAAATAAACTGTAGTATCCCCCAATAAAGCAAAGCAAGCCATAGCCAAGAGAAATCCAAGCCGTACATGAAAGAGACTTAGAGCTTGGTAAGATCCGAACTAAGCTGTATTCCCACCCTGCGAACCTGAGGGGGGAACGGAAGAAAAAGAGGCGAAACAAAACGGGTCAGACATAAAGATTGAGTAAGTCCTAGTGACTTTCAGCATAAAAATAGGTAAAGATAACATGGCATGAATAAACTGAAAATAAACGTAAGCATGATGACAAGATAAGCTATAGGCACGATAACTAAGAATAACATCATATGACTTTTGTCATGCATAACATTGCGAGGTTCCCATTCAAGATGAACTAAGTATAATTTCGCAAGATCGCAAGATTTCTCTGCTTCATCGTTAAAATATTTCTATGATGTCTATTTGCTCTGCACCACCTAACTAGTGTCCCAACTAGTAATCTACATAAAATGATAAAATCATAACGTGATCCCAATCCCCGAAATTAAGGTTGCTTTCACGTGTACATCTATTATTTATTACCTAGATCTAATCTAGGGTTTTCTATCGAGGCTTCCTAGATTCAACCAGGATTTATGCCACCTAGGTTCAACCTAGGGATTATGCTACCTATTGAACGCTTCTCGGATTTAGGGTTTATGCCACCTAAGTCTAACCTATGGATTATGCTACCTTTGTGTGTCATACGGCCCCCAATGATTGTAGATACCTATGCTGGTCCCACCATGGGGTGTATCAAGACCCATGGTGGCGGCCCGACGCAATTCTAGAATACATAGGTTGTACTATTGGTGCCCTCATTGCCCTGTTTGTCTGCTCCGAAGTGTGTGCACGCCCGCACTCTGTTAGAACCTACACTGTTGCACCCACCGCCGTCGCTTTAACCGCTTACAATCAGCCCAGTAATCGTGCCCCACCCTGCCTAGTTTCAGGGTACCATGATACCTAATTTGGGTTACTGCTAAAATAGGTCCCCGTTACTAGGGTTTCCCACTGGTTAAGTTTGTGGGCCTATATTTACTAATATTACCCACCAAACCGATATGTACTTAACCCTCTCCGTCCATCACGTTAAGTTGGTTAAGTGTTTTCTCTTGTTTTACTTAACCCTACAACACATCATGTTATATCGGTTAGGTGTTGTTCCTTGTGTTACTTAACCCTACCGCAAGCCTTGTTATACTGGCTAAGTGTTCTCCCTTGTGTTAACTTAACCCCACCGCATGTCATGTTATATTGGTTAAGTGTACATTGACTTAGCCTACCTACTTATCATGTTATGATGGTTAAGTGTTACCCTCTGTTGTTACTTAACCTTACCACGCATCACGTTATATTGGTTAAGTGCATGTTAACTTAACCCCATCCACCAGTCATATTATAATGGTTAAGTGTTACCCTCGTGTGTTTACTTAACCCTACCACGCATCAGGTTATATCGATTGGGTGTTATCAACCTATTCAAGTTAGCCCAACCCATCCGCTAGTCATGTTATATCGGTTAAGTGTCATTAGCCTAGCCACGTTACTTAACCCATCCATTCATATCATATTGGTTGAGCCTACATTTATAAGTTTTACATGTTCTTAACTCATACCGGTTAGGTCCACATTTACATGTCAAATTTCCATGCATCCCACCTAACCCTCTAACTATACCCACGTCTTATTATGGTTAGTATTCCTTAATTCATTCATTATGACGAACGAATCATGACCTCTCACATTAGACCGTGCATTTTGTGGTCATTGGATTTGCCGGGCGGTTCCGGGCAGATTTACACCACAAACTGGGTCTAACCTCGTGTCATCAACCGTTACGCCTACAATTTGGCTTTCGACCTCTCACATTAGACAGACACTTTGTGGCTACTGGATTTGCCAGGCGGTTCCGGGCAGATTTACACCACAAACCGAGTCTAACCTCGTGTCAAAGGTTCATTAATGGTCGTATTCCACCCAAAACCCCAATATCAGTTCATATGTTTAACATATAGAAATGTTCATGGTTCACGTTTTTGCCCCCAAAACGTATTCCCAAATTATTATCAAAATTCATTATAAGGTTATGCCAAGTTATAGCCTTTTATTTACAATATAAGCCAACTACCCAAAAACCCAACTTAGGCGCGTTCATATTAAACTTTCTCCAAGTCATAAATTATCATATATGTTTATACTCCAAATTTTACATAATTAACATATGCCCAAGTTCTAGATTACATGTCAATTTTACATATGCCCAATTCCTACCAAATTTACATATGTTCAATTCATGCCGTTTTACATGTATGCCAACTTTATGCCAATTTACACATATACCAAGTTTCATGCCGCTTTACATATGTCAAGATTCATGATTTACATGTTTACAAAGCTATGCCCAATTTACATGGATCAAGTTTTATACCCAAAATTGCATGTATACTACGTTTACACCAATTTACTCATAACAAGTTCTAGCCAAATTACATATATCAAGATCCATGCCAAATTATGTATATATATCAAGATCCATATCAAATTATATATATCAAGATCCATGTCAAATTATATATGCCAATCCCCATTCTCGCAATTACCATTATAATGACAATACCCAAATATCAAGTTTCATGTTAATGGTAAATTATCCCCAAACATCCAATTTTCATATTATGCCTTCGATTCCACCAAACACGTATATTCCACTAGGCAATATTCCAAAATTTCCCCCGTATACCATCGCACGCATATCGTAGTTTAGGCCTAGGTCCGAAATTGACCTAGGTTCATCAAAATAAAATAAATAGGGGAAGGTAGAATTTTGCATAAAAATAAGATCAGAGAGAAAAACATCATCACAGGCATGAAGATTACAACTTGGTCATAAATCAAGAAAACTGATTTACAACAGGCTGAATAGATCATAAACTAGACATGGGAATAAAGATAGACAAGTCTCAAAACTCAAGATCCAAGAAGCAACAGAAATAGATCGATAAACATACTTAAATCCAATTTCACTTCATCACATGCCCATATTATATTTAAATATTTTAATCTGAAAATAACTAGAACTTACAAAGCATGGCTAGTGAATTAGGAACTGAATTTGTTGTAAAGATGTTGCGGCGTTGTTGATTTATTGTCTTGAATCATTATTGAAGCTTTGTTCTTTGAATTGATTTGAGTTTGAATGTTTACACTTTAATTTGGGGGCGGCGACCATGGTTCAAGAGGGAGTTCAGCAGCATAATAGTGTAAGAATGATTTGATATGAATTAGGTTAGGTCTAAGGGTGTTTTTATAGGTGTAGCAACTAGTTTAGGCCCTTAGATTAACCCTAGAATTAATCCGGACCGTCAAAACACGTCTCAGGCTTCAAAAATGAGTTCTGGGTCAAAACAGGTCGACCAGTAAGGCGGGAGGTCAACACTATGGTCGACTTGGGGGGTAGGTCGACCTGGTGGGGGGTGGGGTGGGGGGGGGGGGGGTAGGTCGACCCTATGGTCGACCCCCTGGTCCAATGCTGCCTGAAAACTGCTGAAACTTGTACAGGCCATAACTTCTTCATCCGGACTCCGATTTTCGAAAACTCGGACTCTGTTTCATGTAAAATTTCGAGACGAACGCGATGGCGTAACCCTTTTCCCCTGATTCTGACTTTAAAATTTAATTCTTCCTTGATTTCTTGTTTTAACATGTAATAAAAATACGGGTTGTTACACAAATACTACAATCCAAAGCATCTCCTAAGGCCTCGGTCATCACAATACCCAAAACAATCTCACCAATCTCATCATTCTTAGAGTCCGCAACCTCTCCATCAGCCTCAGCAAATTCCTGAGCTCCCGGAAATTGATGAGCAAAGGAGAAGGAGGCATCTCCAAGATAAAGAAGATGAGGAGGAAAGGAAACGATGTGCTTGGCTTAGTGACGAGTATGAGCACCCAGATATTTTAGGGGCAAAGAGGAGGAAAGATGAAGAAAAAAAGAAAAAGAAAAGAGAGATAGGGGTGGTCAAGGCAAGGATGACTTTCGAAAGCGTTATAAGTCGGACAAACTTCCAATGCTAGATATTCAGATTACTTCCAATCAACCATCCCTGGATTCTCCATCCGTCACTCCAACTCCTGCCGACATTCTAGCGATTATAAATAGTGCCCGCTATATTCATGGACTAGCCGACTTTAGTCCCACGGACTGATTCGCGAGTTGGTGTTTAAGAGGAATGTACCTCAATTTAGACATATATCATTCTGACAAGCGGGACATTCTTGAAGCATTCGATACTTTGAAGGGTCGTATGTTTACACAATTGGACACTGCCAAGAGTTAACCCGAGGTTCAGTTAAATACAGTTAGAGGCCATGTTGATAAGCAACTGGGCCAATGGTATGTTTTTTGCACACGATCTTCAGAGGCTAAATTGAATCAGTATTGATCGAATTGCCACATTAGAGAATGACAAAGTTGAACTTTTCAAGGTTATTGAATCTTAGGACAAAACTATTGCATCTTTCACTCATATAGGTACAAAGCTAGCAGGCTTAGAGGCTCAAAGAAGAGCTTGCCACTGCGAAACAGAAGGAAAGCATGCTAGCAACACAAGTTCAACATGCTCTATCTGCTCAGCAACTTGTTGAATCTCAATTAGCTATAGAAAGGAGTGCTTCTGCCATTTATCAGCAAGAGAATGCTACCCTCCATAACAAGATTACTTCCCAATGTATGGCCTTTTCCATGCTGACTACCAATGTTGAATTTCCTGAAGAGGATAAAGCCAAAGTTATGGCTGCATATAAGAACGTCAAGGCGGGTGCCAATGCTACTTTATTCAAATTCTATGTCTAAAGCGTCATGAGCCATGGGAGCCTATGCTACTTGGGAAAGGAATTCGCTATAAATTTAGCTCTTGTCTGGGAAGATATACTTAAGATTGACGGAGGCAATCACAATGAAGATGATCTTATTGAAGATCTTTTAAATGAAGAATCCCACGAAGCTTTATCTGAGGGAAAGATTCGACTGAAAAAGTGCGAGAATTTCTAAGCGATGGGGATGGACCTTCTATGGAGCAAGCCCAGGATACGACCAATATTGATGCCCCTACCATTCCTTCTAATGCTGAGGCCACTAGCTCGCAAACTCCTGTTGATCCTAGTATTGCTCTCAAAGAGAAGGACATAGTTGCCGAGGAATACAATATTGAGGGAGGCACTAACAAGGAGCACAACGGAGATGATGAGGGAGATGATAATAATGCAGACAAATTTAAGGTTGAATACAGAAATATCCAAGCGAATCTTAAAGCAACAGGTAAAACTGAAATTGCCCAAGTTATGTTATACTTAGACTCCCTATGCACTTCTCTTGGGACAACTGCATTCTACGCTCATTGTTCATCTGTTTTAGGTTTAGTCTCACCACAACCTTCCCCCGTTGTAGGCAAGACAACGACAACTGAGGCCATTGTTACAGATTCAACCTTAATGTCGATTCCTTCTGCCCCAGTTACTCCTCCTCCTCCGGGTGATGCATTTTTTTTTGGTGCTAAGACTCCAGGATCACAAGACACCTAGATTAGTGGACTTGCCGACTTGAATGATGATGCTGACTATATTCCTAGCGATGAAGATTCTGATAACACCGAGGAGACACCAAAAAAAGAAACCGGTGATCCAGAGAAGAAGAAAGCCAAGCCTTCGTCAGCTTCGGGACACAAAGGAAGGAAGCGCATTGCTCAGTAGAAAGGAATTATCAATCTATCCTCCCAAGAAAGCCCTAGCAACATGGTGGTTAAAGATGGAAACCGACCAGCCGATACATCTCCTCCTTTCAAGGCTAATAAACCATCTTTGAGGTCTGGTGATTCCAAGAATGGAAAGAAGAAGTAGCACTTTTGACCAGCCTCCCTTAGTTTCTGTTTTTTCCTTTTATGCATTGCAATTAGACCTTTTGTATATGCAAGTGTCGGTCCTCGCTTATCACTTTATATACATTTGTGTCTGAAACTCTATGCTTGATTTGTTTTGTTGTTGTGATGAAACTGTGCTCTGCTTTGTTTTGTTGTTGTGATGAAACTATGCTCTGCTTTGTTTTGTTGTACTTATGTTTTTCACTTTAGCTTAATCGTACTTTTCTATTTGCATTCTACACCTATTTCTCCTCACATTTTTATAACGTGTTAGTATTATGAGTACTTTGTCGCTATAATACCAAGCGTTGTGATGATCTTGTGGTATGTTTTGTGAAAACTAGTTCTTCTAGTTGTAGCCGTGTTGCCCCATATCATGGATCGTCACATGCTGCCTGAAGTCTACACGATCAACTCCATTGAACTCTTTCAATTTTGGCCAAGGTACTCGAGACTTCTATTTTGTGTATGCCAACTTTTGTGTTTACCACTGTATCGAAGTCATGAGCTTATATTAGTATATCTCAAGAGAGTTCAACTTTGTTAACCGGTGTTTGTTCTTGCAATTGGAAATTTTTTATGTTTGTGACCTTGCATGGGAAGGTTTTTTTTAAATGTATTCAATCATTTCACTCACTAACCTGGTAGTCCAGGTCCTTCGGAGGTCAGATTGAACACATGGCCCCCAGAGAGGTCTTGGGTTTGAGTTCAATCCAATGTTTGTCTTGTCCGACCTGATTATGCCAGGCTTGGTAAGACTGCATTAGATACCCCCTTTTGCGCTGGGATTTCTGTTTTGTGCTGGTACTTCTAGCTTGGATTTACTGGCTCTTCCAATATTTAGTCCATTGTTTGTTTCTCCTCTCGCTGGATAAATCCAACATCATTGAAACTTAAGCGGACACCCCCGTTCAACAAATCCGAACTTAGCTTTCCTTCACCTTACTAAGCCAGGTCTGGAAGGAACTAGTTTGGAAATCGCATACTGGCTAGGATTTCTGTATGCGCTGGTCCTTCCAGCTTGGGTTTGTCGGTCCTTCTAGCCTGATGCTAGTACTTCTGGCTCAGGTTTGTCAATCCTTTTGACATGGTGTTGGTCCTTCCAGCTTGGGTTTGCCGGTCCTTCCGGCCTGATACTGGTTCTTCCAGCTCAGGTTTGTCGGTCCTTCTGACATGGTGCTGTTCCTTCCAGCTTGGGTTTGCCGGTCCTTCCAGTCTGATACTAGTACTTCCAACTCAGGTGTCAATCCTTCTGACATGGTTCTGATCCTTTCAGCTTGGGTTTGTCGGTCCTTCCAACATAGGGCTAGTCCTTCCAGCTTTTTGTTGCATTGTCCCGTGCGGTAGACATCTGTTCTTTTATCGGAAAGTATCAAGATTTATGGAACTGAGGTCCTGAACCTTACATTTAAGAATGTGCCCCTACGGTGGAACTTGTATCCTTTTATTTATTGGCTTGGTTGGGCTGCTTCCATCTTTGGATCGTTTTACAAGTTTGACGCCAATCCTTCTGCTAGACGCTTATCTTGACAAACAATCGTAGCTAGTGATTTGGTGTCTCAAACTTCCTGCTTTAGGAAGTGTTTTCCCTGATAAAAGGTGCAGCTTTCCGACTTTATGCCCATTTGCTACGCTTTTCACCATTTGACCCTGGATAGCTTATTCCTTTTAGATTTGCAAGGTGGTGCATCACATCATCTCGTCTAGTTTGTATGATGCTTTTGGCTCTCAATGCTTGAGCTATCCCAACCGAGGTATGCTTAGGAAGATTCCAGGACCTTGTTGAATTATGAATGAGTTGTTGCTCTTGTATTGCCTGCATTCAAAAAATCAACTTCAACAAGTTTTGTATTTTAAACAAAAGTTTACAAATGTATGATTCAGGCAAGCAAATAGACTTTCTCATTCATGACTTTTCATATGCACATAGCTGACATATGATGCTTGCAAATATTTACAACTTTATGCAACAATTTTGAACAATGTATCTAGAAAGTAGCAGCGGAGATGCTCGCTATTCCAGGCTCTAGGAATCTGGATTCCATCTGCGGTGGATAGCTTGAAGGTGCCATCTCGGAAGCTTCTGGCTTATAATATAAGGTCCTTCCCAATTTATTCCAAAAACCCAAGTTGCAGTCATTACTTTCTTCAGCACTAGGTCACTAATCTCAAAGTCTTGTTTCTGACTTTTGAATTGAAATGTCTGGCTACCCTTCTTTAGTGTGCAGCAACTCTAAGCTCTGCCTCTTCTCTCTTTTCTTCAAGCTGATTGAGGGCCTCAAGCTGTAACTTCTCGTTTTCCTCTTGGTTGAAATGAATCCTTCTGTGAGTGAGAACTTCCAGCTCTACCGAGACCATAGCTTCAAAACCAAAAGCCAAGGAATAAGGAGTATGCCTAGTTGTAGTTTTATGAGTTTTGCGGGGCGCCCATAGTGCAAGCGGAAGCTCATCTACCTAACCACCTTTGGATTTCTATAAGCGCTTCTTGATGGTTGACTTTATGATTTTGTTTACCGCTTCTACTTGCCCATTTGCCTGTGGGTGAGCCACTGCTTCGAAGCTCCTCTGGATCTTGTACTTGGCACAGAAGCTCTGGAATTCTTCACTTTCAAATTGGATTCCATTGTCCGTGATTATCTTCTGCGGCACACCAAACCTGCATACGATGTTTTTCAAGACGAAGTTGATAACTTTCTTTGAGGTTATGGTGGCCAATGGTTCTGTTTCAGCCAATTTGGTGAAGTAATCAACGGCTACAATGGCGTACTTGAAGCTAGACTTTGTTGTGGGTAATTGCTCCAATAAGATCGATGCCCCGAACAGTAAATGGCCACGGACTAACCATCTGTGTTATCACTGTGGATGGCGCTCTTGGAATCTTTGCAAATATCTGACATCTGTTGCACTTTCTAGTGTATGCCGCGTAGTTTCGATTTGCATTTGGACAAAAATAACCATATCGCAGAATTTTCTTAACCAATGTTTGGCCACCAGTATGGCCTCCGCATTCCCTTTCATGCAACCCCATCATGATTTTTTTCGATTCCTCTGTTGTAACACATCGAAGTAGAGGCATAGAGAATCCTTAGCTGTATAGCTGTCCATCCTGAATGAGATACATAGGAGCCTTTCGTAAAACCTTTCTTCACTTCTTAGCTTCTGTCGGAAGTGCACTGGTTAGGGATATTATTTAATTGGTGTCATCCATGAGTCTGGCTCTTCAGCTGCTTTCATGACCCAATCCATGTCAATCTGCTCTATGTTGGGACTAGAGAGGACTTCCCCTAGAACTAATCCCATCAGTTGTGCATCTCTTGTGCTTGCATATTTTGCTAGTGAATCTGCCTTGGTGTTCTCTTTGTTAGGGATTGCGCAGTGGATCGTTCAGGCAAAGCAAACACTAGAGGGGGTGAATAGTGTTTGTAAGAATTTAAACAAAACTAAAAACTAGAGAGAACTATAGGATGGATTGGACACTACAAACACAAACACAGACACAGATTCAAACACAAAAACAAAATAAACAAAAACAAAAGTGCAGAAAAGGAAAGAACACACCGGATCTTATACTGGTTCGGATCACTCCTACGTCCACTCCCACACAACACTGGGTTGTGTAGAATTTTAGTACTCTTTCAATAATCAATTACACCTTCCTTGATTTCACGGCTCAACAAGGAGACACTGATTCCTTCTTTCTTGATTTCACGGCTCATAAGAACACACCGACTCCTATTTCCATGATTTCACGGCCCACAAGGACACACTGACTCCTATTTGACTCATAACAAGGTTTATTCAACCCAACCACTTACAAAACAACCCTATAACTCTTCAATAGCACTTGATTCAGAGAGTAGAGAGTGTAGAGAGAAGAAGTTTGATCAATTCAGAAGTGATTTCGACAGAGTATAACTGTAAAAACCATAAAAATGATTAAGAATAATGGTAGGATGAAAGAGGATGAAGATGGGGAAGAAGAGATGTTAGAAAATTCTGTTTTAACCTCTTTTTATAGGGTATGAAGGGTTGCAACGGTTCTGAAGCATTTCAAATAGTGAAAAGACACTTCCCTTCAAAATTTAGAAAATAGTTGTTATATGTCGACATACATATTTTGCTATGTCGACATAGCCATGTGTAAATTTTATTTTCAAAGCATTTTTTCAAGTATTTTATATAAAATTAATTCTGGAAATTCTTGGATAAAATTCTAATCTTGTAAATCAATATTATATGATAGAAAACGTATGAATTTTTTTTAAACTATGTAAATATATTTATAAAATTATAAGGTTTTAAACTATGTAAAATATGAATAAAGTATATATAAAAAACTTAAGTTTTAAAAACAAAAGAATAAAAATAGAGTTAAATAGAAAAACAAAATAGATAAGATTGAGGATAAAAACAAAAACAAAAATAGAGAGGATTGAGGATAGAATTGGAAATCAGAATATGAATTTAAACCTAGAGTGCTATTTGGAGTCTTACAAAATCAATCTAGACTATAAATATATTATTCTTGAACTCTTAAACTCTTGATTACTCATGAGTATTGAATCTACTCTAAATTCTGAATCTCTAAAAGCTCTTAAACTGTACATTCTTCATTATTAATTCCTGTATACAAATCTTGCATATGTATGTGTGTATATATATATATTCTAGATAAAGATGTTAGTATATATTTTATAATCAATGATGATAATTGAAATAAGGTTGTTTTCATCAAAACCCCATTCTCCAACAATCTCCTCCTTTTTGATGATGACTACCATAGTTTATAAAATATCATACCTGTATATACCTGTTTGATGATGTTCCTTTTATACTCCCCCTGTCTGTAAGAATCCTATAAACTATGCCTATATTTTATAATTTCTCCCACTTTGTCATTATCAAAAAGAAATTCTAAAACTACTCCCCCTAAATCCTATAACTATCTAAGTATTTCCAATAGTAAAGTAAAGTACTCTCCCTGAGTCCTAAATCTATAAAATACTCCCCCTAACTCCTATATCTATCTATACATATTCTATTATAATATTCTATATAACTATCCCTAATTCTATGCTCTAACTCTATGATTCTAAGCCGAAAAGATTATGAATCCCCCTAAAATTATGACTATACTAGTCTAATAGAAGAATAATGATTAAGGCAATCTAATTAATTCTAACAATCAATCCAAACAAGCAATTCAAGCAATTAATTCAGGCAATCTATTTAAGCAATTGATTCAAGCAATCAATGTAAGCAATCAACCAAATCAATATGTGTTAATAAACTTCTTGAACCTTTAATTAAACCTAGAAACTATAAAACTCCCCCTTAATCTAATACAAGACTAAACCTCCATTTATTAGGGGTCATCACCAACCATTGGCCTAACCTATACTCTAGTTCCCTTAAAACTATAATAAGACCTTAATCTAGACTTAGAAATGACTCTGATAAGATATCCTTAAAATTATGATATAAGTAAAGTAATTCAATCCAATCAATGAATCAATTTAAGTTTTGTTGTCACAAAACATTAACTCAAACATGAAACTAAACAATTCTTGTAACTTCTATCTATCCTAAAAACTACAAACCTCCTATCAACTATAAACTCATGTATATTAATAAAAAACCTATCAACCACTAACGAAATTTAAGTAAGTAAATCAAGTTATTCAAGTCAAACAAAAATAATAATTAAGTCAATCAAATTAATCCAAACAAAGTAAATATGTTATGTATTTAATTAATAATCCTATGTTTGTAATAAAAAATTTCATACTATATATTTGTTATGTGTGGAGTTAAAGTTAACATGTAATGTTAGATCGAAATTTGGACCTAACACCCAAATTGTTATGAACAGTAGAGAATTTCAAACGAAGAACAAAGAAAAAGAAAATAACACTCAGAATTTATAGTGGTTCAGCGTTAACGAGCCTACGTCCACTTTATATCTTATTGATTATGCTGTAAAAGCTAACACAACAATGATTTCTCTCAATATTTCAGTAGTTTGACAACAATGGCGGATTCAATGCTCAATATTGCCCAAAAAGATCCCAAAAGCTGCCAAGCTCTGGGATATTTATAGCTGATTTTATCAGGCGGATCGTGGACACGTGGCACGAATCCCGAGAGCATCGGACCGGATCGCCGCCGTCGAAGAAATGGTCAAATTAGCCGTTGCGGACAGGTGTCGCGATCTGCTTGAAAATCGGATCGTGCAGATGGGGGGAATTGGTCCAAGTGACGGTTAGAGACACGCGTCGCCAGATCCGTGCGATTCGGATCGCTGAAGACTAGCTCGTGCTTGAACAGGTCAGAGGGTTCGCCATGCACCAAGGGATCGGATCGGTTCGCTCGGGGGTAACAATGTAAGTTTGGATCGGATCGCCCGGCTGCGTCGTTTGCGGATGAGATGGGGCGATCCGATATTGGGCGAGACGATGGAGTGCGATCCGTTCCTGGGCGAGTCGATAGAGTGCGATCCGTTCCTTCATATTCTTGGGGAACGTGATTTCTTGCTTTCCTCTTACGAATGATCCTGGGTGGCTTGGTCAAAAAGCGAGCCAACATTTTGCCCCCTCGAAGTATGTTTTATCGATGATGGAACATGCTTCGAAAATTCTAATCTACCTTTTCTTGAAGGGACGTAAATCAACAGTTGCATTAGTTCAAATCAACGCATGCATGAATCGGATCGCCATGGAGCGCCACGGTCCGAGTGGTCACGCGCTCGTCTCGAGTTGAGTATCTAGGCCTTTGTGCGAAACGAGGCGGGCTTTCTTTCGAGTCGTATCGGGCTTTGAGTTTGGTGGGCCATCGTTTGAGGCGGTCCGTGGGCTTCTATGCGATACAAGCTTTGGATCGCGGCCTGCATGACGTTTCGTGGACCGAATAGGACAAAGAAAGGGAGACAATCGGTCGCCCTCTTTGTCTATATAAGCCGACCTTCCCCTTCTTCATTCTCCTTCTTCTTTCACGCTGCCGTATCGTTTCGCCTTAGCCATTGAAAAACGAACCCAACTTTCTTAAACTTTCGAAAATTCAAGTATTCTCTCAGTTTTTAGAAAGGTAACTTCATAGAGAACATTCTCATCTGTAAACGCATCACTTTTCTGAATTTTTACGACTGATTCGAGGGAGAAACAGTAGAAATTCGCAATTTTCTGAAGAAATCACCAAGTTGCCATGGCCATTGGGCGTAGAGCTCGGAACTTGAGGATGGGAAGGAGAGGAGGAAAACGAAGGAGGCAGAAGAAGAAGGAAAGCCGACTCGGATCGTGGTCAAGGATTGAAGACGAAAGCGGGTGGCGAGACGAAAGATTGAGGCGGCAACAAAGGGTCGTATCGTGGGGGTCGCAACGGTTCGTGAAGGAGCAATCCCTTCGCACGACGATTCGATGAGGGGCGATCTCTCTGTCCTGCGATCCGGAAAGGGGCGATCCCTCTGTCATGCGAGTCGAAAGGGGCGATCCCCCTGCTCTGCGATCCGTCTCACAGCTGACGATACGAAGAAATTTCAGACTTTTTAATCAACGCCTTGTTACCATAAAACTCCGAACAGTTAGGATAGAGCCTTGACGTTGGACTTTCTGGACTAAATGACTTCATAATTTGACTGCATATGACAACTAATGTTTTGATGATCTTGATTGCTTTCACGCTTTATTTTTAATGCACACACGAGTACACACACCGGCACTTGCACGCACGGGGGACGGGTAGTGTTATTCTTATTGTATTTTCTCGTCCCAGCAGCAATGTCGAATGATAACTCTTCTCCAAGATCCGTAGCAGAAGCGGAATCCGAGACTCCTGAACAGTATAATCCCGAAATTCCTTCAACCAACCCGGGGGGCGAAGATTCTGGATCTGAGTACGAAGCCACAGAATCAGATCCGACAGAGAGTACTTCATCCAGCAACGATTCTGAGATTGATGAACGAGCTCCTGATGAGATCCCAGGCGCACTCGCGATAGATAAATTTTCTGATTCTTTAACATCCAAGCTTGACGAGATAAAACTTAAAAGAATCTGCTTAAGACACGGCATTCCTTGGGACGATGTCTTGACGCCTGGAAGCGAAGATAGACCCCATCTAGCACCGGAAGGGTACATGGCGATTAGTCGTACAATGTGTCTAGTAGGAGCCATTCCTCCATTTCCTCCGATTGCCATTGAGACTTTAAGACGACTAGGTATTGCTCCGATGCAGCTTCATCCAAATGCCTACGCATCTCTATACTCTTTATATGTTGCTTATGCGGAGATCTTGCATGCCGAACTTAAATTCAGAGATCTGGTGTTCTTCTTTCTCTTCAAGCACCGTTCTTCTGCAACTCCAAACTTTTCCTTTTTTGAATCAGTGGCGAACAGGAAAGTTTTGTACGACGGATACAACAACATCGGGGATCCTAAGTCCGATTGGTTTTACATAAGGAAACAGGCTGGATGCTCACGGAGATGGCTCAAATCAAGTAAACTTTGATCACCTATTCGAATATCTTGCTTAAGGAGTCTAAGTACTAGGATTCTTCTGCTTTTTCCTTTGTCTTAAATAGATCATGTCTTCCCGAAAACAGAGGGTGCACTATACAACAACCGGTTGTCCATTCTTTTGCAAAGCAGATCCGACTTTTTAAGGATTAAAAAATGCATTACTGATGACAACCTTCATAAGCATCGTCTTCTGGATAGAAGATTTGGACTTGGCACTGGCGGCAAACCTTATAAGTACGTGCCCCCAACGGAGGGAGAGGGAACTTCACAAGCAACAAGAACAACTACGTTTCGCAAGAGTCCCTCTCCGATAGTCATCCAAGACGATGAAGATTTGAACATATACAGAGGGGATGAAGTCCGTGATGACGTGTCCAAGGAAATTCCTATTTCTGCTCCAATAGAAACTGTTGCTGACGATGACTTGACAGAAGAGCAGTTATTTGATGAGCTGAATAAAATCCCTCTACCCGACGATGTATATACGGAGAAAGACTTCGGAGAGGGGCCTTTCTTCTCTGCTTCCGAAGAGGCGATCGCTTCAACTAGGGGACGAGAATCTGGTCAGATGAGCCTGTCTTCAGGCCCGGGTCTGTTAGGGGGAATTATATGGGATGCACACATCACACACATTGCCTGACCCTGCACTATTATGTCGTGGGTTTTCAAAGCTTTAATATACTCTTTTCTTTTTTGCAGGAACGATGTCCCGCAGGAAATCTTATTCGTATCGTTCTCTCCGCGAGGGCACACCCAGCCTTCGTCCGGATACTGAACGCCCTCGCGGTCCTCCTCATAGGCCGAGTTCCTCGCAACCTCGATCTCCAACTAAATCAACCTCTACCAGGCCCTCGAGTCATCCGACAATTCCGACCGGGGGAAAGAAACTTCCAAAAGAGTTGACTCCTCCAAAGAGTGCACCTTCCCACAGTCGGTCGTCCAAAAGGCGTCACGAATCCAAAGATAGGGACAGAGAATCATCCAAAGAGACCGAGAAGGAGGGAAGTGATATCGTTCCCGCTAGCCAACCAGAGTTAGCCGCCCCCGGGTCACGGGATTACGTCCATGGTCCCGAGATCCAAGGTAGGCTGGAAAAGCTGCGGGAACAATTTCCAGGCATATTCTTTGACAGGATGGTATTTGTTCCTGCCTTGGAACCGGTCCCTAAAAACTGGGATAATGAAGTTATCGGGCACATTCGTCATGTGGCCAAGCAGTATGAGATGATGAAAAAGCACGCAGTTAACCTTTCGGAAGTCATCCGAACACTTGAAATAGAAGCACACAGATCCAAAGCAAAACTCGAAAATAACGAAAGGGCTAGGAGAAAATTGGATAAGGACCTGGAAGACGCTCAGGCCCAGCTTGCTTTAGCACGGAGGGACGCTGCAAATTATAAGACTGAATTGGAAAATGCCAAGCAGCGCTTTCATTCAGAACTGGACTCCAATAGCCAAGAAAAAATGGCTTTAAAGAAGGAGGTTGAAGATCTCAAAATGGCCAATATCGAGTTGAAAACAGCACAAGGTCATTTTGAAGCTGAGAAGGCTGCTTGGGAAGCAGAAAAAGCGAGTTTAAAAGAGAGTCTGGCTCTAGCTAAAGCAGAAAAGGTTATTTTAAATGACCAGGTCTCGGATGCGGAGAGGAGGGCAGCCCTTGCCGAAAAGAACGTTGAAAGTGCCATTGAACTGGCCACTGCTTCCAACAACAAACTCCTTGAAAGAGAGAAAGAAATTGAGGGGTTTGAAGAAATGATTTTCGATTTCCTTGGCCAGGTTCTCAAGACTCGCAACATCTCGTGGATCCCGGATTATCATGTTACTTTGGCCAACTTATGGGATGTCATTGTAGAGGGCGAGAAACATAGACTGGGGGTCGAAGAGATCAATGAGGATGAATTGATGAAGAGCATCCTAAGGGACAACGAGCCCGAGGACCTGGCAGAGGGTCGTCGCCTAATCCTGGCGGAAATGGAAAAGGAGAGAACCTTGGCCAAAGGTAAAAGCAAAATTGACGAAGGTTCCAGTTCCGCTGCGAAGCCTAAAACCTCCGGAGTTGAGGAGTACCATCCTGATGATCCGCTAATCCCTTTGGGCCTAACTCCCGTGGTTGTTGGAGCATCTGGAACCACTCAAGAGGGAGCATCTGCAGAAGGTATCTCTCTCTTTTCCCCGCAATTTGTTAAAGCAATTGCAAATTGTCGTCTTCTGGCAGAACAACCAATTGAGTTAGTAATGTGTGTCTCTCGTAATGCAGGTGGTGAGCCCGTTGATAAGGGTGCTGAAAAAGAGAGAGAAGTGGAGAAGGAGGCTGTCCCGCCGGGTGCTGGTATTGATGTCTCAGAGCGGGTCGAGGTCACAACAGTAGAAGGAAGCATCCCGGCAGGTAGCACCGATGTACCCAAGGATGCTGAGACTATCGAAGCTTTAAAAGACATGGATGGTCGTCATGTGGATGACGAAGAGGACATTACCGGCACCAAAAAGGCCGATGATGATGATGATGATGAGGAACACCTGGCCAGCCGAAAAGCCAGACAAGAGAAAGAGTTGGCTTCAAAGAAGGTGGGAGACGAGGCTTTGGATGTAGTCCCTCTTGCAGAATTCGATCCCAAAACTGGGATGATTGTGAAAATCCAGTCCAAGTCCATCAGCCGGCAGCTTCACTTCGCCAACCCCGATGACTTCCCGGCTTCTCTCTCTAGTAGAAGCAAGGGAAAAGAGGTGGGAGAGGAAACTTCAGAGGAGTCGGATGTTCCCCTCGTAGACAAGCGGAAAAGGAAGAAAGGGGATCCATCTGAAGCCGACAAGGAGAGGCTGGAGAGGCAGAAGCAAGAGAAGAGGTCAAAGCGTAAATAGGATATTTGTAGTTTGTTGATATTTTGTCTTTAGGTTTTCCACTGGCCAGGAAGTGTAATTGTGAGACTGGTCCTCACTTATTGTTTCTAGGTTGTCTTTCACTTTGTTGATCTGCAGTACATAAACAAGGATTTATCCCTTACATCATTTTGTACCTGTATTCATAGAAACTTTCCATGTTTAGTCGTTAGCCAACTATTAATAATTATAAATCATTCAATTAACAGGAAGAAGAATGTTCATGCTATGTTTTGCTGTTGTATCAAAGTCTAGTGTTTGCATATGAGTGCATGGTGCCCCCCCAATCAGTTGTTACCGTAGCATCTGGCTGGGGCTTACTAGGGATTGATTAGTACTGTCGGCAAATTGCCCCCTATTTCTGAATACGGGGGTATAGGAGATTTCATGGGATAACAGTAGCTCAGTTAGCCCTTGTTCCTTTAGCAGGGAATAAGTTCTTTCTCAGCGCTCAATCGGAGACGCTTTTATACTGTCTCTCTCTCTGGAGAGTTAGGGTTTTGTGCTTGGCGATTCCTTCGCCCCCCGATCCTTCAGCGGGGAAGGAGTTATTTCTCAGCGCTCAATCGGAGACGCCTTTATACTCTCTCTCTCTCTGGAGAGTTAGAGTTCGAGCTCAGCGATTCACTTGCTCCCCGATCCTTCAGCGGGAAAGGAGCTCTTTCTCAGCGCTCAATCGGAGACGCCTTTATACTCTATCTCTCTCTCTCTCTGGAGAGTTAGAGTTCGAGCTCAGCGATTCATTCGCTCCCCGATCCTTCAGCGGGATAGGAGCTCTTTCTCAGCGCTCAATCGGAGACGCCTTTATACTCTCTCTCTCTCTCTGGAGAGTTAGAGTTCGAGCTCAGCGATTCATTCGCTCCCCGATCCTTCAGCGGGATAGGAGCTCTTTCTCAGCGCTCAATCGGAGATGCCTTTATACTCTCTCTCTCTCTGGAGAGTTAGAGTCACGACTCAAGCAGTCTGCCATCATGCATTCTCATCCTAGGTGTATACTTTAACCCATGCTCCGTGGATTAAAGCTAGTCGGGCAAGCAGTTGGAGCCTTTGCCAAAGCTTGGAATTCCTCCGATTAATCTACGGGAGGAACGGTTGGCACCGGACTTCGGGTACCTGCATTATTCACATTGATTTTCACAAAAATAAATAGGCAAATAAATAAAGATGCAATAAAAGCAAATAACACACAGTATTTTTATAGTGGTTCGGTCGAATCATGACCTACGTCCACTTTATAATCTCTTGCTTTAAGGAATCAGACTATTCTAGGCAAGTCATGCCCTGTACATAGTTTTTTAACAAAGCAAAAGAATAGATTTGAAACTCTCATGTTAAATATGGCCGTAAATGTTGGGCATTCCACACTCTGGGGATTTCCCTTCCATCTACGGTTGCCAGCTTGAAGGTTCCATTATCAAGCTTGCTCAGAATAGAGTACGGTCCTTCCCACTTCGCTCCCATTTGAGTTGGGGGGTGGAAAGACACGTTTCAGAACCAAGTCTCCGGGTTCCCATGTTCGGACTCGAACCTTTTTGTTGTAATATCGGGCGACCTGCTGTTTGCATCTCAAAGCACGCAGGTCTGCTTCATCCCTCTTTTCTTCGATCATATCCAGGGACTCAAGGAGCAATTCATTATTGGTCATTGGATCATAATAAGTCACCCGATGAGAAGGTACCTTTATCTCAACCGGGATGACTGCTTCCGTTCCAAAAGCAAGAGAAAACGGGGTGTGTCCTGTTGCCGATTTATATGTTGTCCTGTAGGCCCATAGTGCCAGGGGCAATTCATCAGCCCACATGGCCCTAGCCCGCTTCATTCTTCTTTTCAGAATGGACTTAATTACTTTATTTGCGGCTTCGACTTGCCCGTTTGATTGTGGGTGTGCCACGGAGGTGTACCGATTCTCGATGTGGTATTTTTGGCAGAAGTTTCTGAATTCAGCACTATCAAACTGAGTCCCGTTGTCTGTTATCACAATCTTTGGAATCCCAAATCGACAGATGATGTTTCTTACGATGAAGTTGATCACTCGTTTAGTTGTGATTGTAGTTAGTGGTTCTGCCTCGACCCACTTAGTGAAATAATCTACAGCCACAATAGCGAACTTTGCTCCGCCCCTTGCTATGGGGAGGCTTCCTATGATATCAATTCCCCACATAGCAAAAGGCCATGGACTCATCATTGTTTTTAACTGACTTGGAGGCGCTCTAGGTATCTTTGAGAATCTCTGGCACGCATCACATCGTCGTGCATATCTTACTGCATCCTTGTTTATGGTAGGCCAGAAATAACCATGCCGCAATACCTTTTTCGCCAAAGTTTGCCCTCCAGTGTGGTCGCCACATTCGCCTTCGTGGACTTCTTGCAGCACACGTTTGATGTCATCGTGGGCTATACACCGAAGGAGTGGCATTGAAAACCCTTGTCTATAAAGAACTCCGCCTTGCAGAACGTATCGGGCGTCTTTACGAATCACTTTACGCCTCTCGCTTTTCTTGGTCGGAAGCGCTCCATCCATTAGGAAATTCTTTATAGGGGTCATCCAGGACTCCCTTTCTGGTTCCGTCTCTAGCACTAGGTCGATTTCCATCTGATCAATGCTAGGGGACCGGAGTACTTCAACGGGGGCTAGCCCAATCACTTCAGGATCGTTAGAACTAGCCATCTTTGCCAACTTGTCTGCCTGCTGATTTTCTGACCGCGGAATATGAAATATGCTGTAGTGATCAAAATCATTCAGCAGTTCTTTCACCTTCTTTAAGTATAAAATCAACCTGGAACTTTTAGCTTGGAATCTTCCAGTGACCTGATTCACAACTAACTTGGAGTCGCAGAAGATGTTCAGCTTTGTGACTTCCAATTCCTTTGCAATCTTTAATCCGGCTATCAGAGCTTCATATTCGGAATCGTTGTTAGTGGCATGAAACTCCATTCGGATTGCATAGGTTATCAATCGTTTCTCGGGGGTTTCAAGCACTATTCCAGCGCCGGATCTTTCGTCGTTCCTAGCGCCATCAGTATACAATCTCCAAGCATTGGGATCGAAAAGTAACTTTGAAGGATCAACCTCCTCGTTTGCTATATCTTCCTCAGGGACAGTAAACTCTGCTATGAAGTCAGCTATCACTTGCCCCCGAATTGATCGTCTGGGCTGAAAATTCAAATCAAATTGACTTAACTCAATATTCCATTTGAGTAACCTTCCAGATGCCTCCGGTCTCTGCAAAACTTGCTTGAGTGGATGATCAGTGTATATGGTGATAGGATGTGCCTGAAAGTAGTGCCGAAGTTTTCTGGAGGCAATCAGTAAACTATACGCCAACTTCTCTATCCGTGGATAGTTACGCTCTGCTGCTGTCAATTTTTTGCTTACATAATACACAGGTCTTTGGACCTTATCCTCTTCCCTAACCAACGCTGAGCTGATCGCATGGGATGACACTGCCAAATACACGAATAAATCCTCGTGATCTATTGGCTTAGACAAAATCGGAGGTTTCTCCAAATGCCTGAGCAAATTTTGAAACGCTTCTACGCAATCAGGTGTCCATTTAAAATGGCGTTTATCTCGCTTTATTAATTCGAAGAATGGGATGCACTTATCCGTAGCTCGGGAGATAAATCTGCTTAGTGCGGCCACTTTTCCGGCAAGGCTTTGCACATCCCTAATTTGCCTAGGTTCCCGAATGTTTCTGATTGCCGCGATCTGGTCTGGATTAATCTCGATACCACGGGAACTGACAATGAATCCTAAGAATTTTCCAGAAGCAACACCAAATGAACATTTGGTTGGATTGAGTTTCATTCCATATTTTCGGAGAATGCCGAACATCTCTGCCAAGTCAGTAGTGTGTTGAGAAGATTGTTTGGATTTAACCAACATATCGTCGACGTATACTTCCATTGTTTTTCCGATCTGGTTATAAAACATTCTGTTGACTAAGCGTTGATATGTAGCGCCCGCATTCTTCAAGCCAAAGGGCATCACCACATAACAATACAATCCCAGATCAGTGATAAAACTAGTGTGCTCTTGATCTGGAACATGCATCGGAATTTGGTTGTATCCTGAATAAGCATCCATAAATGAGAGAAGCTCGTGACCTGCCGTCGAGTCTACCAACTGGTCAATTCGAGGTAATGGGAAACTATCTTTTGGACAAGCCTTGTTCAAATCCGAGAAGTCGATACACGTTCGCCACTTCCCGTTGGCCTTCTTTACCAGGACTGGGTTCGAAATCCAGTCTGGGTAGGTTGAATCTCTGATAAACCCATTACTCTTCAGCTTTCCAACCTCTTCTTTCAAGGCAGCGGACCTCTCCGGGCCCAGCATTCGCCTTTTTTGCTTTACTGGAGGATGTTTGGGGTTAATGCTCAAGGAATGGCTCATGATTGATGGGGATATCCCATACATGTCCGCGTGGGTCCAAGCAAACACGTCCAAATTGTTCTTTAAGAAATTCGTCAATTCTTTAGCAAGATTCGGACTTAACTGGGATCCAATCTTAAGGACCTTCTCCGGGTCACTGTCATCGATTGGTACATCCACAGTTACCTCGTTGGGAGTCGCCATTCTGCCCCCGGGTTCTTGATCCTCTCTGGGATCTATATCCTCGGGCATCTCTCTGGGCGACTCTCCAACGATTATTTTCTTTGGTTGCTATAAGGTCTCCGCCCCCGAAGGGGGAGAGGTGCCTTTAGTTTCGATATCCCCTCCATTGCGGAGTAACTTTAGTTCGGCAACATAACATGCTCGCGCAGCAACTTGATCCCCTCTGACGATACCAATGCCAGCTTCTGTGGGGAATTTCAATAACAAGCACCAGGGGGCTATACAGGCTCTGAACTTTGCGAGGGCCGGTCGGCCCAAGAAGGCATTGTATGGCGATTCAACATCCAAAACCACAAAGGGAAGGATTCTCACTCTCTGGCGTTCACCTTCCCCAAGTGTAACTGGCAACTCTACATAACCCATTGGAGCGGTGGATGCTCCGTTGAATCCACGGATCCATCCTTGGCAGGGCTTAAAGTCTTTTATTTCAAGATTCATCTGGTCAAAGGCCTTTTTGAAAAGAATATTAACGGAACTTCCGTTGTCCACCAGAACCTTATGAACAGTGGCTGGCCCAATGGGTATCGTAATTACAAGTGGATCTTCAGTTGGAGCATGGACTCCGATGCTTTCTCGTTCTCGGAAAACAACATCATCGGTCATCATCTTCTGCTGCTTCACCGGGATACTGTCCTCGGGGTTGCTACATTCCCCCACCTCGAGGTGTTGTTTGGCCGCATTGACGTATTGATCCAATGCTTTGGAACTGTGCCCAGCAAGATAAAGTCCTCCGATCACGGTATTGATAACAATATTCTTTCCTTTTTGCTGAGCAGTCGGCCTAGCAGCAAGTTGATTTTGATTCTGATTCGGGGCCTGCACTGCTTGCCACCTGTCCCTAGGCGTTACTCTGTATTCATCTAGCTTTCCTTCTCGAAGCAGCCTTTCGACGACATCCCTCAGGTGATGACATTCGTTCGTCGAATGGCCGTGGATTTGATGAAAGAGACAAAACTTCCCTGTCTCACGCTCTTTCTCTGTCGACTCTCTAGGAGGTGGCCTCTTATTCTGGAGGACTTCATACGCATCCATGAAGATATTTTCCAGAGTATCACTTATGGGTGTATAACTTTCAAAGGCCCTGGGACGAGTCCTTCTCTGGGAGTCGTTCCCTCGGCCCCTCTTCCGGTTGTTGCCGTTACCATTGTTATTGTTGTTACCTGGTTGGCGACCACCCTGATTCTGATTTCCGACGTTAACTTCAACTTTCCCCGAGTTGTCTCCAGTCTGTTTGATGGTGACATTACTCTGAATTTCCTCCTTGTCAGTTGTTTTAACCTTTCGGTTTGCGTATACCTCTTCCCGGCGTAGATGTACGTTGGCTTTCTCATAGAATAACTCTCTGGTGTGGGGCGGTTTGCCTGCCAAGTACCTCCCGAATTCAGTGTCCTTATCCACTCCATCAATCAGTGCTGCGACAATGGTCGGTTCATGAGGATCTTTAACCTCAGTGGCGGCCAAATTGAAACGATCCAGGTACATCTTTAGACTCTCGCCTGGTCGCTGTTTGACAAGGAATAAATCGATCACGCTTTTTGTCTTCTGTGCGTAGATACGGAATTGTTCTACGAACTTCTCGCTCAGCTCCCTGAAGCTAGAAATCGATCTCGCCGGCAGGCGAGTAAACCATAACAAAGCCACGTCCTCCAGGAATATAGGAAACGCTTTACACTTAACCGCGTCAGAAGCGGCGGCAGCGGTCATCGACCAAGAGTACCTCATTAGGTGCTGGACAGGATCAGATCTTCCCGCATATCGATTCATTTATGGCATGTTGAAACTCCTTGGAAAAGTCGCATCCAAGATATTGTCAGTAAAAGGGGTATGACTGCGGTCGATCCCCCAATCTTCGTTCCGCTGTCCACGGCTGTCGGCCAGAATCTGGTGGACCATGGCTGCGACATTTGCACTGGTCAAAGGAGGTTCAGGGTCAGCGCCTCTGGCCCGACGAGGTTCTCTGATCTCTCTTCGGGGAGTAGCCACAAAATCCGGGGCTCGGGCAGGGCTTCGTTGCCCCCTGTTATCATGAGTATGCATGCGGCGACGGGGCTGAGGTGGTCTGTTGTGCACAGGACTGTTCACATCTCGAGTCCTGAGAGCCGTTGCTTGATCATTAACATTACGGTTCGAGGGCCCCTCTCCTAGCGCTTCTTCTTCTTGTGAGGGCAGGGTTCCGAACCGAAGCAGTTCTATGTTTTCGGCTCTCTCATATGGTCGCCGCGGAGGTCTCGGCGATTCTTCAGATGAAGAAGAATATACTGGGGTGAGTGGACGAACCGGCGACGTTCTTTGCCTTGCTAGTTCATCAAGTCTTCTATCCATAGCCGTCAGATTTTGCCGCAGGATGGAACTCTCCTGCCTTTGGGCAGCCAACTCATCAAACAACCTATCCCACATTTCGGCGAAGCGAGAGAGATCCCCCTCAGTGACAGGAGCAGCGGGATCATATTGGTCATCATCAGTCTCTCTTATGCGCAACGAGCTCGAACCGGGTCGAGCAGAGGTTCCTGGACGATAAGAGCGGGTCATAGGTTCCTTCCCAGGTCGAGTTGTAGTCTGACCATCAGTTCGGATAGCTGCGGTTCGTGGAGGGCGATTCGCTACGCCCCCCTGAGATCGACTCATGGTCGTGGTACGCAGAGGTTGCGAGGCGTTACCTCGGGATCGAGTAACAACCCCCTCAGCGGCCTGGATCGTCTCGTTCTCATCGACTCGGAACGCGGTGTCTTCATCGGATCGGTTCGCCCCCTGCGCTCCGCGATCCAGAGTTTCTTCGTTACCCAGTTCGTGCACACTCTCCTCAATCGTTTCGTTGGTCTGCGAAGCTTTAGATCTTTTTCCAGCCATGAAATGCGAATCGCTGGGATCTTCAAAGAAGCGAATAGTGAATCTTTAGGACTGAGTTTCTCAGTGAAAGCACCAAAAATGTTAGATCGAAATTTGGACCTAACACCCAAATTGTAACAACCCGTATTTTCAATAACCTGTAATAACATAAATCGAGGCAGAATTTAATTCTAAAATGGGAATCAAGGGAAACGGGCTATGCCATTGCGTTCGTCTCGGAAAAATACGCGAAATAGAGTCCGAGTTTTCGAAAATCGGAGTCCGTATGACCAAGATATGGCCTCGCGAAGTTTCACGAAAATTCCCAAATTAAAGTATACTTAATTAAGTGAAATGGGTTGTGTAGATATATATATATATATATATATATATTGATATATATATATATATAATTGAAAATTTAATAAATAAATATGCAAAAATGCTCAAAACAGCGAATTGGGAGAGGGGAATAACCGAACCGGCCGATTTTTGAAGTCGACCCGAGCCCGCTGGGTCGACTAGGGGTTAATCCAGGGTGTTTGGCTGTCAACCCGTGGGCCGATTCGCTCAAGTGCAGATTTTGCATTTGAATGGTTCTCATGGTCCATCTTTAATCTAAAGGCCCTAGATGGTTCCTACACTTGACTTCTTCCCCAAGACATGCTTTGATGGCTTGGATTGAATCTAGGGTTAATCCTATGGCCTAAAACACTTGCCTAATCTATAAATAAGACCCTAACCTACCCTAATTCATTCATAATTAAACCTAGTGACTAAACTATGGCAAAATGCTAGCTCTCATGGCCTCCACTAATTTTATGAAGAGGGTTGCATACTAATCACTCTCTAATCAACTTCTAATCCCTTCTTAGCATCTTAATCTTCTTCATTTGGTGTTCAAAGTTGCTAGTTGTGAGTTTCTATCACTTTGATGATCTTTTGGTAAACTAATTAGATGAGATGTGATGAGATTTATGGTTTTGTATGTGGGTTAATGAGCTTTGAATCATATGATATGATGTTAGCATTAATCTTATGTTTATGCATGTTGAGTATGTAAGCTTATGCAAGTTTAATATGATGTATGTTATGTTTGCATGATGCTAAATATGCAAGTTGTGGGCTATGTAATCATATGCATGTTATGCAAGTTCATGGTAATATGCTATGCAAGTTACATGTATGTAAATATGCAAGTTACATGTTTGTTAATATGCAAGTTACATGTATGTAAATATGCAAGTTACATGTTTGTTAATATGCAAGTTACATGTATGTAAATATGCAAGTTACATGTTTGTTAATATGCAAGTTACATGTTTGTTAATATGCAAGTTACATGTATGTAAATATGCAAGTTACATGTTTCTTTATATGCAAGTTACATGTTTGTTAATATGCGAGTTACATGTATGTAAATATGCAAGTTACATGTTTATTAATATGCAAGTTCATGATGACACATTATGCAAGTCTATAAGCTAATATGCAAGTTTGTTATGCAAAATGAATATGTAAGTTATGTGACATATTATATGCAAGTTATGTGACATGTTATGCAAGTTCATATGCAAGTTATGTGTTTGTTAATATGCAAGATGGCACCTTTGAAACATGTTCATTCATATGCAAGTTGACACCTTTTATATGTGTTATATCATGAACGAAATTACGTGGGAACGATGGGGTAATTAAATGCATAAGTTAATAAGATTGTGTGAAATTAATATAATTATGCATAACACAAAATAAATAAACATAGTATGGGAATTTGCCTATTTGGTTAGGTGTACCCATACTATGTGTTGGGAATTTACCTATTGAGTTAGGTCTACCCCATGGGAATTTACCTATTAAGTTAGGTCTACCCATGTTAAGAAAACTTGATTAATTAGGGATAATTAATATAAAATTATGAGGGTGATTAATTAGGTGTAATTAATTGACTAAGACACGAGGTTGGACTCAGTTGTAGCGTAAAACTGCCCGGACCCAACCGGCTTAACCAGTTGCTACAAATGTTAGCCCAATGTGAGAGGTCTTAGGCACAAACTAAATACGTAATTAATGTAAAGACACGAGGTTAGACTCTGTTATGACATAAGGCTGCCCGGACCCAACCGGCTTAACCAGCGGTCATAAAAGACAGTCTAATGTGAGAGGTCTTTACAAAGGTTACGTTCTTAATTAATTAATTAAGAAACACTTAACCACATTAGCATGTAGAGGGACATGAGGGGTTAAGTGGGTGCCTCGGGTGGCATGAGAAAATCTAGTGGTTGCCTTGGGTGGCAATAGAAAATACGATTAGAATACTTAACCAAAATGGAACATGTAATTAAAACATGATTAAAGGGTTAAGTGGGATATACTAGAAAAAGGGACAAGCTTAGGTGGGTAGCTTGTGGAGGCCCATTTCAACCAGTAACCCATACGTATCTTTGTGGGCTCGACCCATGTCGAGGACGGGACACGCATACTGGGCTTGACTGTAAGAGGCAAACGGGTTAGCGGTGGCAACGCAAGTCCAACGGGCTTCATATGCGTGAGTGGGCCCGGGCTGGTAGGTAAGCCGTTGTTGCATCGAGTAGATATAAGCCGTGCACCTTTAGTTTCATCAGGTTGCCACATTGGGGAATGATACATCCCACGGTGGGGCCAGCACGGGTATCTACGTTAGGGAGCCGATCGAATGGGAAGTAGTGTGTACACCTAGTGGATTGTAGGGCCCCGTGGCGCCTACTTGGTCACCTAGGGGTACGCAAGTACTAATTAGTAAATTTTATAAGTCCTTGGGTGGGATCAACCTTTAAGTTAGGAACGACTGGTGTGGTGCAGTTTAGTAATTTACCTTAGGGAGGGTAGATGCGTCTTTATCCTTTATCTTCGTTTAGTTGACTGCTTAGGGTAGCCATTCATCCCTATATGTTACCGTATATCAGTTTATGTCTTCTCTGGTTACTTTAACGATTGTATTGTTAAAGTTATAGGACTCGCTCAGACTTATGTCTGACCCCGTTGTTTTTATCTTTTTCCCAACCCTCAGGTCCTACGGTGGATCCTAGCAGTAGTGGAGCTTGATCGGATTGCTGTTCCAGTCTTTAGGAGCTTGGATAGATGTAAAGCTCCAGTTATCCAGTTATCTTTTCTTTTGTTTGGCTATTGTATGAGAGTGGGATTATGTACTTCTTTATTTTGATGGATATTGTACTTGACCTTTATTGTGGTTTTATGATGTAACCAGACATGTTTTACTTCCGCTGTTATGAGATGATGTTTTAAAATTTCAAGTACTATTTATATCTGTCTTGTTGTAATTTTTCTGTTCTATATTCACTAAAATACTCCACCGATGCTATGGCATTCCCTTAGTGAGTGATCATAGCGGGAGTGGGGTGTTACACGTGGTATCAGAGCTTAAGGTTACCAGAACAGATAAAATTTTTAAGAAAAACTACTTTCTAAGAGTATTTTCGAAGAAAGTATTTTTAAAAAGCATGTCTTCTAAGAGAAAAAGTTTTTGAAAAAGAAAAGCATAATCCCCAATAGCCATATCTTTATCTTTCGGAATCTCCTTTTTGAATCTTTCCTCTTTCGTTTCAGCATGGCTGAAGATCTTAACATCCCGGAGGGTTTAGTTATACCACTATGGTATAGGAGGTTGCAAGAGGCTAGGGCCGCGGCTGCGGGTCCGGCCAATGCTACTACACCAGAGACAACCGCTCCTCCTCCTCAGCCTAGAGTGGATAATTTTGCTAAGGTTTGCAAGGAGTTCAAGGCTATAGGAGGAAAACCTTTTCTTGGTTCAGAGACTTTCGTAGAGGCTAGAGATTGGCTTAAGGAAGTGGAAGAGTTGCTAGATATCTTTGAAGTGGAAGAGGGAAAGAAAGTCAAGTTGGCGGCTTGGTTAATGAAGGGAGAGGCCTCATTCTGGTGGGAGGTCACTAATGGAGAACGCCCTGTTGACTCTTGGGCAGATTTTAAGCAAAGGTTTGGGGCTAAGTTTCTCTCAAGGGCGGAAGAGAATCTGTTTATGGAGAAGTTCTTGAATTTGAAGCAAGGGAATCTCACGGTGAAAGAATATGTCAACAAATTCAATCAATTAGCAAGGTTTGGCATAGAGTTGGTGAATACACCGGAGAAGAAGGCTTTGAGGTTCGTTAGAGGCTTGAACGAACCATTGCAAGGAATAGCTATGACTCACATTCCTATGGGGGCCACTTTTGAGAAGCTTGTCTACATGGCACTTATGCATGAGGATGATAAGAATTCTAAGGCACCAGAGAAAAAGGGGGATCAGAAGAAACCGCAACAACAACAACAAGGCAAGGGCGGAAAAGGCAATGGTGACAAAAAGAAGACGAAGAAGAAGTGCTTCAATTGTGGAACACCAGGACACCTCAGTAAGGATTGTCGCAAAAAGAAGAAGACCGGTTGCTTTCATTGTGGTGAAGCAGGGCATCTTGTGAAAAACTGCCCAAAGAAGGGGCAGAAGACGGGGTCTACCTCAGGAGGGCAGGTGCAAGCTCTTATAGCACCACCTCAGTCAGGGGGGCAAGTTCAGGTTCTCTCAGTTCCACCGATTCAGCAGAGAGGTAGAACTATTTCCGTTGAAAGTCTGGTTTTTCTGTTTGATCATCCAGTTCGTACTTTGTTTGACTCTGGCGCATCGCATTCTTTTATCTCATCATCGTTAGTTGAGTCACTGCACTTAGACACCAGTCTAGTTGATGATCCCTTGGTTGTCTCAAACCCAATTGGGGGCTCCATATATCTGTCTATGATATGTTTGGGTTTGAAGATTTCTATACTTAGCGTTGAGTTTAGATGTGATGCTTTTGTATTGGGCTTCACGGGCTATGGGTTGATCTTGGGCATGGACTGGTTATCCAGTAATGGTGCCGTTCTTGATTGCGAAAGGAGAGTTGTCAGGCTCATGACCCGCTTGGGTAACACTCTCGAGATCTCTTGCAATCCCATGGAATCTGTTTTGCTAAGTTATCTTGAATCGCTCGATGCTTCGGTCGAGAGTTTGCATTCTGTCAGAGTAGTCCGGGAATATCCGGATGTGTTTGAAGAAGTAAAGGGTTTGCCTCCGAAGCGGGAGATAGATTTCCGAATTTATTTGGTGGATAATGCCAAACCAGTGTCTTTGCCAGTGCGCCACATGGCTCCTCGTGAGAGAAGGGAACTTCATAAGCAAGTAGGGGAGTTGCTTGAGAAGGGGTTTATAAGGCGAAGTATATCGGAGTGGGGAGCTCCAGTAGTGTTTGCCACGAAGGCGGATGGGTCCCTCAGACTTTGTGTGGATTATAGGGAACTTAATAAGCTCACGAAGAAGAATAGACACCCATTACCGAGGATAGATGATCTCTTTGATCAGTTGGTTGGCGCGTCAGTATTTTCGCAGATGGACTTAGCTACAGGGTTTCATCAGTTAAGAGTGGCGGAGGACAGTATAGAGAAGACTGCTTTCTGGACTCCGGATGGTTTTTATGAGTGGCTAGTGATGCCATTTGGGTTGACAAACGCCCCCGCATACTTTGTGGATCTCATGAGTAGAGTGTTCAGAGAGTATCTGAATAAGTTTGTAGTAGTTTTTGTGGATGACATCTTGGTCTTTTCCAAGAGTGAAGAAGAGCATGCCTTACATCTCAGAGAAGTGTTGGAGACTCTTCGAGCACATGGTCTTAAAGCTAAATTCTCTAAATGTCATTTTTGGAGAAGAGAAGTGCGATTCTTAGGGCATGTGGTCTCTAAGGAAGGGATAGCTGTGGATCCCGCAAAGATAGTATCTATCCAGGATTGGAAAGTTCCTAGAAATGCTACCGAGGTAAGAAGTTTCTTGGGGTTGGCAGGATATTATAGGAAGTTCATCAAAGACTTCGCGAAGATATCAGCCCCATTAACCCGCTTGACGAAGAAGAATCTGGTTTTCTCGTGGGATGTAGATTGTGATGATGCTTTCCGACGGTTAAAGAGAGCTTTGACCACCGCTCCAGTTTTAGTGCTCCCGGATGGGAGTAAGCCGTTTGTTGTTTATACCGATGCTTGTGGAACAGGATTAGGCGCAGTCTTGATGCAGGAGGGAAGGGTAATAGCCTATGGAGGGAGACAATTGAGAGTGCATGAGAAGAATTACCCTACCCATGATCTAGAGTTGGCCGCGATTGTTTTCGCACTTAAGTCTTGGCGCCATTATCTTCTTGGTGAGAGATTCGAGTTGTTCACCGACCATAAATCATTGAAGTACTTATTCTCTCAGAAAGATTTAAACTTAAGACAGCAAAGGTGGATGGAGTTCTTAGCATCCTATGATTTCGAGATAGCATATACCCCTGGCAAGGGTAACGTGGTGGCTGACGCCTTGAGTAGAAAAAGGCTATCTTTAAGTCCATTGTTCGTAGAACGGCGAAGCTTGGAGTTTCTTTCTTTGTTCGACTTCAGACCTTCTGTTGATTTTGTACCTGGTTTGTTGGCATCCTTGGAGGTTAGACCTACTCTTTTGAGACGGATTGGCGAGGCTCAGCGAGACGACCCACAGTTGGTTGTGTTGGTAGAGAAGCTTATAAGAGGGGAGTCGTCCAGCCATTTGGGTAGATACACCATAGATGATAAGGGATGGTTGCATAGAGACGGTAGACTTTGTGTACCGCAAGATGAGGGTTTGAAGAAGGCTATTTTGGATGATGCACATCGTTCAAGAATGACTATTCATCCCGGTGGAGACAAAATGTACCAAGACATGAAGAGAGTTTTCTTCTGGGCCGGTATGAAGAAAGATGTGGCCGAGTATGTGGCTAGATGCTTAGTGTGCCAACAAGTTAAAGTGGAGCAAAGGAAACCCGGTGGGTTGCTACACCCATTGGAAGTTCCACAGTGGAAGTGGGATAGTGTCTCGATGGATTTCATCGATGGGTTACCGAGATCGAGGAAGGGCAATACGGGAATTTGGGTTGTGGTGGACAGACTTACCAAGAGTGCCCATTTTATACCCGTAAAGAGTAAGAGGACCGCTCCATGGCTTGCTTCAGTCTATGTTAGAGAGATTGTTAGATTGCATGGCGTACCATCCAGCATTGTGAGTGATCGAGATCCTATTTTCACTAGTGAGTTTTGGAGAAGTTTGCAAGAGGCGGTAGGGACTCAGTTGTGTTTGAGCACCGCATATCATCCTCAGACGGACGGTCAGACTGAGAGGGTGAACCGTATCTTAGAAGATCTTTTGAGGCTTTGTATCTTGGATTTTGGAGGTACATGGGAAGAACATCTTCCTTTGGTGGAGTTCGCATATAATAACAGCTTTCAGTCCAGTATTGGTATGGCTCCTTTCGAAGCTCTTTATGGAAGGCCTTGTCGATCTCCTACATGTTGGTGGGAATCTACGAATAAGATCTTGCTTGGGCCGGATATGGTTAGAGAGACTTCAGAGAAGATTGATTTAATTCGAAAAAGGATGAAAGCAGCGCAAGATAGACAGAAATCTTATGCGGATCGGAGAAGGACGGAACTTGAGTTTGAGGTTGGGGATATGGTTTTTGTCAAAGTATCTCCATTGAGAAATGTGGTTCGCTTTGGGTCCGTTGGGAAGTTAGCACCGAGATTTGTTGGGCCATTTCCTATTAAGGAAAGGATTGGACGGATGGCATATAGGGTGGAGTTGCCCGACAGACTTAGTGGTGTTCATGATGTATTCCATGTATCACATTTGAGGAAGTGCTTACATGAGACCGCAGAGGTGGTAGAGCCGAGTTTGCTTAGAGATGTAGAGGTAGAGCGTGACGCGACGATTCGACGAGCTCCTACTCGCATCCTTGGGTCAGAAACTAGGAAGTTGAGGAACAGAGAAGTCCAGCTAGTTAAAGTGCAATGGGGAGATGACGAAAGCAATGCTACTTGGGAGACGGAAGCGAAGATGCGTTCTTTGTATCCATTTCTTTTTGAGAGTATGTCTTTTAACTTCTCCTTTATTGCTTGTCTAGTACTTATCTTATCTTTAGTATATCCTCTCGCTAATACCTATGACCTTTAGATAGGGTAAAACCTATGGTTGAAACATGTGTTTGAAACATGTTATGGTTGATGGATGCATATGGATGCAATTGTTTGCTAGTGGTTGCTCGTGGATGCATATACACACACATTAGGCACTAGATCGGCTCAGTCACTTCATGTTGCATATTGCATAAATGGATGTGGTAGTTAGATTGATGGATGTATCATGGCTGTGTTATCATATGGATGATGCATTTTTGTGTATGGTTGTGCACGCATGTAGAAATTTGTATGTGTCAATAGGGTTTCGCATACATATTGGATGCATGGCACTATCATGGTTTGCATTAAGGAGGTTTACTGTATCAGTAACCGCCTGATTTTCGCATTAGGTAAGTACATATACACACACTTTTGCATATATCCATCCAGCATTTAGAATCTTGTAAGGACAATGATTGCTCGTGGATGATGCTTTGAGTAGATGGATGATTGGATGGTAGGATACGTTCTTCCTAACTTGAAGATTTCGGGGACGAAATCCTTTAAGGAGGGGAGAATGTAACAACCCGTATTTTCAATAACCTGTAATAACATAAATCGAGGCAGAATTTAATTCTAAAATGGGAATCAAGGGAAACGGGCTATGCCATTGCGTTCGTCTCGGAAAAATACGCGAAATAGAGTCCGAGTTTTCGAAAATCGGAGTCCGTATGACCAAGATATGGCCTCGCGAAGTTTCACGAAAATTCCCAAATTAAAGTATACTTAATTAAGTGAAATGGGTTGTGTAGATATATATATATATATATATATATATTGATATATATATATATATAATTGAAAATTTAATAAATAAATATGCAAAAATGCTCAAAACAGCGAATTGGGAGAGGGGAATAACCGAACCGGCCGATTTTTGAAGTCGACCCGAGCCCGCTGGGTCGACTAGGGGTTAATCCAGGGTGTTTGGCTGTCAACCCGTGGGCCGATTCGCTCAAGTGCAGATTTTGCATTTGAATGGTTCTCATGGTCCATCTTTAATCTAAAGGCCCTAGATGGTTCCTACACTTGACTTCTTCCCCAAGACATGCTTTGATGGCTTGGATTGAATCTAGGGTTAATCCTATGGCCTAAAACACTTGCCTAATCTATAAATAAGACCCTAACCTACCCTAATTCATTCATAATTAAACCTAGTGACTAAACTATGGCAAAATGCTAGCTCTCATGGCCTCCACTAATTTTATGAAGAGGGTTGCATACTAATCACTCTCTAATCAACTTCTAATCCCTTCTTAGCATCTTAATCTTCTTCATTTGGTGTTCAAAGTTGCTAGTTGTGAGTTTCTATCACTTTGATGATCTTTTGGTAAACTAATTAGATGAGATGTGATGAGATTTATGGTTTTGTATGTGGGTTAATGAGCTTTGAATCATATGATATGATGTTAGCATTAATCTTATGTTTATGCATGTTGAGTATGTAAGCTTATGCAAGTTTAATATGATGTATGTTATGTTTGCATGATGCTAAATATGCAAGTTGTGGGCTATGTAATCATATGCATGTTATGCAAGTTCATGGTAATATGCTATGCAAGTTACATGTATGTAAATATGCAAGTTACATGTTTGTTAATATGCAAGTTACATGTATGTAAATATGCAAGTTACATGTTTGTTAATATGCAAGTTACATGTATGTAAATATGCAAGTTACATGTTTGTTAATATGCAAGTTACATGTTTGTTAATATGCAAGTTACATGTATGTAAATATGCAAGTTACATGTTTCTTTATATGCAAGTTACATGTTTGTTAATATGCGAGTTACATGTATGTAAATATGCAAGTTACATGTTTATTAATATGCAAGTTCATGATGACACATTATGCAAGTCTATAAGCTAATATGCAAGTTTGTTATGCAAAATGAATATGTAAGTTATGTGACATATTATATGCAAGTTATGTGACATGTTATGCAAGTTCATATGCAAGTTATGTGTTTGTTAATATGCAAGATGGCACCTTTGAAACATGTTCATTCATATGCAAGTTGACACCTTTTATATGTGTTATATCATGAACGAAATTACGTGGGAACGATGGGGTAATTAAATGCATAAGTTAATAAGATTGTGTGAAATTAATATAATTATGCATAACACAAAATAAATAAACATAGTATGGGAATTTGCCTATTTGGTTAGGTGTACCCATACTATGTGTTGGGAATTTACCTATTGAGTTAGGTCTACCCCATGGGAATTTACCTATTAAGTTAGGTCTACCCATGTTAAGAAAACTTGATTAATTAGGGATAATTAATATAAAATTATGAGGGTGATTAATTAGGTGTAATTAATTGACTAAGACACGAGGTTGGACTCAGTTGTAGCGTAAAACTGCCCGGACCCAACCGGCTTAACCAGTTGCTACAAATGTTAGCCCAATGTGAGAGGTCTTAGGCACAAACTAAATACGTAATTAATGTAAAGACACGAGGTTAGACTCTGTTATGACATAAGGCTGCCCGGACCCAACCGGCTTAACCAGCGGTCATAAAAGACAGTCTAATGTGAGAGGTCTTTACAAAGGTTACGTTCTTAATTAATTAATTAAGAAACACTTAACCACATTAGCATGTAGAGGGACATGAGGGGTTAAGTGGGTGCCTCGGGTGGCATGAGAAAATCTAGTGGTTGCCTTGGGTGGCAATAGAAAATACGATTAGAATACTTAACCAAAATGGAACATGTAATTAAAACATGATTAAAGGGTTAAGTGGGATATACTAGAAAAAGGGACAAGCTTAGGTGGGTAGCTTGTGGAGGCCCATTTCAACCAGTAACCCATACGTATCTTTGTGGGCTCGACCCATGTCGAGGACGGGACACGCATACTGGGCTTGACTGTAAGAGGCAAACGGGTTAGCGGTGGCAACGCAAGTCCAACGGGCTTCATATGCGTGAGTGGGCCCGGGCTGGTAGGTAAGCCGTTGTTGCATCGAGTAGATATAAGCCGTGCACCTTTAGTTTCATCAGGTTGCCACATTGGGGAATGATACATCCCACGGTGGGGCCAGCACGGGTATCTACGTTAGGGAGCCGATCGAATGGGAAGTAGTGTGTACACCTAGTGGATTGTAGGGCCCCGTGGCGCCTACTTGGTCACCTAGGGGTACGCAAGTACTAATTAGTAAATTTTATAAGTCCTTGGGTGGGATCAACCTTTAAGTTAGGAACGACTGGTGTGGTGCAGTTTAGTAATTTACCTTAGGGAGGGTAGATGCGTCTTTATCCTTTATCTTCGTTTAGTTGACTGCTTAGGGTAGCCATTCATCCCTATATGTTACCGTATATCAGTTTATGTCTTCTCTGGTTACTTTAACGATTGTATTGTTAAAGTTATAGGACTCGCTCAGACTTATGTCTGACCCCGTTGTTTTTATCTTTTTCCCAACCCTCAGGTCCTACGGTGGATCCTAGCAGTAGTGGAGCTTGATCGGATTGCTGTTCCAGTCTTTAGGAGCTTGGATAGATGTAAAGCTCCAGTTATCCAGTTATCTTTTCTTTTGTTTGGCTATTGTATGAGAGTGGGATTATGTACTTCTTTATTTTGATGGATATTGTACTTGACCTTTATTGTGGTTTTATGATGTAACCAGACATGTTTTACTTCCGCTGTTATGAGATGATGTTTTAAAATTTCAAGTACTATTTATATCTGTCTTGTTGTAATTTTTCTGTTCTATATTCACTAAAATACTCCACCGATGCTATGGCATTCCCTTAGTGAGTGATCATAGCGGGAGTGGGGTGTTACACAAATTGTTATGAACAGTAGAGAATTTCAAACGAAGAACAAAGAAAAAGAAAATAACACTCAGAATTTATAGGGGTTCAGCATTAACGAGCCTACGTCCACTTTATATCTTATTGATTATGCTGTAAAAGCTAACACAACAATGATTTCTCTCAATATTTCAGTAGTTTGACAACAATGGCGGATTCAGTGCTCAATATTGCCCAAAAAGATCCCGAAAACTGCCAAGCTCTGGGCTATTTATAGCTGATTTTATCAGGCGGATCGTGGACACGTGGCACGAATCCCGAGAGCATCGGACCGGATCGCCGCCGTCGAAGAAATGGTCAAATTAGTCGTTGCGGACAGGTGTCGCGATCTGCTTGAAAATCGGATCGTGCAGATGGGGGGAATTGGTCCAAGTGACGGTTAGAGACACGCGTCGCCAGATCCGTGCGATTCGGATCGCTGAAGACTAGCTCGTGCTTGAACAGGTCAGAGGGTTCGCCATGCACCAAGGGATCGGATCGGTTCGCTCGGGGGTAACAATGTAAGTTTGGATCGGATCGCCCGGCTGCGTCGTTTGCGGATGAGATGGGGCGATCCGATATTGGGCGAGACGATGGAGTGCGATCCGTTCCTGGGCGAGTCGATAGAGTGCGATCCGTTCCTTCATATTCTTGGGGAACGTGATTTCTTGCTTTCCTCTTACGAATGATCCTGGGTGGCTTGGTCAAAAAGCGAGCCAACATGTAATATGGTGTGTTGGTAATAATGCAGAATGACATATGAAAAATTATATGAAGTGATTTATTGAATGAAATGCAATTTGTGATGTAAATGATTATAATTTGAGATGCTGTGTAGTGATATGAAATGAGATGTGTAATGGTAATAATATATAGAATGATGATATGGATTTCTATAAAAGATACTTAAAAGTAATATCTAACTATTATGCATATAATAAATTATTTGAATCAAACAAGGATAATGTTAATTTCTAGACTTAGGTTAATTATACTAATGAAAATGATTAAAATAATAATAAAGATAAGAGTTTTAAAAAATATTCATGATAAGTAGTAAAATATTCAAAATAATTATGGAGTTAAATAATATTAGTAGGGTAAATATAGTTAGAATTGAAGATCTTTTTAGAGAGAATAAAATTATATAAAGTAGACTATAAACATATATTTATAATTGTATATAAAAATTGATCTAAAAAGACTTAAAATTTAATTTATCATTTATCTATTGATACAAATCAATTTTTTTTCATTTAAACTTTAGAAATCAAAAATATATTAATTGCTAAAGAACCATTTATATGTTAAAACTATAAAAGGAATCTATAGTTACAATAGAATTATTTTAAAGAAATAAAGTAAACTATAGAACTATAACTTCCTATATTATATATTTAAGTCATAAAAATCATATATTATATATATCAAAATATTAAGTTAGAAAATACAAGTTTCATAAATCTTAATAAATCAAGAAATCAAAATTAGTATTTAGTTTCAAATAATATCTATGATAATGTAACCCAAAAATTGTTATGAAAATATAAATTTAAACTATGAATGTTTAAACTACATATAAAAGATATATAAACTTATATTTTATAATAATATCAAATAGTTATATTAACTTTGTATATCATATTAACATGTTTGTATAATTAATTTATATACTTTTAATATATATGTATATATATATATATATATATAGAAACAAGGTACAAGAAAACAAGTAGACATATAAAGTTAATAACCAGAATAAGCAGAATGAATAGAACAAAATAGATTATGCTTCCCAAATACCTTTCTCTGCACCAATACTAGTATGACAAAAGCGGAATGATCCCAACAGAAACATAATGGTTGACTTAAGTGTACTTCTAGTGACAGGTTTTACCCCCAAACGATAATAACAGGCAGCCCAACAGAAATAACGGATGTTACCCCAAACGATAATAACGTGCTCCTGAATAGGCAGGACTAGATGTACCCTAATTACTACCCCTGATCGATCGGCTCCCTATTCCATAGATACCTTGTGTTGGCCCCACAATAGGATGTATCACTTCCTAAAGTGGCAACCCCTTCCCCTAATAGGCACAACCATATCTATTGATGTCACATCATCTTAATTTCCCAATCAGTCCGGAATCATGCACGCACATGACCCGTTGGAATCCACCGTCAACACCTCCACCCATATGAACCTCTTATAATCAGCTCAGTAAGCGTGCCCTGACCTCGACCTAGTTTGGGGTCCCCCTTTGGATACCAGTATAGGCTACTGACGAATACGGGTCCCACACAACAGATGATACAAGCTACCTCTAGGCTTGCATCCCTACTACTAGGATTTTGATAGGTTATGCCTAATAGATTAGCAATCCCGCATAACCAGAACATATAAAACAGGTTAAGTTTGTTGAGTTCATACAATCCCCAATAGATTTAACATATTTACTTAACCCCCATTGATTCAAGCAAATTTACTTAACCCTTACACAATTTGACGGGTTCATATAGCCCCCATAGATTTAAATTGGTAAAGTATTACAGGTTAATAGGTTATTATCATTCCTCATTCATGTATGTTAATGCACCAGACCTCTCACATTAAGTTGACCACTTGTGGATACCGGATATGTCGGGCGGTTTCGGGCAGACTTCTACCACAAGTTGGACTTAACCTCGTGTCTTAGCACCGTTACGTGCACATTTATGCACTATACCCCTTACATTAAATTAGCCACTCGTGGATGCTGGATTTGCCAGGTAGTTCCAGGCAGACTTCTACCACAAGTTGAATCTAACCTCGTGTCTAAGTGCGGTTACAATTTCCATTTACTATAAATTTAGGCATATTCATTCTTAAACAATTATTCATGTTCATTATAGGTTTTTTATGCCCCTACCCTCAAGTCATAAATCATCATATAAGATATGCCCCAAGTTAAAGTCTTACATCATAGTATAGTTTATGCCCCAAATCCCAGTCATATTTTATAATATAAGTTATTCCCCATTATATCATTCCCAACCATTCCCAATTTCATTCGTTCGCATATTTCAGCGATAGGCCTAGGCTTAAAGGTAGCCTGACTATAAAAATAAAAAGGGAAGGAGGGAGAGGAGAAACAGAATTAGGCATAATAACAGAATATACATATGATAATAGGAATGTGCATAATAGAGATAGGCATGTAAGGACTAAACAGTAGATTAGGGGTGTAAGTAATAGCCGTTCTGTTTAGTTATGATTCAGGTTATTAACAGGCACATGTTTAGATCCAAACTTATAAAATGTCAGGATTACTTATTAAATGTTTATATCTAAAAGTATTATGAACTCGCAGAGACTGGATTTAAAGAACTGGGAAATGAATGTTGATGTTGTAGCGGAGATTCTTGTAAATGTATAAATCTTTGTTGCAGAAGAATTGGCTAATACAATCTGAGCTGGGGCAACTTCTCGTTGTCTCCATTATTTTGGGTGAATAAAACAATAGAAATAAGATCCTACATATAGCCTCAAGCCAAAGAATTAGATCGAGAAATAAGTCCAGGTTTAGAGAATGAATCTGGCCGGATTCTCGGGTGGGTTACGAACCCGGGGTCGACCCTAGGGTCAACACCCCCTTGTGTGGGTCGACCCTAGGGTCGACCCCCATGGGGCATGGGTCGACCCCCAACGGGTCGATCTCCCGCGTGGTTTCCTGCTCTACGATTTTGAATTACTTTGAATATTATATACTGGTTTGTTTATATATTTTTTGCTTAAATGTATACAAACTTCAAAGCTTAATAACTTCTTCATACAATGTCTGTTTTAGGCAAAATCAGAGTCTATCTTAAGCAGAATTCCGAGATGAATGCAATGGTACAATACATTTCCCTTAGTTCCCAAATTTAATTAAGTATTCTTTAGTTTATTTTTATGAGCTTTAAAAATACGGGGTGTTACATTCTCCCCTACTTAAAGGATTTCGTCCCCGAAATCTCTAAGTTATGAAGAATGTATATCCTAACAACCACATCCATCTACTCATTCACCAATCACAGGCATCCATTATCCTTAAAATAATCCTAATGCTTTTATGAACATATGCAATAGTGTGTATATGTCCTTGCACTAATGCGAAAAATTAGGTGGCCGACTGATTCAGTTAACCTCCTTAATGCAATGTATGTCAGTGCCATGAATCCAACATGTATGAAAATAGTCCTAGTATATCATGTAAATTCTATATGCATGCACAATCATTCATCCAAATGCATAATTCACGTGATGATACACCCATTTCTATCCATAAAAAATAAAATACGCACACATATTCGTATGCAGTATGAGACTGATTGAGCCGATCTATCGCCTAGTATGTGTGTATATGCATCCACGAGCAACCACTAGCAAACACTTGCATCCACTTGCATCCATCAAACATAACGTATCTCAAACACATGTTTACACCCATTGGTTTTTCCTACGTAGAGGTCGAAGATTCGATTGATAGGACACATATAAGTGATAGAAAAAAGTACGGATAAAAGCTTGGAAAAGAAGCTAAGAACATACCGTTGAAAATAAAAGGGCATTGAGTGCGAATCTTGTCTTCTGTCTCCCAAGTTGCATCCTCGCAGTCTTCTCCCCTTTGAACTTTCATCAACTTGACCTCTCGGTTGCGTAACTTCTTAACCTCCGATCCAAGAATACGGGTAAGAACTCGTCTAACTGTCGCCTCCCATTCTACCTCTGCTTCCTTAAGCATGCTCAACTCGGTATCAATCTAAAACCTTGGAGCCAATTTCCCTATAGATACAAACCGAACCACATTCCTCAAAGGTGATACCTTGATGAAAACCATGTCTCCCACCTCAAACTCAATATCAGTCCTTCTCTTATCTGCATATGACTTCTGCCTGTCCTGAGCTGTCTTCATGCATCTACGGATGAGATCAGACTTCTTTGAAGTCTCTCTGATCATCTCAGGTCCAAGTAGAAGCTTATCTATAGATTCCCACCAATAAGTGGGTGATCTACAAGTGCAAAAGTAGATCAGATGTAAAAATATTCGGTGATCTACAATATAGGTATATGATAATAGGAATGAGCATAATAGAGATAGGCATGTAAGGACTAAACAGTAGATCAGGTGTAAAAGTAAAGGCAGATCTGTTTAGTTATGATTCAGGTTATTAACAAGCATATGTTTACATCCAAACTTATAAACATGTCAGGATTACTTATTAAATGTTTATATCTAAAAGTAACATGAACTCACAAAGACTGGATCTAAGGAACAGAGAAATGAATGTTGATGTTGTATTGGAGATTCTTGTATATGAATTAGGCGTTGTTGCAGAAGAATAGGCTAATTCAATCTAAGCTGGGGTAGCATCTCGTTGTCTCCAATGTTTTAGGTGAATAAAACAATAGAAATGAGGTCCTATATATAGCCTCAAGCCAACGCATCAGATCAAGAAACAAGTTCAGGTTCAAAGAATGAATCTGGCCGGATCCCCAAGTGGGTAACGACCCCGGGGTCGACCCTAGGGTTGACACCCCCTTGTGTGGGTCGACCCTAGGGTCGACCCCCATGGGGAATGGGTCAACCCCCAACGGGTCGATCTCCTGCATGGTTTCCCTCTCTACGATTTTGAATTACTTTGAATATTCTAGACTGGATTGTTTATATATATTTTGCTTATATGTATACAAACTTCAAAGCTAAATAACTTCTTCATATGATGTGCGCTTTACGCAAACTCGGTGTTTATCTTAATCAGAATACTGAGATGAACGCAATGGTACAGTATCTTTCCCTTAATTCCCAATATTTAATTAAGTATTATTTAGTTTATTGTTATAATGTCCTTTAAAATCACGGGGGTTACATCTTGTACATTTTCGTAGTATGGTAATAGAGACCACTAGAGGAGGGTACTATAAGGAGTACTTTGATATATTGGGTATATCTGTACATATATATGATTTATTAGGTTAATCTACTTGGGAGTAGATAAATACGATTTATGCGTGAAATCATAAGCGTAATGTGTAATAAACCCAAAATAACTTAATAAAGGTAAACTACTGATATAACGGTACATGTAGCGCTATTTATAGAAGGTACAATTTGTCCATTCAACCGAATTTTTATTCTAACCCCTCCTTATAAAAAAAACTCGCAGGTTAGACAGGTGGTAGAGATTACACCTTAGAGATACTTATTAGAAAGTGTCATTATTAGGGTAAGTATTTATCTACTGTTATATTTTATTTTTTCCACTCTGAGATACTCTGATATATTTTATCTTCGCATTTCTGTAGGATACTATACAAACCAACTAAGGCTTCAATAGACTAAGGTTTTTAGCATTTTGTGAGAAATTGGGTTTATTGAAGTTTGGGTTGTTACATCTGGTATTAGAGCTTAAGTTTAGGATTCCTATATAGATAGTGAGTGAACTTATTTGTATTTTTTAAAATATAAATATATTATAGATATACCTATATCCATAGTGGAACCCACAAATTAAGCGAAACAACACATAGAGAAAGTTGGAATATTAGTTTTGTATGCTAAGGAAATGGTTATGAAAATTTAGAATAATAGGCCCATGAGTGGTTAGAGAGAAATGTGTACAATATGTTTTTGAAAAAAAAAAGAGAAAAGATCCCATGTGTTAATATCCGAAATTTTGGTATTTCAGATTACTAGATTAAACAGTATGGACTTGTAAATTGAGAAAGAGTAAGAAAAAGAAAAATGGATTAGAAATTTATTTTTTACATTTGGCACAAACTTGCGATAGTCTTAACTTTTAGTTTAGACGTAGTACTGAAGGAATTTGTGTTAAAGTGGAATCTTGGAGTAAGAAATGTAATTTCGCGCACAAAATTTGGGAATGCAAAAGTTAGAAACCACTTTGTACTTAGCCCCACAGTTAAAATTTTTGAAAAGAACTTGAGAAAAAAATGTAGGAAAAGAATTGTAGAAAAGTTTCAACTTTCAAATTTAAAAGTTTACATTTTTAGAAATTTATTGGTTTGTAATATTATGAATTACATTAAAATAATTTTTGAGAAAATAGTGCAAAGTTGTTTCCAAACAGAATTATGTGCATAAGCAAGTTGTGGGATTAAGTGATATAAGTGGTTAAGAGAAAGCACAAATATAAATATATTAACCATATGTGGTGCATAGGTGACTTGAGTGAAAGTAAAATACAAAAATTTTCATAAAGGTTGGATTGTGACACAATTTAACTTGTTGGAATAAGAAGAATTATAAGATAAGTTTTTTTACGAATCAGTAAATTTGTAAGTAAACATTTTTGTTAAAGTAAAGAGGAAATATGTGGGGAAAGAGGTGTATAAAACGTAGGTGAAGCACAATATTTTGTACAACCTATTTCAATAAGGAAATGAAAAATATATATTAAAATAATGAGGTTTCCTTGTTACTTTACACAAAACACAAAAGTCCTCTTTAAGAAAGATTTATAGAAACTTAATCTTATTAATCCATCTTGAAAAAGAAATGTATATAAAATAAATAAAATCCGAACTAAGTTAAAGTGCATAATCATATCTTCCTTAATTTTAATTTTTTATGAAATTTTTTAAGAATATAAAATTTTATTGAACTAAAGATAATTTAGTGAGAATGGTTCCAGTAGAGTGCTTGAACTATTGGTAAATGTATGGGGAATTATTTTGGTATGTGAGTAAACCTTAAACTTGAATGGTAAAGTCTTAAGGAAGCAATTAAGAGGTAAGAACGAGAAATGGTAAGCACTCAATCAGTGATGTAAGAGAAATGAAAAAAATTGAAAAAAATGTTTCAAGTGGTTATTGTTTAATGGAAAGAAGTAAAAGGAAATCTTCAAACTTACATGGTTTAAGAGAAGAGGATAAACGATAAATGAATATAAAGAGCAAGTTTGGGTTTTTATAAATGAAATCATGACATGGTTACTAATGAATGGAAATCTTTTTCATTACTTCTTGAGAAAATAGATTGGTTTGACATGTTGTCTCAATTTACGATGGGATGAGAGCTAGTGCTACGCGACATGAGTTTGTATGGAGCGGTATATGGAAAATAGTAGCGCTATGGTTTTCTATATTTGGTGATGAGGACCTTTTTATGTCAAAGGGACATGGTCCTAAGCCACTTGGTCTATATAGATTGCCAAATTTAGCCATTGTATCTTTTACCTAGTAGTAATTTCAGTAGAGCATGTTTTCTTTTAGTATAGATACGCACTCCTATCTAGTGTTCAATTTTAGAAATACAAAATAGTTTAGTAGGATATTTTCTTTCTAAGTGTTTGTAATGGTCACTAGATAAGAACAAAACATAGGATATTATGAATAAAATGAAAATGAAAGCAAAATATGAACGACTAAAACAAAAACAAACAAAATTTACAAAAGCAACGCAAACTGAAATAAATGAGAACAATAAAAGAAAATAAATTCTTCCAAAGCAAGTTTGGCAAACTGAAAATAAAAATTTTCTTATGTAAACTGTGCTTAGAATAGAAACTAGGAATTTTTGTAAGATTAGTGATTAAAGTTTCCAGGGAAAAAGGTGAGCATAAGTGGGATGGAAAATATGAAAATTTCCATTTTCTACCTTTTTCTAACATAAGGAACCGAATTCAAAAAATTAGACTTTTCTGAAATTCATAAATTTAAAGTTGCTTAGTGGAGTTTGGATGCAAAAAATTGGATGAAATACATTCTTACTTTGTAAGAATGTGGGAAAAATATGATGAAAAATATTTCTGATTTTCAAAATATTGATTTGTATAGAAATTGTCGATATATCTAAGATGTGTGCATCATGTATTCAAAAGACATTTAAGAAAATTTGCATTCATATAAGAGGTACAACTTTGGCATTCATGTATTTTTATGTTGTGTTACACTTAACACAAGTGCACAAATGGTTGCAAAATTGGATGTACACATTATGGTTGCAAATTATGCGAGGAATTACATAATTTTACCCTTAGTAAATTTCGAGGACGAAATTTCCTAAAGGGTGGGAGGATGTAACACCCCGCATTTTTAGTAATAAAATTATCAAAACAATTACATGAGTAATGTGCATTTGAAATTCAAAAACAAATGCACGTTATGAAATGAGCAATAAATAAAAAGGTTGCCATTATGCAAATGCAGCGTTATAATGGTATAAATAGAATTAAATAAAAAAGAATGGAAGTTAATAAACAGTACATTATAAAATAATCAAAAATATATGCGCACATTAATTTATAAAGAGTGTGCATTTGGATTCGAAAGTAACAGAGGATTATTAACGTTAACATTTTAAAAAACTAATCATCTAATAAAATAGGAAAACAAACATGTGTGATGGAAAGTAATTAATATTGAAATGGAATTACTTCCTTTAAATTGACAAGGCATGCCATAAAGGACATTAAAAGAGGAATAATGGATATAATATCAAAATTTGAAAACATATAATTGATTTTGGAGTGTGGACACACGTATACGTATTTAAATATATTTAGACATAAATTACAAAAGTAACACGCAAAAATAAACGCACGTCATAAATGGTATAAATCCATGTAATAAAAGGAATTTGAAACGACAATAAAGTAATGTTATAATTTAAGAAGGATATGCGTGTATTAATAATACACATTTGAAATTGAAAATGAGTACGTGTTAAAATAGTAGAAATAAATGTTAAAAATAACGTTCATGAAATTTAAAAGAATTAAAATGCAAGAAATTAAAAAGAAAAAATTGTTAATGCACACATTGATTGCGCATTTGAATTTGAATAAGAGCGCACGTCAAACAGAAAATAATACTTGGAAATCAATTAAAAGGTTTAATTTATAACCCAAAATCAAACATAAAAAACTAACCCGATACGCGTTTTTACAACGTGTATGAGTCCACTCATGCTTGAGGTGGGTTGACCCATGGGTCGACACACTTATGAGCTGTGTCGACCTAAAGGTTGACCCAGCTGGAGCACCGGCCGACCCATTCGGGCCAAGATGACATGGTTTTACTTTTATAATGGTTCAGTTTAAATTCTTTTGAATCGGATGGACCTGGTTTTTCGAGGAAACTATAAATAAACCTGTAGGGTCTAGCTTCCAACTCTTATTTTCTGAGAGGGCGTCATAACTCTGCTATTTATTTTCTCCTTCAAACTCTTTAGAAATAAATTATATTTTAGATTTATGATTTATGGTCAAGAATCAGAGGAAAATATAACAGATTCAAGGTGTTGATGCCCAAATCCCATAAATCTATAAATTCAAATTGGAAAAAATAGAAATTAAATGTAAATACAAATCACATCCAAAACTTAGAGTGCAAATCCCAGGTGAGTGGATCTAAATTATATTTTCTTATAATAGTATATAATATCGATTGATTTCTGTAGAACTCATAGTATATTCTTTTCTTTCTCTTTTCCCCCTTTTTGCATCTTTATATGTGTGTGTATATACATAATGTTGAATTTTGGATTTGCTAAAATATACATAAACCTGAAATGTTGATATATATAACTGAGTTATGCGCCAAATTTATACAAATTATTATAATCCTTTTTGTTTGCACGCACTGGAAAAATATAGTTTAGTTGGAATTATGTACAAAAAAGGATTTGATAATTATGAGCGCATAATTAAAATTATGGATAATAAATTTATAGTTAAATGGTGAATCTAAGAATTTCTATGTTAGTTGAAAAGATTATCTTTTAAATTTAGTATGGGATGAATATAGAAATTGTTGGGATTGAAAAAGGGACAAGCCCAATTATATCCAAATTTACAGTAATTTCGAAAAAAGGGAAAATAAGTTAAAAACAAAAATTAATGTATATCAACTAAACTAGGAAGTCAGAAACAGCCTAGATTGATTGTTTAGGAAAATGGGAATATATTTTCATAGTTTGGTTTGAAAAACAAGTTGAAAATATAATTCAAGTTTAAAAATAAATAAAGGCATGAATTATTGTGAAATAGGGATTTAGCCATTTTTCTCACTATTTAATAGTCTAAAAATAATTTAATGAGATGTATGGCAATTACGAGTTTCTATTGCGGTAATTAGCTTAAGCTATGGAAATAGGTTTTTGTACAGTTTTAGTAACTAATCAATTTGGAATAGGTCTACTTTCCTAAAAAGAGTAAATTATAAAGATTGAAAGAAAAGGACAACGCAACTGAAAGAAGTTAAGAAAGGCAAAAAGGAATATATGAGGTTTATTATAAACCTACAACCACAACTTATATTTTCATAAATATGAAAGATCAGGAAATCATAATAAATAAACATGGTTTATTTGCAAATATGAATATGACAAAAAATGGTTAAAAGAGTAGTTAAGCTTTAATATGGTCATATTGACTTAATTAGGTTAAGTTACGAGCCTAAATGGCGTTAGGCTTTAATATGAACATAGTAATTTAAAAAGCATAAGTTACGAGCCTAAGATTCTACTGTAACTAGTAAATTGATTTATGAATAAATAATATTTAATTAAATTGATTAATGAATGTTATAAATCAAGGAAATCGAAAAGTAAATGAAATGCATAATGGAAAAAATAGACATAGGGTCTAGTTAATATAGCGGCATGTGTATGGCCAAGTCCGTGGGGATGAAGAGCCTAATGGGGGAAATCATCAAAGGCGTTCGTAGACGCAGTGGTAGCACATCCAACTTATACGATAGGATTGGAAGAAAGTGCAAGACTTCGATGGGATGTGTGGATACTCTGTGATGGTCCTCTGTGGTAGGCCTGGCGAAGCTCTACCTACAAAAGGCATGGTCTGTACGGTACCATCCAGTAGGTATGCCTTGGATCCATCTGTCATTGTGGGCAGCCTAAAGACTGATTGGGATGATTTCTAGGATGATTTGACGGCTGCCTCTGGGTGGGAGACTTCGTCGTCATGACCCAACAAAGGATAGTAGGTCGTCGGACAGCTGTCATCGTCAGTCGAAGCATGTACGGGAAAGACTGGAGTTAAACAAAGAAGCCAATGATCTTTACTATTGGGTCGTTGGATGAGGGACCACATGGATGTTTATACTATTTGGTAGGGATGGTAACTTAGTTGTTTGAATGGTCTTTCATTACTTGGGGGTCGGGTGGTGCCGTAGCCACCGAAAGAGACAGACACAACTTTAATATTTGTATTGTGGGCCTAACGAAGCCATTCATTACAGATATAGAAATCACCGGCCGAGTTCCGTGGAAGAAATCTGGTTTGGGGCACCCTTGTGGCGCAACGATAGAAGCTTATTTGCTTTTGTAGCGCAGATTAGTACGCTTTTGTCGTATAGTGATGGAGACGTAGTGCGCTTTCATAGCATGGTCTAGCATGATTTCATAGCGTGACGATAAAGGTCTTGTATGTTTTCATAGTACAGTGGTGGAGACCACTCAAGGAGAATACTATGAGGCGTACCTCAATATATCGAAAGTGTAATATGTAATAAACCCAAAATAACTTAATAAAGGTAAACCAATGATAGAACGGGATATGTAGTGTTACTTATAGAAGTTATATTTTTTCCATTAACCAGAACTTTTGTTCTGACCCCCTCCTTATCAAAAACCAGTAGGTTAGATAAGTGGCAGAGATTGCAATTTAGAGATTCTTGTTACACACTGTCATTATTAGAGTAAGTATTTATTTACTATTATATTTTATTTATTCCGCTGGGAGATATTTTATTGTGAGCTCTGATATATTTTATCTTTTCCTTTCTGTAGGATAACATACAAACAAACTCGAGTTTCAGTAGACTTGGATTTTTAGCATTTTGTGAAAAATTTGGGTCTACTAAAATTTGGCTTATTACAATGATGCCTCGCTATCTCGCCTAAAGCGTATCGTCAAGAAACACTCTATATTTTTGGTAGCACTTCAAGAACCTTTTATGGAGTCGGAAACACAATACGAAATTGTCCTTCTTTTAAGTTTTGGAGGTGGCTTGCTTAAAGTGTCCAACAAGATTTTGATACTTTGGGAAAAAGAGGTCACCGTTCAGCTTATTTTCGACTCGGCTCAACTTTTAATAGTTGAGTGTTCATTTCCTATGTACCCTCCTTCTTTTCTCTTCTCAGTAGTATATGCCATACGTGATCGCATCGAGCGTATGAGTTTGTGGCATCGCATCCTATCCCTTTTTTGAGCTCGGTTTTGCAGCCTTGGTTATCAGAAGGAATTTTAATGTGGTATCACGTCAAGCGGAGAAATGAGGAGGGGCCTCTATCAATTGTACTGTGATAGAGACTTCCTACTCTTTTATTATCTAGTCAGGTCTAGTAGAATGTTCTTTTGTTGGATCTGCCTCCACCTGATGTAATAATAAGGAAGGACCTAACAGAATCCTGTTTCGGCTGGACCGGGCATTTGGGACGGAGGGCTGGTTTAGCTTTCCTTTATCTTTCTTTGCAGATCACCTCACTTGCACTAATTTAGATCGTACGCCGATGATTCTAACATGCTTCCTTCTCTCGATGACGGGTCCTACTTCATTCCGCTTTCATTTTATGTGGAAGTCTCATCACTCTTTCTTGTCAGTGGTGGCGGAATCCTGGTCTCTACCTGTGATAGGGAGCCCTATTGCAGTGTTCAACTTTAAGCTTAAGCACCTCAAGTCCTGTCTAAAGATATGGAATACTCAAATGTTCAAGAATATCTTTAACAAGTTGCATTCAACGGAAGAGGCTCTTGTCCTAGCGAAAGACTCATTTGATGCTAACCCATTTACTTCCAATAAAGCGAAGTGGGTTCAGACCCTGCTCGCTTTCAACTCTGAGTTGAGCATTGAGAGTGCTTTCCTCCATCATAGAGCGAGAATCAAGTGGTAATTGATGGTGGCTATAATTCGAAATTCATTCACTCTTCTATTAGGAAGAAGAACAATCTTTTTTCAATTCGTCAGATCCTTTGCATTACCTTTCAGTGGTTTCTTCTTCCTTGAAGGTTGAAGCTACCATCTTAGCCAAATTCTAGAGTTTTATGCAGTGCCTATCTATAAATCAAACATACCTTTTTCTTATGTCTTTTATACCTCTTGTGATTACGCCTGGAGAAGCTTCCTCTCTTTATTGTCCTCTTTTCTGAAGGAGTTCCGTTCGTGTGCCTTTTCGCTTAGTATGGATAGTGCAAGTGATCCAGACGAATTTAATGGTGTGCTTTATCGTTGTTCCTAAGAGGTCATTTATTGTGATTTCTCTTTTGTGATCCAGTCTTCCTTCTCCGATTATATGCTTCCAAGGGGGTGAACGTCCACTGTTCTTTTGTTTATCCCTAAATATGAGAACTCCCGCACTTGCTCGGATTTCTGGCCAATTAGTCCTGTATCTTCTCGAACAGGGTTATCTCTAAGATCGTGTTTGCTTGTCATGCGCCTATTCTTGAGTGGAATATACCTCTTCCCATGTTGGGTTTGTTAAAGGAAATCTTATCACGGACAATGTCCTTTTTTCCTAGGAGTTTATTTATCAAATCGATCATAAGATCTGTGAGTTCCAATGTGGTGGTTAAGCATGTATGGCTAAAGATCACATGCCATGGTTCATCATTCGAGTGCTCCACACTTTTGGTTTTCCTAAACTGCTAGTTAATATGATTTGGAGGCACATTTTGAATTGCTAATTTTTTTTTCTTCTCAACGAAGTTCCCAGAGGTTACTTCCCATCGGGGAGAGGTCTTCGTCAAGGTGATCCCTTATCTCCCTCTCTTTTTGTCATCGCTACTGAGGCTCTGGTCAGAAGGTTGCAACTCTTACCTTAGAGGGAAGATTAAAGTGTTTGGCATCCCGAGCGGTTTCCCAGTCATTTCCTTTTTTTCATTTGCGGATGACACCATTATATTCACCAACTGGAATTGGCGATGTTTCCGTCGGCTTCTATCTCTTCTTCATTTTTACGAACGCTGCTTGGGATAATTAGTAAATCCTTCGAATAGCTTCTTTGTTCAGGCCAAGTAGATGGATTTATGAAGAATCGTGTGGATTGAATCCTCTTATGGATTTCAAGTTGCGTCTCTTCCTCTTCTTTATCTTGGAATTGTGCTTTATCGTGGTCGCAATCTCAACGTGATATTTGATCCCCTAGCCCATAAGCTAGGAGGAAGATATCTCAATGGAACACGACTCTCATCTCTCAAGTTGGGAGGCTAGTTCTCAATAAGTCTTCTCTGGATTCTCTAGGTTCTCATGTTTTTGCTTTTATGATACCTACTTCTTCGTTCTTTCGTTCCTACTGTTCTTTGTCTTTGCCTTTCTTTTGGGGTAAGAAAGTTGACGTAAAGAGGCATCACTGGGTTTTCAGGGACACTATTTGTCATTGCTGGCGAGAGGGAGGTTTGGGTTGTAGGGGCCCAAAGGATATATGCAAGGCTTACGCTTGCAAGCTTCAGGATAGATTTCCATCAAATGACTCCTTATGGGAGTCATTCCTTTATGCCAAGTACTAGCATCTTCTGCCTTCGGACTACTCTGGATCTCTATCTTATGCTAGTGAGACATGGAAATGGGTGCAGTCTGCCAAGTCCTTCTCCGATGCCCACAGTAGAGGGTCGACTGGAATGAGGGTTCTTTCACCCTTCATATGGCTTGGAACTCTGCAAGAACTCCGGTTCCCAGAATCAGGATATTTCCTTTCATTTGGGATAGACGCATTCCTCCTAAGGTGTCCATCGTCATATGGAAAAATCCCGTATAAGGGAATTTCCATAGATGATAACCTTATGAGGATTGGTATACCGTTAGTGCCTCGCTGTCGGTGTTGCTAATCTGGTTCCCAGGAGTCGTTAGCACAATTATTCTTTGATGGAGAGTCGTTAGCACAATTATTCTTTGATAACCTTACTAGGAGGCAGTGGTTCATTGTTGTCCCTCCTACTTTCTTAGTGGGATAGGGCTATAGGAAAGGATCTTAGATCGATCCACTTTATGCTAATCCCCTGTTTCATTTGCTCGCATATACGTGTTCTCCGAACAAGGTAGTGTTCGACGTATCTCTGATGATGTTGGATTCCATCATTCGTAAAGTCTCAAATGATATTTTTTTTGCATTTCGAGGTATGCCTTTGTAGGGAAAACTAGGTTCTAGCTCATTGGCTTTGACTTCCATCTTCTCAATTATGCAGGGTCCGCGTCCCCGTGCTGACATTGGGTGAGTTTTTATTGTTTGGACTATATATATATATATCTGTGTGTGTCGATGGGGTTTCAGGTGTCATGGTTGTGCTTAGCCATCCGGGGCACTAGGATGTGGTTGACCTAGCATTCTAGGAGGTTAATTGGTGGGACTGGACTTTTCCTAGGCAAACACCTCTCTGGATTTTATGGGATGGACTAGCAGAGTTGGATTCAAACGGATGCTACAAAATGGTCTATTAAGAGTTTTTGAGGCTTGCTACTCTTTGGGCTCATGTGGTGTTCTTTCTTTTATTTTGCTGGGATGTTGGGTTTATGGTATTTATGTATACTATTCCCTTATTCCCTTTTTTCGGTTGTTTAGCCTTTTGTTGTTTAGGATCTTTTTGTGTGGTGTTATAGACTCGGTTGCATCTTGTGCACTGTTGTTTTATTTTTGTGAGCCATTAGAGAATGGCCATTTTTCCACTCCTTTTTTGATATATATCCTATTGTTGGTAAAAAAGGATCCTCATGTAGTTCATGCAATAGCGCATAACACTATAATATTTGAATTTATTGTTATATAGTGCACAATGTTATACAATTTGAATTTAATGTTACTGCATAATGCATCCCCTTTAAACCATACTACTTTTTACTACATACCTGCAAAATTAAATACTTTTACCGCTTGCGTTAGAACTACTATCATATAAATGTTGATTTGAGTAGAACCCTTTTAAACCAAATAAACAATGCAATGTTAGAGCAGTGACATAATTTTAAAGCATAAATATTCAAAATATCAGTCTTGTAATAATTGAATCCAATCTGCAAAATGTAACACCCCAATATTTTAATAATAAGGTTAATTAAGAAAGTAACTAAATAATAAATAAGCTTATGAAATCATTTGAATTTGATTATGGAAGTTGCAAACTGAAATCGTGGTGATTTTCTAGACAATTTTCATATATAACTTATTGAAATTCGAACTAGCACATAAAAGTTACGACATAATTTAGTCATCAGAAGTTAGGGTCAACAAATAAATTTTCATGGCAAGTTTAGAACTTTAAGAAATCAGATGATCCGACTAGAGTCGACGGCCTCTTCAATGCTGGTCGGCCATGGCTGAAGACCGTCCAAGGTAGGGGGTTGACGCACGTTTTGTACCTAGCCTGAAAAATGGTCAGGTCGGAGCAGGGAAATCAATCTGAGTTTTCTTTTAACCTATGGCATTATATTTCGAGATAGGTAGTTAGGTTTGGGATTGTGACATGGCAAAATAAAATTTAATCAAATAGATCCTATGGTTAGAGAACCCCCTGTACACCTATAAGTACAACTCATCTCTAGCCATTTCATTCCATACATCCCTTTGGGTTCTATTTCAATTTTTAAAAGTTGAACCCTAAATTAAATATTTTCTTGAGGAAGAGAATAGAAATAGAAATATTAGAAGACCTAAGAAGGGGATCAAAGAGGATCATAGGTATCAACAGTGGACCACAAGTGAGTTGAAAGTTATTATTATGGATCACAAAAATTAAGAATTTAGGGTTAAAACTAGTTTGAGTTTATTTCCAGTTTAGTACAAATTTATTTTTAGTTTATTTATATATTTTTTACACGTATTAAAGTAGCTTATAATAATGTAAATCTTATATTTAAAGGGTATTTTTAATCACTTAATTTATGTGAAACATAATGGAAAAATAAAAAGTTTCCACGTAAAAGTGATTAAATAGAAAAACACAAAAAATGTAGAAAAGACCTAAAACACATGTAATATATGTAAGTCTGTAATAAAAGAAATTTGGGTCTTCTAGAAAGAAGTAGAGAACAAGTTTTTTGAACTTACAGATAATTTATGATTATTTTTTAATTAAAGAAAGAAAAAGAGAAGAATAAATTTGTAATGATATCATTTCATGATAGGAAAGAGGCAGTTTTAAAATGAAGATTATCATGAAATAATAAAGACCATAAAGGTTAAGAAATATCATAATAATAAAATAGTCAAGACTCCGTAATAGGAACTGGGGTAGGAGCGCAGCTAGATTAATGCTTGTGATTGAGCCCGTACCACCGACGAATCAAACATGCATGCCAGGGGGAGATAAATAAGTACCCCAATAGAGAAAGGACCCAGTCAATGCGCACAGACGATGATCTAGTGTGCAATATCGATTGAAGTAGATAAGACATTGTTAGTATCCATCTAAACGGGGACATAAGCGTTATTTCGAAGGGAGTCAATAAGTGACCGTAACAGTCTTAGCGTACCTCATATAACAACTCACGTCTAGGAGGAATTTTATTTAGTGTAAGGGGCATTAACTACCAAGCTAGCTTCATGGTAGAAAGTTGGAGGCAAATTAGGGTAGAATTAGGAATCATTTCTAATAGTACTTTTCTTCTACAGTAGGAAATACAATGCAAGCAATCAAACTAAATTATCACCTAAATAGAGCATAGAAACTAAATCCTTGTAACACTTAAAACTGTTGTTAAGTTTATAATTCGTTGATTATTCTCTTCCTAGTAGTCACTTTATATTCATCAGACTTTGTGTCTGACTCATTCTCCATTATTTTCCCTATTGGGATCACATGGCAGTGCGTGATGTAGATAGCGCTAGTGTAATAAAAGGATGTTCGACGATGACAACAACTGGTATAACCAGTAATGGTATAAAACACATTTATAGTTATTACTAATGATTACATATATACAGTGTATAGTGTATGCTTTGAAACATGTGTTGATAATCAAGACTATACAGTAGTAAGACCGCCCGTTATGATCTAAGGAGATGCTGATCATGACTAGTAATGTAAACAAAGGCTCATAAGTTATTAAGAGTTCAAGAATTCAAGAGTGATGAAGATATGTATTAGAGTCTTAGTAATAAATGTTTGAACTTGATTGCACTCATCTGATTCCTTTTCAAATGGGTTTTCAAAATAGATTTTCATTTATTTTAAACTATTTTTCAAATTGTGTATTATAATTGTTATTTAAGATTTAAGTTTTAAATTAATTTTGATATTTTATGTTTTAAGTTTTTAATCTATTTACTATTTCATTTTTAACTAAGTTGATATTTGATATTATATTCCAATTTTGATAATATGCATTTTAGATTTGTAGTTTGATGCATTCTATATTATTTATGCTACATGTGTTGCTATTTCTAACTTTATCATTTTAAATATATAGTTTTGGATTTTAAATTAACGTTATATATTGATTTTGATTATATAATATATATTTTAGTTTAAACTATTTTAGAATATTTTGATAATTTTTCTTAAGTATTTCTATGTCTAAAACTCTTTTATACAATGTTAAATAGCTTTAAAAAGTTTCAAATTAAATTACATAGTTTTATATTTTCAAAATAAAATTCCAAAAAATGCAAAGGACCATGTCGACATGGCATTACACAATATGCCGCCATACTAGCTTTCTTTTTCAAATTTCAAATTTGAATTGAAGTGTCTTTTCATCGTATCTTTTCACAAATGTACATTTTTATTCTCTCCTTTAAATAAGGTATAACACTCCACACTTTTCTGAGATTGAATTTCGACAAACATCGAAACTAAAACCCATCCAAGCAGAGAGTATAAATCTAGTACCTAAAAATAATGAGCATGAGCATAATCAGAGTACAATACACTAATACACAGCACACAAAAAGAAAGGATGAAAAGAATCGACTTAGGCAACTACCTTAAACGAAAATCGCCACATTAATATCGAACATGAGAGAGCAAGAACCAAACCTAAACACTTTTGAAGACCTTTCTTTGAGATAAATCTTAGAGTTTTTATGAGGAGGAGGTCAAAACAACAAGTCCTGGTGAGTAGGAAATGTACAACACTGTCCACATCTCGTTCGGTTTCACCCAAAACCATATATCCAACAAGGTTAGTAATTCTAACATAACCTTGTCAAGACTTATGCATGATGACTAACTACCATACCCAAGGTAACACTCCCCAAATATAACGATATCACAATACTAAGATAGATTTTTTATGCATAAGCATGAAGCCTATAAACCACCCTTTAACCAAGTACCAATAACTAAGAGGCTGAACGTCAAACTACTCAATATGACATAATGAAGTAAGTTTTTTCTATATATCTACTTAAAGCCTTACAATCAATATAATATACGGGTGGATCCTTTCGATCACTTAAGACCCAAAGCGGATACAATCGATCTCTTATTGACTTACTCGGTGGTTTACTCTACATTAACATAAACAAGAGGATACTAGCTACTAGTCCTATTAATTTAAGGCTTACGTCATTCATGCATATACCCAAGACCCGCATAAGCCATGAGACAGTACAAAGTCACTTATTACCTATATGATAGGTAAATGACTAACCATCATTTATGACCTTACCTCGACAGAGCCCCGGGTTACTATCCAGTAATCCTTATTAGATAACCTCATAGTCACTTAATACTTCCCGCATAATCGACATACGTGTGGTATCTCCGTGGTAGTCACTTAATGCCTTTTTCCAGGGCGGACTCTAACCCCAGTCACTTGATACCCAAAGGAAACAGACTATAAGGAAGATTACCAATCTCGTACCCAGTTTTCCCTAAATACTTCTTATTTGCGTAAAGACGAGCTATTCGATCACTTGATACTTTTTAACGGCGGACCCAATGATTCTACCCTTATGAGGAAGGGTGAATCGCATCACTTAATACCCAATAATGGACCCTACTACTTAATACCTTAAATCCGAAGTAGGCTACACTTATGTATTATTCCCTTTTTGGTTTCTTCTTTGGACAGGAGATGGGCCCTACAACCACTTAATACCTCAACACTTGAAGTAAACCTTATTTTAGGAAATGATTCTCGCTATGCAATTACTACTGTCGTGGATTCTTATGGTTAACCATATCTCACATCAATTGTACGTATATCCGACTATTGGAAAGTGCATACTTCTGTCGAATAAGGTAACCGAACTTCCATTATTGACCTACTAAGTTCAACCCTTACTTCTAATTATATTAATTCTAGATTAACTAGAAAAACCTATAATTTTCTCTACTAGGATGTTTAATTATTTATTTCCCAATTGGATTAGCCTTTACTACGACAACCACAACCCATTAACCCCTTTTTATTCCATTTATTATTTCTATTTATATTATCTATCATTTATGACCCTAAAGACCGTATTTCCTGGGGCATTAATTATCCAATTTATTGTCATTTATATCAGTCCCGATAAAGTATTAATCTAATTAGTGTAACTCCCAAATATTAAATTAATTCCACTTAATTCTTATTTGAATATTTACATAATTATAATTATATTACTTAATTATTTCCCTAGTTGGAGTTATAATCCCTATTCCTAATCACAATTTAAATTGTAACCATTTAGGCATTTATTTCCTATTCAATTTATTTCCCCAAAATATACGTGGTTGTAATATTTATTACCTGATTCATGACCTATTAAACATAGCAAACCAATTCCACATTTATTGTCATAATGGTGATAATATTTATTTTCATATAATATGGGTTATATTTCCATACATATCCCCATAAAACGGAAACTATTCAAAGTCAAACACATAACAACAAAAACTCATATATTAACATTATTTACGTTGATGTGGACTGATAAGATTATAATATAATTTATATTTTAAGCATGAAATTCACGTAATTACTAATTTTTATTTTATTAATTCGTACTACTTGTGTTCTGGTCTAAACTTACAACCAAAACAACCCTTTTTGTGTTTAATCTTGATTAAGACCCAAAATCTTATAAAAAGGTTAACAATTGTGATTATTGCAAACTTTTCCCAAAATATTTGAAAGAGGAATGTTGACATATTTCAATAATAAGAAATAGGAAATATTTATTTTTGGAATAGCTGAAGTAAACTACGTACAAACATACATGAATTTACACATCCCTTCCTATTTGATTTATTTATATTTCTTGTTGATTTCAAATAATGCTTTTTTATTAAAAAGGACGAAAATGACATATTTATAATAACCAAGTAACCTTAGACAATATAAAACAAAAACAAGATTGTTATTCTAATCAAAACTGCACAAACCACAATTCAACACACTAATCCTATGAATCTGGAATGAAATACTACAAATGTAAAATTAATTTTGGGACTGACTTCCAAATTTGAGGTGTCTACAATAACTACAAACAATCTAAGAGTGATTGTAGGCAATATGATGATATTAAACTGAAAGGCCTACAAATCTACACCTATTCATAATATTTCAAATTTGACAAAAACAAACAAATCTGATAACTTTTAGGCATATAATTTAGATCTACACAAACGAATTATATAAGTTATTGTAAATAATTAATAAATTTCCCACTTACTTGAAAGATAATTTTGAGTTTGAAGACAACTTTTAGGCTTACAATTATCAAACCTTACAGATCTACAATTTATGTACAAAGGGGATTTAAGATCCGAAAGAAGAATAGGAAAAGAATAAGGAAATTTAAATAAAAATTACCTAATCGAAGAAACAACCCTTTTCCATAAATCTGAATTCAATCTCTCTAACACTTGCTGATTACATTTGTATATGATTATATTTTAAGTTTTTAGGAGAAATTGGAGGATTGGTAATGGCAGAGCTTCGCTGCTACCTCCGGAAAATATAAGCAAAAGAGTGGAGGTATAACCCTTTATCTATAGGCGTAGAAATGACCCTCAACCATTAGGTTTAATTCCCAAAAAATCCGTCTATTTATATATAACTTAACCCTAGCTGCAACTGCATGTATCGACCAAGCGGTCAACCGCCAAGTTGATCTAGTAGTGAGGTGGTAGGGGAATTTTTAATACTATTTACATGATATTCTATTTGATTTATTATCCGTCCATTTTGTATATCATCCTTAGCTTTTTCATACGGACTCCGTTTGCGAAGTTCCAAACATAAAAGTTGACCAGAATTCCATTACGAACACAATGTGCAAGTTTTGTATCAAATTCTATTATTTGCAAAAATTCCATTTTTGGAATCTAACAAAATGAATTATCGCCAAAATTCTGGGTTGTTACATTTTCTCCTCCTTAAAAGAAATTTCATCCTGAAATTTAACCAATGACGAAGTCATAGTGCTGGCACATAATTATTCTAAACTACACAATCAATTAGTGCACATCCAATTTTGCAACCAATGAGTGCGTGCGCACAGTGTACATAATGAATTGTAACCACAAATATGCACGTATAACGATTCTAAATTAGATCCTCCTATATGTATGCATTTCATTTTGAAAATATGTTTAAAAACATGATGAACACGTCCTAAAAAATACTGGTAGTTTCTATATGAGCGCAAAAAACATCCAAATCCCTCACACGACTGCATATAGAAGTCTCAATTTTGCATCCAACCATTACCATCCAACACGTCAACGCATCTTAACTGTTCATATTTATTTCTCCTATGCCAAAAAAAGAAAATTAAAGAGGAGAAGTTCAACGTACTTTCCGCTTACAAATGTTCCAATTTCCGTCTGCAGTGGAATTTTAAATCAATTGCCCCAAAGTACTCCAGAATTTTCCATCTTTTGACTGCAAAGGAGACTTAAAACAATCTCTAAAACGAAAAACAAGTTAATCGACAACCGTGCACATCGTCAACAAGGGACGGAAACAATGTTTCCACGTCTTAAATAGCCTTTCCCTTGTTATCGTTAACATCTTTAATGCATCATCGTTCCTAATGCACCGCTAAAACGCACAAACAAATCATTCGAAATCTTCCTTTTGCTTTACATGTGACTATAAGATCAAAATTTTCCTAAAAATAAATTTCCGCTTTAAAAATTCTTACATAAATTTTGAAATTCCTTTTTGATAGTCATGCTTTACTACATTTAAACCATATATTTTTATACAAAACAGATGTTTAAACATAAGTAAGCTATCATATGCAAATCCATGTTTTTGCGTAGCGGATTAATAGAATTCATGTTAGACAAAATATAAAACTTCAAAACGAATTTTTTACAAACAACATTTGGAAAAAGTTTCAAAATATATTTTGTGGAAACTTAAATGATTCAGCTCACATGTTGGCATGAAAGGAAGTAGATTACGCAGAAAAATGTTAAAATCGAGGCTATACACTACATCAAAAATAAATTTTATCTTAAAAGGAATAGGCGACACATAATAAATATATCCAGGATGAAACAATGCAAAAACCCGTTATTTGCTAAAATTTATTCACGATGGAATTATATTCTTTCTATCTCTAAAACAACTGTTAGTTGGGTAAGAAAAATGAGATTTCATTTTTAGTTCAAACACAACTGAGAGTGAATGACAAACGCTATTGAAATCCCCTTACATTGTCGTGTGATTTTTAGAAAACACTAATAAATTACAAATAATACTAAAACAAAGATAAAAAACGCTGGAAACATAAAGATACACAAGGTGCATAAGACATCGCCTACAGGAAAGGGGAAGGTGGAGCGTCGGGATAGGAACTCGATCCATTGCCACGTCCACGCCGGAATGTAGCAAGGAAGAAATGCATCCAGTCTTGTGCATTTGACGATGCTGCTCCCTGCAAATCTCGTGAATCTCGGCCTGATTTTGGCAGAGAGTAGCATACTTAGGGCTCTCCTGGCTTGCTGCGACAGGCTATTGCTATTGCTCGATGAGAGCGAAGGTTCAAGAACTAGAGCAGGACCTGGGGCGGGAGCTACGGGTAGTTAATGCCCTCTTTCTGAGGGAGGCACGATCGATGGCAGCAGGGGTCTTGTTGATCACAGATTCCCCTCGAAGGTTCACCTGAAAGTGTCAGAAGACACGAGTGAGAAGATGAATGTATGGGAAATGAGTCCTCGGAGTACCAGCTGAGGGCTCGGAGAATTGTATCATTGGTGCACATGCCTAATTGACAGCTAGATCGCTGATGATAGCGTAAGTGACTTGGTATGTTGGAGGATAAATCAGCTCGAAGCTTCCCAACTTAGGAATAATGTTATATTGAATGATGCGCAATACAAGATGGACGATAGATCGTAAATTACTGATGTCCCAAATACCGACATGTACAAGAAGCGAGAAATGATCTGTGGGTTAGTCATCTCTATGTCATCCAAATTTGCTTCATCTGTGGAAATATCCAAGATCTTTTCCAACTCCTGATCGGTGAACTCGATGTGGGTCCCTTTTACCTCGGACTAGATCAGACTAGTGTCTTCATCAAATTTGACAAACAGCTGGTCGTCGAAAAGACGAATGTAGCATGGATATCACTCATGCTCGAAGGTGTCGTGGCACAGGATCGGTGCCTGGCCTACGGCGACAAATAGCTCGTACGAGTGGAAAGGAGGCAAAGTCAGCAAATTTCACCAAACACTGTTGGTAAAACTCATAATTCACCATTTCTAAATAGGCTTCTATCTTCCTCGGGTTGTGGTCAAGCCATGCGGCCTCTTGAGGCGTGAGACCGGAATATTGTCGGAGGACATTGGAAGCTTGAGGAGGGGCCATTGTGTAATTAACGAAACCAGAGAAGGAAAATGTAGATCTGGAGTATAAAATGAGATAGATCTGCAATGTAGGAATTCTGGTGGTGATTAGAGGAGAAGCAGAGCTTAGAGGCTCGATTTTTTAGGTTTGGGAGGTGGTGAAATAGGTTTCTACTGTTAATAAATTAGGGAAGACGAAGCAAAATAGAACGGATCGACCTAGAAGCGATATTATATATTCCATCCTAGGTTTGAGTCGCGCCCGATAGGGAAGGGTGGTCGACCCTATCGACGATCAACCGCTAGGTGTCGTCGACCGCTGCACCTTTCCTGGCGTAGTCTGAATTTGGATCCAAAACGGTCCTATTTGACTCTAAAAAATTAAAATAAAATTGTATAACTATCCCAACTCCTCCAGAAATCTCATGCTAACATCCACCATCTACCAAGTCAAGAAATAATCCCCCAACGCCACTTATTCGCCTCAGAACAGCTGCAACCATGAAACGAACGATCGAGTTCTTCAATAGAAAATTCAGTAGGTAATTCGAAATTAAAATTAATTTTCCGCTTACCTAGCTGACAAACATATTAAAGAATTTAAGAAATCGAATACCCAAAGCTGAATAGAAATCTTCCTTAGCCTTTCTCAAGAAAAAGTTTGAATTTTTTTCGAAATTAAGTTTATTTATAAACCGAGGGCTCGTATTATAAACCTGTTTTGTTAATTTATATTCCAGTTTATATTACTGAGTGGGCTCGTATTATAAACCTATTTTGTTAATTTATTTTCCAGTTTATATTACCGAGTAGAAAAATCTTTCCATATTCTAATTTGTCGAGATTTTTAAATCTCAAAAAAGTTATTAGTGATAATTCCTATAAATCATCTGAATATCCAAAAAGAGTAACATTAAAAATCGCAAGGAATGGATAAATATAGTTTCTAAATTTTGAGGCTAGTTCCTAGTCATTTTCAAATCCTTTCTCTTTACCAAAATGGATTATTTATTAAAATTACACATATCCCAAACAATACTAAATATTGTTAGATCTAAAATTCTAAAATTTATTTATTAAACAATTTCTTGAAACTATAAGTTAAAACTTTTGAAACGCTTTTTATTTTCAAAAAAAGGTTTAAAGAATGAAATCATTCCGAATATAAAACCAAGGACTCAAAGGAATAGTTACATTAAAAGATTATCCGAATATAGAAAACGAAACATAAAATGGATATGTTTTGTAATTATATTTTTGGACAATAATGAGACATTAACGTGAATTTCCCGTTTTAAGACTAAGAAAAGTTCATCGACTGGATCTCCTTGCAAAACCAAAAACTATAAATTGCTACTATCTCGGTTGTAGCAAGATTTTCGTCCAGCTACCAAGCTCAAATTCACAGGATTCACCGTATGTCGTCTTCATGCTCTTCACGACAAAACCGTCAAAAGAACTACGAAGTAAATTGGGGTTGGCTAGAAACTCGAACTCAAAATACTCCAAACTCTTAGTTGTTTTAAACCCATAAATAGGCCTATGACTTTATCATCGTCGAAATAAATTAGAGTCAAGTAAGAAAAACCGTAGAAAGTAGAAAAGAATTTCGAATACATTCCCTCACTAATCCTAATGTATTCATTCCTCTGATCATCTAAATCTAAGCTTTGATACCAATTGTAACACCCCACACATTTCTAAGCCTAAATTTCAATAAAAATTGAAAACCAGACTTATCCAAGCATGAAGAGTATAAATATGGTACCTGCAAATAATGAGTATAATAAGAGTACAATAAACTAACTCACAACCGAAAAAAGATAGGATGACAAGTATCGACTTGCGGAATAACCTTAAAAGCAAATGACTACATCAATACCAGGCATGAGAAAACAAGTACCAAAAACCAAATTTGAACACTTGGTAACACTTGACTTCCCTGAGATATACCAGAGAGTTGTTAAGAGGAGGGGGTCAGAACGAAAAGTCCTGGTGAGTAGAAAATATATAACGCAGTCCACAATACACATATGTATCTCATTTGATTTCACCCAAAACCGTATGTCTAACATGGCTAGTAATTCTAATCTAAACTTGTCAAGATTTACGCACTACGACTAACTACAATACTCATGGTAACACTCCCCAAAGATGACGATATCGCAATACTGAGATAGAACTTTTACGTATAAGTACGAATCCTTTAAACCACTCTTCAACCAACTACCAAAAACTAACAGGAATGCTTTCCAACTACTCAGTATGCCATTAGGAGGTAAGTTATTTTTATATAGCCACTTAAAGCCTCATTATCAATATAATATTAGGGTGGATCCTCTCAATCACTGAAGACCCAAGGCAGGTACAATCGATCTCTTATTGCTTTACTTGTTGGTTTACTCTACATTAACATAAACTAAAGGACACCAGCTACTAAGTTCTACTAATTTAAGGCTTCTTTCATTCACGCATATACCTAAGCCATGCATAAGGCATGAGATATTAAGAAGTCAATTATTACCTATAGGATAGGTAGACGACTAACTGTCATTTATGACCTTCACCCGGCAGACCCTCGTATTACTATTCGGCAAACCTTATTGTATAACCTTCTAACCACTTAATACTTCCCATAAGATAGGAAAACCTATAGTACCTTAATGGTGGTCTTTTAACACCTTCTGCCAGAGTGGATTCTAACCGCTGTCACTTAATACCAAGAGGAAGCAGGCTATCGTGGAGATTACAAATCTCGTACGCAGTTAGCCCTAAATACTTCTTATTTACGGAGAGGCAAGCTATCCAATCACTTAATACCATTTTAAGGCAAACCTAATGATTATACCCTTATGAGGAAGGGTGAATCGAATCACTTAACACCCAATAGGTGGATCCCACTACTTAATACCTTAAATCCAGAAGTAGGCTAAACTTATGAGTTATTTCCTTTTTAGTTTCTTTTTTGGATGGGAGGTAGGCCCTACAACCACTTAATACCTCAACACTTGAAGTAAACCTTATTTTAGGAAATGATTGACTTCGTCATTTTTCCTATGGTTAATGATATTTCACATCAGTTGTACATATATCTAACTATCGGAAAGTGCAAACTTCTATGGAATAAGCAACTAACCATGCATCATTAACCTACTATGTCCAATCCTTATTTCTAATTATATTAATTCTTTATTAACTAGAATAAGGAAAACCTATAACTTCCATTTTTAGGATGTTTAATTATTTATTTCCCGATTGGACTTAGCCTTTACTATGACAATAACTACCCATTAATCCCTTTTTACTTCATTTATTATTTCTATTAAGATTGTCTTTCATTTATGACACTAACGTTCATATTTCCTGAGGCATTAATTATACTATTTATTGCCATTTATATCAGACCGGACAATTATTGTAACCCGCAAATACTAAATTAATTCCATTTAGTTCTTATTTGAATATATACATATACATATACATATACATATACATATACATATATAGGTATATTACTTGTATATTTCTCTAGTTGGACCTACCATCCCTACGCCTAATCACAATTTAAACTGTAACCATTTCGACATTTTTTTTTCATTTCAATTCATTTATCCAAAACATACATGGTTACAATATTTATTACCTTATTCACAACCTTTTAAATATAGCAAATCAATTCCGTGTTTATTTCTATAACGGACATAATATTTATTTCCATATAATATGGATTATATTTCCATATACATCCCTATAAAACGAGAACTATTCAAATTCAAACACATAATAACAAATATTTATATATTAGCGTTATTTATGTAGAATTGGATGGATAAGATTATAATATAATTTACATTTAAGCATGGAATTAACGTAGTTACTAATTTTTATTTTATTAATACTTACTACTTGTGTTTTGGTCTAAACTAACAACCAAAACAACCTTTTTTGTGTTTAATCTTGTTTAAGATCAAAATCGTATAAGAAGGTTAATAACTGCAATTATTGTAAATCTTGCCAAAATATTTGAAAGAGGAATATTAGCATATTTTATATCACAAGTAATAGGAAATATTTATTTTTATAACGAATGATGTAAAGTACGTACAAACATACGTGAATTTACATATCCCTTCCAATTTGATTTGTTTACATTTCTTGTTTATTTCAAATAATGCATTTTTATCTAAAAAGAACGAAAAGGGTATATTTAAAATAACCAAGTAAAATCCCATACAATATTAAACACAAACAGGATTATTATTCTTATCAAAACTACACAAACCACAAATCTACACCTAAATCATATGAATTTGGAATAAAATACTACACATCTAACAATAATTTTGGGATAGATCTCCAGATCTGAAGTGTCTACAGTAATCACAAACAATACAAGAGTGATTTTAGGCAATATGATAATATTAAACTGAAAGGCCTACAAAACCACATCTAATTTACATTCATAACAATTCAAATATGACAAAAACAAACAAATTTGATAACCTTTAGGCATATAATTCAGATTCAATACAAATGAATTATATAAGTTATTGTAAACAATGAGCATATTTCCTACCCATGTGAAAGCAATCCAAATTTGAATCTGAACACAACATTTAGGCTTACAACTCCCAAACCTTACAGATCTACAATTTATTTACAAAGGAGATTTACAATGCTGATTTAGATCTGTAGATCTGAAAGAAGAATAGTAAAAGAAGAAGGAAATTTAAATAAAAGAATTACCTAATCGAAGAAACAACACTTTTGCATAAATCTGAATTTAATCACTCCAATCCTGGTTGATTAGGTTTGCATATGTTTATATTTTACGATTTTAGGAGAAATTGAGGTATTAGTAATGGTATAGCTTTGCTACTGCCTCCATAAAATATGAAAAAAAGAGTGGGGGCCTACCCCTTTAATTGTAGGTGTAGAAATGACTCTAAATCATCATATTTAATTCCAGAAAAATTTGTCCATTTATATAATTTTTATATAACTTAAGCCTAGCCGCCACTGCATGTATCGACCAAGCGGTTGATACAGCGGTCGACCGCCCGCTCGACCTAGTAGTGAGTTGGCATGGGAATATTTATTACTATTAATATAACATTTTTTTTGATTTATTTTCCGTCCATTTTCGTATTTCGTCAGTAACTTTTTTATACGGATTCCATTCGCGGAGTTCCAAAAATGAAAGTTTACCAGAATTCCGTTATGAACGCAATGGTGCAAATTTTGTGGTCAAATTCAATTTTTGGAATTTGAATAAATTAACTATCGTCAAAATTCTGGGTTGTTACAAAGTAAGTACGATTACGAAATTTAATTAATTATTTCATCTTCCTCTTTATCCCATTTCTTATCGAGCATTCCTAATCAAAATCCTAACTATATTCTTATAAACTTTCATGTAAATCAATCTATTTCTACTCAATTTTTATTCTCCATCATTCTCTCCACAATATATTTAGATCAAAGTGCAAATCAAGTTCATAGGGACATTGTAATTACGATTGCAAAATTAAGTCTGCATCCCTTTGTAAAATCTACACAAATATACTAAGAAAGGTGTAAATGGTTGGCCAATAAATCATGTTGGGTTTGATTGTACCCGAAGAGCAAATGGATGTGACTTGATGGACAAGAAATCATGTTGGCTATGCCTAAAGGCAAAAATTCTAGAGGGTGTCTCCTTGTAGCCTGGAAATCAAGAAGTGTAATAGATTTTGATGTGGTTGAACAAACCAAGATTTCCATACTAGCTAATCTATTTCAATTATTTAAGATGAATCCAAATGAGTCGGTATCTGATATGTGTAGTAGACTTCAAGATATAGTGCATTACTAATTGATATTGGTAAAAATGGTTCTAAGGAAGATCAAGTCAAGCAAATATTAAATTCACTCACGCTTGATTGGGATCAAAAGACACTCGCTATGGAAGATGCTGATGACATTAGTACTCCGAAAATAGAAGAATTAATTGACAACTTAATATCATTTGAAACAGAAATGCAGGATAAAAGAGAATGCAAGGAAGTCGAAAAGAAGTAAATTGATTTTAATGCCATGATGGGTATATCCGACTCAAAACATGATGATGAGGAGATTGCACTAATGACTAGAAACTTTCGAAGCTCCTGAATTAGAAAAAGTTGAATAATTCCGTAAGGAATGATAATAAATTTCAAGGAAGAAGAAATAATTGTCAAACAGATGTCATGTGCTATAACTACAACAAACCAAGGCATATATTAAACGATTTTGCCCATATCCGGATAAAGAAAAGATCACTCCTAGTAATGATGAATCTAGAAAAAGAAAACGAGCATACATAGAAATAATGGATGATTCATATTCAGAACTATTAGTCAAGTGATAATGATTCAGACACTAAAATGGTGAATATGTATTTTACGACAATATATCAGTCAGGTAAGAACAAAAAAAATGATCTAAAAAAGATATGCAATTATATTGAATTTTTTTTATTTCATATTACTTCTTTAGTTGCTTTGCTTTGTTGCTTGATTGGTTATTTTTAAGATAAATAAGATTTTGAATTCTTAAATTTCAAAAATAATAATATAATATTATTTAAACCATTAGAATTTCGAATTTTGACTATATATATATATTAAATTCTGTAAAATCTAGGAATAGTAAAATAAACATATGCGTAAACAATTAGGTAGAAAAATAGAAAAATAAATCAAAAAATCATTTCGTCTAGTACAAATTGGCATGTCGACACGTGTCCTTTCCTTATGACAACATACCATACAAAATTAATGTGTACAAATTTGAATTCCAATTTCAAAAAAATTATCTAACTTTTCATCAAATTTTCATTATTGATTTCCTTTTTGACTAGAAAATCTATCTATTCAATTTCTATATGGTCACTTCATCTCTGTACATCTATTTCACTTCAATTCAAATGCCAAAACTCTCTTTATACTCCCTTATCTCTTCAAAAATTTCATCAATGGCTTCACCATTTTCCACTCCAAAAACCATAAGAGTGTTCCCGCTTAAGCATTTATTTTTCATGATCAAGAAGCTGCTTATATCACCTATTTGAAAATTTGCAAAGTTCATACTATGAGATTTGCGGTTTTCTACGATTTTTCCTTTTATGAAATAAACTCTATTTTAAAAATAGTGGTGTTCTTAATTTAGTCAATTCTCTTCAAAATGATTTTGTTTTTTATCCTAATTATGTTAAATTGTTTTATGCACATTTGCAAGGAAAATTTATATAGGAAATGAAGGTGAAATCTGGAGTAGTGTTGAAGGGACACAAACCGTTTTAAATTATGAAATTTTGGGTGCTATTCTTAATTACAAATTTACTAGTTTGGATCTCTTTACATTTCAAATTGATGAATCTGATACGGATACCATCCACCACCTTTTTGAAAATGATGTTCTCCAAGATTTTATCAATCACTATCTTCTTCCAAAGGTGAGAATAGTTAATCTTCTTTTACAACAAACTATCGCACCTATATCGAGAAATTACAAAAACCCGATATCTAAAGTACATAAAGCTATTTTCTCTCTTTTTGGTCAATACCATAAATTGGGCACAAGTAGTTTTGGATGAATTTCATCCCAAAAATCTTTCAAATCATGAAAGCCTTCTTTTTCATGGTGTTTACCTTACAAATTTCTTTACTTATTGGGGAGTAGATTTCAATGGAGAAGAATTTTTTTAAATAAAACTTTGTACTCAAGCCAATATCGCTTTTGTGATAACTTGTTATACACTATCGGTGCTTATGACTAAAATTTGCATTGTACAAGCACTCATTGACGTAAAGTGATTAATAATAGGAATAAGTAGTAGAAAAAAAGAGAGATGAGGAAGAAAAGAAGGAAATAGAAGAGAAAGAAGAGAATATAACACAATCACAGAACCTATCGTATGTCTCACGGCGCATTAGGTAACATATAATAGTAACAATCACAAACATAAAACAAGCGAGACAGTAATAACTATATAAACTAGATAATTATAGTATATAGGCTCATACAGTTATACAGAACAGTAATAGAGTTTATACGAGAGATGTAACACCCTGCATTTTCAAGATAATAAAATGTGAGTAACTTAATTAAATAATGAGAATTAAGCAAAACGGACTGTTCCATTGTGTCCATCTCGGAATTCTTGTCAAGATAGATACCTAGTTTGCGTAAAACAGACATCGTATGAAGAAGTTATTAAGCCTAGAAGTTTGTATATGCACAAGATATATATATATATATATATATATATATACACAAACAAATCAAAATATAAAATGAAGAATAAAATAAGGATTGCATGTAATAAATACATGCACTGAAAAAAATGTAATGCATGCATTGAAAGAAAGAAAGGATTGGTTACATGCAGTGTAAATATGTTGCATGCACTGATTTGCAAACATAATACATTAATATTAAAAGTGAAATGAAAGAAAAAGATTCATGCAATGGTTTAACTTAAATATTGTAACAAACATGAAAAAGAGAAGTAAGGAGAGAACAATAATTATCATTGTTCTAAGATTTGTTGACAAAAGTCTTAGTAGTCCAGCTGGTTAGAACATGCGACTTGCATACAAGAGGTACAGAGTTCGATCCCCGCTAGTGCCATATTTTTGTTTTAAGGAAAACGACTAAAATAACACATGTTTATGAGAGAAAATATGTATAAACACACATTTAAGGAAAAACATACATATAAGAAAGTAAAGAAAATATATGTATATGAGAATACACTTGTATATGTGTGTAGGAATATATATATATACACACACATACACAAGAGATAAAATTCAAGATAAGGCTGAAATCATAGAAATATGGCAAAATCAAATAGTGGTGCAATACGGTTTGAATTTTGAAAATGAAACAAAAGTTGTGCATATATATATATATATATATATATATATGCGTAAAATGGTCGTTAGAAGAATTGTGTACATATAAGAAGAATATACGTGAATATAACAATTAAATAAATTCAAGAAATTCAAAAGTTCGAAAATCAAATTTCTACGCCAAAACAATTCAAACTTTTGCGCCTAATTGACACATTTGATTGGCAGGAAGTGACAATGCATGCCTTGTTGGCTTTATTCTATTAGTCCAATTCAAAATTATTGTTGACGTGGCAACTTCCTATTGGATATATGACATGGAGAGAATAGATTTCATCAGGGGGAAATATACAACTGCTTCGATTTAAGATTCATATATAAAGGACCATAGTGCTCTCGATTCTCATTTGTTGTTTCTTCTCTCTCTTCTTCTTCCTCTATATAATTTCCAAATAAAATTATTAATTACAATATCGAGGCGCTGTCTAAATGAAGATTAAAGAAAAGAAAAAGAAAATTTATCGTCAACAACAATAAATTCAGAAAATAAGGCGTTTTCAACTGCAACAACAGTACAAACTCATTACTCTCCATCTGTAACCAATCCAAAGAGATTCTTTTCTAGATCGGCATATCAAGGTGAGTGGATTTAAATTATATCATTTTTGATAATGATATATTATCATTTAACATTCCCCGTTATTATACGATGTGAATTTGCTATAATAATTAAAAAGCATTGAAATGTTATATATGACATGTTGAAATATGATACGTTTAAATGTTTAAACATAAGTTAAAAAGATTATAGTGACGAATATGACATGTTGGAATATTAATATATTAAGATATTAATATGTTGGAAAAATTCATATGTTGAAATGCAGACTTGTCAAAATATGTGTAACATTACTGTTGTAATTACACGATTCACTTGTGGCATATTATTAGCGAAATAATTGAGAAAATGACATGTTAACTTGTTAGATTTAACAGTTACATGATTAAATGATTACATATCAGAATAGAAATTATTGTATGTTAGGAAGAACATGCGACATAAAATAGGCATAATATGATGACATGTAAAATAAGTTGCGATAAAAATGTGAAAAGATTAATATGCCTAAATTTATAGTAAATAGAAAATTATAACTGCACTTAGACACGAGGTTAGATTACACGTGTGGTAGAAGTCTGCCCGAAACTGTCCGGCATATCCAGCATCCACAAGTGGTAATTCTAATATGAGGGGTCTAAGTGCATAAATAAAACATGTAACGATGCTAAGACACAAGGATATGTCAAATTGTGAAAGAAGTCTACCCGGAACTGCCCGGCAAATCCAGCATCCACAAGTGTAGGCTTAATGTGGGAGGTCTAGCACACACACACACACACACACACACACACACATATATATATATATATGTTAAAAATATATGTATATAAAAGGATAGAGATAAATGGCACTAATTGTGATGAATTTAATTGAATAAGGAAATGAATGAAAGATACAAATGTAAAAGGATTGGAATGAACGGAGAATGATAGAAACCTGTTATAAATAAATTACATTAATGAGGATGTTATATAATAGGTAGACTTGTCCTAGGGACAAGTGGATATTATAACTTAGGTTATAATATACTAATGAGCAAATGAGATAATGTAACAACCCGGATTTTCAGAACCAATTTAAAATTTTTATTTTAGCTATTTTAATGGAAATTTTCCAAAGTAAAGTTTTCCAATTTAATAAAATAAATTGGAATGGAATGGAATCCAATTTGGCAGTAATCAAAGTGAGCTTCTGTGGAGGAAGACTGTTAATATATATGGAATTTAAAAGGCTTTGTCGTTATTCTATTTATATTATTGGTTGGATAAAGAAATTTATATTGATTGTATATATTGATCTGTTTTTTGTGAAGATTCCATAATTAATGGAATGAGATTTTGGGTTTATCCCATTCTGAATAATTGATATGACGATAAGTCGACGGTCAAGACGGTGGTTGAAGACCGGGTATTAAGATGATATTTGACGTACACTAATCCCAATTGTTTTGTTGTATGTCAACCGATTGGTTGACAGACTGTTGTAAGCATTAATTATTTATATTTAATGCTTATGCAGTTGTGTAATGCACTCTAGATGGCATGGTCGACATACTGACCAGATTTTATTCACCATAGGGCAGCAAAACATATTTTTCAGGAAGTACTAATCCTCAAACGTAAGAGAGGACTGGCCCTGAAGATCCAAGGTGCAGTTGCGGATGAGCCTGAGGCACAGGCTAGAGTGTCTCGAATTCGGTAAGGACAATTCCCTGCCTTAGTTCATGACGGAAATCCAATTTCCAATACGACATCGTGCGATTTAATTATAGAACTAGTATGGCGACATAGTAGCACGGGATACTATGACGTCTATGATTGATACATTTATATTTGAAGTTATTTTATACACTTTACACTTATAATAGTATCGAAATGATTTGTTTTAAATGTACCAAGCATGTTTGGCTATTATAAGGGAAAACTCTATCCTTAGGCTTGCATTGCATTGTGTGATGGGACCTGAGTCTTATAATAGCTTCATTTTTGGAAAAGCGTTGCGCAATTTATAAACTGTTTTATGCAGTGGTATTCTTGGGAGAAGACCCCTTCCGTGTTATACGACGTGGTCCCTTGATTTACTTTATTTTTATAGTAAAGTTTTAAATAACTGTTTTAGTTCTCACACCAGTCCCATGACTGACCTGGAGTTTATTGTTTTAACCTAAACTCTGGGTGCCCCTATTTTCCACACAAGCAACTGGTAGTTTTGATTTTGCAGATTTCTATTTTATGGGATCATGGTTTATAGCTGGAGCTATATTCGGAAAGCTCTGTATCCGTGTATTCCTTTCAATTGCATTATGTATTATTTTCCCCTGCTATGTAAATTATTTTAATCTCTGGTATTTTTTGCTATATATTATTTATTCATACTCTGTTATATTCTTGTACTCTGATGTAAATTGTTGTAATAGCAATGAAATGTTCCTCTATTTGTGTTCTGATTATCATGTTCTCAACTCAATCTGTCTTCATCCATCTCTTTGGAGATAGAGGGAGTTTGGGTCGTGTTAGATAACTTGTGTAATGAGATAAGGGGTGCTTAATTGTAAATTAAGTAATCAGTAAATGGGGGAAAATTTAAGAAATGAAAGACGTTGTACTTAACTATAAATTAAGTAATCTGAAAAATTTGAAATTTGAAATACGTTGATTAGAATAACATGTTAAGGTTTGCCCTAGAGACAAAAAGGAAATTATAACATTGGTTATAGAAAGGATACTTATTAGTGAATCTTACTTAAGAAAACTAAGTTAATAAGTAAACAACGATAAGTTGTAGTTACAGGGTAAGATGGAATTATGATTAAATAGAAAAGAATGAGGCAAACTTATGAAATGAAATAAGTTATATTTAATCATAAATAATGAGAGACATGTTAACAGAAAACATGTGAATTGAGATATACTTAATTATATATTAAGTAGAACATGTTATTGTAACTATGAAATCAAACAAGAATGTAAGGGATTATGGATTACAGAACTTGGATCACAATCTAGAGAATAATATGTTGTGGGCTTATTAATAAACTTAAATGCGTTAAGTTATATGACTAAAATTAATAAGCAAGAGGAAGTTGGTAACTTGAATAAGAAGTCAATGTGAATGAGAATAACCAAGTTAAATGGAAACCTGATAAGGTAAAGTAAGCGCATAAAAGAATGTTTAAACATCAGATCTAATGACACATTAGACTGAGGTGCTTGGACTAGTCTATACGCTTAAGGGTGAACAACCCAAGGGGGTAGATTATCGTGGTGTCATGAGGCATGAGGGGAGTATGATTATTCTGTCGGCTCCAAAGGTCTGGAAGGGGAAGCACATGACTTCTTGAGATACGTAAGGTGCTCTTGGTATTCCTCTGTGTGGTGGCAGATGTTTAGGCTGTGCTCGCAGGGGTTGGGTCTGTGCGTAACTACCAGGTGGGTGGGCCTTGACTACAAAAGTAGCTTTGCAGTCAGAATGTTATAACGTGGTGACACTAAGGTGATTTGGTGGTCGCCTCAATAGGGAGGCAGAGGTCAGGACCAATAGAGATAGTAGATCATTGAGTACCCATCATCGGCAGCCTGTGGGATGCGAAAAAACTAGAGGTAAACTCAACAGACCATTCACCTTCCACTATCGGGGTACGGTGCTTGAGGGGAGACGCCAACTGGATGTTTAGATTGTTTGTTAGGGGCAAGTTTCCTAGCTCTTGTAGTCTTTACTAGTTAAGGGAGGGGCCGAGGTTCAGGTGGGTGGTGGAGATATCTGATCCGATCCGTCCTGGAGTTGTGATGTTGTATTGAACTGCATATTGAGTGGATCGGGTACCAAATGACTGATCCAACCCGATCTCCTTCTCTGACCCAGCCTGAGTTCTCTCAATATGATTTTCCTCTCCAACCAGAGATTCTTTATATGATCTAATCCAACTTCGTTGCTCATACGAGATCAATCTGGACTTTGAGTGGCCTAACTACAAAGTTGGCCAACATTTTACCCCGTTGAAGTACTTTTCATTGGAGGTGGAACATGCTTTGAGGTTATTCACATGTTTGTTCTTGAATCAATACTAATCAGCAGTCGTGTCTTTCTATATAGTCATGACACTTGGTGAAGCCGTACTTTATGACCTAACATACAATTCACGGTCACTTCAATTATGTTTAACATACTGGAGCTTTTAACCAGGAGATAGACTAATTCCAAGGTAAAATCTACGCTTCCGTTGTCCAGAAGAGTTATAAATTCTTAATTTGATAGAAATTACCCCGTTTATCATTTCTCTTTCATTTATGCACCCTTAGGTAATTTCTTTAAGCATCTTTTTATTTTGAACTTTATCCAAATATCCATGGAGCCAAATTAGAATTCAATTCTGTGGGCTAGATTGAAGTCACCCGAATCGATTGATTTCTTTGAACTATTTTTGATCTTGGGCTTGCGGACCGGACGAGGCGTGACATCACGAACACGAACATCCACCGAACTATGATATATAGACCTATGATCCTTCTTTACTCCTTCATTCTTACTGCCGCAACATTATTTTTTTTTCCACCGAAAAACCCCAATTCCCTTTTAAACTATTTTCTTCCAATTTTCAAATCTGATATAGGTGGGTTTGAATTATTATTTCCTTTTGGATTTTTATCAAGCAATACCCAAAATTTGTGTTGATTTCGTACAATTTTGTCCACCTCAACGTCGACAGAAGCCGGAATTCTCTGGTACGCCAAAGCCGTCGCTAGCAACTTCATCCCCGCCTCGAGGTAACGGCGTTGATGATCTGAGCAGGAGCGCTGAGAGCATTGGTTCATGAGCATGCTTAAACTCGATGAATGTAGGAAAATAGATGTATGATTTTCGGTGAAGTAAAAGGAAGGAGGAAGATAGTCAATTATGAAGAAATGGGACGGTTCGGGTCGGCGTAGGTGATGTCAAAGAAGGTTTTGAAAATGCTTAAGTAAAAGAATTGGGCTACATCAAGTCAGGTCGGTTCGGTTCAGGGTTCAACGATCCAATCTGATACACTCTCTCATAATACACCGATCTTACTCGACATTGCTCCTCTTACAGCTCTGAACCGACCCGCTATCGTTTCCTTCCAAACTTCGATTCGACCTGATATCCTCAGTATCAAACATATGTTGTAACACCCCATATCTATTAATGTCACTCACAAAGGGAATGCATCGATGTCCATGGAGGTTTATTGTTGTATAGAACAGATAAATTACAAGAATAAATAAATAAAACAACACAACGGATGATAAAACTTATTTCATAGCATCATAACTCAAAACAAGCTTACATAAGTAGTTTCTTAAACCATTACAACAGTATCAATAGTCTTTTCCAAAAACTTCAAAGTACATAAAGAAGTAAATACTTAAATAACATAAATGCATAAATCCCCACTGAGCATAAGCAAAGCCATAAAGATGAGAGAGTCCAAAGCGATACATCAACTCTTTTCAAGCAACTGAAAGAAATCGGCACTAAGCTATAGTATTCCCTCCTTGCAAACCTAAAGGGGGGAGGAAAGAAAAGAGGTGGAAACAAACGTGTCGGACATAAAGTCTGGCGAGTCCGGTAATTTTAACATATAATAGGTAAGGTAAATGATCAAGACATAAATAGGCATCAAGATATGGCTGTAACTTAGATAAGGTAGATAAAAAGGATGGACGAGATGATTTCGTTCCTAAGTACTAAGACAATCCTACACCTTGGCTAAGCGAACAACCCTCTAAGTACAAACCCCTAAGACCGAAGTCAACATCAGACTAGCACCCAAAGAACTATCCAACTCAACCAACATGTATTTCGTTACACCGCACTTTTTCTAAGTTACACCACATTTCTTAATTACACTGCACATCTACTAGTCTCTTTTTACTAGAGGTTGATCCCTTCCCACTAACTGTACTCACATGACGAACTTGGTAGTTACTTGTACCTAGCTGCTATCGTAGGTGCCGGCTTGCTCCTACCACCGCTAAGGTACCCTTAATCTACCCATTCGATCGGCTCCTAAATCCCGTAGGAACCCATGCTGGCCCCACAGTGGGGTGTATCACTCCCCAAAGTGGCAAACTTGATACCAACATGAAATGCACGGCCATACCTACATGATGCAACAACGTCTTACCTACCAGCCCAGACCCATGCACACACATGAACCCGTTGGACTTGCGTTGCCACCGCTATTCACGTTTTGACCTCTTATATTCAAGCCCAGTAAGCGTGCCCCAACCCCGGCTTAGTACCGGGCCCAATTAGATACTCAAATGGGTTACTGGTTGAAACGGGTCCCCGTCCGACACAAGCCTCCCACCTATGCTTTGTCCCCACTAGGTTTTTCTCCCTCTTAACCATTTTAATTTAAATGTCCATGTCTTACACATGCTACGATTAAGTCCATACTTACATGTAACATGTCCTGTCTTATTCCGGTTAAGTCCATATTTACATGTCATAATTTACATGTCACCCCACTTAACCCTCTAACAATACCCATGTCTTATTAAGTTAGTATTCTTTAATTCATTCCTTATGACGAACGGTGCATGACCTCTCACATTAGACCGAACACTTTATGGCCGCTGGAATTGCCGGGCGATTCCGGGTAGTCTTATGCCACAAAATGGGTCTAACCTCGTGTCATTAACCGTTATGCCTACAATTCATTCCTTTGACTTCTCACATTAGACGTCCAATTGTGACCGCTGGATTTGCTGGGCGGTTCTGGGCAGTCTTACGTCACAATTGCACCTAACCTCGTGTCAAAGGTTCATTAACATCGTATTTCACCCATACCTAATTTTCATGTCATATATATCCAATTAAACATATAATCATGTTTATAATATTGCCTATTCCAAATTGTCACTAATTACACATTAATTAGCCTCAATTACAAATTCACAATTTTAGGCAATTTCATCAATTCCATGTAATTCATACCCAAATATGCCAATTTCACATATTATCCAATTATCCAAAATATCCAATAATATCCAATTTCCCATATTTCCAGTATTCCACATCATTCCCACGTATTCGCATTCGCACAAATTTTTAATATAGGCTCGAAGGTAGCCTAGATCCACAAATAAAAGGAATAGGGGTAAGAAGAGGGAATCAATTCATAGAAAATTGGAATAAAATATCATCATGAAATAAAGAGGCATATAGACTGGCATAGAGGCATAATAAAAGATTCAACATGAATAAACTGATAAAAGGTTTGAACTTTACATAGAAACATAGGCATATGATGACATGAATCAAAAAGGTGAAGACTTGGTGAGATTTTCATTACAAACATATATATGAATCCTTTTTACAACTTTTCATGTTACTTTAATCCCACTAAATTTGTGAAAATAACTGTACTCACCTTTCGTGGCTTAAGAAAAGGATTAATGAATTGAAATTGGTGCAGAAACATTGAATTGACGTTGATTAATCTTCTTTAATTGTTGTTGAAGCTCTAAACTTTGATTTGAATTGTGTATGAACACTTGAGATTTAATTTAGAGGCGGCGGCTAGGGTTTAAAAGAGAGCTTGACAACATAATGGTGTCATAGATAATATTTTATGAATTAGGGTTAGGTCTTAAGGTGTATATATAGATGTATAGGATCGATTAGAGCTCTTAGATTAACCCAGAAATCATCAGGACACTCAGATGCAACATCAGCCTTAGCGCGAATCGGGCCACGGGTTGACAGCCAAACACCCTGGATCGACCCCTCGTCGACCCAGCGGGGCTTGGGTTGACTCCAAAAATGGTGTGGTTCGGCTATTCCCCCTCCCGATTTGCTGTTTTGAACTTTTTTGGATATTTATTTATTTAATTTTTATGTATATCTATATATATTTCTCTCATATTGTAATAACCTGGAAATCTGGGCCAGTTTAAAATTTTTATTTTGGCAATTTTAGCGAATTTTGATTATTTAAAATGAATTATTTTAAATAATATCGACGAGAAATTTATTTTGAATATTGTTGACACATTTTTTGGCAAAGGCTGTCACACATGGAATTCCTGAATGATAACATGCTCGAGCGATAGAAACGACGTCAGAAGACATTGAGAGATTTGGTCAAAATCACATCCTCAACATAAACAGGCCCGAAACTCCTATCAGACGACCTCTTTTGGGCCCGAAAACAGCGATTACGCAGTTAAGCTCCGTAACATTTGTAGATCTCTGAGTTAGCTTCAGTTTGAGCTTCGGTTTGGCTCAATTGGACTTACGGTTGGAAAGTTATGCCCGTTTCCGTAAACTGGTGTAAACTGGCAATTTCCTGGATAAAGCAACGAAGCAGCACACGATCGAAGTATGGATCACGCACCCTCGGATCGTCCCTCATCGGATCGCCCCTCATCGGATCGCCCTCCTCAAACCACGAACCGTCCGTGGTACATCTCACGATCCGACCCAATCGCCAGCACTTCACTCCAGCTTCACTATGCCGCTCACGATCCGACCCATGACCACGATCCGACCCCATGATCACGATCCGAACTTCCGACCTGCAGATACGCTCCCTGTTCTGACCTATTCTCATGCCACATCTTGCTCCTATTATCCTGGATCGTGTGCCACGCACCCCACCACGATCCGATCCCCGCACCTGCTCCTGCGCAGCTTGTTCTGACCTATTCTCAAGGCTATTTTCACTCCAACTTGCATGGATCTGATTACACATGTCACATGACGATTTGGAGATGATGTCTGGACGTTTTCCACCACATTTCGAGATTTTTGGGATGCGTTCCATGTGTCCCATGAACCGCCTTCAGGAAACAGCTATAAATACACCATTTGAAGGCATTTTCAAGGATCTTTTGGCCATTCTTCTTCACTGCTTCCACCATTACTGAAGTGCAGGGACTTTGCACCACCATACACTCAAATTCTTCTCTTTTCAATACAATTAACACACGGATTGTGTGTCTACATATAACTGATTCTTGTAATCTGTCAGTATAACAATAAGATTATAAAGTGGACGTAGGCTACATCTACAGCCGAACCACTATAAAAACCTTGTGTGTCTCCTCTTTATTTACTCTTTTTTGCATTTTTGTGATCTGCGATCTGCATTTGGGTGTTAGGCCCAATTTTTGGTCTAACAAATATAATTCGAATGTATATATTCGTTTGAATCGATGATAGAATATAAATATTTATTTTTATTTATAAAAGGAATTGAAAATGGCGTGGTAGTTCGATATTTCGATTTCAAAATTCAAATGAACGTACCGGGTGCAAAATAAACCGGATTTCAGTGAAACCAAAAATATATAGAGTTATATGTTGATTTTGACGAAATCTGATGGTAACGATCGAATCAGCCTATGATACATATCCCATTGTGTTCGGAATGGGGGTAATTAGCTATGGGCGACAGTCGGTGGGCTCAATTTTGAGTTCGAAATAAAAGTCAACTTTTTATAGAGAAAAAATAAATAAATTAATTAAAATATAAAATTCTTTACACATATACCCCCCCGATTTCATTTCAACAGAAATAGAAAGAAAAAAAAACCTAACCCCATCGCGGTTCCCCCCTCGCGGCGCCTCCACAGGCGGCGGAGACCCCCCTTCCCCTCCTTCTTCCTCTTCCTCCACACCCCCCTTGTGCCGCGAGCCCCCTCTTCTTCTTCTCCCCTCACCGCGTCTAGCCCCCCCGACCTGACGCGCCGCCCGCCCCTCAGCCAAACTCATCGCCCCTTCCATCCCCGAAACCCCCAATCGAAGACCGCGCAGCCACAAACCCTCGAGCACCCACCTCGCTGGCCCCACGCTGCAGCCATCCAACCTCCGACGAGACGCAATGAACCCCCCCTCCCAAGTCTGAAAAGAAAACGCTGTAAGTTCTTCCATTTATTTTATCTTCATTTATTTATTAAAAATCATTTTTATTTTTGAATGTAAGTAAAAATATAATTTTTCATATGAGAAAAGATTTAATTTTTATCATAAGAAAGGGTTTGATTTTTATTGAATAAAAAGATTTGATTTTTATAAGGGAAAGATTATATTTTTCTATATGAAAAGATTACATTTTTATAGAAGAAAAGATTAGATTTTTATTCATATGAACGGTATGTAAAAATTAGATTTTTATTCATTTGGAAAGGTTCGATTTTTATTCATTAGAAAGATTTGATTTTTATTCATTTGGAAAGGTTCGATTTTTATTCATTAGAAAGATTTGATTTTTATTCATTAGAAAAATATAATTTGTATATTATAGAAAGAATACAAATTCAATTTTTATATATTGAATAGCAAAGTAAAAATTCGATTTTTATATATTGAATAGCAAAGTAAAAATTCGATTTTTATATAGTGAATAGCGAAGTAAAAATGTGATTTTTATATATGTAGAGAATACGTGCAGTGAAAATTGACAAAAGGGCGAGAACGACGAAGATTTCTACCTAAGAAGAGTCGTGGCGTTGGATTAGCTATTCTGTGAGAACTTCTCACTTTTAATTTAATTTTCTAGTTAAAATATATAATAGGATGCAGACGGTGTTTAGTAGCACCCGACACCCGTTGTCCACAGACCATGGACGACTTGTATGCTTGTTTGTTTGATTTTGATGTGTAGTTGATTGTGTGATGTGATGTGAAATGAAATAAAATATTTTATAGTGGAAAATATTTTATAGTTAAAAAAATAGAATTTTTAACGTGTATATGAAAGGAAATAAAAATAAACAAATCGGATGATTTGTTTATATACACACATTTGACTGATATTATTGGGACGATAAATTTTACACATCGCCCAACTGCACAAATAAAATCTGTATTTGATTGTTTGAAACCCCACACGGGTATTTGGGTGATATATGACATACAATAATCCCAATAGTTAGTTATATGTCGATCGATTGATTGACAGACTGTTTTAAGCGTTAAATATTTATATTTGATGCTTATACAGTGTAGAACGCACTTTGGTTGATGGTTGATGATTTATCGTTGCTGTTATATACGTGTGGTAGAAAATCCATATAATTAACATTATATGGTAATTGATTGGGCCTCATTCCAGTTTTGAAAAAGAAATATTTGCATAGAAATATTTGAAAAAGAAATATTTGAATAAAAATATTTGAAATAGAAATATTTGAAATAGAATATTTGAAAATAGAAATATATGAAGCCGTGTTGATTAGATTTACGCCATTTTGACGTGAACGATATTTATATCGATTTTATTCATTTTATAATGAACATCGAAAGTGATTTCAAAATCTGATATTTTGAATAGAAATGAATTCGAATTGAAATTGAATAGAATTGAAATTGAATGGAAATGAATTCGAATAGAATGGAATAGAAACGAATTCGAATTGAAATTGAATCGAATTGAAATTGAATAGAAATGAACTCAAATTGAAATTGAATAGAATTGAAATCGAATAGAAATGAATGCGAATTGAAATTGAATTGAATTGAAAACGAATTGAAATTGAATTCAAAATCAATTTGAATTGAAAACAATTTGAAATGAATTTAAAACGAATTTATATTGGAAAATTCAATTTTGATTTGAATTTGAAATGAAGTTGCAATCGTTTCGAAAACGAATTTAAAACGATTTATAAAATACGTTTTAAAAGGAAATCAACGAAGTATATATTATATATATTATATATATAATATAATGGCCTGAATAGAACGCGCCGCGCCGCGGTAGTTCTTGAATTTCGACCATTGACTTCGAACGGATATTACGGGAGATCCGACCGTCGGATTCTCCTAAAACCGGAACCGTTGGGTTCGTATCGAAAAGAGCTTTCTAACGAATATTAGAAATTAGAAATCTAACGGTTGGATTTGGAATTATGTCCAAATCAAATTTGGAAAAGGTCGTTGTAAGTGCATTTCGATGGCCGTTGATGGAAATCGACTGTACGGGCCTTGATAAAATTATTAAAAATAGTAATAATTTTTGTAGAATCATAAGAAATGATTTGTGAAGAAATGTGATAAAAAACTCCATATTTGAAAAGATAAAAATAGATTTTTATCGAAATGAACTAGTCTTGAACTAGAATTATAATTCTATTTATTTTCAAATAAATAAATTGGATTTGAAGTGGTTTTGAAAATAACCCGAATTTCCAATAATTATATTGGAATGGATTTGAATCGAAATTGTCTTCGGAATATTTCGATGTTGGATTTCGTGATTATACAGATATTGTTATGGAAATTTGAAAGATATATTTATATCGTTATTTCCAATACGATATTTGTTGGTCGTAGAATTTGATATTGAATATAAGCCCGTATATTTTCTATTCAGAGCCTTGTATTTAATATCAAATGTGATTTGGGTTTGTCGTGAATGGTGTCTTCATTAACACTGTTCTTGAACCCAGTTGATAAAAAGATTAAATCTTTTTATTTAGATTTAATGAATTGTACCAATTAAATGATATTTAATTGGAATTGAATTGATATTGATTTTTGGGTTTATCGTGAACAGTGTTTTAAATAACATTTGTTCTTTAACCCGATAATTAATGGAATGGGATTTTGGGTTGTCGTGAACGGTATCTTCAATAATACTGTTCTTAGACCCAAAGGAGTTAAGAAAATCAGAAACTAACTGGAGATTAGTTTAGTTGAATGGTTTCTGGGGTATTGATCTGATGTTGGTTTCGGCCTTCGGGGTTAATACTTAGGGAACTGCTCACTTGCTAATTTATGGTTAGGGACTGATTGAAATGAAATGTGATTTTGGGTTTATCGTGAATCGTGTTTTAAATGACACTGATTCTTTAACCCAGTCAAAGATTAAAACTAAGTGGAGTTTTAATGAATCTTTAATTAGATTGAAAAGATCGAGAATGGAGTATCACCAGTTTTGCTCTAGGCGATAGTTAAATCTTTAATTAGATTTAAACGTGAAAAGGTAATTGAATTTACCGATAACACTGTGGTGTTAGATATGAAGTATAACCAGTTTTACTTCATGGGATGAATAGGTTGGGGTTGGGAAATTAAAACAAATGATTACTTCGGTAAGGTTCGTTAATCCCGACTAGTTTGAAGTGATATTCAAAAGGAAGAATAAAGAATGAATTTGAAAGAATTTATCTTTGATAAAATTAATGGGAACCTTTCCCTAAGAATGTGAAATTTAGAAACTAGCTGTAGGTTGGCTAAGCACAGTGATTTCCTGGGTATTGATCTGATGTTGGTTTCGGCCTTCGGGGTTAATATTTGGGGAAATATTCTCTTGATTAATTTACGGTTAGTGACTGATGAATTGGAATGAGGCGTATGTTGTGTTTGTGTAACACTTGTTTATCATATACGCGAGTTATTCGGGAAGACCGGGTTTATCCCATTCTGAATAACTGATACGACGATAAGTCGAAGATGAAGATGGTGGTCGAAGACTGGAGGTCTTCACGTCGTTTGGATAATTACTGATGATCTTGATTGGGATGTACACCCAAGAAGATGGAAACAGTTGGTGATAGTCCAGACGTACTTGGAGATCGATGGATATGCGGGGTACTAGGTGCCTCCGGTTTTGTTCAAACCCAGAACGGACTTGTAAATGGACTGTTTGTCTGACATTGGATTTTAGTCTGTGTGATTGATTTCTATTAAATATATATCTGTTTGGCAGCGGAGAATTTATTCTCTTGCTTAACGCCCTTCTCTGAGACGTACGAGCTCAGGGGTTATATACTGATGGATATCAAACGCATAGAGTGAATTGCCTATGTGGCATGCCTAAGTGGCAAATGATCAAGGCTTCTGTTGAAAAGCAAAGTCTTGTGGTTGATGATCGAAGCACGGCCTTTGTGGCGTAGCTTTGTGTAACGTTTACTTCGCGAGTTTCACACCCGGTATGAACCAAAAACGGGAGACGGACCTCAGGGAGGACATGCGTTTCTTTCTAGCTAGAAGTGGCGTCAGTGGTTTTACACGCCCTGACGAGTTTGACTTATGTGGATGTTGCTGTTGCAAGGGGCCTCGGTTTGATCGGACGATCCGGGTCCGATGGAGTCATTTATTGGCTCACCTACGCCCCAAAGGGCGGGAAAACGCATTGTTCAGGCATTTTAATCCACATCGGTGGACCGGCCCTGACGATCCAAGGGCCCACCTGAGTCTGGGTCCTGAGGGGCGGGCTAGAGCGTCTTGAATCGGTTGAGGACTATCTTTTGCCTCGGTTCATAGATGGAAATCCAATTTCCAAATACGTGACATTTGCGGTTTTATTTGTAGAGCCTAGTATGGCGACATAGTGGGATGGGGCGCTTATGCCGTCTATGATTGATACTTATGATTTGAAGTTGTTTTATACACTATGCACTTATAATAGTATCAAATGATTTGTTTTAAACGTATCAAGCATTCTTAGCTATTATAAGGTAAAAACCCTATCCTTCGGCTTGAGTTGCATTGTGTGATGAGAACTGGGTCTTATAATAGCTTCATTCTTCCTTATTTAGCATTGCGCTGTTTGTTTTATGCACTGGTATTCTTGGGAGGAAACCCGTTTCGTGTTATACACCGTGGTCCCTTGATTTACCTAACTTTAAAATAAAGATTAATAACTGTTTTAGTTCTCACACCAGTCACATGACTGAACTGGAGTTTATTGTTTTAACCTAAACTCTGGGTGCCCTTATTTTGACATGGGCAGCTAGTAGTTTTGGTTTTGCAGATTTATATTCACAGGATCCTGGTTTACAGCTGGGATGATATCCGGAAAGCTTTGTATCCGTATATCTCTTCTAGTTGTGTATTGTATTATTTTCCGCTGCTATGTAATGTATTGTAATCTCTGATATTTCTGTGTAATATTCATTTATACTCTGTATATTCTTGTATTCTGATGGAATTGTTGTAATATACAATGAAATGTTCTCCCGTCTGCGTTCTATTTTGTCGTGTTCTCAAAACAATTCGTTCTTTCTCTTCTCTTCGGAGACCGGGGAAGTTCGGGTCGTTTCATCGTGGTATCAGAGCTTTGGTTTACAAGCTCAGAGAACAAGACACATTAGAACCATACGAAAGAATTCATCAGATATTGGATTAGTAAAATCCAATGAGAATGACTCGTTAGAGATGGGATCAGTAGTATCCTAGAACGAGTGTGAAGAGTATATTTTTAAAATGAAAACCAATTTTGTTTTGAAATTTAAATCGTTGTATACGTATTTGAATATTTATTTATATTGAATTGGGACAATCCAATATATAATTTTTTTGCATATATGTCTTGTAAACGTGTATTCAAAGTTTTAATGTACTGGATAGTTATAGAATCACACTCTAGTTGCCTGGGGATAATTCTGGTGGTGGGGCACCATCGCCAGTATTTATATTCGAGCGACGAAAGTGAGATTTCTATATATTTCCAATTGACTGGTGTGAGAACCGAAACTAGATAGGGCTTATTGTTGTGATTTGGCATCAAAAACCTGATTTTTGACTATATATCAAAGTTATGCATTTGAAATGATAACCAACTAATTGATTGATGTTTGTGTTGTTTGGTTATTTGTTTGAAATTTTGAACCATTAAGCCTAATTGAATCAAATAATGAATTGTATTGAAAATTTGTCGCATTTGCTTGCATATACATGTACTTACATTGAACAGGTCATAGCAAGGAGGCTAGAGCAGAGAATAAAATTTGTTTGCCCGACAAATAGGTACATGTTTATCATAATTTACTGTTTTGTTTGGGTGATGATGATTTTATGAGCCGATTGGCTTTTTCTTTTTCTTTTTGAGATCAGAGGGCCTATATGGCAATTTCGGGATTTTCCCGGTGCTCCCGGTGCAGGGGAGGTTATGGCGAAATTTTTCGAAAATTTAGGGTGTTAGCCAAATTTTTGAAAATTTGAAAAGTTCTTAGAAACTGAAAAGTTGAAGAACTTAAGCCATAATAAAAATAATGAAAGTTGAGTTGGTATTTAAAACAACTTTCGGCTTCGTTCCTTTTCGGGGACGAAAAGTTTTAAGTGGGGGATATTGTAATAACCCGGAATTCTGGGCCAGTTTAAAATTTTTATTTTGGCAATTTTAGAGAATTTTGATTATTTAAAATGAATTATTTTAAATAATATCGACGAGAAATTTATTTTGAATATAATTCGAACGTATATATTCATTTGAATCGACGATAGAATATAAATATTTATTTATATTTATAAAAGGAATTGAAAATGGCATGGTAGTTCGATAAATCGATTTCAAAATTCAAATGAACGTACCGGGTGCAAAATAAACCGGATTTCAGTGAAACCAAAAATATATAGAGTTATATGTTGATTTTGACGAAATCTGATCGTAATGATCGAATCAGCCTACGATACATATCCCATTGTGTTCGGAATGGGGGTAATCAGCTATGGGCGACAGTCGGTGGGCTCAATTTGGAGTTCGAAATAAAAGTCAAATTTTTATATAGAAAAAAAAAATTAAAAATTAAAATTCTTTACACATATAACCCCCCCCATTTCATTTCAACAGCAAAAAGAAAGAAAAAAAACCTAACCCCATCGCGGTTCCCTCCCCTCGCGGCGCCTCCACAGGCGGCGGAGACCCCCCTTCCCCTCCTTCTTCCTCTTCCTCCACACCCCCCTTATGCCGCGAGCCCCCTCTTCTTCTTCTCCCCTCACCGCGTCTAGCCCCCCCCCCCCCCGATCTAACGCGCCGCCCACCCCTCAGCAAAACTCATCGCCCCTTCCATCCCCAAAACCCCCAATCGAAGGCCGTGCAGCCACAAACCCTCGAGCACCCACCTCGTTGGCCCCACGCTACAGCCATCCAACCTCCGACGAGACGCAGTGAACCCCCCTCCCCCCGTCTGAAAAGAAAACGCTGTAAGTTCTTCAATTTATTTTATCTTCATTTATTTATTAAAAATCAGTTTTATTTTTATTTTTATTTTTGAATGTAAGTAAAAATAAAAAAATTCATATGAGAAAAGATTTAATTTTTATCATAAGAAAGGGTTTGATTTTTATTGAATAAAAAGATTTGATTTTTATAAGGGAAAGATTATATTTTTCTATATGAAAAGATTACATTTTTATAGAAGAAAAGATTAGATTTTTATTCATATGAACGGTATGTAAAAATTAGATTTTTATTCATTTGGAAAGGTTCGATTTTTATTCATTAGAAAGATTTGATTTTTATTCATTAGAAAAATATAATTTTTATATTATAGAAAGAATAAAAATTCGATTTTTATATATTGAATAGCAAAGTAAAAATTCGATTTTTATATATTGAATAGCAAAGTAAAAATTCGATTTTTATATAGTGAATAGCGAAGTAAAAATGTGATTTTTATATATGTAGAGAATACGGGCAGTGAAAATTGACAAAAGGGCGAGAACGACGAAGATTTCTACCTAAGAAGAGTCGTGGCATTGGATTAGCTATTCTGTGAGAACTTCTCACTTTTAATTTAATTTTCTAGTTAAAATATATAATAGGATGCAGACGGTGTTTAGTAGCACCCGACACCCGTTGTCCAAAGACCATGGACGACTTGTATGCTTGTTTGTTTGATTTTGATGTGTAGTTGATTGTGTGATGTGATGTGAAATGAAATAAAATATTTTATAGTGGAAAATATTTTATAGTTAAAAAAATAGAATTTTTAACGTGTATATGAAAGGAAATAAAAACAAACAAATCGGATGATTTGTTTATATACACACATTCGACTGATATTGATTGGGACGATAAATTTTACACATCGCCCAACTGCACAAATAAAATCTGTATTTGATTGTTTGAAACCCCACACGGGTATTGGGGTGATATATGACATACACTAATCCCAATAGTTAGTTATATGTCGATCGATTGATTGACAGATTGTTATAAGCGTTAAATATTTATATTTGATGCTTATACAGTGTAGAACGCACTTTGGATGATGGTTGATGATTTATCGTTGCTGTTATATACGTGTGGTAGAAAATCCATATAATTAACATTATATGGTAATTGATTGGGCCTCATTCCAGTTTTGAAAAAGAAATATTTGCATAGAAATATTTGAAAAGGAAATATTTGAATAGAAATATTTGAATAGAAATATTTAAAATAGAAATATTCGAAATAGAATATTTAAAAATAGAAATATATGAAGCCGTGTTGATTAGATTTACGCCATTTTGACGTGAACGATATTTATATCGATTTTATTCATTTTATAATGAACATCGAAAGTGATTTCAAAATCTGATATTTTGAATAGAAATGAATTCGAATTGAAATTGAGTAGAATTGAAATTGAATGGAAATGAATTCGAATAGAATTGAATAGAAACGAATTCGAATTGAAATTGAATCGAACTGAAATTGAATAGAAATGAATTCGAATTGAAATTGAATAGAATTGAAATTGAATTGAAATGAATGCGAATCGAAATTGAATTGAATTGAAAACGAACTGAAATTGAATTCAAAATCAATTTGAATTGAAAACAATTTGAAATGAATTTAAAACGAATTTATATTGGAAAATTCAATTTTGATTTGAATTTGAAATGAAGTTATAATCGTTTCGAAAACGAAATTAAAACGATTTATAAAATACGTTTTAAAAGGAAATCGACGAAGTATATATTATATATATAATATAATGGCCTGAATAGAACGCGCCGCGCCGCGGTAGTTCGTGAATTTCGACCATTGACTTCGAACGGATATTACGGGAGATCCGACCGTCGAATTCTCCTAAATCTGGAACCGTTGGGTTCGTATCGAAAAGAGCTTTCGAACGAATATTAGAAATTAGAAATCTAACGGTTGGATTTGGAATTATGTCCAAATCAAATTTGGAAAAGGTCGCTATAAGTGCAGTTCGATGGCCGTTGATGGAAATCGACTGTACGGGCCTTGATAAAATTATTAAAAATAGTAATAATTTTTGTAAAATCATAAGAAATGATTTGTGAAGAATTGGGATGAAAAACTCCATATTTGAAAAGATAAAAATAGATTTTTATCGAAATGAACTAGTCTTGAACTAGAATTATAATTCTATTTATTTTTAAATAAATAAATTGGATTTGAAGTGGTTTTGAAAATAACCAGAATTTCCAATAATTATATTGGAATGGATTTGAATCGAAATTGTCTTCGGAATATTTCGATGTTGGATTTCGTGATTATGCAGATATTGTTATGGAAATTTGAAAGATATATTTATATCATTATTTCCAATACGATATTTGTTGGTCGTAGAATTTGATATTGAATATAAGCCGGTATATTTTCTATTCAGAGCCTTGTATTTAATATCAAATGTGATTTGGGTTTGTCGTGAATGGTGTCTTCATTAACACTATTCTTGAACCCAGTTGAGAAAAAGATTAAATCTTTTTATTTAGATTTAATGAAGTGTACCAATTAAATGATATTTAATTGGAATTGAATTGATATTGATTTTTGGGTTTATCGTGAACAGTGTTTTAAATAACATTTGTTCTTTAACCCGATAATTATTGGAATGGGATTTTGGGTTACGTGAACGGTATCTTCAATAATACTGTTCTTAGACCCAAAAGAGTTAAGAAAATCAGAAACTAACTGGAGATTAGTTTAGTTGAATGGTTTCTGGGGTATTGATCTGATGTTGGTTTCGGCCTTCGGGGTTAATACTTATGGAATTGCTCACTTGCTAATTTACAGTTAGGGACTGACTGAAATGAAATGTGATTTTGGGTTTATCGTGAATCGTGTTTTAAATGACATTGATTCTTTAACCCAGTCAAAGATTAAAACTAAGTGGAGTTTTAATGAATCTTTAATTAGATTGAAAAGATCGAGAATGGAGTATCACCAGTTTTACTGCAGGTGATAGTTAAATCTTTAATTAGATTTAAACGTGAAATGGTAATTGAATTTACCGATAACACCGTGGTGTTAGATATGAAGTATAACCAGTTTTACTTCATGGGATGAATAGGTTGGGGTTGGGAAATTAAAACAAATGATTACTTCGGTAAGGTTCGTTAATCCCGACTAGTTTGAAGTGATATTTAAAAGGAAGATTAAAGATTGAATATGAAAGAATTTATCTTTGATAAAATTAATGGGAACCTTTCCCTAAGAATGTGAAATTTAGAAACTAGCTGTAGGTTGGCTAAGCAGAGTGATTTCCTGGGTATTGATCTGATGTTGGTTTCGGCCTTCGGGGTTAATATTTGGGGAATTATTCTCTTGATTAATTTACGGTTAGTGACTGATGAATTAGAATGAGGCGTATGTTGTGTTTGTGTAACACTTGTTTGTCATATACGCGAGTTATTCGGGAAGACCGGGTTTATCCCATTCTGAATAACTGATATGACAATAAGTCGAAGATGAAGACGGTGGTCTTCACGTCGTTTGGATAATTACTGATGATCTTGATTGGGATGTACACCCAAGAAGATGGAAACAGTTGGTGATCGTCCAGACGTACTTGGAGATCGATGGATATGCGGGGTACTAGGTGCCTCCGGTTTCGTTCAGACCTAGAACGGACTTGTAAATGGACTGTGTGTCTGACATTGAATTTTTGTCTGTGTGATTGATTTCTATTAAATATATATCTGTTTGGCGGTGGAGAATCTATTCTCTTGCTTAACGCCCTTCTCTGAGACGTACGAGCTCAGGGGTTATATACTGATGGATATCAAACGCATAGAGTGAATTGCCTGTGTGGCATGCCTAAGTGGCAAATGATCAAGGCTTCTGTTGAAAAGCCAAGTCTTGTGGTTGATGATCGAAGCACGGCCTTTGTGGCGTAGCTTTGTGTAACGTTTACTTCGCGAGTTTCACACCCGGTATGAACCAAAAACGGGAGACGGACCTCAGGGAGGACATGCGTTTCTTTCTAGCTTGAAGTGGCGTCAGTGGTGTTACACGCCCTGACGAGTTTGACTTATGTGGATGTTACTGTTGCGAGGCGCCTCGGTTTGATCGGACAATCCGGGTCCGATGGAGTCATTTATTGGCTCACCTACGCCCCAAAGGGCGGGGAAACGCATTGTTCAGGCATTTTAATCCACATCGTTGGACCGACCCTGACGATCCAAGGGCCCACCTGAGTCTGGATCCTGAGGGGCGGGCTAGAGCGTCTCGAATTGGTTGAGGACTATCTTTTGCCTCGGTTCATAGATGGAAATCCAATTTCCAAATACGTGACATTTGCGGTTTTATTTGTAGAGCCTAGTATGGCGACATAGTGGGATGGGGCGCTTATGCCGTCTATGATTGATACTTATGATTTGAAGTTATTTTATACACTATGCACTTATAATAGTATCAAATGATTTGTTTTAAACGTATCAAGCATTCTTGGCTATTATAAGGTAAAAACCCTATCCTCCGCCTTGCGTTGCATTGTGTGATGGGAACTGGATCTTATAATAGCTTCATTCTTCCTTATTTAGCATTGCGCTGTTTGTTTTATGCACTGGTATTCTTGGGAGGAAACCCGTTCCGTGTTATACGGCGTGGTCCCTTGATTTACCTAACTTTAAAATAAAGATTAATAACTGTTTTGATTCTCACACCAGTCACATGACTGACCTGGAGTTTATTGTTTTAACCTAAACTCTGGGTGCCCTTATTTTGACATGGGCAGCTAGTAGTTTTGGTTTTGCAGATTTATATTCACAGGATCCTGGTTTACAGCTGGGATGATATCCGGAAAGCTTTGTATCCGTATATCTTTTCTAGTTGTGTATTGTATTATTTTCCGCTGCTATGTAATGTATTGTAATCTCTGGTATTTCTGTTTAATATTCATTTATACTCTGTATATTCTTGTATTCTGATGGAATTGTTGTAATATACAATGAAATGTGCTCCCGTCTACGTTCTATTTTGTCGTGTTCTCAAAACAATTCGTTCTTTCTCTTCTCTTCGGAGACCGGGGAAGTTCGGGTCATTTCACATATGCATACAAACTTCAAGGCTTAATAACATCTTCATAAGGTATCCGTTTCGTGCAAACCAAATGTCTATCTTGACCCAAAATTTTGAGACGAACATAATAGCGCAACCCATTTCACTTAATTATTCTTCTAAAATTAAGTATACTTTAATTTGTGAATTTTAATGTTATAAAATTATGGGGTGTTATACTCTCCCCTCCTTAAAGGATTTCGTCCCCATCTCCAAGTTAAGAAGAATGTGTCCTACCATCCAATCATCCATCTACTCAACCATCATCCACAAGCTTCCATTGTCCTTAAAAAGATTTCTAATGTTATATGAACATATGCAAAAGTGTGTGTATATGTTCCTTATCTAATGCAAAGATCGGGCGGTCCACTGATTCAATCGACCTCCTTAATGCAAATAATGATAGTGCCATGTATCCACCGTGTATGCAAAGAACCCTATACATATCATTACTACATGTGTGCACAATCACTCATTTAAATGCAACATCCATATGATACGTCCATTTACTATACATCCATTTAACTAAATACATCCATTTATATGCAATATGCAATATGAAAGTGATTGAGCCGATCTAGCGCCTAAAGTGTGTGTATATGTATCCACGAGCAACCACTAGCAAACACTTGCATCCATCAATCATAACATGTCTTAAACACATGTTTCAACCATAGGACTACCCTATCTAAAGGTCAAAGACTTAAACGAGAGGATATACTAAAGATAGGACAAGCACAAGCTAAGCGATAAAGGAGAAATTAAAAGACATACTCTCGAAAAGGAAAGGGTATAATGAACGCATATTCTCTTTCGTCTCCCAAGTAGCATTTCCTTGATCATCTCCCTATTGTTCTTTGACTAGCTTGACCTCTCGGTTCCTCAACTTCTTAATCTCCGACCTAAGAATGCATGTAGGAGCTCGTCGAATCGTCGCATCACGCTCTACCTCCACCTCTCTAAGCAAGCTCGGCTCCACCACTTCTGCGGTATCATGCAAGCACTTCCTCAAATGCGAAACATGGAACAAATTGTGTACACCACTAAGTCTTTCGGGCAACTCTACTCTATATGCCATCTGTCCAATCCTCTCCTTAATAGGAAATGACCCTACGAACCTTGGTGCTAACTTCCCGACTGACCCAAAGCGAACAACATTCCTTAATGGAGACACCTTGATAAAGACCATGTCCCCAATATCAAATTCAAGATTTGTCCTCCTCTTGTCCGCATACGATTTCTGCCTATCTTGCACCGTCTTCATCCTCCTTCGAATTAAGTCGATCTTCTCCGAAGTCTCTCTAATCATATCGGGCCAAGCAATATCTTATCCATAGATTCCCACCAACATGCGGGTGAACAACAAGGTCGTCCATAAAGAGCCTCAAAAGGTGCCATGCCAATGCTAGATTGAAAGCTATTGTTGTACGCGAACTCCACCAAAGGAAGATGTTCCTCCCATGTACCTCCGAAGTCTAAAACACATAGCCTCAAAAGGTCCTCTAGAATACTATTCACTCTCTCGGTCTGGCCGTCCGTCTGAGGATGATATGCGGTGCTCAGACATAACTGAGTCCCTACCGCCTCTTGCATGCTCTTCCAAAACTCGCTAGTAAAAATAAGATCGCGATCGCTCACTATGCTAGAAGGAACACCGTGCAAACGAACTCTCTCTCGAATGTATACGGAGGCTAACCATGGAGCAGTCCTCTTACTCTTCACGGGAATGAAATGGGCGCTCTTAGTAAGTCTATCTACCACGACCCAAATCCCCGTATTACCCTTCCTCGATCTCGGTAACCCATCAGTAAAGTCCATCGAGACACTCTCCCACTTCCATTGTGGGACCTCCAATGGGTGAAGCAACCCACCGAGCTTCTTTTGCTCTGCTTTTACTTGTTGGCACACCAAGCATCTAGCGACATACTCGGCCACATCCATCTTCATACTAGCCCAAAAGTAAACTCGTCTCATGTCCATGTACATCTTGTCCCCGCCTGGATGAATGGTCATCTTCGAACGATGTGCATCATCAAGAATGGTCTTCCTCAAGTTCTCGTCTCGTGGTACACAAAGTTTACCATCCCTACATAACCAACCCTTATCATCTAGGGTATACCTACTGAGACAGCTCGATGACTTCCCCCTTATGAGCTTCTCTACCAACTCAACCAACTGTGGGTCATCTCGTTGTGCCTCACCAATCCGTCCCAAAAGCGTAGGTCTGACCTCTAAGGATGCTAGTAAACCGGGTACAAAGTCAATGGAAGGTCTAAAGTCAAACGTAGAGATGAACTCTAAGCTTTGTCTCTCAACAAACAATGGACACAAGGACAACCTTTACCTACTTAAGGCGTCTGCCACCGCGTTACCCTTACCAGGGGTATATGCTATCTCGAAATCATAGGACGCTAAGAATTCCATCCACCTTTGCTGCCTTAGGTTCAATTCCTTCTGGGAGAACAAGTATTTTAGCGATTTGTGGTCTGTGAACAATTCGAATTTCTCGCTAAGAAGATAATGGTGCCAAGACTTAAGTGCAAAAACAATAGCAGCCAACTCTAGGTCATGTGTAGGGTAATTCCTCTCATGCACTCTCAAATGCCTTCCTCCATAGGCTATTACCCTCCCCTCTTGCATTAAGATTGCGCCTAGTCCTGTCCCATAAGCATCGGTATAAACGGTAAATGGCTTACTCCCATCTGGCAACACTAAGACTGGGGCTGTGGTCAAAGCTCACTTTAAACGTTGGAACGCATCATCACAATCTACGTCCCACGTGAAAACTAGGTTCTTCTTCGTCAAGCGTGTCAATGGGGATGATATCTTTGTGAAGTCCTTGATAAACTTCCTATAGTAGCCTGCCAACCCCAAGAAACTCCTCACCTCGGTAGCATTTTTAGGGACGTTCCAGTCTTGGATGGCCACCACCTTTGCAGGATCCACAGCTATCCCTTCTTTGGAAACCACGTGCCCTAAGAATCGCACTTCCTCCAAAAGTGACATTTAAAAAATTTAGCTTTAAGGTTATGCGCTCGAAGGGTCTCCAACACTTTCCTAAGATGTAGGGCATGCTCTTCCTCACTCTTAGATAAGATCAAGATGTCATCCACAAAGATTACCACGAATTTATTAAGGTACTCCCTAAACACCCTACTCATCAAGTCAACAAAGTATGCGGGGGCGTTTGTCAAACCGAAGGGCATCACAAGCCACTCATAGAAACTGTCCGGAGTCCTAAAGGCAGTCTTGTCTATGCTATCCTCAGCCACTCTCAATTGATGGAAACCAGTGGCTAAGTCCAACTGCGAAAACACTGAGGTGCCAACTAACTGATCGAAGAGATCGTCAATCCTCGGCAGTGGGTGCCTATTCTTCTTAGTAAGCTTATTAAGTTCTCTATAGTCCACACAAAGTCTAAGGGACCCATCCGCCTTCGTGGCAAATACTACCGGACCACCCCACTCCGATATACTACGTCGTATGAACCCCTTCTCAAGCAACTCCCCTACTTGCTTATTGAGTTCCCTCCTCTCACGAGGAGCCATGTGGTGTACTGGCAGAGATACGGGTTTTGCATTGTCTACAAGATAAATACGAAAGTCTATCTCACATTTTGGGGTAGACTCCTCACCTCATCGAAGACATCAACATATTCACGGACTATACAAACGGAATGTAAATCATCATTGGATGCGTCAAGTGACTCAAGATAACTAAGCATCACCGATCCTCTAGGGTCACAAGAAATATCAAGGGCCTTTCCAATACGAGTCAACAATTTTACTACCCTTCGTTCACAATCTAGGATGGCACCATGTCTGGCTAGCCAATCCATCCCTAGAATCAACCCATAGCCCATGAAACCAAGCACAAAAGCATTACATTCAAAACCAACGTCTAAGATAGACAATCTCAAATCCCTACAAACCATAGATAAATGAGCCGACCCACCAATAGGATTTGAGACTACAATGGGATCCACAATGAGACTAGTATTTAAGTGCAGTGTTTCAACTAATGATGTAGAGATAAACGAATGTGATGTGCCAGAATCGAATAAAGTACGGACAGGATGATCAAACAAGAAAATTAAACTTTCGACAGAAATTTTTCTACCTCCTTCCTGTCCCGGAGCCATGAGAGCATGAACCTGCCCTCTCGAAGTAGAACCTGCCCTCTGCCCTTGCTTCTTAGGACAGTCCTTGACAGCATGACCTGGATCACCACAATTATAACATGCGAACTTCTTCTCCTTCCTACAGTCTTTCTTCAAATGGCCGGGTATCCCACAGTTGTGACACTTCCTCTTTTCTTTACCACCTTTCTTTTGTTGTTGGGCTTTCTTTGGATCCTCCTTCTTATCTTGCGGCCTAAAAGTACTTACACCCTTCTCTTCTTCATGCATGTATGCCATATCAACAACCTTTTCATATGTAGCCCCCATTGGAATGTGGGACATAGCCAAATTGTGAATCAGTTCATTTAGGCTCTTTGCAAACCTCAAGGCCTTCTTGTGAGGTGTATTCACCAACTCTAGTCCAAATCTCGCCAACTAATTAAATTCGGTCACATACTCCTTCACGGTCAAGTTTTTCTGCTTCAATGTCAAGAACCTCTCTATGTACATACTCTCCTCGGCTTGAAAAGGAATGTCAACTCAAACCTTCCCCTAAAATCTGCCCACGTCTCTACAGCACACTCTCCATTAGTAACCTCCCACCAAAATGAAGCTTCGTCCTTCATCAACCAAGCAGCCAATTGGACCTTCCTACAATCGTCCAAATAGAAAATGCCAAACAGATCCTCCACTTCTTTCAACCAATTTCTAGCTTCAACGAATGTTTCAGACCCACTAAAAGGTTTTCCACCCATCGAACGAAAGTCTTTACATATCTTGGAGAAAGCAACTCCACGCGGAGGAATGACTGGAGCTGGGGGAGGAGGAGGAGGAACGTCGGCCGGACCCGCGGCCCTAGCCTCGAGATATTGATGAAACCAACCGGGTACATGAACACCCTCTGGTATCTCAGATGCTCCAGACATGCTGAAAAGAAAAAGAAAGAGTTTCAAAACAAGGGAAGCGAAAGAGAGATGTATGGCTTGCGGGGATTATGCTTTTTAAAGTAAACTTTCCTTGAAAATAGCTTCTTTAAAAAAAGTTTTTGAAAATACTTTCTAGGAAAATAATACTTTTGAAAAAACTTTTCAAAACTTTTTATCTATTCTTGTAACCATAGCTCTGATACCACATGTAACACCCCATGTCTATTAATGCCACTCACAAAGGGAATGGATCAATGTCCATGGAGCGTTATTGTTGTATAGAACAGATAAATTACAAGAATGAATAAATAAAATAACACAGTGGAAGATGAAACTTATTTCATAGCATCATGACTCAAAACAAGCTTACATAAGTAGTTTCCAAAACCATTACAACAGGATCAATAGTCTTTTCCAAAAACTTCAAAGTACATAAAGAAGAAAATACTTAATAACATAAATGCATAAATCCCCACTGAGCATAAGCAAAGACATAAAGATGAGAGAGTCCAAAGCGATACATCTACTCTTTTCAACAACTGAAAGAAATCGGCACTAAGCTGTAGTATTCCCTCCTTGCAAACCTAAGGAGGGGAAAGGAAAGAAAAGAGGTGGAAACAAACGGGTCAGACATAAAGTCTAGCGAGTCCATTAATTTTAACAAGTAATAGGTAAGGTAAATGATCAAGACATAAAAAGGCATCATGATATGGCTGTAATTTAGATATGGTAGATAAAATGGATGGACGACATGATTTCATTCCTAAGTACTAAGACAATCCAACACCTTGGCTAAGCGAACAACCCTCCAAGTACTAACCCCGAAGACCGAAGTCAACATCAGACTAGCGCCCAAAGGACTATCCAACTCAACCAACATGTATTTCGTTACACCGCACTTTTGTTAAGTTACACCACATTTCTTAATTACACCGCACATCTACTAGTCTCTTTTTACGAGAGGTTGATCCCTGCCCACTAACTGTACTCACGTGACAAACTTGGTAGTTACTTGTACCTAGCTGCTATCGTAGGTGTCGGCTTGCTCCTACCACCGCTAAGGTACCCTTAATCTACCCATTCGATCGGCTCCTTAAACCCCATAGGCACCCATGCTGGCCCCACAGTGGGGTGTATCACTCCCCAAAGTGGCAACCCCGATACCAACATGAAATGCACGGCCATACCTACACGATGCAACAATGTCTTACCTACCATCCCGGACCCATGCACGCACACGAACCCGTTGGACTTGCGTTGCCACCGCTATTCACATTTTGACCTCTTATATTCAAGCCCAGTAAGCGTGCCCCAACCCCGGCCTAGTACCGGGCCCAATTAGATAGTCAAACGGGTTACTGGTTGAATCGGGTCCCCATCCGACACAAGCCTCCCACCTATGCTTGGTCCCCACTAGGTTTTTCTCCCACTTAACCATTTTAATTTAAATGTCCATGTCTTACACATGCTACGGTGTAAGTCCATACATACATGTCATAATTTACATGTCCTATCTTATTCCGGTTAAGTCCATATTTACATGTCACCCCACTTAACCCTCTAACCATACCCATGTCTTATTATAGTTAGTATTCTTTAATTCATTCCTTATGACGAACGGTGCATGACCTCTCACATTAGACCGAACATTTTGTGGCCGCTGGATTTGCCGGGCTGTTCTGGGCAGTCTTACGCCACGAACCGGGTCTAACCTCGTGTCATTAACCATTACGCCTACAATTCATTCCTTTGACCTCTCACATTAGACGTCCAATTGTGACCGCTGGATTTGTCGGGCGGTTCCGGGCAGTCTTACGTCACAATTGCGCCAAACCTCGTGTCAAAGGTTCATTAACATCGTATTTCACCCATACCCAATTTTCATGTCATATATATCCAATTAAACATATAATCATGTCTATAATATTGCCTATTCCAAATTATCACTAATTACACATTAATCAGCCTCAATTACAAATTTACAATTTTAGGCAATTTCATCAATTCCATGTAATTCATACCCAAATATGCCAATTTCACATATTATCCAATTATCCAAAATATCCAATAATATCCAATTTTCCAAATTTCCCATATTCCCAATATTCCACATCGTTCCCACGTATTCGCATTCGCACGTATTTTTAATATAGGCTCGAAGGTAGCCTAGATCCACAAGTAAAAGGAATAGGGGTAAGAAGAGAGAATCAATTCATAGAAAATTGGAATACAACATCATCATGAAATAAAGAGGCATATAGACTGGCATAGAGGCATAATAAAAGATTCAACATGAATAAACTGATAAAAGGTATGAACTTTACATAGAAACATAGGCATATGATGACATGAATCAAAAAGGTGAAGACTTGGTGAGATTTTCATTACAAACATATATATGAATCCTTTTTACAACTTTTTCATGTTACTTTAATCCCATTAAATTTGTGAAAATAACTGTACTCACCTTTCGTGGCTTAAGAAAAGGATTAATGAATTGAAATTGGTGCAGAAACGTTGAATTGACGTTGATTAATCTTCTTTAATTATTGTTGAAGCTCTAAACTTTGATTTGAATTGTGTATGAACACTTGAAATTTAATTTAGGGGCGGCGGCTAGGGTTTAAGAGAGAGCTTGACAGCATAATGGTGTCATAGATAATATTTTATGAATTAGGGTTAGGTCTGAAGGTGTATATATAGATGTCTAGGATCGATTAGAGCTCTTAGATTAACCCAGAAATCATCAGGACCACTCAGATGCAACATCAGCCCTTAGCGCGAATCGGGCCACGGGTTGACAGCCAAACACCCTGGATCGACCCCTAGTCGACCCGGCGAGGCTCGGGTCGACTCCAAAAATGGTGCGGTTTGACTATCCCCCCTCCCGATTTGCTGCTTTGAACTTTTTGGATGTTTATTTATTTAATTTATATATATATATATATATTTCTCTCATATGCATACAAACTTCAAGTCTTAATAACATCTTCATAAGGTATCCGTTTCGTGCAAACCAAATGTCTATCTTGACCCAAAATTTTGAGACGAACATAATAGCGCAACCCATTTCACTTAATTATTCTTCTAAAAATTAAGTATACTTTAATTTGTTAATTTTAATGTTATAAAATTATGGGGTGTTACATATGCATTACTTGATATCATCATGCTAGATTGAAATTGTGACTTTAATGACGATGACTCATGACATATTCTAGCACATGATTCTACCAAACTTGAATAAGACTTACAAACTCGTGGATAGTTAGGATAGATCCCTATGAATTGGATATTCTTGAACTGAATGAACAAACGATTGTTTAATTTTCTTTTATACTCCATTATATTCTGCTTACTTTGTACTTTCTTATTTCAGCACTGCACACACCGACATATATTAGCACACACACAGTGGGCCATGGGTAACCATACTCTAATTTTTGTCATCTCTCTTAGATAGTACAACAATCATGTCTGGAAGATGTTCAGCTAGATTGGCAGAGAAGATTTAAACTTCAATGCCATCCAAAAACCCCAATCTTGAGGATGTTTCATCTACTTCAGATCTAGAATGAGATAGCGTAGGCTCAGACTATGAGATAGAAATCCATGAGAGTGGTAAATTGTTTGGAAACGAGGTTTCCATGGATGAAGTGGAGGAAAGACGAGTAGGAGACAATCGTGCTCCTAACGAATTTGAGAGTGCAACTATCTTAGAAGCACCTATGGACTCTGTTCATTCGACAATTGATGAGCCCAAGCTTAGACGCCTATCTTTACAACATGGAATTCTCTGGAAAGATATCAAGGTGGCTACTAAAACAGATTGGACTCATAATCCACCTGAAGGATACATGGCGATTAGCCAGTTTTATGTGTATTGTACGGGTCATCCCTCTGTTTCCACCATTCTTCATCGATTTTCTAAGATGAATGCAGATTTCCCTCATGCAACTTCATCCCAACACTTATGCCTATCTGTATACATTATATATCACATACATGGAAACTCTGGGGTTAGAGCTTACTTTCTAAGATGTAAACTTCTTCTATCATTTTAAACACCTTAACCAAGGAAACTCCGTCTTTCTTGTACTTCGAGTCTGTGTCTAAAAGGAAAATTATTAACGAAGAATTTAACGGCAAAGTAGGTGATGTGAAGCTCGAATGGTTTTGTATTAAGCGTCAACCGGGATGTGCTAGGCGATGGCTCCAATCAAGTAAGCTTCAAGCTTTGATGTTCTGACTCTAACCACTGTCGTGGATGTACTGACCTGTCTTATTCTTTTGTAGCTGCTAACCCGAAGAAGAAGGTGCACTAAGTATATTTGGATCGCATGAACTATCTGCTTAACGGTAACCCGAAACTACTAACTATTAAAAAAAAATTGGTGGATGACTATCTTCATCGTCATCATCAACTTTCTATGACTCGAAGCATAGGTCATGGGGTGGTGCTTATGTATATGTGCCCCCTGCTGAGGGACAGGCTGCAACTTTGGTCGAGAGGGGAGAGAGCTCGAAAGGTCAAGAACCGTAGGCTCTAACCAGGAATTGCAGTTAGGAGATAAAGGGTCGACTGGGGAGGAAAATCCGATTGTACTTCCGCAAAGTCCTTCTCCATCGTCGACTCAAGATGACGATGCTTTGAACATATCTACCAGGGATAAACAACAAGATGATAATCCGAAAGATTCTTCTATTGTTGAAAGGTAGCCGTCTCCGAAGACTCCCTCTCCTGTTAGGTCTCCTATTGGTGGATATTCTCCAATAGACCCCATATTCAAGGGTTTATCTAAACTTTCTTTGCCTAACGGTATCTTTACTTCTAAGGATATTGGTACGGGACTATTCTTTCCCACATTCGAAGAGGAAGCCACTACTGAAAATGTCGGGGAGACAACACATACAAGCCTAGCTCCGCCCTCTGGTCCGTTGGGGGGATCACTTAGGAAGTATGCACTACACTTGCACTACACATCACAACACTTGTGTACTATATTAATCCTGATTTCTAATGTTTTTTTTATGCAAATTTATAGGAGATATCGCACCACTGCTACTCCCTTAGAGACGTTCACTCAAGTATGCCTAGGTTCGATTATGATAACGAACATGATTAGCATGAAAGCCATGGTAGAGATGATAGGAGGCATCATCCACCTTATCCTTACCGACCTTCCCGTTCTCGATCTCTTCATCGCTCGGATTCAGACAAACATAAAAGTCATTACGTTCATCGCGAAGGAGATAAATATGTTCCTAAGGCCACGACTTTTTCCAAAGAACGATATCCTCAGGAAAAATCATCAAAAAAAAGTTATGAATCGAAAGACAAACAAAAGGAGTCGAGTAAGGAGGTAGAGAAGAGCAGAACAACCCTTGTGCCATCTAAGCGTCGAAATATCGATATCACCACAACAAGGCCAGTTATACTTTATGATGAAAATAAGGTCAAGCTGGAGATTTTGAAGAAACAATTCCCCGAACATCAATTCGGGAACATGCACTTTGTCCCAGCTCTTAAGACAGTGCCTTCGGACTGGGAAAATGAGGTCAAGGCCAAGATAGACTTTGCAGACACACAATACAAGGAGATGCGTAAATATTCGTGGAATCTCTCCAAGATCATTCGTGATCTGTTGGCCGATGTAAAAAACATGGAAGATATGGCTGAATACGATTCAAACACCGTTGAGAATGCAAAGAAGGAGCTTGAGGATGCCCAAGCCAGGCTTGCCCTCGCACAACGTGATGTTGACAGCTACAAGAAACAATATAAAGAGCTAAAACAATGTTACCATACTAAGCTCGAATCTCATAGCTAGGAACGCATAGACTTGAAGAAGCAAATTGATGATGCTAAGTCTGAGAGCACCAAGGCGAAATCAGCTTATGCTCGCCTTGAGTAGGAGAAGGCGGAGTTATCGAAGAAGAATGCTGGTATGGAGGCCAGGCTAGCGGAAATTGAAGCAAAGGGAGTTCTAGCTGAGGGGAATGCAAATATTGTTTTTAAGTCTGTCGTCGATGCTAATATGCAACTTATCGAAGCCCAAAAGGAATTGGACGATTATAGCAAGCTCATGATAGAGTTCTTTGCTCAAGTGATTCACTATTGGGACATTTCCTGGATCAATGACTATCCAATGAGTCTGGTCTATGTGTGGGATCAGGTTGTTGACAAGAAAAAAGGCAGCTTAAGGTGGACACTATCGATGAGGAAAAACTCATAGAGAAATATCTGAGAGGTGAGGAGCCAGAACGCTTGGCTAAAGGGCGTAAACTAATTTCTGCTGTTATGGAGGAGGAGACACACCGAATCAAGGGAAAAGAAACTATCGAAGCTGATTCTTCATCTGTTGCCTCTGGGGCTACTGAAATAGAGGGGTATGATCCTGAGCATCCAGGACTCTTTAAGGTATATTTTCTGTCTCTAATTACTGAAATAACTCCAGAAACCTTTGGTGCTACTGCCGAAAGTCATCCGAAGGTATCTCCACGTTTTCGCCTCAATTTGTTAAAGCCATTTCAACTTTCTGCTATATCGTTGGGCAAACAATCAAGGAACCCGAGTTTTCTCCTGAACCAATAGTTATTGCTTCTCGTTCTTTGGGTGCAAAACCTGCTGAAGAAGTCGAAGAGAAGCAAGAAGAAGTTACTGATAAAATTATCATGTCGTCTAGTACTGAGACTCCCAAGGATGGAGATATGATATATGCTTTGAAGGACGATGACATAAACGATGGAAACAAGGAAGACGACAATGTTATTGTAACTGGAGATCAGGGGAAGCTGAAAAATGACTATGGCTGAAATGAAGGCAAATACTAATGAGCTTCTGAAAGCTAAAGCGGAGGAAAAATCCGACGACCCCACAACATCAACCCTCTCCAAGAAATTGCTCCCTAGTCTGGATTGGTTGTCAAGCTTTCTATTCGATCAATCACCGGAAGCTTAGCTCAGAAATTCTCTACCAATACAAGTGTGACTCCTTCAGGAAAGAAAAAGAAGAAACGTGTGACGGCCCGCCCCGCACCAACCGACATTTACTCCAAAAGTGCGCTGTACACGTGTCCAGTTAGCACGGAACGGGTCGTGAGAAGGAAAGGGAAGAAGAAAATGAACATACAAAGAACCTGTAGAATGTCTCACAGCGCATAGAACAAAATATAATAATAACATACTTGACATAAAACAGGAGAGACAGTGCATAAGCTGAAAATCAGAACTAAACACCATAGCAGCGGAAATCCAAAATACAGCTTATTACAACTTTCAAACTGTCTCAAAGCAAAAGCAAGATAAAGTAGGTACACTACTAATGCCCAAGTAGCGACCACCAACGACACAGGGAGAATGTGTATATATATATCATACGTGGAAGCCTCATGCCCGCCTCCGAATCAGCTACTCGCACATCACCAGCTAACCTGTCTCTAGTCTGCTCGTGTGAGCACCCAGAGTAATAAGAGGAGACATAAAACTCTGGGTCAGACATAAAGCCTGGTATGAGCGATAAGCATCTAAAGTGAACAATAACAGGTAGACTAAAACATACCTGAACCTGGACCTGCAACCAAAGAGTTAGCACTACATACTGTACAACACTCTAAGGTATCACATCAATCAATATAAAGATACGGAGGTGGGGGAGGTGTGCATGTCATAATGATGGCAACCAATCAAGCATAGCATCCATCCTCACATCTCTCACTCAGCGCATAAAGCATACGACATTCACCACTTCGATCACCCAACATACCTTGCTACGATCACTTTGCCCCATGAAGTCATAAATGGCTTCATTGCACTGATAACGTAGCCACAAATCCTTCGCTATGTCCACTTTGCCCCCATGGAGTCTCAAGAACCCCACTGCACTGGCTCATAGCCTTACTAATCCTTACTATGTCCACTTGCCCCATGGAGTTATTCACCCCATCTGCGCTGGCTCATAGTCTTACTACGCATCACCTTGCCCCTCGGGTCATAATGACCCTACTGCACTGATAACGTAGTCTTGCTACCATCACTTTGCCCCTCAGGTCATAATGACCCTACTGCACTGATAAGTAGCCCATCATTCATTCTGAGTGGTGAATCGAAGTTATGAACGTCGACAACTCCTTAGCACACGTCCCGCAGCAAAGTCCAATCATGAAGTGAACTCATTGGTTCCCAACTGGTCCCGGGATCCTGAGCTCTAACTTCCATTTGGACTACCTTTGCATCTTGGGTTATTGGTCATCACAATCGAATCGGATCGGATCAGCTTTCACAGTCTCCATCGGATCGGATCGGCCATTGCATTCGGATCGGGTCGCGCCTCTTGCATCGGATCGGGTCGTGGTCCTCCAGCTCGTGGCTCCTCCTCCTGATTCGGATCGGCGTCACCACTTCGGATCGGATCGGGTTGCCTCATCAGGGTCGGGTCGTGTCTTCTGATCGGGTCGGATCGTCTCGCCTAGCACCCATCGACTCGTGAACTCCCCACCCTCTTCTGGTTCGGATCGGGAATGCTTGTTGGTTCGAATCGGGCTCCTACTATCGGATCGTGCCAACTAACTTAAGTCGTGACCAACTCCTTCAAACGGATCGTGACGCCCAGCTGGAGCGGATCGAGTCGCGCTCCCCTTCTCCGATCCGATCCGGATTCTGGGTCCTTCCCTGTATGTTTCCTGCGACTGTTTTTACGCCTTTCGACGGCGTTTTCAACCAATCTAACATTTCTAAACAATCACAAAGCATACCATACAGTCATAGCAACATGCATAATCAACCACAAACATCAAAACATCAATATAATAGGTAAAAATGGATCAAACATACCCAAAATCCCATACTTCCCCTTAAGCATGTTTAGGTGAAACTAATGATAGGATTAGCAAAACTTAACCAAACTAACCCAAATTCATATCAGAGGTCTAAAACATCATTCCGAATTTTATAAACATTTTTCCAGAATTTTATCATGTTTAAATTCGCTAATTGCCACTAATCAACCCTAATTAGCCATAATTAGTGCAAAACTAAGCCAATCACTCACCTTAGCCACAAAACAAACTAAGATCTGAAATAATGCTCTGATTTGATGCGAATCCCAATGCTAACAGCAGCTCCAAGGTTGATTAGGTGAAGATCTTCTTTGATTAGGGGTTGCTAAGCCAAATCCTTGAACAAAAGATGATTTGGAGGTGATCTAGAGGTTGGAGGCCATTTTTAGGGGTCCTTGGTGATAAGTGGAGGCTAGAAAACTAAAATGGAATGATTCTCCATCTCATTTCAGCCCTCCCATAACCCTAATCCCGAAATGGGGTATGGGCCTACTCACTAATCACCCGATTTGGCCCGGTTAAGCAGTTTTTCACCCTCCAAACCTTGTTTCAGCCATATCTCCCAAACGGTAAGTCCGTTTGGCTATTATGACCACTCTACGGAAAGAGAAACTATCAAACGAATCAAATGGAAGTGGTTTCAAGTCAAAATTCCTTTCCAATCAAAAGTTATGGCCAAAACAGTACCAACTAGGGGCAAAATGGTCATTTAAAAATCGACAAAAATCATAAGCATGGAAAATGACTCTAATAGACGTTTCCCAAAGTTACATGACCATACGACTTCACATGGAGAAGAAATAAATATTCTACAATCCTATGATGTGTAGAATACGGGTCGTTACACTCTTCCCCCCTTAAGAAATTTCGCCCCCGAAATTCCCTAATCCAAACACACACAAAGGTCCCGCATGCCTATCAATCATAAAACAACCATCAAACATGCAAAACAAGCAAAACAAGTCTATCCTAGCATGCGGAATAACTAAATCGCAAAGTAAATATTACCAGGCGAAGAGTTCTGGATAAGCCTTCCTAATGCTCTCCTCTGTCTCCCAAGTACAATCATTCTCGTTCTCGCCCCACTGAACCTTGACTAGCTTCACCGACTTCCTTCGAAGTTGCTTTGTATCGTGCCCCACAATACGGATCGGCTTGCGGTTCCCAACCGCCTCGGGCTCTACTTCGAAGTCCTCCAACTGATCAGGTGAAATAGTCATATCTGAGTCGTGAACGAACTTCCTTAGTTGGGAAACATGAAACACATTGTGAACTCCTGCCATCTTCTCTGGTAAGCCAACTCTATACGCCAAATTCCCGACTAGTTCAAGAACAGGGAACGGGCCAACAAATCTTGGTGCTAACTTGCCTCTCCTGCCAAATCGAATCACGCTCTTCAACGGAGAGATCTTGACAAACACCAAGTCACCAACGGAGAATTTCAAGTCTCTTCTTCTCTTATCAGCATAGCTCTTCTGCCTATCTTGGGCAGCTTTCATTCGTTGCTGAATGATCTTAATCTTATCTGAAGTTTCTCTTACCACATCTGGTCCAAGCACAAACTTCTCGCCAGTCTCTATCCAACATGATGGTGAGTTACACGGTCTTCCGTACAAAGCTTCATATGGAGCCATACCGATACTGGATTGGTAGCTATTATTATATGCAAACTCTACTAGATGCAAATGGTCATCCCATGATCCACCAAAGTCCAATATACACGCTCTCAAGAGATCTTCCAATATACGATTCACCCTTTCTGTCTGACCGTCGGTCTGAGGATGATATGCGGTACTGAGATGTAATTCTGACCCTAGAGCCTCTTGTAAGCTCTTCCAAAACCCACTAGTGAACAACGGGTCTCGGTCACTCACAATGCTTTTGGGTACTCCATGAAATCTCACTACCCACTTCATGTACAATTCTGCCAACTTGGCTGCCGTTCTGGTCGATTTGACTGGTATAAATCTGGCACTCTTAGTCAATCGATCCACAATTATCCAAATGCTATCATATCCCGATCTAGTCCTAGGTAAACCATCGATGATCCATCGAGACTTGCTCCCATTTCCATTCAGGAATTTCTAATGGTTGCAACAACCCACTAGGCTTCTTCTGCTCGGCTTTAACTAGCTGAAATTCATGCATTTGGATATAAACTTCCCAACATCTCTTTTCATCCCTTCCCAGTAGTAAGTTTGTCTCATGTCTCGATACATCTTATTACCACCGGGATGTATAGTCAGTTTTGAGTGATGACATTCCCTAAGCACTTCATCTCTCAATCCATTGACATTGGGTACAACTAGCCTTCCATTCTTCCGAAGCCATCCATCTCGATCAAGCCCATACACATTCATCTCCTCATCGATACCCATTTCTAACTTGGAGATGATTTCCAATAGATTAGGATCGTCCCTCTGGCTGGAACCAATTCGCCCTATCAAAGTGGGTCTGATCGTCAAACTAGCTAGCATAACTGGATCCAATTCGCACCTTGGTCTGAAATCAAACCCCGCGATAAAATCCAGTTGCTTCCATTCAAGAAACATTGCCCCTAAGCTGGCATGTCTCCTACTCAAGGCATCGGCTACCACATTACCCTTTCCAGGTGTGTATGCGATATCAAAATCATACGAAGCCAAGAACTCTAACCATCTCTGCTGACGGAGATTCAGATCTTTCTGAGAGAAGAGATACTTTAACGATTTATGATCGGTAAACAACTCGAATCTTTCTCCCAAGAGATAGTGTCTCCACATCTTCAGCGCAAATACAATCGCTGCCAATTCCAAATCATGGGTAGGATACTTCTTCTCATGCGGCTTTAGCTGTCGACTAGCATAAGCTACAACCCTACCTCCTTGCGTCAATACTGCACCCAGTCCGGTACCACAAGCATCCGTGTATACCGTCATCTCTTCATTCCCCTTAGGAATGACTAACACTGGCGCACGCGTCAACCTCTCCTTTAGACTTTTGAAGGCATCCTCACACACTCCGTCCCAGACGAAGGACTGATTCTTCTTAGTCAACTGAGTCAACGGTGCTGCTATCTTGGAGAAGTCCTGGATAAACTTACGATAATATCCAGCTAATCCCAAGAAACTTCTTACATCTGTAGCATTCTTGGGCGTAGGCCAATCCTGTAACGTAGCCACCTTCGCAGGGTCCACGGCAATACCACATTCTGAAACAACATGACCCAAGAATCTTACTTCCCTTCTCCAAAAATGACACTTAGAGAATTTCGCTTTCAATTGGTGTTTCCTCAACACCTCCATCACCATCCTCAAGTGCCCCTTGTGTTCCTCCTCTGTCCTTGAATAAACAAGGATATCATCCACGAACACAAGAACAAACTTATTCAACTGATCTCTGAATACTCGATTCATAAGATCCACAAAGTAGGCTGGTGCATTGGTCAACCCAAACGGCATGACCAACCACTCATAAAATCCAGACGGCGTCCTAAATGCCGTTTTCGGAACACTCTCATCTGCTACTCGAAGCTGATGAAATCCTGTCGCGAGGTCCAACTGGGAGAACACTCTTGCTCCTTCCAGCTGATCAAACAAATCATCTATACGCGGTAGAGGATACTTATTCTTCCTCGTCACCTTATTCAACTCGCGATAGTCCACACACAAACGAAGGGAACCATCTGCCTTAATGGCAAACACAACTGGTGCTCCCCACTCGGAGACACTCCTTCTAATCAATCCCTTCTTCAAAAGATTGCTGACTTGCACCCCGAGCTCTCGCTGCTCTCTTGGTGCCATACGACGAAGTGGCATCACTATAGGTCTGGAATCTTTCACTAAATCAATACGGAACTCAATCTCTCGGTGTGGTGGAAGCCCGGTCACCTCCTCGAAGACGTCCGGATACTGGCCAACCACGGGCACATCTGACAACTCATCCTACGGGATGTCGAGGGAATTTACAAAACTAGCCATAACCCCACCACTAGGTAGACTACCAAACACTACCCTCCGCCCATCATCCGCCCTTACTGTCACCAAAAAGCCCTCACAGTCTACCACCACCCCGTATCTTTGGAGCCAATCGACTCCCAATATAATGCCATACCCAGTAAAGCCCAAAACAAAGCAATCGCATACAAACATACATCCATGACTCGATAAGACCAAATTCCTGCAAATCATACTAAGGCTAGTCGAACCACCAATCGGGTTCGTCACTATCAATGGTCTATCGACTATCTCGGGTTCCAGTCCCAACCTATCTACCAGGTCACTAGATATGAAGGAAAGGGAAGCCCCAGTATCAAACAAAACTCGAACTGGTATATCATAAATAGAAAGCATACCTTGAATAACAACATTCTTTCCTTTCTCCGCCGCAGTTGGGGCATTCGACGAAGAAGGAACAGCATCAAGAGCATATGCTTTCACAATCTGCTTCTCCTTAAGAGGTTGCGGACACTTATCTTTCTGATGTCCCACTTGACCACAGTTGTAGCACTTCCTTTCCGCTGGCTTGGCCCGACATTCTTTAGCATAATGGCCCTTCTTTCCACAGCTGAAACACTCAACATCCTTCTTGCTCTTTTTCTGGCCACCTTTTGATTGGTCCTGCCTCCTCTTATTCTGAGAGCTATTCTTGCCTCCACCGCCTGCTTGCGGCTTCGGCCCCTCTGCAGATGCAGCCTCGGTCTTTGACTTAGGGTAAAGACTCTCTGATCTCAAAGCTTTCCCCACAATCGATTCAAAAGTCTCATCGATGTGGTTGATAAGCCTTTCCCCCAAGTACCCATCCAAACCAGTAATGAACTTCTCATTCTTCTTCTCAGGAGTATCGATAAGAGACAGTCCATACTTCGACAAAGTGTCGAACTCAGCAATATAATCAGAAACTGCCCTCCCATTCTGCTTCAGTTCCAAGAACCTCTTGAACAACACTGACTTCTGGGCAGCTGGAATGAACTTCTCGCTAAAGCGAGCCTTGAACTGAACCCAAGTAACCTGGTCCTCTGGAGTAGCTGTTCTTATGGCATTCCACCAATTCATTTCTCGCCCTTGCAACTGACGAGACGCTAGCCTTCTCTTCATCGCATCCTCAAGACCCAAGTCATCGAAGATACGGTCGCAGCTATCCATCCAATCTTGAACATCTGTGGCCGACTCCGTTCCGTGGAACGGCTTCCCACCAAGATTAGTGTAATCCTTGCACAACTTGGCAAAATCGACCCTAGGCGCTTGCACCACTGGGCCACCACCAACTCCGGGATTAGGAACTGCCCCTTGCACTTCTCTAAGAATATCTCTCATGAGGTCGGTAAACATCGCCCTCATGTCAGCGGCATTTCCATTATTGGCCCCTCTACCAGTACCTCTCACATATCGGCTCATCGTCAATCTGTAAAAGGAAAACGATTAACGACCCCATAGTGGTACTAGTGCAGTGCAACTTCATTCTTATACTACTAATAGTATATACATACATAGTTTTTGAAAACCAAAGTAATCACAAAGACGCGCTCTCATATACGTACTAACTCTCCCTAGTGTCTTTCCCTAGGTTAACTACGCAACCTAGAGCTCTGATACCAAGTGTGACGGCCCGCCCCGCACCAACCGACATTTACTCCAAAAGTGCGCTGTACACGTGTCCAGTTAGCACGGAACGGGTCGTGAGAAGGAAAGGGAAGAAGAAAATGAACATACAAAGAACCTATAGAATGTCTCACAGCGCATAGAACAAAATATAATAATAACATACTTGACATAAAACAGGAGAGACAGTGCATAAGCTGAAAATCAGAACTAAACAGCATAGCAGCGGAAATCCAAAATACAGCTTATTACAACTTTCAAACTGTCTCAAAGCAAAAGCAAGATAAAGTAGGTACACTACTAATGCCCAAGTAGCGACCACCAACGACACAGGGAGAATGTGTATATATATATCATACGTGGAAGCCTCCTGCCCGCCTCCGAATCAGCTACTCGCACATCACCAGCTAACCTGTCTCTAGTCTGCTCGTGTGAGCACCCAGAGTAATAAGAGGAGACATAAAACTCTGGGTCAGACATAAAGCCTGGTATGAGCGATAAGCATCTAAAGTGAACAATAACAGGTAGACTAAAACATACCTGAACCTGGACCTGCAACCAAAGAGTTAGCACTACATACTGTACAACACTCTAAGGTATCACATCAATCAATATAAAGATACGGAGGTGGGGGAGGTGTGCATGTCATAATGATGGCAACCAATCAAGCATAGCATCCATCCTCACATCTCTCACTCAGCGCATAAAGCATACGACATTCACCACTTCGATCACCCAACATACCTTGCTACGATCACTTTGCCCCATGAAGTCATAAATGGCTTCATTGCACTGATAACGTAGCCACAAATCCTTCGCTATGTCCACTTTGCCCCATGGAGTCTCAAGAACCCCACTGCACTGGCTCATAGCCTTACTAATCCTTACTATGTCCACTTGCCCCATGGAGTTATTCACCCCATCTGCGCTGGCTCATAGTCTTACTACGCATCACCTTGCCCCTCGGGTCATAATGACCCTACTGCACTGATAACGTAGTCTTGCTACCATCACTTTGCCCCTCAGGTCATAATGACCCTACTGCACTGATAAGTAGCCCATCATTCATTCTGAGTGGTGAATCGAAGTTATGAACGTCGACAACTCCTTAGCACACGTCCCGCAGCAAAGTCCAACCATGAAGTGAACTCATTGGTTCCCAACTGGTCCCGGGATCCTGAGCTCTAACTTCCATTTGGACTACCTTTGCATCTCGGGTTATTGGTCATCACAATCGAATCGGATCGGATCAGCTTTCACAGTCTCCATCGGATCGGATCGGCCATTGCATTCGGATCGGGTCGCGCCTCTTGCATCGGATCGGGTCGTGGTCCTCCAGCTCGTGGCTCCTCCTCCTGATTCGGATCGGCGTCACCACTTCGGATCGGATGGGGTTGCCTCATCCGGGTCGGGTCGTGTCTTCTGATCGGGTCGGATCGTCTCGCCTAGCACCCATCGACTCGTGAACTCCCCACCCTCTTCTGGTTCGGATCGGGAATGCTTGTTGGTTCGGATCGGGCTCCTACTATCGGATCGTGCCAACTAACTTAAGTCGTGACCAACTCCTTCAAATGGATCGTGACGCCCAGCTGGAGCGGATCGAGTCGCGCTCCCCTTCTCCGATCCGATCCGGATTCTGGGTCCTTCCCTGTATGTTTCCTGCGACTGTTTTTACGCCTTTCGACGGCGTTTTCAACCAATCTAACACTTCTAAACAATCACAAAGCATACCATACAGTCATAGCAACATGCATAATCAACCACAAACATCAAAACATCAATATAATAGGTAAAAATGGATCAAACATACCCAAAATCCCATACTTCCCCTTAAGCATGTTTAGGTGAAACTAATGATAGGATTAGCAAAACTTAACCAAACTAACCCAAATTCATATCAGAGGTCTAAAACATCATTCCGAATTTTATAAACATTTTTCCAGAATTTTATCATGTTTAAATTCGCTAATTGCCACTAATCAACCCTAATTAGCCATAATTAGTGCAAAACTAAGCCAATCACTCACCTTAGCCACAAAACAAACTAAGATCTGAAATAATACTCTGATTTGATGCGAATCCCAATGCTAACAGCAGCTCCAAGGTTGATTAGGTGAAGATCTTCTTTGATTAGGGGTTGCTAAGCCAAATCCTTGAACAAAAGATGATTTGGAGGTGATCTAGAGGTTGGAGGCCATTTTTAGGGGTCCTTGGTGATAAGTGGAGGCTAGAAAACTGAAATGGAATGATTCTCCATCTCATTTCAGCCCTCCCATAACCCTAATCCCGAAATGGGTTATGGGCCTACTCACTAATCACCCGATTTGGCCCGGTTAAGCAGTTTTTCACCCTCCAAACCTTGTTTCAGCCATATCTCCCAAACGGTAAGTCCGTTTGGCTATTATGACCACTCTACGGAAAGAGAAACTATCAAACGAATCAAATGGAAGTGGTTTCAAGTCAAAATTCCTTTCCAATCAAAAGTTATGGCCAAAACAGTACCAACTAGGGGCAAAATGGTCATTTAAAAATCGACAAAAATCATAAGCATGGAAAATGACTCTAATAGACGTTTCCCAAAGTTACATGACCATACGACTTCACATGGAGAAGAAATAAATATTCTACAATCCTATGATGTGTAGAATACGGGTCGTTACAAAACGTCTTCTTACCGACGCTGGGCGAGAAGAGAAAGAGAAGACAAAGGCAGCTAAAAAGTCTAAGTCCTCCCCGAAGCCTGAATAATATATAGCCCATTCTTTTCATTTTGTTTTCCACTGGCTTGTTGTTGTTGTGAGTGCGGTCCTCGCATCTTTTTTATTAGTTCCTTTATGTAAACATGTTCTTATGTAAATAAAGTAGTTTGTTTCCCTATAATGTCAAATATTTGCAAATTTGTCATTTGTTTCAATTAAGTGCATTATTAGTCAAAACACCATTAATCTAAGTAACAAACGATAAATCACATCATAGATCAAAAAAAAGTTTCATACGAGCTTCCCTACAAACAATAATCTATGTAGTATAAGATCATTACTAAACTAAGTGGTAAACAACATAAGGGTGTGATGTGTTTGTGTATGCGCCCAATCAAGCTTGAATAAAATGTATGGCTAGGGCTTGTTTGCGATTGATTAGGATCGACATTAGATTGTTCCCAATCTTTCAATGTGGTAAGGATCCTTTTTCATTGGTACTTCTTCTTAGTACCTTTATACTCTCCTGACATTATCCATGTTAGAGTGTGGTCAAGGCCGTCTTTTATCGTGGTGCACCATCATGTCTTGGGGATGCTGTCTTCCCATCCTTTATAATCGCTCTCGAGTCATGAGAGTTAGAGTCAGTCACGTGAACGATCATCCCATCCGCTTCGTCTTCCTTTCTACACCCTATTTCAAAGGGTGGGGTCTCGATGGTTCAAGCGCCATTTTCATTCTCAATTTTAATTCAAGCCCTATGTGTCAAACTAAGAGCAAAACAATTATAGGACATAAAGAAATAATTGCAATAAAGGTAAACGACACGCAATATTTTTATAGTGGTTTGGCCAAATCATTTCCTATGTCCACGTTATTATCTTTTGTTTATATCAACTAGACTGTTCTAGGCAAGTCGTGCCTTATTACATAGTTTATCAAACAAAAGAAACAATACAATCTTAAGTCAAATAGTGTCGTAAGTGCTGGGTATTCCATGCCCTAGGGACTTCATCGCCATCAAAAGTCGTTTGCTTTGAAGCTCCTTTATCAAGTTTCCGCTGAATGGCATACGGTCTTTACAATTTCAGACCCATAAAACAGGGGTCCGGAAGGCACATTTCAAGACCAAATCTCCAGGTTCAAAGGTATGTGGTCGAACCTTCCTGTTGTAATATCAAGCAACTTGGTGTTGGTGCCTTGAGGCATGTAAGTCTGCTCCATCTCTCTTTTCCTCAATCGCTTCCAAGGACTTGACGAGAAGCGCTTTTTTTGTCATTGGATAAGAATACATTGTCTTGTGAGCAAGGACTTCCAATTCCACTAGAATGACTGCCGCTGAACCAAATGAAAGCGAGAAGGAAGTATGACCAATTACTGATTTGTAAGTCAGTTTATAAACCTGCAATGTTAGGCATAATTCATTAACCAACATGGCTTTCGCCTTCTTCAGTTGCTTCTTAAGAATGGATTTGATAATTGTATTTACTACTTTAACTTGTCCATTCGATTGTGGGTGAGATACTGTGCTGTATCTCTTCTCTATTTTGTATTTTTGGCAAAAATCTTTGAACTTAGTGCTGTCGAACTAGGTTCCATTGTCAGTTATGATGACTTTAGGAATTCCAAATCGACAGATTAAGTTTCTGACTACAAAATTGATCACCCGCTTTGTCGTGATCGTATTGAACGGCTCAGCTTCCGCCCATTTGGTAAAGTAATATACGACCTGATTGCGTACTTTGCTCCACCTTTGTTGATTGGTAGGCTTCCAATGATGTCTATTCCCCACACAGCAAACGGACATGGACTCACCATTGACTTAAGTTGACTAGGAGGTGCTCTAGGGACCTTTGCACATTTCTGGCACCGATCGCATCGTCGTGAATAATCAACTGCATCCTTATTTACAATAGGCCAAAAGTGTCGTACCAAAATATTTTCTTTGCCAATGTTTGACCTCCGGTGTGATCTCCACATTCACCCTCGTGTACTTCTCTTAGTACACATTTGATGTCGTCATGTGCTACACATCAGAGCAAGGGCACAGAAAATTCCTGTTGGTAAAGGACTTCGTCCTGTATGACATATCTTGATGCTTTGCGAACCACATCCCATATTTCATTCTTTTTTGTCAGGAGTGTTCCATTCTACAGGAAGTCCTTTATTGGCATCATCCGTGATTCTCTTTCTGGATCGGTCTCCAACACTGGGTCAATTTCCATCTGATCAATGCTTGGAGATCTTAACACTTCAATCAGGACCATTTCTGTTTCTACTAGGCTTACTAGCTTGGCTAAACTATCATCCTTTTGACTTTTTTTTATCCCGCGGAATATGGGATATGCTATAATGTTCTATGATGTCCAGTAACTCCTCTACTTTTTCCAAGTAAGTAACAAGTGGAGGTCCTTTCTATTGAAACTCCTTCCGAATCTGACAAATAACAATTTGAGAGTCATAGAAGATATCCGATACCGCTACTCTTAGCTCCTTAGCGAGTTTCAGCCAGATAATCAGGGCTTCATACTCGGAATCATTGTTAGTATCGGAAAATTCCTGTCTAAGAGCATAGTAAATCGGTCATTTTTCAGAAGTTATTAATACAACTCTGGCGCCGGACCATCGGTCATTTATAGCACCATCCGTGTACAGCTTCCATATGCTAAATTTTGGCTTACGTTCAGTGGGATTAGCTTCTTCATCTGGCACATCTTCCTCGGGGATCATGAATTCAACGATGAAGTCGACTAATGCTTGCCCTCTTATTGACTTTTGTGGTTGGACGTTTAGGCCGAGCTGGCTTAGCTCAATATTACACTTAAGTAATCGTCCAGATGCTTTAGGTCATTGTAAGACATGTCGAAGCAATTGATCGGTATATACAATGATTGGATGGGTTTGAAAATAATGTTAAAGTTTTATGGAAGCAATCAGTAGGCTATAAGCAAGTTTTTCTATCTTTGGATAGTTGCGTTTTGTTGCCGCCAACTTCTTGCTCACATAATATACAGGCCTTTGAACTTTATCTTCCTCACGTTCTAGGGCTGAACTAATGGCACGACATGACACTGCGAAATACATGAATAAATCTTCATGGTCCATTGGCTTAGACAATATTGGAGGATTCTCCAAAAAATCTAACAGGTTTTGGAAGGCTTCTATGCAATATGGGGTCCACGCAAAATTGTGCTTCCCACGTTTTATCAAATCGAAGAAAGGAACGCATTTGTCTATGGCCTTAGAAATAAACCTTCTTAATGCCGCGACCTTGCCTGCTAAACTCTGGACATCTTTGATCTTTCTTGGTTCTTTAATATTCCTGATTGCTACAATTTGATCAGGATTAATCTCAATTCCACGAGAGTTGACTATGAAACTGAGGAATTTTCCTGATGCTACCCCAAATGAGCACTTCAGCGAATTTAACTTCATTCCGTATCGTCGGAGAATTTCAAGCACCGCTGCCAAATCCATTGTGTTGTCGTATGGTCGCTAGGACTTCACGAGCATATCATCCACATAAACTTCCATCGCCTTTCCTATAGAACATCTGATTCACCAAGCGCTGGTATGTCGCTCCGGCATTCTTCAGTCCGAAGGGCATCACCACATAACAATACAATCCCAAGTCCACTACACAACTGGTATGCTCTTGATCTAGTACGTGCATGGGAATTTGATTGTAACCTGAATATGCATCCATGAAAGAGAGAAGTTTATGTCCTGCTATTGAGTCCACCAATTGGTCAATCCGAGGAAGCGGGAAACTGTCCTTTGGGTAGGCCTTGTTCAGGTCTGAAAAATCAATACATGTATGCCACTTCCCATTGGCTTTCTTGACTAGGATGGAGTTTGATATCTAGAGAGGATACGTTGAGTCTCTGATGAATCTGTTATCTCTTAACTTCTCCAATTCCTCTTTCAAGGCGGCCGACCTCTCCAGGCCTAGGATACACCTTTTTTGGTTCACAGGAGGATGCTTTGGGTTTATGCTCAGTGAATCGCTCATAATTGAGGGAGAGATTCAACATATGTCAGCATGGGTCTAAGCAAACACATCCAAGTTTACTTTCAAAAGGTCTATTAATTCCCTCGTTTGGAGTGGATCCAAGTGAGATCCAATTTTCAAGACCTTTTGTCGGGTCGTCCTCATCGATCGGAATGTCTATAGTTGCCTCATTGGAGGTTGCCTTCCTGCATCCCGGTTCCTCGTCCTCTCTAGGATCGATGTCTTCGGGCCGGTCGCCAGGCGTCTTCCTCAGCGGTATCCTCTTTACTTGCTATGCCGGTGGTGTACTCTTGGATTTTATATCTTTTCCATTGCGTAACATCATTAGCTCTGCCACATAACAAGCTCTCCCAGTGACTTGGTCGCCTCATACCATTCCCAGTCCAGCTTCAATTCAGAATTTCATTGATAGGCACCAGGGTGTGAAGTAGGCCCTAAATTCTACAAGGTTCGGTCGTCCTAAGAAGGTATTGTAAGGCGAAGCAATATCCATAATCAGGAACGGGAGTATCCTTACTCTTCAGCAGTCTCCCTCCCCTAACTCTACGGATAAATCCACCATACTGATTAAAGTTGTTGATAATCCATTACAGCCACATATCCAACCCCACACGGCTTTAAATCCTTCATTTCTAGCTTCATTTTTCAAAAACTTTTTTAAACAAGACGTTGACGGAACTTCCGCAGTCCACAATGACTTTCTGTACCAAGGTCGGCCCAATGGTTATAGTTATTACCAACTGGTCAACACTAGGTGCCTCAACTCCTACACATTCTTGGTCATGGAAGATAACATCATCCATTGTTGTCTTTTGTTGTTTCACTGGCACAACATCTTCAAGATTGATGCATTCCCCTACCTCTGGTTGCTTGGCAGCATTAACATACTGTTCCACTGTTCTACTGCTAAATCCAACTGGATGCGGTCCCCCAATTATTGTATTGATGACTATGCTCTTGCCTTTCTGGTAGGCAGTAGGTCTAGGAGTATGATGGTTCTGATTTAGGGCTTGTCCTCCTTGCTCCCTTTCCTCTGGGGCGACTTTGTGTTCATCATGCTTTCATGCACGAAGTAATTTCTCTACAACATCTCTCAGATGGCAACATTCATTTATATAGTGACCGTAAGTTTCGTGAAACAAGCAAAACTTTCCGGTTTCACGCTATTTTACGGTCAAGTCCCTAGGTGGAGGTTTCTTACAGTGGACAACGATGTAAGTATCCAAATAGATATTCTCTAAAGTTTCGCTCAATGGAGTGTAGTTTTCAAAAGTCTGAAATTGAGGCCTCTTTTTGGGATCGTTTCTCCGATTCCTATTTCTTTTTTCGTCGTTTCCACCCTGGTGATCTTTCTCTCCATTCTTATTACCAACATTCACTTCAAACTTTCCTGCACTGTCACCGGACTTCTTGATGGCGACGTTACTCTGAATATCCTCTCTCATGATTTCGTCGGACTTTCTGTTTCGACTGGCATATATTTCCTTTCGTCGCAAACGAATATTTAGCTTTTTATAAAGTAGCTCTCGAGTTAGCAGTGGTTTTCCAGCTAAGTACCTTCCAAACTCAGTGTCTTTGTCGACTCCATCAATAAGCGCCATCATGGTGGTCTTCTCGTGTGGGTCGCTTACCTATGTAGCAGCCAAATTGAAACGATCCAAATACGATTTCAGGGACTCCCTGGGATAACAACTCAATGACACTTTTGGATTTACGGGCATGGAGCCGGAACTAATTCATAAAGCTCTCACTCATCCCTTTAAAATTAGAGATCAATCGGGGAGGAAGTCATGTGAACCACATCGATGCAACATCTTCAAGATATATTGGAAAAGCCTTGCACTTTACTACATCAAGAGCTTCTGCGGCATTCATATACCTTGAATATCTCATCAAGTGTTGCCTTGGATAAGTTCTTCCTCCGTATCAATCCATTGTGCGAAAGTTGAACCTTCTTAGGAACTAAAAATCTAGAATGTCATCTGTAAAAGGGGTATGGCTGCGATGAATTCCCAGTCCTTGTTAGTATTACCCCTGCTATCATCCATGATTTGGCGTACCATTGCTTCCACTTCAGCATTAGTTGGTGTTGGCTCGGGATTTGCACTTTTGGTTCTTCTAGTATATCTGTTTCCCATATCGGGCAGCGTTCCCTGACTCCTGGCGGGAGCGAGACTCCCTTGCCTCCCAGGGTCCCAGTCAATCATAGGATGAGCAGGCTAAAGGAGTTATCGCTGAGTAGGATTAGTGATTTTGGGGTCTCTGGGGAGGACACGAGATCCCTGCATTGGCAACAACATTGGTTCTCTCAGACTTGGGTTATTTGGTCCCAAGACACGAATTGCGTCTTCGCGAGATCCCAATGATCCAAATGTCATTTACTCGATGTTATTAGGTCTTTCATATGGCCTTCTCTAACGTGGGCGCCTTTCCTCCAAAGAAGACGAGTAGACAGCAAGATGATGGATCGGGGAAGGCATCCATTGTCTACAAAGCTCGTCTATCTTTCTACTCATTGCATTCATCTTTTCTCACATAGCAGCACTATCACGTATTTGGGACTCTAAAGCGTCATTAGTCCTATCCAAAATATCAATCAAGCGTAAGAAATCCATGTCTAAGACAGGTGCAGAGGCAGAGGGCCGATTACTAGTTGTCGCAGCTCGGAGCATTTGCATTGGCTCAAGTAAAGACACCAGCTTCAAATAGGTTCGGGTCAGAGGAAATTATAGCAATGCCATAGGATCGGGTCGAAGGGGCAATATTATATTAGCTTCATTCATACCGTCGGACTGGTTCGACATCACACTTCCGGGTCGGGTCGGAATCCCTATATCGGATTGGTTCGGATCTGAATCGGACCCTCGCGACCTAGTGACTACAATCGCCTACTGATCTTTATTTGCATCATTCTCCCGAGAAGTTTGTGGTTCCTTTCCTTTTCTATGAGCCATGAAATTTAAGTATTTTGAGATCAATGAAAGCTTTAAAAACGGTGGAAATGTGGACTAACTTCTCTGGACTTGAGAATCCAAAAAGTAGAATGATAATCCAAAATGCTGAGAATTCAACGTTCTCAGTGAAATCACCAAAATGTTAGACCAAAAAGTGGTTTTAACACCTAATTGACTGATAATTCTAGAGAATAATAATTCAAAAATTAATGAAAGAGCAATCAACACACAAGATTTATAGTAATTCGGCGTTAACGAGCCTAAGTCCACTTTATACTTCTTTGATTGATGAATTGATTACAAGTACAATGATAATAGGCACTCAATCTCACTAGTACAATAAAAGATATCTCCAACTTTGTTAAAATATACTCTAGAACTTAGAGAATAATATGAAATGAACAAAGAGATATAATTGATGATGGAGTTTGAGTAGATGGAAAGACAAAAGATCACTCAAAATGGAGTGTTATGGTGTATTTATAGGCTAGGAATGCAGGCAGGCCGGATGCCATGTGGGGTCCATCCCACAAATCTCGGAAATTAATGTATCATGATAAGGACAACACATCACTATCATAGGTAAGTGGGTTGTAACTGCTCCGAGTTTGTAGCTACGTAGAATAACTAAATCAGTCACGTAATCGCGGTTCGGGTCGGTGGTGGAGATGTACGATTTGATTCGTCGTGGAGTTGTGATGTTGTATTAAACTGTATATTGAGTGGATCGGGTACCAGATGACCAATCCGACCTGATCTCCAACCCGACCTGACTTCTCTTAGTTTGATTTTCCTCTTCAACAGGAGATTCTCTCTATGATCTAATCCAGCTTCGTTGCTCATACGAGATCAACCTGGACTTTGAGTGGCTTAGCTACAAAATAGGCCAACAAATTGCAAGGAAAGTGTTCATCTTCGCATAAGTAAAAAAACAGAACAATTGGTTTCTTAGTAAATTCTTAAGGACTAAATTAACACTACAACAAATATACCCTATTACAATGTCATTTTTACAACAGGCAATAGCTGCCAGTTGTAATAGACAGACATTACAATGGTCAATCCAGGACCATTGTAATAAGTGCTCTATACAATGCCCTTTTTACAATGGGCAATGACTGCCCGTTGTAATAGAATGCTATTACAATGTTCCTTCCAAACCCATTGAAAAAAATGCCCAATTTAAAAGGTTAACAAAATGCCCGTTGTAATAGATGACAAATTACAATGGTCACAAAACTCCCGTTGTAATAGGTGTCAATTTTAAAATAGGCTAAAGGTACCCGTTGTAATAATATTAATTATTAATACTTCATAATTAATCTTTAATAATATTAGATTAATCATTAATATTAAATCATTACTACCAAATAATTAATAATTAATAATTAGTAATTGTTTATAATTAAGAAGTAATAAGTAATAATTAATAAATAATCATATGCATGAAAGAATTAGTACTTTATAATTAATATTCAAATTAAATTAACAAGTAAAGAGTAACAGTCGATAATAAATAATTGTCAAAAGATGTTTAGTAATTGCTTTTTAATAATTTATGTCAAATAATTAATAATTAAGGCTAATATTTAATAATTAATAATCAATAAGTAATTAATATTCATAATTAACAAGTTATATTTTTTATTTTTTTGATTGAAAACTAATAAATATAATTATTTATATTTCATGTTTTAAGAAAATTGAAATTTTCTAAAACGTATAAGCACGTTTGACGCATTAACCAAAACACACTACACAAGTTTGAAATTTTCTAAAACGTAGAAGCAAGTTAATCTATTTTGATTCATTTATTTTTATTTTTATTAATGAAGGAAAAGAAGAACATGATTTCATAAGCTAGGCAAATAGGTCACGACAAGACCTGTAGTATTTCAAAGTTTGAAATTGATGTTATTTGGAAACTTACATGTTTTTAAAATTATTTTTCCTTGGACCCATATTGTTTAACACTAATTTATATGGTAAAATATGTATAAATATCTACAAATTTTGTGTGCGATTTTCTTTTGAAACTGCAAGCACATCTATCGTTTTACAGCTAAAGCCTGGCACTTTAATCATGACCCGACCCATATACATGTTAAATGCCCACATCATTTTGCATTTGTAGCCGCCTCCTTATTTTCAAAGTACGAAACCCTCCCGAGCGAAAATCATTGCAGCTAACTCCTCAAATCTCTCCCTTGCTTCTTATTTCTTTATCCTGATATAGCAAAAGCATCTATTTTCTCCCATCTTCCATGTGTAATTCGATTAGTTTATTCTTTTCCTTCCTGCTTCATGGTTTGGTCGACTTCGAATTTAGATGAATCCAATCAGATCCATCTCGGGAGTAGAATGTGCTGGTTATTGTTTACACCAAAAATGGTCCAAGCACCTCAGGTACAAAGCTGTACTTCACCAATTTGGTAGGGAATAAAATAGAGCCGTATTCAATCAGTAATTCAAAGTAGAAAAATGCAGAAAAAGGTAAAAATAGAGACGAGGTTTAGAGTGGTCTGGCCGTTAATGGGGCCTTCGTCCACTATGAAGATGATTTCTAATCTCATGATATGAATTACAAAGTACATCAGTTCTCTCTGCATCATACACTTCCATTTTCGCCTAATACAACCTTGTTTATATACTTTAATCTAGGAAATTATATAAGAAGATGGTTGAATTTGAGGAGAAAGAGGATGAATGGATGATTGAGATTGATGATGTTTTTGTTCTCTCGGAATCACGAAATTGAGCTTGACGCCATGGCCAGATCCGTGGTTTATGGCGGAGTTTGGAAGCACTTCGTGATTCTTTCGATCTCCCCCCTTCCCCCTTTCCAGTGATGGCTATGGTATATTTATAGGTGAGTCATCGGTTTGAAATCCCTTTCCCGCCTTGTAAATCTCTAATTCTGCTAATTACAATCGAGCCATTGGCCAGTTGTCGCCAGCTGTCATTAGCTGTCTTAGGCTGTCATGCGTAGATAGCTTTTTGGGTCGGACGCCTTATGTAGTTTGAGCGGGTTCGTGAGAGTGGACGCTTCTGTGTGGGCGACCATTTTTAGGAGGCCTTGTAGGAATGGGATGCAAGTCTGGGATTGGTTCTTCACTGTTCCCTGCGCGACCGATTGCTTTAGTTTTAGGGGTGCTCGCTCTCTTATTACTTCTGCAGGATGTGATCATTCTGGCTTATGTTGGATGAGCGACTTGCTTCATGCTGATGCTTGGTATAGTCTCATTTCCGTATGAGCGACCGGTCTTAATCTCCGCGCCTGAATCTTGATTTGGACCCAAGTCTTAGGATCGCACACTGCATCATGTCGTCCGGTTGTATTTGGTCAACCCGATTTGTTCTGGGCTTGACATTCAGTGCTTGCTCTTGTGACCGTTCTTTTCCATTACGAATTCTTTAAGTGCTTTAGTGACTTTATGTACGAATGACCTTGGTGATGTTAGCATCATATTCCTCGTTCAATGTGCACGTGGATTTTTTAGGGATTAACACTTGCCCCTCGAAGCTTGTGATTCCTTTTAATGAGGAATTACTGGCTTCGACATATTCGATCGCACATTGTTGAGTGGGCTTGTTTTGACTTGTTGATGGGTTGCTTGCGCAAGAAATTAAGATTACTTTATTGCCGCTGTCCTTTGCCAGTAGAGGGTTTGACGTAAGCCTAGATAGCTTTTATTACTATGATTTTTTTAAAGCTCAGATATTCCAACAACTGCCTGTCTTTGGACATTTTGGCGGGATATCTTTCGGGTATGTCGTACCGGGTCACCAAATCATACTTGGGTTGTCGCATCATTGAAAAAGGGGGGCTCTTAGTTTTCTCAGATACTGCCTCTTCGTTTTCACGCTTTTATATTCTTCTCTTGTATACCCACTCTAATGGTGATTTCACCATAGAAGACCTTACTGTCGTTTCCCGAAGCTTTAATCTTCTTCAGCTTTTACTTCTTTCCCTGGTCATCTTGTCTAACCCTCTTTTTGCGCCGAACTTTTACTCGTAAGCGAAATTATCCCTTTTTTGTCTTCTGATTTGTGACTGATTCTCTTAGTTCCGTGGAAGGAAGTCTTCTTCCGGCGGCTCTATCTTGTGTGATAAGTCCTAGTCTCGCTTATGCTGGCAATCCATTTGCTGAAATGCCAATCAAGGCGAAATTCGCTAATTCATCATGCCCTAGCTGGGTGTTTAAAGGATCGTCTATATCATAAAGATATCCTTGTTCCTTTGGACTCTCGCCTTTTCTTTGTGTGATTGTGTTGTCATGCGACTAACCGCTTATTCATTTCAATTCCAGGCGTCTCGTGATGTCTCGGGAACAGGAAGGCCTTGACCAAGTGACAGAAGATGCCAACGCTACCGGTTTTGATTTGGTTGCTGACCGTACTTATCCTCAGCCTCGCTTCTTTGATAGGGTAGTGACTGGTTGCCGCAAATCGACGCTCCCTTTTGAGCAATATCAAAAAATGTACACCCGCTTTGGATTTTCAGAGAATGAGGTCAGGTTTCCCAGAAAGGGAGAGATGGCTGATTGTCCGCCCTCTGGGTATGTAGCGGTTAATTACCAAATGCTATGTAGTGGGGCAATTCCTCCCTTTAATCCTTATCTAGAGTCTGTTTTGAAGCACCTGGCAATTGCCCCATACCAACTGCACCCTAGTGGATATCAGGTTCTGCTTAGTTTGTACATTCTTTTTATGAAAGTCCGGCAGCAGGCACCTACATTTGCAGAAGTTTTTTCTTTATATAGCTTTAAGAGAAGGGAAGTCGATGGTCCCCTTTTCTTCTTCTTGGATGATGTGCATGATAGGATTATTACGGGTTTGACAGAAGGTGCCAAAGGGTTCCCGCATCAGTATTTCTTCATCAAGTGTCCCAGTAAATTTTTTGGTCGATGGGCAGAAGGGGGTAATTATTCTTTTATTCTTGGGATCTTTACATCTTTTCTTCTTCTAATCTGACTTTCCCTCTGATCCTTGTAGTGATCCCTTCGGTCGTTGGTCTCACTCTGGATCAGTCTCTTTTGAATTCTTTAATATCTGTTGACCAGAAAGAAAGGAGTGGAGAGGTGCTGCTGACAGAAGAGAACCTTCGCGGATACCGGTTGATCGATCCCTCGCGGTCCCTTGGTAACGCTTCGGTTCATCTTCAACGTTCTGTTGGTAAACCTGTTAAGAAGAGAAGATCAATCTCTGAAGTAGGTGGTCGGTCTTCATCATTAATTATTGAGAGGAATGCCCGGGGAGTTGGTGAGCGCGCTCGTGGCTCAAGGGTTGATGTGACTTCTAGGACGACAACCGAGATTTCTGCATGCTCCTTATCACAGGCGGAAAGTTCTCCAGGGACCTTTGGAGACCTAGGGGACCTGGATTCTGCTAAATATCTGAGCCAGGGTGACGTTGTGGTGTCTGATATAAGAAATTTCCACGGCCCTGTTCAATGCCCTGAGAAAGTTTCTTTCGAAACTTGCCTTGGGACTGGTTTTGATTATTGTTTTATCTGTGGCGAAATTCTTTGTGAATTGGGCATTTTTTAGCTGATTGCTAATTGCATGCTTTACTTGTTTTCCAGGCGCAAGTGCAGACTGTTCATTATCAGACAACTTTTCTCAACAGGCCGATCTCATTGATCCGAGGAGCCTCCTTCAGTCCCATCTTTCCTATTATATGAAACGTCCCCAGACGTCTTCCAGTTCTCAAGCCCAGCCTATCATTGAGCTTCCCATGTCCGATCCTTCAGGATGCGAGGAGTCTGGTCAAGCTCTAAGACCTGAATCAGTTGGTCCTTCTGCGAGACCTGCTGTCCTAACTCCTATTCAGGTTCAAGCAATATGTAATCGCCCTCCTTATGGAGTTCTTTCTGAGAGTCCAGTGCTTAAGGATCGCTTTCATGGCTGGGATGTAAGAGGAGTGTTTTCTGCGCCGTGTTTAGATCCTAATGATAGGCAGGACGTTGCAAGGAGCCTGGAGGCTGTGAAGAATAGTGTGGTCGACCAGCTTAGTGTTGTCAAAGGTCAGCTTGAAGCACAATTGAATCTGGTCGTGCAGAGTGTTGATAAACGCCTGGAGGATTGGTCGAAGTTATGGTATGAATTCCAGGACTTGAACGCACGACATATCAACTACATTAAGGTTTTGGAAAGTGACAAAGCTAGTCTTGTACATCTGATTGAATCCCAGGACTCTGAAATCTCTTCCTTGAAGAATGGAAGCGTTAGAATGAATGACTTGGAGATTGAAAATGCTGAGCTTAGAAAGAAATTGGAGGGTGTGTGAGCACAGCTTTTAGAATCTCAGTCCGCCTGAAAATTTGTTGAACGTCGTTTGACCCTAGAAAAGCAGGCTTTAATTTCTTTGGAACAGGAGAACATGGCACTTGAATGCCGCCTTGCTTCTCAAAATGAAACCCTTAAAACGTCTGAGGAAGAAAAGATCCGATTGCAAGATGATCTTGTCAGAGCAAAAGATGAGGCTGACGACAACCTGTTTCATTTTTACGTTTGCAGCGTTATGAGCCGAGGGAGTTTGAGCTATTTGAATAAAGATTTCCCGCGGACTCTGGCTCTTGTCTGGGAGAAAGTACTTTCATATTCCAAGGATTTTGACGACGGGTTCCTTCAAAGACAGCTCTTAGAGGAAAAGGATCGTAATGCCTTGATTAAAGGTAGGCATTTACTGGCGAACGAGCGAGCTCCATTACTTGGAAAATAGTGTTTGGGTACTATTTGCACTTCTCTAAGTTCTGCTGGAATTGATGCTTCGAGTTCTCGCATTCTTTTCACAGATCGCTTTGCTACAGATGCTGTTAGAGTTCACCCCTGGACCGAGCACTCAAGCCAAGAAGACATCACTACGCAAGGTGCAAGTTGTGACAACACTTCTTTTAGCACAAAGGAACAGGTGGTTGGCTTTATGCATCCGACGGCTTCAGGTAAAGCTGATATCTACCATTTCGTTTTGAATTCGGAGTTCCTCGTTTCTTCACTTGAGACTGCCGATCTTAGTGCTGGTTGTGAATTTGCATCAGGTGCGCTTTTACCGCCTTCTTTGGTTGTTCGTGATTCCGCTGCTCGACCCGTTGCTACTGATTTTGTTTTGGTATCTGCCCACATGAGCCCTCTCATTCCATCCTCAACAGTTGACGTGCCTTTACCGAATGCGCCCGATCCGGATGATGAGGATGAGATCTGGAACACCAAGGCTGTATCCACTTTGAAGCGCAAACGGTAGCTTGTTGGCTGACTGATAAGGATCATAGACCTTTTTGTTCTCTAAAACGGGTCAGCGGGTACCTGGATAATCGATTCACACTGCTATGCATGAGAGAAAGTATTTGTAATCCCTATGGAATAATTTTGATTTATTTCCTTCAACCTGTCGTGTTATTAGACCGGTTGTTTATGCGAGTGTCGGCCCTCGCTTAGCGACGTTTTGCGTTCTTACGCTTGCTTCGTTTAGGGCTGTTATGAATTTATTATTTTTCATTTTTGTAGGTGATCACACTTTAATTTGTTGTTCCCGTGAGTTTTATCGTTCGAGTAGTCCTTACGAAGAACCAATGGTATGTTTTGAATGGGAATTGGTGATTTCTTACACAGTGGTGACGTCCCCATACCAAGGGTTTTTTTTAATTTCACTAATTACTTTGAGTCGCATAGTGATTTCAAATGATCAACTCATGGTGATTTTTTTTAGACAACGCATGGTTATTAAGTGTTTTCTTTTGGGTGCCCCCATGGGAGGTCTTGCTTTTCGATTTCGACCCAATTTCGGCCTTGTCAGCCCTGATTATTCTTGGACTGGAAGGACCTTGTTGGATACCCCCAAATGGATAGGATTTCTGGTTTACCCCCTTTTGGCTGGGATTTCTGTTGTAATCCCATCCTGGCTTTGTTTGACTTGGTTAACAACAAAGAACAGGACCGGACACCTCCTTTCGGTAAGGGTTTTCACGAACCAGCCGGTTTTTGCCGACTTTGCATCATGCCCTATGAAATAGACATTGGTCGTTTGACCGAGAAAATTAAGAAATCTTCCCAAGCCAAACGGCCCGTGTCCTGCGCCCAAGAAGGCGTTTCTTTGGCGGGCTCAGCTATTTTATCTGAGGGGCTTTTTGTTTTGAGTTTCTTTTGCCCCAGTATTGATTTCTGAGAGATAAGCGTTACTCCTTGTTGTTGATCTTGACTCCGGTTTTGAGGAATTCATGTCCTGCACCTGAGTGGGCGTTTCCTCAGAATCAGCAATTTTATTCTGGGGAGAGATTTTGCAATAGCCCTGCGCTTGCAACAGGGTTCTACGATGGTCCTTTGAGTAGGTACTTGCTGGGCATTCAGCCTTTTCCATGATGATGTGCACAGCTCTTCGTCTGCTGTTCATCTCGTTGTCTGCCCTAGAATAGTTTGTTATTTTGATGCTCGTGGCTCTCAGGCCGCTCTGCTCAAGATATGCTTTAGGAACCTTCCCATTGCAGTTGGGATGGGTGGATATTCATAGCCACCATTAACAGGCCGACATTTGAAAAGTTGGTGTGTAGCATGAAGCAATGGCTACAGTATTTAAACAAGCATACAATAATTTCCCTATACATAGTATATGCAAGTAGTTCGTTGCTCGACATGAATGTAGCAACTGGGGGAATAAAGTAAAACAGTTATTATTTCTTAAGTCAGGCAGGATAGAAATAAAGTAGCGGGGCGGTATGACAGGAATTTCAATCAAGAATTCCTCGATCAGAGTGCCAATTATTGATCTCTAGTCGTGCGTCGATCTCAAGCTAGTTTAGGCCCTCTCTTTGGGGAGCTTTCTCTCCCACGCTGGCATATAAGCGGGACGATGTCTTTGCATATAGCGTTGTAGATAGACCTCCCTGACCAATCTCTCGACTAGTGACCTCAAGTGTCTACACTCGTTGGTACTATGGCCAGGTTGATCATGGAATTGAAAATTTTTCCTAACTTCATGGCAGCATCCTTGACTTGCATCCGCTCCGGGACCGGGTATGCTATAGTGCCCTTGGTTGCCCGAAGATATTTTCTATGGAGTCGTTGAGGGGAGTGAACTCAGAATCCTTGAAAAAGCGCGATCTCCTTTTGCTCTTCTTGGCTCCTCTTTTCACGTCTGAGACATATCCCTGTTTTTCCTTCCGTTCCATGGAACGAACGCTTTCCTTCCTGCCGGATCTTTGATGGGGCCCATAGCCACAGTAGGTAGTTCTCGGAGTAGAACTTTTTTGTTCAGCAGAAGAATTCGTTTCGCCTACACGACTTGTTTGTACGAACAAAATGTCTACAATGCTTGGCGTGGCTTTAATGACAGAGGTCTGGGTAGCAAACATCGACTCGATTTTGTCTACCAAGACATCGTTCGCAACAGTTATCTGGCTTGTTATTTCTGTCACTGCTTCCTCCAACTCCTTCCTGGTTATGGCCGCCTCGACTCTTTGCGGTTCCCTTTTTCCGGAACGGACGGTGGGCGATGAGTCAGTACCGGAGACGCCATTGATTCTGGAAGCTGCAATTTCTCTCGCCATGCTCATGATTGCGGGGCAGCGTTTTCTTTTGAAAAGAGAATGGGAGAAGGGATGAACACGGCCCCATGGTGGGCGCCAAAAATGTTTACACCAAAAATGGTCCAAACACCTCAGGTACAAAGCTGTACTTCACCAATTTGATAGGGAATAAATGGATCCTTTATTTAATCAGTAATTCAAAGTAGAAAAATGCAGAAAAAAAGTAAAAATAGAGACGAGTTTTAGAGTGGTTCGGCCGTTAATGAGGCCTACATCCATTATGAAGATGATTTCTAATCTCATGATATGAATTACAAAGTACATCAATTCTCTCTGCATCATACACTTCCATATTCGCCTAATACAACCTTGTTTATATACTTTAATCTAGGAAATTATATAAGAAGATGGTTGAATTTGATGAGAAAGAGGATGAATGAATGATTGATATTGATGATGTTTTTGTTCTCTCGGAATCACGAAATTGAGCTTGACGCCGTGGCCAGATCCGTGGTTTGTGGCAGAGTTTGGCAGCACTTCGTGATTCTTCCGATCTCCCTCTTCCCCCCTTTCCAGTGGTGGCTATGGTATATTTATAGGTGAGTCATCAGTTTGAAATCCCTTTCCCGCCTTGTAAATATCTAATTCTGATAATTACAATCGGGCCATTGGCCAGTTGTCGCCAGCTGTCATTAGCTGTCTTAGGCTGTCATGCGCAGATAGCTTTTTGGGTCGGACGTCTTATGTAGTTTGAGCGGGTTCGTGAGAGTGGGCGCTTCTGTGTGGGCGACCATTTTTAAGAGGCCTTGTACACTACACCAAAAATGCCAATTTGGCAGGGTTCATGGCCGTATCAAAATGGATTTGATACGGTTTTCAGCCGTATCAAAAAATGGCGTCTCTGTTGCTTTGATACGGCTTAAAACCGTATCAAATTGGTATTTTGATACGGTTTTAAGCCGTATAAATTTATGATATTGATACGGTTTTAAGCCGTATCAAATTAATAAGTTGATACGGCTTAAAGCCGTATCAAATTAATATGTTGGCACTGTTAACTTCATAGATCGATACGGTTTTAAGCCGTATCAATTTAATAGATTGATACGGCTTAAAACCGTATCAAATTGCTATACTGATACGGCTTAAAACCGTGTTTAATGCCTCATTTCTACAATTCTATCAACGAATTAGATACGGCTTTTAACCGTATCAAAATCGGTATATCATATATGCAATATACAAAAACACTGTACCCATTGAGATATATATATATATATATATATATATATATATATATATATATATATATATGCACGATAAAGAAGATACGCTGCACCCATATAACAGTATATAAAGAAGATACACAAAGCATAATTCGATTAATACATAAACCATAACTTCAGTTAATACAAACCACATAACACAATATATACAAAGTATAATGTTCACAGTTCTTGCTTAAAAAAAAGACAACAAAACTGCAGTTGTCGAGCCTATGCAACTCATGTTTGTTCCAAAGCCTGAAAAGAAACTAAAATAACAAGCATCAGGTTAGTTCTGTCTCCACAATAACAAGAAGAAGACACCCCTGATCCAGTTTGCAACTCAGTTGCAAAATGGAATCAGTCTGCGACTCGCAAACTGGATTCAGTTTGCGACTTCAGTCGCAGACTGAGTCCAGTTTGCGACTGAAGTCGCAAACTGGACACTATGTCCACCTACATTTTTCAACGGCTTGCAAACATTACTGTAATTCAAAAAACCTGGCTGTTAAGCGTCAATACTAAAACAAACAATACCGAACATGGGAAGGCAAAGAGGCAAAGCGATAAAAACATTCAATATTAAAGATGTACAGTAGAAAAACGGTTCACAAATAAACTGCTATGAAATGGTAAACGTTCTAGGTACATATGCATGAAAACTCAATCAAGAAATGGCTTTCTGTTAAACTGATATAGTCAGACACTTTTTGGTGCCATTGTTAGGTTTCATTAGCATTGCACTTGTTATTTTTTTGCAAATAACAGGTGTAATAGTAATACCTTTCCAAACAGGTGTAATAGTAATACCTTGGTGCCTTCTTCCATCTACTCTGCAACAATAATTCGTCCCTGGTTATTCACAACCTATTAAAATGAAAGTCAATTAACAGCTTTTAAATGGATCTAAATTGATCCTGCATATCCAATCAACTTATGAACTTAATATTATAACCATCTTAGGTGTACATGTCAAATGTTACAAGTTAGCATGGTGTGCCACATTATTTTCAATCTAATTGTATTTTGATTATTGAAATTATTATTTAACAAATTAGGTGCACTGAAAGGATGCTGGTAACTTAGTATAACCGAGCATGATATTACAATCACTGGCACTTATAGTAATAACTACATAAAATATTCTACCAAGAATATTGCAAAAATAGCAAGATGGTGACAGCATTTAAAAATGAGTTGGGACTTAATTTCACTTTCCAGTGATAATCTTCACTTCCCTGGTATGTTTATCATGAGAAATATATAGTATGCAATCAATTCAAATCTATTGTTATCGGCTTATAGATAGTTTGGGTACCATGAAGGTGCGTTTCAGATACCAGTTTGCAGCAAATACAAACTTTCCCTTTGCATCCAAGCAAAATATATAATTGCCCCTTCAATTCTTTATCAACCCGCAAAACAAAAAGAAGGATGAATGTCAAGTACTTCAACAGAAACCAGTCTGCAACAAATGCATATTTCCCTTTATTAGAAAGTATTAGGTTGATATATTAATTTTGCATTACAATCTTCTGATATTTTTATTTTACATTGCATTTTTAACATTTATTTTGTATGATTTTTATCATGTTTAACTTACAAAAATCAATAATTTGGAATGTAAACTGATTTATCTAAAAAACTTTGACAATATTTTGGCCATTAAATTCGATCAACTGTTGCTATAGTATCAATTCAACTTGAATGGAGATAAAAGGTCCTCAAAACTTGCATATAATCATGCTCAGTTCTAATAAATGATATACGAAAGGAATAATATCTCTCCACTTCTGTCCCTCATCACCGAGTTTGCTGCAAACTCCGTTCGAACTGAGTTTGCTGCAAACTTGGTTCCGGAACCGAGCTTGCCGCAAACTCGGTTCCGGAACCGAGCTTGCCGCAAACTCGGTTCCGGAACCGAGCTTGCAGCAAACTCGGTTCCGGACCGAGCTTGCAGCAAACTCGGTTCCGGACCGAGCGTGCAGCAAACTCGGTTCCGGGCCGAGCCTCCAGCAAACTCAGTTTCGGACTGAGCTTGTGAACTCAGTTCCGGACTGAGTTTGCGAACTCAGTTCCGGACTGAGTTTGCAGCAAACTCGTTCCGGAACTGAGTTTGCAAACTCAGTTCACAAGCAAGAGATGTGTGCACTATATAAAAAAATTATGGCACAAAAGATTTATTATTAGTAATACATATGATAGAATCACCAACCCCTGCTCTTGCAAGAAGGTCCAATGATGGAGGATCAATTCCTATTTGGTTGATGACAACAAAGTTCTTATCAGTTCCAACGCAAACCTGAATGACAAAAAGAAATGAATAAACATGTGAAAAATGCTGGATAGAAGCGGTAGTAACAGTGCATCTTTTCCAACCTTGTTCTTTAGGTCAATAATCTTCTTAACTCTCTCATCAACTTGGCGCCTTTCGGCAGCAACCATCTTCTCTCGCTGCTCGGCATTTGAGTAAAAAACCAGCATTCACTTCACTGAATCATGTATATATATATTTTAAAGAGTAAACTGATAAAAGAGTAAACCATCTTCTCTCGCTGTTCGCGAACTTTTGTTTTGCTATGAGCCTATGAGAAAAAGAGTAAACTGATAAAAACTAATCAAATTAAACATGCTCACCAAATTGATTTCATCAGAACGTTGCTGTATGAATCATGTATATATATATTTTAAGCATTTTCTTGGTTTGGTTTACGTCATACTGATCACAGAGTTAACTTCTGTCACTTTTGTCTAACAAATTGAACAAACAGAGTTTTTTCTTTCCACCTATGTACTTTGACTTTTTTTTAAATCAAAAAGCAGTTTGGTTTTGTATTAATTCTTGAAATGAGTTCATGCATGTTCTAAGTTTGGTTAATTAATAACCCAACATGAATGCGTAACTTTTTACTGTTTAGTGAGATGAACATAACATCTGCCAATGTTTGCTTCAAGCTAACATAAATAATAATATATCTCTTTTTTTGGCAAAGCTAAATAATAATATATCTTAGAAAAAGGTAAATGTTAAAGAGAAGAAATTTGCTCGCCTTGTTAAAAGACCAGTTCCTCTATCAATTTCTGAAACAAGAGCACTCAAGTAAGCTTTTCAAACATAAACTAGTAACATGTTATATAAGTGAAACTAAAAGCATATTTGAATTTATTTAAACGTTTCGTGGCCGAAATAGTGAAGCGCTAAAAGTTAATGGCAAAATAAAACCTTTTAGCATGCCAGTCAAGAAGATAAAATTACTTTAATTAGGCTCATAGAATAGATATGCATAAATATTAAAATGGTCATAGAATAGATGTATTATTATCTTTAACATGAGAATGTTTGTCCTAGTGCTTAAATATAAAACTGAACATAGTGTTATCACACTGAAACCTAGCATGAGTTAAAAACAGAGAGAAAAACATTTTCGTATGGACATATTTATATAATGTGTGATTCATCTAAAACTCGGATATTCGGGTATCCATTTGTAAATTGTTTTAAGTATTCTGGTATAGCCCAAACTCAAGCATTACAAAAATTTAGAAGATCTAAATTAAGAATATTATACCCCTATGCAAGACATTCAATCACAATTTAAATGTCCTTTTAAAAGAACTGGATGATATCGAAGTTGGGTTTAGATGAACTCGTATAGTTTTACTAAAAGATTAACAAAACCCCGCAACATCATTGTGATCAAGTAGACTTGTAAGCAGAAAACATGTCAGTTTTATGTTACTTGCAAAACAAAATGTGTAGAAATTAATTTGAGTGTTTTAATACGTTTACATATATTGCCTAAATCCTTTATCTAATTTGAGTAGCCAAAACAAATTCAGATACCTAAGAATTAGTGATTTACAGAAAAGCAATAAGTCCAGTTAATTTGCATTATCAGAATTATTAGATTAGTATATAATTATTCATCATGGTAGATATGATCCAGCTTCGTAGTTTCCACCATGATTAGTTGTTCTAGAAGACGCCAGTTTGCCTAAGAATTATATTAAATGCATAAATCATGTAGTTTTTGAGTGCAAGACGGGTTTTACGAATCTTTTTGTGAAAATAGGCTATTAAAGCCATGGTTGAAGATAAGTGCCATAGCTAGCAAGAAATGGTAAAAGCAATTAATTATGTATCAAAACCACTGAGTTGCAACATATAAGGTAGCCAAATTCTGAATAAGCAAAACAACAAATTTCTTGTATACTACCAATGAAAAATACATGTGATAAAGAAGTCTAAAAGTTAACAATATGTAAAAAGGGTTCCTACCATTCTCAGTTTAAGTTTTGTGATCACCGAGCAACACGGCACCCCATTGCTAAATTCAACATCTATTCGTTTAGTTTTACGCAGTATGACATTGACCGATATTTATCAATAACAATCAAAGGTATGCCATCATTACTTTGCTTGTTGAATATATCTATAGCTGTATAGTATACAGGAACCTAAAACCGGCTATAAACTTTTCTTATAAACACTTCTACAAATCTATAACCCAGTGATTCCAAAAAAAATTAACATGCTGATATCTAAAGGCTATGCATATTCTATAACATTAGTACAATTGAAACTGCCAAGATGAACATTGAAATTTAGTGGAAATCCCAAAAAACAATGCATGTAATTAAAAAAATGTAATAAAATGGTAGTTTTATCAATCTGAGTTGCAAACCTGCATCATTATCTTAGGAGGATTATTTGAATGTAAATTTTGATCTTAAAATAACCAAATTTTTGTATTGATACTGCACGTTACTTCAACCTTTTAAATTAATTGAATAAGAATATAATTAGAGGAAAACACGATTGAGTAGAAATTGCCAGTAGAAAGCTTTTGACTATGTATTATAATAATAGAAAGTTCAAAATATGACAAAAGATTTCCTCAAGCTACAGAAGAACGATTATACAAAGCATGAAATTCTAACCATAACTGAAAAACAAATATCCGAATAATTTAATAGTACAGATATTAAGCAACAAAGAAGGTAATCTTTACAGTGGAATACTCTACAAATTAAAATGCTCAAACAGATCAGTGTTCTTATTTCTGCAATTTTTTATACTTTTTCCGTAGGGAAAATCCTTTTGACTTAGAATTGTTAGAAATAAACCTATATGTCATGTTACCATTAGGCTAAGTTTATGCAAAATAGTGAAGTATCAAATAGTAGGTGAATGATAAAACAACTAATTTTCTATAATATGTGTAGCATCGTTAGTTTGTCAAAATAGAAAACGGACACAGAAGAACCAACGGTAAGGAATAATAATACATCACACAAAATAAGTAAAAAACAGAAAAACAGGAGTCTAACCTCGGTTGGAGAACACACTTCAGAATTGCAGCAAAACAAAGAAGCCAAGTTCAACTCACAAGCAGCTCCTGCTGATATGTGGGAAAGAAAGAAAAGTCAGTATACACTTAAAATGCACAGTAACAGTACAAAGTCAGGCATACTTGCAGTCTTTCTTTATAATATGCCAAATAGGCTATACTTAAAATACACTTGAAATGTTTGCACTGTAATTTTTTACCATAGTTGTAACATTACATTTTATAGCAATATAGTAACATTGGTTTGATGCAATTTGGCTATGATGTTACCTGCTACACATGTTCCGAAGGGTACGATATATAAGAGAACCACTTTTTTCGCCTCTATTTGTCCAGTTATTTAAATTTCGAACCATTATTGTTACAATAATAAAATAGCAACATGGTTTTCATCCTTAACCGGTTTTACTGTTATGTCTATAGTTGCAGTCACTTGAATGTCAACATATTTCTCGATTGTGATGCTTATTGGTTACATTGAAGTTAATATACCCAACACTACCAGAACACTATTCTGTTTTCATTAAACTGGGAAATCGAACATTAATATAATTGAAGCATAAATGATTGGAACTCACAATTATACCACAGTAAACTTACTTTAAACCAATACTATTTTTATAACTTAATTTGTACCTTTCAAAACATCATTGCTTTTGTATGCCTTATAGCATTCCAAAGGATGAAGCTTCTCAAGCACCTGAAATGGAGACCCAAACGAAGTCAGGTATTTAATTATGTCTGCAGCTTCTCAAACACCCAAAATACAATAAATTAACTTCAATTCAAAATCAAATCAAACAATAGATGTTCAGAAAGATTATTACCTGCAAATTCACTTTAAATCGATTTAGAAGTCGTCAATTAGAGCTATAAAATCAGAGAGAATTGCGAGCACCCGAGGTTGAAAAAGGCAACGATCAACTGATATAGAAAAGGCGTTGATCAAGTTGAGATAGAGTGAATCTTGTTGAGCGAGAGTGTAGACTTTACTTCCGTAGGGTTTTCATTGACAAGAGCGAATTGGGAAAGCAAATTAAGAGGAATCGAGATAATTAGAAAAGAAGGGGCCAGGGTTTGTGAGAAATAAAAATCACAGCGAAAAAATACGATGGTGATTTAATACGGGCTAAAGCCGTATCAAAGGGAGCAATCCGAAGCTTCTACGATCTACGGCTGGATTTTAAGAATTAGGGAAGGTGTGGATCGGTTGAGTGTAGAACTTCAAATTTAATACGGTTATGAGCCCTATCAAATTTAATACAGCTTAAAACCGTATCAAATCTTTGAATCCTGGTGTGTCAAATTGACTGTTTTGGTGTAGTGGTAGGAACGGGATGCAAGTCTGGGATTGGTTCTTCACTGTTCCCTGCACGACCGATTGCTTTAGTTTTTGGGGTGCTCGCTCTCTTATTGCTTCTGCAGGATGTGATTGTTCTGGCTTATGTTGGATGAGTGACTTGCTTCATGCTGATGCTTGGTATAGTCTCATTTCTGTATGAGCGACCGGTCTTAGTCTCCGCACTTGAATCTTGATTTGGACCCAAGTCTTAGGATCGCACACTGCATCATGCCGTCCGGTTGTATTTGGTCGACCTGATTTGTTCTGGGCTTGACATTCAGTGCTTGTTCTTGTGACCGTTCTTTTCCATTACGAATGCTTTAAGTGCTTTAGTGACTTTATGTACAAACGACCTTGGTGATGTTAGCAGCATATTCCTCGTTCAATGTGCGCGTGGATTTTTTAGGGATTAACAGCTATGTAGGGCATGTAGACGTCGGCTTGCTTACTTTTCCATGTCGATAACTTATCCTGTGACGGCTATGGAATCAATTTATGGTACATGTCCTTCTTGTGGTGTTGGGAAGAAGGCTTCGTTGTAGGTTCTTTTTTGTTGATTTGATTTCATCTTTCTAAAAACTTTTGGTTAGTTTTTTGATGTAATCGTCATCAGTGTAATTGGGTTAACCCTTTTTTTTTTTTACTCTTGTTTGTATGGTCTGGCCGCTTGTTTTCCTTGAATGCACTGAATATTTATTATATACATCTTGTTAAAGTGATCAAGGAATTATGTGGAAAATTGATTCAACCACTTTTTTTTTTTGCAGTTTTATGAGTTTCATGGATCAAAAAGTTCAGAGTATTCCAATGCTGATACTAAGAATATTTCCTACATAATAGTAGTCATCTTGCCATGTGCATTAGCAATTTGAAGATTATGGAATTTGATTTCAAGGGAATTGATACTGAAATGATATCTAAGTTGATGAATAGTCTCCAACTGAGTGATGGCAGATATCTAGTACATTATGTGTGTATGTATGTATATATATATATGTTATATTAGTGTTGTGGTAGTTACAAACACCTAAACATGAACTAACTACAGCACCGAAAAGCAAGCTTTAAATTTTTGTGCTTGGATTGAGTTTTTGACCTTATTACTTCATTCCATAGAGTTTACTTATTTCAATTTGTGCATACAAATTTTTGTGAATGATGGTCTGACAATTCAATATTTTTGACCTCATAATAGTTGTTTATGTAGCACTTTCTTTATCTAGTCCAGTTTGAATATAGCTTGATGTCGTGGCAATCTCTAATTTTGAAATATGGTCTACCTACATGTTCATTTTAGCTTCACTCCAAGCAACTTAGAGACCAAGTGAATTTTTTTACCCATCTTTGTGATATGCAGCTTTACGTCCACACAAATTGGTGGGGAATCCGATCTTCCTTTTGCATACTGTGCAGGTTAGAATACAGTAGTTTGGCTTTTTTTTTGCATTCAGTTTTATCCATTAAAATTTACTAAATATAAGGTAACTTATGTTTCAGATGCTATAAGTTATATGCTCAATAGTTGGAGCGTACCGGATAAGGAATTGGATAAAGAATATATACGCCAATGTTAGGTCTATGATAATTTAGACATTCTCAATGGATTTTTACTTTTCTTAATTTGCTGATTAAGAGTTAAAATATTATTTCTGTTTAAAATCTCAATAATATGATTTTGGATTTGGTTTGGTACCAGAATCTGAATCTTATAGTAAGCATTCCCCACAAAATCATCTTGTGTTTTTAAGAGTGTGTGCGAATGCGTATAATCATTTTGTATATGTGTATAATCATTTTTTACTTGACATAGTGTTCCATTTCATAGGGCTCGAGCTATACAATCATATTTGCAACATTAACATATTTTTCTTCTAGTTTATCAGGCGGTGCCGCATTTTGTGTTGTCTTCTCTCTACTTTATGGTTTTTATCGAAAATGATATCCTTCTTGACTCATTTGGATAAACTACTTCTAACAGTAGTTGAAAGCCTGAAATAACTGAAATGCCATCCACGGTATTTTGACGTAGTGTGAGAATGAGTGTATGTAGTGAGGCAATGCTTGTACAGATGAGTGTTTTGTATAGTAATTGTGTATTAGAGAAAAAAATAAAATTTTGTACTATTCAAAAGCGTAATAAAATATACTTTTTGAATAAAATATCTATTCAAAATTAGAAATTCTAATTTAATTATTTTAATTATTGTAAATATTTTATATTACAATTGTTAAAACCCTTTGCAAGTTTCAACGTTCCAAACGAGCATTAATTGTTGTCATAGAGTCTATTGCAGTGACCAATGACCATTGTAAAAATGTGATCTGTTACAATGTTGTCTAATATAACGGCCGCAATGACCATTATGAAAACCATACTACAACGGGCATTGCCCATTATAAAAAAGTTGTTTAAATCGGTCAATGACCGTTGTAAAAAGAGGCCTATTACAACATGGTCTATTACAACGACTGCATTGCCCATTGCGAAAACCCTATTACGACCGGCGTTGCACGTTGTAAAAAGCCTGTTTTGTTGTAGTAATCAAGGCTCTCAACGATTTTGGATAGTTGAAAACCTTGCAGTTTATTTAAAACTTAATATTGAAACATTAGTGAAGATATAAAATCGAGTTTATATGACACTTGATTTAAGAAGATAACTATGTTATTCGTACTTGATAGGAAAATGAAAATGATATTTGTATATACTCATGGGGTATACACCGTGTAACAAAGTATTATACAAGTATGAACATGAATTATGAAATGCATATAAACATGAAGAAATGACGCATAATCTGACTATGAGAAAGATATTTACAGTTAGAAAACTGATATGTAAATATGTAAGTATACGTAAATACTTTTATTCGCATCTTGATTGGGATTCGAGTATGGAATTTGAGTTGTTTACATCTGTAACAACCTAAATTTTAGTATATAATGGTTAACTGGAAAATTATTAAATTAAATAATACATTGAATTTTTTTGGAACTTATCGATGGGAATTGCGCCAACGGGTCCATTACAATTTTTTGGTTTAGATACATATATGGTTTGCGTAAAAGAGCTTAAAACAAAGGAGTTATAGTGATTCCAAGTTTGAAATTAAAATAATAAAAACGAAAAGAATACACATATATATATATATACACACAAATGGGATCGTTGCATAGGACGACTCAACAACAACTGCATCGACCCATGGGTCAACCCATGTCGTGCCTGACACGTTTTTATGCCAGGCATGTAATTGAAAGACGAACGAGATTTTATCACCAATTTTTAGGCTAACGTGTCTTTTTTTATATTAGCTGACATGGTTATTTCGCATTCATCCAAGGATATGGTCGGTTCAGATTTAAATTCCAAATCTAACGGTTGAGGGTATTTTGCTCCACCTATAAATAAACCTCCAACCCCTCCCCATTTCTTTACAACACATCTCTTCCCCGCCTAGGCTAGTCTCTTTTTTGAGAGACAGGGCCAAACTAAAATTAAATTTTAGGTAATTAAGATTAGAATAAAATTATTTTCTATTTTATTTTCTTTTGGAAGTTTGTCGAGACCACAGGGTCATGATTACCAGATTTTTGATTAAGTTTAGGTAAATTGGATAATAGTTGTTGTAGTTGTAGTTTTTCTCACAATTATTTTACTTATAAAAGTTTGTTTAAAATTTCTAATTTTCCTGTTTTTTGTAGTTTCTGTTTGTAAGTAATTTTTGTCTTCGCTTACAGTTTTTGTTTAATTAGTATTCAAATTACTATAAGCTATGTTCTCAATCCTCTTTCTCCTTCTTCATCAGATTTTTTTACAACTTATTGCGATTGTGCCTAAAAGGCATACGTATACGACTGATTTAGGCATAAGTAAATATGCCTAATTCCCTACGACTGATTATAATTCTGTTATTCTACGTATGTTGGGAAATCTGCAATAAAAAGGGAATGGTGGACTGATGATAGGAAAATTTAGTTAAGTTTGTAAAGTGGCTGTGGTATATGTTATGATAGAAAAATGATCTGTAACATTATTTGTAGAAATATGGTAAATTATGGAATCATTATGAACAAACATGGTTAATTTGCAAATATGAATATGACATGAAACTGAAAAAAGACAATTAGGCTCAATATGAAATATTAACTTAAAATTATGTTAAGTTACAAGCCTAAAATTCTATGGTGGCCTTGTGATTAGACAATTCTATGGTCCTACGGTAGGCTTATGATCAAGAAATCATATGGTGGATTTATGATTAGATAATTCTATGGTGGCCTTGGATTAGACAAATATATGGTGGCCTTGTGATTAGGAGATTCTATGGTAGCCTTGTGACTAGGAAATTCTATGGTGCCCTTGTGATTAGGCAATTTTATGGCTATGGTTTCTATGGTAAATGAATGTGTAGTTAGGCCTAATATACATTTTACTTAAAAATGACATTAACTTATAAGCCTAAATTCTATGGTTTATCTTTGAAAATGGTTTCCGTGGTTTCTGTGGATGTCCAAATCAAGAGAGACTTGAGCCAAGTATTATATTTTTGTGGGGATCCATACTAGACAGTATACCATTTTATCACATATGGTCTCACACTAGGAAGCAAGGGCATGCACCATGTCATGCTAGATAGTAAGTTGGTCCAAACATAGGTGGGTACGGATGCGTTCGGACGGTTCAGTGTGTATGCATTGACCCGACTAGGGAAAATAAGACACTGTAACGACTGTGATTAATGCTATGTCTTTTGCTAATGGTCTAGGCCTGATAAGTCCAAGTCACATAGTAGGCATAGGTTATCACTCTTGGTTTAATAACAGCTGGTCGATGGGTAGTACTAGATTAAATTTTCCTAATTATATTATGTTCTGAAATTTGTAGTGTTAACACCAAAATTTGTATTAGCCAAATATAAAGAAGCAAGGCTCCAAAGCAAGAGGAGTAAAGGAGTTTTAGCAACAAACCAGAACCATGTAGAAATAGAGCCTTGGAGGAGGTTAAGGCAATACCAAGAGCTAGGTCCGAAAGTTGTGGAACCAATACTAGAAGGTATAAAAGGAAAAACCTTGGGAGCAGCTATGTTTACAACAAGAGCAGTGGGCTGAAAGCCGATACCGACAACAAAGTGGTTCAGGGTGCAACCGAGCATCAACATCTAGTGTCGTTTGAGAGACAATACCAAGATAACAACAACATTAAAGAAGATGCATGAGAGTGTCAAGCCCGATAACAAAGCAGAAGAGTATCGGTCCGACAACGATAGCAGAAGATTAGAAGCAGCAACAATAACACTAAAGCAGAAGGAAAGGAATGAGCAGGGCATGGTGTCGGCACCAGCATATAGTGGACTACTAGCCTGGTGACGACATTGAAACCAGGAAAGCAAGCAAATTTATAGAAGTGCAAACAGTTAAAAATAAAGGTTCTATCGAATGAGAAAAGCCAACCTTTTATGTCATCTTATATGTACACTTTAGGTATACGCAAACACTTATCCTTTTTGACCCTAGAACTAATATTTTATTTGTTTCGTTTTCTTTTTAGTCGTGCTAGTAGTCATAACAACTCACCAAGGTTTATGTCTGAGCCATTTTCCTTCCTCCTTTATTTTTTTTCTTTCTTCTAGGCTCGCAGGGAGAAAGTGCATAACTTAGAATGTTCAGCAGTTTCCTTACTGGAGGATTTTCATTACAGTAGATGAAATACTCTTTGTTATTTCATCTCTTTTCCATGGTTTGGTTGTTACTATGACTACTTGAGGGATATTATTTATGCACTCTGATATTCTGTGACTGTGATTTTCTTTTTACGAGACGTGGTATTTTGTTTCTAAAATAAAATGTAATGTTGTTATTTTGAATTGTCTTCTTCTTCTGTTGTATTTTAATTGCTTATGTCTTTTGAATCTTAGTCAATATCATGTTCTCTATCTTTATACCTAAAGTGTAACAACCCGTATTTTGAATAGCATGTTATAACGTAAATCAAGGCAGAATTAATTAATAAAATCTGAATCAAGGGAAACGGGCTGTGCCATTGCATTCGTCTCGGAAAAATACGCGAAATAGAGTCCGAGTTTTCGAGAATCGGAGTCCGTATGACCCAATTATGGCCCATAGAAGTTTTCAGAAAATTCCAAGTACAAAAACATTTCAAATTTCAAAATCTGGAGCCAAACAGACTGGGCGGGAAAATTTCCCGCCCAGACCCCAAGTCGACTGGGGAGTCGACTTGGGAGTCGACACACCCCAGGTGGTGTCGACTGCCCAGTCGACACCCCTGTCGACCTGGGTGGTCGGCCCAGTCTTGCCTGGTGCACCTGCTTGTCCACTTGAGTCATGTTTCTGGCCTTGTGACGAATTCTGATGGCTAGGATCTAAACTAGGGTTAATCCTATGGCCTAGACTAACCTAATCTTCTATAAAAAGACCCTAAGACCTAGCCTAAACCCTCATTAATCATTCCTACAACTAAACTATGCCAAAATGCTTCTTGATCATGGCCTCCATCTTCATAACATGGCCTCCATCCTCTTCATGAAAGTTTGAGTGTCCTAAGCTAGTAAAAGAGCCACCTTTCTTCATCAAAACAAGGATCTTTCTTCATACAAATCAAAGGAGCTTCTTGTTTCTCAAGACAACTTGGAGCTTGTATTCATTTGGGGTTTTTAGAGTTGCTAGTGGCTTCGTCTCAATCTTATTTTATAAGTCTTCATAGCATTGTAAGCCCTATACTACTCTTAGATTCTAACTATGAAGTTAAATATGACATGTTGCAAGTTTGAGTTTGGGCCTAAGTATGATTTGTGCTTTGATTCTATCATGTTATGCGTAGATTTATCCTATGCATGCTTGTAAAGCTATCACCTTGACTTTGTGCATAGAAAGCTATGAGCTTTGATTTGAAATGTTGCATAAAGCAACATAGAAACTCTCATAACCCTTATGTTATCTTGCATATGATGTTATATGCGAATCACTAGCTAACATCCTATGTCATTTATGACCATGTTTCATCTATTTTGCTAAAGTTTGATATCATGCATGTTTTGAGGCTTATAATGTAATATGCAAGTTTATGAACACATTTGCCTCATATGCCACCATGTTTAACTTGTGGCCAAACCTTAACCCCTCATGTTCCTTAATATGCTTGTGGCCAAATCACCCTTATGCTATTATGCATGCTTGTGGCCAAATCACCCTTATGCTATTATGCATGCTTGTGGCCAAATCACCCTTATGCTATTATGCATGCTTGTGGCCAAATCACCCTTATGCTATTTGATATGTTTGAGGCCAAGTCACCTTTTATGCTATCATACATGTTGAGGCCATATGCTAGTATGTTGAACCCCTTTTGGCCTCAAATATCACCATGTTTAACTTGTGATAGACTTTGCCATCTTATGCCCACCTTGTCATATTGTTATGTTCCCTTTTTGATCTATTTGCGTTGATGCGAATTTACGTGCGATGGGAATACGTTATGGGTAGTTGGGAAAACTTAAATAACATGAAAACATGACTTGAAATTATGACATGAAAGTTTGACATGTGTTTATGCTTGAAAACATGAACGTGGACATGACATGTAGAAAACATGGAAGTGGCCAACTCGAGGTTGGGTTGAGTTTGTAGCATAAATCTACCCGGAACCGACCGGCTTAACTAGTGGCTACAAACAATAAGACCCAATGTGAGTAGTTGGTCACATCGCACTTAAAACCCGAGGTTAGACTAGTTTGTGGTGTAAAGCTACCCGGACCCGCCCGGCTTAACTAGTAACCACAACAAAGTCTAATGTGAGAGGTTGGGGTGCATTAAGTTAATTAATGCCACATGATAGGGTTAAGTCATGGACCACTTGAATACTTAACCAATTAAACACGATGGATTGGTAGGGTTAAGTCATGGACTGCTTGAATACTTAACCAATTAAACCCGATGTATTGATAGGGTTAAGTCATGAATTACTTGAACACACTTAACCAACTCAATACATGGTTAGGATGGGGTTAACCACACTTAACCCATTTGAAATCCTAGTTGCGTGGTCCTTTTCAGCCGTAACCCACAAGAAGTATCATGGATACCCTGGACTAGGCTAGGGTGGGCACGATTACTGGACTGATTGTAAGAGACCAAAAAAGACGGCTGAATGGTGCACCGGTTGTTCAGGCGGACCATGGTCGTGCACATTAAGTCCGGAGTTGAACATGGGCACCAGTAGGATTAGACTGTGCGTGCTTGAATTGTGTCTGTGGTTTACACCTTAGGGCTGGATACACCCTAGGATGGACCTTGCATAGTTAACTACGTTTCACGATTAAGCCGTATGACACCGATACACGACGAGCTAGGCTTATAGGGAGCCGATCGACTAGACCGTGTAGTTGGACCTGGACTTAGGTCATCTCGTGATGTTGGGCCAATATTGGGCTAAGGGATCATTTCTTGTTTATACTTGACATGGATTGGAATACTAGTACACACTTGGTGCAAAACTTAACCTTTTATATGCGATGCCACACTTGATCTATCTTGTTAACTTTTCACCATGCCAGTGATCATCCTATGTTTCATCTCTGCTTTGCATGTCCAGTTAACTTTATTAGTTTTTATACTAATAGTAGGTAGGACTTACCAGTCTTTTTGACTGCCCGTTTTCTTTCGCTTCTTTTCTTCCGTTCCCCCCCCCCCCAGGTTCTCAGGGTGGGAACACTAGCACCTAGCTTGGATATTTAGCTTGCTTTCTGGATAGCTCATGTACGGTTTGGACTTGAGCTTGCTATGGCTTTACCACTTCTACTTTGGGGATAGTTTACTTTATGTTATTTCCAGTTTTCAGTTTATGTTTCTAGACTTGTTGTAGTTGGAAAATAATGACTAAGTACTTTGATGTAACTTGACTATGGTTTTGAAATAGTAATTTTATCCGCTGCTTTATTTACTCTGTTTTACTTATATGTTCTGTCTTGTGATATCTCATGCATGTTTACCTAGTTTAACGCCCCTCCAAAGCCGGTGTACTTGCAAGAGTGGCATTGGCGGAGGTGGGGTGTTACATTTGGTATCAGAGCATAAGGTTTACAAGATTTGAGCAAAAGGTTTTTAAAACTTACCTTTTGAAAAACTATTTTCAAAACCAATTAAGTATTTTTCCTAGAAAAAGTCTAGTTTATTTTAAAAGGCTATTCCCCAAAAGCCATTAGCACTATCCTTTGTTTCCTCATTCTCAATCTATCTTTTTCTTCGTTTCAGTATGGCCGATAATTTTGCCATTCTGGAGGGCGTACCAGTACCTATTTGGTTTAGAAGGTACATGGAGGCAAGGGCGAATGAAGACGGCTCCACGAACATTCCTCCTCCTCCCGCAGCTGAGGTTCCTCCTCCTCATCAGCATCCGCAAGCAGATTTCGCGAAGATTTGCAAGGACTTTAAGGCGATGGGTGGCAAGAACTTTGTTGGGACAGAGACTTATGAGGAGGCAAGAAACTGGTTAAAGGAAATTGAAGACCTCTTTGCTATCTTTGATGTGGAAGACCGTAGAAAAGTTCTGTTGGCAGTATGGCTATTGAGAGAGGAAGCTGCATATTGGTGGGTAGTCACCACCACTACTAGGCCAATTCAGACTTGGGATGACTTTAGGAGAAGGTTTAGACTGAGGTTTCTATCATCGACAGAAGAGAACCTTCAGATGGAGCGGTTCCTATCTCTAAAGCAAGGGGACATGACAGTTAGGGAATACGTGGATACATTTAATCAATTTGCTCGGTTCGGTCTAGACTTGGTTAACACAGCTCAGAAAAAGGCCCTACGCTTTGCTCTAGGATTGAATGAGCCATTGCGCGGTTTGACCATGTCTCATATACCCATGGGGGCGACTTTCGAGAGTTTGGTGAATATGGCCCTGCTTCAAGAGGAACATAAGGGTGGCAAGAAGGAGGTCAAGGCAAATGAGTCTCAAGGCGAGAAGGAAGATTCCGGAAAAGGAGGCAAGAACAACAACAGCAAGGACAACAAGTCAAGAGATAGGAGGAAGTGCAACTTCTGTGGGATTACTGGGCACATAGCCAAATACTGTAGGAAGAAGAAAAGGAAGTTGGGAGAATGCTTTCATTGTGGAGAGTCTGGACACTATAGTAAGGATTGCCCCAAAAAAAGCGAGGACAAGGGAAAAGGCAAATTCAGCAAGCAGGACCCTCTGGAGGGCAGTTGCAGGCTCCCCTCGCTCTTCCAGCTTTTGATTCGAGGTAGTGTTTCTATAGAAAGTCATGTTTACATTTCTGATTTCCCTGTTCATACCTTATTTGATTCTAGCGCATCGCATAGTTTTATGTCTGATCTTGTTGAAAGTTTGCACCTAAGTACTAGTCTAGTTGAAAATCCCGTTAGTATTTCAAATCCGATTGGGGGTTCCACCCATCTATCTGCGATTTGTATGGATTTGAAAATCTCTATCTTGAGCGTAGAATTCATGGGTAATGCTTATGTTCTCGGGTTTATGGGATACAGGTTGATTTTGGGCATGGGTTGGTTGTCCAGTTATGGAGCCATTCTTGACTTTGAACATAGGGTTGCGAGGCTCATGACTTACCTCGGTAATACCCTCGAAATCTCGTGTGACCTTTAAGGTTCCGTCATGATTAGTTATCTAGAATCCCTTGGCACTTTTATTGGAAATTTATAATCCAATCGAGTAGAGTTCTCCACTAAGGCGGATAGTCCATTCCACTTAAGCATGGGTTATAAAAATCACCCTAGTAAGTACATTTGGCTACATGGATTGACATTTGTTTTCAAGAGATAGTTTTTCTGCGTGGAATACCGTATGGTATGTAAACGAGATCCAGGATTCACTTACGAATTTTGGAAAGCTTGCATGAAACCATGAGCACGCAGTTATGTTTAAGCCAAGTAGTTTAGGAAAAGGATAAGTGGAAGTGGAACGAGAGGCAATGGTGAAACGAGTTCCAACTCATATTTTGAAGCTACGAAATTGTGAAGTTAAAAGACGGTCAAAGCACAATGGGATTAAGCTCAAGAAAATGCGACTTAGAAGATTGAAGACTAGATACGCGCATTATATCTCTTTTTAAGGGTATATCCTTGATCCCTATTATTCTGTGGGGCTTACTCGCATGCTATCTTTTAAGTATATCCTCTCGGTCCTATTCTCAATCTCAGTTCTGTTGCAAACCCCATAAGGAGTATGACTCGCCTGTTTGTGATATATAGTTGGGGTGAAGATGTCCATTAAGTTGACCAAACTATTTGGGCTTTATGGGATATGGGTCATAGTGGATAGACTCACGAAGAGCGCTCATTTTATTCCGGTGAAGAGCAAGAGGACCGCACCATGGCTAGCATCTGTTTATCTTTGAGAGATTGTGCGATTGCATGGAGTTCCTTCTAGCATAGTTAGCGATCGTGACCCAATCTTCACTAGCCAGTTCTGGAATAGTTTGCAAGAAGCGATGGGTACACGATTGAATCTAAGTACGGCCTATCACCCACAGACGGATGGCCAGACCGAAAGGGTGAATAGGGTACTAGAAGATCTATTGAGGCTATGCATTCTTGACTTTGGCGGTACTTGGGAAGACCACCTTCCTCTTGTAGAGTTTGCTTATAATAATAGCTATCAAGCTAGCATAGGGATGGCACCATTTGAAGCTTTGTATGAGAGGCCGTGTAGGTCACCATCTTGTTGGTGGGAGACAACGGATAGACTTATGCTTGGGCCCGATATGATCCGGGACACATCCGAGAAAGTTGAATTGGTGAGAAGACGGATGAAAGCGGCCCAAGACAGACAGGAATTCTATGCTGACAAGCGAAGGACAGATTTGGAATTCGAAGTTGGAGACATGGTTTTCGTGAAGGTTTCTCCTTTGCGTAATGTGGTTCGTTTTGGAGCAGTTGGGAAGCTGGCACCAAGGTTCGTAGGACCCTTCCTTATCATAGAGAGAATTGGAAAGATGGCTTATAGAGTGGAATAGCCCGAGAAGCTGGCCGGAGTGCACAATGTCTTTCATGTCTCGCATCTCCGAAAGTGCCTACATGAGTCCGCTGAGGTGGTTGAACCTAGCATTCTTGAAGACGTGGAGATAGAGAAAGAGGCAACCTTGAGGAGGGCACCGATTCGTATCTTGGGAACGGAGATCAAGAAGCTAAGAAATCGAGAAGTCAAATTGGTGAAGGTTCAGTGGAGTGAGGCCGAAGAGGATGCAACTTGGGAAACCGAGGAGGAGATGCGTAGGCTTTATCCTTTTCTTTTCGAGGGTACTTTCTCAATCTCTTTCCTGAGTCAGCATATCTTTCTTTTGCTATCCACGTTTATCTTGTTATTTCGTAAATCTTGTCATGAGAACCTTAGGTAGAAACCCTTTGGATGAAACATGTATTTGAAACATGTTATGCTTGATGTTTGCAAGTGGTTGCAAGTGGATACTCGTGGATTCATGATACACATTAGGCACTAAGATCGGCTCACGCACTTTCATATTGCATATGCATGAGTGCTTATACTTTTTCATGGATGAAACTTGTTATGCTATCACGTGGATGTTGCATATGGATGAATGTTATGTGCACTCATATAGAGATTATGAATTATGTCAGGAATTTGCATACATATGGATTCATTTCACTAACATACTTTGCATTAAAGAGGTTTACTGAATCAGTAACCGCCTGATTTTCGCATTAGATAAGTACATATACACACACCTTTGCATATGTTCATACAACATTTAGAATCCTTTAAGGACAATGACTGCTCGTAGATGATGTTTTAAGTAGATGGATGATGGATGGTAGGATACGTTCTTCCTAACTTGGAGATTTCGGGGACGAAATCCTTTAAGGTGGGGAGAATGTAACAACCCGTATTTTGAATAGCATGTTATAACGTAAATCAAGGCAGAATTAATTAATAAAATCTGAATCAAGGGAAACGGGCTGTGCCATTGCGTTCGTCTCGGAAAAATACGCGAAATAGAGTCCGAGTTTTCGAGAATCGGAGTCCGAATGACCCAGTTATGGCCCATAGAAGTTTTCAGAAAATTCCAAGTACAAAAACAGTTCAAATTTCAAAATCTGGAGCCAAACAGACTGGGCTGGAAAATTTCCCGCCCAGACCCCAAGTCGACTGGGGAGTCGACTTGGGAGTCGACACACCCCAGGTGGTGTCGACTGCCCAGTCGACACCCCTGTCGACCTGGGTGGTCGGCCCAGTCTTGCCTGGTGCACCTGCTTGTCCACTTGAGTCATGTTTCTGGCCTTGTGACGAATTCTGATGGCTAGGATCTAAACTAGGGTTAATCCTATGGCCTAGACTAACCTAATCTTCTATAAAAAGACCCTTAGACCTAGCCTAAACCCTCATTAATCATTCCTACAACTAAACTATGCGAAAATGCTTCTTGATCATGGCCTCCATCTTCATAACATGGCCTCCATCCTCTTCATGAAAGTTTGAGTGTCCTAAGCTAGTAAAAGAGCCACCTTTCTTCATCAAAACAAGGATCTTTCTTCATACAAATCAAAGGAGCTTCTTGTTTCTCAAGACAACTTGGAGCTTGTATTCATTTGGGGTTTTTAGAGTTGCTAGTCGCTTCGTCTCAATCTTATTTTATAAGTCTTCATAGCATTGTAAGCCCTATACTACTCTTAGATTCTAACTATGAAGTTAAATATGACATGTTGCAAGTTTGAGTTTGGGCCTAAGTATGATTTGTGCTTTGATTCTATCATGTTATGCGTAGATTTATCCTATGCATGCTTGTAAAGCTATCACCTTGACTTTGTGCATAGAAAGCTATGAGCTTTGATTTGAAATGTTGCATAAAGCAACATAGAAACTCTCATAACCCTTATGTTATCTTGCATATGATGTTATATGCGAATCACTAGCTAACATCCTATGTCATTTATGACCATGTTTCATCTATTTTGCTAAAGTTTGATATCATGCATGTTTTGAGGCTTATAATGTAATATGCAAGTTTATGAACACATTTGCCTCATATGCCACCATGTTTAACTTGTGGCCAAACCTTAACCCCTCATGTTCCTTAATATGCTTGTGGCCAAATCACCCTTATGCTATTATGCATGCTTGTGGCCAAATCACCCTTATGCTATTATGCATGCTTGTGGCCAAATCACCCTTATGCTATTATGCATGCTTGTGGCCAAATCACCCTTATGCTATTTGATATGTTTGAGGCCAAGTCACCTTTTATGCTATCATACATGTTGAGGCCATATGCTAGTATGTTGAACCCCTTTTGGCCTCAAATATCACCATGTTTAACTTGTGATAGACTTTGCCATCTTATGCCCACCTTGTCATATTGTTATGTTCCCTTTTTGATCTATTTGCGTTGATGCGAATTTACGTGCGATGGGAATACGTTATGGGTAGTTGGGCAAACTTAAATAACATGAAAACATGACTTGAAATTATGACATGAAAGTTTGACATGTGTTTATGCTTGAAAACATGAACGTGGACATGACATGTAGAAAACATGGAAGTGGCCAACTCGAGGTTGGGTTGAGTTTGTAGCATAAATCTACCCGGAACCGACCGGCTTAACTAGTGGCTACAAACAATAAGACCCAATGTGAGTAGTTGGTCACATCGCACTTAAAACCCGAGGTTAGACTAGGTTGTGGTGTAAAGCTACCCGGACCCGCCCGGCTTAACTAGTAACCACAACAAAGTCTAATGTGAGAGGTTGGGGTGCATTAAGTTAATTAATGCCACATGATAGGGTTAAGTCATGGACCACTTGAATACTTAACCAATTAAACATGATGGATTGGTAGGGTTAAGTCATGGACTGCTTGAATACTTAACCAATTAAACCCGATGTATTGATAGGGTTAAGTCATGAATTACTTGAACACACTTAACCAACTCAATACATGGTTAGGATGGGGTTAACCACACTTAACCCATTTGAAATCCTAGTTGTGTGGTCCTTTTCATCCGTAACCCACAAGAAGTATCATGGATACCCTGGACTAGGCTAGGGCACGATTACTGGACTGATTGTAAGAGACCAAAAAAGACGACTGAATGGTGCACCGGTTGTTCAGGCGGACCATGGTCGTGCACATTAAGTCCGGAGTTGAACATGGGCACCAGTAGGATTAGACTGTGCGTGCTTGAATTGTGTTTGTGGTTTACACCTTAGGGCTGGATACACCCTAGGATGGACCTTACACAGTTAACTACGTTTCACGATTAAGCCGTATGACACCGATACACGACGAGTTAGGCTTATAGGGAGCCGATCGACTAGACCGTGTAGTTGGACCTGGACTTAGGTCATCTCGTGATTTTGGGCCAATATTGGTCTAAGGGATCATTTCTTGTTTATACTTGACATGGATTGGAATACTAGTACACACTTGGTGCAAAACTTAACCTTTTATATGCGATGCCACACTTGATCTATCTTGTTAACTTTTCACCATGCCAGTGATCATCCTATGTTTCATCTCTGCTTTGCATGTCCAGTTAACTTTATTAGTTTTTATACTAATAGTAGGTAGGACTTACCAGTCTTTTTGACTGGCCCGTTTTCTTTCGCCTCTTTTCTTCCGTTTCCCCCCCCCCCCCAGGTTCTCAGGGTGGGAACACTAGCACCTAGCTTAGATCTTTAGCTTGCTTTCTGGATAGCTCATGTACGGTTTGGACTTGAGCTTGCTATGGCTTTACCACTTCTACTTTGGGGATAGTTTACTTTATGTTATTTCCAGTTTTCAGTTTATGTTTCTAGACTTGTTGTAGTTGGAAAATAATGACTAAGTACATTGATGTAACTTGACTATGGTTTTGAAATAGTAATTTTATCCGCTGCTTTATTTACTCTGTTTTACTTATATGTTCTGTCTTGTGATATCTCATGCATGTTTACCTAGTTTAACGCCCCTCCAAAGCCGGTGTACTTGCAAGAGTGGCATTGGCGGAGGTGGGGTGTTACATAAAGCGCTTCATATACTTTAGCGGGACCCTACTTTGGGTAACATTAAAGGGTGTATGGTGTTTCATATGGTATCAGAGCCTAAGATTGCAAGATCAGTCAAATTTTGTTTTAAGAGATTTTTTTGGAAATAAAACATATTTTAAATAGCCATAGTTACTTTAACAAAATAAAAGTGTATCCCCTTAAGTCATTTACAACCTTCCTTTGACTCTCTCGAATTCTAAAATCTTTGTCTTCTCTCTCTCTCTCTCTTTCTCTCTCTCGTGCACAACATGTCAAGAGCCCCTAATCTTCCTGAGGGTGTTCCTATTACTGATTGGTTTCATAGATTCTTAGAAACTACGACACCAGCCTAAGGTTTGCAAGGATTTTCTAACTTGGGTTGAAAGATTTTTGCGGGTATAGAGACTTTTGTGGAGGCTCGTACTTGGCTTTGGGATACAGATCAGATTTTTGGGTTATTAGAGCTTGAGGATCGATATAAAGTTCGGTTGGCTACTTGGCATCTTAAGGGAGAGGCATCATATTAGTGGGAAATTGTTGAGGCCGAAGGAAAGATTATAGAGTGTGCCGGATTTCGGTTTAGATTCGGGAGGAAATCTCTATTGCAAGCGGAAGAGGGTACGCAGCTAGAGCGATTTCTTAATCTGAAGCAAGGAGACCTTTTTATCAAGGAATACACTAATAAGTTTGATAAGTTATCAATATTTGGGATGAACTTGGTCAACACAACTAGCAAGAAAGCTGTTAGATTTGCGAGAGGGTTAAATCAACCTCTCTAGGGTTTGGCGATGACTCATATTCTGATATGGGATACTTTTGTGGCTTTAGTAGAGACGGATTTGATGCACGAAGATAAAAAGGGAAAGGTCAAGGATGTTAAGAGTGGAGCTTCTAAGTTTTCTGGCCCTAAGAAGAAATGATGCAAAAAATAAGAAATCCAAGAAGAAGCAAGCTGGTAGTTCCCTGAAAGAGCAGATTAAGATAGAGATTAAGTACCACGGTTGGGGGATAGCAGAACATTTCATGAAGGACTGCAGAATTATGATGATGAGAGGAAAGTGCTTTAACTATGGCCAACCCGGGCATCTGTGCAAAGCATGTCCCTAAAAGTCTGGACAAGGGACTAGTATACCGGCAACACAGGTTCAATTGTTGGAGGCAACTCCAACTAGCAGTGGTCCTGATCGAGGTATAAAAGTGACTATTAAAGATCTAATTTCTATTTCCGGATTTCCTATATATTCCATTTTTGATTCGAGATCTTCCCATTGGTTGACTGTTTTCACTTAGATATCTCACTTGTTACCGATCCCTTAGTTTTTCAAACCCTATAAGTGGTTCGACATACTTATCTATGGTTTGAAGGGCTTTGAAAATTTCTATTTTGTGCATTGAGTTTGATTGTGATGCCCACATGTTGGAACTCTCTATGTATTACGATCTTAGGGATGGAATGGTTAGCCATGTATAGGGCTATTCTTAACGACGATAAAAGAGTCGTTCGATTGATGACTTGTAGTGATAGGACCCTCAAGATTTCTTGTGACCCTCGGGGGTTAGCCATGTTGAGTTTTATTTATTCCCTAGGCTCTTCAATAGACGATATTGATTTTGTACCCATTATGCACGAGTATTCGGATGTATTTGAAGAGGTGAGAGGACTGCCACTTAAGCGAGATATAGATTTTCTGATTTATCTCCGTGAGAATGCAAAGCCTATAGCGGTTCTTATTCTTCATATAGCTCATAGGAAATAAAGAGTGCTTATTAAGAAAGTGGGTGATATTTTGGGAAAGGGATTCATTAGGATGAGTATCTATGAGTGGCGAGCACTACTCGTCTTTGCTATTAAGGCGAAGGGTTCCATTCGGCTGTGTGGGGATTATAAAGAGTTGAGAAGCTCACGAAGAAAAATCGTTACCTACTCCCTCGAATTGATGATCTTTTTAAATAATTGGTGGGCACAATTGTATTTTCTCTATTGGATTTAGCTACTATTTTTCTTTAGCTCCGTGTGATAGATGATAGCATAGATAAGACAACATTTCGGACCCCTGATGGTTTCTTCGAGTGGTTAGTTATGCCATTTGGGTTGATCAATGCACCAGCTTACTTCGTGGACTTAATGAGAAGAGTATTCAGGGATGTTCTCAATAAGTTCATGGTCATCTTTATGGATGATATTCTAGTATTCTCAAGGTATGAGGATGAGCATGCCTTACATTTTGAAGAGGTTCTCCATTCTTTCCAAGCACACCAGCTCAAGGTGAAGTTCTCTAAGTGTAATTTTTGGCAAAGAGAGTTACTTTTCTTGGGTCATATGGTTTCCAAGGATGAATTAGCTATGAATCTCGCTAAAGTGGTGGCGTTGCAAGATTGGAAGACCCCTAAGAATGCAACAGAGGTGAGAAGCTTTCTTGGTCAAGCGGGTTACTAGAGGAACCCATTAAGGACTTTGCGCAGATTTTGGCACCACTTACCCCACTTATTAAGAAGAATTTGGCTTTTTTTGGGATGTTGATTGCGAGGACTCTTTTATAGGGTTGAAGAAGGATCGTACTAGTGCACTAGTATTGGTACTTCCTGATGAGTCAAAGACATTTACTGTATATATCGATGCATGTAGGATTGGCTTAGGCGCAGTGTTGAAGCAGGAGGATAGGGTTGTGTGTTATGGTAGCAAATAGTTGAGTATTCATGAGAGAAATTACCCTACTCACGATTTAGAGTTGGTTGCTATAGTGTTTGTGCTTATGCCTTAGAGACATTATCTACTAAACTAGAGATTCAAGCTCTTTATGGATAATAAGTCATGGAAATATTTGTTCTTGTAGAGGGACCTCAATCCTAGGTAACAACGATAGATGGAGTTCTTAGCATCATACAATTTTGAGATTGCTTATACCCAAGGCAGGGGGAATGTAGTAACGGATGCTTTGAGTAGGCAGAGGGCATCATTTAGTCCTTTATTTGTCGAGTGGAAGAGCTTGGAGTTTATATTTGCATTCGATTTCAGACCGTCCACGGATTATACGCTGGGATTATTGGAACTTTGAGGTGCAACTTACTTTGTTAGTGCAAATTGAATTAAGGCAGCATGAGGATCTCGGGATAGTAGATATCTTGGACATACTTCGTAAAGGAGAGATTTCTAGACATCTTCTTAGATATTTTATGGATTGTAGAGGATGTTTGCAACCCGATTGCAGACTTTGTGTTCCCTGCATGGGTTATTTTACAAGTCACTGTTGGCCAAGGCACATCATTCTTGGATGACGATCCATCCGGGTGGTGATAAGATATATCATGATATGAGACAGGTCTTCTACTGGATTGGTAGAAAGAAGGATGTGGTTGAGTGACACGATCTAGACTTCCCCGATCCTGGGAGAGACGGAGGAGCCTGGATTGTGTTGAGAACACGACGCATCAGAACACAAACATGAGAACATTTCATTGCTATTACAACAATTTACATCAGAGTACAAGAATATATCAGAGTATGAAATAAATAATATTACACAGTGGAAAAACAATATCAGAGATTTAAATTACATTTAAATACATGGACATAATATGCAGCGGAAAACATCTACTACCACAACTGGAAGAAATACATGGATACAAATCTTTCCAAATATAGATCCAGCTGTAATTCAGAATCCTGCTAAATAGAAATCTACAAAACCAACTGTTAGCTGCCCATGTGGAAAATATGAGCACCTAGAGTTTAGGTAGAAAAAATATACTCCGAGTTAGTCATGGGACTGGTGTGAGAACTAAAACAATTATTAACTTTATTTTCATACTGGGTAAATCAAGGGACCACGTCGTATGTCACGAAACTGGTTTACTCCCATGAATACTCCAAAATAAAACTATTTGTAAACAACGCAGTGCTTTTTGAAAAATGAAGCCATTATAAGAGTCCGGTCCCATCACACAATGCAAACACAAACCAGAGGATAGAGTTTACCTCATAATGGCTAAATATGCTTGATACGCTTTAAAACAAATCGTTTTGATATTACTGTAGGTGCATAGTGTATAAAACAACTTAGAATGTAAATGTATCGATCATAGACAACATGAGCGCCCTATCCCATTATGTCACCATATAGGTTTACCACTAAAACCGAAAATTCGCATATTGGAAATTGGATTTCCATCATGAGACAAGGCAAAGGATGTACTCCTTACTGATTTGAATCACCTCTAGCAAGATAACCCAAGATTACACATTTGGGCAACCCTTTGATCCTGCGAGGACGGTCCTCACTTACATTAGAGGATTGGTTATTCCTGAAAAATACATTTCTCAGTCCTATCGGACCTATCACTTGGCCATTGGCGACCAGTCATATCCGAGGCGCCTCGCTATCCATCATCCACATAAGTAAAAATGTCTAGGCTCCATACCATGACATAACTTCTAGTTAGAAAGAAACGTATGCACTCCTTGCGTCCCTTATCCCGTTTCTGAATCATACCGGGGTGTGAGGCTCGCGACTTAGCGCTATACACAAAGATATGCTATTTAAAGTTGTGCTATGATCATCATCCACAAGGCCCTGCTTTTCAACAAAAGCCTTGATCATTTGCATCTTAACATGCCACATTGCTAATTCATGCCATATAACTGATTTCTATCAATATATGACCTCTAAGCTCATACATCTCAGAGAAGGGTGTTAAGCAAGAGAATAAATTCTCCGCCACCAAACAGATACATATTTAACAGAATTCAATCAATACAGAACAAAGTACAATGTCAGACATAACCCATTTACAATTCGTTCTGGGTCTGAACGAAACCGGAGGCACCTTATTCCTCATCCTATATGTCCAATACAGGAGAGAGGTCCTCGCATATCCAATCGATCTCTAAGTACGTCTGGCCGATCACCACTTATTACCTCATCTTGGGTGTACAGCCCAATCAAGACATCAGTAATCATCCAAATGATGTGAAGATCTCCGGTCTTCAACTGCCGTCTTCATCATCGACTTTCAATCGTCGTATTAATTATTCAGAACGGGTTAAATCCGGTCTTTTTGAATAATTCGCATATCTTATAATCAAGTGCTATAAAAACACATCATACGCCTCATTCCAATCCAGAATATTCTTTTATTCAAATATTCATTTCTTTGGGGAAAGGCTCCCACTAATTATATCAAGATAAATTCTTTTAAATTCTTTAATCTTCCTTTGGAAATCATTTCAGAAGATTTTATAATATATCTTCACAGCTTAAACTAAATTAAGGTTTATCAACTAGTCGGGATTAACGAACCTTATCGAATTAATCGTTTATTTTATTATCCCAATCCAAACCTATTCATCCCATGGAGCAAAACTGGTAGTACTCCATATCTAACACTCATTGTGTTATTGGTAAATTCAATTACCGCTTAATGTTTAAATCTAATCAAAGATTTGACTATCGCATGGAATAAAACTGGTGATATTCATTCTCGCACATTTCTTGAACTCAGTAAATTTAACTACCTTATTCACATTTCAGTCCAATCAAGTATTCGTTAAAACTTCACTTAGTTTTAATCTCAAAAATCTTAGTTAAAAGATTTACAAATTCCCATTCCATGACATGAGATGCACGAGATAAATTGTGCATTTCAACACAGGTCAGACGTCTGACCTAACATGCACAGACGTCTGATCTTACAGGGAAATAATTTCCCAAGAGCTTGAATAGACGTATGACCAATCATTATCAGACATCTGAGCTGAAGCCTAGGCAAATGTTTGCCTTATTTAAAAGATTATAAATTCCAAATAATAAATTCACCGTTAATTGGGTTTTAGAATTAATGTCATTCAAAACATCGTTCACAATGAACATAAAATCAACGAGAACTTCATTAATCTTAATTAAAAGATTTGTCATTTTCTCAATTAGGTTTAAGAACAGTGTTATTGAAGACACCATTCATGATAAACCCAAAATCCAATTTGATATCAAATACAAGTTCCTGAATAGAAATTATATCGACTTATATTCAATATCAAATTTAGAAACTAACGGATATCGTATTGGGAATAACGGTATCTAAATCTTCCAAATTCCTCAACAATATCTGTATAGTCATGGAATCCAATACCGAAATATTCCGAAGATTATTTCCATTCAAATCCTTTCCAATTCATACATTGGAAAAATTCTGGTTATATCAAAACCATGTCAATTCTTTATTCTAGTTGTTAACCATTTCATTCAGATAAAAATATATTTTATCTTTTCAAACTTGGAGTATTTCACCCAAAATTATTTTGATTTTTTCGTGTTCATCTAAAATCGGACATCAAAATCGTATTTTCATTCTTCTCTCAATATTATATCAAAATATTCTAAATCGGAATTTGACTCAATCAATTATCATGTATTTTATTTATATGTATTCCATACATCGCATGTATTCAAAAATAGTGATAAACAACTATCAAGCATCCAATTCACATCCAGAGTGTAGTCTACAACTATATAAGCATTAAGTAGTTAAATAACGCTTACTACGGTCCATCAATCAATCAATCGACATACAACTAAACACAAGGGAGATGTGTGAAGTTATTATCATCCAAAGACCCGTGTGGGGTTTTCAATCAACATCCAATGATTATTATTTACATACTTGGGCGGTGTGCAAAATTATCGTCCCAATACCCGTGTGGGGGTTATATCACAATATATGTGAACTCATCCAATATTTTCACAGTTTAATATAATGGTAACTGTAAAATTGTAAACATCCATTAGTCATCAACCAAATATTGCAATTCCAGGAAATCAATACATATTTTGGTTACAACCATAACAACTGTAAGCATAGTTTGAGTGAGAGAGTTCTCACCTTTGGTTTCCACTCCGATATTCTATAATTGATGATTTTATTAAACGACTTCGTAAGAATCAGGCTGTTGAAATCTGTGAATTAGAGAAACTGACAAGCTATAAACGAAGTCAAAATGGGCCGAAACTCGGCCGAGAAAGAGCCTAGATGAACCTAAACTGTTGACCGTGGTCTCCACTGGTCAACAATAGTTTTTAGCCAACAGACGTTTGTCACCCCCAGGACAGACGTCTGACCTGCTACTGAGTAGTTTTTTTATTTTTCCCGAGAGGTTGGACAGACGTCTGACCCATTTTGGTCGGATGCCCGAGCTGAACCAATTGAAATTTTTGATTGCCATTGAATGTGCAACCGGCGCCGGACGAGCCCGGATCAATGGAGATGGTTTATGATGATTCCTAAGTGCCAATGAGGCACCTAAGGCTCGCCAAAACCACTCATGAACACATGCACAAACATATATACCTAAGATTGCAATGATTACGATTATGACTTCAAAACGACTAAATTCTTTAACCAAAGCAATCAATTGCGATATACTTAGAACTTGCCGGTGTGACAACGGAACTTCACAAAACCACTTAAACAACATTTAGCATATGCATTTGATCGTGGGGACTATACTAATCATATTTTCCAACCCAACGAACATGAATACTTGAAACCGACTAAGTTTCATTAACCTACTTAATTCACTAGCATATGCAAACTCAAATGATCATTGAATTACACTTTTACAAGCATTTGACTTGTGGCATAGACACTTAGAACTCTCACCTTTGCTTGCTAGAAGCAATGAATCGATCCAATGACAAGCTAGAACAACCTCTCTTCGATAAAAACACTAGAATCGACAACCTGTAATCCCATGAACACATTTTCTAAGAATTAGGTCATAGGAAATCTCAAAAATCAAATAGGATTTGAGTTGGAGAAGATGGAGATGGAGAAGCTTACTCATGTTGTCTCTTTGATTTTCCCTTTGATTTGGGCTTGAATTTGCTAAACCTAGCTTTGGAATTTTAATTTCCCATCTTTTTCCCCCAATTTCTATTTTTGATAAAGTGAAGAATGAATGAAGATGATGAGGCTAATTTGGGAGTTATATGGAGTAGGCTAGGTTGGCTCAACCAAGACCCAATCCAAGTGCCAAAACACTGAAGCTCTGAATATATCGAAGTTTATACTTTTCGAACACCTAAACGGCATTTTAAACTCAGAGGAAGTGGTTTCGAGTCCAAATTCATCCATCTGCAAAAAGTGATATTTTGGTCTTATATCCAGTGAAAAAGACCAAAATTTCTCCAACTCCAAAGGTGTCGATGCTTATAGTTTTGGAACTCCTAAACAACATTTTGGACCCAATGGAAGTGGTTTCGAGTCCAGATTCATTCATATGTAAAAAGTGAGTTTTCCATAGGCTATGTATAATATTATATATATATATAAATAAATTCCATAGCTACTATTCTAAATTTTAATTTAGACATAACTTACAATTTATAAAGAAAAATCTAATTTCATTTACTTATTCGAAAATCATGATTCAAAATATTCCAATGCTTCTTGTTTTATCAAATTCTGGTTTATATTGAATTCTATATATTCATTCCAAGTTTAAAATCAAATTTTCAAACTACCGTGCCATTCAAGCTCCATTTATAGTTAATATAAATTTATAAGTTCTAACTTCGATTTAACTAACTGTTGAATCATTTATTCTCAAAATAATTCATCTAAAATATTTAATTTCTATCAAAATCAATTAAAAATAACTCTTAAATTGGTTTCAAAATTCCGGGTTGTTACAATGAGTTTGTAGCGAGATGTATGACTTGTCAAAGAGTAAAGGCAGAGAAAAAGAAGCTTGGTGGAATGCTCCAACCTTTGGATGTACCATTTTGAAAATAAGAGTGCGTATCTATGGATTTCTTTAATGGTTTGCCTTGGTCGAGGAAAGGAAACATTAGTATTTTGGTTACCGTAGACCGAATGATGAAGAGCACTCATTTCATCCAAGTTTTGAGTGAGACAACAACTACGTGGTTAGCTTTCTACGTATGTACGAGGTATATTCTGACCCCATGGTGTCCTGTGAGTATTATGAGCGATGGAGACTCGATTTTCGCTAGTTTTTTTAGAGGAGTATGTAGGAGGCTTTAGGGACATAGCTCAATTTGAGCACTGCTTAACACCCTCAGACCGGCGGGCAGACTGAGAGGATGAACATGATTCTGGAGGATCTACCGAGACTGTGTATCTTCGATTTCGGAGGGACTTGGGAGGATCATTTACCCCTTGTGGAGTTTGCTTATAATAATAGTTTCTAGACAAGTGTTGGTCGACACCCTATGAGGATTTGTATGAACAACCTCGTAGATCTCCCTCACGTTGGTGGAAGTTGACAAATAAACTACTACTTAGGTTGGATATGATTAGAGAGACCTCTTGTAAGATTGACTGGATTAGGAGGAGATGGAGGCGGCTCAAGATTGAAAGAAATCTTATGCAGATAAAAGGAATATAGACCTAGAGTTTGCTGTTGGAGACTTGCTTTTCTTCAAGGTATCCCCTCTAAGGAATGTTTTAAGATTTGGGTCCATAGGAAAGTTAGCACCAAGGTTCATTGGGTTGCTTCTGATTGCTTTGAGAGTGGGGAAGATGGCATATAGGGTTCAACTACCTGAGATACTATCTGGAATTCACGATGCATTTCATATTTCTCACTTGCAACGGTGCTTACATGACTCAACAACAGTAGTAGAGCCAGCATGTTAAAGGATGTGGAGATTGAGTGGGAGGCATTAATTTGACGAGCACCTACATGGATTTTAGACTATGAGACCAAGAAGCTTGGAAAAAAAGAAGGTGTAGCTTGTAAAGTTTCTATAGGGAGATGATTCCAGTGAAGCCACTTGGGAACCAAAGGATAAGATGTGTGTTTCTTACCCATATCTTTTTAACGATACACTTTAATCTATTCCATTGTTAGTTTTTGAATAGATTCTACCTTTCCATTCCTTTGAATTAATAATCATAGGAGAAGCCATGGATGGTAGGATAGGGTTGAAACATGTTATTAGAACATGTTATGTTTGATTGATGCAAATAGATGCAAGTGGTTGCAAGTGGATGCATATACACACACTGGGCGCTACTGAGGATCGACTGAAAGGAAACTTACATATGCATATGGATATGTTCTCATTTTATATATTTCTATGGTTGTAATACACGGATGTTATCATATGGTTATTGCATATGAGTGATGGTTGAAGCACACATATAGAACTATCTGTTAACATTAGATTTTTTTCATACTTTTGGATGCATTGCATGAATATAATTGCACAAAAATGAGGTCAACTGAATCAGTAGACTGCCTAATCTTTTGCGTTAGTAAGGATCATATACAATACACTATTGCCTAAGTACATGAATTGCATTAGAAAAGTAAAGGATGATGATTGCTAATGGATGATATTATAGTAGATGGTTGTAGATATTTTTGTGTTAACACTTATCTTACTCTTCTACCTTAGAAATTTCTAGGATGAAATCCTTCAAGGACGGGATGATGTTGTTAAAACCTGCACTTTTGGACTTGATTTTGATCATGACAACTAAATATTGACGATATTGTTCGCTAACAACTTTCATAGGAAAAAAGGAGAAAATATAAAGACTTGAAGATTCGACAAGACAATATGATAATATATTTAGTAAGAAATTGAGTCAATGTTTAGACGATAAATTATGTTAAAATCTCTTCTTATGTGTGTGTATATATATATATATTATAAATTTTATTTTCTATAAAAACTGAATGGACATATGTTGGATATGTGCATTAGACGTCTAAACTGAAAATTCAGATGTTTGAATGCTAGGTATTCAATAATTCGACAATGAAATTCATACGTCTGAATTCTCAGATCAGACGTCTGAATAGTCTATTTTATGCATATGTGTATTCATTTTGAAATTATAACCATTATTCAGAAGGCTAAATTGAAAGGTTGCGACTTTTAAAGAATTATAACTCTTTAATTCAAGTTATGATTATACCTTTTAATCAACTTTTTCACGAATAAATGCAACCTTTTATTTATTACAAATACACTTTAGAAACATTTGTTTCAATCGCCAATTCTTTCTGTGCTTTCTTGAATTATCTAATTTCTTATTATAAACTATTTTTGTTCAAATTCACTTGTGCACTCAAATATTTAATACTATGTGATTATAAATCATATTCCTTTCTATTCTTAACTTCCTTTCAAATATATACAAAGGAGAAGATTATAGAAAGAATGTACTCAAATTGTGACTTATTATTGTTATTCAGAACACATACTCAGTCAAAACAAATTGTTGTATCTATTGAAGTCATTTTTTGTTGCTCAAGCAAGAAGTCCTCTTTGGCTGCTGAGGTGAAATCCTATTTTATTAGTCGTTTTTTGTTCCTCCAGGTTAATTGAGGACGTTGATTAGTGACATTCTAGAAGGAGTCTGGGACTGGACGTAGGACGGTGCTCCGAACCAGTATAAAAATCCCAGGTGTCATTCACTGCATTTACTCTGTTTGTCTATGATATTAGTTTATATAGTTTTCTCATTAGATTTTTACTTGCATAATTGTATCAAGTAAAATATGTCACACTATCAAGACTTCCGCTTATACACTCAGTTCCATATTACTCGACCCTACTCTTGTAGTCCTTTTCATTCGGTACCAGAGCAGGACATCTTACAACCATAAAACAATTATTTAATAATTTGATAATATGGATAATAACACTAACACTAGCACTAACACAAGCTTCACAAAAGGTTAATATACTACACGACCTCATTTTTTAATGGGATTAACTATAATTACTGGGATACATAGATGAAAATTTATATGCAAGCTAATGGATTTGAAACTTGGAATATCACTAAAAAGCTGTACATTATTCCCACTATAAACTATTCTAAGTGGTCAAATTCATAGAAAACTTATGCTACTTCAAATGCTAAAGCTATGAATATGTTTCATTGTGCTTTGGATAGAAATGAGTTTAATTGTATATGTATGTGCAATACTGCATATGATATATTGCGTATGCTCAAGGTAACTGACGAAGGAACTAAGAATGTAAAGCAAAGAAATAGAGTCAATTTCAGAATTTTAGAATGAATGAAAATGAATCTATTAATGATATGTACTCTAGATTTTAAGACATCTGTCATTTATTATTGGATTTAGGACAAAAATACTCTAATTTTGATATAGTCCCAAAAACCCTAAACTCTTTAATGAAAGATTGGGAAAGAAAGTTCATGGCAATTGAAGAAGCTAATGATATTTTTGTCATGAAATCAGGAGAGCTAATAGGAAATCTAATGTCATATGAAGTAAACTTACACGCAAAAGAGTTCATGCATAGGACAAAAAGAACTTAGCTTTCCATGCAGAAATGAATGGATCAGATTCAGATGAAGAAGACCTACCTTTTATCATGAAAAACTTTAGAAAGTTTCTAAAATATAAGAAAGGAATCAGAAACAATTGAAGGAAAAATATCAACAACAACAAAGCCTCCACATCAGCAATTGAATGCTTCGGTTGTCATAAGAAAGGATTTTTTCAAAAAGATTGTCCAGATCAGAAGGAGTATCGCAACAAAAATAAAAAGGAGAAATCCAAAAGACGAGCTTTCTCAGTAACATGGGATGACTCGGATTCTTTATCTTCTAAAAATGATGGTGAAAGTGATAACGAACTAGCTAACGTGTGCTTCATGGCTAAAGAAAACGAGGTTAGTGATTTTACTTTTGAAGATATGGTAGAAATAAATATGGCGTTATTAGAATCTAGAAATAATTTCAAAAGAAAATATAAACAAGCTAATGAGGATCGGAAAAAGGAAGAATTTGAAAGAGATATGCTGAAAAGGAGCTATTGTAAGAAAAAATTAGAAAACTTCAAGAATCTCTTTCTGATGCGAATTCTCAACTTTCCTTATTGAGTCAAGAAATTAAAACTCAGAAAAAAGAATAATCTTCTTATTTATGAGAATCATGAGTTGAAAACTAAGATTAAAATAGTAGAATTAGATAATTCTTGTCTCATGATTAAATTGGATGGAATCACTAAGAATGTCGCAAATTTTAATAAAGGAAGAGAGAATTTGTCTAGAATTATGAAAAATTCTCAACTTATATCCAACAAAAAGGGACTAGGATATAAATCAAAGGGTGATATTTCAAAGAAATCAAATAAAAAGAAATCTAACAAGATTAAACCTAGCAATTCATCAATATCTCCCAAAAAGAAAAAGGTTTTTAAAACTATTAATATATGGGTTCCTAAAATGAATAATTATTTGATTAGGAATAAATATATAAAACCATTCTTAGAAATTGTACATAATAATAAGGATTACATTTATAAAAGGGATATTTGACCCTCTTAGGTTTGGTTTCCTAATACCTAACTTTTAGGACCATAACGGAGGAAGTGGGTACCAGCATCACACATATTTTTTGCTGGTCCCACTTAAGAAAAGAGGAAAGTGGATTTTAGACAATGGTTGCTCAAAACATATGATAGGAGACAAAGAGATGCTAACAAAAAATATCTACTCAAAAGGAGGAACTGTCACATTTGATGATGATTCCAAAGGCTATATCATCGAAAAAGGCGATGTGAGTAATTACATTACATCTAATTTATCTCTGATTACTGATGTTATGTTTGTCAAAAATATTAAACATAATTTTCTTAGTATTAGCCAATTATGTGATAAAGGTTTTAAATTGTCATTTTCAGAAAATAAATGTAGTATTTTTTTATAAGAATCAAAATTAAATTTTTGAAAGAAATAGGGATAAAAATATTAATATTCTGAATATGAAATAAAATAATAATATGAATATATGTCTATTAGCCTAAGAAACTAATCCTTGGTTACGGCACAAAAGATTCTATCATGTCAATTTTAAAATGATGCATAAAATTTTGAAAACGAATTAGTAAAAGCTTTACCCAAAATGAAATTTAAAGTAGATAATCTATGTGACGCATGCCAATTAGGAAAATTAACAAAATCTTCTTTTAAGTCTAAAATGATTATTTTAACATTACAACTATTAGAATTACTACATGTGGATTTATTCCGAACGACTTAAGTTCAGTCTATAAATCATAATATATATGTATTTGTAATTATTGATGACTTTTCAAGATTTGCTTGGGCGATTTTTATGAAAAATAAAAGTGATACTTTTGAACATTTTAAAACATTTATTAAACGAATTCAAAATTTTAAAAGGTTTTAAGGTTAAAAGCATTCAAAGTCTTGCTCATATTTGGTAAACACAAGAATCAACCGTTAGTTTCAGAAAATCAGATGTTTGAATATTCCTGGTGATCAAAATATTTCACCCAGGATTCAGACGTCTGAATCCTCAAAACAGATGTCTAAAAACTAGGCAAAACTCTTGGGTTCCTGTTTCATAAGATTCAGTCATTTGAATCTGAAATTCATACTTTTGAACTAAAGCATATTTTGGGTTTCAAGACCCGACCCATTTCAAACCGAAGCACATTAAAAACACCAAAACTTTATTTTCTTCATATCATAAGCCTAAATTCGAAATTATCTACCAGATTAACAAATCCAAAACTTCAAAATTTTCAAAAATTCGAAGTTCTTCAATCAAAATACCTCCTAAAACAAATAAACAAAACACTATCCCCGATCCTGATGTTGAGCAAGTAAGACATTGGGTTCACAATGAGACATCGGTTTAACGATATAAGCCATGAAGAATTCGAAGATATATTATGGATATTTCATCAAATTCTTAGAGTTCGTGGGATACTAGATTCAACAGATAGCAAGGTCAACATATTTTGAATCGTTAATTAGTTTTGATGATAATAACAAGCAACTAATCATATACTAATCAGTTGTTTTTAGCAAATTTGAATTTGGATTTTGAGAACACGGAAGATAGAAACAATATTATATGGTCTAAAGTTTGTGGAGTTTCAATGTTTATTACCATTGCACATCTTGGAAAAATATTGAACTGTGCATTTTCCAGTATTATCGTAGACGATGTTGAAGTTAATATGAATGAGAGGGATATATCTCATAGGTTTTTATCAGATGATTCGATATATATTTCAAAGTTGAAATCATGTTCTTTAAGAAATCAACTCGCATTTTACATCACATGTTTATTTGTTCACTTTAACCAAGAATTGGAAGCTATGAAAAGGTGTACAAGATGGATTTCCAAGCATTATATTCAATCTATAAGAATGTTTAGGTCAATTGAGCAAAAATAATATTGGATAAGTTCTTGCATATCACATATAAGAGGAAGTATAAGGCCATTCATTATGGATATTATATAATGTGCATATTACTTAACTCTCAAATTAAGCTTACCGAATCTACTGCATCATCGATTGGATAAACTGGGGCTAAAACATTAACTTTAATGGAAATCCCCATACGATCGTCTCTTAAAATCACTTCTTTTGAGCAATGGAAACAAAATGTTGGAAATAAAAGTGCCCAACCTTTGGAGCCTTTGACATCTAAGAAACCATCTTCTTCATTGACTATTGACGATGAAGATGTAATTCAAGTAGTAACTCCAGAAGAAAATCCGAATAAGGCCTTATCCATTGTCTCTAACCTGCTAAAATTGCATAAACAAATGAATAAATTTCAGGACAAGATGGAACGTCGCTTTAACGCAGTCAAGGGTTTCCTTTCCAAGATCTGGGCAAAACTTGCTAGCACCACATCGAGTTCTTCCCAAGTTCATGGCCACATCATCTTTGATTGATCAACCAAAGAAGAAGAAGTTAAAGATGACAATGACAAGGATGATTATGATGATGAAGAAGGGATTTACGATGACAATGAAGGTGACCAGTGTTTGTGGTTAACTTTTTAAGTTCAAATCTTTTGGTATTGTAATAATAATTTCCTTTAAAACAATATGTCCTTAGTCTTTGTGCTTGCTACTTGATCGGTAATGTTTGGTTTGTTGATGCTATAGTACAATGGTATGTATAGTAACGTTTGTTATGATGATGCTATGATATCTTATGCATCAATTATAGTCATCACGTTGTGTAGTTCCATTATTCTAGGATGTTGTATATCATAATATTATTTTATGTTGTATATATGCTTGGTATGTTGAAATAGCACAAACAAATCTACTCTATGCCATGTTTGTGTTGATATTGAACACATGGTGCACTTCATCATGATATTTATCATTTACAAAATTTATATTATCGCAAATATAATATGATATTAATGCTTGTTGATTACACTATGTCATGATCTTGTCGATATTAAACCCATGATGTATGTCATCATGTTACTTATCATTTTCTAATTGTTATGTATTTACAAGTCAGGGAATTATAACAAGCATATATAGCTATTCATGTATATTAATTGTTATATACTTCGTGAAATGTACATTTGTTTGTTTCCCAATAGTTGTTACTCCTTTTTGTCGATGACAAAGGGAGATATATATATATTTATATTTATATCATATAAACAAGGGGAGCAATATATAGAGAGGAAGCACAAGTAAATTTATATACTTTTTTATTTCATGAGCATATATATACATATATATATATATGTATGTATGTATATATGTGTATATATATATGTATATATATATATATATATATATGTGTGTGTGTGTGTGTTTGTGTGTGTATATAAGGGCATATATAGTTGTTATCATCAAAAAGGGGAGATTGTTAAAACCTCCACTTTTGGTCTTTATTTTGATCACGACAACTATATATCAATGATATTGTTCGCTAACATCTTTTATAGGAAAAAAGGAGAAAGAATACAATCTAATGACTTGAAGATTCGACAAGGCGGTAGGATAATATATTTAGCAAGAAATCAGTCATTTTTCTTACGGTAATTATGATAAAATCTCCCCATACGTGTATATATATATAATAAATTTTATTTTCTATAAAAACTGAATGGAAATATGCTAGATATGTGCATCAAACATTTGATTTGAAAAATTCAGATGTCTAAATGCTAGGTACTCAATAATTCAACATTGAATATTCAACCGTCTGAATTCTCAGATCAGATGCCTGAATAGTCTGTTTTATGCATATGTCTATTCATTTTAAAATTATAGTCATTATTCAGAAGGCTGAATCGAAAGGCTGCGACCTTTTAAAGAGTCATAACTCTTTAATTCCAGAGTTACAATTATACCTTTTAATCAAACCTTTTCACGAATAATTGCAACCATTTATTTATTATAAATACACTTTAGAATCATTTATTTCAATCACCAATTCTTTCTGAGCTTTGTTGAACAACCTAATCTTTGATTCTAAACTATTTTCTATTTTAATTGATTTGTGCTCTAAAATATTAAATACTACGTGATTGTAAATCACATTCCTTTCTATTCTTCACTTGCTTTCAAATATATATATATATATATATATACAAAGGAGAAGATTATAGGAAGGATGTACTTGAACTGTGACTTATCAGTGTTATTCAGAACACACCTTAGTCAAAACAAATTGTTGTATTTGTTGAAGTCCTGTTCTACTACTTAGGCGAAATCATGTTCTACTGCTCAGGCAAGAAGTCCTCTTCGGCAGCTAAGTCAAAACAAATTATAATACCATTCCTTCGGGTAAGGGTGTTGATTAGTGCAATTCCAGAAGGAGTCTAGGACTGGACGTAGGACGGTGCTCAGAACTAGTATAAAAATTCCTGGTGCCATTTACTATTGTTTACTACATTTACTCTGCTTCTCTGTGATAATAGTTTATATATTTTTCTCATTTACTTACTTGCATAACTATATCAAGTAAAATATATCACACTATCAAGACTTATGCTTATACACTCAGTTCCATATTACTCGATCCTACTCTTGTAGTCCTTTACAAATGTAACAACCCAAATTTTAGTATACATTGGTTTATTGGCAAATGAATAAATTAAATGATAAGTTGTAAAATTGTCAGAGTATGACAACGAGAATTGCACAATTAGGTCCGTTATTATTTTCTGATTTAGATGCATATACGGTTTGCGTAAAACAGACTTTAAACGAAGGAGTTATGGAAATTCAAGTTTTGAAATTCAAATCAAAGAATATATATGCAATCGTTGCATGGGACGACCTAACAAGAACCGGGTCGACCCATGTTGTAAGTGGATCAACCAATGTGTCGACCTAGTTGGGGCTTGGGTCGACCCATGTTGTGCCTTGTACGTTTTTGTGCTAGGCACGTAATCGAAAGATGGATGAGATTTCATCACCGATTTTTGGGCTGACTTGTCTTATTTTGATTGGCTGACATGGCTATTTCGGATTGATCCAAGAATATGGTTGGTTCAGATTTAAAACCCAAATCTAACGGCTGAGGGTTTGTTGCTCCACCCATAATAAACCTCCAACCCCTTCCATTTTCTTCACAACACATCTCTTCCACGCCTAGGCTAGTCTCCTTTTTGAGAGATAGGGGATTAAGATTAAAATGAAAACATTTCCTATTTTATTTTCTTCTGGAAGTTCTGCGGTGCCATGAGGGAAGCATTTCTGTTGAATTTTATGATTACCAAATTTTTGGTTATGTTTAGGTCAATAGGAATTACAATAGCTGAAGCTGTAGTTTTATTCACATTTCTTTTACTTAAGGTGTGTTTATAGTTTTTGTTTATTCCTGTTTTTTGTAATTTCTTTCTAAGCAGTTTCTGTAAAATTTCTTCCTTTTCTTACTATTTTTGTTTGATTAATATTCAAATTAATTTCAGTTATATTCTCAAACCTTTTTCCCCTTCTTTGTCGAATTTTTTTACAGTTTATTGTGGTTATGCCTAAATGGCATATGCGTATGACTGATTTTGGCATAAATTTACATGCCTAATTGCCTACGACTGATTATAATTCTTTTATTCTATGCACATTGGGAAACCTGATTAATTGGAATAACTGAAAGGAAAGAATTGATATTTTAGGGATAATTTCACATGGAATGTAAATTGTGATAAAAAGTGAACATGGGACTTATGATTGGCAAACTTAATTAAGTTTGTAAAATGGCTATGGTACTGGTTATGATAGAACAAAAATTATAACATATATTTGGATAAATATGATAAATTGAGGAATCATAACAAACGAACATCGTTTATTTGTAAATATAAATATAACATGAAACTGAATAAGGACAATTAGGCAAAATATGAAATATTGACTTAAATGCTATTACGTTAAAAGACTAAAATTCTATGATAGTTTTATATTGGCCTTGGGACGAGGCAGTACTATGGTTCCATGGTAGCCTTGTGATTAGGTAATTTTATAGTGGTCTTAGGATTAGATAATTCTACAGTGGTCTTGTGATTAGACAAATCTATGGTGGCCTTGTGGTTAGGCAATTCATGGTAGCCTTGTGATTAGGCAATTCTGTGGTTCAATGGTGGCCTTGTGATTAGGAAATTCTATGGTTATAGTTTCTATGGTAAATGAATGAGCGGTTAGGCTTACTTAAAAGTTAATTTAAAAATGACATTAAGTTATAAGTCGAAATTCTATGGTTAATCGATGGCAATGGTTTCTATGATTTCTATGTGGGTCTAAATCAAAAGGGGCTTTGGCCAATATTATATGTTTATGGGGATCTATACTAGACAACACACCCTTTAATCACATATGATCTCACACTAGGAGGCAAAGGCATGCACCATGTTGTGCTAGGTAGTAAGTTTGTCCAAATAGAGGTGTGTACGAGTGCGTTCTGGCGGTTCAATGTGCATGCATTGACCCAACTATGGAAAATAAAGCAATGTGACACCTGGGACTAATACAATGTCTTATGCTAGTGGGTCGGGACTGATATGGCCAAGGCTCATAGTAGACATAGGTTATTACTCTATGGTTTAATAACAGTCGATCAACGGGTAGTATTAGATTAAAATTTCCTAATTATATTGTATTCTAAAATTTGTAGTGTTAACACCAAAATTTGTATCGGCCAAATTTAAAGAAGCAAAGGCTCCAAAGCAAGAGGAGTAGAAGAGTTTTAGGCAGCAAAACTGGAACTATGTAAAAAAAACCTTGGGAGAGGTTAAGGCAATACCAAGAGCCAGGTCCGAAAGCTGTGGAATCGATACCAGATGGTATAAAAGGAAAAACCCTAGGAACAACTATGTCTACACCAAGAGCAGTGAGCAGAAAGATGATACTGACAGCAAAGAGTTTCAGGGTGCAACCGAGCATCAACATCTAGCATCATTAGAGAGACGATACCAAGATAATAATAGCATCAAACAAGATGCCTGAGAGTGTCAAGACCAATAACAAAGCACAAGAGTATCGGTCTGACGCCGATAGCAGAAGATTAGAAGCAGCAGTAATGACACTAAAGTAGGGGGAAAAGGAAGGAGCAGGGCATGGTGTCGGCATATAGTGGACTACTAGCCTGGTGACGACATCGAAACAAGATCCAGTACCGAGTAAAACAAGAAGGTCGACACCGAATACCTAATATGGGAACACGAAGCCGAAACCAGACTCATTAGAGGAAGTAAAGGGCCAAAAACAAGCAGAACAGAGCAAAAGAAGAGCTATCGATACCCACACTTTCGATATCGATACTAACAAGCAAAAGTAGCACATATTAACACCAATAATAAAGGTGGAAGCCAAATACATAGAATAATGGAGGCAACTAAACAGGCATCAAATGTACGTTCGACAAGTTTCCATTGTGCGATATCGAAAGCTGGAGACAAGAGAGAGAAAATAATAAAACCAACATTGAATGAACGTACAAAGCTTCAGCACCAAAACCAACAAGTACAGAAGCGAATCGAAGCCAATGGTCTTGAAGCTGAGAGCCACCAAGGGAATATGATTTCAAAGGTTGAAGTAGAACCGGGCGTTTTACTCGAATGCTTCCGAAGGAGGCTAAAATTGCCTATAAATAAGACCCCAGGAATCTTATTGGGGGACTTTTCTTCATTCCATAATCTTGCTCTCATTTCTAAGAGAGCTAACCGTAATTTGTAAATCAATTTGGGAATTTCTTATTTGACCTCCTCCATAAATAAAATCATCAAAGACCTTAAAGTGGACGTAGGTTCAATCTGAAACGAACCACTATAAATTGTTGTGTTCTTATTATTCTCACATATTATACTATACATTACTATGCTTCTGACTTTGTTCTACTATGCTTCTGAATGACCAAAATAACCCTTCCTACACCATTTAGCTTTCCATTTTCTACGAGCTTACGAAACCCTTATCCCAAAGTAACTGTTGGTCCTTAAGTCTCGTAAGTGTGATACTCACCTCTTGAAGGAAGAATAAATAATCTTCGGGCTTAAGACCCTAATATCTAGGGAATAGTGCACTAACTCAAGCTTTTAGGAACTAAGCAATCCCTTAGTACCCTTAGGCCCATATTCTTATTCCCTTATTCCGGTGTTGACGAAAAATTTCGTTAACATTTTAGCGCTAGAAAGAGGGCTTGAACCTCCTATCCTTTGGATAACCTACCACATCCCTAGTTATTCCGTCCCAGGATTGGACCAAACTTTGAAGAAGCAAGACTATGGATACAGAACCTCTACAAGAAGTTCCTGGATATCGAATGACCACTTCAAACATCATTGATCTAAGCTATCTGAATAGTATAAACTTGAACCTTCATCCCTTTTCCTATCTTCGGTGCTTATTTTAAGCCTTCCATACTTATCTTGAAACTCCATCATTACTTTCCCCTTCTATCATAAAACCTTCGCCCTTATTTCTCTTTCTCTCATAAAAAGAGACTCCCGATACCCATTAAAGATGGTCAATCCAAGGAGGAATCACAAACAAGATTTTAGCGCGTCTTCCACCTTAGAGGATGGTATACTTCCGGATTTCAACTTACCAAATTTGCAAACCGAGGAACCTTTAAGCTTAATGAAAGAAGCGAATGATGAATTTGAAATATTGCACCTAGCTTCACGGATTGATACCGTTATAAGGTTTATTGAAGAAAACATGATTGAAGGACCCCTTGAAGAAGAACCCTATAAAGTGGAATTAAGAGCGGTGGAACCTCGAGAGCTTAATATCCAGACTAGGACCATACCAAGTCCTCAGGATAGTCTAATTTTGCAAGTAAGCAATCAAGCATTAAGGGAATTGGTCCATTCGGAAGAAAGCAAAAGCCTAGCGTCGTTAGAAAATAAAGGTTTACAAGGATTTTCCTTCTTTGGTGAAATAATGTTTGCCAAAGTCTCCTCTGATACGAAAATACCACAACTGCTATATGATGGAACTGCGGATCCTGAAGAACATATTTCCATCTTCAAAAGTTACATGGATTTGTTTAACATTCCCGAGGCATTTCGATGCAAGATTTTGCTGAAAACTCTTCGTAAGGAAGCAAACAAATGGTGTAGACATTATCATCGCCTAGTCATCACAACTTGGAAACAATCATCTACTGCGTTTATCATACAATTCCATGTGTGGAAGACCCGACAATCAACATTTATGATATAGCCACTATTAAATAGGGATCAGAAGAGTCACTCGACCATTATATGAAAGGATTCATATGGAGTCGCTCAAAATAAAAGGAGCAACATATAGGGAAAAGCTAATAGCTGTGTATTAAGGGTTACTTGCATCAACGCCTTTCTGGAAGGAGCTTTTCCTTAACGAATGTGAAAGCTTGAATGATTTTTATTCTAGAGCTAATAAATTCATTCACATGGAAGAAGGTCTAAACACAAAGAAAAACTTGTAGCAAGGTTAGGAGGAAGAAGTGTTTGGTTCCAATCCTTTTGCAGAAGGAGCTTCAGAGTCATATAAAAGAAAGATTATTGTTCCTATTATATGACAAAAGGACATCAAACCAGTCAGTGTCACGATTTGATAAAGAAGATCCAAACCAAAAAGTAAAACGAGCCTATTCAAAAGGGTTGTAAGAAGATTGGCAGGAGAAATGGTCGAAAACACTCCAGCAAAGGATAAGGACAAAATAATAAGTTTTTTGATTCAAATACTTGCATTGATTACTCGTTTCATTTTGTATCTTGCTTATAATCGAACAAATATTATTGTAAATTCGAGTGTTATTACAGGTAAAAACCAAAACCTGTCTAAGTTGATGAATACAACTGAAGCTCGGAAGGAATAACTTAAAGAAAACAACACATGAATGAAGCATGACAAAGTTATTAGTCAACAACAAGCTTCAATGGAAGTTTCCTAAAGAGATATGCAAAAAAGAAGCAAGTAAATGCCAATTATTATTCGGATCAAATGAAATTGTCTGAAACTTTTATTCCTTTCATCTTTAAATTTCATAAGATATCTTGGTCAAACATGTTGTGCTGACATATTTAAATACTTCTATATAAAGGTGTGGAGCATACCCTTGAATAAAGCCTTTGAGAGAAAAGGTGAACCAATAAAGCCTTTAGAAGAAAAGGCACAACAAGAAAAGCTTTCGAGAAGTGAAGCAACATCAAATAAAGCTTCCAGAGAAAGAAGCCACATCAATCAAAACCTACGAGAAGAGGAGCGGCAAACAAAACTTCCCAGAAGAGGGGTAGCAAATAAAGCTTCCAAGAAGAGAAGCAACATCTCCTATAATGGAGCGCCTCTCAAGTAGGTCTAGAATATTTGCATCTCCAGCAATGGAGTGCCCATCAACTAGGGCTAAATACTTGCATCTCTAGCAGCGGAGTGCCAATCAAGTAGGGCTAAATACTTGCATCTCCAGCAAGTGGAGTTGCACCTAAGTGGGGCAAGTTATGCAGGTGTCTACCCATAAAGGGATCAATGTCACTTTCTTAGAGAGCATTCATTCATTTACATAACCTGTGCGTTAGGAATCAGGCTAGACGTTAGATATCCAATGACTGAATAATCAAACCGAACTTCTTGCTAAACGGTTGATAGCCAGATGACCTAACGAAACTTCTCGCTGAACGATTGTGAATTCAGATAACCAAACAGAACTTCCTACTGAACAACCGAATAACTGAAAATTTAGGAAATTGAATGGAACTTACCAACTGAAGGGTCAAATGGTTTGAAAACTGAACGTTACTACTGCTGAATGAATAATTGGCTCAGGATAGGATTAATTTATTTCGAAAGTAGTCCCTTATGAATGCGTTCGAGAAATCATTTCTCGGGGTACTTAAGACTCTTTCGGTCGCATGTTTTCTCTTAACAAGCTTCTAAGGAACTCACAAACAAATTATGGATGTTGATCGCCTTCAATAATGTTTGATTTGTTTAACATTGCTCATATAGGATAACCTTTAGATGATGTTTGTTGCTTCAATTGGATGAATTTTAGAAAAATCTTTGATGATTCTTTTGTGCCTTTATTAAGATAATTTATTTAACTATGACATTAGATAATGATCTTTCGTTAGGACATGATTCTCTATAATTTATGATTTCTATTTACCCAATTGCGAGTCTTGGGGTTTCTACTAATTTCAGATATGGATTTCTGATTTCTACTTAATCAAGTGTGAGTCTCGGGGTTTCTACTAATTTCTATTCACCAGAGCAGGAGTCTCGGAGTTCTTATTTTTACTTACCCAAGAGTGAATCTCAGGGATTCCATTAATTTCATATGTGAATTTTTAATTTCTACCCACCCGAGTGTGAGTCTCGGGATCTCTAGTTTCAACTTACCTGAGTGTGAGTCTTGGGATTTCTATATGAATTTCTGATTTCAATTAACTCGAGCATGAGTCTCAATACCTCTGATTTCAACTTATCCGAGTTTGGGTCTCAGGATTTCTACGTGAGTCTCTAATTTCTATGTTACCTAAGCGTAAGTCTTGGGATTATTATTTCTACTGATCTGGGCGTGAATCTTGGGATGTCTATGTGAATTCTGTTTTCTACTTTCCCGAGTGTGAGTCTCGGGATTCTACTAATTTCAGATATGAATCTCCAATTTCTATTTACCCGCGCGTGGGACTCGAGATTTCTATTATTTTCAAATGTGATTTCTGATTTCTATCTATTCGATTGTAACTCTAGGATTTCTATGAGAATTTCTTATTTCCATTATGAGAAGGTTTTCAGATTTTTAGCATAAGTTCAAGTCGTAATCCTGGAGCCATTTCTTTGCTATTTCAAATAAGTATTCTAATCTTATCATACTTTCACAAAATAAATCTTTAGATTCGCATTGTTATAACAATCAAGTTTAATTCAGAATTTCCTATACCTCTTTCCAAAAAGAATGTTTAAATTTCTACGGGCATATTTACACATAGAGTTCAGACATACCACTTTTGTTCTAAAATAACGGTGCTTCATTTAGTACCCAGGCTGGCACTTTGGGCGTCCTATATGAAGTCATCCAACAAGGGTTGCGATTTCTCACCACCTCATACAGGAAAGTTTCCTAAACTCATGTCATATCAACCCCTAACATTCATTACTCTGGATTTTGGTCAAAATAATGTTTAAAGCAAAATATTAAACACTATGCAGATCATATTACTTTTATCAACACATATCGATTCAATTAAACAAAAAAGTAAATTTCTAGTTTTCTATCTTTAGGTAACCAAACTTAGATTTTTAGGGTTCCTATTATAGACTTTTGATTTTCTATTGAAAATATCTAAGTGTAGATTCTGGGTTTGTTACTCACACTTCCAAGAATAAACTCATGATAATTGGATACCAAAATAAGAGTATTGGATTCCCCATTCAACGTTAGTAGATGTTAAGCTGTAAAACCATAGGGTTCCACATGGATGCAAGTTTGAATTTGTATATTATGATTAGATTCATAATTTCATAACTTGATCAAGTTCTGTTCATTAAGGAAAGTTTATGCTTCCACTTACATCATTATTTTGGGTTATACGAAACTAATACCAAAGTCTTTTTAATGTTTCTTAAGTTACAGAAAAAACAGTACAGGAACCGCAGGATTTGTCCTAAATAACAAAAGCTTCTTTATACTCGGGGGGAAGGGAGGGGGCTAACTATTAACACCAAAATTTGCATCAGCCAAATATAAAGAAGCAGAGGCCCCAGAGCAAGAGGAGCAGAGGAGTTTCAGGTAGCAAAACCGAAACCACGTAGAAAAGAGACCTGGAAGAGGTTAAGGCAATATTGAGAGAAAGGTCTGAAAGCTATGGAACTGATACCAAAAGGTATAAAAGGAAAAACCTTGGGAAGAACGATGTCTACACCAAGATCAGTGGGCTGAAAGAAAACACCGACAACAAAGAGGTTCAGGGTGCAACCGAGCATCAACATCTAGTGTCGTTAGAGAGACGATACCAAGATAGCAGTAGCATTAAAGAAGATTCTTGAGAGAGTCAAGGTCGATAACAGAACACAAGAGTATCGGTCCGACACCGATAGTAGAAGAATAGAAGCAGTAGCAATGACACTAAAGCAGTAGAAAAGGAAGGAGCAGGGAATGGTGTCGGCACCAACATATAATGGACGAATAGACTGGTGATGACACCGAAACCAAGAAAGCAAGTATATGAAATTGATACCCAGATAGTAAGGTATCTATAAGACAAAAACCATAGTAATGATTCCAAAAAAAACCGACATCGAAAGAGAAAAAGAGGCTAAAGCACACCAAGGAAATGGAAGTATCATATGAGCAGATCGTTACCAAAATGATACTAAACCAAGGGACAAGATCCAGTACCGAGGAAAACAAGAAGGTTGACACTGGATACTTAGGTTGAGAACACGAAGCCGAAGCCAGACTCATCAGAGGAAGTAAGGGATAGAAACAAGTAGATTCGAGAAAAAGAAGAGATGTTGATATCCATACTTTCGATACCGATAATAACAAACGAAAGCAGCACCTATTAACACAGATAACAAAGGCGAAAGCCAAATACATAGAATAGTGGAGGTAACTAAACCAGCACCAAATGTAACGACCCGTATTCTACACATCATAGGATTGTAGAATATTTATTTCTTTCCCGTGTGAAGTTGTATGGTCATGTAACTTTGGGAAACATCCATTAGAGTCATTTCCCATGTTCGTGATTTTTGTCGATTTTTAAATGACCATTTTGCCCCTAGTTGGTACTGTTTTGGCCATAACTTTTGATTGGAAATGAATTTTGACCTGAAACCACTTCCATTTGATTCGTTTGATGGTTTACCTTTCCGTAGAGTGGTCATAATAGCCAAACGGACTTACCGTTTGGGAGATATGGCTGAAACAAGATTTGGAGGGTGAAAAACTGCTTAACCGGGCCAAATCGGGTGATTAGCGAATAGGCCCATAACCCATTTCGGGATTAGGGTTATGGGAGGGCTGAAATGAGATGGAGAATCATTCCATTTCAGTTTTCTAGCCTCCACTTATCACCAAGGATACCTAAAAATGGCCTCTAACCTCTAAATCACCTCCAAATCATCTTTTGGTCAAGGATTTGGCTTAGCAACCCCTAATCAAGGAAGATCTTCACCAAATCAACATAGGAGCTGCTGTTGGCATTGAGATTCACATCAAATCAGAGAATCATTTCAGATCTTAGTTTATTTTGTGGCTAAGGTGAGTGATTTGCATAGTTTTACACTAATTATGGCTAATTAGGGGTGATTAGTGCTAATTAGCGAATTACGCATGATAAAATTCGGGAAAAATGTTCATAAATTCCTAAATGATGTTTTAGACCTCTGATATGAATTAGGGTTAATTTGGTTAAGTTTTGCTAATCCTATCATTAGTTTCACCTAAACATGCTTAAGGGGAAATATGGGATTTTGGGTATGTTTGATCCATTTTAACCTATGATATTGATGTGAATGATGTTTGTGGTTGATTATGCATGTTGTTATGACTGTATGAAATGCTTTGTGATTGATTTCAATAGTTAGAATGGTCGAAAACGTCGTCGAATGGCGTAAACACTTGCTGGAATAGTTTCAGAAAACAGTGCAGGGTTCGGATCGGATCGGATAAGGGGGCTCGGATCGGATAGAGGAAAACGGATCGGATCGAGGAGGACGGATCGGATCGGAAGCACGAAGACGAATCAGAGCAGGACCACGGAAGCTGATCGGATAGGAGCATATGAAGGGAGCATGAAGACGGATCGAAAACGTGAACCAAGAAGGGACACCCGACCCGACCCGAAGGGAAGCACCCGACCCGACCCGAAGAGAAGCATCTGACTCGAACACAGAGGAGTACCCGACCCGAACCGCACCAGAAGGAGACCCGACCCGAACGGATGAAGGACACCGACCCGAACCGATAACTTGAGGAGGAACCCGACCCGACCCAGTATTGACCAATAACCCGAGATGCAAAGGTAGTCCAATAGGGGAAGTTGGAGCTCAGGATCCCGGAACTAGTTGGGGACCAAGGAGTTCACTTCATGGTTGGACTTTGTTGCGGGACGTGTGCTAAGGAGTTGTCGATGTTCATAACTTCGATTCACCACTAAGAATGAATGATGGGCTACTTATCAGTGCAGTAGGGTCATTATGACCTGAGGGGCAAGGTGATGGTAGCAAGACTACGTTATCAGTGCAGTAGGGTCATTATGACCTGAGGGGCAAGGTGATGCGTAGTAAGACTATGAGCCAACGCAGATGGGGTGAATAACTCCATGGGGCAAGTGGACATAGTAAGGATTAGTAAGACTATGAGCCAGTGCAGTGGGGTTCTTGTGACTCCATGGGGCAAAGTGGACATAGTAAGGATTGGTAAGGCTATGAGCCAGTGCAGTGGGGTTCTTGTGACTCCATGGGGCAAAGTGGACATAGCAAATGATTAGTGGCTACGTTATCAGTGCAGTGAAGCCATTTATGACTTCATAGGGCAGAGTGATCGTAGCAAGGTATGTTGGGTGATCGAAGTGGTGAATATCGTATGCTTTATGCACTGAGTGAGAGATGTGAGGATGGATGCTATGTTTGATTGATTGCCATCCCTATGACATGCACACCTCCCCCACCTCCGTATCTTTACACCGTTTGATATAGTACCTTAGAGTGTTGTACAGTATGTAGTGCTAACTCTTGGGTTGCAGGTCCAGGTTCAGGTATGTTTTAGTCTACCTGTTATTGTTCACTTTAGATGCTTATCGCTCATACCAGGCTTTATGTCTGACCCAGAGTTTTATGTCTCCTCTTATTACTCTGGGTGCTCACACGAGCAGACTAGAGACAGGTTAGCTGGTGATGCGCGAGTAGCTGATTCGGAGGCGGGCAGGAGGCTTCCACGTATGATATATATATATATGCACATTCTCCCTGTGTCGTTGGTGGTCGCTACTTGGGCATTAGTAGTGTACCTTTTCTATCTTACTTTTGCTTTGAGACAGTTTGAAAGTTGTAATAAGCTGTATTTTGGATTTCCGCTGCTATGATGTTTAGTTCTGATTTTCAGCTTATGCACTGTCTCTCCTGTTTTATGTCAAGTATGTTATTATTATATTTTGTTCTATGCGCTGTGAGACATTCTACAGGTTCTTTGCATGTTCATTTCCTTCTTCCCTTTCCCTCACACGACCCATTCCGTGCTAACTGGACATGTGTACAGCGCACCTTTGGAGTAAATGTCGGTTGGTGCGGGGCGGGCCGTCACACTTGGTATCAGAGCTCTAGGTTGCGTAGTTAACCTAGGGGAAGACACTAGGGAGAGTTAGTACGTATATGAGAGCGCGTATTTGTGATTACTTTGGTTTTCAAATGCTATGTATATATATATACTATTAGTAGTATAAGAATGAAGTCGCACTGCACTAGCACCACTATGGGGTCGTTAATCGTTTCCCTTTTTCAGATTGACGATGAGCCGAGACACGAGGGGTGCTGGTAGAGGGACCAACCAAGGGAATGCCGCTGACATGAGAGCAATGTTTACTAACCTCATGAGAGACATGCTTAGAGAAGTGCAAGGGGCAATTCCCAATCCCGGAGTTGGTGTTGGCCCAGTAGTGCAGGCGCCTAGGGTCGATTTCGCTAAGTTGTGCAAGGATTACACTAACCTTGGTGGAAAGCCATTCCACGGAACGGAGTCGGCCACAGATGTTCAAGATTGGATGGATAGCTGTGATCGTATCTTTGATGACCTGGGTCTTGAGGATGCAATGAAGAGAAGGCTAGCGTCTCGTCAGCTGCAAAGGCGAGCGATGAATTGGTGGAATGCCATTAGAACAGCTACTCCAGAGGACCAGGTTACTTGGGTTCAGTTCAAGGCTCGCTTTAGCGAGAAGTTCATTCCAGCTGCCCAGAAGTCAGTATTGTTTAAGAGGTTCTTGGAACTCAAGCAGAACGGAAGGGCAGTTTCTGATTATATTGCTGAGTTTGACACTTTGTCGAAGTATGGACTGTCTCTTATCGATACTCCTGAAAAGAAGAATGAGAAGTTCATTACTGGTTTGGATGGATACTTGGGGGAAAGGCTTATCAACCACATCGATGAGACTTTTGAATTGATCGTGGGGAAAGCTTTGAGATCAGAGAGTCTTTACCCTAAGTCAAAGACTGAGGTGGCATCTGCAGAAGGGCCGAAGCCGCAAGCAGGCGGTGGAGGCAAGAATAGCTCTCAGAATAAGAGGAAGCAGGACCAATCTAAAGGTGGCCAGAAAAAGAGCAAGAAGGATGTTGAGTGATTCAGCTGTGGAAAGAAAGGCCATTATGCTAAAGAATGTCGGGCCAAACCAGCGGAAAGGAAGTGCTACAACTGTGGTCAAGTGGGACATCAGAAGGATAAGTGTCCGCAACCTCTTAAGGAGAAGCAGATTGTGAAAGCATATGTTATTCCTTCTTCGTCGAATGCCCCAACTGCGGCGGAGAAAGGAAAGAATGTTGTTATTCAAGGTATGCTTTCTATTTATGATGTACCAGTTCGAGTTTTGTTTGATACTGGGGCTTCCCGTTCCTTCATATCTAGTGACCTGGTAGATAGGTTGGGACTGGAACCCGAGATAGTCGATAGACCATTGATTGTGACGAACCCGATTGGTGGTTCGACTAGCCTTAGTAAGATTTGCAGGAATTTGGTCTTATCGAGTCATGGATGTATGTTTGTATGTGATTGCTTTGTTTTGGGCTTTACTGGGTATGGCATTATATTGGGAGTCGATTGGCTCCAAAGGTACGGGGTGGTGGTAGACTGTGAGAGCCTTTTGGTGACAGTGAGGGCGGATGATGGGCGGAGGGTAGTGTTTGGTAGTCTACCTAGTGATGGGGTTATAGCTAGTTTTGTAAATTCCCTCGACATCCGCAGGATGAGTTGTCAGATGTGCCCGTGGTTGGCCAGTATCCGGACGTCTTCGAGGAGGTGACCGGGCTTCCACCACACCGAGAGATTGAGTTCTGTATTGATTTAGTGAAAGATGCCAGACCTATAGTGATGCCACTTCGTCGTATGGCACCAAGGGAGCAGCGAGAGCTCGGGGTGCAAGTCAGCAATCTTTTGAAGAAGGAACTTATTAGAAGGAGTGTCTCCGAGTGGGGAGCACCAGTTGTGTTTGCCACTAAGGCAGATGGTTCCCTTCGTTTGTGTGTGGACTATCGCGAGTTGAATAAGGTGACGAGGAAGAATAAGTATCCTCTACCGCGGATAGATGATTTGTTTGATCAACTGGAAGGAGCAAGAGTGTTTTCCCAGTTGGACCTCGCGACAGGATTTCATCAGCTTCGAGTAGCGGAAGAGAGTGTTCCGAAAACGGCATTTAGGACACCGTCTGGATTTTATGAGTGGTTGGTCATGCCATTTGGGTAGACCAATGCACCAGCCTATTTTGTGGATCTTATGAATCGAGTATTCAGAGATCAGCTGAATAAGTTTGTTCTTGTGTTCGTGGATGATATCCTTGTTTACTCAAGGACAGAGGAAGAACACAAGGGACACTTGAGGACAGTGATGGAGGTGTTGAGGAAACACCAGTTGAAAGCGAAATTCTCTAAGTGTCATTTTTGGAGAAGGGAAGTAAGATTCTTGGGTCATGTTGTTTCAGAGAGTGGTATTGCCGTGGACCCTGCGAAGGTGGCTACGGTACATGATTGGCATACGCCCAAGAATGCGACAGATGTGAGAAGTTTCTTGGGATTAGCTGGATATTATCGTAAGTTTATCCAGGACTTCTCCAAGATAGCAGCACCGTTGACTCAGTTGACTAAGAAGAATCAGTCCTTCGTCTGGGACGGAGTGTGTGAGGATGCCTTTAAGAGTCTAAAGGAGAAGTTGACGCGTGCGCCAGTGTTAGTCATTCCTAAAGGGGATGAAGATATGACGGTATACACGGATGCTTGTGGTACCGGACTGGGTGCAGTATTGATGCAAGGAGGTAGGGTTGTAGCTTATGCTAGTCGACAGCTAAAGCCGCATGAGAAGAAGTATCCTACCCATGATTTGGAATTAGAAGCGATTGTATTTGCGCTGAAGATGTGGAGACACTATCTCTTGGGAGAAAGATTTGAGCTGTTTACCGATCATAAATCGTTAAAGTATCTCTTCTCTCAGAAAGATCTGAATCTCCGTCAGCAGAGATGGTTAGAGTTCTTGGCTTCGTATGATTTTGATATCGCATACACACCTGGGAAGGGTAATGCGGTAGCCGATGCCCTGAGTAGGAGACATGCCAGCTTAGGGGCAATGTTTCTTGAGTGGAAGCAACTGGAGTATATCGCGGGGTTTGATTTCAGACCAAAGTGCGAATTGGATCCAGTTATGCTAGCTAGTTTGACGATCAGACCCACTTTGATAGAGCGGATTGGTTCTACCCAGAGGAACGATCCTAATCTATTGGAAATCATCTCCAAGTTAGAGATGAACATCGACAGTGAGGAGATGAGTGCGTATGGGCTTGATCGGGATGGATGGCTTCGGAAGGATGGAAGACTAGTTGTGCCCAACGTGAATGGTTTGAGAGATGAAGTGCTTAGAGAATGTCATCACTCAAAACTGACTATACATCCCGGTGGTAATAAGATGTATCGAGACATGAGACAGACTTACTACTGGGAAGGGATGAAAAGAGACGTTGGGAAGTTTATATCCAAATGCATGAATTGCCAGCTAGTTAAAGCCGAGCAAAAGAAGCCTAGTGGTTTGTTACAACCATTAGAAATTCCCGAATGGAAATGGGAGCAAGTCTCGATGGATTTCATCGATGGTTTACCAAGGACTAGATCGGGATATGATAACATTTGGGTAATTGTGGATCGATTGACTAAGAGCGCAAGATTTATACCAGTCAAATCGACCAGAACGGTAGCCAAGTTGGCAGAATTGTATATGAAGTGGGTAGTGAGATTTCATGGAGTACCCAAAAGCATTGTGAGTGACCGAGACCCGTTGTTCACTAGTGGGTTTTGGAAGAGCTTACAAGAGGCTCTAGGGTCAGGATTACATCTCAGTACCGCATATCATCCTCAGACCGACGGTCAGACGGAGAGGGTGAATCGTATATTGGAAGATCTCTTGAGAGCGTGTATATTGGATTTTGGTGGATCATGGGATGACCATTTGCATCTAGTAGAGTTTGCATATAATAATAGCTACCAATCCAGTATCGGTATGGCTCCATATGAAGCTTTGTACGGAAGACCGTGCAACTCACCATCATGTTGGATAGAGACTGGCGAGAAGTTTGTGCTTGGACCAGATGTGGTGAGAAAAACTTCGGATAAGATTAAGATCATTCAGCAACGAATGAAAGCTGCCCAAGATAGGCAGAAGAGTTATACTGATAAGAGGAGAAAAGACTTGAAATTCTCCGTTGGTGACTTGGTGTTTGTCAAGATCTCTCCGTTGAAGAGCGTGATTCGATTTGGCAGGAGAGGCAAGTTGGCACCAAGATTTGTTGGCCCTTTCCCTGTTCTTGAATTAGTCGGGAATTTGGCCTATAGAGTTGGCTTACCAGAGAAAATGGCGGGAGTTCACAATGTGTTTCATGTTTCCCAACTAAGAAAGTTCGTTCACGACTCAAATGTGACTATTTCACCTGATCAGTTAGAGGACTTCGAAGTAGAACCTGAGGCGGTTGGGAACCGCAAGCCGATTCGTATTGTGGAGCACGATACGAAGCAACTTCGAAGGAAGGCGGTGAAGCTAGTCAAGGTTCAGTGGGGCGAGGACGAGAATGATTGTACTTGGGAGACAGAGGAGAGCATTAGGAAGGCATATCCAGAACTCTTTGCCTGGTAAGATTTGCTTTGCGATTTAGTTATTCTGCATGCTAGGATAGACTTATTTTACTTGTTTTGCATGTTTGATGGTTGTTTTATGGTTGATAGGCATGCGGGACCTTTGTATGTGTTTGGATTAGGGAATTTCGGGGGCGAAATTTCTTAAGGGGGGGAGAGTGTAACGACCCGTATTCTACACATCATAGGATTGTAGAATATTTATTTCTTTCCCGTGTGAAGTTGTATGGTCATGTAACTTTGGGAAACATCCATTAGAGTCATTTCCCATGTTCGTGATTTTTGTCGATTTTTAAATGACCATTTTGCCCCTAGTTGGTACTGTTTTGGCCATAACTTTTGATTGGAAATGAATTTTGACCTGAAACCACTTCCATTTGATTCGTTTGATGGTTTACCTTTCCGTAGAGTGGTCATAATAGCCAAACGGACTTACCGTTTGGGAGATATGGCTGAAACAAGGTTTGGAGGGTGAAAAACTGCTTAACCGGGCCAAATGGGTGATTAGCGAGTAGGCCCATAACCCATTTCGGGATTAGGGTTATGGGAGGGCTGAAATGAGATGGAGAATCATTCCATTTCAGTTTTCTAGCCTCCACTTATCACCAAGGATCCCTAAAAATGGCCTCTAACATCTAAATCACCTCCAAATCATCTTTTGGTCAAGGATTTGGCTTAGCAACCCCTAATCAAGGAAGATCTTCACCAAATCAACATAGGAGCTGCTGTTGGCATTGAGATTCACATCAAATCAGAGAATCATTTCAGATCTTAGTTTATTTTGTGGCTAAGGTGAGTGATTTGCATAGTTTTACACTAATTATGGCTAATTAGGGGTGATTAGTGCTAATTAGCGAATTTAAGCATGATAAAATTCGGGAAAAATGTTCATAAATTCCTAAATGATGTTTTAGACCTCTGATATGAATTTGGGTTAATTTGGTTAAGTTTTGCTAATCCTATCATTAGTTTCACCTAAACATGCTTAAGGGGAAATATGGGATTTTGGGTATGTTTGATCCATTTTAACATATGATATTGATGTGAATGATGTTTGTGGTTGATTATGCATGTTTCTATGACTGTATGAAATGCTTTGTGATTGATTTCAATAGTTAGAATGGTCGAAAACGTCGTCAAATGGCGTAAACACTTGCTGGAATAGTTTCAGAAAATAGTGCAGGGTTCGGATCGGATCAGATAAGGGGGCTCGGATCGGATAGAGGAAAACAGATCGGATCGAGGAGGACGGATCGGATCGGAAGCAGAAGACGAATCAGAGCAGGAGCACGGAAGCGGATCAGATAGGAGCATATGAAGGGAGCATGAAGACGGATCGAAAACGTGAACCAAGAAGGGACACCCGACCCGACCCGAAGGGAAGCACCCGACCCGACCCGAAGAGAAGCATCTGACTCGAACACAGAGGAGTACCCGACCCGAACCGCACCAGAAGGAGACCCGACCCGAACGGATGAAGGACACCGACCCGAACCGATAACTTGAGGAGGAACCCGACCCGACCCAGTATTGACCAATAACCCGAGATGCAAAGGTAGTCCAATAGAGGAAGTTGGAGCTCAGGATCCCGGAACCAGTTGGGGACCAAGGAGTTCACTTCATGGTTGGACTTTGCTGCGGGACGTGTGCTAAGGAGTTGTCGATGTTCATAACTTCGATTCACCACTAAGAATGAATGATGGGCTACTTATCAGTGCAGTAGGGTCATTATGACCTGAGGGGCAAGGTGATGGTAGCAAGACTACGTTATCAGTGCAGTAGGGTCATTATGACCTGAGGGGCAAGGTGATGCGTAGTAAGACTATGAGCCAGCGCAGATGGGGTGAATAACTCCATGGGGCAAGTGGACATAGTAAGGATTAGTAAGACTATGAGCCAGTGCAGTGGGGTTCTTGTGACTCCATGGGGCAAAGTGGACATAGTAAGGATTGGTAAGGCTATGAGCCAGTGCAGCGGGGTTCTTGTGACTCCATGGGGCAAAGTGGACATAGCAAATGATTAGTGGCTACGTTATCAGTGCAGTGAAGCCATTTATGACTTCATGGGGCAGAGTGATCGTAGCAAGGTATGTTGGGTGATCGAAGTGGTGAATATCGTATGCTTTATGCACTGAGTGAGAGATGTGAGGATGAATGCTATGTTTGATTGATTGCCATCCCTATGACATGCACACCTCCCCCACCTCCGTATCTTTACACCGTTTGATATAGTACCTTAGAGTGTTGTACAGTATGTAGTGCTAACTCTTGGGTTGCAGGTCCAGGTTCAGGTATGTTTTAGTCTACCTGTTATTGTTCACTTTAGATGCTTATCGCTCATACCAGGCTTTATGTCTGACCCAGAGTTTTATGTCTCCTCTTATTACTCTGGGTGCTCACACGAGCAGACTAGAGACAGGTTAGCTGGTGATGCGCGAGTAGCTGATTCGGAGGCGGGCAGGAGGCTTCCACGTATGATATATATATATATGCACATTCTCCCTGTGTCGTTGGTGGTCGCTACTTGGGCATTAGTAGTGTACCTTTTCTATCTTACTTTTGCTTTGAGACAGTTTGAAAGTTGTAATAAGCTGTATTTTGGATTTCCGCTGCTATGATGTTTAGTTCTGATTTTCAGCTTATGCACTGTCTCTCCTGTTTTATGTCAAGTATGTTATTATTATATTTTGTTCTATGCGCTATGAGACATTCTACAGGTTCTTTGTATGTTCATTTCCTTCTTCCCTTTCCCTCACACGACCCGTTCCGTGCTAACTGGACATGTGTACAGCGCACCTTTGGAGTAAATGTCGGTTGGTGCGGGGCGGGCCGTCACATACATTGAATAGTGGAGGTAACTAAACCAGCACCAAATGTACGTTCGATACCAACACTGAAGTTTTCGCAGTGCGATACCAATTACTGGAGACAAAGGAGAGAAAATAATAAAAGCGACATCGAATGAACATACAAAGCTTTAGCACCAAAACCAAGAAGTGTGGAAGCGAACCAAAGCCAATGGTCCTGAAGCCGACAGCTACCGAGGGAAGCCGATATCGAAAGGTCGAAGCGAAACTGGGCTTTCTGCTCGAATGCTGCAGAAGGAGGCCTAAATTGCCTTAAAATAAAACCCTATAAATAAGAACCCAGAGGCCTTATTTGGGCGACTTTTCCTCATTCCACAAACTTGCTCTCATTTCTAAGAAATCTAACCCTAATTTGTAAATCAATTTTGGGGATTTCATATGTAACCTCCTCCATGAATAAAACCATCAAAGCCCTTAAAGTGGTTGTAGGTTCAATCCAAACCGAACAACTATAAATCATTGTGTTCTTATTATTTTTGTGTATTAAATTGTACTTTACTATGCTTCTCACTATGTTCTGCTATGCTTTCGAATGACAAGAATAATTCTTCCAATACCGTTTAGCTTTCCACTTGCGACGAGTTTACGAATCCCTTGTCCCAAGGTAATTGTTGGTCCTTAAGTCTCGTAAGCATGATACTCACTTCTTGAAGGAAGAATAACTAATCTTTGCACTTAAAACCTTGATATCTAGGAAACGGTGAACTAACTCAAGCTTGTAGAAACTAAGCAATCCCTAATTACCCTTAGGTCCATACCTTTATTTCCTTATTTCGTTGTTGATGAAAAATATCGTTAACATGTATAGGTACAAATAGTCAAAAGATAAGGTTCTATTAAATGAGAAAATTCAAACTTTTATGTCATCATACATGTTCACTTTAGGTGTTCACGGACACTTATCCTATCTGACACTAAAACTATTGTTTTTTCTGTTACCTTTGCTTATCAATCGTGCTAATAATCATAATTGTTCCCGAGAGTTTATGTCTATCCCATTTCCCTTCCTTTTTTTCCACACACTCGTAGGGAGAAAGTGCATAGTTCAGATTGTTTAGTAGTTTCTTTCTTGGATGATTTTCTTTATAGCAGATGCATTACCTTTTTTATTTTATTTCTTTTCTATGGGTTGATTATATCTATGACAATCTAAGGGGTATTCTTTATGTGCTATGATATTATGTGACTAAGATTTTCTTTTTATGAGACATGGTTTATGGTTACTGGAATAAAATGTGATGTTATTTAAATTGGTTTTTCCTTCGGTTGTGTTTAAAATTATTTATATCTTGTGAATCTTCGTCTCTATGATATTTTCTATGTCTTTATACCGAAAGCTCTTCATATCCTTTAGTGGATCCCTGCTTTAGGTAACGTTATAGGATGTGGGGTGTTTCAATATCAGTCCAAAAGAGAGTTTTCCGTTTGATGTTTGACGATGAATATAGATTCGTGTAAGACCCCACCTCCGATAGGGTCACTCGCAAAGGGAATGCACTAGTTTTGGTGGAGCGTTATCTAGGTAAACATGCACAGAGATATCACAAGACAGAACATAAATAAAGCAGTGGTAGAAATTAAAAACCAAATCTCATTACTTTCAAGAAAAGAGTCAAAACCTTATATATATCCAAAGTACAAATTGTCATTATTCCATTACATCAAGTTCTAGATAAAGAAGCATAAACTTAAAATAACAAAAGTAAATTATTCCCCAAAAAATAGCAAAAGTGCAGCCATAGCATACCTCAAGACCAAACTGTACATGAGCTGACAGAAAGCAAGCTAAATCCAAGCTAAGAGCTAGAGTTTCCTCCCTGAGAACCTGGAGGGGGGGAACGAAAGAAAAAGGGGCGAAAGAAAAAGGGTCAGTCATAAAGACTGGTAAGCCCTAGTGACTTTCAGTATAAAAACTAGTAAAGTTAACAAGACATGAATAAACGGAGAATAAACATAAGGATGATGATAAGTCTGGCATGATAACAAAGATAACATGATAAATCAAGTCTAGCATCGCATATTCAAGATTCGTTGCACCAACTGTACTAGTATTCTAACCCATGTCAAGTATTAACCATGAACTGATCCCTTGGCCCAATATCACGAAATGACCCTTTACGGGGTCCTACAGTACGATCTACTAAACGATCGGCTTCCTACAAGTTCTAGCTCGTCATGTGTCTGTGTCATATGGCCCAATCACGAAATGTAGTCACCTGTGCTAGGTCCACCATAGGGTGTATCAAGCCCTAAGGTGCCAACCATCGACACGAATCAAGCATGCACAGTGTAAACCTACTGGTGCCCAATGCCTGCTTTTTCAACTCCGGACTATGTGCACGACCATAGTTCGCCTGAACCTACAATGGCGCACCTACTCAGCCGTCGTTCTGGTTGCTTACAATCAGCCCAGTAATCGTGCCCCACCCTGCCTAGTCCCAGGGTATCGTGATACATCTAAGTGGGATACTACTGAAAAGGAACGCGTAACTAGGGTTTCTAATGGGTTAAGTGTTGTCATTCAAATTCGTGACTTAACCCTACCAAATCATGTATCAAGTTGGTTAAGTGTTTTCAAGCGGTTCATGACTTAACCCTATCAAATCGTCGTGTCAAATTGGTTAAGTATATTCAAGTGGCTCATGACTTAACCCTATCATGTGGCATTAATTCATTAATGCACCCCAACCTCTCACATTAGACTAGTTGTTGTGGTCACTGGATTTGCCGGGCAGTTCCGCGTAGATTTACACCACAACATAGTCTAACCTCGGGTTTTAAGTGCGATATGACCAACTACCCTCATTGGATCTTATTGTTTGCAGTCACTAGATTCGCCGGGCGGTTCCGGTCAGATTTACACTGCAAACTCAACCCAACCTCGAGTTGGCCATTTTCAAATTCATTCTAGCGTCATGTCCATGTTCAAGTTTTCATGTCAAGTTCATGTCCATATCCAAGTTCAAGTTATAACAATGTTCATGTTTCAAGTTCATAGTAAATTCAGGTTTTGTCTAATCTACCCAATCGTATTCCCATCGCACGTAAACTCGAATTGATACAAACGAATCTAAATAGGGAATAACATAGGAAGAACTGGCATAAGGTGGCAAAAGTGATTACAAGTCAAGAATGGTATAACTTGAGGTAAATGATTACAACAATACTGGCATACGGATTAGTGGTCTCAAATATCAAATCTAGCAAAATAGGGTGATAGTCATGGTAACAGTTGACATAAGATAATAACCCCAAACTTGTGAATAACGGTTGTTTCAACATCACAGGCATGAATATTACAGACATTAATGGTTTTAGATCTATAACATGTATAGGTCCCAAATCAATTTCATATAAATATTACTACAAGTCAAGATTCAAGATGGATAGATCCAAGGTGAACAAATAATAGATCCAAAATAATAGATCCAAAACGAACAATGATAGATCCATGATATACAATGATAGATTCAAGATAATTATCATACTTAGGTTCAACTGAGATTTACAACATGTCCATATTAAGTTTAAAGTTTAGATCTAAAAGTAACTGGGGCTTACAGATCGTGGTTAGATAATTAGAAAACAAAGAGGCGATGTTGAATCTCGAGTCTAACAGAAATTCCCCAAACAGCAATACTCTACACGTAGCCTTGTTGGAGAAGAAGCAATCCCTTTTCTCTAACTTTTCAACCAGGGTTTTAGCAGTATAAGGCCAGAGAGAATTTGTGTAGAGAGACTAGAGTTAGGGGCTATTTATATAGGGTCTGGCCAACGAATTTAGATAGAAATCGATCTAGAAACATCAGAGTGAATTCTGACTCAAAAATGGGCTCGGCAACCAGGTCGACACCTAGGTCGACTCTATGGTCGACCTGGTCCTAGGCAGGTCGACACTATAGTCGACCCCCAGGTCGACCTGGTCCTGGGCGGGAAATTTCCCGCCCAGTCCGTTCTGGGGTTTAAATTCGGAATTTGAATTTGAATTCTGAGCTGTTCTGAACTTGAAAGTTTCTAAAAACTTCGAAGGGTCATAACTTGGTCATACGGACTCCGATTTTCGAAAACTCGGACTCGTTTCCAAGCAGAATTTTGAGACGAATGTAATGGCGTAACCCATTGCCCTTGATTCTTATCTTAAAAATTAATTCTGTCTTGATTTATGGTTATACACATTATAAAAATATGGGTTGTTACATTCTTCCCTCCTTAAAGGATTTCGTCCCCGAAATCTCTAAGTTAAGAAGAACGTATCCTACCATCCATCATCCATCTACTCAAAACATCATCCACAAGAAACCATTGCCCTTAAAAGATTTCTAGTGCTGTATGAACATATGCATAAAGTGGGTGTATATGTACTTATCTAATGCAAAAGATCAGGCGGTTACTGATTTAGTAAACCTCCTTAACGTGAGATATGTTAGTGTGGTGAGTCCAACATGTATGCAAATCCCTAACATAATTTATAATCTCTACATGAGTGCACATAACATTCATTCATATGCAACATCCAAGTGATAGCATAACAAGTTTCATCCATGTACAAGTATAAGCACTCATGCATATGCAACATGAAAATGTGACTGAGCCGATCTAGTGCCTAATGTGTGTCATGCATCCACTAGCAAACACTTGCAACCATTTGCAAACATCAACCATAACATGTTTCAATCACATGTCTACATCCATATGGTTCTACCTAAGGTTCTCAAGATAAGATCGAGAAGATAACAAGGCAAACATAGGTAGTAGAAGCATGATACGATAGGTTTTCAATTTTATAGGAAAAGAGATCGAGAATGTACCCTCAAAAAGAAATGGGTAAAGCGCGTGTATCTTCTCTTCGGTTTCCCAAGTTGCGTCTTCTTGGGCTTCACTCCACTGTACTTTAACTAGCTTGACTTCTCGATTCCTAAGCTTCTTGATCTCTGTTCCTAAGATACGAATCGGAACTCGCCTCAATGTTGCTTCTTCTTCCACTTCTACGCCTTTAAGGATGCTTGGCTCAACCACTTCGGCCGACTCATGTAAGCACTTTCGGAGATGCAAGACGTGAAAGACATTGTGAACTCCGGTCAGCTTCTCGGGTAAGTCTACCTTATAGGCCATCTGCCCAATCCTCTCAGTGATAGGGAACGGTCCTATGAACCTTGGTGCTAGCTTTCCAACCGCTCCAAAACGAACTACATTGCGTAAAGGAGAAACTTTTATAAAAACCATATCTCCGACTTCGAACTCTAGGTCTGTCCTTCTCTTGTCTGCATAAGATTGCTGTCTATCATGGGCCGTTTTCATTCGTCTTCGTATCAACTCAATCTGCTCAGAAGTGTCCCTTATCATGTCTGGCCCAAGTATAAGCCCGTCTGTCGTCTCCCACCAACAGGTTGGCGACTTGCACAGTCTTCCATACAGGGCTTCGAATGGTGCCATTCCGATGCTAGCTTGGTAACTATTATTATATGCAAACTCCACGAGAGGAAGATTGTCTTCCCAAGTACCACCAAAGTCAAGAATGCATAGCCTCAAAAGATCCTCTAGTACCCTATTTACCCTTTCGGTTTGTCCATCCATCTATGGGTGATAGGCCGTGCTTAAACTTAGTCGTGTACCCATTGCTTCTGGTAGACTATTCCAAAACTGGCTAGTGAAAATCGGGTCACGATCACTAACTATACTAGAAGGAACCCCGTGCAATCGTACTATCTCTCGAAGGTAAATAGATGCTAGCTATGATGCGGTCCTCTTGCTTTTCACCGGAATGAAGTGAGCACTTTTCGTGAGTCTATCATATATGACCCATATGCTAGTATTTCCCTTCCTTGACCTAGGCAGTCCATCCACGAAATCCATCGAGATACTCTCCCATTTCCATTGCGGAACCTGCAAAGGATGTAATAGCCCACCGGTCTTCTTCGACTCGGCCTTTACTTTTTGGCACACTATGCACTTCGAAATAAACTCTGCCACGTCCTTTTTCATTCCAGTCCAAAAGAAATTGCGTTTCATATCCATGTACATCTTATCCCCTCCGGGATGTATGGTCATCTTCGAGTGATGCGCCTCCTCGAGGACTTTCCTTACTAAGTCTCCCACTTGTGGGACACATAGCCTTCCATCACGCCGTAGCCATCCCTTGTCATCTATGGCATACCTACCGAGGTGACTTGACGTCTCACCACTAATTAGCTTGTCCATGATTTCGACTATCTGTGGGTCTTCCTTCTGTGAAGTCCCTACTTGATCTAGGAGTGTAGGTCTTAACTCAAGAGATGCTAGCGTAGCAACCAATGACTCAACAGCAGATGTAAAATCAAAGGTTGCTATAAACTCAAGGCTTTTCCTTTCAACAAACAAGGGGCTCAAAGTCAACCTTTTTCTACTTAGCGCGTCCGCCACCACGTTACCCTTGCCAGGGGTATAAGCTATATCGAAGTCATATGATGCCAAGAATTCCATCCACCGCTGTTGTCTCAGATTCAAATCTTTCTATGAGAAGAGGTATTTAAGCGATTTGTGGTCGGTATATAGCTCAAACCTCTCCCCAAGAAGATAATGGCGCCAAGATTTAAGTGCAAAAACAATCGCGGCCAACTCCAAGTCATGTGTGGGATAGTTTTTCTCATGAAATTTAAGTTGTCTGCCCCCGTAGCATATCACTCTTCCATCTTGCATTAGGACAGCGCCTAATCCCGTGCCACATGCATTTGTGTGCACCTTAAACGTCTTGCCTCCGTCGGTTAATGCCAAAACTGGAGCCAAAGTAAGGGCTTTCTTAAGCCTTTGAAAAGCAATGCCACACTCTATGTCCTATGCAAAAGCTAGGTTCTTCTTTGTTAACTTAGTAAGAGGGGCTGAAATCTTAGCGAAGTCCTTAATGAACTTCCTATAGTAGCCCGCCAAACCGAGAAAGCTTCTCACCTCCGTTGCATTCTTAGGAATTTTCCAGTCTTGCACCGCAACTACCTTTGTGGGGTCCACGGCTATGCCTTGCTTAGAAACTACATGTCCAAGAAACCGAACTTCCTTCCTCCAAAAATGGCATTTAGAGAACTTAGCCTTTAACTGGTGTGCTCTAAGCGTATCCATGACTTCCTTGAGATGCCTAGCATGCTCTTCTTCATCTTTTGAGAAGATCAAAATATCGTCCACAAAAACCACCACAAACTTGTTAAGAAACTCCCAAATCACCCTACTCATCAAATCTACAAAGTACGTGGGTGCATTCGTTAACCCAAACGGCATGACGAGCCATTCGAAGAACCCATCTAGAGTCCTAAACGCAGTTTTGTCAATGCTATCCTCAGCCACTCTAAACTGATGGAATCCTGTGGCTAGATCGAGTTAAGAGAAAACAGATGCTCCCACAAGCTAGTCAAACAAATCGTCGATTCTTGGCAGTGGGTGCCTATTGTTCTTCATCAGCTTGTTTAACTCACAATAATCTACGCACAGACGAAGCAAACCATCCGCCTTAATAGCGAATACCACCGGAGCACCCCATTCAGAAATGCTTCGTCTTATGAAATTTTTCTCAAGCATCTCCTTAACTTGTTTACTGAGCTCTCTTCTTTCTCGCGGGGCCATGTGCCTAATGAGCAATGAAATTGGCTTGGCATTATCAACAAGATAAATTCGGAAGTCTATCTCGCGTTTAGGGGGTAACCCCTTCACCTCACCAAAGACATCTGGATATTCTCGGACCACTCTTACAGATTGCAAATTGTCGATGGATGAGTCAAGAGATTCTAGATAACACAACCTGACCGGACCCTTCGGGTTACAAGAAATTTCAAGGGAATTACCAAGGCGAGTCACGAGCCTCACTACCCTTCGTTCACAATCAAGAATGGCTCCATAATTGGACAGCCAATCCATAATTAGGATCAAACCGTACCCCATAAATCCGAGAACATAAGCATTACACGTGAATTCTACGCTTAAGATAGAAATCCTCAAATCCACACAAATCATAGATAAATGAGCGGAGCCCCCAATTGGATTTGAAACACTAACGGGATCCTCGACAAGACTAGTACTTAGGTGCAGATTTTCAACAATATCAGAAGAAATAAAAGTATGCGATGCGCCAGAGTCAAATAAGGTTCGAACAGGAAATTCAGAAATGTAAACAAGGCTTTCTACAGAAATATTACTACCTCGGTCAAGAGCTAGAGTGGTGTTGAGAGCATGCAACTGCCCTCCAGAAGGTCCTGCTCGTTGGGTCTGCCCTTGCCCTTGTCCTTGCTTCTTAGGGCAATCCTTACTGAAGTGTCTTTCTCCACAATGAAAGCATTCACCCAACTTTCTCTTCTTCCTTCTACAGTCCTTAGCTAGATGTCCCGTAATACCACAAAAGTTGCACTTCCTTGTCTCACGTGGTTTGTTAGCATTGTTGTTGTTCTTGTTATTTTTGTTATTCTTATTGCCTCCCTTCTTGAAGTCAACCTTCTTATTCTGAGTCTCGTTAGGCTTAACCTCCTTCTTGCTATTCTTGTCTTCCTCATGAAGTAGGGCCATATCCACCAAGATTTCAAAGGTCGGCCCCATGGGTATATGAGTTATGGTCAAACTGTGTAGTGGCTCGTTCAATCACCGAGCAAAGCGCACAGCCTTCTTCTGGGCTGTATTGACCAAGTCCAAACCAAACCGAGCAAGCTGATTAAACCTATTCACGTACTCCCTAATAGACATGTCCCCTTGCTTGAGTGCTAGGAACCTCTTCATCTGAAGGTTCTCTTCTGCTGACGATAAGAATTTAAGCCAAAACCTTTTCTAAAGTCTGCCCAAGTCTCAACTGGCCTGGTAGCGTTGGTGGCTTCCCACCAAAATGCAGCTTCCTCTTTCAATAACCATGCTGCCAACTGAACTTTCCTATGATCCTCCACATCGAAGATAACAAACAAGTATTCAGTCTCCTTTAGCCAGTTTCGTGCCTCAACGAAGGTTTCAGTTCCAACGAAGTTCTTGCCGCCCATTGCTTTAAAGTCTTTGCATATTTTGGCAAAGGCGTTACCATGAGGAGGGGGAACCGCGGCCACTGGGGGAAGAGGAGGAGGGATGTCTGTCGGGCCCGCGCCGTTGGCCCTAGCTTCAAAGCACCTTCGGAACCATCCAGGTACGGGTACTCCCTCAGGAAGGTTAAGGTCACACATGTTGAAAAATGAAAAGAAAAAGATTCAAATGAGGAAACAAAGGAAAGTGCTAATGGCTTTTGGGGAATAGCCTTTTCTTAAAAATAAAATTTTTCTTGAAAAATGCTTCTTTATAAATGGTTTTGAAAATAGTTTCAGAAGGTTTTTGAATCTTTTGCCCAGTCTAGTAACCTTCTGCTCTGATACCAAATGTAACACCCCACCTTCGCTAGGGTCACTCGCAAAAGGAATGCACTAGTTTTGGTGGAGCATTATCTAGGTAAACATGCACGGAGATATCACAAGACAGAACATAAATAAAGCAGCGGTAGAAATTAAAAACCAAATCTCATTACTTTCAAGAAAAGAGTCAAAACCTTATATATATCCAAAGTACAAATTGTCATTATTCCATTACATCAAGTTCTAGATAAAGAAGCATAAACTTAAAATAACAAAAGTAAATTATTCCCCAAAAAATAGCAGAAGTGCAGCCATAGCATACCTCAAGACCAAACCGTACATGAGCTGACAGAAAGCAAGCTAAATCCAAGCTAAGAGCTATAGTTTCCTCCCTGAGAACCTGGGGGGAAAACGAAAGAAAAAGGGGCGAAAGAAAAAGGGTCAGTCATAAAGACTGGTAAGCCCTAGAGACTTTCAGTATAAAAAGTAGTAAAGTTAACAAGACATGAATAAACGGAGAATAAACATAAGGATGATGATAAGTCTGGCATGATAACTAAGATAACAAGATAAATCAAGTCTAGCATCGCATATTACAGATTCGCTGCACCAACTGTACTAGTATTCTAACCCATGTCAAGTATTAACCATGAACTGATCCATTGGCCCAATATCACGAAATGACCCTTTACGGGGTCCTACAGTACGATGTACTAATCGATCGGCTCCCAGAAAGATCTAGCTCGTCATGTGTCTGTGTCATACGGCCTAATCACGAAATGTAGTCACCTGTGTTAGGTCCACCATAGGGTGTATCAAGCCCTAGGGTGCCAACCATCGACACGAATCAAGCACGCACAGTGTAAACCTACTGGTGCCCAATGCCTGCTTTTTCAACTCCGGACTACGTGCACGACCATAGTCCGCCTGAACCTACAATGGCGCACCTACTCAACCGTCGTTTTGGTCGCTTACAATCAGCCCAGTAATCGTGCCCCATCCTGCCTAGTCCCAGGGTATCGTGATATATCTAAGTGGGTTACTGCTGAAAAGGACCGCGTAACTAGGGTTTCTAATGGGTTAAGTGTTGTCATTCAAATTCGTGACTTAACCCTATCAAATCATGTATCAAGTTGGTTAAGTGTGTTCAAGCGGTTCATGACTTAATCCTATCAAATCGTTTTGTCAAATTGGTTAACTATATTCAAGTGGCTCATGACTTAACCCTATCATGTGGCATTAATTCATTTATGCACCCCAACCTCTCACATTAGACTAGTTGTTGTGGTCACTGGATTTGCCGGGCGGTTCCGGGAAGATTTACACCATAACATAGTCTAACCTCGGGTTTTAAGTGCGATATGACCAACTACCCATATTGGATCTTATTGTTTGCAGTCACTGGATTCGCTGGGCGGTTCTGGGCAGATTTACACTGCAAACTCAACCCAACCTCTAGTTGGCCATTTTCAAATTCATTCAAGCGTCATGTCCATGTTCAAGTTTTCATGTCAAATTCATGTCCATATCCAGGTTCAAGTTATAACAATGTTCATGTTTCAAGTTCATAGTAAATTCAGGTTTTGCCTAATCTACCCAATCGCATTCCCATCGCACGTAAACTCGAATTGATACAAACGAATCTAAATAGGGAATAACATAGGAAGAACTGGCATAAGGTGGCAAAAGTGATTACAAGTCAAGCATGGTATAACTTGAGATAAATTATTACAACAATACTGGCATACGGAATAGTGGTCTCAAATATCAAATCTAGCAAAATAGGGTGATAGTCATGGTAACAGTTGACATAAGATAATAACCCCAAACTTGTGAATAACAGTTGTTTCAACATCACAGGCATGAATATTACAGACATTAATGGTTTTAGATCTATAACATGTATAGGTCCCAAATCAATTTCATATAAATATTACTACAAGTCAAGATTCAAGATGGATAGATCCAAGGTGAACAAATAGTAGATCCAAAATAATAGATCCAAAATGAACAATGATAGATCCAAGATATACAACGATAGATTCAAGATAATTATCATACTTAGGTTCAACCGCGATTTACAACATGTCCATATTAAGTTTAAAGTTAAGATCTAAAAGTAACTGGGGCTTACAGATCGTGGTTAGAGAATTAGAAAACAAAGAGGCGATGTTGAATCTCGAGTCTAACAGAAATTCCCCAAACAGCAATACTCTACACGTAGCCTTGTTGGAGAAGAAGCAATCCCTTTTCTCTAACTTTTCAACCAGGGTTTTAGCAGCATAAGGCCAGAGAGAATTTTTGTAGAGAGACTAGAGTTAGGGGTTGTTTATATAGGATCTGGCCAACGAATTTAGACAGAAATCGGTCTAGAAACATCAGAGTGAATTCTGACTCAAAAATGGGCTCGGCAACCAGGTCGACACCCAGGTCGACTCTATGATTGACCTGGTCCTGGGCAGGTCGACACTATAGTCGACCCCCAGGTCGACCTGGTCCTGGGCGGGAAATTTCCCGCCCAGTCCGTTCTGGGGTTTAAATTCGAAATTTGAATTCGAATTCTGAGCTGTTCTGAACTTGAAAATTTCTGAAAACTTCGAAGGGTCATAACTTGGTCATACAGACTCCAATTTTCGAAAACTCTGACTCGTTTCCAAGCAGAATTTCGAGACGAACGTAACGGCGTAACCTGTTGCCCTTGATTCTTATCTTAAAAATTAATTCTGTCTTGATTTATGGTTATAACACATTATAAAAATACGGGTTGTTACAATTCGGGTTTAGGTTCGAGCGCTTAAGTTTTCTATCATATTTGAAATCCCATATAAGGAAAGCTAAGTTATCTGATCAAAGTGCCTGATCGGAATCTGCACTAGAGGATTGCAGGACCAATACTAGTTCATAAGGAGAAGTTATGAATTCAACCTAAAGACCAAATCTGATATTAGGGAGAATGACCTTGGGTTCGCTTTACTATGATTTTGAGAGTGAAATCCTTTTAAGGGGGAGAATAAATCAACCGAGAATTTGATAACCTAAGTTAAAGGTAATTGAATAAATTTAGAGATTCAAATAGAGATTAATTCAAAAATAGTAATCAAGTAAAAAAGATAATGTAGGATAGTGAATTTTTTTAGAAGTTTGTTCTAGAGAATATTTCTAGGAAAATGCAAATGAAATAACAGAAACTATTTTATCAATAAAACCTATTTTTATCCATAAGGATTGCGAACGATTCTGGATACATACTCTTTATTTTATAATTGAATAACAATATAAAACAAAATGCTATATTTTATTTTTGGAAATCAAATGTATTGAAGATATCATCAACAAGAATATTTATAATTTATTTATGAATTTAAATGAAGAACTAGGGGATATAATTAGGGACATCAATTTCTAACATGACCCGGAACACAACTCGTAACCCACACGAAAAAAACCAGACCCGACCCGACCCATTTATAAATGGGTCAATTTCGGGTCAACCCGTCTGACCTGTTTAATATAAACGGGTTGACCCGACCCAAGCCCTGAACATGTTTCTGACTCGTCATGAACCATTTAACATAAAACATATTTTTATTACTCTACTATCTACAAAACATAGGCCCAGCCCCCTGCCTATTTGTCGCTTTACCCTAATTTACCAACTACCAATCCGCCACACATTTGGCATTCTAATTTATGTGGTTCAACCCCTTCACTCCTTTAAACTTTAGTTTCCTCTTCCTTTTTACATCGAGCCCTAAATTCTATGATATCCTTCTGAAATCGCGCATCAGATCGAAGAACAATGGTGGCACCAGGAAAAATCATTGGCAATAGCATTGTCTCGAGACTCTCGATACTCGATAGATTTGATAAGGTTTGTGAAATCTATGTTCTTTACCAAAATTGTGATTGCTATTCATTTTGGATGATATAAGTATTTGAAACCCGAAAAGTTTTTTTTACAAATATTTTTCTTAACGGGTTACACGAATCAAACCCGAAACCCGCACGATTATAAATGGGCCAACCCGAAACCGACCCATTTAATAAACGGGTTGAGCTGACCCAGCCCGAACCCAACTTGACCCGACCCGAACCCGACCTAACCCGGCCCACTGACGGCCTTAGATATAATAATTATTATAATTATTCAAATTAGGGGTAGGCACGGTTCAGTCAGTGTAGTTTGAAGCTCAAACCGCTTCTGTACCGCATCAAACGGTTTATCAAAAATGCAAACCACTATGCTAATCATTCAAATGGTTCGGTTTCGGTTCGGTTTCGATGAAATTGGGTATGGTTTTGGTTCGGTCCGGTTTGAACCCATATTAAATATGAAACAAGAAATTTACTTCCATCAACAAACAATTACAATTGCATGACATTGTGTCACCTGAAGTTTAAAACACATAGTGTTATCTTTGATTAATATAACTACAACATAACGTTGAAAATATAACATATATCGTTAACTTAAAAGTTAGATAGGAATTTGTTAATTTTTTTATCATAACATTGTTGGTGTGGATATGCGGTTCGGTTCGGTTTAATATGGTTTGGTAAAATTTCAAACCTGCGACCGAACTGTATCGTTGCGAGTCAGTTTGGTTTGGGTTGTTTGTTTTAAAGAGAGAATCCGGTGCTGTTTTCCGCACCCTTTTTGCGGTTCAGTCTGGGTGGTTTACGCATTGCGGTGCGGTTTAAGCCCACCCCTAATTCAAATAAAGGTTTAAATCATAAGAAATAATTTTAAATATGTTATATAGCGATAATATATCAATGGTGAATAAATTATATAAAGGGATATACCTGACTAGAGAATATAAGAAAAATCGGTATTGCTTTTTCAGTAAAATACAAAATTTTGTGAACAATGGATAAATATTATATAATATTCATTTAATGATTAAATAACATGTTTTAATTATTTAAAAATAGTAAGAAAGTTATTTTTAAATTTGTTTACTGAAGTAAATAGTCCAAGTGAAAACTTAAGACATAACCAATAAACGGGCTTCAAATTCTCAATGGTTTGACGAATGAAAGTCATACGACGTCATAAACATATATCTATGCATATACATGTGTATACACATATGATAACACATGTATGCAAAACTATTGTTATGTTAAATAAAGCAAGAAATATTAGGAAAAAAGGAAGCATAAGAAAACAAAAGAAGTTTACTTTTATTAAAATAGTACCACATCCTAACACACACATTACCCTTAAACAACCCTAATTATACACATATTAATTAAGTAAAATGATTGCTATGTGTGTGTTTAATGATTCTTATGTATACCATGATGATTATTTATCAATTTTGAAAAATAATATGATTGATCATATTGATTACTTAACAAATCACGTTAAATAAACATCGATAAGGACGAAGTAAACCATTTTCCCTTATTGAGTAAATGGTGAAAATTGATTAAACCTCTTTAAAATGGTGTGAAATGTTTTAGAAATTAATTATAAACACTTCTTAGTGTAAATAATAATTTTGAAAAGAGTATGAAATTTTAAAGAAATTTTAGTGTGACACGAAATGGTACCTCGCAATTTCGCTCCTTACAAAGTGGATCTTTGTATATGGAAAAATATGAATCCAAAATCTTTAAAGCAAGACTTTTCCACATATGTATAACTACATATTTCCACCAAATCGCAAAAAATCAATAATATTTCGTTTAGTCGATTTTAAAATATGACTAAAAAAGATTTGAAAAACATCGCAGTTTTGTTGTTCAAAATACAGAAAATGAAATTGTTGAAAAACGATTTAAATTCCTGAAAAATATGGAATAAATCTTGTAAATCTTTTAAATGTTCTAAAAGTGATTTAATTTGTATATACAAATTTTCCAATGATAAAGTCAATTTGATGAATTAAGCTTAATTAGCACTTTTCGCAGCACTTTTTTAAACACTTTTCAATAATGGTTGAAACTGAAGTTTAAGCTTAACAAATATCCAAATCATTTGTGAATGATTTTAGCTGATTAATGAAGTAATTTGGATATTGTTTTCAAGTTATGTAAATTATTTAAAGATGTTTAATATCTATGAATTATTTAAAGATGTTAAGTAATTGAGCTAAGTTGAAAAGCTATAATAAGAAATTGATTTAATCTTGGATCTAATAAGCCAATGAGTAGAGAAGATTTTTCTATTTTAGAGATTTGGACGTGGTTGTTTAAACAAGGAGATGTTTATGAGTAAACGAGTTAAGTATAAAAGTTCGAATTTTCTAAAGACAAATACATCGGATTTCTTGGAGATGATCTTGTTGAATTTAGTATCAAACTCTGAGGATGGAATCTTTACTATTCATAAGAATTTAAAAGGTTCTTTCAGCATTATTTAACGGATAGTCGAGATTGAACATGAAAACTGATAATGAGTAAGATAAGTATGATTTCTTTGTATCTATTAAACTAAAATAGACTTACCATCCAAGTGACTTAATAAATGAGGTTTAATGGTTCTATATATTTCCCAGAAGAATATTTGAAGTTATACAACCTTAAAAGATGTTTTGTGAAGAAATGAATTAAGAAGTGAAGAACACCCAACATTATTTAAACAGCACTTTTACGATGATTGATTTTACGAGACCTAGATCAGATTTGGATGATTCCTATTTGAAAACCACTTTGGATCAATTAAGCATTTCAAAGTAATAGAGATTAAAGAAAGAAGAAATATGGAAATTAAATGAAGGGTTGTTGCCATTGACCCTGGTGATTTTCCCATATTGCAAATCGACAACGATTTTGCATTTAGATCTTCAATGCAAGGGCTACTCTTTTCTAGATCACACGATCCAGTGAGAATAGTAACTTCGGTTTGTCCAAACTTTTGACGACTTAAATTGATAAATGTCTAGCGTTGCATTTCTAATGTACGTATATTGATCCCCATATATGTACATCTGTTTGGTGGTGTGGGAAGCAACTCTCCTTCACTAGATACACCCTTTACCGAGGCATGCGAGCTCGGAGGTTTTACATTAGTAGAAATCAAATGTATGTGCCAGACTTGGCAACCTGGCATTCTAAGTGAAGAAGTGCTTGAAGAAAAAGGTAATCAGAGACCTCTATGCCTCAACAACTGGAGTTAGCAAAAAAAATGGCACCTAGTGAGGTCAAGTGGGTAGTGTCCATTAGAATATGATCATCCCCCATCAAGATTTCTCGTTAACGTTGAGAAGTGGAGTATGATGGGGAATCAAATTAAATCGATTACGATCGAGGTGATGACGTATTTGGGCAATGAACCATCAGGCGGGTCTGCGTAACTATTCCGACCTTGTCCGTAGGGTGAAGGAGAGCAGTCCCTGGTACATTCCTCTAAAGGCATACTTTATGAAAAGGTAGTCCCATACCTTGCCATCATGTGGAAATCCATTTCCCTAAGTACTTGTAGTTTTGTTTATGGTTTCATAATTTGATAATAGTAACAATTGCGCCCTTTAATCTATTTATTTTAATGGGTTTTATCCTGCAAATCATTAAAAATATTATTAAACAATTTTGATGATCATGGTCTTATGGGATACCATTATTTTAAAATGCCAAATTTAAGTTTCTTACACCAGTCCCTTAACTAATTCGGAGTTGTTTTCTCTTTAAACCCTGGGTGCCTCTATTTTCTTTGAGTATCCAGGTAGCTTAGGTTTTACTTGGATCAATTAGATAGAGCTTGGAGGTAAAGAATATGTAGATTGTCATATGTTCCTCTTATTGCTAAGTTTCTCTCATCAATTGTAAGAACAGGTTCTATAATTATCCAGGATGAGGTTAATAAACATATTTATAAGCATGATTGCATTTCCTCTATAATGATTTACATGATGAAATATATATACATTTTTCGGCTATTCAAGTTTCTGCTCTTTCTACTTTCTACCTATTTTCTTTCTTACCACAAATAATTGGCTTCTCCAACACTTGTTTTCACATTACATGAATACCATGGATGTATTAGTATCAATTTTTGAGGGTCAAGAAAGAGGTTGTTGACGTCAGAAGTGGTTCTTTTGAAAATCAGCCCTCTAATGTACAAATCGTACAAAAATCGCAGATAATTCAATCACAACGTTTAATCCCTTTTCCTTAGCAGTCGGTGAACTTTAAGAGGTTAGAACCACATCCAAATCCTAAGCCTTCACCACTTGCTTATCTCTCATAGGTTTCAAACAATCCTTCTTTGATAACATGCCCTCATGCCTAATGGATTTCCCAATCAGTTTCTCAAAGACACAAATGGATCATCAATATGGTCTATAAGCTTCTCCCCTAGATATTCGTCTAATCCTAAGATAAATTTCTCATTCTTTCTATACAGAATATCTATCAAAGAAGGTCCATGCTTGGAGAGAGCCTCAAACTTCGAAACATATTCCAAAACTTTCATATCTTCCTGATTCAGCTCGGTAAACTTCCTGAATAAGACAAGTTTCTGGACCAACTATAGGAATAAACTTGTCTTCAAACCAAGTCTTGAAGTCATCCTAAGTCATACAATTCTCTGGAGTAGTAAGAATGCTATAGCTCCACCAACTCATGGCTCTCCCCTAAATCTGTCGAGAAGTGAGCCTCCTCATCATAGCATCATCAATCTCCAAGTCTCTAAAATTACAAGCAAAAGCATCCAACCACTCTTGGGTCTCAACGGAAGACTCGGTCCCACTACATGACTTGCTTCCCAAAGTAGAGAAATCCTTGTAAAACTTGGCTAAGTCCATTCGTGGTACTGAATAGGAGCACCACCTCCTTTTACAACTACTCTAGGGGCAGCTTGGGCTCTTCCCACAATCGACTCCATCATGTCATCGAACATAGCTTTGTAGTCTGGAGTTCCCTTTCCCGATCCACCTTCACTAACTACCCCTAATGCAAAATTGTTCCTAGTCGCGCTTCTAGTTGTAACACCCCACGTCCATTAATGTCACTCACAAAGGGAATGCATTAACTTCTATGGAGCGTTATAAGTAAGTATAGAACAGAAACTTAACAACAAGACAGAAATAAATAGTACTCAAAGATTTAAAACTTTATTTCATTGCAGCGGAAAACACATATGTTTGCTTACATCATCAAAAACCAGAGTCAAAGTACATAATATCCATCTTGACTATCAAAAGTACATAAACTGAAAGACATAATCCCCACATCAAAATAGCCATAAATAAAAGAGAAGCTGAACTTTACTCCAACGATCCAAGCAATCTTCTAAAAGCAGTCCAAGATCAAGCTTCACTGGTGCTAGTTCCAACCTGAGCACTTGAGGGGGGAGGAAGGAAAGAGGAGGAAACAAAGGGGGTCAGACATAAAGTCTGCCGAGTGCGATAATTTTAACAATATAATTAACAAAGTAACTGGGCTAAGGCATAAGTTGGAAAATAAGGAAATGACCATGAACCATTGAATATGGAAGAGTAAATAAGGAAACAAGATGAACAACGATATCGTTAAAGCGCACCTAACCCACTGTAAGATAATTACTAAACTACACCAACACTATAGGATAATTGCTATACTGCACCACCACTAGTCACCCAAAGGTTAATCCCGCCTACAGAACTTAATAATGATATTGGTAGTTTCGTGCACCCCTAGCTGCCTTCATAGGTGCCGCCTGCACCTATCTCCACTAGGTGTACCCACTACCCCCAAGCGATCGTCTCCCTAACTCGTAGATACCCTGCTGGCCCCACAGTGGGGTGTATCACTCCCCAAAGTGGCAACCCGATACAACCAACAATGCATGGCTTATACCTACACGATGCAACAACGTCTTACCTACCAGCCCGGGTCCACACACGCATATGAACCCGTTGGACTTGCGTTGTCACCGCTAACCCGTTTTGGCCTCTTACCGTCAAGCCCAATATGCGTGTCCCGTCCTCGACTTGGGTCGAGCCCAAAAAGATACGTATGGGTTACTGGTTGAAATGGGCCTCCATCACTTGACACAAGCTTTCCACCTAAGCTTGGTCCCCTCTAGTACATCCCACTTAACCACTTCTTATTCATGTTTCAATTTTGGTTAAGTGTTTCTAATCGTATTTCCAAATGCCACCCAAGGCACCCACTAGATTCCACATGCCACCCAAGGCACCCACTTAACCCCCTCATGTCCACTACATGTTTATCTGGTTATGTGTTTCTTAATTCATTAAGACCGTAACCTCATAAAGATCTCTCACATTAGACTGGCATTTGTGGCAGCTGGATTTGCCGGGCGGGTCCGGGCAGTCTTACACCACAAAAGAGCCTAACCTCGTGTCTTTACAATTGTTACGTATTTAATTTATGCCTAAGACCTCTCACATTAGACTGGCATTTGTGGAAGCTGGATTTGCCGGGCAGGTCCGGGCAGTCTTACACCATAAAAGAGCCTAACCTCGTGTCTTAGACGATTAATTTCTCCTAATTAATCATTCCCCAAATTTGAATTACTTTCCCTATTCAAATTATCAATTAATTCCAAATTTAACGATGTCCATAATGACTCAATTATGTCCATCCATTTATGGTATGCAAAATCATACCAATTTTCACCACAATTATATTTTATGCCTTTTAAGACATTTATGCCAATTAAATCTTTTTAATATTATCCCATTTACCCCACGTTGTACGTTTGTTCGTTTAACGTAAAATATACGTTAGACTCGAATAGTCTAACTCATGGAATAAAGAGAAAACATCACAATGTACACACAATGAAAACATAGATCTAAACATAGGGATGAACTTGCATATGTGAATGATGTTCTACATCTAAAACTTGCATAGGCCAAAGTTACAACTTGCATAAACAACATATGTCATGGATCCAAATCTAAAGGTGTGAACTTGCATAAATCATGTATGTCATAGATCTACATCTAAAGGTGTAAACTTGCATAGGCAATAACCCTAAACTTGCATAACATGATTCATACCCCAAACTCATAGTGTAAACTTGAATCTAACATGTAAAATATCATGTAGAATTTAGCATATAACTCACCCATGTCATAGCCTAACTTTTACTCAAATTTTCACATAAACTAGATGTCATAACCATGTAAGGTCACATATAATTTTACCCAACTTGTATATGATTCATCTTTAAATAAAAATCTAAACTTGCATACATATGATTTATCATATGAATCAACATCACCAAACTAGCATATGAAACATGATGATTTGGTTATATATAAAATTACAACATAGAAGATAGCAACATAACTTTACATCATAAATGATATCATCACAACATAACGTCATAGAGATTTCAACACAATTCTACAAAATAATTACAACATGTGATCAATAATTCACATCACATGCATACAATCTGCATCATAACTTAATCCAATTAAATTACTAATTATTTTATTAAAACTATCGAACTCACAACTCAAAGGCGGTCTTGAGTTCTGAATTCTGATTTCTGAAGTTGAATTAGCTTTCCTTTGAAGAAGATTCGTTGTTAGGGTTGCATAGAATTGATTTGATTTGCTGTTCTTCCTCTCTAATTGGTGGCGGCTACTCTAGGGTTCATGACGACAGCATGACGGCCATAGTTTTAGTTTTAATTCTGATTTAGGGTTTGAGTCTATGGGTCTTTTTATAGAGCTTTGAATTAATTTAAGCCGTCGGATCACTCTAGAATCCATCTAGGCCTTAGAAACCAAGAAATGATGTCAACAGACCAACCAGAAATCGCCACCTAAGTCCTAAAACATAAAATTTCGTCATAGACCATTTAGTGCCGACTGGACAAATTCCAAACCTACTGAGTCGACCTTGGGGTCGACCCATAAAATAGGTCGGTTTGGTGTTTTGCCTTCCCGCTTCCGCTGTTTTGATTTTTTTTCTTAAATTTTAGGTTGAATTTTATTTTATTTTTATATATATACATCTATATATATTTCTATCTTCCTAATTAACCATTTTCACAGTAAACTACTTTTTGAACCGCGTTCACACTAAGCCGCTTTTTAGCCATTCCCCTAAAACAAAAATATGGCGTTGGCGGGGATCGAACTCTGTACCTCTTGTATGCAAGTCACATGTTCCAACCAAATGAGCTACTAAGTCTTTTGCTTACAAACCTTAGAACAATGCTAAAGATTTATTCTTTAATTTAGTTAATTTGATTATTCAAAAATCCGGGATGTTACATTCTGCCCTCCTCAAAGGATTTCGCCCCCGAAATCTCCAAGTTAAGGAGAATGCATATCCTAACATCCAAAAAACCATCTACTCAACCATCAAACACAGGCATCCATTGTCCTTATAGAATTTCTAATGCTGTATGAACATATGCAAAAAGTGCGTGTATATGTTCCTTATCTAATGCAAAATCAGGCGGTCTACTGATTCAGTTGACCTCCTTAATGCAAACCATGATTGTGCCATGCGTCCATTATGTATGCGAAAGAACCCTATCAATACATATTATTTCTACATGTGTGCACAACCATTCACCAAAATGCAACATACATATGATAGCACAACCATTATACATCCATTAGCTTAAATATGCACACATATTTATATGCAATATGCAATATGAAGTGACTGAGTCGATCTAGTGCCTAAAGTGTGTGTATATACATCCACGAGCAACCACTAGCAAACACTTGCATCCACATGCATCCATCATACATAACATGTCTCAAACACATGTTTCAATCATAGGACTACCCTATGTAAAGGTCAAAGGTACTAACAAGAGGACATACTAAAGATAAGATAAGTATAAGGTAAGCGATAAAGGAAAAACTAAAAGACATACCCTCGAAAAGAAAAGGGTATAATGAACGCATCTTCTCTTCCGTCTCCCAAGTAGCGTTGCTCTCATCATCTCCCCATTGCACTTTGACTAGCTTGACCTCTTGATTCCTCAACTTCTTAACCTCCGACCCAAGAATGCATGTAGGAGCTCGCCGAATCGTCGCATCACGCTCTATCTCCACCTCTCTAAGCAAGATCTACTCTACCACTTCCGCGGTCTCGTGCAAGAACTTCCTCAAATGTGACATATGGAATACATCTTGTAAGCCACTAAGTCTCTCGGGCAACTCCACTCTATACGTCATCTGCCCAATCCTTTCCTTAATAGGAAATGGCCCTACGAACCTTGGTGCTAACTTCCCAACAGACCCAAAGTGAACGACGTTCCGTAATGGAGACACCTTGACAAAGACCATGTCCCCAATATCAAACTCAAGATCTGTCCTCCTCTTCTCCGCATAAGATTTCTGCCTATCTTGCGCCGTCTTCATCCTCCTTCGAATCAAATCGATCTTTTCTGAAGTCTCTCTAATCATATCGGGCCCAAGTAAGATCTTATCTGTAGACTCCCGCCAACATGTAGGCGAACGATATGGCCGTCCATAAAGAGCCTCGAACGATGCCATGCCAATGCTAGACTGAAAGCTGTTATTATATGCGAACTCCACCAACGGAAGATGTTCCTTCCATGTACCTCCGAAATCTAAGACACACAACCTCAATAGGTCCTCTCGAATACAATTCACCCTCTCGGTCTGGCCGTCCGTCTGAGGATGATATGCGGTGCTAAAACATAACTGAGTCCCTACCGCCTCTTGCAAGCTCTTCCAAAATTCGCTAGTAAAGATAGGATCGCGGTCGCTCACTATGCTAGAAGGAACACCGTGCAAACGAACTATTTCTCGAATGTATACGGAGGCTAACCATGGAGCAGTCCTCTTACTCTTCACGGGAATGAAATGGGCGCTCTTAGTAAGTCTGTCTACCACGACCCAAATCCCCGTATTACCCTTCCTCGATCTTGGTAATTCGTCAACAAAGTCCATCGAAACACTTTCCCACTTCCATTGTGGGACCTCCAGTGGGTGAAGCAATCCACCGGGCTTCTTTTGCTCTGCTTTTACTTGTTGGCACACCAAGCATCTGGCAACAAACCCTGCCACGTCCTTCTTCATACCGGCCCAAAAGTAAACTCGTCTCATGTCCATATACATCTTATCCCCGCCGGGATGGATGGTCATCTTCGAACGATGTGCATCATCAAGGATGGTCTTCCTCAAGTTCTCGTCATGTGGTACACAAAGTCTACCGTCCCTATGTAACCAACCCTTATCATCTAGGGTATACCTACGGAGATGGCTCGATGACTCCCCTCTGTTGAGCTTTTCTACTAACTCAACCAACTGTGGGTCATCTCGCTGTGACTCGCCAATCCATCCCAAAAGCGTAGGTCTGACCTCTAAGGATGCTAGCAAACTGGGTACAAAGTTAACGGAAGGTTTAAAGTCAAACGTAGAGATGAACTCTATGATTTGCCGCTCAACAAACAACGGACTCAAGGACAACCTCTTTCTACTTAAGGTGTCTGCCACCACGTTACCCTTGCCAGGGGTATATGCTATCTCGAAGTCGTAGGATGCTAAGAATTCCATCCACCTTTGCTGCCTTAAGTTCAAGTCCTTCTGAGAGAATAAGTATTTTAGCGATTTGTAGTCAGTGAATAATTCGAATTTCTCTCCAAGAAGATAATGACGCCAAGACTTAAGCGCAAAGACAATAGCGGCCAACTCTAGTTCATGTGTAGGGTAATTTCTCTCATGCACTCTCAACTGCCTTCCACCATAGGTTATTACCCTTCCCTCTTGCATTAAGACTGCGCCTAGTCCTGTCCCACAAGCATCAGTATAAACGGTAAATGGCTTACTCCCATCTGGCAACACTAAGACTGGGGTTGTGGTCAAAGCTCTCTTTAGACGTTGGAACGCATCATCACAATCTACGTCCCATGTGAAAACTAAGTTCTTCTTCATCAAGCGTGTCAATGGGGCTGATATCTTTGTGAAGTCTTTGATAAACTTCCTATAGTAGCCAGCTAACCCTAAGAAACTCCTCACCTTTGTAGAATTTTTAGGAACCTTCCAATCTTGGATGGCCACTACCTTCGCGGGATCCATAGCTATCCCTTCTTTGGAAACCACGTGCCCTAAGAATCGCACTTCCTTCCTCCAAAAGTGGCATTTAGAAAATTTAGCTTTAAGGCTATGCGCTCGAAGGGTCTCCAATACTTCCCTAAGATGTAGGGCATGCTATTCCTCGCTCTTAGAAAAGACCAAGATGTCATCCACAAAGACCACCATGAATCTATTAAGGTACTCCCTAAACACCCTACTCATCAAGTCAACAAAGTATGCGGGGGCGTTTGTCAAACTGAAGGGCATCACAAGCCACTCGAAGAAACCGTCTGGAATCCTAAAGGCAGTCTTGTCTATGCTATCCTCAGCCACTCTCAACTGATGGAAACCAGTAGCTAAGTCCATATGAGAAAACACTGAGGCGCCAACTAACCGATCGAAGAGATCGTCAATCCTCGGCAGTGGGTGTCTATTCTTCTTAGTAAGCTTATTAAGTTCTCTATAGTCCACACAAAGTCTAAGGGGCCCATCCGCCTTCATAGCAAATACTACTGGAGCACCCCACTCCGATATACTACGTCTGATGAACCCCTTCTCAAGCAATACCTTCACTTGCTTACTGAGTTCTCTTCTCTCTCTTGGAGCCTTATGGCGCACCGGTAATGCAACTGGCTTTACATTATATACTAGATATATCCAAAAGTCTATCTCATGTTTTGGGGGTAAACCCCTCGCCTCATCGAAGACATCAGCATATTCACGGACTATGGGAACAGAATGTAAATCATCATCGGATGCGTCAAGGGATTCTAGGTAGCTAAGCATTACTGGACCTCTAGGGTCACAAGAAATATCAAGGGTCTTTCCAAAACGAGTCAACAATCTAACTACCCTTCTTTCACAATCTAGGATGGCCCCATATCTAGTTAGCCAACCCATACCTAGAATTAAACCATAGCCCATGAAGCCAAGAACAAAAGCATTGCATTCAAACTCAACGCCCAAGATAAACACCCTCAAATCTCGATAAATCATAGAAAGATGAGCCGAACCACCGATAGGATTTGAGACTACTAAGATATCAGTAACTAGACTAGTATCAAGGTGCAGTGTTTCAACGAATGATATAGAAATAAACGAATGTGATGCGCCAGAATCGAATAAAGTACGGACAGGATGATCAAACAGAAAAACAAAACTTTCAACGGAAATTGCTCTACCTCGTTCTTCCAGCGGTGGGACCACGAGAGCCTGAACTTGTCCCCTTGCCTGCCCTGGTGCCATAAGAGCTTGCACCCGTCCTCCAGAGGTAGACCCTGCCCTCTGCCCTTTCTTTGGGCAGTCCTTAATAAGATGTCCCGCCTCGCCACAGTGGAAACAACCAGTCCTCTTTTTCTTCCTACAATCTTTGCTTAGATGGCCGGTTGTCCCACAGTTAAAGCATATTTTCTTTCCCTTAGCATTGTTGCCTTTGCCACCTTTCTTGTTTTGTTGTTGCTGTTGCGGCTTCTTTTGATCCCCTTTCTTCTCGGGTGCCTTATTAGCATTGGCGCCCTTCTCCTCTTCATGCATGAGCGCCATGTCAACTAGTCTCTCGAAGGTAGCGACCGTGGGAATGTGGGTCATAGCTAACCCATGAAGCGGCTCGTTTAAACCCTTAACAAATCTTAGAGCCTTCTTTTCTGGAGTATTCACCAAGTCCAAGCCAAATCTTACAAATTGGTTGAATTTGTTGACGTACTCTTTCATCGATAAATTCCCTTGCTTCAGTGCCAAAAACCTTTCCATGTATAGATTCTCTTCAGCCCACGAGAGAAACTTCGCCTCAAATCTCTACCTAAAATCTAGCCATGTATCGACTGGACGTCCCCCATTAGTGACCTCCCACCAAAACGAGGCCTCATCCTTCATTAGCCAGGCAGCTAGCTGGACTTCTCTTTCATCATCCACTTCAAAGATTCTAACCAATTCTTCCACCTCCTTTAGCCAGTTATGAGCTTCAACAAATATCTCCGTCCCGTGAAAAGGTTTTCCACTCATTGCTCTAAAGTCCTTACATATCTTAGCAAAAGTATCGACGCGAGGAGGAGGGGGGAGGAGGAGGAGGAGCATTTGTTGGACCTTCGGTGGCGGCCCTAGCCTCGAGATATTGACGAAACCAACCGGGTACATGAACACCCTCTGGTATCTCAGATGCTTCAGACATGCTGAAATGAAAAAGGAAAGATTCAATATAAAAGAACCGAGGGAAAGATATATGGCTCTTGGGGTTATGCTTTCCAAAATATACTTTTCTCTTGAAAATACTTTCCTTAAAACATACTTTTGAAGGTACTTCTTAATAAAAATGCTTTTGAAAAACAGTTTTTTTTTTCAAAATTCATATCTATTCTAGTAACCTTCAACTCTGATACCACGTGTAACACACCACGTCCATTAATGTCACTCACAAAGGGAATGCATTAACTTCTATGGAGCGTTTTAAGTAAGTATAGAACAAAAACTTAACAACAAGACAGATATAAATAGTACTCAAAGATTTTAAACTTTATTTCATTGCAGCGGAAAACACATATGTTTGCTTACATCATCAAAAACCAGAGTCAAAGTACATAATATCCATCTTGACTATCAAAAGTACATAAACTGAAAGACATAATCCCCAACATCAAAATATCCATAAATAAAAGAGAAGCTGAACTTTACTCTAGCGATCCAAGCAATCTTCTAAAAGCGGTCCAAGATCAAGCTCCACTGGTGCTAGTTCCAACCTGAGCACCGGGGGGGGGGAGGGGGGAAGGAAGGAAAGAGGAGGAAACAAAGGGGGTCAGACATAAAGTCTGGCGAGTGCAATAATTTTAACAATATAATTAACAAAGTAACTAGGCTAAGGCATAAGTTGGAAAATAAGGAAATGACCATGAACCATTGAATATGGCAGAGTAAATAAGGAAACAAGATGAACAACGATATCGTTAAAGTGCACCTAACCCACTGTAAGATAATTACTAAACTACACCAACACTATAGGATAATTGCTATACTGCACCACCACTAGTCACCCTAAGGTTGATCCTGCCTACAGACACCCCTAGATGCCTTCATAGGTGTCGCCTGCTACTATCTCCACTAGGTGTACCCACTACCCCCAAGCGGTCGGCTCCCTAACTCGTAGATACCCGTGCTGGCCCAACAGTGGGGTGTATCACTCCCCAAAGTGGCAACCCGATACAACCAACAATGCACGGCTTATACCTACACGAATCAACAACGTCTTACCTACCAGCCCCGGTCCACACACGCATATGAACCCGTTGGACTTGCGTTGCCACCGCTAACCCGTTTTGGCCTCTTACAGTCAAGCCTAGTATGCGTGTCCCGTCCTCGACTTGGGTCGAGCCCATAAAGATACGTATGGGTTACTGGTTGAAATGGGCCCCCATCACTTGACACAAGCTATCCACCTAAGCTTGGTCCCCTCTAGTACATCCCACTTAACCACTTCTTATTCATGTTTCAATTACATGTTTCAATTTTGGTTAAGTGTTTCTAATCGTATTTCCAAATGCCACCCAAGGCACCCACTAGATTCCACATGCCACCCAAGACACCCACTTAACCCCCTCATGTCCACTACATGTTTATCTGGTTAAGTGTTTCTTAATTCATTAAGACCGTAACCTCATGAAGACCTCTCACATTAGACTAGCATTTGTGGCAGCTGGATTTGCCGGGTGGGTCCGGGCAGTCTTACACCACAAAAGAGCCTAACCTCGTGTCTTTACATTTGTTACGTATTTAATTTATGCCTAAGACCTCTCACATTAGACTGGCATTTGTGGTAGCCGAATTTGACGGGCGGGTCCGGGCAGTCTTACACCACAAAAGAGCCTAACCTCGTGTCTTAGACGATTAATTTCTCCTAATTAATCATTCCCCAAATTTGAATTACTTTCCCTATTCAAATTATTAATCAATTCCAAATTTAACGATGTCCATAACTGACTCAATTATGTCCATCCATTTGTGGTATGCAAAATCATACCAATTTTCACCACAATTATATTTTATGCCTTTTAAGGCATTTATGCCAATTAAATCTTTTTAATATTATCCCCTTTACCCCACGTAGTACGTTTGTTCGTTTAACGTAAAATATACGTTTGACTCGAATAGTCTAACTCATGGAATAAAGAGAAAACATCACAATGTACACATAATGAAAACATAGATCTAAACATAGGGATGAACTTGCATATGTGAATGATGTTCTACATCTAAAACTTGCATAGGCCAAAGTTACAACTTGCATAAACAACATATGTCATGGATCCAAATCTAAAGGTGTGAACTTGCATAAATCATGTATGTCATAGATCTACATCTAAAGGTGTAAACTTGCATAGGCAGTAACCCTAAACTTGCATAACATGATTCATACCCCAAACTCATATATTTATAGAAACTTGCATATGTGATTTATGCATCATAACAATGGTGTAAACTTGCATCTAACATGTAAAATATCATGTAGAATTTGGCATATAACTCACCCATGTCATAGCCTAACTTTTACTCAAATTTTCACATAAACTAGATGTCATAACCATGTAAGGTCACATATAATTTTACCCAACTTGTATATGATTCATCTTTAAATAAAAATCTAAACTTGCATACATATGATTTATCATATGAATCAACATCACCAAACTAGCATATGAAACATGATGATTTGGTTATATATAAAATTACAACATAGAAGATAGCAACATAACTTTACATCATAAATGATAGCATCACAACATAACGTCATAGAGATTTCAACACAATTCTACAACATAATTACAACATGTGATCAATAATTCACATCACATCCATACAATCCGCATCATAACTTAATCCAATTAAATTACTAATTATTTTATTAAAACTATCGAACTCACAACTCAAAGGCGGTCTTGAGTTCTGAATTCTGATTTCTGAAGTTGAATTAGCTTTCCTTTGAAGAAGATTCGTTGTTAGGGTTGAATAGAACTGATTTGATTTGCTGTTCTTCCTCTCTAATTGGTGGCGGCTACTCTAGGGTTCAAGATGACAGCATGACGGCCATAGTTTTAGTTTTAATTCTGATTTAGGATTTGAGTCTATGGGTCTTTTTATAGAGCTTTGAATTAATTTAAGCCTTCGGATTACTCTAGAATCCATCTAGGCCTTAGAAACCAAGTAATGATGTCAATAGACCAACCAGAAATCGCCACCTAAGCCCTAAAACATAAAATTTCGTCATAGACCATTTAGGGCCGACGGGACCAATTCCAAAACTCCTGAGTCGACTGGGTCGACCCATAAAATAGGTCGGTTTGGTGTTTTGCCTTCCCGCTTCCGTTGTTTTGAATTTTTTTCTTAAATTTTAGGTTGAATTTTATTTTATTTTTTATATATATATCTATATATATATTTCTATCTTCCTAATTAACCATTTTCACACTAAACTACTTTTTGAACCGCGTTCACACTAAGCCGCTTTTTAGCCATTCCCCTAAAACAAAAATATGGCGTTGGCGGGGATCGAACTCTGTACCTCTTGTATGCAAGTCACATGTTCCAACCAAATGAGCTACTAAATCTTTTTCTTACAAACCTTAGAACAGTGTTAAACATTTATTCTTTAATTTAGTTAATTCGATTATTCAAAAATTCGGGGTGTTACACTAGTGGTCTGAATCCTCTTTAATCTATAACAGGAATAGTCAGTCCCAACTCAAGAAAAGCAATGATGGTGGTCAATTGTGAACTACTATATATATATACTACCGTTTATGGTATATATTCTGCAGTCTATAAATATGTCTCTTTACACATATATGTCCTAATTATTTGGTTAAATTGTATAGCCAAACCTATGATACTGGAATACCCCACACACCTTAACATCCCCTAAAATAGGATTATGTCAACAGATGTGAAGCATTATAGCTATAAAGACATAAATATTCATCACAGAGACTAAGATCCAAAAGAGATAAATAAATGAACCCAGCGGAAAATAAATTGTTCAAAGCAGTGACATTACATTTGTTCAAAACCAACTATCTCAAGCAGAAACTACCATATGTCTCATGAAAAGAAAATAAATCTCAGTCATCAAAGTACAAATAGAAATATTCCACGATAAGCCACCATTATAGCCAAACCGTGAAATAAGATAAAAGAAAAATGAGAATAAATCTGCTACAAATCTAAGCTATCAAGAGAAATATGCTAAACAGTCCATACTAAGCCCTTCCACCTTGCGATTCAGTGGGAAGAAAAGAGAAAGAAGAAAGGAGAGTGGGTTAGACATGAAGTATGGTTAGCTATATAATTACTAGCATGATTGTTAAATGAATAAAAAAGACAGAATAATAGTTCTAGTGTTAGATAGGTTAGGTGTCTGTGCACAACTAGTATGTGAAAATATAGGAAAGATGTGCAAGGATTACAAATAAGGTTGATTGTCATGTCATTCAGTGGAATTCAATAGTTTGCACTTCTACCGTTTCAGAACATAATATAATCAGGATAATTTTTCCAACTACTACCCATCGATTGGCTGCTAATAACCATAGAGTCAAAACCCTATGCTTCCTTTGGGCCTTAGGCTTATCCGGCCTGACCCGTCAGCAAGGGACATTGTATTAACATAGGCGTTACAGTTTCTTATTTTCCCCAATCAGTTCAATGCATGCACATTGAACCGCCAAAATGCACCTGTACCCAACTCAATTTGGACCATCTTACACATAGCTCAGCATGGCGCGTTCCCTTGCCTCTTAGTGTGAGATCGTATGTGATAAAAAGGGTATGCTGATTGGTATGGATCCTTAACAAACAAACCTACTTGGCCCAAATCCCCTTTTACTTGGATCCTCATGGACATACCATAGAATTAGGCTTACAACTTAACATTAGTTCAATTTTACATTAAGCCTATTTGTTTGTTTGTCAACCATAAAACCATAGCCATAGAATAACCATAGAATGCCTAATCACAAGGCCATCATAGAATAATGCCTAATCACAAGGCTATCGTAGGATATTGCCTAATAACAAGGCTACCATAGAATAATGCCTAATCACAAAGCCACCATAGAATATTGCTTATTTTATTCATGTACAACTTAATGTCATATTCATATCTGCAAATAATCCACATAGTTTATTATGATTTTTTTGTGTTTGTACAATCTATCATATTTATGCAGATATGTTACAGTCCATTTTTGCCATAACCAGTTCCATAAACAATTTGCATGTCTCATCAAGTCTTCCTATTTTCAGTCCAATATCCCTTTTTATTATAGTTTAACACGTTATATCAATTTAACGCCAAATTATTCAATCCTTTCTTTCATTATTCCAACTGAATAAATTTTCCAACAAGCACAAAATAAAAAGGAATAATCAATCACATAAAATTAGCCATATAATTCTATGTCCAAGTCAATCATATATATATGCCAATAGGCATATTTGGGCATAATTACAATAAACGTAATATAGGACATAGAAAGGAGAGACAAGACTAAGAAAATAATCTTACAGTATTTTAATTAATAACTAACTAAAAACTATAAGAAAAAAGATAGAAAAACTATTGAATGACTTATAAAAAGGAATATTTACGGAAAACTATAACTTACAGAAGAATAAAAAAATGTAGGAACTGTAAATAAAACTATAAATTAACACTACAACTACGACTAGGCCTATTTTTCTAAACAAAACAAAAATCTGAATAATTATAAAAACCCACTAAAATAGCCTCCCTTGCGGTCCCGGTAAAACCCATCTCCGAAATATAAATATAAAAAGAAATACTTTCACTTATAATCTCAATTCCCCTAAAAAATTAATTAGGGTGGTCAGTCTCCAAAAGGAAGATTACCTAGGCGGGGAAGAAATATGTTAAGAATGAGAGGGGAAGTGTGTTGGAAGTTTATTCAGGTAGGATGAAAGATCCTAGGCCATTAGATTTAGGGTTTAAATATGAACCAACCATGTCCTCGGATCAATCAGGAGTTGCTACATTAGCTTAAAATTCAAAATAGGTTAACCAAAAATTTACACGTCAAACAAATTACATTGCAAAATTTTCATTCGTTCATTTCATCTGCACGGCAGGCATGTAAATGTGCCTAGCACAAGATGGGTCGACCCACTCGTCCATAGGATTGACACATGGGTCAACCTATTAGCAACCTGGGTTGACCTAGTGGATGCTTGGTCCTCCCAAGCATGTATATATATATATATATATATGATTAAACCTTTTTTTGACCATAACTCGTTCCTTTTATGTCTATTTCTCGCAAATCAAATATGTATCTGAACCAAAAAATCGTAGTGGACCCAATAATGCAATTTCCGTTATCAAAATTCCACAATTTTACAACTTATTATTTATTTAATCATTTTTTTAAGTAATTACCATATATTAGAATTATGTTGTTACATTCTCCCCTACTTAAAGGATTTTATATCTGAAATCTCTAAGGGTAGGAAGATAAGATAAATGAATCCATACAAATATCTATAACCTATACTCAAATATCATCCATTTGCATCCATCATCCTTACATTTTCTAATGCTTTTCATGCATTTATGCAAGAGTGTAATGTATATGTTCTTAACTAATATAAAAGATTAGGCAGTCTGCTAGTTCAATTGACCTCCTTATTATGCAATCATGCTAGTACTATGTATCCAAATGTATGCAAAAAGACCAAATGAGAACAGATAGTTTTACATGTGTGCTTTAGTCATCATTTATATTCAACAACCATATGATGACATCCATTTATATCGTCCATAAAAATAATGTAAAATGGACACACATCCATATGCATATGTAAGTGCCATATTGGTCGATCCCCAATAGTGCTTAGTATGTTTATATGCATCCACCACATCCGTCTGCAAACGCTTGCATCCACTTGAAAATATCAAATATAACATGGTCTAATAACACGTTCCAATCATATCCTATCATTCATGGGTTAAATCTTAAGATTCAACAGATAGGAAAGATAGAGCCTATTCAAAACTAACAATGGAAAAAGATCAAAGCGTACAGTCAAATAAGAAATGCACATTTTCTCCTCAGGTTCCCCTGTAGCCTCACTGATATCATCTCCCTATTGAACCTTTACAAAATGCACTTCCTTATTCCTCAACTTCTAGATCTCATTGTCTAAAATTCGTGTAGATGCTCGATGGACGAATGCCTCTCTCTCAATCTCCACATCTGCTAGCTGACTTGGCTTCACCACTACCGCTGAATCGTGTAGGCACTTTCCCAAGTGAGAAACATGAAACCCATCATGCACTCCAAAAAGTCTGTCAGATAGTTGAACCGTATAAGCCATCTTTCCCACTTGCTATATAATCGAGAATAGTCATACAAACCTCAGTGCCAACTTGCCAGCAGAACCAAACCTTACAACAATCCTTAGGGGTGATAACTTTATAAAACTAAGTCTCTAACTCTAAATTATAGATCAATCCTCCTCTTATATGCATAAGACTTCTGTTGATCTTGTGCAGCTTTCATTATCCTCCTTATCAAGTGAATCTTATTGGATATCTATAAAACCCCAGAATTTTAACGACACTAAAGATGATGAATTAAAGAATAATTAGTGTGAAATACACTGTTAACAATTAATTAAGGAAAACTTAATTAAACATTCAGAATTAAATAAAATAGACTGCGCCATTACGTCCGTCTCAGAATTCCGATCAAGATAGACGCCTGTTTTGCGTAAATCGAACAATATACGAAGAAGTTATTAAGGTTTAAAAAGTTTGTATGCATATAGGAAAGATATATACACATATAAAATTCAAAAATATTCAAAAATCAACAAAACCAGAAATATGGCGCATAAATCGAGGAAGGGCTGGCATTTTGAAGTCGACCCGAGACCTTGCTCGATCGACCAAGGGGTCGACTTAGGCTCATGGGGGTCGACCTAGGGGGTCGACACCCATGAAGGGGGGTCGGCCTAGGGGTCGACCCACCCGTGGCTCTGGAAATTTCTTTTCTGAACCTGGACGGTTTTGGAGCTAGATTCATGAACCCAAGGCCATATAAAGGACCCTAGACCTAGGTTTTATTCATCTAAAAACAATGGTAATGGCGAAGCTCTGCTGCAATGAAGATTGAATGGCCTAATCTACTCCAAATCTGATTCAGCAAACATTATACAAATTCAATTATTTCTACAACAAATTCAGCAATGGCTACAACAGCTTATTCAACATGTTCTTCACAGTAATTTGGATCCATTTCCTTAGATCTATTCATGGTGAGTTCATGTTATTTTTAGATCTGAATATTTAAATAGTAATCTTGATGTGTACGTAAAAAAATGGATCTTGAATCGGTGCTAGTCACTTCTATTATGACATAATTATCAGATATGCTTTTATATGTTCATATCGCCACCATGTTAAATCATGTCATAAAATGCCCATTCAGTTTATGCCTATTTTTATCAGTTTATTATTGATTCATTATTATGCTATTCTTGATTCTCTTCTCTCCCTCATTTTCCTTTTTTATTTTTATAGCCAAGCTATCTTCGAGCCTAGGCCTAATGTTGAAAAATGCAAACATCCGAAATTGGGAATGATTGGGAAAGACATAATTTGGGGCATAATTTATATTGGAAAATATGGATCTAAATTTGGGCATAGATTTGAAAAATATACGAATATGGGTTTGGGAGCATGTCTTGTTGGATAATATGAATTTAGGCATACGTTGGAAAATATAATTTGAGCATAAATTGAGACATGTGTAAGTATTGATTTGGGACATAAATTGGGACGAATGTGAATATGAATTTTAGGCATACATTGGAAAATATGTGAATATGGATTCGAGTATAACTTGTATTGAAATGGGTGAAAATGGACTAGGGACATAAATTGGAAAATATGTAGACTTGGGTTTGTGCATAACATATATATATGTATGTATATACCTTGACTTATAGCTTGAGAAAAAAGAGCATATGGTGCAAAATTAAAAGGTGAATTGAAAAGGGGTGTAAAAGTCTATGATTTGAATAGTGAATTGGGAACATAATTAAATATAGGGAAAAAGAGAATTAATCACCTATAATGACATAGGTAGATTTCTATAAAAATGGAATGTCTAGTTATTACAATTAGGAATTGTAATTGCAATTATGACATGAGGTTAGGTTGCATTAGTGGTGGAAGTCTGCCCGGACCCGACCGGCATATCCAGTAGCTACTAATATTGAACCTAACGTGAGAGGCCTAAGTGTGCAAATACGAATCGGGGTAAGACACGAGGTTAGACCCAACTGGGGAATAAGACTGCTCGAAGCCGACCAGTATATCCATCATCCACACGTTGTAGGCCTAATGTGGGAGGTCTAGCCCATTATAACCATAATTGGACATGGTAATTAATTGGACTACTTAATCTAGTTTAATCCATAAGGATTGTATGATTATGAACTTAAGTTAGGGTTAAGTAAAATTGGATGGATAGTGGGTGGGTTAAGTAAAATAGAGGGGGTGGGAAATATTTACATATAGGCCCACGAACTTAACCCAATAAGGTTATATAATTAAAGACACCTAGTGGTATACATAACCGGTGGAAAATATTATAAAGTTATGTAATTAAAGACACCCTTTTAAGGTAAGAATAACTTGTTGAAATAATAGAATTAGATATGTGTAATAATCTACTAAGTAAACAATGATAAGTTGTAGCGACAGTGTAAATTGAATTTATGATTAAATAAGAAAGAATGAGGAAAACTTGTAAAATAAATAAGTTATATTTAATCATAAATGGTAAGTGACATGTTAATTAGGAAACATATGAATTGAGATATACTTAATAACGTATTAAGGAGAACATGTTATTGTAATGATGTAACCAAGCAAGAATATAAAATAGATTGTGTATTACAGACCTTGGGCCACAATCTAGAGAATAACATGTTGTGGGCTTATAAATAAACTTAAATGGATTAAGTTATATGATTGAAATTAATAAGCAAGAGAAACTTGGTAAATTAGAATAAGAATTCAATATGAACAGAATAACATAGTTAAATAGGAACCGGGTGAGGTAAGGCAGTCACGTAAAAGAATGTTTAGACATAGGGTCTAACAATATTAAAGAAAGGCGCTTGGAGCTGTCCATATGTTTGAGCGTGAATAACCCAATGGGGTAGATCATCGAGGTGTTATAAGACACAAGGGGAGCGCACATTCATCTGATTGCTATGACGGCTCCAAAGGACTGGAAAGGGAAGCACGCGGCTTCCTAAAGTACGTAAGGTGCTCCTGGTAGTCCATTGTGCGGTGACAGATGTCCTAGGCTGTACTCGCAGAGGTTGGGTCTGCGCGCAACTACCAGGTGAGCGGGCCTTGGCTGCGGATGTAGCTATGCTGTCAGAATGCTACGACAAGGTGACACCAGGGTGATTCGACGGTTTCCTCACGAGGAGGTAGAGAGGGTCACGACCAACAAGGATAGTAGACCGTTGGATATTCTTCATCGACAGCCAGCGGGATGCGAAAGACTAGAGCTAAACCCAAGATATCATTTCACCTTTAACTATCGAGGTACGGGGTTGAGGGTAGACGCCACATGGATGTTTAGATTGGTTGTTATTAGGGGTAATCTCTTAGCTCTGTAGTCTTTACTAGTTGAGGGAGTGGCTGAGGTGGGGCCATAGCCACCATGGAAAATAGACCCGAGGAATATCTTTATTTGAAGTCACTTAAAGGCGGCCTGTACAGGTATGGAAAAGCTCCCCGCATAGTTCTGTGTTTCTTGTTTATCCCTGCCACAGAACTCGGTGCACATTAGAGAACGTGCGATTGAGGCATCGAGCTACAATTATAGTACATACGTAGGACAGTCTAGATACATGCATATCTGCTCCGGATGGTGTATCGTAGACTAGAGGGCATTATTCCGATGTGGAATCTGATTTGATCGATGGTGGCAGTCTGTACGCTTGCGTAGCATAGTAATGACAGATATATGCAGAACGTAAAATCGGTATATAGAGATCCGTACGTCACTCCGGCGTACGATGACGGACTTCTTTCTTTATGATGGAGACTGTGTGAGTGGCGTACTATGGGGTATATCTCAATATTGAGAGACAGCTACATATATTGTATTAGATGAATCCATGGGAAAGTAACTGGGTACGATGCGTGTATAAGTCTTGAGTGCTATTAACCCAAGTAACAAAACGAACAAGAAAATGTAATGGAACGGTATTAGTAGGAATCATTCTACTTCTGATATACTAGTATCTGCGCGGTGCAGAGAAATGTATTTAAGAAGCACAATATATCATGTTCATCTTATCTTGCTCAGTTCACACTTGTTTTTGTTACTGATATCTTGTTCTTCCAATTTTATATACCTGCCATGATACTTTTATTATTTATATTTAAAAGTAACTGGACTCGCTAGACTGTATGTCTGACCATTTTTGTTTCCTCTTCTCTCTCTTCCATTATCCCCCTGGTTCTCAGGGTGGAAGTGCTTAGAGTTGATTTGGATTCTTTCAGCTCAGCTTGGATTTTGGATAAAGATGTATCGCTTTGACTTCTGGTCAACTCTCTTATGGCTTCACAGGGAAATATGGTTTTATGCTTTTGTACTCTGATATTTTTGGCAAGGCAGATTATTAATGTAATTAGTTACTTATGATGTAAACTTAATATTTGGGACCATGATGTTTTGATTTAAACAAAGCTTTTAATTCCGCTGTTATTTTACATGTCTGTCTTGTGCTATTATGTTCTTATTTACCTATAACGCTTCACGGAACTTAATGCATTCCCTTAGTGAGTGACATTAACGGATGTGGGGTGTCACATTTGGTATAAGAGCATATGGTTATAAGATCGGATAAAGTATTTTGAAAAGGTTTTCAAAAAGGTCTCAAAAACAAAGTATTTTAAAATAAAAAGTCTATTTTTAAAAAGCATATTTCCCAAAGCCATAAATATCTTCTCGATTCTCCGCTTGATTTCTTTTCCTTTTTGACCGGGGAACCGTTTCCTCTCGAAAAGGTATCCCTATTTTGGCATGGTTCCGTAAGCATATTAAAACTACGGTACATGTCTAAGTGAAAAGAAGTGCCCAACCTCCATCTTTAACCGCAGTGGTTTCACCTGCATCTTATTTTCTCTCAAGCCTCGAAAGGATTTCCGTGCGATGGAGGCAGCTTTCAAGAGACTTGTTAGCGTGTTGCACAAGGATGGTAAAAAGGAGAATAAGGGAGTTGGGGCTAAGGAGCATAGCCCAAAGAAGAAAAGAGGAAATACCATAATTTCGGAATAGTGGGTCATCTGGAAAAGCATTGTAGAAAGAGTAAAGGCATTTGTTACCACTGGTAGGGCAAAACACCTCATTAAGGAGTGCCCGAAGAGACAAAGACAAGGCCAGAGGGCAGGAACTTCTAGGGGGAAGCTAATATTCTCATAGCTGGTGGACAGGATAGGGGTAGGAAAGTTTCCATCGAAGGATTGATTTCTATTTCTGATCATCCTATTAGGATTCTTTTCCTGGCGCTTCACATCCTTTTATATTTGATCCTTTAGTTGAGTCTCTTCAACTAGATACTAGTATGGTTTTGGATCCCGTTATTGCATCAAACCCTAGTGGAGGTATGGCTCATTTATCGATAATTTGTCGAGGTTTGAGAATTTCTATGTTAGGTGTCGAGTTTGATTGCGACGCATATGTTCTTGATTTCATAAGATACGGTTTGATTCTAGGATGGATGGGTTAACCATATATGGAGCAATTCTAGATTGTGAGAGGAGGGTTGTTAGACTTTTGACTTGCCATAGAAAGACTCTTGAGATTCCTTATGACCCCAAAGGGTCTATCATGCTTAGTCTCCTAGAACCTCTTGATATATCTATCGATGATTTGCGACATGTGACTCCTAAAAGAAAAGACGGAACTTGATAAGCAAGTAGGGAGCTACTTGAGAGGAGTTTTGATAGGTGAGTCATATCGAGATGGGAAACCTATTGAAGACAGTCCTTGAGGAAGCCTGTCATTCTAAGATGACTATTCATTTAAGAGGCGATAAAATGAATAGAGTTCGAGGTAGTGAAGCCAAACTTGCGAGAGGAAGTGGAAGTATATAAGGAAGCAATGATTGGACGAGTTCCGACTTGCATACTTGGATCGGAGGTTAAGAAATTGGGCAACAAAGAAGTGAAGCTAGTAAGAGTGCAATGGGGAAAGGGCCGCGAGAACACTACTTGGGAGGCTGAAGGCAAGATTCGCGTTTCATATCCTTTACGTTTCAAGAATATGTTGTTAACTTCTTTTTCCAAGCTTCGAATTAATGCTTGTATCTATCGTTTGAATATCTCCTATCAATCGAGTCTTTAGGTAGGGAACTAATGAATGTAAACATGTGTTTGAGACATGTTATGTTTGATGGATGCAAGTGGTTGTTAGTGATTGCTTGTGGATGCATATACACACACAATAGGCACTAGATTGGCTCAATCACTTACATATTGCATATTGATGTGTGTACATTTTTAAATTTTTATGGATTATCATTGCATTGATGTTGCATTTGGATGGATGATTGTGCACACATATAGAGCATACATGTTATACTAGGATGATTTGCATACATTTTGGTTGCATGGCACAAACATACATTGCATTAAGGAGGTCAACTGAATCAGTAGGCCGCCAGATCTTTCGCATTAGTTTACGGACATATACACACACTATTACGTATGTTCATAAAGCATTTGAAATTCCTTAAGTACAATGGATGCCTATGATTGCTAGATGGATGTATGATTGTTGGATGTTTGGATATACGTTCTTCTTAACTTAGAGATTTCGGGGACGAAATCCTTTGAGTAAGGGAGAATGTAACACCTCGGAATTTTAACGACACTAAAGATGATGAATTAAAGAATAATTAGTGTAAAATACACTGTTAATAATGAATTAAGGAAAACTTAATTAAATATTCAGAATTAAGTAAAACGGACCGTGTCATTACGTCCATCTCAGAATTCTGGTCAAGATAGACACCTGGTTTGCGTAAATCGGACACCATATGAAGAAGTTATTAAGGTTTGAAAAGTTTGTATGCTTATAGGGAAGATATATATACATATAAAATTCAAAAATATTCAAAAATCAGCAAAACCAAAAATCCGGCACGCAAATCAAGGAAGGGCCGACATTTTGAAGTTAACCCGAGAGCCTGTTGGGTCGACCTAGGGGTCGACTCAGGCTCATGGGGGTCGACACCCATGAAGGGGGGTCGACCTAGGGGTCGACCCACCTGAAGGGGGATCGACCCACCCGAGGCTCTGGAAACTTCTTTTCTAAACCTAGACGATTTTGGAGCTAGATTCATGAACCCTAGGCTATATAAAGGACCCTAGACCTAGGTTTTATTCGTCTAAAAACAGTGGTGATGGTGAAACTCCGCTGCAACGAAGATTGAATGGCCTAATCTACTCCAAATCTGATTCAGCAAACAATATACAAATTCAACGATTGCTACAACAAATTCAGCGATGGCTACAATAACTTATTCAACATGTTCTTTGCAGTAATTTGGATCCATTGACTAATCAGTTCTATTATGATATAATTATCAGGTCTGCTTTTATATGTTCATATCGCCACCATGTTAAATCTTGTCATAATATGACTATTCAGTTTATGCCTATTACTATCAGTTTATTATTGATTCGTTATTACGCCTATTCTTAATTCTCTTCTCTCCCTCATTTTCCCTTTTTAATTTTATAGCCAGACTACCTTCGAGCCTAGGCCTAATGTTGAAAAATGCGAACATGCGAAATTTGGAACGATTGGGAAAGACATAATTTGGGGAATAATTGATATTGGAAAATATGGATCTAAATTTGGGCATAAATTTGGAAATATATGAATATGTGTTTGGGGGCATATGTCTTGTTGGATAATATGAATTTAGGCATAAGTTGGAAAATATAATTTAAGCATAAATTGAGACATGTGTAAGTACTGATTTGGGACATAAATTGGGACATATGTGAATATGAATTGTAGGCATACATTGGAAAATATGCGAATATGGATTCGGGTATAACTTATATTGAAATGGGTGAATATGGACTAGGGACATAAATTGGAAATTACGTAGATTTGGGTTTGTGCATAACATATGTATATGTATATGCCTTGACTTATAACTTGGGAAAAAAAGAGCATATGGTGCAGAATTAAAAGTGAATCGAAAAAGGGTGTAAAAGCCTATGATTTGAATAGTGAATTGGGCACATAACTAAATATGGGGAAAAGGAGAAATAATCACCTATAATGACATAGGTAGATTTGGATAAAATTGGAATGTCTAGCAATTACAACTAGGAATTGTAATTGCACTTATGACACGAGGTTAGGTTGCATTATTGGTGGAAGTCTGCCCGGACCCGACCGGCATATCCAGCAACCACTATTGTTGAACATAATGTGAGAGGTCTAAGTGAGAAAATACGAATCGGGCTAAGATACGAGGTTAGACCCAACTGTGGAATAAGACTGCCCGGACCCGATCGGCATATCCAGCATCCACACGTTGTAGGCCTAATGTGGGAGGTTTAGCCCATTATAACCATAACTGGACATAGTAAGGAATTGGTATACTTAATCTAATTTAATCCATAAGGATTGTATGATTATGAATTTAAGTTAGGGTTAAGTAAAATTGGATGGGTAGTGGGTGGGTTAAGTAAAATAGAGGGGGGTGGGTAATATTTACATATAGGCCCACGAACTTAACCCAGTAAGGTTATGTAATTAAAGACACCTAGTGGTATACATAACCGATGGAAAATATTATAAAGTTATGCAATTATAGACGCCATTGTAGGGTAAGCATAACTTGTAGAAATGATAGAATTAGATATGCATAATAATCTGCTATGTAAACAATGATAAGTTGTAGTGACAGTGTAAATTGAATTTATGATTAAATGAGAAAGAATGAGGAAAACTTGTAAAATAAATAAGTTATATTTAATCATAAATGGTAAGTGACATGTTAATTAGGAAACATGTGAATTGAGATATACTTAATAACATATTAAGGATAACATGTTATTGTAATGATGTAGCCAAGCAAGAATATAAAATAGATTGTGGATTACAGACCTTGGGCCACAATCTGGAGAATAACATGTTGTGGGCTTATTAATAAACTTAAACGGATTAAGTTATATGATTTAAATTAATAAGCAAGAGAAACTTAGTAAATTAGAATAAGAATTCAATATGAACAGAATAACATAGTTAAATAGGAACCGGGTGAGGTAAGGCAGGCACGTAAAAGAATGTTTAGACAAAGGGTCTAACAATATATTAAAGAAAGGCGCTTGGAGCAGTCTGTACGTTTGAGCGTGAATAACCCAACTGGGTAGATCATCGAGGTGTTATAAGACACGAGGGGAGCGCACATTCATCTGATTGTTATGACGGCTCCAAAGGACTGGAAGGGGAAGCACGTGGCTTCCTGAAGTACGTAAGGTGCTCCTAGTAGTCCATTGTGCAGTGACAGATGTCCTAGGCTGTACTCGCAGAGGTTGGGTCTGCGCGCAACTACTAGGTGGGTGGGCCTTGACTGCAGATGTAGCTATGCAGTCAGAATGCTGTGACGAGGTAACACAAAAGTGATTCGACGGTTTACTCATGAGGAGGTAGAGAGGGTCACGACCAACAAGGATAGTAGACCGTCAGATATCCGTCATCGACAGCCAGTGGGATGCGAAAGACTAGAGCTTAACCCAAGATATCATTTCACCTTTCACTATTGAGGTACGGGGTTGAGGGTATACGCCACATGGATGTTTAGATTGGTTGTTATTAGGGGTGATCGCTTAGCTCTGTAGTCTTTACTAGTTGAGGGAGAGGCCAAGGTGGGGCAACAGCCACCGTGGAAAACAAACCCGAGGAATATCTGTATCTGAAGGCACTTAAAGGCAGCCTGTATAGGTATAGAAAAGCTCCCAGCATAGTTCCTTGTTTCTTGTTTATCCCTGCCACAGAACTCGATGCACATTAGAGAACGTGCGATTGAGGCATCGAGCTACAATTACAGTACATACGTGGGACAGTCTAGATACATGCATATCTGCTCTGGATGGTGTATCGTAGACTAGAGGGCATTATTCTGATATGGAATCTGATTCGACCGATGGTGACAGTCCGTACACTTGCGTAGCATAGTAATGACAGATATATGCGGAACGTAATATCGGTATATAGATATCCGTACGTCACTCCGGCGTAGGATGGGGGACTGCGTTCTTTACGGTGGAGACCGTGCGAGTGGGGTACTGTGGGGTGTATCTCAATATTGAGAGAGAGAGCTACATATATTATATTAGGTGAATCCATGGAAAAGTAAATGGGTACGATGCGCGTATAAGTCTTGAGTGTTATTAACCCAATTAACCTAATAAACAAGAAAATGTAATGGAACGGTATTAGTAGGGATCATTCTACTTCTGATATACTAGCATATGCGCGGTGCAGAGAAATGTATTTAAGAAGCACAATATATCTTGTTCATCTTGTCTTGCTCAGTTCACACTTGTTATTGTTACTGTTATCTTGTTCTTCCAGTTTTATATACCTGCCATGATACTTTTATTTATTTATATTTAAAAGTAACTGGACTCGCTAGACTTTATGTCTGACCCTTTTTGTTTCCTCTTCTCTCTCTTCCGTCCCCCCTCCCCCCAGGTTCTTAGGGTGGAAGTGCTTACAGTTGATTTGGATTCTTTCAGCTTAACTTGGATTTTGGGTAAAGATGTATCGCTTTGACTTCTGGTCAACTCTCTTACGACTTCACAGGGAAATATGGTTTTATGTTTTTGTACTCTGATATTTTTGGCAAGACGGATTATTAATGTAATTAGTTACTTATGATGTAAACTCAGTATTTGGGGCCATGATGTTTTTATTTAAACAAAGTTTTTAATTCCGCTGCTATTTTACATGTCTGTCTTGTGCTATTATGTTCTTATTTACCTATAATGCTTCACGGAACTTAATGCATTCCCTTAGTGAGTGACATTAACAGACGTGGGATGTCACAATATCTTTCCAATTATATATAACCCAAGAAATAGTCTATTTGTCGATTAACGTGAACGAGATCTGCAAGGTTGTCCCAATAGAGCCTCGAAGGGTGTCATGACAATGCTCGTCTGGTAAATGTTGTTATATGGAAATTCCACAAGGGGTAGATGCTCCTACCGTGTCCCTCTGAAATCCAAGATCCATAGTCTCAACAAATCCTCTAAGATCATATTCATCCTTTCAGTATGCCCATCAAACTGAGGATGATAAGTTGTGCTCAATCTGAGTTATGTCCCTAAAGGCTCCTGCAGACTATTCCAAAAATCACTGGTGAAAATCAGGTCTTTGTCACTCACTATGATAGAAGGAACCCCATGGAGTTAGACTGCCTCTCTCAAATAAACTAAAGCTACACATGTAGTTATTCTCTTACTATTGACTGAAATAAAGTGGGCGGTGTTCGTCAATAGATCTACAATTATCTAGATATTGGTATTTCCTTTTCTTGATCTATGCAACCCATCAATAAAGTCCATAGATACACTTCTCCACTTCTAATGTAGCACATCCAATGGCTGGAGCAATCCACTAGCTTCTTTTGCTCTACCGTTACTTTCTGACATGTCATACACTAAGCCACATATTCATCTGTATCCTTTTTCATCCCGGCCTAACAAAAAACTCTCCTCATATCTCGGTACATCTTACCACCATCGGGATGGATAGTCAAGAGTGATGTTCGTTGGCCAAAGCAGCACTCATCGAATCTTCCGTGTGGGGAACACAAAGTCTGCCATCTCAGTGTAACCATCCTTTACTATCAACAGAATATTATAAAAGACGTCTAGAAGCCTCGTCTACAAAGTTTATCCAAGGTATCTATTATCTCAAGATCTTCAAGGCGCACCAACCCAATCTGCTATAACAAAACAAGTTGTACCTCCAAGGGTGCCAAATATCCAAGTGTATAATCCATAGATGATCTAAAGTTAAATCTAGAAATAAACTCCAATCTCTTCCACCCTTCGAATAAGGGACTCAACAACGTCCTCTGACTGCTCAAAGCATCAACAACTACATTCTGGGTATAAGCAATCTCGAAGTCATATGATGCCAAGAACTCCATCCATCGTTGTTATCATAGATTAAGGTCCCCTTGCGAGAAAAAGTACTTTAGAGACTTGTGATCCATAAAGAGCTCAATTTCTTGCCTAGTAAATAATGCTTCTAAGGCATGAGTGCAAAAATTATCGCATCCAATTCCGAGTCGTTGATAAGAGGATTCCTCTCATGAATCCTTAGCGGTCTACTCCCGTAGCACACTACCCTGGTGTACTCTGTAGTTGTCTTAAAACTACCAGGAAGTGTTAACACCGGTGTACTAGTAAGAACCTTCTTCAATTTCAAGAAAAAATCCTCACAATAAACATCCCATGAGAACACCAAATTCTTCTTAGTGAGATAGGTAAGTAGTGCCAAAATTCATGCAAAGTCCTTGATAAATTTTCTATAGTAATCCCATCGAACCTAGGAAGCTTCTCACCTCTGTCACGTCTTGGGGTCTTCCAATCCTGTACCCCCATTATCTTGGCGGGATCTATAACTAACACTTCCTAAGAAACCATGTCCCCCAAGAAACGTGCTACGATCTGCCATAAACGACACTTAGAAAACTTCGCCTTAAGCTGATGCGCATGGAGAGTACAGAATACCTCTCTCAAATGTAAGGTGTGTTCATCCTCGCTCCTCAAGAATACCAAATATCATCCTGAAAGGAAACGACAAAGTTATTAAGAACATCCCTGACCACTCAGCTCGTCAAATCCACAAAATATGTTGGTGTGTTGGTCAGCCCAAATATCAAAACCAACCACTCGAAGAATCCATCAGAAGTCCTAAAAGATGTCTCATCTATATTATCCTTTACCACACGAAGATAATGGAAACCAGTGACTAAATCCAATTGAGAAAATACCGATGCATCAACCAACTGGCCAAAAAAATCATCAATCCGAGAAAGTGGTTAGTGATTCTTCTTCGTGAGCTTATTCAACTCTCCATAGTCCACACAAAGTCGAAAGAATCATCCCTCTTGGTAGCAAAGACGACCGGGGATCCCCACTCAGAGATACTGCATCTAATAAATCTTTCTCCAAAAGCACACCTACATGCTTGCTAATCTCTCTCTATTCCCTCGGAGCCCTATGACGAACATGCAATGCTACAGGCTTCACGTTCTCTCTAAGATAGATCCAGAAATCAATCTTTTGCTTAGAAGGTAATCCTCTCACCTCCTCGAATACATCTGAATACTCGCATACAATTGTTACATAATAAATATCATCGATAGAAGAATCTAGAGAATATAGAAAAATCAGCTTGACTGACCCCTATGGATCATAAGAAATCTCGAGGGTCCTACCATTATAAGTCATTAAACGAATGACCCTCCTCTCGCGGTCAAGAGTAGCCTCTTACATGGCTAACCAATCCATCTCTAAGATCACACCATACCACGAGAATCCTAACACACAGGCATTGCAGTCCAACCCAATGCCTAATATGAAAACTTTAAAGCCCTATAAACCGCATATAAGTGAACCATCTACGGGGTTTGAAACAATTATAGGATGGTGATAAGTGAGATATCTAAGTGCAAACAATCAATCAATGTGCTAGAAATAAATGAATGAGATGTTCCTGAATCGAAAAGAGAGTATGAATGGAAAAGTCGGATATAATCAAACCTTCTACGACCACTTTCCTACCTTGATCCAGAGCGTTACTAGTCCTAGTAGCCTCTAACACATTAAACTGTGCTACCGATGTACCAGTTTCTTGTCCTATATTTTATGGACACGCTGTGCTCATATGCCTAGATTTCCAGCAGTAAAAGCACTTTCCTCTCATCCTCGTATTTCTGCAATCTTCAATGTAATATCCCGTCATCTTGCAACCTTGACACATGAACTCTATCTTAATCTGCTCTTTCTGAGATGCACCAACTTGTTTCTTTTTGCCTTTATTTATTTCCCACCATTTCTTATTTGAGCCAACAGACTTAGGAACTTCTCTTTTAACATATTTAACCTCTTCCTTTCTATCTTAATTGGCATCAAAAGCATCCCTACTAACACTTAAAAATTAGCTCACATCAAAATATGAGCCACAGCTAATCCCTAGAGGGGTTGGTTTAGCATCATCGCAAATCAAACAACTTTTTTGTTAGTTGTATTGACCAAGTCCATCCCAAACCTCGATAACTCATTAACTTGATTTATATACTCCTTGATAGAAAGATCCCCTTTCTTTAACCCAAGAAAACACTCTAGCTGTCTACCCTCTTCTACTTGCGATAGAAAATTCCTCTTAAAACTATGTCGAAATTTGGCGCAGTTCAAGTATCTACCCTTGTCCTCAATAATATCCTACTAAAACGATGCTTCCCCTTTCAATTTCCAAGATGCTAACCGAACTCTCTGTCTATCCCCAAGCTTTAGCAATCCAAAGATCCGCTCGATATCCCTGATGTACCCATGTAAGTCTTTCCTCCTAAATTCGCAAAGTCCTTACAAAGCTTAGAGAATCCTATGGCTGCTAATGGATTAGGAGGAACCACCCCATAGGGCGTAGGAGCTTGTGCAATCTCGTGTCCATTGATTTGTGTTGTAGCTTCTAAGTTTCTACGAAACTAACCTAGGATCGGGACATCCTCAGGAAAATTAGGGGGCCTAGACATGTTGTACAAAAAAGAGAAGATAGAGAATTTAGAATTCGAAAGAGTTAAAGAAAGGTTGTAACTGACTTGAGGGGATACTATTTTATTTTCTAAAACAACTTTTAGTTTGAAAATTCATGTTTACATTTGCAAGGTATTTTCTTTAAAAAAATAGCGATCTTGTAACCTTAGGCTTTGATATTAATTGAAACACCCCCACACCCCTTAACATCCCCCAAAATAGTGTTATGTCAAGAGATGTGAAGCATTATAGGTATGAAAACATAAATATGCATAATAGAGACTAAGATACAAAAGACATAAATAATTAAACACAATAAAAATAAATTATTCAAAATAGTGACATTACATTTATTCAAAACCAATTGTCTCAAACTAAAAATCCCATATGTCTCATGAAAAGAAAATAAATCTCTATTATCAGTGTACAACTAGAAATATCCCTCAATAAGTCATTGGTACACCAACAACCAAACCATGGGATAAGATAAAATAGCAATAAGAAGACATCTGCTACAAAGCTAAGCTGCAAAGGGAAATCTACTGAAAAATCCACACTAAGAACTTTCGCCTTACGAGCCTTGGGGGAAAAAAGAGAAAGAAGAAAGGAGAGTGGGTTATACATAAAGTTTGGTGAGCTGGATAATTACTAGCACGATTTTTAAGTAAGGTAAAAAAGACAGATTAGTGATTCAAATATAAGACAGGGTAAGTGTCTGTCACAACAAATATGTGAACATGTAGGAAAGATATGAAAGGATTACAAGTAAGGTCATTTATTGTCTCATAAAATAGAATTCGATTGTTTTCATTTCTACTATTTCAGAACATAATATAATTAGGATAAATTTTCCTAATACTACCTATTAATCAACTATTAATAACCATAGAGTGAATTCAATTCCCACTAGGGCCCTCAGGCTTATCTAGCATGACCCATCACCAAAAGACATAGCATTAACACAAGCATCATTGTGTTTTAATTGCCTCAATCAGTTCAATGCATGCGCATTGAACTTTTGAGACGCACCCACACCCACCTTAATTTGGACTATATTACTACCAATCTTAGCATGGTGCATGCACTCACCTTCTAATGTGAGACCATACGTGACAAAAAAGGTATGGTGATTGGCATGGATCCTCAATAATTAAACCTTCTCGGCCTAAATCTCCTTTGATTACGACCCTCATAAACATACCACATAATTAGGCTTATATATTAACATTAGTTTAATTTTATGTTAAGCCTATTTGTTTGTTTATAAATCATAGAACCATAGCCATAGAATAACTGTAGAATGCCTAATCACAAGGTCACTATAGAATTATGCCTAATTACATGACCACCATAGATTAATGCCCAATAACAAGGCAAGCATAAAATAATGCCTAATCACAAGGCTACCATAGTTGCCTAATCACAAGGCCTCCATAAAATAATGCCTATTTTATTCATTTACATCCTCATGTCATATTTGTTTCTGCAAATAAACCACTTTTGTTTATTATGATTCTTTGTGTTTGTATAAGCTATCATATTTATGTGTATACATTGTAGTCCATTTTTCTGTCATAATGTGACGGCCCGCCCCGCGCCAGCCGGCATTTCCTCCGAAAGTGCGATGTACACATGCCAACTAGCACGGAACGGTCGCCAAAGAAAGGAAAGAAGAGGATGAACTAATCGAAAACCTGTAGAATGTCTCACAGCGCATGGGACGAAATACAATAATAATATACTTGACATAAAACAGGCGAAACAGTGTATAAGCTTATAACTAAAACCAACATCAACATCAAAGTAGCGGAAGTCTAAATACAGCTTATTACAACCTTTCAAATTACTGTCTCTAAACAAAAGAAAGCTAAAGTAGAATATGCACTACTAATGCCCAAGCAGTGATCTTCAACAACACAGGGAGAATATCTATATGTATCATACGTGGAAGCCTCTTGCTCGTCTCCGGATCAGCTACTCGTGCACACCCAGCTAACCTGTCTCTAGTCTGCTCGTGAGAGCACCCAGAGTAATAAGAAAAGACATAAAACTCTGGGTCAGACAAAAAGTCTGGTATGAGCGATAAGCAGCTAAACAGAACAATAACAGGTATACTAAACCATACCTGAACCTGGACCTGCAACCAAAGAGTTAGCACTACGTACTGTACAATACTCTAAGGTGCCACTGGACAGATGGTGTAAAGATAACGGGGGTGGGGGTGTGCATGTCATAATGATGGCAAACAAATCAACCAAAGCAATCATCCTCACATCTCTCACCCAATGCATAAAGTGTACGATGTCCACCACTGTCAATCACTAGACCCATCGAAGTAGTGACGGAGTTCGACTTGTACAACTACTGCTACTACCAAGCTTACCACATGGAGTCATGACCAATCCTTTACAAATGACCCCACTTCATTGGTCTATAGCTCTTTAGTCGTACCTAGGCCACTATGGCCCTGAATCCATTCACGTACTCCCTACACATAGTGATCCAAAGTTATAGACATCGACAACCCCTTAGCACACGTCCCGCAGCAAAGTCCAATCATGAAGTTTGCTCGTTGGTTCCCAACTGGATCCTGAGTACAAACTTCCCATTGGACTACCTTTGCATCTCGGGTTCTGGTCTCCTTTGGATCGGTCTTCTTCCTTGCCTTGGTTCGGTTTGGATGTGCTCCTTCAGTTCAGCTCGTGGGACACTTGGTTCCAGCTCGTGCAAGGCAATTCAGGTCGGGTCGGGTCGTGCCCACTCATCGGGTCGGATCAGGTGCTTCTGGTTCTTGGTCATGTTGTCCTCCGTCCAGTCCAATGCGTAGTACATCGGTTCGGGTCGCGCCATCCTCATCACAAACGGATCGGATCGTGACCCACAGATCAGCTCGTGGCTCCTCCTCCTGATTCGGATTGGCGTCATCATATCGGATCGGCTCGTGGTGCATGGCTCGCGATCGGGTCGAGTCTCTTAAACTTCTCCATGGTGCAACGGTTCGGACTCCTCCCTCCGATCCGATCCGGATCGGGTGTCTTCTTGCACTTTGTCCAGCAAGCTGTTTACGCCATTCGACGGATTTTTCGACCAATCTAACACTTCTAGACAGTCACAAATCATACCATAAAGTCATAGCAACATGTACAATCATCCACAAACAACAAAACAACAATCACAGCAAGTAAAATGGATCATACATACCTAAAATCCCATCTTTTCCCCTAAGCATGATTAATAACACTTAACCAAATCAAACCAAATTTCTAACAAAGGTCTAAAAAATTATTTCAGAATTTATAAATATTTTTCCAGATTTTTAACGTGTATAAATTTGCTAATTATCACTAGTCACCCTAATTAACTGCAATTAGTGTCAAAACAATGCTAATCACTCACCTTGGCCACAAATAAAACCTTTAGAACTGAAACTCTACTATTTGGGCGCGAACACCAATGCAACGCAGCAGCTCTACCTCGATTCTTGTGCTAGTCCGCCTTGATTTGATGTTGTTAAGCCTAATCCTTGATTAGAAAGTGATTTGGAGGTGTTTTAGAGGTTAGAGGCCATTGTTAGGTTGAAGAGAGGGTTTGTGGCGGCTGGAAAATGAGTGAAAAACTGAAATCCTAACCCTAGCAGCCCTCAAATACCTCTAATCCCGAAATCCCCCATTGGGCCTAGCTGTTAATCACCCGGTTAAGCCCAATTAAGCTATTTTTCACTATCTGAAACTTGTTTCAGCCATATCTCCCAAACGATAAGTCCGTTTGGCTAAGGTGACCACTCTACGGAATTGTAAACCATCATCCGGAGCCAATGGAAGTGGTTTCAGGTCAAAACTCCTTTCCAATCAAAAGTTATGGCCAAAACAAGATTAGCTAGGGGCAAAACGGTTATTTAAAAATCGGGAAAAATCATGAACAAGGGAAATGACCTCAATAGTCATCTCCCAAAGTTACGTGACCATACGACTTCGTGTGTGAAAGAAATAAATATTCTACGATCCTTTGATGCGTAGAATGCTGGTCATTACACTCTCCCCCCCCCCTCCCCCTTAAGAAATTTCGTCCCTGAAATTCCTTAACCCAAAACATACAAAGAATCCCGCATGCCTACCAGCCACATACAACAATCAAACATGCAAAACAAACCTATCCTAACATGCAGAAAGGCTAAATCGAAACTGAAATCTTTCCAGGCGAAGAGTTCTGGATACGTCTTCCTAATGCTCTCCTCTGTCTCCCAAGTACAGTCATTCTCATTCTCGCCCCACTGAACTTTAACTAATTTCACCGCTTTCCTTCGAAGTTGCTTCATATCGTTCCTAACAATACGCATAGGCTTGCGGTTCCCAACCGCCTTTGGTTCAACATCGATATCATCCAACTGATCAGGTGAAATAGTCACATCTGGGTCGTGCACGAACTTCCTTAACTGGGAAACATGAAATACGTTGTGAACTCCTGCCATCTTCTCTGGTAATTCAACTTTGTATGCCAAATTCCCAATTTGCTCAAGAACTGGGAATGGACCAACAAATCTTGGTGCTAACTTGCCTCTCCTGCCAAATCGTATCACGCTCTTCAACGGAAAAATCTTGATAAACACCAAGTCGCCAATGGAGAATTTTAATTCATTCTCCTCTTATCAGCATAAATCTTCTGCTTATCTTGGGCAGCCTTCATTCACTGTTGGATAACCTTAATCTTAGCTGAAGTTTCTCTTATCACATCGGGTCCAAGTACAAACTTCTCACCGGTTTCTACCCAACATGACGGTGAGTTGCACGGTCTTCCGTACAAAGCTTCAAATAGAGTCATACCGATACTGGATTGATAGCTATTATTATATGCAAACTCTACTAGATGCAAATGGTCATCCCATGATCCACCAAAATCCAATACACAAGCTCTCATGAGGTCTTCTAACACTCGATTCACCCTCTCTGTCTGTCCGTCAGTTTGAGGATGATACGCGGTACTGAGATGTAATTCTAATCCTAACGCCTCTTATAAGCTCTTCCAAAATCCACTAGTGAACAACGGATCTTGGTCACTTACAATGCCTTTGGGTATTCCATGAAATCTTACTACCCACTTTATATATAGTTCAGGTAAGTTAGCTGCTGTCCTGTTTGATTTGACGGGTATAAATCTTGCACTCTTAGTCAATCGGTCCACAATCACCCAAATGCTATCATGGCCCGATCTAGTCCTTGGTAACCCATCAATGAAATCCATCGAGATTTGTTCCCATTTCCATTCTGGAACTTCTAATGGTTGTAACAAACCACTAGGCTTCTTTTGCTCAGCTTTAACTAGCTGGAAATTCATACATTTGGATATACACTTCCCAATGTCTCTTTTTATCCGTTCCCAGTAGTAGGTTTGCTTCATGTCTTGGTATATCTTGTTACCACCGGGATGTATAGTCAGTTTTGAGTGATGACATTCTCTAAGCACTTCATCTCTCAATCCATTGACATTGGGTACAACTAGTCTTCCATTTTTTCTAAGCCATCCATCTCGATCAATCCCATACTTGTTCATCTCCTCATCGATACCCATCTTGAGATGATTTCCAATAGGTTAGGATCGTTTCTCTGACTGGAACCAATCCGCTCAATCAAGGTGGGTCTGATCATCAAACTTGCTAACATTTTTGGATCCAATTCGCACTTTGGTCTGAAATCATACCCAGTGATGTACTCCAGTTGCTTCCATTCTAGAAACATAGCCCCTAAACTGGCATGTCTTCTACTCAATGCATCAGCCACCGCATTGCCCTTTCTTGGTGTGTATGCAATATCGAAATCATAGGAAGCTAAGAATTCTAACCATCTTTGCTGTCGGAGATTTAGATCCTTCTGAGAGAAAAGATACTTTAACGATTTATGATCAGTAAACAACTCGAATCTCTTTCCCAAGAGATAATGTCTCCACATCTTCAATGCAAACACGATCGCTGCCAATTCCAAATCATGGGTAGAGTATCTTTTCTCATGCGGTTTCAGTTGCCGACTTGCATAAGCTACAACCCTACCTCCTTGCATCAATACAGCACCTAGTCTGGTACCACATGCATCCGTATATACTGTCATCTCTTCATTCCCCTTAGGAATGAATAACACTGGTGCACATGTCAACTTTTCCTTTAGACTCTTGAATGCATTCTCGCACTTTTCGTCCCAGACAAAAGCTTGATTCTTCTTGGTCAACTGAGTCAACGGTGCTGCTATCTTGGAGAAGTCTTGGATAAACTTATGATAATATCCAGCTAATCCCAAGAAACTTCTTATGTCCGTTGCATTCTTGGGCGTAGACCAATCTTGTACCGTAGCCACCTTCGCAGGGTCCACGGCAAAACCATTCTCTAAAACAACATGGCCCAAGAATCTCTCCTCCAGAAGTGACACTTAGAAAATTTTGCTTTCAATTGGTGTTTTCTCAACACCTCCACCTTGTGTTCTTCCTCTGTCCTCGAATAGACCAAAATATCATCCACGAACACAAGGACAAACTTATTCAACTGATCTCTGAATACCCTATTCTTAAGATCCACAAAGTATGCTAGGGCATTGGTCAGCCCGAATGGCATGACCAACCACTCATAAAATTCAGACGGCGTCCGAAATGTCGTTTTAGCTATACTCTCAGCTTCCACTCTAAGCTGATGAAAACTTGTCGCGAGATCCAACTGAGAAAATAATCTCGCGCCACTCAACTGATCAAACAAATCATCTATCCGCGGTAGAGGATACTTGCTCTTCGTCGTCACTTTATTCAACTCGCAGTAGTCTACACACAAACGAAGGAAACCATACGCCTTGGTAGCAAACACAACTGGTGCTCCCCATTCAGAAACACTCCTTTTGATAAATCCCTTCTTCAAAAGATCGCTGACTTGCACCTCGAGCTCTCGCTGCTCCCTTGGTACCATACGACGAAGTGGCATCACTATAGGTCTGGCATCTTTCACTAAATCAATACGGAACTCAATCTCTCGGTGTGGTGGAAGCCCGGTCACTTCCTCGAAAATGTCCGGATACTGGCCAACCACGGGCAAACCTGACAACTCACTATTCGGAATGTCGAGGGAATTCAGAAAACTAGCCATTACCCCATCACCGGGTAGACCACCAAACACTGCCCTCTGCCCATCATCCGCTCTAGCTGTCACAAAAAAGCCCTCACAGTCTACCACCACCCCGTATCTTTGGAGCCAATCAACTCCCAAAATAATGCCAAACCCAGTAAAGCCCAAAACAAAGCAATCACAAACAAACATGCATCCATGACTCAATAGGACCACATTACGACAGATCATGCTAAGGTTAGTTGAACCACCAATCGGGTTCGTCACTACTAAAGGCCTATCGACAATCTCAGGCTCCAATCTCAACCTATCTACCAAGTCACTAGATATGAAACAACTGGAAGCCCCGGTATCAAACAAAACTCTAAAAGGAACATCATAAACAGAAAGCATTGAATAACAACATTCTTTCCTTTCTCCACCGCAGTTGGGGCATTCGACGAAGAAGGAATAGAATTAAGGGCATATGCTTTCACCACCTGCTTTTCTTTTGGGGGTTGCAGACACTTGTCCTTGTGATGTCCCACTTAGCCACAGTTGAAGCACTTCCTGTCCGCTGGCTCGGCCCGACATTCTTTGGCATAGTGGCCCTTCTTACCATAGCTGAAGCACTCAACATCTTGTTTATTCTTTTTCTTCTGGCCATCCTTGGTCTGATTCTGCTTTCTCTTATTCTGAGAACCATTCTTGCCTCCACTGCTTGCTTGCGGCTTTGGCTCCTCTGCAGATGCAACCTCAGTCTTCGACTTAGGGTAAAGACTCTCGGACCTCAATGCTTTCCCCACAATTGATTCAAACGTCTCATCGATGTGGTTGATAAGCCTTTCCCCCAAGTACTGATCCAGGCCAGTTATGAACTTCTCATTCTTCTTCTCGGCAGTATCAATAAGAGATAGTCCATACTTTGATAAAGTATCGAATTCTACAATATACTCCGAGACATCTCTGCCATTCTGCTTGAGTTCCAAGAATTTCTTAAACAGCACTGACTTCTGAGCAGCTAGAATGAACTTATCGCTAAAACGAGCCTTAAATTGCTCCCAAGTAATCTGATCCTCGGAAGTAGCTGCCTTTATAGCATTCCACCAATTCATTGCCCGTCCTTGCAACTGACGGGATGCTAGCCTTCTTTTCATCACATCCTCGACATCGAAATCTTCGAAGATATGCTCGTAACTATCCAACCAATCCTGAACATCTGTAGCCGACTCCGTTCCGTGGAACGACTTCCCACCAAGACTAGTTTAATCCTTGTTTAGCCTGGCGAAATCGGCCTTTGGCGCCTGCACTATTAGACCACCACCATTACAATTATTAGGAGCTGCCCTCTGCACATCCCTCGTCATCTCTCTCATGAGGTCAGTAAACATCGTCCTTATGTCAACAGCATTCCCATTATTGGCTCCTCTACTGGCACCTCTTGCGTATCGGCTCATCGTTCAATCTGTAAAGAGAAAACGATTAACCATCTCCATAGCGGTGCTAGTGCAGTGCGACTTCACCCTTAATTAAACTAATAGTATATATATATAGATTTTGAAAACCAAAATAATCACAAATACACGCTCTCATATAAGTATACTATCTCTCCCTGATGACTTCCCTAGGTTAACTACGTAACCTAGGGCTTTGATACCAAGTGTGGCGGCCCGCCCCGCACCAGCCGACATTTCCTCCGAAAGTGCGATGTACACATGCCAACTAGCATGGAACGGTCGCCAAAAAAAGGAAAGAAGAGGATAAACTAATCGAAAACCTGTAGAATGTCTCACAGCGCATGGAACAAAATATAATAATAATAATATACTTGACATAAAACAGGAGAGACAGTGTATAAGATGATAACTAAAACCAACATCAACATTAGAGTAGCGGAAGTCTAAACACAACTTATTACAACCTTTCAAATTACTGTCTCTAAACAAAAGAAAGCTAAAGTAGAAGATGCACTACTAATGCCCAAGCAGTGATCTTCAACAACACAAGGAGAATATCTATATGTATCATATGTGGAAGCCTCCTGCTCGTCTCCGGATCAGCTACTCGTGCACACCCAGCTAACCTATCTCTAGTCTGCCCGTGAGAGCACCCAGAGTAATAAGAAGAGACATAAAACTCTGGGTCAAACAAAAAGTCTGGTATGAGCGATAAGCAGCTAAACCGAACAATAACAGGTATACTAAACCATACCTGAACCTGGACCTGCAACCAAAGAGTTAGCACTACATACCGTACAATACTCTAAGGTGCCACTGGATAGATGGTGTAAAGATAACGGGGGTGGGGGTGTGCATGTCATAATGATGGCAAACAAACCAACCATAGCAATCATCCTCACATCTCTCACTCAGTGCGTAAAGTGTACGATGTCCACCACTGTCAATCACTAGACCCATCGAAGTAGTGACGGAGTTCGACTTGTACAACTACTACTACTACCAAGCTTACCACATGGAGTCATGACCAATCCTTTACAAATGACCCCACTTCATTGGTCTATAGCTCTTTAGTCGTACCTAGGCCACTATGGCCCTGAATCCGTTCACGCACTCCCTACACATAATGATCCAAAGTTATAGACATCGACAACCCCTTAGCACACTTCCCGCAGCAAAGTCCAATCATGAAGTTCGCTCGTTGGTTCCCAACTGGATCCTGAGTACAAACTTCCCATTGGACTACCTTTGCATCTCGGGTTCTGGTCTCCTCTGGTTCGGTCTTCTTCCTTGCCTTGGTTCGGTTCGGATGTGCTCCTTCAGTTCAGCTCGTGGGACACTTGGTTCCAGATCGTGCAAGGCAATTCAGGTCGGGCCGTGTCATGCCCACTCATTGGGTCGGATCGGGTGCTTCTGGTTCGTGGTCATGTTGTCCTCCGTCCAGTCCAATGCGTAGTACATCGGTTCGGGTCGCGCCATCCTCATCACGAACGGATCGGGTCGTGACACACAGATCAGCTCATGGCTCCTCCTCCTGGTACGGATCAGCGTCATCATATCGGATCGGCTCGTGGTGCATGGCTCGCGATCGGGTCGGGTCTCTTAAGCTTCTCCACGGTGCATCGGTTCGGACTCCTTCCTCTGATCCGATCCGGATCGGGTGTCTTCTTGCACTTTGTCCAGCAAGCTGTTTACGCCATTCGACGGCGTTTTCGACCAATCTAACACTTCTTGACAATCACAAATCATACCATAAAGTCATAGCAACATGTACAATCATCCACAAACAACAAGACAACAATCACAGCATGTAAAATGGATCAAACATACCTAAAATCCCATCTTTTCCCCTAAGCATGATTAATAAAACCTAACCAAATCAAACCAAATTTCTAACAGAGGTCTAAAACATTATTTCAGAATTTATAAATATTTTTCCAGATTTTTAACGTGTATAAATTCGCTAATTATCACTAATCACCCTAATTAACTGCAGTTAGTGTCAAAACAATGCTAATCACTCACCTTGGTCACAAATAAAACCTTTAGAACTAAAACTTTACTGTTTGGACGCGATTACCAATGCAACACAGCAGCTCTACCTCGATTCTTGTGCTAATCCGCCTTGATTTGATGTTGCTAAGCCTAATCCTTGATTAGAAAGTGATTTGGAGGTGTTTTAGAGGTTGGACACCATTGTTAGGTTGAAGAGAGAGTTTGTGGAGGATGGAAAATGAGTGAAAAACTGAAATCCTAACCTTAGCAGGCCTCAAATACCTCTAATCCTGAAATCCCCCATTGGGCCTAGCTGTTAATCACCCGGTTAAGCCCAATTAAGCTGTTTTTCACTATCTGAAACTTGTTTCAGCCATGTCTCCCAAAAGGTAAGTCCGTTTGGCTAAGTGACCACTCTACGGAATTGTAAACCATCATCCGGAGCCAATGGAAGTGGTTTCAGGTCAAAACTCCTTTCCAATCAAAAGTTATGGCCAAAACAAGATTAGCTAGGGGTAAAACGGTTATTTAAAAATCGGGAAAAATCATGAACATGGGAAATGACCTCAATAGTCGTCTCCCAAAGTTACATGACCATACGACTTCGTGTGTGAAAGAAATAAATATTCTACGATCCTTCGATGCGTAGAATGCGGGTCGTTACACATAACCTTTGCTATAGCCAATTTGCAAGTCCCACCAAATCTTCCTATTTTCAATCCGCTATTCTCTTTTATTATAGTTTAACAATTTAAGTCAATTTAGCCCTAAATTATCTAATACTCTTTCTTTCATAATTCCAATTGAATTAAATTTTATAATGCTTGCAATATTAAAAGGATTAATCAGTCGCATAAAATTAGGCATATAAATGTATGCCAAAGTCAGTTGTATACATACGCCAATAGGCATGTTTGGGCATAACCACAATATTCTGTATAAATCAGATGTAGAAAGGGGAGAGAAGACTGAGAAAATAATCTTATAGCATTTTAATTATTAACTAACTAAAAACTACAGAATAACTTATAGGAAAGAATATTTACATAATTTTATAACTTATAAAAGAATGAACAAAATGTATGAACTGTAAATAAAATTATAAGTTAACACTACAACTACTATTAAGCCCATTTTACTAACAAAAAATTTAATTAAGGTGTCCAATCTCTAAAAAGAAGATTAGCTTAGGCGAGGAAGAGATGTATTGTGCAGGATGAGAGGGAGGGTTGGATATTTATTTATAGGTAGGTTAAAAGATCCAAGGCCATTAGATTTAGAGTTTTAATCTGAACCAATCATATCTTTGAAACAATTACGGGTTGCCATATTAGCCTAAAATTCAAAATAGGCCAACCAGAAATTTACACATTAAACAAATCATGCTACATATTTTTTTCCCGTTAATTTACACTATGTGTCAGGCACGTAAACATGCCTAGTACGAGATGGGTCGACCTACCCATCCACTAGGTTGACACATGGGTCGACCCTTTTGCAACTTCGGTCATCCCACGGGTCGAGATGGTGGGTGTTGGGTCGTCCCATACATATATATATAAATATACTTATACATATTTATTTATTTCTTTATTTATTTAATTCAAACTTCAATTGACCATAACTCGTTCGTTTTACACCCGTTTCTCGCAAATCATATATGTATCAGAAAATCTTAACAGACCCAGTGGTGTAACTCCCATTGTCAAATTCTAACAATTTTACAACTTATTATTAATTAATTTGGTAATCAATTACCATGAATTAAAATTTTGGTTGTTACATATACCAAATGTGACGACTGCCTTATACCACTTATGTGTAAATAAAGAAATAGTGCATTGTGTGCATGCGAAGCTAATATGGGTCGGCAATAAAGAGTGATGATCAAAACCGAACCTATTGTGTATCTCACAATGCATGGATAAAGTACAATAAGAAATATAGATAGTAACGTAGCAAGAAATGATAAGATAAAAAGCAGCAAAAAATATCATCGAATCACATGGTCATGTACATGAAATCCAAAAATATCTGAATCCAGGTCATCCTCATTACAGACTCTCAAAGTACGCTCATAACAATGGAAAAAAATGTACAAATATGTATATGTTATAGCTCCTCAAGCTCATCTCTAGCTCAACATCCATCCTACCTGACCTACTATCTAGTCAACTGGTCAACATCATTCATGAATACCCTAGATAATAAGAGAAAATATCAAACCTTGGGTCAAACAATAGTCTGGTATGAGCGATAAGATCTATTAAAAGATGTACTACAAGACATACAGATAGACATGTTAAATCCTATACATTACCTGTCCCAGCAACCAAAGAATCGGCATATAATAATACAATAAACTATGCTACTCAAAAAAGTACTGCTACTCAAAGAAAACAACAATAGAAGTGGGTAAAGCCATAATATTAGAGAATCTGTCTAAGCTTCCTAGTGCTTATTCCTTATCTCCTCCTCTAAGCCCTACAGGCGATAGTTTACCCATGAAGCGAAGGTTAGAACAAACAAAGCAATCATAACAACCATCATCCAAATCCTAACTATCACCTTCTAAAGTCGTGAATATATTGTATGGCAACCCCAACCATTTGGACTAACAGAAATCCCGGTTCTAATGGAAACTCCTTGTTTTGCCAACATGTGTCCTTCTGGCATGTAACAGCCCGCATTTTACGTATCGGAAGATAGTAAAATAATTTTATTTTATTCCCTGAGGGTTGGATCATTCTCATCTTTTAGTACGTTGTTTATGGGGATGTAAGACATGTCCATGATTTTTACCAATTTTGTTTGTGACCATTTTGCCCCTGTCAGTCTTGCACAAGATATAACTTTTGACTCAGGTCGAATCTGGGGATGAGACCTATTCCATTGAAAGGAACTGATGATTTCCTTTTCGTAGAGTGGTTACATTAAAGACTTAGCTCAGCGGTTTGAGAGGAATCACTGTTTTAAGGTTTAATGGTTGGCTATTCAGGTTTTGAAGCCTTAGTGGGCTGAGTTGGGAAGGCCCATTAATGGGCTAGTGGAATCCTATAAATAGGGGGTGAGAGAGGAGGGAAGAAAGTTTAATTTCCTCACTACACCAAAAATGCCAATTTGGCAGGGTTCATGGCCGTATCAAAACGGATTTGATACGGTTTTCAGCCGTATCAAAAAATGGCGTCTCTGTTGCTTTGATACGGCTTAAAACCGTATCAAATTGGTATTTTGATACGGTTTTAAGCCGTATAAATTTATGAATTTGATACGGTTTTAAGCCGTATCAAATTAATATGTTGGCACTGTTAACTTCATAGATCGATACGGTTTTAAGCCGTATCAATTTAATAGATTGATACGGCTTAAAACCGTATCAAATTGCTATACTGGTACGGCTTAAAACCGTGTTTAATGCCTCATTTCTACAATTCTATCAACGAATTAGATACGGCTTTTAACCGTATCAAAATCGGTATATCATATATGCAATATACAAAAACACTGTACCCATTGAGATATATATATATATATATATATATATGCACAATAAAGAAGATACGCTGCACCCATATAACAGTATATAAAGAAGATACACAAAGCATAATTCGATTAATACATAAACCATAACTTCAGTTAATACAAACCACATAACACAATATATACAAAGTATAATGTTCACAGTTCTTGCTTAAAAAAAAAGACAACAAAACTGCAGTTGTCAAGCCCATGCAACTCATGTTTGTTCCAAAGCCTGAAAAGAAACTAAAATAACAAGCATCGGGTTAGTTCTGTCTCCACAACAACAAGAAGAAGACACCACTGATCCAGTTTGCAACTCAGTTGCAAAATGGAATCAGTTTGCGACTCGCAAACTGGATTCAGTTTGCGACTTCAGTCGCAGACTGAGTCCAGTTTGCGACTGAAGTCGCAAACTGGACACTATGTCCACCTACATTTTTCAACGGCTTGCAAACATTACCGTAATTCAAAAAACCTGGCTGTCAAGCGTCAATACTAAAACAAACAATACCGAACATGGGAAGGCAAAGAGGCAAAGCGATAAAAACATTCAATATTAAAGATGTACAGTAGAAAAACGGTTCACAAATAAACTGCTATGAAATGGTAAACGTTCTAGGTACATATGCATGAAAACTCAATCAAGAAATGGCTTTCTGTTAAACTGATATAGTCAGACACTTTTTGGTGCCATTGTTAGGTTTCATTAGCATTGCACTTGTTATTTTTTTGCAAATAACAGGTGTAATAGTAATACCTTTCCAAACAGGTGTAATAGTAATACCTTGGTGCCTTCTTCCATCTACTCTGCAACAATAATTCGTCCCTGGTTATTCACAACCTATTAAAATGAAAGTCAACTAACAGCTTTTAAATGGATCTAAATTGATCCTGCATATCCAATCAACTTATTAACTTAATATTATAACCAGCTTAGGTGTACATGTCAAATGTTACAAGTTAGCATGGTGCCACATTATTTTCAATCTAATTGTATTTTGATTATTGAAATTATTATTTAAAAAATTAGGTGCACTGAAAGGATGCTGGTAACTTAGTATAGCCGAGCATGATATTACAATCACTGGCACTTATAGTAATAACTACATAAAATATTCTACCAAGAATATTGCAAAAATAGCAAGATGGTGACAGCATTTAAAAATGAGTTGGGACTTAATTTCACTTTCCAGTGACAATCTTCACTTCCCTGGTATGTTTATCATGAGAAATATATAGTATGCAATCAATTCAAATCTATTGTTATCGGCTTATAGATAGTTTGGGTACCCTGAAGGTGCGTTTCAGATACCAGTTTGCAGCAAATACAAACTTTCCCTTTGCATCCAAGCAAAATATATAATTGCCCCTTCAATTCTTTATCAACCCGCAAAACAAAAAGAAGGATGAATGTCAAGTACTTCAACAGATACCAGTCTGCAACAAATGCATATTTCCCTTTATTAGAAAGTATTAGGTTGATATATTAATTTTGCATTACAATCTTCTGATATTTTTATTTTACATTGCATTTTTAACATTTATTTTGTATGATTTTTATCATGTTTAACTTACAAAAATCAATAATTTGGAATGTAAACTAATTTATCTAAAAAACTTTGACAAGATTTTGGCCATTAAATTCGATCAACTGTTGCTATAGTATCAATTCAACTTGAATGGAGATAAAAGGTCCTCAAAACTTGCATATAATCATGCTCAGTTCTAATAAATGATATACGAAAGGAATAATATCTCTCCACTTCTGTCCCTCATCACCGAGTTTGCTGCAAACTCCGTTCGAACTGAGTTTGCTGCAAACTCAGTTCCGGAACCGAGCTTGCCGCAAACTCGGTTCCGGAACCGAGCTTGCAGCAAACTCAGTTCTGGGTCGAGCCTCCAGCAAACTCAGTTCCGGACTGAGCTTGTGAACTCAGTTCCGGACTGAGTTTGCGAACTCAGTTCCGGACTGAGTTTGCAGCAAACTCGTTCCGCAACTGAGTTTGCAAACTCAGTTCACAAGCAAGAGATGTGTGCACTATATAAAAAAATTATGGCACAAAAGATTTATTATTAGTAATACATATGATAGAATCACCAACCCCTGCTCTTGCAAGAAGGTCCAATGATGGAGGATCAATTCCTATTTGGTTGATGACAACAAAGTTCTTATCAGTTCCAACGCAAACCTGAATGACAAAAAGAAATGAATAAACATGTGAAAAATGCTGGATAGAAGCGGTAGTAACAGTGCATCTTTTCCAACCTTGTTCTTTAGGTCAATAATCTTCTTAACTCTCTCATCAACTTGGCGCCTTTCGGCAGCAACCATCTTCTCTCGCTGCTCGGCATTTGAGTAAAAAACCAGCATTCACTTCACTGAATCATGTATATATATATTTTAAAGAGTAAACTGATAAAAGAGTAAACCATCTTCTCTCGCTGTTCGCGAACTTTTGTTTTGCTATGAGCCTATGAGAAAAAGAGTAAACTGATAAAAACTAATCAAATTAAACATGCTCACCAAATTGATTTCATCAGAACGTTGTTGTATGAATCATGTATATATATATATTTTAAGCATTTTCTTGGTTTGGTTTACTTCATACTGATCACAGGAGTTAACTTTTGTCACTTTTGTCTAACAAATTGAACAAACAGAGTTTTTTCTTTCCACCTATGTACTTTGACTTTTTTTTTAAATCAAAAAGCAGTTTGGTTTTGTATTAATTCTTGAAATGAGTTCATGCATTTTCTAAGTTTGGTTAATTAATAACCCAACATGAATGCGTAACTTTTTACTGTTTAGTGAGATGAACATAACATCTGCCAATGTTTGCTTCAAGCTAACATAAATAATAATATATCTCTTTTTTTGGCAAAGCTAAATAATAATATATCTTAGAAAAAGGTAAATGTTAGAGAGAAGAAATTTGCTCGCCTTGTTAAAAGACTTGTTCCTCTATCAATTTCTGAAACAAGAGCACTCAAGTAAGCTTTTCAAACATAAACTAGTAACATGTTATATAAGTGAAACTAAAAGCATATTTGAATTTATTTAAACGTTTCGTGGCAGAAATAGTGAAGCGCTAAAAGTTAATGGCAAAATAAAACCTTTTAGCATGCCAGTCAAGAAGATAAAATTACTTTAATTAGGCTCATAGAATAGATATGCATAAATATTAAAATGGTCATAGAATAGATGTATTATTATCTTTAACATGAGAATGTTTGTCCTAGTGCTTAAATATAAAACTGAACATAGTGTTATCACACTGAAACCTAGCATGAGTTAAAAACAAAGAGAAAAACATTTTCGTATGGACATATTTATATAATGTGTGATTCATCTAAAACTCGGATATTCGGGTATCCATTTGTAAATTGTTTTAAGTATTATGGTATAGCCCAAACTCAAGCATTACAAAAATTTAGAAGATCTAAATTAATAATATTATACCCCTATGCAAGACATTCAGTCACAATTTAAATGTCCTTTTAAAAGAACTGGATGATATCGAAGTTGGGTTTAGATGAACTCGTATAGTTTTACTAAAAGATTAACAAAACCCCGCAACATCATTGTGAACAAGTAGACTTGTAAGCAGAAAACATGTCAGTTTTATGTTACTTGCAAAACAAAATGTGTAGAAATTAATTTGAGTGTTTTAATACGTTTACATATATTGCCTAAATCCTTTATCTAATTTGAGTAGCCAAAACAAATTCAGATACCTAAGAATTAGTGATTTACAGAAAAGCAATAAGTCCAGTTAATTTGCATTATCAGAATTATTAGATTAGTATATAATTATTCATCATGGTAGATATGATCCAGCTTCGTAGTTTCCACCATGATTAGTTGTTCTAGAAGACGCCAGTTTGCCTAAGAATTATATTAAATGCATAAATCATGTAGTTTTTGAGTGCAAGACGGGTTTTACGAATCTTTTTGTGAAAATAGGCTATTAAAGCCATGGTTGAAGATAAGTGCCATAGCTAGCAAGAAATGGTAAAAGCAATTAATTATGTATCAAAACCACTGAGTTGCAACATATAAGGTAGCCAAATTCTGAATAAGCAAAACAACAAATTTCTTGTATACTACCAATGAAAAATACATGTGATAAAGAAGTCTAAAAGTTAACAATATGTAAAAAGGGTTCCTACCATTCTCGGTTTAAGTTTTGTGATCACCGAGCAACACGGCACCCCATTGCTAAATTCAACATCTATTCGTTTAGTTTTACGCAGTATGACATTGACCGATATTTATCAATAACAATCAAAGGTATGCCATCATTACTTTGCTTGTTGAATATATCTATAGCTGTATAGTATACAGGAACCTAAAACCGGCTATAAACTTTTCTTATAAACACTTCTACAAATCTATAACCCAGTGATTCCAAAAAAAATTAACATGCTGATATCTAAAGGCTATGCATATTCTATAACATTAGTACAATTGAAACTGCCAAGATGAACATTGAAATTTAGTGGAAATCCCAAAAAACAATGCATGTAATTAAAAAAATGTAATAAAATGGTAGTTTTATCAATCTGAGTTGCAAACCTGCATCATTATCTTAGGAGGATTATTTGAATGTAAATTTTGATCTTAAAATAACCAAATTTTTGTATTGATACTGCACGTTACTTCAACCTTTTAAATTAATTGAATAAGAATATAATTAGAGGAAAACACGATTGAGTAGAAATTGCCAGTAGAAAGCTTTTGACTATGTATTATAATAATAGAAAGTTCAAAATATGACAAAAGATTTCCTCAAGCTACAGAAGAACGATTATACAAAGCATGAAATTCTAACCATAACTGAAAAACAAATATCCGAATAATTTAATAGTACAGATATTAAGCAACAAAGAAGGTAATCTTTACAGTGGAATACTCTACAAATTAAAATGCTCAAACAGATCAGTGTTCTTATTTCTGCAATTTTTTATACTTTTTCCGTAGGGAAAATCCTTTTGACTTAGAATTGTTAGAAATAAACCTATATGTCATGTTACCATTAGGCTAAGTTTATGCAAAATAGTGAAGTATCAAATAGTAGGTGAATGATAAAACAACTAATTTTCTATAATATGTGTAGCATCGTTAGTTTGTCAAAATAGAAAACGGACACAGAAGAACCAACGGTAAGGAATAATAATACATCACACAAAATAAGTAAAAAACAGAAAAACAGGAGTCTAACCTCGGTTGGAGAACACACTTCAGAATTGCAGCAAAACAAAGAAGCCAAGTTCAACTCACAAGCAGCTCCTGCTGATATGTGGGAAAGAAAGAAAAGTCAGTATACACTTAAAATGCACAGTAACAGTACAAAGTCAGGCATACTTGCAGTCTTTCTTTATAATATGCCAAATAGGCTATACTTAAAATACACTTGAAATGTTTGCACTGTAATTTTTTACCATAGTTGTAACATTACATTTTATAGCAATATAGTAACATTGGTTTGATGCAATCTGGCTATGATGTTACCTGCTACACATGTTCCGAAGGGTACGATATATAAGAGAACCACTTTTTTCGCCTCTATTTGTCCAGTTATTTAAATTTCGAACCATTATTGTTACAATAATAAAATAGCAACATGGTTTTCATCCTTAACCGGTTTTACTGTTATGTCTATAGTTGCAGTCACTTGAATGTCAACATATTTCTCGATTGTGATGCTTATTGGTTACATTGAAGTTAATATACCCAACACTACCAGAACACTATTCTGTTTTCATTAAACTGGGAAATCGAACATTAATATAATTGAAGCATAAATGATTGGAACTCACAATTATACCACAGTAAACTTACTTTAAACCAATACTATTTTTATAACTTAATTTGTACCTTTCAAAACATCATTGCTTTTGTATGCCTTATAGCATTCCAAAGGATGAAGCTTCTCAAGCACCTGAAATGGAGACCCAAACGAAGTCAGGTATTTAATTATGTCTGCAGCTTCTCAAACACCCAAAATACAATAAATTAACTTCAATTCAAAATCAAATCAAACAATAGATGTTCAGAAAGATTATTACCTGCAAATTCACTTTAAATCGATTTAGAAGTCGTCAATTAGAGCTATAAAATCAGAGAGAATTGCGAGCACCCGAGGTTGAAAAAGGCAACGATCAACTGATATAGAAAAGGCGTTGATCAAGTTGAGATAGAGTGAATCTTGTTGAGCGAGAGTGTAGACTTTACTTCCGTAGGGTTTTCATTGACAAGAGCGAATTGGGAAAGCAAATTAAGAGGAATCGAGATAATTAGAAAAGAAGGGGCCAGGGTTTGTGAGAAATAAAAATCACAGCGAAAAAATACGATGGTGATTTAATACGGGCTAAAGCCGTATCAAAGGGAGCAATCCGAAGCTTCTACGATCTACAGCTGGATTTTAAGCATTAGGGAAGGTGTGGATCGGTTGAGTGTAGAAATTCAAATTTAATACGGTTATGAGCCCTATCAAATTTAATACAGCTTAAAACCGTATCAAATCTTTGAATCCTGGTGTGTCAAATTGACTGTTTTGGTGTAGTGCCTATTCTCTCATTTGGAGGCATTGATCTGCTTCTTCCTCTAACACATTTCCACCATTAAAAATCCAAATCCAAGGAGGGAAATCATAGATCTACACCATTGGAGGCTAGATCTACATCAATCAAAGCACGGATTCATCGGATCAAGGTGTTTGGTGCGAGATGCTTGCTATCCGGATTCTTATTTCTAGCATTTTAGCATGTTTTTGTGAATCGGTGAGCGATTTACATCTCTCACACGGATTCAATGAAGCGTATGAGTAGTGGATCATGTTTTTCATCAAATTCAAGTGTTTTTTCTTAGATCTATTCATTAGTAAGTTCATTTTCATATAGATCACCCTAGGATCTGATTTAGCAAGTTTAGATAGGTAATTTCTATGATATTTCATATATGTGCAAGTTAGATCCATGGTTTTTGTTCATATGCATATTTGTGTGGATTTTGGTGAATTTGACATTATCCTTGATAGAATTGTCATATTGATGATATTTTTGATTTAATAACATGCTTGTAATCGTTTTTGATGAATTGGATGAGTTAGTTTCGTTAGATTTATCATTTGGCGAAGTTTTGGTCGAAATCGGAGTTGAATTGCAATATGAAGGTTTTGGATCGACCATAAGTTGGATCGGGTTGGATCGGCGATAAGTTGGGTCGGCCTAGTCAGAAGAATGGATTGGCCTAGTCATAAGAAGTGGGTCAGCCTAGTCATTCAGAGGTGGGTCGGACTAAAGTTGGGTTGGACTAAAGTTGGGTCGGACCAAAGTTGAGTCGGACATAAGTTGGGTCGGACCAAAGTTGGGTCGGCCTATTTTAGTCAATCATTTCTGGTCAACCATTTTGCCATTTCTGATCGGCTATTTCTGGTTGGACATTTCCGATGATGATGTGACTTCAAAGTGAATTCAATTGGGAAGTTTGGAAGTGTTGAAAAGTATTTGTTGTTCTTTGTATGCAACAAATGGGGAGACAACTCAAGGATGTATTGAGTTCGTATGAAGTGACAGCTCTAAAGTGTTCTGAGCTAATTAATAGTTGTACTTGATAACGATAAGGAGACGAAGGCCAAGGAATTCTCGTTGTCATAGGTTCTAGTGGACTCAAAGCAGAGGTACAATTGAAGACCAATTGTAGGTCGAGTGCCTTGGGTGTCGTGTATGGCCTAGACACGTGTTGAGTATAGCGTGTAGCATGCGTTGAGTATAGCATATGGAGCTTTGCCAGAATCGGGATGTTGTGTATGGTCCTTGACAATTGATGGCAAATTGTTTAGCCAGTCATACGACAATGAGGATTCCAAAGCAAGGATGGCGGTGATAGCCAGAGTCAGTCATGGACATTTGATTGCTTGGTTGCTTTAGTTGTACCATCCCATGGAGGTTTTCTGACTTCGAATAAGGTGTTCCTTGGGTGCTTGTCTGATATTGGTTTCGGGCTCTAGGGCTTGTGCATATGGGATATATACAAAGTTCGATTAAGGTGGTTTCCATGAGATATAACTAGATGTTGTATGAGTTGCTTTTGCCACGTACGAATGGATGCTTTAATTGTCGTGACTAAATTGTTATTCCTTTGGGTGTTTGGATTGTAAAGGCTCTCACTGTCATGTAACGAGGAAGGAAATTGAGAGTTCTTCTCTGGAGCTGGGTAGATTAGTTGATTATTTACCCATTCTCATATACTTTATTGATGAAATTTGTTATCTGTTTTATCGCTCACTAAGACTGTTGTCTGACTCAAAGTTTTATGTTTCCTCTTATTACCTTGGCCCGTTCATCCGATTGTTGGATGGGCAGACTAAGTAGCAGGTGACAGGTGATGCCTTAATGGGAACGGTGATGCTGATCGATGGCGAGCAGGAAGCTGGCGTACTATCTTTACTACTCTCTAATAATTAGATTTCCGCTGTTTGCTGTTTCTCTGAGTACTGTAGTGAGGCAAATTGTACAGACACTAATGTTGTTATCCACATGTATGGGAAATACTTTCTAATTGTTATGAAAGTTTAGTGTTTTCTGCTTCACTATCACTGCCTGTTGTACAATTTCTATTATATTTTATCCTTGCGCTGTGAGTTTACGATAGGTTTCGCTTATATACTGTAACTTGATGATCGTCCATAGCTGCCTGACATACCCTTCAACGCATTATTTCTCTTGTATAGTGCGGGGCCGTGGGCTGTCGTCACATTTAGTATCAGAGCTCTGATCAACGATTGTGACCAAAGTTCTAAGATGTAATTACATATGAGAGACGTATTTGTAGATTTCAGTTGGATGCTTACTACATATACTAGCATATATAGTAGTAGCGTTTGTCCTTCCTTTAGCAGTTTTTCTTGAAAGTGGCTAATCATTCTAGTTTGCAGATTTAGAATGAGTCGACGTTATATGAGACATTCTGCTAGGGAAGAAACTGTGCCTGGAGGGGGTAATGGCGAGGCACCTGATTACCCGACCATGTTTGTAGCCATGATGGAAGCATGACTTCGAAGGAACCCCGCTCCAGTGGCAACTACGGTTGAGATTGGAGTTCTGGTGCCTAGAGCTTTAGAATTTGCAAAGCTATGCAAAGACTTTACATCGTTGGAAGGGAAACAGTTTAAGGGCACTGAACCAGATGAAGAGGTTCAAAGGTGGATGGATACTTGAGTCCGAATCTTCAAGGACATGGGTATTGATGATGCAACAAAGAGGAAACTTGCATCAAGGCAGTTAGTGGGCAGAGCAATAGATTGGTGGAACTCTGTCACACTTGAGACCCCTAAAGAGGATATTTCATGGGAGTTATTCCAAGCTAAGTTTGAAGCAAAATTTATCTCCACCGTGTAGAAGTTTATTCTGTTTAAGAGATTCATGGAGCTTAAACAGAATGGTTGTCCGGTTCTTGACAATATTTCTGACTTTGAGACCTTATCGAAGTATGCTCGTTTATATGTGGATACTCCTTATCAAAATAACGAGAAGTTTGTCTTGGGATTTGTGATAGACCATTAATCATGACTAATCCAGTTGGGGGTTCGTCTAGTTTGTGCATGTTGTGTCGTGGTCTAGTGTTGTCGAGTCATGGTGGCTCTTTTGGGTATGATTGCTTTGTTCTTAACTTCGCTGGGTTTGGGATCGTCTCGGGCACGGATTGGCTCAAGAGGTATGCGGTAAGGGTGAACTGCGAGAAACTAGAGGTGAGAGTCGGGGATTGGGAAGAGCGAAAGGTGATGATAAAGTGTATGCACGAAGAGGGTGTATTCTTTAGCTATCTATGTTCGCTTGTGATTCCACAAGAAGACTTGGCATCTGTACTGATCTCTAAGGAGCATGAAGATGTCTTTGACGAGGTCAAAGGGTTGCCGCCGCATCATGAGATCGAGTTTATAATTGATTTGGTTGAGGGTGCTAGACCAATCATTATGCCTCTTAGGCGATTAGCGCCTAAGGAACAGCGAGAGTTAGAGATTTTGGTTCGTGACCTTTTGGGAAAAGGATTCATTTGGAGAAGCGTTTCCGAATGGGGTGCACCAGTGGTGTTTGCAACCAAGGCGGGTGGCTCATTAAGATTATGTGTGGATTATCGTGAGCTAAATAAGGTGACTAAGAAGAACAAGTATCCGTTGCCAAGGATAGATGACTTGTTCGGTCAGCTTCACGAAGCTAAAGTGTTTTCTCAAATGGATTTGGCGACGAGATTTCACCAGTTGAGGGTATCTAAGGATAGTGTACCGAAGACTGCTTTTAGGACACCATACAGATTCTTCGAATGGTTGGTGATGCCATTCGGTTTGACTGACGCAGTATTTCGTGGATCTTATGAATAAAGTGTTCAAAGATCAGTTGAATAAGTATGTGCTTATGTTCGTGGATGATATTCTGGTTTACTCTAGGAATGAGGAAGAACACAAGATGCACTTGAGAGTTGTGTTAGAGATCTTACGAAAGCATTAGCTAAAAGCTAAGTTCTCAAAGTGTCACTTCTGGAAGGATGAAGTGGGATTCTTAGGCCATGTAGTTTCTGGAAATGGGATAGCGGTTGACTCTGCTAAAGTGGCAGTAATCCAAGACTAGGATAGACCTAAGAATGCAACGGATGTTCGGAGTTTCCTTGGGTTGGCAGGATATTACTGATGGTTTATCAAGGATTTATCCAAGATAGCTTCACCATTAACGGGATTGACGAAGAAGAACCAAGTGTTCACATGGGATGAAAGTGTGAGAAAGCATTCAGTATCCTGAAGGAGAGATTGACGAGTGCTCCTGTGTTGACCATTCCAAGTGGGAATGAAGAGATGGTGGTATACACCGATGCATGTGGTACTAGACTTGGAGCAGTGCTAATGCAGAAGGATAAGGTTGTGGCCTACGCGAGTCGACAGATGAACCCGCATGAAAGGAATTATCCAACTCATGATTTGGAGTTAGCTGCAATTGGTTTGCTCTAAAGATTTGGAGACATTACCTGTTGGGAGTTTGATTTGAGTTGTTTACGGATCACAAGTCATTGAAGTATCTTTTCTCCCAAAGGGATTTGAATCTTCGGCAGCAACGATGGTTGGAGTTTCTGGCATCATATGATTTTGGTATAGCATATACTCCGGGCGAAGGTAACGCATGAGTCGAAGACATGCAAGTTTGGGAGCAATGTTTTTGGAATGAAATAGTCTTGAGTATTTGGCAAGATTCGATTTTAGGCCAAGTGTGAGTTGGAACCTGAAATGTCGGCAAGCTTGTCGATAAGACCTACTCTTATCGAAAGGATTGGCGAGAGCCAAAATAAAGATGCAAAGATTGTCGAGTTTATCTAGGGATTGGAACTAGAGGATAAAGAGTTCGAAGTCGATTGAGAAGGTTGGCTTCGGAAGCAAGGGCGATTAGTTATTCCTGATATCGACAGATTGAGAGATGAGGTTCTGAGGGAATGTCATCACTCGAAGTAGACGATTCAACCTGGTGGTAATAAATTGTATCAGGACATGAAGCGAGATATTGGAAAGTTCATTTCCAAGTGCATGAATTGACAGTTGGTGAAAGCTAAACAAAAGAAGCCGAGTGGGTTGCTTCAGCCATTGGAAGTTCCTACATGGAAGTGGGAGCAAGCATCAATGGATTTTATCGATGGACTATCAAGAACCAAACCAGGAAATGGGTCGGTTAAACTTTTGGGTCGATTCAGTCCATACCTGGCCGGTCCTATCAGGTCGGCTGGTTGTGACCGGGTCGGTCGTGTTGAAGTTCATGTTTTGTTGAGGAAGCAAGTGGGTCGGTCAGTTGGGTATTCTGGCCGATCGGTCAAGTTGGAGGAGTTTTCAGCCGCGCTTCTAAACACTGTGGTGGGTGGCTTAAGTGCTATGGTTTGATTGGACCGTTTTCGATAGTCGAGCAGATTGGAAAGCTCGCATGTAGATTAGAGTTACTCGAGAAGATGTCGTGTGTGCATAACGCTTTTCGTGTATCGTTCCTACGAAATATTCGCATGGTCCAGATGTGGTAGTACCTCCGGAGTAGTACGTCCACCTTATAGTTGAGTTCGTATTTATGAAATCTCGTAAGCTGCTTCATGTTATGTCGAATGACATGAAACAGCTTAGGGAAAAGACGTTTAATTTAGTTAAGGTATAATGGAGTGGGGATGGCGACGATGTTACGTAGGAGACGGGGGAGAGTATAAAGACGACCAATCAAAAACTCTCCATCTGTATGACCCATTGAAATCACACCATCATTATTACTTGTTGATTTTGTTGTTATCTTTGTTGTTGTTTGATAGAATTCCGCGTGCTTGGATAAGGCTATGGATGCTTGGCTTGATGGTTGCTAGTTTGGATGATAAAAAAATGGTTTCTCATGGATGATAGGCATGCCGAATTGTTGTGATTGCTTGGAATTTCGGGCGCGAAATTCTTAAGGGAGGGGGGATGTAATAGCCCGCATTTTACATATCAAAAGATCGTAAAATATTTTTATTTTATTCCTTGAGGGTTGGATCATTCTAATCTTGTAGTATTTTGTTTATGGGGATGTAAGACATGTCCATAATTTTTACCAATTTTGTTTGTGACCATTTTACCCCTGTCGGTCTTGTACAGAGAATAACTTTTGACTCAGGTTGAATCAGGGGATGAAACCTGTGCCATTGGAGAGGAATTGATGATTTCCTTTCCGTAGAGTGGTTACATTAAAGATTTGGCTCACCTGTTTGGGAGGAATCGTTGTTTTAAGGTTTAATGATTAGGTGTTTAGGTTTTGGAGCCTTAGTGGGCTGAGTTGGGAAGGCCCATTAATGGGCTAGTGGAATCCTATAAATAGGGGGCGAGAGAGGAGGGAAAAAAGTTTACTTTCCCATTCTCTCATTTGGAGGCATTGATCTCTTTCTTCCTCCAACACCTTTCCACCATTAAAAATCCAAATTCAAGGAGGGAAATCATAGATCTACACAATTGGAGGCTAGATCTACATCAATCCAAGCAAGGATTCATCAGAACAAGGTGTTTGGTGCGAGGTGCTTGCTGTCCAGATTCTTGTTTCTACCATTTTAGCCTGTTTTGGAGAATCGGTGAGTGATTTACATCTCTCACATGGATTTAATGAAGTGTATGAGTAGTAGATCACATTTTTCATCAAATTCAAGTGTTTTTCCTTAGATCTATGCATTGGTAAATTCATTTTCATATAGATCACCCTAGGATCTGATTTAGCAAGTTCAGATAGGTAATTTTTATGATATTTCATATGAATGTGCAAGTTAAATCCATGGTTTTTGTTCATATGCATATTTGTGGTGATTTTGGTGAATTTGACACTATCCTTGATAAAATTGTCATATTTATGATACTATTGATTTCAAAACATGCTTGTAATCCTTTTTGATAAATTTGATGAGTTATTTTCGTCGGATTTCTCGTTTGGCGAAGTTTTGGTCGAAATCGGAGTTGAATTGCAGTATGCAGGTTTTGGATCGGCCATAAGTTGGATCGGCCATAAGTTGGATTGGCCATAGGTTGGATCGGCCATAAGTTGGGTCGGCCTAGTCAGAAGAAGTGGGTCGGCCTAGTCATTCAGAGGTGGGTCGTCTTAGTCATTCAATGGTGGGTCAGCCTAGTTAGGAGAAGTTGGGTCGGACCAAAGTTGGGTCGGACCAAAGTTAGGTCAGACCAAAGTTGGATCGGACCAAAGTTGGGTCGGACATAAGTTGGATCGGACCAAAGTTGGGTTAGCCTATTCTGGTCAGCCATTTTTGCCATTTCTGGTCGGACATTTCCGGTGATGATGTGACTCAAAGTGAATTCAATTGGGAAGTCTGGAAGTGTTGAAAAGTGTTTGTTGTTCGTTGTATGCAACAAACGGGGAGACAACTCAATGGCGCATTGAGTTCGTGTGAAGTGACAACTCTAAAGTGTTCTAAGCTAATTAATAGTCGTAATTAATGACTAGAGAGAGAAAGGCCAAGGAATTATCGTTGTCGTAGGTTCTAGCGAACTCAAAGTAGAGGTACAATTGAAGACCAATTGTAGGTCGAGTGCCTTGGGTGTCATGTGTGGCCTAGACACGTGTTGATTATAGCATGTAACATGTGTTGAGTATAGCAAGGGGAGTTTTGCTAGAACCGGGACGTCGTGTATGGTCCTTACAATTGATGGCAAATTGTTTAGCCAGTCATACGATAATGAGGATTCCAAAGCAAGGATGGCGGTGATAGCCAGAGTTAGTCATGGACATTTGAATGCTTGGTTGCTTTGGTTGTACCATCCCATGGAGATTTTCTGACTTCGAATAAGGTGTTACTTGGATGCTTGTCTGATATTGTTTTCGGCCTTTGGGGCTTGTGCTTATGGGATACCAAGTTCGATTAAGGTGGTTTTCGTGAGATATAACTATATGCTGTATGAATTTCTTTTGCCACGTATGAATGGATGCTTTAATAGCCATGACTGAATTGTTATTCCTTTGGGTGTATGGATTGTAAAGGCTATCACTGTCATGTAATGGGGAAGGAAATTGAGAGTTCTTCTCTAAAGCTGGGTAGATTAGTTGATTATTTACCCATTCTCATATACTTTATTGATGAAGTTTGTTAGCTGTTTTATCGCTCACTAGACTGTTGTCTGACTCAACGTTTTATATTTCCTCTTATCACCTTGGGATGTTCATCCGATTGTTGGATGTGCAGACTAAGTAGTAGGTGATAGGTGATACCTTAGTGGGAACGGTGATGCTGATCGATGGCGAGCATGAGGCTGGCGTACTATCTTTACTACTATCTAATAATTGGATTTCCGTTGTTTGCTATTTCTCTGAGTACTGTAGTGAGGAAAATTGTACAGACACTATTGTTGCTATTCACGTGTATGGGAAATACTTTCTAGTTTTTATGAAAGTCTAGTGTTTTCTACTTCACAATCACTTCCTGTTGTATAATTTCTATTATATTTTATCCTTGCGCTGTGATTTTACAGTAGGTTTCACTTATATACCTTAACTTGATGACCGTCCGTAGCCGCCTGACACACCCTTCAGCGCATTATTTCTCTTTTATAGTGCGGGGCTGTGGGCGGTCGTCACATGGCATACATTCACCACCCAAGGTTCACGATCCAACCAATCCTAATGGGCGTCCCCATGATACCCCCTACTTTGAGTCTCACTAGAACACTCTTAGCCATCAAGGATTCCCTACCAACTTACTAGCAAAGTCACTCATCTCTATCAATATAAAGCTTGAGTCTCCTCTGCCAGTTCATCATGATGCAGACAGGTTCCCACGAATTGCATTCATCCTTGCAACGTCGTTCTCTACAAGTCAATCATGAAGTGTTGTTTTTCAAAGACTATTTAGTTACCATGTAACTACATTCTCCACATTGTAATCATAGTCTCCCATTGACCCACTCCACATTTGAGCCTTCAATTAAAGAGTTTATCGCTTGATCATGTGATAACTCTCAAACTAAGAAGAAATTGTCAAACCAAGACCTTTTACACGACCACCATGCCTCTAGCTTCCTCCCCTATGGACTTCCTGCCTATACGAGTCGATATGATGGACCAGTAACGATCCATAGGAAATGGACCGGTGTCGGTCCATGTATGTTAACGATATTTTTCGTCAACAACAGAAATAGGCCTAAGGATGTGGACCTATAGGATGTAAGAGGTTATTTAGTTCCTACAAGCTTGAGTTAGTTCATAGTTTCCTAGATATCAAGGTCATAAGCCCGGAGATTATTTACTCTTCCCCCAAGTGGTGAGTATCGCGCTTACGAGACTTAACAACCAACAATTACCTTGAGATAAGGGTTCCCTAAACGCAACGCAAGTTAGGTAGCTAAACAGCTTGCAGAAGGGTATTTTGGTAATCTAGGCTTAATGGTAAGGCTCATGTATGAGGCCTTTGTTGTGAAGAAAGTATAATGAAATATGCGAAAGAAGCTATAAGATAAACCATAGTTTTTGTATTTAAGTGTCAATTTACTCTTTTTTTTCCATTGACTTGAGTACATAAGTGTTTACAAAGGAATTCCCCAGATTGATTTACGAACTAGGGCTTACTCTCTAAGAAATAAGTACAAATTGGGGAATGAGAAAAGATCCCCCCCCCCAAATGTGACCCCGAGGGTCTTATTTATAGACAAATCGGCCCCTTTTGCCATTGACTCAACAGAAGCCTCTTTCAGATGCAACAACAGGCTTTCGGCTGCATTGTACCTTTTAACTCTAGTAACCGAGTGTTTCGGCTGCCTTTCTTTCCAATTGGTGTTGTTACTGGATCCAGTTTGGCTTTTGGAGTGTCGGTCTCGGCTTTAGGATCTTAATCTTGATGCTGCGCTCCCTGCGTATCGATATCAAGTTCTTTGGTATATATAGCTTTCAGAACGGCTTTCGGTTTTTAACAATGAGCTTTGGTTTCGGCTTTGAGCCTTCAAAACATTGTTCTTGGACTTCTGTGTTTTGTGACCTCAGAATCTTCATCTCTTTCTGTATCGATACTAAGAAAATAACTGTAGATGGCTTCTTTTCTTATAGGCATCAGCTCACTTTTGGTGACTTTTTGGAGTTGGTTCTGATCTTGCGACATCAGCTTTCGGTGCACCTCCTAATGGCTTTCGAAATTGTGTCTCGGTGTGGGAATTGGTACGGTACCAAGCAAATTGGTAACGACAGCCTCTTGCTCCATCCTGTTTATGTTTCAGACTATATACTTTTCTTTCTTGGTTTCGGGTCATAGACCATATGCTTTCAGCTTCAGTTGTTATGCTTTCGGAACTGAGTCATGTTGTTTGCCTTCGGTGTCAACAATACTTTGTCGTTATCCCCTTTCGTATTAGTTACGAGTCCCTTCCTCTCATGTTGACACCGATAGCCCATTACCCAAAACTTTCTCTCTTTTCTTTCGGCCTTAGCTGTCTTTGTAGCTTGATGCCGGTTTCATGCTTCCGCATCTTTCTCCTTGAGTTATTTGCGATCCGATACCACTTCACCGATTGTCGGTTTTGGCGTTGAATTTGGTAGTAACAATGAACTTAGCCAAGCTTTGGCTAAGTACTTCGGATCTCTAATGTACACCTCTTTTGGTTTCCAACTGCATGCCGGTCCATTTCCCTACCGGTCCATCATAGCTTCTTATCGGTTCACCACTTAAAAAAAAATCTCCAAGTCACATGTTAAGTCCAATTAGTTTTAGACTTGATTGGTCGCCTTCTTGTGCATCCACGAGTCCACGCCAAAGAGATGGAGGCAAAATATTGCTTTCCCATGGATCGGTGTCAGTGCATAAGCCATAGGTCAGTACCATTCCATGTACTTAGCTTACTTTGCCACAAAATTTTCTGCCTCTACCTTCCACCTTCCAGAGCCTAACCTACAATTTCGAGTGATTCAGACGAATTATGATTGAGTCAAGCTCTATTCTTTATTCCATGTCCTAATTTCAATTGTTCTAACACAAAAAATCAAGTATAGAATCCAAACAACAGTTTCAACAATCCTAACAACAATCATATGAAACCATAATCATATTCAATTGAAACATGAAACGATCATTTATATGCATAGATCTAGTGTAAATATGCATGTTACTAGATCTAAACTTTTCATTTTAATCCATATTTCTCTAGTTATATTATCCCTAAGGTTTCAAAATATAACTTATCATGATTTGGGTGGTCTAACATGTAAATGAGATAAAAAACACATAGTCTAAGAATATGATGTAATATAGCCTAGTGAGACATCACAATCACTCACCAATTCAATGATCTATGTTGGTCACAATGAATATGAACTGGAATAGCAAGGAAATGAATATAACAACCCTTAAATGATGAAAAATATGTAGATCAACGAAGATATAATCTCTTTTAGATGTTTGGAGAAGATTAGAAATGATTTAGAATGTGTTTGAGGTTTTGGAAGAAAGGACTAGAGGATCTTAGTTCTTGTGGAAGCAAGGAAAATGAAGAGAAAAGAATAACTAAATCTTTCCGGTCCCTATTTATATTACTTCTCATTAACTCTAATGGGCTAATGTAATCAACCCATTAGCAACAATCTGCCTAGTAGTCATAAAAACTTAAAACTATTGTTTCTTCCTAACCTCTTAACTAAATCACTGATATAACCACTCTATGGAATGACCAACCATCAAATCATTCCAATGGCATAGGTTTGAGCATTTAATTCTACATCAATTCAAAGATACAGCCAAAACGAGATACTCAGGGTAAAATGGTCATAAAATAATTCAGAAAAAAATTATAGATGTGTAAATAAATTGTAACAACCCAGAAATTCTGGGTCAGTTTAAAATTTTTATTTTAGTTATTTTAGCGAATTTTGAATATTTAAAATGAATTATTTTAAATAATTACGATGGAAAATTTATTATAAAACGAATAAATTTATTTTAATTATATAACGAGCTTGAAATGGCGCTGCAGTTCGAAAATTCGATTTCGAATTTCAAATGAATGTACAGGATTCAATATAAATCGGATTTCAGCGAAACAAGAAATATCTAAATCTGTTTAATCATGTCTTTCTAACGGAAGTAAGGAACTGAGATTTCACTTTAGAAGTTGAAAGATATGTCCAGTTTAAAATTCAGAAAAGTCGCTGTAGAATTTATATACATTTTAATATATATAAAGGCCTTGAAAATGGCCATTTTGCAAACGACCTCGGAATTCGACGAAACCACTTTTGTTGGATCCGGGATGTCAAATTATTGCTAGGTTCCAAAATTCATAATTTTATGAATCAATATGTGAGCGTGGCAAAGGAAAACGTGTTTTGTCAGTTTCAGTCAAATCTGATCGACCAGAAAATGGTCATTTTTCAAACGGTCTCAGAATTCGATGAAATTAGTTTTGTTAGGACCGTACTGTCGATACGAAGCTAGAAATAAATTTTCTGAAATTTTTAGAGTTAGTATGTGGCCCCGGTAAATTAAAATTTGCATTTGAATTTAAAATATAATGATTTGTATTTTAAATTCAACGAAAACTGGTCGTAATGGCTGAATTGGGTTACGAAACATATCCCATTGTGTTCAGAATGGGAGTAATTAGCTAGGGGCGAGAGTCGTTGGGTTTAATTTGGGGTTCGTATACAAATTTTCATAATAAAACAAATAAAGGAATAAAATAATATATAAATATCTATATAAATGCCCCCTCATTAATTGAAACCCTAATTTCAGTTGACAGCCGCCACCGTTCATTTTCAAAGGCTAGAAAGCTGCGGTTTTTTTCTTTAATTTCTCGTAAACGGATTCAATTTGGATCGTGATTATAAAACAAAATATGAAGAAATTTTCAAGAGCTATAAATCGGTATGGGTATGATTGGTTTTCGTGGGGTGTTGGGGGTGAATTTCGAGAGGAAACGCAGGCCGTTCGATTAGGGTTTAGGGGCGGCTGGAGCCACCTGATGTCGAACCGCTTCTGGTGGTGGAGGAGCAACTCATGGCGGTCGGAATGGGTTGTATGGATGGGGGGTCCGGTCATTGGGAATGGCGGCGCGACATGGGTAAACGGAGAGCAGATGGGTTTCGGGCTTTCTTGCCTGGCAACGAAGAAGAAGACCACAAAGAACGGCAATGTTTTGTAAAACGTGATTAATTAAATATTAATGGTAATTAGGAGTTGCTAATTATTTTTAAATTGATTCAAAGTAAGTTGTATCTTGTAATGGCCATAACTGGTTCAAATTGAATCAGAATTCGATGATTTTCGAAGCGTTGAAATCGCGAAGACGGGAGCTACGCAATGAAATAGACCGGGACAAAAACAGAGCAGATTAGAATTTCAGGCAAATTCAAACCCAAACAGCGGTGAAATTCAGAAGTAAAAGATCCAAAGTGAGAATTCTCTCGCTTTAAATTTTCTGTTCAGTTATTTATTTCATAACTGCATATATGAACTGTTCCCCGTCGTCCACAGACCATGGACGACTTGTTTGTTTGGTTGTATTCCGTATGAAAATTGATGTTAAATGAATTATATATATTAGGAGTGTATGAAATATATATATACGATGTGGAATAAATATCATATATATTGAAAGTGAAAATATCGTATAGTGAAAATATCATATATATTGAAAGTGAAAATATCGTATATATTGAAAGTGAAAATATCGTATATATTGAAAGTGAAAATATCATATATATTGAAAGTGAAAATATCGTAAAGTGAAAATATCGTATATATTGAAAGTGAAAATATCGTATATATTGAAAGTGAAAATATCGTATAGTGAAAATATCGTATATATTGAAAGTGAAAATATCGTATATATTGAAAGTGAAAATATCGTATAGTGAAAATATCGTATATATTGAAAAGTGAAAATATTATTTATATGAAAGGTGGAAATAATATATATATATGAAATGAAAACGATATATATATGAAATGTGAAAACGATGTCTATATATGAAATGAAAACGATATATATATGAAATGTGAAAACGATGTCTATATGAAATGAAAACGATATATATATATATATATATATATATATATATATATATATATATATATATATGAAATGTGAAAACGATGTCTATATGAAATGAAAACGATATATGTATGAAATGTGAAAACGATGTCTATATATGAAATGAAAACGATATATATATGAAAAATGAAAACGATATATATATGAAATGTGAAAATGATTTGATTGTTAAAAATATAATTTTTAACATATATATACACTGTATAAAATTGCCGTGTATATGGAATATTCAATTTTGATTAGAAATTGAATATGACGTTGAAATCGTTTTGAAAACGAGTTTAAAACGATTTATAAAATACGTTTTAAAAGGAAATCGACGAAATATATATTATATATATAATATAATGGCTTGAATAGAACGCGCCGCGCCGCGGCAGTTCGTAAATTTCGACCATTGACTTCGAACGGACATTATGGGAGATCCGACCGTCGGATTCTCCTGAAACCGGAACCGTTGGGTTCGTATCGAAAAGAGATTTCTAAAGAATATTAGAGATTTGAAATCTAACGGTAGGATTTGGAATTATGTCCAAATCAAATTTGGAAAAGGTCGATGTAAGTGCAGTTCGATGGCCGTTGATGGAAATCGACTGTACGGGCCTTGATAAAATTATTAAAAATAGTAATAATTTGTGTAAAATCATTAGAAATGAATTGGGAAGAATTGGGATGAAAAATTCCATATTTGAAAAGATAAAAATATATTTTTATCGAAACGAACTAGTTTTGAACTAGAATTAAAATCAATTTATTTTTGAAATAAATAAATTGAATTTGAAAGTGATTTTAAAAATAATCAATACTCCCAATACGTGAATTGGACTGGAGTTGAATCGAAATTATCTTCGGAATATTTCGATGTTGGATTTCGTGACTATACAGATATTGTTATGGGAATTTGAAAGATATATTTTTTATCGTTATTTCCAATACGATATTTGTTGGTTTCAGGATTTGATATTGAATATAAGCCGGTATGTTTTCTATTCAGAGCCTTGTATTTAATATCAAATGTGATTTGGGTTTGTCGTGAATGGTGTCTTCATTAACACTGTTCTTAAGCCCAATAGAGAAAAAGATTAAATCTTTCTATTTAGATTTAATGAAGTGTATCAATTAAATAATATTTAATTGGAATTGAATTTGAATTGGTTTTTGGGTTTATCGTGAGCGGTGTTTTGAACAACACCTGTTCTTTAACCCGATTAACAATAGAGTGTGATTTTGGGTTTATCGTGAATCGTGTTTTAGATGACATTGGTTCTTTAACCCAGTTAGAGACAGGATATTGATTTTTAAGAAGATTAAAACTAAGTGGAATTTCAATGAATCTTTAATTAGATTGAAATGTGAATTGATAATTTAAATTATCAAATCTGAAAAGTGATCGAGAATGGAGTATCACCAGTTTTGCTCCAAAGCGATAGTTAAATCTTTAATTAGATTTGAACGTGAAATGGGAATTAATTTTACCGATAACACCGTGGTGTTAGATATGGAGTATCACAAGTTTTGCTCCATGGGATGAATAGATTGGGATTGGGAAATAAAATAAATAATTACTTCAGTGTGGTTCGCTAATCCCGACTAGTTTGGAAAACCATAATACGGTTTGAAATGATATCCAAAGGAAGATTAAAGAATAAATTTAGAAGAATTTATCTTTGATAAAATTAATGGGAACCTTTCCCTAAGAATGTGATTTTGTGAATAAAATAATATTCTGAATTGGAATGAGGTGTATGTTGTGTTTGTGTAACACGTGTTTATTGTACACGCGGGTTATTCGGAAAGGCTGGGTTTATACCCATTCTGAATAACCGATTCGACGAGATGTCGAAGATGAAGATGGTGGTTGAAGACCGGAAGTCTTCACATCGTTTGGGTGATTACTGATGATCTTGATTGGGCTGTACACCCAAGATGAGGGAAACAGTTGGTGATCGTCCAGACGTACTTGGAGATGGATGGATATGCGAGGAAAGTGCCTCCAGTTTCGTTCAGACCCAGAACGAACTTGTAAATGGATTGTGTGTCTGACATTGGATTTTATTCTGTGTTGATTGATCTCTATTAAATATACATCTATTTGGCGGTGGAGAATTTATTCTCTTGCTTAACGCCCTTCTCTGAGACGTACGAGCTCAGAGGTTGTATATCGATGGACATCAGTCGCATGTCATGAATTGCCAGTGTGGCACGCGTAAGTGGCAATTGATCAAGGCTTCTGTTGAAAAGCAAAGTCTTGTGGTTGATGATCAAAGCATGGCCTGTGTGGCGTAGCTTTGTGTATAACGTGAATTCGCGAGCCTCACACCTCGGTATGAGTCAAAAACGGGATAGTGACTACAGGGAGAGCACGACGTTTCTTTCTAGCTAGGGTGATGTCAGTGACCTACCAGCCCTGACATTTATATACTTTTCACCTGTGTGGTTGTTGGAATGCGAGGCGCCTCGGATATAGGTCTGTAAGGACCGGGAAACATGTGTTCAGGAATAACTAATCCTCTAAAGTTAGGTGAGGACCGGCCCTGAAGATCCAAGGATCATAGTGGGGTCCTGAGACATTTGCTAGAGTGTCTCGAATCGGAGAGGAGCTTGCCCCTTGCCTCGACTCATGACGGAAATCCAATTTCCAATACATGATATTGCGGTTTTATTTGTAGAGCCTAGTATGGCGACATAGTGGGATGGGGCACTTATGCCGTCTATGATTGATATTTATGATTGAAATTGTTTTGACACTATACACTTATAATAGTATCAAATAATGTGTTTTTAACGTATCAAGCATGCTTTGGCTGTTATAAGGTAAAAACCCTATCCTCCGGCTTGCGTTGCATTGTGTGATGGGACCTGGGTCTTATAACAGCTTCATTTTTCTTTATTTAGCATTGCGTTGTTTGTTTTATGCACTGGTATTCTTGGGAGGAAACCCGTTCCGCGTCATACGGCGTGGTCCCTTGATTTACCGAACTTTAAAATAAAGATTAATAACTGTTTTAGTTCTCACACCAGTCCCATGACTGACCTGGAGTTTATTGTTTTAACCTAAACTCTGGGTGCCCTTATTTTGACACGGGCAGCTAGTAGTTTTGGTTTTGCAGATTTATATTCACAGGTTCCTGGCTTATAACTGGAATGATATCCGGAAAGCTCTGTATCCGTATATCTCTTTCTAGTTGTGTTTTGTATTGTTTTCGCTGCGATGCATTTAAATGTAATTTATTGTAATCTCTGATATTTATCGAATGTAATTTATTCAATTATACTCTGTATATTCTTGTATCTGATGGAATTGTTGTAATAACAATGAAATGTTCTTCCGTCTGCATTCTATTGTGTGTTGTTATCAAAGTATCCGCTCTTTCCTTCACGGGGAAGTTACGGGTCCTTACGGTTGGTATTAGAGATTTGATTTACAAAGCTCGAGAACAAGACACATTAGAACCATAAGAAATAATTCATCAGATATTGGATTAGTAATATCCAATTAGAATGACTCGTTAGAGATAGGATCAGTAGTATCCTAGAACGAGTGTGAAGAGTATATTTTTTCAAATGAAAACAATTTTTTTTGAAATTTAAACCATTTCATGCGTATTTGAATATTTTATTTATTTTGAATTTGGACAATCGAGTATATAAAGATTTTGCATATATGCGTCATGAACGTATATTCGAAGTTTTAATATACTGGATAGATATAGAATCATACTCTAGTGGCCCGAAGATGATCCTGATGGTTGAGTACTCGTCGTCAGAATTTATATTCGAGTGACGAAGGTGTGATTTCTATATATTTCCATTAGACTGGTGTGAGAACCAAAACTTATATAGATAGGTTTATTTGTTGTGATTTGGCATCAAAAACATGATTTTTTGTATATGTATCAAAATTATGAATTTGAAACGTTAATCCACTAATTGATTGATGGTTGTGTTGTTTGTTTATTTGGTTTATAATTTTGAACCGTTTAGCCTAATTGAACCAAACATTGAACTGTATTGAAATTGTTTGAAAATGCATGCATATACATGTACATACATTGAACAGGTCATAGCAAGGAGGCTAGAGCAGAAGAATAAAATTTGTTTGCCCGATAAATAGGTACATGTTTATCATAATTTACTGTTTTGTTTGGGTGATGATGATTTTATGAGCCGATTGGCTTTTTCTTTTTCTTTTTGAGATCAGAGGGCCTGTATGGCAATTTCGGGATTTTCCCGGTGCTCCCGGTGCAGGGGAGGTTATGGCGAAATTTTTCGAAAATTTAGGGTGTTAGCCAAATTTTTGAAAATTTTGAAAAGTTTTTAGAAACTGAAAAGTTGAAGGACTTAAACCGTAATCAAAACAATGGAAGTAGAGTTGATTAGTTAAACAACTTTCGGCTTCGTTCCTTTTCGGGGACGAAAAGTTTTAAGTGGGGGAGATTGTAACAACCCAGAAATTCTGGGTCAGTTTAAAATTTTTATTTTGGTTATTTTAGCGAATTTTGAATATTTAAAATGAATTATTTTAAATAACAATGATGGAAAATTTATTATAAAACGAATAAATTTATTTTAATTATATAACGAGCCTGAAATGGCGCTGCAGTTCGAAAATTCAATTTCGAATTTCAAATGGATGTACATGATTCAATATAAATCGGATTTCAGCGAAACAAGAAATATCTAAATCTGTTTAATCATATCTTTCTAACGGAAGTAAGGAACTGAGATTTCACTTTAGAAGTTGAAAGATATGTCCAGTTTAAAATTCAGAAAAGTCGCTGTAGAATTTATATATATTTTAATATATATAAAGGCCTTGAAAATGGCCATTTTGCAAACGACCTCGGAATTCGACGAAACCACTTTTGTTGGATCTGGGATGTCAAATTATTGCTAGGTTCCAAAATTCATAATTTTATGAATCAATATGTGAGCGTGGCAAAGGAAAACGTGTTTTGTCAAAATGACCATTTTTCAAACGGTCTCAGAATTCGACGAATTAGTTTTGTTAGGACCGTACTGTCGATATGAAGCTAGAAATAATTTTTCTGAAATTTTTAGAGTTAGTATGTGGCCCCGATAAATTAAAATTTGCATTTGAATTTAAAATATAATGATTTATATTTTAAATTCAACGAAAACTGGTCGTAATGGCCGAATTGGGTTACGAAACATATCCCATTGTGTTCAGAATGGGAGTAATTAGCTAGGGGCGAGAGTCGTTGGGTTTGATTTGGGGTTCGTATACAAATTTTCATAATAAAACAAATAAAGGAATAAAATAATATATAAATATCTATATAAATACCCCCTCATTAATTGAAACCCTAATTTCAGTTGACAGCCGCCACCGTTCATTTTCAAAGGCTAGAAAGCTGCGGTTTTTTTTCTTTAATTTCTCGTAAACGGATTCAATTTGGATCGTGATTATAAAACAAAATATGAAGAAATTTTCAAGAGTTGTAAATCGGTATGGGTATGATTGGTTTTCGCGGGGTGTTGGGGGTGAATTTCGAGAGGAAACGCAGGCCGTTCAATGAGGGTTTAGGGGCGACTGGAGCCACCTGATGTCGAACCGCTTCTGGTGGTGGAGGAGCAACTCATGGCGGTCGGAATGGGTTGTATGGATGGGGGTCCGGTCATTGGGAATGGCGGCGCGACATGGGTAAACGGAGAGCAGATGGGTTTCGGGCTTTAGCGACTGGCAACGAAGAAGAAGACCACAAAGAACGGCAATGTTTTGTAAAACGTGATTAATTAAATATTAATGGTAATTAGGAGTTGCTAATTATTTTTAAATTGATTCAAAGTAAGTTGTATCTTGTAATGGCCATAATTGGTTCAAATTGAATCAGAATTCGATGATTTTCGAAGCGTTGAAATCGCGAAGACGAGAGCTACGCAATGAAACAGACCGGGACAAAAACAGAGCAGATTAGAATTTCAGGCAAGTTCAAACCCGAACAGCGGTGAAATTCAGAAGTAAAAGATCCAAAGTGAGAATTCTCTCACTTTAAATTTTCTGTTCAGTTATTTATTTCATAACTGCATATATGAACTGTTCTCCGTCGTCCACAGACTATGGACGACTTGTTTGTTTAGTTGTATTCTGTGTGAAAATTGATGTGAAATGAATTATATATATTAGGAGTGTATGAAATATATATATGCGATGTGGAATAAATATCATATATATTGAAAGTGAAAATATCGTATAGTTTAAATATCGTATATATTGAAAGTGAAAATACCGTATATATTGAAAGTGAAAATATCGTATATATTGAAAGTGAAAATATCGTAAAGTGAAAATATTGTATATATTGAAAGTGAAAATATCGTAAAGTGAAAATATCGTATATATTGAAAGTGAAAATATCGTATATATTGAAAGTGAAAATATCGTATAGTGAAAATATCGTATATATTGAAAGTGAAAATATCGTATATATTGAAAGTGAAAATATCGTATAGTGAAAATATCGTATATATTGAAAAGTGAAAATATTATTTATATGAAAGGTGGAAATAATATATATATATATATATATGAAATGAAAACGATATATATATGAAATGTGAAAACGATGTCTATATATGAAATGAAAACGATATATATATGAAATGTGAAAACGATGTCTATATGAAATGAAAACGATATATATATATATATGAAATGTGAAAACGATGTCTATATGAAATGAAAACGATATATATATGAAATGTGAAAACGATGTCTATATATGAAATGAAAACGATATATATATGAAAAATGAAAACGATACATATATGAAATGTGAAAATGATTTGATTGTTAAAAATATAATTTTTAACATATATATACACTGTATAAAATTGTCGTGTATATGGAATATTCAATTTTGATTAGAAATTGAATATGAAGTTGAAATCGTTTTGAAAACGAGTTTAAAACGATTTATAAAATACGTTTTAAAAGGAAATCGACGAAATATATATTATATATATAATATAATGGCCTGAATAGAACGCGCCGCGCCGCGACAGTTCGTAAATTTCGACCATTGACTTCGAACGGACATTATGGGAGATCCGACCGTCGGATTCTCCTAAAACCGGAACCATTGGGTTCATATCAAAAAGAGCTTTCTAAAGTATATTAGAGATTTGAAATCTAACGGTAGGATTTGGAATTATGTCCAAATCAAATTTGGAAAAGGTCGTTGTAAGTGCAGTTCGATGGCCGTTGATGGAAATCGACTGTACGGGCCTTGATAAAATTATTAAAAATAGTAATAATTTGTGTAAAATCATTAGAAATGAATTGGGATGAAAAATTCCATATTTGAAAAGATAAAAATATATTTTTATCGAGACGAACTAGTTATTAACTAGAAAAATAATCCAATGGTTATAAATAAATAAATTGAATTGGATTTGAATTGAAATTATCTTTGGATATTTTCGATATTGGATTTCGTGATTATACAGATATTGTGATGAGAATTTGGAAGATATCTATATCGTTATTCCCGATATGATATCTGTTGGTTTCAAGATTTGATGTTGAATATAAGTCGATACTATCTCTATTCAAAACCTTATATTTAATGTCAAATTTGATTGATTGATTGTTTGGATTGTGCTCGACCAGTTTATGAGCAGAATATGCTTTTACATTTAGCATTGGGTTGGGTTGAAAATATCTGTGTGCTAACGCCTTGTGAAACACTTCACGATTTGACGATAAGGTGTTTAGCGATGTTGTGTTCATTTGAAATTTAATGAATGATTGTGAAATGATATTTTTCTTAAGTGAAAAGAAATGTATTCCCAATTTTGGACAGGGAATGTTTTATAAAAATGTTTTATAAAACAGAAAGGATTTCGAGGCCTAAAACCCGATGATTTCGAAATGATTTGAAAATGTATTATGGTTTTACATTGTAGTTCATCACATATTCGATTAGTTACTATTAATGATGTATCTGTTTGGTGGCGGAGAATTTATTCTCTTGCTTAACACCCTTCTTTGAGACGTACGAGCTCAAAGGTTATGTGATTAATAGTGACTAATCATATGTGTGAATTACTGATGTGAAGTACTATATTTTGAAAGTACTTGTGATTATTATGTTGAGAAATGATTTTCCCTACTTCGGGATATGAAATGATTTAGTATGTGGCTAAAGAGTCGGGTAACCCTGAGACTAAAAGTATGGGTGAGAGGGCGGTGTATGCTCTCCATGTGTGGGAGGTGCATCGTCGGTGTAGCCTGCTCCTATGTGGGGTAGGTGCACATTTATATATCGAGTTGCGAGGTGCGTACCCTTTGCCTTGTCGATCGGGAGCACGATATTTGGTTGCATACTTGTTTGTATGCATTGTTATGTTTTGGAATTCATATTTCCAAACGATTTGATTTGAGATCCCGAAGTGAAATCTACTTTGATATAGAAAGTTAGATATATATTTCAAATGATTTGAAATAAGAAATCGGGAATAAAATCCAAAGGAATAATTTCTGTAAATCGAATTGGATTTAGAAAATCTAAGTGTAGTGATTAGTCTAAGTGGGTAGATTGGGATATTGCATGTTGATTGATGCATAGTAGATCCATATATCTATATTGATTGTTGTTTATACACTGGTATTCATGGGGGTAAACCCGTTCCGCGTTAGCGGCGTGGTCCCGTGATATGCCATATTATTAAATAATTTAATTATAACTGTTTAGAGTTTCTCACACCAGTCCCATGACTGACCTGTAATTTGCTTTTCCCTTGCGAACTCGGGTGCCCCTATTTTCCACACGAGCAGTCGAGTAGTTTTATTTTGCAGATGTACTGAGCAGGATTCTGGATTGAAGCTTTAAGTTGTGTCCAGGCATTTACAGTCTTCCGCTGTGTACTTTATATTTCCGCTGTGCATTGAATTACATTTATTGTAAAATCATCTTCCGCTGTATTGATTATAGTTCGATATACTCTGATATTCTGTACTCTGATGTAACATTATTATGATGTTTATAGAAGTCTTCTATTATTTGTTCTGATGTATTTTATACCCAGAGTTAGCGTATGCGGGATTCGAACGGTCTTGGTCGATTTAGCGATCGATCAGGTCCGGGCGAAATCCGTATCGTTACACAAATCTTAACTAACCATATATCAAAATATGAGAATCGAATGATAAGATCTCTATGAATTATATAGAATTATTTTGCGATCCTCCGACATATAAAATACGGATCATGTGCTCTTATGGAAACTACATTTTTTTAGCTATATTTTTTTCTTGCTAATACTAATTATTAGATACGATGTTTACAAAAATGCGAAAAATAGTTTATCTTAACTGCATGTATGAACTGTAATTAATTATAATATTACGAACTGAAAATATTAGTGTTATAATATATGAATGGAAAGTAAGTTTAATGTGTTATACATTTGTACAATTTTCCCACTATATTAGCATTATTGCATTGCCTTATGTTTGGCATGTCATATTGTAATAGTGGTTTTTTTTTTTTTGAGTTTACGTATGCCTGATTAAAGAAAAAACACATTGAATTAAATGTTGCATTTATACATGTTGGTATGGTTTAGCCATTATCTTTATATATATTGTATTGACATTTGTTTACTGTAAGAAAATACATAATATGTTAAATTATGCTCAATTTAGTTTAAGATATAAAATTGAATAGCTGATCTTTGTAAAGTGGATTACTTGTGGTGGGAAATGATTCTTTTGGTTGTTTTATATTAACACAATTCTCAACGGAAAACTAGAAAGATTTATTTTCGAATTATGAAAATGTGTTATCTTTCCGTGGACTCTGCATATACAAGAATAGATAACACAATTAGCCAAATGATGAATGCATTAAAATTGAAGGAAGCGTCATGTTTCTCTTAAATAACTAAATATATCATCACATATGATGTGATAAGATAGGCTTGTACATTTATTGATGAATATTGGTATTTCCATAAGAATGTAGAATGAAAAGATATGCACATCTATTTCGAACTTGATACAATAAAAACCGATCAAAGGAGCAAACTCATCAAAATGAATAACATCAGAAAGTTGTTCTTTGGATCCTCAAGAGGAATAGATGTTGAGCGTAGAGTGAGGAATAGATGTTGAGTGCGGAGTAAGAAAAATTGTAAAGAATGCTCATTTGTGGTTTAATATTGTAATAAGACTACACTTTCACTTCTTATTTTTATGCATATAAGTTTAATTGCTTTTATAAAGCCTATAACTATTTTTTGGTGGTGCCTTTAAAAAGCACATGCCGGTTTTTGCTATTTGATATAATTTTTAAGCTTTCTTATTTTTATTTAATCCATAATTAATTTATGGTGGTGCTTTTGAGAAGCACGTAATGGATTTTTCTATTTGATATGATTTTGAGATTTTTTTTTTCATTTTATGTAATTCATAACTAGTTTTTGAGATGCATTTGATGAATTATATGTTGTATTTGAATAGGTTTGAGTTTTGTTGCCTTTTTTATTTATGACCAATTTCATTCATGCTTTTGAGGCACATTTGACTTATTTTTCGATTTGATATGATTTTAAGGTTATTTACTTTGATATTAACCATAATCATTTTTGGTGGTGTGTTTGAGACATGCTTGATGGATTCTATATTCAATATAAGTTTAACATTCTTACCTTTATATGTTCCACAACTAGATTTAGATGTGCTTTTAAGAGTCTGAGACACACTTGATGAACTCTTTTGTTCATTATGAGTTTCAATTATGCTTTTATATATTACAAAATAATTTTTGTTGCTTTTCAAAAACACTTGACGGATCCAATTATTTTCTTCTATATACTCCACAACCAGTTTTGGTAGTGTTTTGAGACGCATTTGATGGATATCGTTGATTCATTTAAGCGGTGACTTATTACTCATATATATTTCATGGTAATTTTTATTCTAATACACAATTTTAATAAGTTAATCCACCATTTTACCTTAATAAGTTAATCCACAACTACTTTGTAAGTTAATCCACGAGTGGATTGACTAAAAGATTTCATGTTTTTGTATAGAAAAAACGAAAACCAGTCATCTCTATAGAATTGTTGCATAGCCACATGGAATATTTTATTTTTATTTTTCACCCAGTTCAATATGTAAACATCAAATGTGAGTTTTTGTGCAATACTGCACATTGATCTTAGGTTTTTTGGGACTTTGGAGGACATTTTTTTTTGTTCTACTTAAAGTTTTGTCTTTCCATTACGGTTATTTATACAGAACATCGTTGCATCATTTTGTATAATATCTTTAATGCAATACAAGCACTCTCTTTACATCTTACATCGCTCTTTCTATCTCTTTCTCAGAATCATATTTCTGAATCACTCAAGCATTACAAACAACACTTTCAAGATTGTTAATAGTTTAGTTCTTCATTGAATTCATTGGGGACAAAACTAGTACATATTTTCGTTCAACAATAATATGTATATTTATTCTAAATGTATTTTATAGCCTTATTAAGCAACTGTTATTCTTATATAAATGTTCTTTTAAGCTCACACTCATATTTTAAGTGTTGGTTAGAAGAATTAGTACATCAAATGGGTATTTCAATTAAAGAAAATAGAATGCAAATATAAAACCACGACCAGTACATTCATAGTTAAGTAGTTATAATAATTAATAGATTCATAGTTTCGCAATAGCAAATACAGAAATGAGGTTGCCTGTATATGCGACCAAGCATGATAGGTTTTTGTATCAAGAGCAAGAACTTCTGTTATAAATTCTACTCACTATTCTGCAGGTTTTTGTCTTATTTTCAAGACTTTCGTCTTCTTTGATGCCTAAAATGGAATAGCATGTTGGCATAATCTTTTTTATATAATCAAGACTGACGTTTTCTTAAATTTCAAACTAAAAATAGACAAACTGAGACTTGGACTTAATCTTTTTTATATGTATCATGAGCGCTTTAGGACGATCGGGCATAGGACGATCGAGCAAGCTCTGTTGTCCGACGGATATGCAAAGGATTCTATTGTTGCGAAGAGAGACAGGATAAGAGGTTTTCTGTTCTATCCGAGAGGTAAACTTTTTTCTTCTGGGACAGTGATTATCTCGACTCTATGAATCAGCGCGGGACGCACCGAAGCCTTCCCTATCGCAGGCTTATGGAAGCCATTTCTAATTTCGATCTTTTTTTAGATCAGGATAAGCGGACTAAGCTAATAGGGACTCACTCAAACAGGAAAAAATGAAGACTCCAGCATAGGCGACGGAGGCGAGCTTGCAGGTAATCCTTGCTTCGATGCAGGTGTTTATACTGGCGCCAATTAATATACTGGCTTTCCTCAATATATATCCATCTATTATTTCATTTAACCCATGTGCTAGCTGAAAGAAATATCATTGATGCCTGTTCGGTTATAGAGAGAGGTGTGCTGCTGTTTTATGTAAAGAGTGAGCACTAACTTACGGAATACAAAGAAAAGCGGTACGCCTGCGCCGGATCATGCTGTAGTAAACACTCTTCCGTCACATCGGTCTTAGAAATAAGAATTGTACAAAACAAAACTAAGAAGAAAAAAGATATTTGACATTATTTTTAGGTGGATAAACTGATTAAAATTTAAATATTACTAAAAGTCAACGTTGCTATTTTATAGGTGGATTAACTTATTAAAATTGTGGATTAGAATAAAAATTACTATATTTCACAGTCTTCATTGTTAGTGCTTTGGAGATACACTTGAAAAATTATGATATTTATTAAATGAAGTTGAGTCTTTTACTCTTGTTAACTCTATAGCCATAAGTGGTGATGTTAGAGTAGAACGCTTGATGAACTCACCTACTTGGGAGTGAAGATGGGATGCCTTCTATGAGAGACTTGAGATATTCAGAGCACTCGTGAGTTTTCAAGGTAGGCGCATGATTATTAAAGCGCATGCATATCTCAGACTTTGTAGGAATTGAAAGTGCAACAATGGTGAGATCTCAGTCTAAATCTTTGCTTTTCAAGAAGAAATTCACTACCTAGATTATGTTTTGAACTCATTTCTTATGTATTAGTTCAATCAAAAGATAATGGTATATGGGAATTGAACTTTTTTCTTACATGTTGATTTCTTTGTTTTTGTTTTACTTAGTGAGGAATTGTTAGATAATCAAAACAAAAACCAAGTATTTTGGTTTTTTGTCTTCTTTCATTCCTAATTAATGAGAAAATTTTCATTTATGGAAGATTAATAATTTTAATTTATCAACTTATGATAAAGAATGATTTTGTAAGTTTATTTTATGTCATTTCCTTTCTGTCTTCTAAAAAAAAAAACTATGGAGTCCTAATCTTCCTTCTAATCTACTTCTCTTCACGGCTTCCTTTAGGATAAAAATTTAATTTTCCATTATACTTAAAATCCTACTAGTGATTTTTGCAAACCTTCGAACCTTTCAACATTAAGTGCATAAGCATGAAAAATGATTGTATTAACCGCAAAGAGCGGATAATAACTATCGATTGCACCACAATCGTATCAAATTCTGCTTTCAAGCCATGACAATCACAACACAATACCTTTAATTTTCTCTTTATTTCTCATGTCCATCAATGTTCCAACAACTCATTCTCACATTGTCTTCCACATCTTTTTGAATAAGTACGGAAAATTCAAAATATAATATTCCATTTTTCATGCCAAACAAATCCTAAATATCTCTTATAAATCATTAAACAGCTAAGAGATGCTTTCTTTTGTTAGTTTCAGATACTAAAATAGCAAATAAGCGCATTCGGCAATATGGTGTTAAAGGAACTCTAGTTTGCTATCATAATTGGTGCAAGGACGTACTTGAGAGTTGAGATTGTTGAATGAGAACCAATTTAATATGTCTGAATTTTGAAATAAAAGGACTGTATTCTGCCTTCTTTATGGCTATATGACATTATGATTTGATAAATATGAGTTTAGTTTGTAAAGTAGGCAATACATTCATGGGAGAACAAAGTTTGAAACTACGTTATATTTTTATAGGTAAAAGGGGACAAATATTTAAACACATCTGAAATAGGGCTGCACAAAGTATGGGTTGGGTCGGGTTAGACCAAATACTTCATCCGACCCGTATAGGTATGGGTTTAAGGTAGTTCAACCCGTACCTGACCCTATATGAGGTTGGATATGGGTTGGGTTGAAGTATGGGTTGGGTCGGGTTAAGTAAGGTTGGGTTGGGTCACTTGAATACAATAAAAAATGAGAATATGAGGGATTTTTTCTAAAAGTAATATCAAAATATTCAGCATAATATATCAGATTTTAGCTAGCATAATACATTTAAAATAACCGATTCATTATAAGACATATAATTAAAATTTCATTGTAAAGCACATCATATGAAATTAATTTACTACATAGTTGAGCAAGTGTTTCATTTTAAAATACATTAAAATGCTTTTAAAAATATATTTATCAAATTCTATCTAGTTTGGATTGACATGAAATATTTTTTTGTACATTTATTATAGAATACATAAACATTATTCTAGGATTATACTATTCTAATTTTAATTGGATGGATATTAAATTAGTTTTTTTTAAAATAGGTTTGGGTTGGGTTAAAATGAGGTTGGGTTGAACAAAATGTCAAACCCGACCCGCATATAGTATGGGTTACAAATTGTAACCCATATCCGACCTGAACTAGGATGGGTTGGGTTGGGTTTATGTGGGTTGGGTCGGGTTGGTGGGTTGGGTCGGGTTGGATATGGGTTGTGTGAAGCCCTAATCTGAAAAACCGAATATGTGAAAGAAGAACAGTGGCTTGGTCACTTTACATAGGGTGAAAACATTAAATCAAAATAATTAGGTATTCACCTTTGTACCACAAAGAGAGATAAGTGTGCCCACTAAAAAATGGTTTCCAAACCAAAAGGCCACACATTTTTTAGATTTTAGCGAGGCAATAATAGCGTACTACGATATCGTCAATAAATAATAGCCATCAAAAAGGAAGTTGGCAATTATATTGGAAACAAGTGTTAGTTGCGAGGTCAACATCTAGACAATTGTATATCTCAATTATATAAACATAGTTGGTCTTGGTGTTGCCAGAATATAGTAGTAAATCACTTAATGCATGCACCAACCGTAGTTTATTTTATTCCGTAGCGAAAAGTTGTTAGTTCATCATTGATATGTCTACTGACAGCTACCTAGGTAGGACCGAATGTTTCTGAATCATAGTATTTGAGGAAAAAAAAAAAAAGGAATTTGTATATTAAATTTATAGTTTAAGTCCACTGGTTAAGCACACTACGTCGTAGTAACAGTGACACTGGTTCGAAATCCAGAATGACATGCTAAAAGCTTACTATGTACATACGCTACGATTGGTCACTTATATGGTTCTTGCGGATTAGGCTAAGGACGATTTTACGACTTCGGTCCGTTTATGAACAAATTCATTAAAAAAAAAAAAATTTATAGTTCAAGTTTAAATTAATATTTTAACATATTTACTTTACGGAATATACATTATTATAATAACGTAATATATTATATGTATTTAGTTTTACGGATTTTTAAAATATTGAAATCTTGAACACGCTCTAAGTTATTGATGTACTTGAATGTATATTTCACTTGACTTGAGAGAAAACTACAGGAGGAATCCAAAACACTAATTAGCGGTCTGATTTTATTTTTTTTGGACCACCTGACAAATTCAAAAGGAAGCGATGTATGTTGCAAAACAGCAAGATGTCGATAAAAGATATACGTTGAATTGGATTTTTCACGGACAGAGGCAATACTTTGGGTCTGGCTATTTGCACCCCATGATTTACTCTTCACCCCCCGATTAAAATTTCAGAATTTTATTTCCAGATTTACCCTTTAACAACTGATTAAATAACTTGCCTAATGTTGACATGTTGTACAATGATTAGAAAAATATCAGTCATATACATATAGGATGTTCGAGGCTAAATTGCAAACAATAATTTAAAATATAAAAATTAGCATTGTATATGAGCATTAAAAAAATAAAAATAAAAATAGAAGTTATAAATCATGATTAAAAAATTAAAACAATGATTAAAAATTTAAAAACAGTACAATTAGCAATGTGTATCATTATGTGTTTTGAGGCCAAGACTTTAACAGTTCACAAATTTTAATTAATTCAAACAAAATTTTAAAGGGAGAGTAGTAGAAAAAGTTACAAGTTGGAAACTAGAAAAATAGTATTGAGAATGAAAATGCAATAAGGGTATTTTTGGATTAAATGGGGTGGGAAGAGAAAATCATGGGGTGCATATTTTATTGTTTAATCAGCGGGGGGTGAAGAGCAATTACTGGGGTGTTAATAGACGCTATATGTACAGGCACATATGGTCAACATTCATAGTAATATTTAGCTTATAAGCGAAAAACGAAGGGGGGGGGGGGGGGATGGGGGGGAGGGTGTTATGTGTATCATACGGATTTTAGTTTGAAAGTGGTTTCATGACATAGGCTAAAGTAAGTCGAATGACATGAGCCATGTTCATCTCTGCGTGTTCTTGGTTTACTTGCTACTTGATGGTTCTGTAATATTTTGCATCTCACTTTTAATGTCCAAATCAAGTCAACTGTACGTGTACTACCTGCTATTGTATGTATGATCACTCTTACGGTCCATTGTCATATCTTTAACATTTACATTTTAACACCTGCTATTGCTAATTGATTTCTACAAAAGTACCCTGGGTGTTAAACTAAAAGAAGTTTCCTTCTTCACCATCAAACTGGTATGTTTGAAGAAATCAACGTACGTGACCCTTTAGAAATACTTAAATATCCGTTCATACAAGTCATCCAGGAGCAAGATGAACCGAATGTACCACATCCTAGGAATCACCCTATGGATCAATAGCAAATAGTACTTGCAATCCGTAAATTCCATTCACGACAGAATCACAAGTCAAAATATCTTCGGGAGCTACCCTTATAAATTCAACAAGTAGTTATCCCGCTCATGAAGATCCACGATTTTCAATTGCTCCATATTCAATCAGCATCTTCCACGTATTTGCTGGTTCAAAATGATTTTCGAATATAAATTCGGTCCTAATCTTTCCACACAATAACCAGTTTGACCATATTTTGATAGTCGGCTATTTAACTATCAAATAAACAATCATTCATCTATAAAAGTAAAATGAATCCACTGGTTCAATACACAACGTCACTTGGCCTCTTTTATTTATCAGTCGTTAATCAAAATTTCTAATTCTTCCAATATTTGGAACACAACATTTTACTTCTTATTTCAAAATAAGAACGTTCTCGGAATCTTTTATTCAACTTAAAACTTGGGATTTAATGATCATTAATGGAAACAATAGATTTATTACCCTTATCTACTTCGTTACCCAAGCAAATATCATCCTTTGGATAATCATGAAGTCATTCAAGTCGGGTATTTTATTTACCTCTCAGTCCTTGATTTGATAACATTCTTACCTTCAGAATAAATAAAAGTTTGTTAACGAAAACCCAACCTTCAATAGATATCATGAAAAATTTACATATACAATTCAATTTAAATATGGTCCATAAAACCAATTCTTTCGTTTGAAAACCCTATTTCAATATCAAATGTATTTACTCAATTTAAAATCATATTTATTATCCTTATAACATCCTTTCTACATTATTTACGAGCCTTGATTCTATTATAAATATAATCTTTTATAAAACTTCTTATAAGTTCAATTTAAACTTATTTTGATTTCATCTAAATAAAGCTTCCTTTCATATTATTTGAATTTAAATCGAATGATTAAACTTAACTTGCATCCTTGATTTCAATCCATTTTAAGTTCTTATTTCGACTCCCCTTCATACTTTCTTGCATTTAGGCTTTTATATTCCCTTTTTGGTCTTCCTTAAGTTTATAAATCAATTTATAAACTTGTTTCGACTCTTGAAGTCGTTGACAACATTAATCCATTTTCAAACTTGGTTTTATACTTTGCTCAATTTGGATTTTATAAAAATCCAATCAAATAGAATTCATAATAAGAATTCATCTTAAACCCGACTTTTATTGCTATTAATAAATTTACTCAAAATTTCCTTTAATTATAAACAGGGTCTTAAGACATCATAAAACTCAAATAAATTAATCCTAATCACAAGATCATTGCTTTGATTATTATTAATTAAATAACAATCCACTTCAATGTCATAAAATAGTTTACTTCAACATTTACTATAAATTAATAGTTAATTTTTCTTAAAAGTTAATATAATAATAACTAACAATTCAATAATTGTCTTTAAAATCAATTTAAAACGGTTGTTCAATCTTTTGAGAAATCATATTAAGTTACGACAACTATTTTTCATATCTATCATTTTTTTATTTAATTGACAATGAATTAGTTTAGTAATCAACTCTAGTTAAAACAGTTGACTTAGTCAACCAAAAAAATGTGGTTAAATTGCTAACATTTCTGATTAGTCTTGCCATTTAAATTAATTAACAATTAATTCAAATAAACCCCCTTAATTGTACCTTTGAAAACAAATTTTCTTAACTATTAACGTTTAGGTTAATTCCGAACTTATTGGCTTATAAAACTTGTTTAAACATAAGAATTTGCCTTATAAAAGTAATTTCTAATTAAAAATAATAAATATTGACTTTTATTTTAATAAAACTATTATTCATTCAAAATCTATTTTCAGTTATAAATAAATTTATAACTTCATTTCAGTCAATTCACCTGACGGTAAATCAACGTTTATAAAATAATGGATTTTTAGGCCATCTACTATCAATTACCCAACCAATACTACCCAATGATTCATAACATAACAAACGTTGAATCCGGGTTTAACAATGCATAACCAAATCAATCATCCAATCAGATTAGTTAAACAATTCGTATTATATGACATCGAATAATATTCAATATATTTGAGGAATCCAGCTAGATTCCTCCAACCTATTTCTTCCTGCATCCAAATAGGTTGCCTCATATAAAATAATCCATTCAACATGGCAATATAATTTATTATTATTCATCACGATAGACGGAAATAATCAATTCACTAATAAATCTCAACAATCAACTAAAAATAACAATCCAAGCATCCGTCTTTAAATTTAATATGTTTATATTATTATAAACATGACCAACAAGGTAAGTTAGCTCAATTGGTTATAATTGTTAAAAATAACAATTGATTTCAATTATATTAAAGGAATGTTTAATTTAATCGGTTCAGCCAATATATATTCAGTAATAATCCAACAACAAACAACTATAGCATACAAATATTAAACCCGACTTGTATAAAATATAAGTGGGACAAACCGAGTGAGTAAACTCACATTGATTTCCGTTTGTCGCTAAAGCGATCCAATTTAATTAAATTTAACAAGCGTTTTAATTTAATTAAAAATCCCAATTGTTTCCAACTCCGACCAGACTGGCTCTACTATGAAGTGCTCGTTGACATGGTTCCAATGTCTCTGGTTTGGTCCAATTCTGATAATATATGAACAAGTTATTAATATTCTACATAACATGTTTTAAATTAAACTAATTTATCCTAAATAATTTAATTATAACTAATTACTATTTATTAACATTAATGGCTGATTACTTGTTTATTTCTTCTTCCCGCATGCTTTACTTCCTCTTCCCATTACTTCTTCCCACCACACCAGATTTCACCCAAACTCCGACCATCGTGGTCCCAACCAGTACCAGCAACCGGAGCTCCGCACCCTTCCTCAGCCTCGACCCCTGGACCCTATCCATAGTCACCCAGATCCAAAAAACAACGCCTCCTTTGACGTTGAACTGCACCGACCTCAGGTCATCAGGGCTCCACCCGCTACCGCCGTTGAGACCGCTACCTCGAGAGCCACCCAAACCCCGTGTAACTCAAACGCACCTCCTTCTCAGAAACCGCCACCAAAACCTTTTCGTTCAACCCCACAAAATGATCACCATAGACGACCATCCTTCACCAAATCCTCCCTGACTTCGAGCTTCCCACCTTCTCCGATTTTCTAGTTGAGGTCATTGGAAAAATCGAAGTGTTTGAGGAGGTAAAAATTGTTTCTTGTATTGAGGGGGGACTATTTCCATTTTTTCTTACTGGGAAGAAAATAATTTGAGGTATTTATATAGATTAGAGGAAGTAGGAACAACGTGGACAACACGTTTATCTAGTACAAGGTTCGCATGTGCATAGGCATGCAGAAAATATAGGGTAGATGTACGTAGAATGTGCGTGGGCTAGAAATTCCCAAATCATGGTTGGCACGTTCGTATATTTTAATACTGCAGATTTAGTTTTTATACATTTTAGATATGTATTAGGGTATTGTTTGCCATGTGCATAAAGACAACACCCATAAATTCGAACAAGACTTGAGAAGAAAGAAATAATGTGGCCAGCATGTTTATATATATATATATTTACTTATTTATTTATTTATACATTGGTCTGTATTTAATTTTATTCTACCGTTATTTCACATTGAACGCTTTATATTCGTACCGACATTCACAAACTCCAAACGCGATGAAAATGGATGTACTGCTATACGTTGACGTTCTAGACCAAATGAAACTAATATCATTGAAAACCGACCTTGTTTGTAAAACCACATTATTTTAATTTCAATTTATTAATCGGTTCACTTTTAAACTTCGCGTGCTCACAAAACAAATCTGATTGGCTCCAAATTTGAAATCCTACAATAATTAGCTATACGTATTCTAATAAAATTTGTTTTGTCGAAAACGGAGGTCGTTTGGAAAATAGCTATTTATAAGGCTTATATAATATCAATAAAGTATAATTAATTTCAAAACAATTCAATTTAATAATGATAAATTATTATTATTATTTATGTCCAAATGGAATAATATACGGCTTCAATTTCAACCAATATGGACTTAAAACTCAATATTAAAAATTTCGGGTTAAACGATATCCAAATTATATTCCTTGTTAATTTATTAAATAAAATTTTATAGTTTATAAATGATTCCATAGCGACTTTCTGAAATTTAACTTGGGAATACCTAACAGTCTATAATATGAAATCTTGAATTTTCTCTTTCATTAGAAAATTATAATCAAATAGACTCAGATGATTCTTGTTTTGAATAATTCTGACTTATAATGGATTCTTTATAATTAATTAAAGTTTAAAACGCAATATTACAAAATACCACGCTACTGCGGGTTCTTTAAATTAAATAAAAATTTATACATTTAAATGTTGTTTACTTAGTAAATTCGATATAAAAATCCATTAATATTTCAAATATGACATTTATAACAAATTTAAATATTCAAATTTTGGTGACCAAAAATCTGGGTCGGTACACAAATCATTTTCTATTTTTCATTGTTTGCGTTGAATTGCTAGTAATTTGTTTCAGTCAATTTAGTAAGGCTTCCGATTGTCTCAGTTGTTTTTTATTCAAGTATGGACCTGCTAAGGCTAAACCACAAGTTAAAATTTGTGGCTACTGTCCTGTAAAACATGCCGACGAGATGGACTTCCAACAAGTATTTTACGCAAATAAATGAATGCTGCATATTTATAACAACCCAAAATTTTAAGAAACAACAATTAATTGAAAGGTGAATTAAATAATAAGTTGATAAATAATGAGAATTGGGAAACGTGAATTGCGCTATTGAGTCTGTTATGATTTTCTGGTTCAGATGGACATTTGGTTTGCGTAAAACAAATTTAAAACGAATAAGTTATTACAGTTTGAAGTTTGAACTAAAATCAGAAAATTAATTAATATATAAAATACATTGGGTACGTCCATGGGATGACCAAGAATTCAATTGGGTCGACCCATAGTTGACCCAGGACGATGCCTGGCACGTTGTTCTCTTGGCACGATCTTAACTGAACCTAGAGGAATTTTGGTGTTTGTTCTGTACTCTTCTTTTGAACTATGGACCCAAATAAAAACATAATATCAAACGGGCCTCGGCTTTCTAACTCTATTATATATACCTCTAATCTAACCCTAAACCCTCGCTACTCCATTCCCCATTCTCTGCCACCACTATGAAAAACTTCTTCCTATAAAAATAATGGAGCTCTGAGATTTAGATTTGGACTTTTATGAACATAAATTGGAGAATATTTATATAGATCTAGAGATTCCTACCAGGGAATGCTGGATTAGAAAATTTCAAGTGAGTATTTTCTACGATTGCAAGATTTCTAATAAGTTAATGTTAAATTTATTCAATAGTAGTTGTAATGCTTACAGATTTGAATTTTTTCATAGTTTGTACACAAATCTAGTTTGTTTGTATTTTGTTTACATATCCAGTTGTTCCTAATTCTTTTTCTGTAAATTCTTTTACTTATTCGTACGGATTCTGTATAATCAATATTCAACATCCTATGAATTATTATGTTTAGATCTATTTTCCCCTTTTTCTTATTTTACAGTTTTGTTGTGGTAAATACCAAAAAGGCATATTTTAGGCATAGGCTTATATGCCTAATAACCTATGCCTAATTATTCTTTTCTACGCTTTGATTTGGGATAAATCAAAGTTATTTCAGAATAATTGAATTGAATTGGAATTGGACATATTAGAAAATTATAAAAAGGGATTAATTAAATAAAACCTGATTGGAACCTTATAATCACTCTATTGAGCTTATAATTTATTTGCGTTGAGTTCAGCCATGCAAGAGCTTAAACCTTTACCCTTTTCTTTTACGTTGAGCTTAGGCTTAACAAGATCCTAAGCCTTTACCCTCTAACTTCTGCACCTAATTTGAAAATAATGAAAATGGATATGAAGAGGCATGTTGAAATTTGATTAAACAGGTAATCAACAAATAAACTGTAATTTGGGGAAATAGTTAAATTGGATAAATATTAAAATCCATGAATGAAGTATAATTTAAGGAATAAATTATGTAATTGGAGAATGCTTACATAAATGGAATAAGTTGACTCAGTAACTAGCTAAGTAACATGGGTAAGGGTTGTATAATAATTATGATAATAGTATCATAACTTAAACAGGATGTTTAGTATAATCTAGGTAGGATATAACAAGAGGTTATATTGGAAGAACATTCTTATTAAAAAAACATAAGATGTGCTTTAAGTTTAAAATGGAATAAATTAATGAGCATAAAATAGGGGTTCCTTCTGACAGCGTAAGCTGATTAGGGAAAAGAATTGGCCTAACAAATAAATAAGCGTGTAATGGGAGTCTGTTCCAACGGTGATGGCAGATTTGGGAAAATAAACGGCTTATAGTTGCGATCTATTCCGAAGACGCAAGATGATAGGGAAAATAAATAGCCAAATGAAATAATAAATCAATGGTGGCATTGGCATTCATTGACAATTCAATGGTTGTATAAGAAGTTGGGCGGTCAGCGATAATTCTATGGTGGCCTTGGCGTTCATTGACGATTCAATGGGGGTAGTTAGCAGTCAACGATAATAAATTAAATAATGAGGACAAAGTCTAGGGGTGACTTAAGTCAAATTCCATTTTTTGTTGGGGCCCATGTAGGACAATGTCCCTTTTATCACACTATAGAGGTCTCACAAGGAGGCAAGGGCACGCTTATACTGTACTAGATAGTAAGAAGTCCAAACGAGGTGGGTACGGGCGCGTGGCGATGAGCATGCATCGCGCGGATTAGGGAAAATAAGACATTGTAACGCCTATGATGAACTCTATGTCTTTTATAACTGATAAGTCGGGCCTGATCAACCCATGGTCCATAGTGGGCATGTAACACCCCACACTTTTCTGCGCCCAAATTTTGACAAAAATCGAAACTCAAACACATCCAAGCATCGAGCGTGTATATCTCGTAATGTAATAAATGAGAATGAGCATAATCAGAGTACAATAAGATAACTCACATCGAAAACAAAATAGGATAAACTAGTATTAACTCAAGCAACTCCCTTTTTCAAAGTAAGTCACTTGCCAATACCGAGCACGAGAGAGAACGAGAACCGAAAGACAAATTAAAACACCTGTGAGAACCTGACCTTCTCTGTAAAACCTGGGATTGTAATGAGGAGGGGGGTCAGAACAACAGGGTTCTGATGAACAGGAAATGTACAACACAGATTATAATACACAGATGTATCCCGTTTGGTTCAACCCAAGGTGTATGCCTACCAAGGTTAGTGATTCTAGCCTAACCTTGTAAGTGTTTACGCACGACCCTACTACCCTTCTCAAAGTAGTATTCCCAAAGTATAATACCGAGATAGGACGTTTACGCATATTTTTGTGAAGCCTTTATATTAAATCATGGTTGGTTACCATATCGAGATTAGAGCCCTAGTTACGGAGTTTCTATACATATATATATACACACACTTTCATTCGCTCATCCTTCATCATTTATTGCCTCATTATCAATGATAGATAGGGTGGATTCTTTCTTATCACTTAAGACCATAGGCGGAACTATTGGTCACTTATTATTTCACGATAACTTATTTAACGTTAACATGAACTAGAGGGCACTAGCTACAGGCCCTACTAGTTAAGGCTTCCGTTATTCATGCTTATACCCTTGCCCCGCATAAGGTGAGAGATGGTATTTTATCGCTCATTATACCTTCTAGTTGACCTTATTAGATAACCCCTTAGTCGCTTATTACTTCCCGTAGGGTTAATAGCCATATCTGACTTTTTAGTTTCCAGGTTTGGGTAGGCCCCCACACACCTTCCATTTAAGACCCCTAAACTGAAAGACCTATTCCCAAGTGGACTCTTCAACTCTAGCCGATTAAGGCCCAGGAAGCGGACTATACGTGAAGGTTAATAGGTTCGTATCCCATTAGCCTTTAGATCCTTTCCCTATTGGGATAAAGTGGGCTACTTTATTAAGTTATTCCCGTTTAGTCCCTCTACAGGGAAATGCTATACGTATACAATTCATTATCGCCATGGGTTCATATGGTTAATAATATTTTACATCATTAGCCTACTAAGTCCGACTCTGTTTTTAATTATAAGTTATATATTCATTAATATAAATAAGGAAGGTTATATGTTCTCTTTTACCCTAGGATATTTATTTGGTTTCTTCTCTAATTTGGACTTAGTATTTAAACGGCAATCAATATCCATTAATCCACTTTTTGACACCCATTTTTTTTATTGCCCTTTATGACCATAACGGTCATATTTTCCTAAGACAAGTATTTATCAGTCCCAAGGTATCTATTTGTTGTACCCCAATAGACAATTACTATTCTTCTTTGTTTATTTACTTATTGGTTTATTGTGTCATATATATATATATATATATATATATGTATGTATGTATGTATGTATGTATGTACCAGACCTCTCACATTAAGTAGACTACTTGTGAATGTTGGATTTGCTAGTTGGTTCTGGGCAGACTTCTACCCCAAGTTGAACTTAACCTCGTGCCTTAGTACATATATATTTATGCATTAGACCCCTCACATTAAGCTGACTATCTGTGGTTGCTGGATGTGCCGGTCGATCCCGCGCAGGCTTATACCACAAGCTGAATTTAACCTCGTGCCTAATTATGGCTATAATTCAAGTTTCCTAATTGGGTGCACAACATTAATCCTAATTAATTTAGGAATTTTAACCATTATCCTATTATTTTTACCTTTTCCAATCAACATTTATTATAATTGTTAATTATTTATTTATGGCCTTATTTATAACAATCAATTACACTAATTACTACACGGTCACCATAAATATATTCATTAAGTACGGAATATAATTTACATGTATGATTCCATAAATAAATACCTTTCAACATTTCAAACCTTCAATCATTTAATACAATGTATAATTTACCGTTTTACGCTGATTTGGACAGATAATATGTTTATATTTTATGTTTTTGTGCGATCAACGTAGTTATCTTTTACTATTATTATTTATTCTTTTAAATTTAATGATTTGGTTTAATTAACAACCAAACATTCCATTTTGCATTCAATCTTGTCAAAAGGTTTCAAATCTTACAAAAAGATCATTAGTCGTAATCATTGTAAATTATGCCTAAATTGTGGAATTGACATATTTTTAAATCACAAAAAATATATGTAAAATATAATATGGAATAATTGATGCAAATTACGCAAAAATATGTATATTTATACGTACATTTGCACCACTTTTCCCTTTTTGATCTTTTATCATACCTCTTGTGATTTCAAAATAATGTCTTTTTATTCAAAAGGAGGAAAACAACATGTTTACAATAATTAAGCCAAAACCCAATAATATTGAATACAAACAGGCATATTTCTTTTAATATTACAATCATACAATTTACTTATCGAATATTTTTATCCAAATTCACATAAATTATTATTCAACACTGAACTAAAGATCTGGAATGTAACTACATCTAATTGGTGTTTACATGCGATTGATTTCTAGATCTATTGTGTTTTGTAATAATTACAATACATTTTACAACATAGTTGTAGAAAATAGGTATATACAAATCTAAGATTCCGACAATTAACATTGTTCATAACCACAATTTGCAATTCACAAGTTTTAACAATTTTTACAACCAGATCTGGTGGGTGTCAATCCAATTACAATAATTTAATGAACAAATCTGATAGAAATTAGGCATAAAATTTTAGATCTAATTCAAATGAAATAGATAAGTTATTATAATTGTGTTCGTAAATTTCCCACTCACCTTATAGTATCCAAATCTAAAGTTTGAACCCTTTGGCCTACAATCCCCGAAATCTTATAAATCTACAATTTATCTGAAAAATGGAAAATTTCAGATATGTAGAGATATAATAAAATAGGAAGAGAGCGAAGAATCTGATTTGGAGTGTCAATTTGCATTCTTTTCCATTAGATTTGTTAATGCTCTCAATTTCATATGAATTGGATTTGATTTGTTGTATAAGAATATATTTTAGATTAAGAAATTAGGTTTGGAGAAGGAGGAAAATGGCATATCTCCACTGCCGCTACCGATTTGTGTGGAAAAGAATGAGGCCTTACCTCTTTATTTATAGGGGTGGATTCAGCCTTGAACCGTTGGATTCGTTTTAATTTATATTCATCCATTCGTTTAATATTATTTTATAAACCAACCTCCCTTAACTCTAGCCGCCACTGCCTGGCTCGACCAAGCGGTCGCAGCCAACCGCTGTGATCAACCGCTTAGTCGACCTGGCAATGAGGTGGCTGGGGGAGGATTTATTTCTATACATATATATTGTTCCATTTTATTTATTTTCTGCCATTTTCGTATTTCGTCTGTAACTTTTTCATACATACTCCGTTCGCGAAACTCCACACACGAAATTTGACTAGAATTCCAAGACGAACGCATCGGTTAAAGTTTCGTGGTCAGATTCCAACGTTTGCAGAAATTACTATTTTTGAGATTCCAATTAAATAACTAATCACTGTTAAAATTTCGGGTTGTTACATTCTTCCCTCCTTAAAAGGATTTTCGTCCCGAAATTCTTACACCTAGTTATCATATCCTACACAACCAATTTATGTGCATCCACTTTGTAACCATGTGTATATGTGCATGGTGTACATAATGCATTTCAACCAAAAAATATGCATGCAAGATTATTTTAATCGGATCCTCCAATATACTTGCATTAAATTTTTGAAATACTTTTGAAAACATGATGCAAAACATCCTAAATATATTGGTAGTTTTATATGAATACAAATTTTGAAAACTCTTTCTCATCCATTACCTTCACACAATTTCGAATAAAAGTGTGAAGAAACCAATTTTGCATCCAAACCCTACCATCCAAAATGTTACACAATCTAATTGTTTCCTATTTAATTTCTCCTGATCTAAAAAAAGAAAATCGAGCGTAGGATTTTAACATTTTTGCTGCTAACAACTTTTTCATTTCCCGTCCTAGAGTAGAATTTTCACCTCAGCTACACAAAATATTCTGAAAATTTCTATCTGTATACTGTAAAGGAGGCTTAAAACCAGCTTTACGATGTAAAATGAGTTAGTTAATAACCCGTGCGCATCGTTGATAAGGTATGGAAACAACGTTTCCAAGGCTAAAACAGCGTTTTCCTTGTTATCGTTAACGTTTTTATCATATCGTTGGTCCTATTGCACCGCTAAAACGCGCACATAAAGTATCCAAAATTCTTCCTTACGCTACTCTTGTGACAAAAAATCGAAATTTTTCATAAAAATAAATTTTTGCTTAAAAGCTTCTTGTGTTTATTTTGAAAATTCCTTTTTAATACCGCTTTACTTCCATATAAAATTCATATGAAAATCAAAATTTCGGTAACGTGTACTTTGCGCCATTCAAATCATCTACCTTAATGTAAAGTAGACGTTTAAATATACACAATTTGTCATATCCAAATTTTTGCGTTTTCACACAAACCGAAATAAAAGAAAGTAAATTAGTTAAAAATTAAAAAAGGGAAAAAGTTTTTTTTTCAAACAACGTTTTCCAAAAGCTTTAAAAATGTATTTCATGGAAACTTAAATGATTCAAGTCACATGTTAGTGAATAAGGAAGTCAGTCATGAAAAAATGCAAAAACTAAAATCACACACAAAAGACCAAAAATAAATTTTAACTTTAACTAGGAACGGTGATTTATTCATTTATATACCCGTGACGTAGAACCAATCCTTCACTAAAATTTATCCAATACAGAATTTTATTCTTTCCAACTCTAGGACAATTGTTAGTTTAGATAAGAAAAACGAGATTTCATTCAAATAGGCATGCGTGAATGACATAATATCCAAACATACAAATCTCATTAACCTAAGTCGTGCAATTTAAACAATATTAACAGTTGTAAGAACGAATCACGACCAAGCCAAGAACTTTATGCTGGAAAGGGAAAACAACAAAAGCGACGACAAAACAACAACACCGATACTCCTAATACAATGGCTATAAACAACGAGATGTTTTGCTCCGCGGCTGGAGCTCAAAGTATTTTTATGACTTTTGATTAACCATATCATGGTAGCAAAATGCTCAATCTTGCGTTACAACACTGCTGGTGTTGTTGGAGGCTCCCACATCACTATCTCTTCTAAGAGAGAATCTGCGATGAGAAAAGAAACCTACCACAAAACTGCTTTCCATGAAAATCCATCTAATATTGTCTATAGAAAAAATCGATAGGAGAAATTACAGAAAGTAACTCCATAAAACAACATACAAGAACAACAAGCTTAATCAAATATGATGCGACACTAGATGAGGGTTATGCCATCGATCAATCAAAAGATCAATTTCCGCATCATGAGACAAATCTAGTCATAACTTCCCATTTATAGAATGATGTGCTAAATGGGTCATATGTCTACATGGGCAGTTCGAACATAGATTTCCGAACTCAAAACCCGATATTAAGAAAAAGAGATACGCTGCAAAATCTCCAAAGCCAGTCAAACAAAAGATCATAAAAGTCTACGTGAAATGTGAATTCCTCTAAAATCTCATCGAGATTCTCCTCAGAAAAACCATCCAAAGATAGCTTAAACTTCATCTCTGAAATGGCAATCGCCTTTAAAAGAACCTATGCAAATAAGGTATAGCAAAGGCGGATACAACACAAATAACAAACCCTTATTCTAAGATCTCGAAGCAATGGATCAGTGCAAGTCCAATACCACGACATATTTTCTTAGTCCTAAAATGGTGAGACCTTTTTTTTGCTCATCCCCACCCAACCAAATGATCTCTTCCTAAGGAAGAGACTTAAATGGTATGAGTAAGATCGGATAGCACAATTAGGTATTATGGGCTAAGAAATGGTCGAAGAGAAGAAACTAGATCTTGGAGTACTAGCGAGGCAAGATCTAATGCGCCAATAAGTGCGGAGAAAGAGGAGACGAGGCGACAAAAAAAAAGAAGGTAAGGAATATGGTTCGGCTTCAGACGTAACTTTTATGCCTGAGTCCTACACCCAAATTGTACCAAAATTCATCGACTAGATGGTCATTCTTGCATAACGCTAAACATTCAATTATTAAATGACTTTGGACAAAGATTGAACTTTGACCTTATTAGGCCGGATTAAAATATTAATCATCCCGCGTTATCTTTTAAGATTTGACATTGATCTTTGTTGAAATGATAGTATTAGAATAGGAAAGTTATAAGAAAATGAATAAATATGTTTTTTTTAAGTTGGCAAAAAGCTTTACTAGGAAACCTACAAAAATGATTTTATATACCACTGAATTATTTTGTGAAATGTGATTTTGAAATGACTGTGTAACATTTCATTGATGGGCTCAAGTTATGTAATTGTTCTATTCGAAAAGAAATTGGAAATATGATTTTTGAAAACATAAATGTTTTTGGAGAAATTTGAAAATTTTACTATTTCTTTTGTTAGGTAAACTATAAATATAGATTTTAGAGAAAATATAAGATGAATTCTTTAAAAGAATAAAAGTTAATAGTAAACCAATAACTACAAAAGTTTACGTCTATGAGCTTTAATAGAAAAAAATGTAAGTTTCTTAAAAAGAGAAAAACAATGAAAATTTTAATGACAATTTTGTACTTGTTACAGTTTCCATATAACAATTTCTAAAATTAAAATTTATACAGGAATTTTCAGTTTTCTTGTTTTACGCATATTTTATATGTTAAGTTGCACAAAAAATAAATAAATATATAAATTCTTTCTTTCAAGACTTTATAGTGGTTGTGATTAAGAATGTGAGACTTATTCAAGAATTAACTGGGTAGAAGAAGAAATATAGGTTTAACAGGCAAGATATGCTCATTTGAGAATGTAGGAAGGAATTACTAGAATAAAGAAAATAATGGAACATATGAAATTTTCCCTATTATAATGAGCATGCTGCAAGGAGTAATCGAAAAATGATAGAAGTTACCATTAATTACTCCAAATAAATAAATTTTGTAAAATTTGATTATTACATAAGTTTTGAAAAGCATTTTAGAGATGCAAATAAATTAGAATGAATGTTTATGTTTTCAAATGAAACATACATGGATAATAAAAGTTTTTCTATATTCAAAATATAGATTAGTGTGAGAATTAAAATGCACACGGCAATAAGAGCTCTAATACATATAACTACATGAAGAAGTGACTAAGATTTATTGTTAAAAGGTATGCAGACCTTGAATAATGCTTTAAAAAGTATTTTTTTAGGAGTAACAAAATATTTAGAAAAAATAGCAACAAATGTCACTAGACATTTTAGGAGACTTAATTGTCGTAATAATTCAATTTGGGATATTTAATTGCGAATCTATTTTCAAAACTAGAGTAAGCATTTGTTTTATCAACCATTAAAAGTTTATATTTAAAACCTTAAAAAAAAATTGGCATGGCCGACGGGTTAAATGGTCCCCTACCATTTTATTGCAATACCATAGAAATATAAGCAATAGATACAAAAAGCCAACGATCAAGCTCTTAGAAAATAGAGGAAAACATGGTACTACAACAGAAACAAACACATCACAGGAGAAGACAAAACAAACAGACAAAAAAAGAACAAAAGAAGGGGGAAAATTAAGCTTCCTTTAAAAAATTTAACAAATAAAATAATTTAATAATATAAAAAAATAAACCCTTTCAAACATTACAAATATATATAATAATAAGTACCTTTAAACACTTAGAAATTAGATACAAATTAAGCTTCCTTTAAATATTATTATAAAATAATTGGAAATACTATAAATGAATAATTATTTACCTTACACATGATAAATAAAATAAATTAACTTTATTTTTAAAACACCACTGAATAATGATTTTTCTTTTGAGAACATCATATTTGAAATATATAATGATTTAAAAACATTTGTTTCAAATAAACTTAATGGTCGCAGTTATGCGATGGTTGCATCTCCCTCTCAAAGAAACCATAAGCAACTTTGGTCAGAATTTAAAATTACGAAAATTTGTTCGATACGGCTTGATTTCCACCATGGTACTTACATAAGCAACCATCAATCAATTTATTTTCTAGTCAATCCTGGTATATTTACATAAACATGAAGATATGTGTATAAATCAATAATTAGCTACCAATAGCTAATATTAGTTCACCACTAATGATAGTGACAATTCCTAGATAATATGATACCAAATTTGTTCTGCTCAACATATGTGATTGCGAACATATCCATCCAATTCATTAAATGGTGTTTATTTGATTAAAATATGGAATACTACCATATATTTCATTTAACTACATTATAGCAAACAACATAACTAGAATACCATTACCTGTCAATTCATGTATGATTAACATTCAAAATAAATTTGAATACAAATAAACTCGAATAATTACAAATAACAATTTGAGATGCTATATCGTGATCCAAGATCAGATTCAAATAAACTAATAGCATTTCAAGATGCTACATCATGAACCTAGATTTAATTCAACAATCAACAAATTTATCAGTCCGAACATGCAATTAAAAATATGACTATTTTATCCATACCAAATCAACTAACAATTTACTCAATCAAGCAGATAATAATATTGTAATCTACTTTTTACTGCACCATTAATCAGAAATGTAAGTTTTACTCACCTTCGTTCCAATTTTTGTTCGCGTTTCGATTTAAGTTTAATCCCAAACAAGCATTTGAAACTGACTAGAATTCCAAAAAACTTAGAATTCAACCAATCCAGCTTCGAAATGCAGATATCAACCATACACGCACAACATGACAATCTACGTTCAATTTAGACCTAAATCATATAAACTATTGCATTTGTAAACTTTCGATTTAAATAAAATAATTTAAAATCCTAATTTCGTAATTAATTAGTTAATTACCCCTACCAACTCTTCTTCTTCACAACTAATCCTGCCTACAACCTGCATCTTGACCTATCTCTACTGATTTCTTCTTTCCACTTCCCTCTCAAGTCTAACTACAACCACCAATGGTCTCTCCTTTGAATTTTCCATCACCTCCGCCAACACTCATGCCACTTGATCCACTTCACTGAAACACAACATTCGCTTGTTCATAAGCCAAAATTGATGCCCTTCCTAAACTCCACCACACAATTCCAAACTAGGTCACAACATGTTCTTCGATGCCACAGACAAAAATTAACCATCCTTGTAGTCGCTAATTGCCTTTATTGCTAGAAATTCCAACTCTAGACTAACTTCCCTTGGTTGCAATCACATGAGGAATCTAAAGTCGTGAACTTCATGAATCACCCTATAAAAAGAAGGAAGCTCTACTAATCCGAAGACTCAAGCTTAAAAAATTTCTGATTTAATTTCAGTTGGAATTTAAATCTTTAAGGAAAAGGCTATTTTTGTTTGTTTTGAAGTGGATTATACGGTTGTGGCTTGGTACTTAACATGAAAAGAAGAGTAGGGGAAGGGCAATATTTTTGATGAAGATTTATCTAATTTTGGGTAAAGTTAGGTTATGTTAATACACAAATTTCTGGCATATTTTGCATAACTTTTAGATCACATACAAACACCAAACGACACAACGTAAATATAGTCAAGGTTTAGGCAGTGACATGGTCTCAAATCAAACGTAATATACTGTTGACGTCAAAGGTTGGTCACTTGTGACAATCAACCCCAAATCGTGTGAAGAGCTCACGAATAACTATTATAAAATGCGGTAAAGCAAATAAAACAGGGGACACACACAACATTTTATAGTGGTTCAGCCAAGACTGTGCCTACGTCCACTTTATATTTATTAATTTCTTCTTTTGATTACAAGTACAATGCATTTTATCTTTTGAAGAACGATGGGAGATGAGAATTTTTGTTAGAGGAATTAGAGTTGGCTATTCGAGGAGTAAGCCGAATATCTTCTTTTTCCAGAGCTTGGAGTTTCTAAAAAACCCTTCTCCTTTTTCTCTTTTTTTCTTCTTCTATGGGGAAGAAAGTATTTATAGATGGAGAAACCGGCTAGAGCTGGTGTGACCTGGCCAGGCCTTTTCGGGAAAGCTTGGAGTTCATTCCTTGGATAGAGGTGCGGCAGAAAGACTTGGCTCTACTATTCATAAATAGTATCTTCGAAAACTGTGGCTTACGTGGTGGCATCCAAGGTAAGGGGTATTAAAAGGAGAGCTTTGTCCGGATGTGGTTGACCGCTTTTTTTACCTTGAGAAATGGTCTAAGTAATGAATGATCTGGCTAGATACTTCCAAGTGAGCCCGAGATACTCGCTCAATCCGCTTTTAATGGAATTTTATGACCTGGTCGATTGAGAGCGATTCTCCCAGGCTAGGTGAGTTGAATCCTGAAGATGATTAGGCAGAGTTGGAATCGAATCGGGCCAGCCTCGAAGGAAGCTGGTTTGTGTCAATCCCTGTTTGGGCCTTCCAAAGTGTGAGTGGCTATATCGGCCGATGAGCTGAAGTTGAAGAGAGCTTCTGGAGGTTGGGCTTCGATCCATTGAACCGTGATAGCTTTTTCTATAAAGTTGGTCAACACTTTACCCCTCATAATACATATTTCTTGGTAAAGGAGGTGTGTTCTGATTCCTTGGATCGAAGTCCAACATGCAGATGGCGATGGTTACGCCGAACCATAATTAGGCCAGAAGTCCGACGGCCCCGGTGATCGTATTAAGGCCAAAAAACCGACGACCGAGGATGGTCGTATTAAGGCCAGTAAACCGACAACCATCGAAGACCGTATTAAGGCCGAGAGAATGATCGTAAATCCTGGTTGTAAGGGTTAGTACCTGCAAAGACAACAGAGACCATTCTCGGTCTAGAGAAGGCTTGTAATTTCATCTAATTGAGCATTAGTCATGTTCGACTCGAAGGCAAGTCGAGATATTTGAGCAGTATTTACACTTGGCTTAGAGGGGTGGCGGGTATTAACCATACTCGGCTTACATATGTGGAGAGTATGAACCATACTCGACTTACGGAGGTGGCGAGTATTAACCATACTCGGCTTATGGAGGTGGCGAGTATTAACCATACTCGGCTTTTGGCAAGTGTTATCCATGCTCGACCTATGCAAGTTATTCAACAATTTTTAAGAAGGGGACAAGTATAGTCCATACTCGGCTTAAGGAGTCATGACCGTACTCGGCTCAAGGAGTAGGTTTTTAAAGAGGATGGTAGGCTTTCGCGCTGAACACATTCGGAGGGGGCGAGCGTAATTTATGCTCGGCTTAAAGCACTCAAGCATAATCCATGTTTGCAAAAAGAGAGTTCATAGTCATTAAAGAACTAAAGATAATAAATTCTAAGGGGACAACAATTGATTTCAGTGCATGCCTAGGAGTTAAATCCTTACCCCATACATGTGTACATCAAAGTGTCCGTTTAATTGAAGGAAATACGTCAAAAAGAAAAAAATTAAGGTTAATTAATGATAATGCCGCGAGTGTTGGTCTCAAAGCCCTTTCCGTTTCTAGAAGCTTGAGGACCGACCTGAGGAGCTTGGGCAGAGGATTGTGGCGGCATGGCCTGTGGGTTCCTTTTGACATATTCAGAAAGCTCCCCTCTCCTGACCCTGTCCTCGATGAGATCGCGCAAGTGCCTGCATTCATTGGTGTTGTGATCTGCGATGTTGTCAAACATGCAATGCTTTCCGGATTCGAGTTCTTTCTGGGTCGGCTCTCTTCAAGGAGGTCTTTGGAAAGGTTGGGACCCTCGTACGTCAAGGTAGATATCGAGCAAGGAAGAACTGAGCTCGGTATATTGATCATACTTATTTTCTCTTTGAGGTCGCACGTTGCGCTCGTTCTTTTTCAGGGCCTTTCCTCTTCCTTTATTCTGGCCATTGGTGTTGGATGGACCTCCATGTTTTGTGGCAAAGACCTCGAGGCTCTCCATCTCAATATTGGCATCTTCTTGTCGGAGGAATCGCTCGGCCTCGGCATAGAAATGTTCTATATCCTTGGGGGGATCTCTAGTTAAAGAGATTGAGAATTCTGATCGGTTTTGAACTCCTGCAATGGCAGCATAAGCAGCAATGATGGGTTAGGTCGATCGACAGATGCTACAGCCGCATTGAATCTTTCGAGGAAGGACCAAGGTGTTTCTCACGGGCGTTGTTTGATGGTGGTCAAGAACATGACACTCTTTGGCCGGAAGATATGTATCTTGAATTGCTCAATGAAACGAGTGACCAACGTATTCCAGCTACTGATCGACTCTGTTGTTAGCTGCCGAAACCACATGCTGGCTATATCTATGAGGAAGAGTGGGAAGCACTTAGCCATGACGTTGGTCGATGCGCCGAGCACTTCCATATGTCGCATGAGATGGATAGTTGGGTCTATTGGACCAGTGTATGGTTCGATAGCTGGAAACTTGAAGTCCGGAGGATTACGGGAGTTCATGATCTCCCTAGTGAAGGGTTGTGGTGGATGTTATCTATATCCTATTGAGAAGAATTTCCCAGGGTGAAGCATCATACTATGCTTGCGAGTTGACTTTCATCCCCGAGGAGTCGTTGTGCCATGAATCCAGCTCTGCATTCGGGATAGTTCCAGTACTGGGATCTGACAAAAGCATGCTCGTGGTTGTTGGTTCTGGGTAGACTGGCCCCTCTTGAACCTGATGAGGAGCGGTTTGAACCATTCCCATGGTGGAAGGTCCCGGCTGATTCAGCATAGCATGTGATGTTCGGGGCTCTTCAATGCCCCTGCCTGAGGCGATATTAGGAGGGTCTACAGTTGTATTTTCCTCCGCCAACATGGGAACCGGTATGGTAGAGTGGTCTCCCTAGTTCAAAGGGAAGGCCCCACCAGCTCTTCGTTGAAAGAAAGGAGCCGTAAGACGAGTCTGTGGTAAGATACTAGGTTGTAACGAGAATGGCATTGATTCTGGATTACCAAGTGGTTGCTCGATCGGTCTGGGGGGTCAAGTTATTCACCAGAGTGTTCAAACGACCTAGATCTTGATCGCGGGCCTCTAGTGAATCTGCAGCTACGGCTGCGCTGGTCGCTGGAAGCGATACTTCTGGCTGATATTGGTCGGGAGGCAGGGCAGAGCCAGGAGGAAGCAAAGGTGTGATCTGATCAGTGGCATGATTCCGTGCAGACCGAAGATTAGTTGTTGCCCCAGTCCCCGTCGAAGGAGGAATTGATGTTGAAGTGTTTAGTCCCATCTCCACTCGACCGAGAAGGCGATCCATCAACTATTTTTGTAGTTCGAGGAGTTTACCCTGAGATGTCATATGGTCTCTGAACTCGACCATGATTTTATTCATGTCATATCGGGTAAGATATCGGGATACATCTTCATGAGAGGAAGCTTCATGGCTTGCTTCTGCAGTATTTGTATCAGCTGCATCGACATTCATGGGACGAGAGGACGTTGTATCTTTCTTTCTTTTGTTCGCCATGGGCTGAGATATGCAGAGGGTCATAGGGAATGTCAGTGCGTGCCCCCTTCCTGGCGTGCCAAAGTGTTGACGTCAAAAGTTGGTCACTTGTAACAATCAACCCCTAATTGTGTGAAGGGATCACGAATAACTATTATGAAATGCGGTAAATCAAATAAAACAGGGGACACACACAACTTTTTATAGTGGTTTGGCCAAGATTGTGCCTATGTCCACTTTATATTTATTGATTTCTTCTTTTGATTACAAGTACGATGCTTTTTATCTTTTGAAGAACGATGGGAGATAAGAAGTTTTTTTTAGAGGAATCAGAGTTGGCTATTTGAGGAGTAAGCCGAATATCTTCTTTTTCCATAGCTTGGAGTTTCTGAAAAACCCTTCTCCTTTTTCTCCTTTTTTCTTCTTCTTTGGAAGAAAGTATCTATAGATGTAGAAACCGGCTAGGGCTGGCGTGACGTGGCCCAGCCATTTCGGGAAAGCTTGGACGCGTGGAGTTCATTCCTTGGATGGAGGTGCGGCTGAAAGACTGGCTCTACTATTTATAAATAGTATCTTCGGAAACCGTGGCTTACGTGGCATCCAAGGTGAGGTGTATTAAAAGGAGTGCTTTGTCTGGATGTGGTTGACCGCTTTTGTTACCTTGAGAAATGGTCTGAGTAATGAATGATCCGGCTAGATACTTCCAGGTGAGCTCGAGATACATGCTCGATCCACTTTTAATGGAAGCCTATGACCCGGTCGATTGAGAGTGATTCTCCGAGGCTAGGTGAGTTGAATTCTGAAGATGATTAGGCGGAGTTGGAATCGAATTGGGCCAGCCTCGAAGGAAGCTGGTTTGGGCCGATCCCTGTTTGGGCCTTCCAGAGTGCGAGTGGCTATATCGGCCGATGAGCCGAAGTTGAAGAGAGCTTCTGGAGTTTAGGCTTCGATCTGTTGAACCATGATAGCTTTTGCTAAAAAGTTGGTCAACATATACATTGATTATTGTATTTTGAAAAATCATCATAAAAGACTACTAGTTTTTGGCAAAGCCGACCAGTTTTTAAAGTGACCGCAAACACTTATTATTATAACAAATAATAATTACATTATTTTAGGAGTTGACATTTTATCAACATACTACAAATTTGGTTATTAAGGTGGACCGTCCACCGTAGACGTTTTTAAAGTGGAACAACCATTGGTAATAGACTATCTAATAGTATAGGTGCTAGTCATGCCTACTAGACAACCATGACAAACCCATGAAGGGGCGCACAGATAACATGAAAACAAACTTGCCAAGGAACTAAATTACATAGAGACAAAATTTTCATAATGTTGTGACCAGTTAAACACATTTCATAGAAGCAATTCCTTTCTAAACCAGAGCAAGGCAAATGACATAATAGTTCACTCAAGGAAGCAAAAGGCCGTTCTAACAAACAAAATGCCCAAGGGTCATAATAGCTATATCAGCAAAGCTTAGCAGCCACTACTTTATGCATCAGAATGAGGCATGGTAGTCCAAAAATAGAACAAGAGCGAACCTAGACAGGATAACATAGCTTCCTACTTAAAATAGCAAGGGCAGTGACATATAGCTTACATAAAGAAGAAAAAGGCCAGGCCACCAAGCACAGTGCCTAAGGATAAGAGTAGCTGCAACAGCAAAGGCAACAACCGTTACTTAAGGCATAGAATGAGGGCATGGCATTCCATACGAAGGTCAGTAGCAAATTACAAGTTCATATTACCATCACCAAGCACACAACTTAAGAACCAACAACAAAAGGCAACAACTCAGAAAGATGTAGATCACCATTCTCCATACTCCTAAATGAGTCACCAACTAACTCTAACACTACATACTTCCACCTATAAACTAAAACAGCCAACAAACCGGCCAAAAAAGCTACAATTTCACAATAAGAATAAAAATAAAATTCAATATTCCAAATTGTTAAAAGCAACGCGTTTGCACCACGCATGATCACATAATAAATCTGATCGTCATTAAACATGACATCTTACAATAAGCAACTACTTTGAATCTAATGAAATTGGCTTCATCAAAATCTGAACTTTTTAAAAAAATTAATATATTCATATGTTAATTAAACTACTTATTGATAAACGATTTTAAATTGCTTGACTATTGACGACAATATTTTTCTTATCACCATTCTAGTCCAAATCAGAACTTGATAAAACTTTTCATGATCATTTATATTCTTATTAGATTCGAAATCTAATAATATTTAATTTCAGTTTTGAAAAGTTTGGCTTCTCGAATCGAGAATGCTTTAATGGCGGAACATCTTTTCTTCAAATATCTCATTCCTCCCAAGTATAATCCCCACTTTCTTCCCCGTCCATCTCTAACTTCGTCTGATCATCCTCCTCCTCTCTCATCTTAGCATATTTCATCCTTTCTCCTAATCCTCATCGTCCTTCCTTTCATTCTCGTTCTTTGTCTGTAGCTTCTAAATCTCATTCGTTGCCTATGTGTCCTAATCCCTTGCCATCTTTTCATTCATCAAAATTTTCTTCACAGCATTCATCTTCTTTGGCTAAATCATCTGTTCATCTTGCGTCCCAGGATTATAATCCTCCTCCTCAATTAAACTATCATAATCGCTTTTCTTCTCTGGCTGATTTTCAGTCCAACCCTCCAGCTAAATCCTACGCTGAGGTAGCATTGTCCAAACCGCATATAGCTCCAAAACCCATACAAAGGAAGAGAATTAACCCATTATCGCAATTCAAATCAATTTCACACACTATCAACTTCCTGAAGTCGGAATGACATTGCCTTTAGTGCGCATGTAAGGGACACATAGCAAGAAATTATAGGGATCCAAAGATTTGTTATTATTGCGGCTTTTATGGACATTCGTGTCTACCCTGTCCATCCAAAAGGAAAGTTCAAAGCGCTTAGGGTTATGTGCGTAAAGGTGCCTCTTGGAATAATGCTTCTGAAGTACAATGGGTCCCACGTACATCTATTCGTTTTCAAAAATCGTCACCTCAAGCATCGCCTCGTTCTCCCACCAGTCACCATATTAACCACTCATCTCCAATTAAAACCCCTCCATCCCCTAATTTGTCTTCCAAACAAGATAATATGAATCGCTTTTTAATTGAGGATTCATCACTATACATTGTTGGCACTATTCTTACTTGTCACTGAAGCATTGAAACGCTCTATTATTCTCTTATTATGGCTTTGGATCATCAGACTTGGCATATGTGGATCATCTCAAACAACTCTTTTCTTATTTCATGCCCATCTAGTAGCAAGCGCTATCATGCACTCTTGTTGAAGGTATTAACCAAACCCGGAGCTGCTATGTACCTTGAACTGTGGTTACAAGATGAATATGAGCTTTCTCCACCACTGGAAATTGAGTCATAGGCTTATGTGGATGGTTTTCTAGATTTTTTGAGATATAATGCCACTGTAGTAAGAGCCAATTTGAAACCAATGGGTAAGATTTTGGCTTTGTATGATTGTGAATGAGCTCACATAGATAACTGTTCCCTTCTAGTTAAGATACAATTCTATGAAGGTATTGGTACTCGCAACACCTTTGTTGCATGTATTAATGGTAAAATTCACCTCATCAAGGTTAAACATTGCACCCATGAGAACCCTGTAACTTGACCAGAAACCCTATTCATTGGTAGTGTGGAAGAGTAGGTTGTCCCATGCATTCATAAAAATGTTCCTCGGTTGAACTCTGGTGAACGTTTTAATGTGATGCTCAATGAGGTTGCTTTGTTCCCTCCTCAGCCTGCGCCATCTCATGAAGTGGAACAACATGCCCATGTCGAGGAAGACGTAGCTCAGGGGTCTGATCAGCCTGACAACCAAGACATGCAAGAAAGTGATCATTTGCCTCCAACTCTTCTGCAACTTGCCATGCTCTCACTTCCTTCTTCATTACCTCAATTTACTGCTCGACCTAATTTTCCCCAACCTGAAGCTTTTCCTAATCATCCTGATTCCCCATAGCTAGCACTTCCACTTCAACAAATTTCTCCACCACATGATGCAACTTCTTAGAATGGTATGGAATTTGATTGGCCTCATTATCTCTCTCCAGTGATGGTTCTTTGTAGCATCAGACATAACAAAACTAAAGCTTTCCGTGAAGGTTCGGGTAGCTTCTTTACTCCTGTTATTTTTTCATCTGTTAGTAAGAGTTTAAATAAGAGAATCTCATGTTGCATAGGTGTGAGTTTGCGTGATACACAATATATTGCCATGCAAGAACTTGAATTGGAGCGTATCAATAATGCCCAATGAAGCTTGCCTCTTGGATTGTTAGGGGTTTGGGGGACCCATCTAAATTCCATGCAATTAATTTAATTATGTCTCCTACTCAAGTTGATATTCTCTTCCTGCAAGAAAAACTACTGCAAGACCCTTCTTTTTATCAGTTTAGGCTTATTGATGGTCCACATATGACTGGGTGGGTACATGTTAATGCAATAAATACAAAAGGTGGTTTGATAATGACATCGAATGAATCAAATTGTTCTTTATGTTGGTCCTCTTCTAATACTTCAGCTTTACATGTTGCTCTTTGTCATATCCCATATAACATATTTCTTTTCTAACATCTACAGCCCCCAAGATGTCCATCAGAGAGTTCGTCTTTGGTCAGATTGTCGGGCTATTGCATCTAACTTCATTGGTCCATGGGTTGTGGGTGGTGATTTTAATACAACAAGGGTACCAGAGGATAGAAACTCTAGCAACATCTCTCTTGATTCTAAATCTTTCAAATCTTTCATTTTTTATTGTTCTTTGATTGATCCTTTCATTAGTAATCATTTCTAAACATGGTCGAATCATAGAACAATGCCATCCCTTGCTAAACTTGATCGTTTCCTTTACAATGGTGCATGGGACGATTAATATCCTCTTACTATAGTTCATGGACTTACCACTACGTTGTCTGATCATTGTCCAATTCTTCTCAACTTTGATGTTTTATCTGACAATAAACGTCCTTTCAAATTTGAATGTCTATGGCTTCTTGAACCATCATTTGAAGAACATTCATATTGCATGGGTCCGACCCATACATTCTTCATTCGCTACTCATCGTGTGGTGCTGAAACTCAGATCGTTGAGAAAATCATTGGACTATGGGCTAAAACTATATGGTGCTCTCTTTGCTCTCGAATTTCCTCCATTCAAAATGAAATTTTGGATCTCGGTATTCTTGAGGAATCACAAACCATAATTGACAGGGAAAAAATATTATCAAAGAGCTTGAAACAAAGTTAGAAAGGCTTTTGAAACAGGAGGAGATTGGTTGGAAGAAAAGAGCGAAAGCGAAATGGATCGATGAGGGTGACAAAAATACATCTTATTCCATCGCATGGCAAATGACTGCCTGAGATCGACATATATCTCGGAGATTAACCATAATGATAAACTTTACACTGACTAAAATGGCCTTTTTCATCTCTTTACTGATTTTTATCATTCTATCATGGGTAGTTAGTTCCCTTCCTTCAATGCCAGATGTTGAATGGCATCTTCTTTACCCCAATCCATATTGATCAACCTTTTACTAAAAGTGAAATTTGGGCTGCATTTAATGAAATGGCAGATGACAAAGCCCCTAGGCCTGATGGTTTTGGGCCGATTTTCTTTAAGCATTTCTAGACCTTGGTTAAACAAGATATTTTAGGTATGTGTTTGGAATTTCAACATGATCCATCGTCCATTGCTAGAATCAATTATGCTAATATCATTCTAATACTAATATCCCTCAGGGCAAACACTTTGACATATCTTAGACCCATCAGCCTCCTTAACACCACCTTTAAAATCATCACCAAAGTTCTTGCTAATCGTCTCCAAGCTATCATTGCACCATTGGTTGGAGCTAAGCAATCAGTCTTTATTCTTGGTCACAATAATTTGGATTGTATTGCTACTACTCGGGAAGTTATCTCTCTTTGTCATTACACTTCCACACCAGCCGCTCTTCTTAAACTTGATTTTTCAAAAGCCTTTGATTCTGTTAGTTGGTCATTCATTCTTAATTTAATGAAGCATCGTGGTTTCTCAGAAAAATGGTGTACATGGATCGAAAGTATTCTTTTCACTAGCTTTTCTTCCGTTTTTGTTAATTGGAAAGTCTGGTGGGATTTTCAAATCGAAGCACGGTTTAAGGCAAGGGTACCCTTTATCTCCACTTATTTTTGTGCTTATTGCTGATGTATTTAACCAAATGGTTAAAAAATCAATTGCTAATGACTTCTTCATGGGAATTAGTCTTCTTAATTCAAATCTGGCTGTATCTAATTTGCAGTTTACTGATGATACCATCATCTTGTCATCACCTGATCCTAAGCACGTTCATTGTCTTAAAGTTCTTTTGTACACTTTTGTGCTTATATCTGGACTTTCAATCAACTTCAGTAAGAGTTCTGTTATTGTGCTTAGCAATTCTACTCACCTTGGTACCCTTGTTTCTTCTATTCGCAACTGTCCAATTGTTGGTTTTCCTATAAAATATCTTGGTCTTCCTCTTAGTCCAACAAAACTTATTAAAGCAGATTGGTTTCTCTCATTAATAAGATCGAATGTAGACTTGCTACATGGAAGGATGACTCACTGGCATCGATGGGTCATTTGGTGCTGGTTAAATCTGTTCTTTCATCTATTCCCACCTACTGGATGTTATTTCATAAACTTCCTTGCTGGGTTATTGTAACAACCCGAATTCCGACAGACCGAATTATTTTAAAAATTCTAATCTATCGAAACTCATGTTGGTTTGTCTAGTATCCTACAGAAAAGACAGAGATATAAAATACATCAGAGCTCTTAAAATCTCATAGTGGAATGGATAAAATATAATATAATCAAAATATAACTTTACCCATTTAATAATACTACCTAACCAGTATCCAAAGCTATCATATCTCTGCCACACATCTAACCTATGAGTATGTTATGAGGAGGGGGTCAGAACACAAGTGCTGGTGACTGTATTTAAACTACACATTTTGGAAAACCTTACATATACAGTTTAATTACATTTTCTTATTTATTAGGTTACTCGGGTTAACAGCACTCAAGGCTTATATACATGTCGTACCCATTTACTCCCCAGTGGATTAACCTAATACAGTATATATGTAGCTACCTCCAATATTAAGGTACACCCCATGATACCCCACTCGCACGGTCTCCACCTTAACGCCACAGAAATATGCACAGTCCATCATCCTAAGCCGGAGCAACGTATGGATATCTATTTTATAATGACGCTATGTTCCACATAGAACTGCCATCGCCATGCTACGTAAGCGTACGGACTGCCACCTTTGAACCATTTGATCGAATCAGATTCCAACACAGAGTAATGCCCTAGAGCCTACAATACACCATCCAGAACAGACATGCATGTATCTCGACTTTCTCTCGTACGTATCATCAATCGTACTCGATGACTTAACCGCACATATTATCTACTGTATACCGAGTTCCGTAACAGGGCTATACAAGAAACACATAACTCGGTCGGAAGCTTTTCAGATATCTGTATACATAGATGTTATGGTCTGCATTTTCAGTAGCTATGGTCCCACCCGACCCTTCCCTCAACTAATAAAAGTCAAACAGATGTGAGCTAAGTGACACCCCCTAACAAGAAATCTACATCCAAATTGTGGTCTAAGCCAAATTGAGCGAAGGCGGCTACTTCGCGACATTTTGCCAATTCCAGTTTTGAACTATCGTGGACTTGTTTCATAGTTTTCAACTAAGCGGAAGACTCGATGCAACTGACAGATAAGCCAACGTTAATTGCAGGTCTAATTACGCGCAACCAAAACCTCGATAGTGGAAGTTCGATGGTCTATTGGTTTAGCTTCCGTCTTTCCGCATCACGCTGACTGTCGATAATGGGTACCCGATGAATTACTATCCTTCAAATGGTTAACGCCGTGCTAAGGCAAACAGATGGTCATAACCCGCCTAGTCACAAGGCCCCAAGCTCATCGAATCACCTACGTCAACCCACAACCTTCTGACTGCCCCTTATCGTGGCAGTCAAGGCATACTCACCGAGTAGTAACGCGCAGACCCAATCCCTGCAATCACAGCCTAAGCGCTATCACCGAATAGAGGACTACCAGGAGTACCATCCACGTTCCAAGAAGTCGCGTGCTTTCCCTTCCAGTCCTTCGAAGCCAGCAGAGTATCAGCAGAACATGTAGAATAATCAAGTGGGCGTGCGCTCCCCTCGTGCCTCATGACACCACGATGTTCTACCGCATTGGGTTATTCACCTTCAAACGTACGAACTAGCCCAAGTGCATCAGGTTAATGTGTTATGAGACCCTATGTCTAATCATTTAACTACGTGCTTGCTTTACCTTTTCAGATTTCCATTTAACTTGGTTATTACAAGTCGTATTAGCTTCTTATTCAAGTTACATACCAAGTTCCTCTTGCTTATTAATTTCAGTTATATAACAACCCATTTAAGTTCATTAATAAGTCTTTAACATGTTATTCTCATTTGCAGATTCTCAGGTTTATAGATAACTTGTTCTTCTTATCAGCAGGATTCGAATTCTCAGGTTTACAGATTACTTAATTTATAATTAAGTACAACTTATTGCATTTCATAAGTTTCCCCTTTTTCTCTACTTATTACAAACAACAGGTTTCAGGTTTCCAAATTTACAGATTACTTTATTTATAATTAAGTACAACTTAACTCATTATAAGTTATCTCATTCCCTTTATCGTTTATTCTAACCTAATTTCCACTTGTCCCTAGGACAAGCCTACTTATTATCTTTCCTTTTTCCCCTTCAAGTTTATTCATAATAGGTTATTATCATTCCCCATTCATTCCACTTCATTTACTATTGTAACATACTTTCATCCATTTCCATTAATTATAATCAATGCCATTTATTTCAATCTTGTTATATATATATATATATATATATTTATATATATGCTTATGCACCGGACCACTCATATTAAGTCGACCGCTTGTGGATGGTGGATTTGATGGGCGGTTCCGAGCAGACTTCTACCATAAATTGGACTTACCTTGTGTCTTAACACCGTTACATGTATATCTACGCACTAGACCCCTCACATTAAATTAAAAACTTGTTGATGCTGGATTTGTCAGGTAGTTCCGGGCAGACTTCTACCACAAGTTGAATTTAATCTTGTGTCTAATTGCGGCAACAATTTTCTACTAACTGTAATTTTAGGCAAATCCATTCTTCAATTTTTTTACTTTAATTCTATTTTTACATGTCATACTTAATATCATATTAAGTTTCTTTTTAACTGATTATCATGTCGCACGTCCTTCCTAACATGTAATTAACTCCCTTTTAAAAGAATAACATGTAATCATCCAATCATGTAATTATTTCAGTCTAATAAATTGACATGTAATTATCCCAATTCTTACAGTTAAGGTTCCAAGTACATAATATGCCACAGATTAACATGTAATTATCCCAATTTCACCGTAACTTAACTTGCAGTGTCCAAATAACAAGTTATTAGAACATGTATGTATACAACAATAATCATTTCCACATATTTTAACAGGTTAATAAATTTCAGTAGATTTACATTTCAATAGATTAATCATTTCAGCGGATTTACTATACATTTTAACGGGGATTGCCAAACGATACATATACCATTATCAAAAAGGCATAACATAAATCAACTCACCTAATTGCTTTTCAATTCATGAATCTGGTCCAAACCTAGCATTCCATGGCTCCCCTAATAGAATCTAGAACCTAAATAACCATGGATCAATAATTTTCAACTAAAAGAAAAAGGGAAGAAAGAGGAGAAATTTAAATTGACCTGATCCAAGAATTTACCTTACTTCGAATAGAATTCTGAACACTCATTTGCACATATACACTCTTTTCCCCCAGATCTTGATTCAAAATTTCCTTATACTAATTATTCTATTTTCTAAAGAGATTTGAGGAGGAGGAAGAAGAATGGCAGAGCTTAGGCAGTCTCTCAAAAAAATATGAGATTCGGGCTAGGCTCTACTATCCTATTTATAGGTATTTAGGATCTTATCTTACACGCAGCGCCGATTCAGCAACGAATGTGGTTAGAAAAACAGTCTGAATTCATCAATGAATCTGCCCAGATCTAGGGTGTGTCGACCCCAGGGTTGACCCTCCCTCTGGGTGTGTCGACCCCTAAGTCGACCCCCCGGGTCCCGTGAGCGGCTTTGGGCACGATGTTTACTGTTTTAACGTTTTTAATTTAAACGTTTGATTAGTATCTCATTATACTTTTTTGATTTATTTAAATATTATATTTACATGTAATCTCCTTATATGTATACAAAACTTCAAATCCCCATTTTACACGTATATATATATATACACACGTACCACTTTTATTTCATTTTCAAAATTCAAACAGTGCTTACGTCATTGTTTAATTCTTACTAGATTTCTTTGATTGCAGCCTTATTTTGAACTTTTCTCTTGTGTGTGTATATATATATATTACACATATATACGCATATATTTACTTTTTTATAATAATATAATATAACAAAAGGGAGAATCTAGCCATTCTCCAACGACTCACAAAAACAGTTTATACAGAATGCAGAAACCATGCACACAATGATACCAAAAATACAGAAAATTACAACTAACATAGAGGACAATAAAAAAATCAAAAGCTATCTCAGCAGCAGTGATGGCCAAAGAGGCCTCAGCAGAAGATCGACGACGCGAGAGGTGGCTTAAAAGCTTCGAGCTCCTCAGAAGACAAACAAAGAGCTAAGGGAGCCAATGAGCCATCCAAGTAAAGCTGATGTCAGATGGTGAGATGTCCAAACTAATGGCCCTGATCCTCTGAACTCGCCCGGTCCTCAAGCTCTAACATATCCAGCGCGACACCCGATGTCTGAAAATTCTTCCCATCACCTGATCCATTAGTCAATCCAACTTCACCTACTCCAACAACCCTACTGGGGTTGGAGTGTAAAAAGATCCAACCAGCTCCTGACTGTCCATTCTGATAACCCGTACTCCAACTCTGCACAACTAGCAAACAGTATAAGCTTGTGGGGGGGGGGGGGGGGTAATGGTAGAGTGGAAAAGAGATAACCAACAGAAACCAAAATAAAGCCCATAGAGAACAAATAATAAAAATCAGCCGATACATGTCCAAGAAGTGACTGATATCGATGTCACATCAAAAGTCATAGCCAAAATACTGGAAAGAGAGCTAAAAGCTCCCCAGTAAGATCTACCACGAAATGCAGGGAACACATCGTTCCTTACTTTTTGAATAATGGTAGGAGGGTACATAGCCACTTCGTCAAATATTGCCTTATTCCGCGCGCACCAAATGTGCCAGTAGACAAGACAAGGAATCAGGCGAAGGAGGGACGACCTTAAAGATTTTCCTGAGATCCCTGACCACTAGAAACTCAATAAACCTTCAAGCGAGGTTGCATTACCTCGGTAACCCATCAGATTCCTGGAGTAATTCCAGATAGACCTGGCACATGTCCCAGAGAGTGACAAGTGAGTATATGATTCGGAGTATCCAGAACTGCAGCACCTGGATATGAGAGTGATGCCGATTCTCTAAAGGTTCTCATCTATTGGTAATCGATTATGTGAAGATTTTCACATAAATAGAGAAACCTTCAGAGGAATACAGACATTCCAAACGAGGGAGAAAAGCTGGAGACGAGGACTTGGAGTGCGAACGGAATTCCATGTTGCCTTAAGCGAGAAGGGACTGCCATCCCAAGTAGTGTCACCTCCATGAACATCCTACAAGGCCTTTACGGATTGCATCCATTTCCACGTCTCACTTGCGTAGGACGGGACACGAAAGAAATTCGTACCTTCCAATCTATGGTACTTGGCATGGAGGAACGTCGCCCAAAGGGAGTTGTTCTTAGGGTTATGGAGGCCAAGACCTCCCTCACTTTTGCGACGACAAATAGAGTTCCAAGAAATCCAGTGGTGGCGAGAAGCATTGTCCTTATTTCCCCAAAAGAAGGACGAAGCCAAGGAACGGTAAGAGCGGAAGAAAGAAGCACTGGGAGTCATAGCTGCAAAGATATGAGAACCCATAGAGTCAAGAACAGACTTAATGAGTACCAATCTTCCAGTCTGATAAAGGAGAGTTGCATTCCACCAAACGATCTTTCCCCTGATTTTGTCAGTTAGGGGATCAAAGATGGCGTTGAGCTTCCTGCTTCTGTATAACATAATACCTAGGTACAGAAGGGGAAGTGAGGCCGCCGTGAAACCATAAGATGCCTCGATCCAAGACGATCTTACTGAGGAAAGGTCTTTCGCAGCCACAAAGCAGCTTTTAGACGAGTTAACGAGTTTCCCCGAGCATCTCTCATACTGGCGAATAAGACCCAGCAGGCTCCAAATAGACCGACGACTACCATTAGTGAAAATGATGATGTTGTCAGCGAAGGACAAGGAGGAGATTAGAGGACAACCCCTAAGGGTGCAGAACCTATGAATCTGCCCAGTAATCATAAGAGAGTGCAGCCCTCGGATGAAAGCCTCAGCCGTAATAACAAACAGAGAAGGGGAGAGCGGGTCTCCCTAACGAAGACCCCTTCCGGATCCCAAATAACTGGTGGCTGATCCGTTGATGGGAACAGAAAACCAACAGTTGGAGATAAGCCTCTAGGTGACATCGATTAGAGGTTCCAGAAAACTGAAATCCCTCGGAACCTTGATGATGAAGTACCATGGCATGCGGTTGTAAGCCTTAGCCATATCTAGCTTGATGACCACATTAGATCCTCGTACCTTCTTGTCGATCTAAGAAATCAACTCCTAGGCTAAGAGGACGTTATCAGTAATCAAACGTCATTTTACAAACCTAGCCTATGAAGAAGATATAAGGAGCTCGAGAAACGGCGCTAGCCTGGTGGTTAGAACCTTGGAGATGACCTTGTTAGAGAAATTACACAAGCTGATTAGATAGAAATCCGATCAAGACAAAGGTTGGTCGCACTTAGGAATGAGGACCAAATTGGTGGAGGTCCAACCCGACGGTAGCTCACCACCGGAGAAGAAGGACTGAATGGCAAGGCAAAAGTCAGCTTGAATAACCAACCACACACTCCTGTAAAAGGCCCCGTTGAAACAATCCGGCCCACTTGCACTGTCCTTGCTCAGAGAAAAAACACAGGTACGAATTTCCTCCGAGGAAGGTAGTGCAGCAAGATCAGAGCTATCCGAGGGGAGGACAAGACAAGGAATGAACGCGAGCAAGGACTGGTCTGAGGCAGACACAGAGGGAGAGCTCAGGAAAATCTGGAAATGGGACAAGATAGTATCTTTGACTTCAGCTGGAGAGGTAGCCAAAGAGAGATCAGGACGCTGGACTTGAGAATCATAAGAAGCCTATTCTTCTTGCGAATTGAAGAATGAAAAAACTTGGAGTTCGTATCACCATCAACAATCCATTTAATCCTCGCCATGTATTTACATATACATACATACATATATTTTTATACTTCCTTATATGTATAATTTTCCTTATATATATGAGCGTTCATACATACTTTCCCTTAAGAACATGTGTTATTTTAGTCATTCCCTTAAAACAAAAATATGGCGCCGATGGGGATCGAACTCGCGCAATCTCTTGAAAGTCACATACTTTTACCAACTGGACTATATAGGCTTTTGTTAACAAGATCAAAAAAATGGTGGTCAATGTTCTTTATCTTTTACCTTCTTTCATGTTTGCTACAATATTTCATTTAAAGGTATCTCTTTCATCTTAAATCAGTTTTTTTGTAATCCTTAGGTCTAAATTGACTAGGAAATCGCCACGGATGCAATGACGCTAATCCCATGACCAAATTCTGGAAGCTCATCAAATATCAATTTTATTATTTAATTAAAGATGGGGGGTGTTACATTCTCCCACCCTTGGGAAATTTCGTCTTCGAAATTTGATAAGGGTAAAATTAAACGATCACTCGCATGATATACGTCCATCATGTGTGCATCCAATTTTGCTGCCATTTGTGTACTAGTGCAAAGTGTAATTAACCATAATAATTCATGAATGAAATGAATGCTACAGCGGAACCTCCTATATGAACGCAAATTTTTCTTGAAAATCTCTTTGAAAACATGATGCACACATCCTAAATATACTGCCAATTTCTATATGAATGCAATATTTAAAAACCAAAATACTTTTTCATCAAAATTTTCCCACACTCTTACCGAGCAAGAGCGTAGTTCATCCAATTTTTTTTCATCCAAAACCTTACCAAGCAACTTTATTTTTCAAATTTCAAAAAAAATCTAATTTTCTAAATTCGATTTCTTATGTTACAAAAAGGTGAAAATTGGAAAATTTCACATCCCCGTTTTTCTTTTTCATTTTATCTTGGAAATTTTATTCTTATTCACCTTTTCTCATATTTTCCATTTTTCTTTAACTGTCATGTTTATTGCTTTACTGAATTTGTTGTTTCCTTTTTAGTCGTCCCATTACTCTTTACTTAGCTTATTTCACTTAATCCTATGAACTAAGTTTAGTTTCAAATAAACCTTCTAGTCCTTCAACTAAAACAGGAAAATAAACGCTCTACACAGCTGCTACTAAGAGCCAAGAATCTCAGGACTATGTCCCCCTTAAACAGAAAAGTTCAAACCATGGGATCAATACAGGTTGAGGTGTTACCATAACTACCCAACAGGAGCAAAATAACATAACGATCCCAACAGAAATATAATAATGGGTTTTACCCCCAATAGGAAAATTAGCAACATGATCTAAACATTTACTTGCCCTTCACTATCTAGTAGTCAACACTAGTCCTAGCTGTGAACCAACAGTCATTTTATAAAAATGTAAATCGTTTTTTTCTTTTCAAATCACCAAAAACCGGAGTAGATAAGGACAACTGTTACTCAATCAAGTTCACAACTATTCTAACTTACAACTAAGTGCAAGCATCTACTCTATTCATAATTTCTACAACTTATTTTGTCCACCCAATAGAATTTTCTTGTCAAAACAATTTCAAAATTGATTGTTCAAAGAATAGAGATTTCAAAACTTTCTCAACTGAAAATTCTAACTTTCAACAAAATGCAACACATTATTTTCCATACCATATAACTTGGAAACTACAATGTGCATCTTTTTCTAAGAGAATTCATTTTGGACAAAATTTCACAAGAAATCACTACTTCCAAAATATACCTCATTTTATATCAAATCTCACTATGTACTTTTCAAATATGTTCTTTATAAATTTTTGAAATTGTAACTTTTTAGATCAAAACTTGATAATACCATAAGCCATCTTCTAAAAGCTTTTACAAATTTCAAGTTCTTAAAAGTTAACAATTGGGGATGGACTCAAAGTGGGTTTCCAACTTACCTAGGTTTTCTTAGACACCCACACAAAGCCAATTCTCTTAACTATATATATATATCCAAATCCATTCTTCTCTTTTTAACCTTTTCCAATTAATAAAGTTTTACCACAAAACCCACTAACCTGAAATACTAACATATGGTATTCACCATTCTTCCATACAAAGTATATTGTACACTTTCCACCCAAATTACCTAAGGGTCTCCGATTTCCATATTCATTCCTTTAGTGTACAAAGTAGATATTCCAATTCTTACCATATTATGCTCTTTTTACTTAGTGGGTTCCTCTGTGGATCTAGGTATATATATATAATAAATTTATATTTTAAAAATACAAATATGTTCGCTCACTATCTATACAGGAATCCTAAACCTAGGATCTGATACCAGATGTAACAACCCGAATTCCGACAGACCGATTTTTTTTCAAAATTCTAATCTATCAAAACTCGTGTTGGTTTGTTTGGTATTCTATAGAAAAGACAGAGATATAAAATACATCAGAGCTCAGAAAATCTCATAGCGGAATGGATAAAATATAATATAATCAGAATATAGCCTTACCCAGATAATAATACTGCCTAACCAGTATCCAAAGTTATCATATCTCTGCCACACATCTAACCTGCGAGTATGTTATGAGGAGGGGGTCAGAACACAAGTTCTGGTGATCGGATTTAAACTACACATTTTGGATAACCCTACATATATAGTTCAATTACATTTTCTTATTTATTAGGTTACTTGGGTTAACAACACTCAAGGCTTACACACACGTCGTACTCATATACTCGCCAGTGGATTAAGCTAATACATTATATATATGTAGCTACCCCCAATATTAAGGTAAACCCCATGGTACCCCCACTCGCCCGGTCTCTACCGTAACACCACAGAAAATATACACAGTCCCTCATCCTACGACAAAGTGACGTACGAATATCTATTTTATAATGACGCTACGTTCCACATAGAACTGCCATCGCCATGCTACGTAAGAGTACGGACTGCCACCTTCGAACCATTCAATCGAATCAGATTCCATCACAGAGTAATGCCCTAGAGCCTATGATACACTACCCAGAGCAGACACGCATGTATCTAGACTTTCTCACATATGTATCGTCAATCGTACTCGATTCCTTAACTGCAAATATTATCTTCTGTGCACCGAGTCCTATAACAGGGCTGTACAAGAAACACGGAACTCGGTCGGGAGCTTTTCAGATATCAATATACATAGATGCTATGGTCTGCATTTTCAGTGGCTGTGGTCCCACCCGACCCCTCCCTCAACTAATGAAAGACAAACAGACGTGAGCTAAATGACGCACCCTAACAGGCAATATACATCCAAATTGGCGTGCTCCGCAACCAAACCCTCGATAGTAAAAGGTCAATGGTATATTGGTTTAGCTCCCATCTTTCCGCATTACGCCGATTGTCGATGACGGGTACCCGACGAATTACTATCCTTCAGATGGTTAAACCCTCACTAAGGCAAACAGATGGTCATAACTCGCCTAGTCACAAGGCCCCGAGATTGTCAAATCAACTATGTCACCCTACAGCCTTCTGACTTCCCCCTATCGTGGCTTTCAAGGTATGCTCACTAGGTAGTAACGCGCAGACCCAGCCCCTGCGAGCACAGCCTAAGTGCTGTCACTGCACAAAGGACTACCTGGAGTACCCTCCATGTCCCAGGAAGTCGTGTGCTTCCCCTTCCAGTCTTTCGAAGCTAGCAGAGTATCAGCAGAACAGGCAGAATAATCAGATGGACATGCGCTCCCCTCGTGCCTCATGACACTAGATGATCTTTCCGTTGGGTTATTCATCTTCAAACGTATAGACTGGTCCAAGCGCCTCAGGCTAATGCGTTATTAGACCCTATGTCTAATCATTTAACTACGTGCTTGTTTTACCTTATCAGATTTCCATTTAACTTGGTTATTTCATGTCGTATTGACATCTTATTCAAGTTACCAAGTTCCTCTTGCTTACTAATTTCAGTATAACTTAACCCATTTAAGTTCGTTAATAAGCCTTTAACATGTTATTCTCATGTTCATATTTCAGATTCTAATGTTTACAGATAATATGTTCTTCTGCTTATCAACAGGATTCAGATTCTCATGTTTACAGATTACTTAATTTATAGTTAAGTATAGCCTATTGCATTTCATAAGTTTTCCCCCTTTTTATCTACTTATTACAAACAACAGGTTTTAGGTTTCTAAATTTACAGATTGCTTAATTTATAATTAAGTACAACTTATCTCATTACATAAGTTTTCTCATTCCCTTTATCGTTTATTATAACCTAAGTTATAATTTCCACTTGTCCCTAGGACAAGCCTACCTATTATCTTTCCTTTTTCCCCTTCAAATTTATTCATAATAGGTTATTATCATTCTCCATTCATTCCACTTCTTTTATTGTTGTAACTTTCATTCATTTCCATTTATTACAATCAATGTCATTTATTTCAATCTTGTTATATACATATTTATATATATATGCTTATTGTAACAACCCGTAAAATCTGGGCCAGTTTAAAATTTTTATTTTGGCAATTTTAGCGAATTTTGAATATTTAAAATAGATTATTTTAAATGATATCGACGAGAAATTTATTTTGAATAGAATCGAACGTATATATTATACGCGTCGTCGTTAGAATATAAATATTTATATATAATTATAAATAGAATTGAAAATGGCGCGGTAGTTCGATAATTCGATTTCAAACTTCAATTGAATGTACCGGGTGCAAAACAATCCGGATTTTAGTGAAACCAAAAATAATGGAATCTAATTGTGAATATCTTTCCAACGAATCCGAAAGATCAAAATTTCGTAGCGAGAATCAAAAGATATGTCCAGTTGAAAATTCTGAATAGTCGCTATGGAATTCAGGCCCTTAAAAATGGACATTTTGCAAACGACCTCGGATTTCGATGAAACCAGTTTTGTTGGGTCCGGGATGTAAAGTTATTGCTAGGTTTCAAGTTTCATAATTTTTCGAATCAATATGTGAGCGTGGCAAAGGAAAACGCATTTGACCAGTTTCAGTTGATTTTAATCGACTGGAAATTGGCCATTTTTCAAACGGTCTCAGAATTCGACGAAACTAGTTTTGTTAGGACCGTATCGTCAATACAAAGCTAGAAAATATTTTTCTGGAATTTTTCTAGTTAGTATGTGACCCCGGTAATTTGAAACGTGCGTTTAAAATTCAATATAGTGATTTAAATGAAAATTCAAAAGGAAACTGATTGTAACGATCAAATCAGCTTGCGATACATATCCCATTGTGTTCGGAATGGGGGTAAAACGCTATGGACGACAGGCGGTGGGCCTCGTTTCGAGGTCGTATGTAAAAGTCAACCTTTTTGCAAAAATTTAATAATTAAATAATAAAAAAAAATATAATTTCCCTCCCCCCCCCTTTATCTTCGTTCTGCCCCCCCCCCCCCCCCCGATTCATTTACCAGAAGAGGAAAAAAAAACCTAAATTAGGTCGCCCCCCTCCTCCAGACATCACCGCCCCCCTCCTCGAGACATCGCCGACGCCCCCCCCCCTCGAAACCGACGAAGACCCCGAAGCATCGCCTCCCCCTCGCGGAGCATCCTCCCACCTCGAACCCTGCCGACGCGACACCACCGAACCCCACGCCGACGCTCCCTCTTCTTCCCTCCACTTTGCAAGCCAACGGTGAGCTTTTAGTTATTTTATTTTTATTTTCGTTTTAAGAAAAACTGATTTTTAAAAGCAAATAAAACTGATTTTTTTATTTAGGGATTTTAAAACTGATTTTTATATATAGTAAAAATGTGATTTTTTTTTTATATTGAACTTTGAAAGAAAAATAGGATTTTTATATATTGAACTTTGAAATAAAAATTCGATTTTTATATATTGAACTTTGAAATAAAAATTCGATTTTTATATATTGAACTTTGAAATAAAAATTCGATTTTTATATATGGAATAGCGAAGTAAAAATTCGATTTTTACATAGGTAGTGAAAGCGGGCAACGAAGACGACGAAGACTTCTGCATATGAAGTGCCGTGGAGCTTGGATAGCTTTCTGTGAGAATTTCTCACTCTTCAATTTATTTTCTAGTTATATATATATATACTAGGATGCAGACGGTGCTTAGTAGCACCCGACACAATCGTCCACAAACCATGGACTTGTTTGTTTGGTTGCATAGATTAGTTTGATTATGTGATTGAATTGAATTGTTTGAGTGAAATTGAATGGTTTGATTGATGTGTGAATGGCGTGGGCCTTCACTAGACCGGGGATAAGGCTAGGCCTTGTCCCGTTTCTAGTATCGTGCCGTTATGCCGCCGAAATTTTCTAAAATATGTTAGAAAAATAAAAATATCAATTTATTTAAAGAATGAATTGAATAGAAGTTCATATGTTGGGATAAAATGTTTTGTCGTTAAAAAAATATAATTTTTAACGTGAATGTGAATAAATAAATATTCATTTACAAACCAGACGGTTTGTTTATGTACACCTATTTGAAGGACATTGATTGGGTCGATAAATTTCACACATCGCCCAACTGCACGAATAAAATATGTGTTTGATTGTTTGAAACCCCACACGGGTGTTGGGATGAAATTTGATGTTCACTCATCCTGATTGATTAAATATGTCGATCGATTGATTGACAGGCTGTTATAAGCATTGAATATATATATTTGATGCTTATACAGTGTAGTGCACTTTGGTTGATGGTTGATTATTTTCAATGCTATTATATACATGTGTTGTATGGAAATCCATATAAAAATCTTTATATGGTAATTGATTGGGCCTCATTCCAATTTGAACAGTTTCATCCATTGAGATTGGTCATGTGTTGAACGAAATATTTTAGTAATAAAATTTACATCTTTATCAATATAAAATAAACGTTCATGTGTTGACAGTACTCATCCATTGAGATTGGTCATGTGTTGAACGAAATATTTTGATAATAACAACTATTTTGAAAATAGAAATTTATGAAGCCGTGTTGATTAGATTGACGCCATTTTGACGAGAACGATATTTATATCGATTTTTAAACGATTTCGAAATGAATTGAATTGAAAACGATTTCGAAATGAATTGAATTGAAAACGAATTCAAATGGAATTGAAAGCGAATTGAAATGAATTCAAATTGAATTGAAATTTGAATTGAATGGAAATGAATTTTAAAACAAATCTATAAAGAAGAATTCAATTTTGATTTGAATTGAAAAGAAAGTTGAAAATGTTTTTGAAACGAATTCAAAACTATTTATATAATTCGTTTTAAATATAAATCGACGAAATATATATTATATATATTATATATATAATATAATGGCCTGAATAGAACGCGCCGCGCCGCGGCAGTTCGTAAATTTCGACCATTTATTTCAAACGGACATTACGGGAGATCCGACCGTCGGATTCTCCTAAAACCGGAACCGTTGGGTTCGTATCGAAAAGAGCTTTCTAACGAATATTAGAAATGTGAAATCTAACGGTTGGATTTGGAGATACGTCCAAATCAAATTCGAAAAAGGTCGCTGTAAGTGCAGTTCGATGGCCGTTGATGGAAATCGACTGTACGGGCCCTGATAAAATTATTAAAAATAGTAATAATTTGTGTAAAATCATAAGAAATGATTTAGAAAGAATTGGGATGAAAAACTCCATATTTGAAAAGATAAAAATAGATTTTTATCGAAATGAACTAGTTTTGAACTAGAAATATAATTCTATTTATTTTTAAATAAATAAATTGAATTTGAAAAGGGTTTTAAAAATAACCAAAATTTCCAATGATTGCATTGGAGTGGATTTGAATCGAAATTGTCTTCGGAATATTTCGATGTTGGAATTCGTGATTATACAGATGTTGTTATGGAAATTTGAAAGATATATATTTATATCGTTATTTCCAATACGACATTTGTTAATCGTAGAATTTGATATTGAATATAAGCCGGGATATTTTCTATTCAGAGCCTTGTATTTAATATCAAATGTGATTTGGATTTGTCGTGAATGGTGTCTTCACTAACACTGTTCTTGAACCCAGTTGAGAAAAGATTAAATCTTTTTATTTAGATTTAATGAAGTGTACCAATTAAATAATGTTTAATTGGAATTAAATCGATATTGATTTTTGGGTTTATCGTGGACAGTGTTTTAAATAACACTCGTTCTTTAACCCGATCATTAATGAAATGTGATTTTGGGTTGTCGTGAACGGTATCTTCAATAATACAGTTCTTAGACCTAAAGGAGTTAAGAAAATCAGAAACTAACTGGAGATTAGTTAAGTTGAATAGTTTCCGAGGTATTGATCTGATGTTGGTTTCGGCCTTCGGGATTAATACTTAGGGAATTGCTCACTTGCTAATTTACAATTAGGGACTGATTGAAATGTGATGTGATTTTGGGTTTACCGTGAACCGTGTTTTAAATGACACTGATTCTTTAACCCAGTCACAGATTAAAACTAAGTGGAGTTTTAATGAATCTTTAATTAGATTGAAATAATCGAAATGGAGTATCACCAGTTTTGCTCCAGGCGATAATTAAATCTTTAATTAGATTTGAACGTGAAATGGTAATTGAATTTACCGATAACACCGTGGTGTTAGATATGAAGTATAACCAGCTTTACTTCATGGGATGAATAGGTTGGGATTGGGAAATTAAAACAAATGATTACTTCGGTAAGGTTCGCTAATCCCGACTAGTTTGAATTGATATTCAAAAGTAGATTAAAGCATAAATTCAAGAATTTATCTTTGATAAAATTAATGGGAACCTATCCCTATGAATGTGAAATTTAGAAACTAACTGTCGGTTAGCCAAGCAGAACGGTTTTCTGGATATTGATCTGATGTTGGTTTCGGCCTTCGGGGTTAATATTTGGGGGATTATTCTCTTGATTAATTTACGGTTAGTGACTAATGAATTGGAATGAGGCGTATGTTGTGTTTGTGTAACACTTATTTAAAATATACGCGAGTTATTCGGAAAGACCGGGTTTATCCCATTCTGAATAACTGATACGACGATAAGTCGAAGATGAAGACGGTGGTCGAAGACCGGAAGTCTTCACGTCGTTTGGGTGATAACTGATGATCTTGATTGGGCTGTACACCCAAGAAGATGGAAACAGTTGGTGATCGTCCAGACGTACTTGGAGATCGATGGATATGCGGGGTACTAGGTGCCTCCGGTTTCGTTCAGACCCAGAACGGACTTGTAAATGGACTGTGTGTCTGACATTGGAATTTAGTCTGTGTGATTGATGTCGATTAAATATATATCTGTTTGGCGGCGGAGAATTTATTCTTTTGCTTAACGCCCTTCTCTGAGACGTACGAGCTCAGGGGTTATATATTGATGGATATCAAACGCATGGAGTGAATTGCCTGTGTGGCATGCCTAAGTGGCAATTGATCGAGGCTTCTGTTGAAAAGCAAAGTCTTGTGGTGATGATCAAAGCACGGCCTTTGTGGCGTAGCTTTGTGTAACGTTTGCTTCGCGAGTTTCACACCCGGTATGAACCAGAAACGGGAGACGGACGTCAGGGAGGGCATGCGTTTCTTTCTAGCTAGAAGTGGCGTCAGTGGTTTTACACGCCCTGACGAGTTTGACTTATGTGGTTGTTGCTGTTGCGAGGCGCCTCGGTTATATCGGTTTCGGCCGAATGCATTCTGGTCGGCTGACGGACCAGACTTACACCCCATAGGGTGGGGAGACGTAGTGTTCAGGCATAATAATCCACATCGGTGGACCGACCCTGAGGATCCAAGGCTTGCCTGCGCGCTTGCCTGAGACACGGGCTAGAGCGTCTCGAATCGGTTGAGGACTATCTTTTGCCTCGGTTCATAGACGGAAATCCAATTTCCAAATACGTGACATTTGCGGTTTTATTTGTAAACCTATATATGGCGACATAGTGGCATGGGACGCTCATGTCGCCTATGATTGATACTTATGATTTGAAGTTGTTTTATACACTATGCACTTATTATAGTATCAAATGATTTGTTTTAAACGTACCAAGCATTCTTTGGCTGTTATAAGGGAAAACCCTATCCCCCGGCTTGCGTTGCATTGTGTGATAGGACCTGGGTCTTATAACAGCTTCATTTTTCTTTATTTAGCATTGCGCTGTTTGTTTATGCACTGGTATTCTTGGGAGGAAACCCGTTCCGTGTTATACGGCGTGGTCCCTTGATTTACCTAATGATTTAAAATAAAGATTAATAACTGTTTTAGTTCTCACACCAGTCACATGACTGACCTGGAGTTTATTGTTTTAACCTAAACTCTGGGTGCCCCTATTTTCGACACGGGCAGCTAGTAGTTTTGGTTTTGCAGATTTATATTCACAGGATCCTGGTTTAAAGCTGGAATGATATCCGGAAAGCTTTGTATCCGTATATCTCTTCTAGTTGTGTATTGTATTATTTTCCGCTGCGATGTATTTAAATGTAATTTAAATCTCTGATATTTCTGTGTAATATTTATTCATACTCTGTATATTCTTGTAATCTGATGCATTGTTGTAATATACAATGAAATGTTCTTCTGTATGCGTTCTGTTGTGGTTTGTTCTCGAACTATCCGACACTTTCCTTTACGGGGAAGTTGCGGGTTTTTACACGTGGTATCAGAGCTTTGGTTTACAAAGCAGAGAACAAGGCACATTAGAATCATACGAAAGAATTCATCAGATATTGGATTAGTAATGTCCAACTAGAATGACTCGTTAGAGATAGGATCAGTAGTATCCTAGAACGAGTGTGAAGAGTATATTTTTCAAATGAAAACAAATTTTGTTTTGAAAATCTAAATCAACTATTCGTATTTGATTATTTAATTATATTGATGTGGACAATCCAGTATATATAGATTTTGCGTATACGTCTGATCCGCGTGTATTTGAAATTTTAATATATTGGATAGATATAGAATCACACTCTAGTCGCCCGAAGATGATATTGATGATAGCGATCGCATCATCAACATTTATGTTCGAATTTCGAAGGTGTGATTTCTATATATTTCCATTAGGCTGGTGTGAGAACCAAAACTTATATATAGCTAGAACACATTGTTGTGAATTGGCATCAAAAACAAGATTTTCAGTATATGTATCAAAATTATGAATTTGAAACTCTAATTCAATAATTGATTGATGTTTGTGTTGTTTGCTAATTTTGAACTATTATGCCTAATTGAATCAAGTATTAAATTGTATTGAAAATTGGTCGCATATGCTTGCATATATATATGTACTCACATTGAACAGGTCATAGCAAGTAGGCTAGAGCCAGAGAATAAAATTTGTTTGCCCGACAAATAGGTACATGTTTACTACATAATTTCCTGTTTTGTTTGGGTGATGATGATTTTATGAGCCTATTGGCTAGCCGCTTGGCTTTTTCTTTTTCTTTTTGGGATCTGAAGGACCGGGGAAGCTATTTGAAATTCCCCGATGCTCCCATTGCAGGGGAGGTTATGGCGAAATTTTTCAAAAATTTAGGGTGTTAGCCAAATTTTTGAAGTTTTGAAAATTCTCAGAAACTAAAGAGTTGGAGAATGGAAGCCAGATCGAACATAGAGTTGAATAATCAAACCACTTTCGACTTTGTTCCTTTTCGGGGACGAAAAGTTTTAAGTGGGGGAGATTGTAACAACCCGTAAAATCTGGGCCAGTTTAAAATTTTTATTTTGGCAATTTTAGCGAATTTTGAATATTTAAAATAGATTATTTTAAATGATATCGACGAGAAATTTATTTTGAATAGAATCGAACGTATATATTATACGCGTCGTCGTTAGAATATAAATATTTATATATAATTATAAATAGAATTGAAAATGGCGCGGTAGTTCGATAATTCGATTTCAAACTTCAATTGAATGTACCGGGTTAAAAACAATCCGGATTTTAGTGAAACCAAAAATAATGGAATCTAATTGTGAATATCTTTCCAACGAATCCGAAAGATCAAAATTTCGTAGCGAGAATCAAAAGATATGTCCAGTTGAAAATTCTGAATAGTCGCTATGGAATTCAGGCCCTTAAAAATGGACATTTTGCAAACGACCTCGGATTTCGATGAAACCAGTTTTGTTGGGTCCGGGATGTAAAGTTATTGCTAGGTTTCAAGTTTCATAATTTTTCGAATCAATATGTGAGTGTGGCAAAGGAAAACGCGTTTGACTAGTTTCAGTTGATTTTAATCGACTGGAAATTGGCCATTTTTCAAACGGTCTCAGAATTCGACGAAACTAGTTTTGTTAGGACCGTATCGTCAATACAAAGCTAGAAAATATTTTTCTGGAATTTTTCTAGTTAGTATGTGACCCCGGTAATTTGAAACGTGCGTTTAAAATTCAATATAGTGATTTAAATGAAAATTCAAAAGGAAACTGATTGTAACGATCAAATCAGCTTGCGATACATATCCCATTGTGTTCGGAATGGGGGTAAAACGCTATGGACGACAGGCGGTGGGCCTCGTTTCGAGGTCGTATGTAAAAGTCAACCTTTTTGCAAAAATTTAATAATTAAATAAAAAAAAAAATAATTTCCCACCCCCCCCCCCTTTATCTTCGTTCTGCCCCCCCCCCCCCCCCGATTCATTTACCAGAAGAGAAAAAAAAAACCTAAATTAGGTCGCCCCCCTCCTCCAGACATCACCGCCCCCCTCCTCGAGACATCGCTGACGCCCCCCCTCGAAACCGACGAAGACCCCGAAGCATCGCCTCCCCCTCGCGGAGCATCCTCCCACCTCGAACCCTGCCGACGCGACACCACCGAACCCCACGCCGACGCTCCCTCTTCTTCCCTCCACTTCGCAAGCCAACGGTGAGCTTTTAGTTATTTTATTTTTATTCTTATTTTCGTTTTAAGAAAAACTGATTTTTAAAAGCAAAGAAAACTGATTTTTAAAAGCAAAGAAAACTGATTTTTTTATTTAGGGATTTTAAAACTGATTTTTATATATAGTAAAAATGTGATTTTTTTTTTTATATATTGAACTTTGAAAGAAAAATAGGATTTTTATATATTGAACTTTGAAATAAAAATTCGATTTTTATATATTGAACTTTGAAATAAAAATTCGATTTTTATATATTGAACTTTGAAATAAAAATTCGATTTTTATATATGGAATAGCGAAGTAAAAATTCGATTTTTACATAGGTAGTGAAAGCGGGCAACGAAGACGACGAAGACTTCTGCATATGAAGTGCCGTGGAGCTTGGATAGCTTTCTGTGAGAATTTCTCACTCTTCAATTTATTTTCTAGTTATATATATATATATATACTAGGATGCAGACGGTGCTTAGTAGCACCCGACACAATCGTCCACAAACCATGGACTTGTTTGTTTGGTTGCATAGATTAGTTTGATTATGTGATTGAATTGAATTGTTTGAGTGAAATTGAATGGTTTGATTGATGTGTGAATGGCGTGGGCCTTCACTAGACCGGGGATAAGGCTAGGCCTTGTCCCGTTTCTAGTATCGTGCCGTTATGCCGCCGAAATTTTCTAAAATATGTTAGAAAAATAAAAATATCAATTTATTTAAAGAATGAATTGAATAGAAGTTCATATGTTGGGATAAAATGTTTTGTCGTTAAAAAAATATAATTTTTAACGTGAATGTGAATAAATAAATATTCATTTACAAACCAGACGGTTTGTTTATGTACACCTATTTGAAGGACATTGATTGGGTCGATAAATTTCACACATCGCCCAACTGCACGAATAAAATATGTGTTTGATTGTTTGAAACCCCACACGGGTGTTGGGATGAAATTTGATGTTCACTCATCCTGATTGATTAAATATGTCGATCGATTGATTGACAGGCTGTTATAAGCATTGAATATCTATATTTGATGCTTATACAGTGTAGTGCACTTTGGTTGATGGTTGATTATTTTCAATGCTATTATATACATGTGTTGTATGGAAATCCATATAAAAATCTTTATATGGTAATTGATTGGGCCTCATTCCAATTTGAAAAATAAAGAATATTATTAAATAAAAGTTCATGTGTTGACAGTTTCATCCATTGAGATTGGTCATGTGTTGAACGAAATATTTTAGTAATAAAATTTACATCTTTATCAATATAAAATAAACGTTCATGTGTTGACAGTACTCATCCATTGAGATTGGTCATGTGTTGAACGAAATATTTTGATAATAACAACTATTTTGAAAATAGAAATTTATGAAGCCGTGTTGATTAGATTGACGCCATTTTGACGAGAACGATATTTATATCGATTTTTAAACGATTTCGAAATGAATTGAATTGAAAACGATTTCGAAATGAATTGAATTGAAAACGAATTCAAATGGAATTGAAAGCGAATTGAAATGAATTCAAATTGAATTGAAATTTGAATTGAATGGAAATGAATTTTAAAACAAATCTATAAAGAAGAATTCAATTTTGATTTGAATTGAAAAGAAAGTTGAAAATGTTTTTGAAACGAATTCAAAACTATTTATATAATTCGTTTTAAATATAAATCGACGAAATATATATTATATATATTATATATATAATATAATGGCCTGAATAGAACGCGCCGCGCCGCGGCAGTTCGTAAATTTCGACCATTTATTTCAAACGGACATTACGGGAGATCCGACCGTCGGATTCTCCTAAAACCGGAACCGTTGGGTTCGTATCGAAAAGAGCTTTCTAACGAATATTAGAAATGTGAAATCTAACGGTTGGATTTGGAGATACGTCCAAATCAAATTCGAAAAAGGTCGCTGTAAGTGCAGTTCGATGGCCGTTGATGGAAATCGACTGTACGGGCCTTGATAAAATTATTAAAAATAGTAATAATTTGTGTAAAATCATAAGAAATGATTTAGAAAGAATTGGGATGAAAAACTCCATATTTGAAAAGATAAAAATAGATTTTTATCGAAATGAACTAGTTTTGAACTAGAAATATAATTCTATTTATTTTTAAATAAATAAATTGAATTTGAAAAGGGTTTTAAAAATAACCAAAATTTCCAATGATTGCATTGGAGTGGATTTGAATCGAAATTGTCTTCGGAATATTTCGATGTTGGAATTCGTGATTATACAGATGTTGTTATGGAAATTTGAAAGATATATATTTATATCGTTATTTCCAATACGACATTTGTTAATCGTAGAATTTGATATTGAATATAAGCCGGGATATTTTCTATTCAGAGCCTTGTATTTAATATCAAATGTGATTTGGATTTGTCGTGAATGGTGTCTTCACTAACACTGTTCTTGAACCCAGTTGAGAAAAGATTAAATCTTTTTATTTAGATTTAATGAAGTGTACCAATTAAATAATGTTTAATTGGAATTAAATCGATATTGATTTTTGGGTTTATCGTGGACAGTGTTTTAAATAACACTCGTTCTTTAACCCGATCATTAATGAAATGTGATTTTGGGTTGTCGTGAACGGTATCTTCAATAATATAGTTCTTAGACCTAAAGGAGTTAAGAAAATCAGAAACTAACTGGAGATTAGTTAAGTTGAATAGTTTCCGAGGTATTGATCTGATGTTGGTTTCGGCCTTCGGGATTAATACTTAGGGAATTGCTCACTTGCTAATTTACAATTAGGGACTGATTGAAATGTGATGTGATTTTGGGTTTACCGTGAACCGTGTTTTAAATGACACTGATTCTTTAACCCAGTCACAGATTAAAACTAAGTGGAGTTTTAATGAATCTTTAATTAGATTGAAATAATCGAAATGGAGTATCACCAGTTTTGCTCCAGGCGATAGTTAAATCTTTAATTAGATTTGAACGTGAAATGGTAATTGAATTTACCGATAACACCGTGGTGTTAGATATGAAGTATAACCAGCTTTACTTCATGGGATGAATAGGTTGGGATTGGGAAATTAAAACAAATGATTACTTCGGTAAGGTTCGCTAATCCCGACTAGTTTGAATTGATATTCAAAAGTAGATTAAAGCATAAATTCAAGAATTTATCTTTGATAAAATTAATGGGAACCTTTCCCTATGAATGTGAAATTTAGAAACTAACTGTCGGTTAGCCAAGCAGAACGGTTTTCTGGATATTGATCTGATGTTGGTTTCGGCCTTCGGGGTTAATATTTGGGGGATTATTCTCTTGATTAATTTACGGTTAGTGACTAATGAATTGGAATGAGGCGTATGTTGTGTTTGTGTAACACTTATTTAAAATATACGCGAGTTATTCGGAAAGACCGGGTTTATCCCATTCTGAATAACTGATACGACGATAAGTCGAAGATGAAGACGGTGGTCGAAGACCGGAAGTCTTCACGTCGTTTGGGTGATAACTGATGATCTTGATTGGGCTGTACACCCAAGAAGATGGAAACAGTTGGTGATCGTCCAGACGTACTTGGAGATCGATGGATATGCGGGGTACTAGGTGCCTCCGGTTTCGTTCAGACCCAGAACGGACTTGTAAATGGACTGTGTGTCTGACATTGGAATTTAGTCTGTGTGATTGATTTCTATTAAATATATATCTGTTTGGCGGCGGAGAATTTATTCTTTTGCTTAATGCCCTTCTCTGAGACGTACGAGCTCAGGGGTTATATATTGATGGATATCAAACGCATGGAGTGAATTGCCTGTGTGGCATGCCTAAGTGGCAATTGATCGAGGCTTCTGTTGAAAAGCAAAGTCTTGTGGTGATGATCAAAGCACGGCCTTTGTGGCGTAGCTTTGTGTAACGTTTGCTTCGCGAGTTTCACACCCGGTATGAACCAGAAACGGGAGACGGACGTCAGGGAGGGCATGCGTTTCTTTCTAGCTAGAAGTGGCATCAGTGGTTTTACACGCCCTGACGAGTTTGACTTATGTGGTTGTTGCTGTTGCGAGGCGCCTCGGTTATATCGGTTTCGGCCGAATGCATTCTGGTCGGCTGACGGACCAGACTTACACCCCATAGGGTGGGGAGACGTAGTGTTCAGGCATAATAATCCACATCGGTGGACCGGCCCTGAGGATCCAAGGCTTGCCTGCGCGCTTGCCTGAGACACGGGCTAGAGCGTCTCGAATCGGTTGAGGACTATCTTTTGCCTCGGTTCATAGACGGAAATCCAATTTCCAAATACGTGACATTTGCGGTTTTATTTGTAAACCTATATATGGCGACATAGTGGCATGGGACGCTCATGTCGCCTATGATTGATACTTATGATTTGAAGTTGTTTTATACACTATGCACTTATTATAGTATCAAATGATTTGTTTTAAACGTACCAAGCATTCTTTGGCTGTTATAAGGGAAAACCCTATCCCCCGGCTTGCGTTGCATTGTGTGATAGGACCTGGGTCTTATAACAGCTTCATTTTTCTTTATTTAGCATTGCGCTGTTTGTTTATGCACTGGTATTCTTGGGAGGAAACCCGTTCCGTGTTATACGGCGTGGTCCCTTGATTTACCTAATGATTTAAAATAAAGATTAATAACTGTTTTAGTTCTCACACCAGTCACATGACTGACCTGGAGTTTATTGTTTTAACCTAAACTCTGGGTGCCCCTATTTTCGACACGGGCAGCTAGTAGTTTTGGTTTTGCAGATTTATATTCACAGGATCCTGGTTTACAGCTGGAATGATATCCGGAAAGCTTTGTATCCGTATATCTCTTCTAGTTGTGTATTGTATTATTTTCCGCTGCGATGTATTTAAATGTAATTTAAATCTCTGATATTTCTGTGTAATATTTATTCATACTCTGTATATTCTTGTAATCTGATGCATTGTTGTAATATACAATGAAATGTTCTTCTGTATGCGTTCTGTTGTGGTTTGTTCTCGAACTATCCGACACTTTCCTTTACGGGGAAGTTGCGGGTTTTTACACTTATGCACTAGACCTCCCACATTAAGTCGACCACTTATGGATGTTGGATTTGTCAGGAGGTTCCGAGCATACTTCTACCACAAGTTGGACTTAACCTCGTGTCTTAGCACCGTTACATATATATTTACGCACTAGGCCCTCGCATTAAGTTAACAACCTGTGGATGTTGGATTGGTCGGGCGGTTCCGGGCAGACTTCTACCACAAGTTGAATTTAACTTTGTGTCTAAGTGTGGTTATAATTGTCTATTTACTTCAAATTTAGGCATATCCATTCTTCCAAATTGTTACTGTAATTCTATTTTTACATGTCATACTTAATATACTATTAAGTTCCTTTTTAACTGATTATCATGTCGCATGTTCTTCCTAACATGTAATTAACTCCCTTTTAAAAGAATAACATGTAATCATCCAATCATGTAATTATTTCAATCTAACAATTTGACATGTAATTATCCCAATTCTTATATACAAGGGTCCAAGTACATAATATGTCACAGATTAACATCTAATTATCCCAATTTCACTGTAACTTAACTTATAGTATCCAATTAACAAGTTATTAGAACATGTATGTATACAATAGTAATCGTTTCCACATATTATAACAGGTTTATACATTTCAGGAGATTTGCATTTCAGCGGATTTACTATACATTTTAACGGGGAATGCCAAACGATACATATATCATTATTAAAAAGGAATAACTTAAATCCACTCACCTAACTGCTTTCCAATTCATGAATCTGGTCCAGACCTAGCATTCCATGGCTCCCCTAACAAAACCTAGAACCTAAATAACCATGGATCCACAATTCTTAACTAAAAGAAAAGGGAAGAAAGGGGAGAAATTCAAATTGACCAAATCTAAGAATTTACCTTACTTCGAAAAGAATTCTGAACACCTATTTGCAAGTATACATTCTTTTCCTCTATATCTTCATTCATAATTTCCTTAGACTAATTATTCTATTTAATGAAGAGATTTGAGGAGGAAAAAGAATGGTAGAGCTCAGGCAGTCTCTCAGAAAATATGAGATTTAGGCTAGGCTCTACTAGCTTATTTATAGGTGTTCAGGATCTTATCTTACATGCAGCGCTGAGTCAGCAACGAATGTGGTCAGAAAAACAATCCAGATACATCAATGAATCTGCCCAGATCTAGGGTGTGTCGACCCCAGGGTCGATCCCCCCTATGGGTGTGTCGACCCCTAGGTCGACACCCCCGGGTTCCATGAGAGATTTTGGGCACGATGCTTACAGTTTTAATGTTTTTAATTTAAACATTTGATTAGTATCTTGTTATACTTTATTTGATTTATTTAAATATTATATTTACATATAATCTCCTTATATGTATACAAAACTTCAAATGTCCATTTTACATGTGTGTATATATATATACGCATAACATTTATTTCATTTTCAAAATTCAAACGATGCTTATGTCGTTATTTAATTCTTACTAGATTTCTTTAATTGCAGCCTTATTTTGAACTTTTCTCTTGTATATATATATATTTTTTGCACATATATATGCATATATTTACATAAACATATATTTTTATATCTTCTTATATGTATAATTTTCCTTATATGTGCGTTCATACATACTTTCCCTTAAGAACATGTGTTATTTTAGCCATTCCCTTGAGACAAAAATATGGCGCCGGCGTGAATCGAACTCCCGCCACTCTCTTAAAAGTTACATCCTCTTACTAACTGGACTACATAGGCTTTTGTTAACAATATTAAAACAATGGTGGTCAATGTTCTTTTTCTTTCACCTTCTTTTCATGTTTGTCACAATATTTCATTTAAAGTTCTCTTTCATCTTAAATCAGCTTTCTACAATCCATAGGTCTAAATTGACCAGAAAATCACCACGGACGCAATGACGTTAATCCCGTGACCAAATTCTGGAAGCTCTTCAAATTTCATTTTTATTATTTAATTAAAAATGTAGGGTGTTACAGTTATTAACGAAATTGATTCAATCAGGAGTTCCTTTCTCTGGAATGGTGGTAAGATAAAGAGACTGATAAATTGGTGTACAGTATGTTTGCATCATAATCAAGGTGGGCTTGGTATTACTAATTTATCTCATTTTAATTCAGCATTACTTTCCAAATGGATTTGGCATCTTGTTTTTCCTGGTAATTACATTTGGAAGGACTAGATCTTAGCCCATCACTTCCCCTCTAATCCTCATTTCGTTCTCCATTTCCCTCCTAATGCAAGAGCTTCCCCTTTTTTATCTGAAATTCTTTCTACTATTCCTCGTATTATAAATCTTTTCATGATATCTTGGGAAGTGGAGTTAATTGCCTTGGCAAGATATTTGGCATGGCCAGTTACCGCTATCTCGTTTGTTTCCCATTATTTTCTCTCTTCTTCCACAATTGGGCCTCTTTGTCGAAGTCATTTTGGGCCATGGCCCAGTTGGTCTTCTTCCTAATTCCTTGTTTGAGGTTACTGCTTTCTTGGATCTCCTAGGTGTTACCAACCTATTTCTTCATATTCAACTTTCCAAATCTCCTGATCATTATATATGGGCCCTGTCTCCAACGAAAGGCTTCTCGGTTGCATCTTGCTACCATTTCCTAAACCACTCTGGTAGGGATTTCTCTTTCGCCAGGCTTTGGAAGTGTCACTTATCACCTAGAATTATTTTCTTTCAATGGTGTCTTGTTCATGATAGAATTAACACGCGTGTAAGACTGTTTCGTCGCAACTTAGTCTCGAACCCAAGCTGTGTACTTTGTAATATGCATGAAGAATCCGTTCATTACCTTTTCTTTTACTGTGACTTCACTTATCCAATTTGGGTTGCTTCGAGCATTCATCTACTAGGCTTCTTTCCAGTTATAACATCATAATTTGATCACTGGCAGTACGACGCACATAATTACAATCTCGATGCTTTTCTTACGATTTATTGTTGGCGTATATGGGAAAAAAGAAATGCAATGGTTTTTAATAGGAAAACATGCAATGTAGTAGGAGTTAACAAACGTATTGATCATATTTTTCGCATTTGGATAGGAACAAGTGCTGCTCCGTTTAGAATTGCTCTGCCACAAGCTCAAAGTCTTGCTGAATCTGTTGGAAGCACTAGTACCAGGCGCGAACACGTTTAAACTGCTTTTGTTATTTCCGGTTTGTTATTGTAACTATGTTCTGCTGTTAATTCTGGTTGTGCTTGTATATAAGTATTATCTATGATACGCTGCACTATATGAATGCTTTCTGTTGATGTACTTTTGGCCACCTGTTGGGCTTGTCAACTGGTTATTATATATATATATATATAATATAATATAAATTAACCGGCTGTGTAGTATCGTGCTACACATCTGTTTGCTTTAAAAAAAAGTCCAATCTATTCATAATTCTTTCTAAATTGAAATTATTATCTCACCATTCAAATAAATCAAATTACTCGTAAAATTTGGATTTAAGTTATATAATTTCCTAAACCAATATTTTAATATTTAAAATTAATTAAATATTCAACCATTAAAATCTGGGTTGTTACATTGCCAATCGGTTGATCTATATAGAGCATTTGTTAAATAAGTGGAAATTGTTTTTATTAGCATTACCACAGGATAAGGTGGATTGATTTAAACTGGAAACCACTAATATTGATGACTTACAACAATGAAGAAGGTTTGCACAGGTTAAATACAATCATAAATGTTGCTTGGTGTCCCTTAATGAGGAGAAGTGGTAAGTACAATCATATTTGCCCGGCAAATTCTTGCTTAAAAGACAACCTGAGTTCCCCCCAACATATATTTGACGAGGAAAAATTTACTTGGGTGATAACCTGAATTACTTCAACTAAATATTTGATGGACAAGTATTTTCCTCTTTAAAAAAATCGTTCAAACATATGACATATGAATGTTAATAAAAAGGTAATACAAATTTTGATTTAATGGTAGAAACAAATTCAAAATCTGAAAAGTCCGTTGAATATACCACGTCTTTAATACTGCAATTTAACTTGATGGTACAAATTGTAGAGTATCATTTGCCTGACCAAACTGGCCGGGCAAGCCAACGAGTGAATTTTCACCCATTGGCTATAAAATCCTCCCTTCCTTTCTTCACCACCTCACCAAACCCAGCCAACCTAAAATTTCCTCCATTTTTTGTTTTTTTGACCTTAATAATGCCATTTTTTAAGTAATTTTCTTTACGACTATGCTTATAATTAAATTTTCTTCTACATCATATATTTTTTATGAATTTGTTTGACATTTTTTAAAGTCCTATGACTCACTCACCCAGTTCTGCTTCATCAACTTCTATAGCAAACTAGACGGATGAATGCATGATGATGTCCATTAACATTTGCGTCAGCAACCTTGGCTTACGGGACATCAACCGATAATTTTTGCCCATTGTTATGGTGGAATTCGATGAGAGATTCAATGATAGCTGGTTTGAAACACATATGAAGAATAAATGGGACAATCTTAAGAGTCTACGGAGGTCGTGGGACAATGGGATAGTTTTTTGTGGATTCACGGGCGGTGAGTGGAATGAGGAGTAAAAATATAGAGACGACTCCGATGATTGATGGAACAATGAAGCTTATAGGTATTGGAGGTTTAGAATAAACACTCCTCCTAAATTTAGGGAGTTGAACCAGATGTTTGGTGTGGGTGCATAGAAAAAGGAACTTGCCATATCAAATAACTAGCTGCACCTCCCTAGACCGCCTTTCATCCCCAGCTGTCCACTGCTGCAGACGCATCTCCCTACATCGATTTGATGACTAGTGATACTTAACGAGCCTGGTCCAAATGCCCCTCATCCAGCAAGATTGTGACTGTTGTGTCAGCACAGTCTTTGGTTCTGATCGAATGCTTCAATGAAATGGTGGGTCGATGCTATTCTATGCTGGCCAAGTGTTGTGGATGTTCAAAAGTGAGAGTTTATTGAGATATTTCGAACTGATCCCACTATTTTGGATGGGGTGTAGACTCTTTTTCAGCCAGACCTGATTGACTATCTTAATTATCATGTGAGTAGGTTCCGCCATAGTCAGCAGTAGTATATCTATAGTTTGTATGGTTTGTTGATGATTGTCCGTTCGGTTTGTTTTGTAATCGATTTATTTCGTTCATAGTAGTAAGAAAATTTGTTGTTTTGACAATATGTGTTTATTTCCAGTTACTAAACGCATATTACGATAGTAAACAAATATTTAATTAATTATAAAATAATTAGAAACAACTAAAAATAAAATGCTCCATTTGAAGCTCCTCATTTAACTTTCTTCTCTTTAATTATCACGGTTTACCGCAAACGCAGCCAAAATTTTTAGTGCTCAACTTGGAGAGAGGAAACTTGCAAACAGAGATGCGTGCATGACTCCATCATTTCCACATTCAATGCATTTATCTCTTATATGCAAAGATCTATAACAATATCATCTAAACTCTACGGGTACTTCAAAAGCCACATAAATTCCTCCGTCCCGTACTGACATGTCCACATAGGCTTAGCTGATCTTAACTGTTATGAATAAATCATGCATCTATCATATGAAATAATGAATCCCAGATAATATAATTAAGGTGACGAGTAGATGAGATTAAAATGGATATATATATATATATGAGGGTTCAGCTACACCTCTTATATTGCACGTGAACTCTCCCCATTAATCTCCACCACTCATTTCTCCACTCATTCTCTCTCTTCACGTGCAATATAAAAGGTGTAGCGAACCCTCCTTATATCTATATAATAAAACTCCCCCCTTGGACAAACAACAAGACAAAGAGTGGTTCAGATTTAATCCCGCAAAAACAAATCCACCGTCCTAATTTAAACACATCCCCTGATATTTTGATTGCCACCTCATCCGCATTTTCTTTATATTTAGTTATCATGCGTATCAGTAACTTTGCTCTTCCACTTTCACGTTCCCACGTCTTCCTCCACTCCTTCCACCACTCCGTTCTAAATTCTTTCTTCCACCAACCCTTTTTATATATTTGTAGATAACCTCTTTTGTCTTCTCTTCTCGCAAGTCGCAACTTCACCTTCTCTTCTCATTTAATCCCATCTCCACCCAATTCACGCATTCTAATCTTCCCGCTCAACATTTTTCTGCTTACCAATTCACTTATCGTACACGATGATTATGTCCTCTGTACATGATGCGCGACGACAAACAGCAAAAATATTTAATAATCTCATCATTCACAGAAATCTTTGGGCGGATGGAGATTGTAATGTTTCCAAAATTGTATGTTTGCTACATGAATATGGGGTTAATGTCATTTTGTTTGACAATCATGTAAGTGTTTATCTTTTAGTTATATGCTTACATATTTTAATTTGAGATTATCAGTACATAACATCTACCCATATCTTGAAGGGTCGACATGTTTACCTAGGCCGGTCTATGCAAATTCGGAGAAGCACATGGCCAAGACAGAGAACAAGTCTAGGAAGTGAAGTATAACCTCTGCTCATGTGTTCGTATACTCTTTAATTTAATTATCAATTCATATTACATTTTTCATATCACATTACAGATTTGGGATAGTGCAATACTGGCCTATAAAGAGGATACAATGAATAATCGGCAAACTACTGAATGGCCATAAAAAAGAATTACGGTAAGACAATCTACTGCTTATATTTTGAATACTAAAATAATTACATTTTTCGTTTTAACCAACTGCTTATTTACTCTTTTTTGCAGCTTAACTTGCATTCAGCACATTGGAGTAAGGACGTGGTGATCGATAATTACACTTTTTTACATGTACTTAAAAATATGTTTAAATGTTGATAATAAGTTTTAATATATATCCTGTATCAAAGTCTGTCATATTTATTTTTGTCCTCTCTGCATTTGCTTTCTGTGAAAAAAAAAATTCGTGTGATGCGGTTAGCTCAATTTAACATGCTGTGAATACCTCTTGAATTTTGTCTTATGTTACTTATGATTTTGATGTTGCTATATACCTTTTGGAGTCAGTTGAGCATACATACGAAATCTTTACTGTAAGTCAGTCGTGTATATAGCAAAGACGTTACATAACATAAACTACTGTATGAATTATATTTTGTTTATTGATACACATTCCTAGCATCCCATGCATGCAATAAATAGCTTAAATGAAAAGATAAAAATGTGCAAATCATAAGAGCCAATCACTAACAATATTCTAATGATACCCAATTTCAACTATGAAATTAGCATTAAATGGGTTGGGACCTAAAGGCTTCAAAATATATTTGAAATTATGTTGGTATATATAATTTAGCATTAAATGGCTCAATTTAACATGCTGTGAATACTTCTTGAATCTTGCCTTATGTTACGTATGATTTTGATGTTGCTTTATATAATTTAGCGTTACATGGCTCAATTTAACATGCTGTGAATACCTCTTGAATCGTGCCTTATGTTACGTATGATTTTGATGTTGCTATATACAATTTAGCATTAAATGACTCAATTTAACATGCTGTGAATACCTCCTGAATCTTGCCTTATGTTACGTATGATTTTGATGTTACTATATATAATTTAGCATTAAATGGCTAAATTTAACATGCTGTGAATACCTCTTGAATCGTGCCTTATGTTACGTATGATTTTGATGTTGCTATATATAATTTAGCTTTAAATGGCTCAATTTAACATGTTGTGAATACCTCTTGAATCTTGCCTTATGTTACGTATGATTTTGATGTTGCTATATACGTTTTGGAGACATGCGAGTATACATACTCATATTTAATGTAAATGGGTCGTGTATATAGCAAAGAAGTTACATAACATAAACTGCTGTATGAATTAAATTTTGTTTACTGATACACATTCCTAGCATCTCATGCATGCAATAAATAGCTTAAATGAAAAGATAAAAGTGTGCAAATCCATTTCATTCTATGTAAGAGCCAATCACTATCAATATTCTAATGATACCCAATTTAAACTATGAAATTAGCGCTAAATGGGTTGGGATCTAAAAGCTTCAAAATATATTTGAAATTTTAAAAATGCTATCAAAAGATTACCATATAAAAATGGAGTGAAATTGTTTATATTCCATTACAATGGAGTGAAATTGCATTTCAAAAGATTTGTAGATAATCGGAAAGGTTCTGTATATTTACATCTTCATTGGGTCTTTATCTAAAAGTTACTATATTATTGGTGATATAATTTAGCATTAAATGGCTCAATTTAACATGTTGTGAATACCTCTTGAATCTTGCCTTATGTTAGGTATGATTTTGATGTTGCTATATACGTGAAATTGTTTATATTTCAGTACAATGAAGTGAAATTGCATTTCAAAAGATTTGTGGATAATCGGAAAGGTTCTGTATATTTACATCTTCATCGGGTCTTTATCGAAAAGTTACTATATTATTTTGGTGATATAATTTAGCATTAAATGTTAAAAATACTGGCATTGCATGTTTGTAGCCTTTAAACCTGTTCCAATTACGAAAATCAAATATAATACCAGTTTTATAGAAAAATGCAGTTACAGACATTATTTTAATTACTCCTTCAATATATACTGCGTTAGACTCATAAAATTTAACATACTCTTCCTTCCACATTCATAGCCTCTCTTTTTTACTCCTCAGTTTTGTTCTCTTCCTAACACATCATGACTAAGGTAATTCTCTTCTTCTAACTTAACTGCTACTTTTTTTACATCTGTTAGCTCATTTTACATTAAATTGTGCAGTCCAAGCTTTCTGTGCCAACCAAACAGTCTCCATTACCCAATTTCAGTACAAAAACATAAACGTAAAAGCACATGTCTAACTATACTCCATAAATCAATCAGCTATGAAACCACCACAACTGTGACTAATGTCCCATCTCCTACTGCTCCTCAAGTTCAACCCAACGATTTTCAGAACGAAAATCAAGCTCACGATCTTCCGCCTACTACTCCACAACATACGGATAACGAAGACGAAGCTCATTGGAATGCAGTGGTTTGATACAATTTTTTTTCAACCATTCATACAATTATATTTATCATACGTATTCCTTTACTAACCAATTTCTTTTAAACTGCAGTTTGCGGACTGTGACAGTATCCAGGCAGAGTATCTGGTGTCAGTTTTTTTTTTTTTTAATTTATGAAACTGAGGATGTATTCTGCACTAATAAATTACGTTTGTTTCTCATTTGCATTTCCGGTATAAACACCTAGCTGTATTTCTCTTTGTACCCATTTCCCTTATGTAACTCTTATACATAAGTGCACCCATGCATAATTTTGTGTTCTGCTACACATTTTTCCGTGTACTTGAGCAAATGTTTATGGAAAATGTGTTTTAGTCGTTTTCTTTGTACACTCGCTCATGTTGTCGACTCATATTTACTTTCTGTTTCTAACTTCCTATGCACACTTTTATTCCTCATGATGTACTTATCCAGTTTAATGTTTACTGTATTTTTTTTTTTTTCACTTTTTGTTTCACTATTTGTCATTGCCGTTTATTTTTTGTACATTCTACCTTCTATTATATATAATAACTGTTTGTTTATTTTGCCATTGTATCTTGGGTCTTTTTTTAACTGACCACCTATAAAAACTTGATGATGAACATTTGTTTCATCCTATTGTTCTTGGCTGACATAACAAATATTTCACATACGCCTTTGTATATTGATTAACACAGGGTATGGAGAACATGCTTCCTTTATGTTGGCAGCCTGTTTATAGATCAATTATCTTTGATAGTATGATGTTTCTATGTTGCATACGTAACATGTTACCTGCTTTTAAATTAATTAGTTAAAATATTGTCTGTATGACCACTTATTCAGTAAATTTGGACATTAAAGGGAATGATTCATTGTTTATATGCATCTGAAGTTACGTATACATAGTCAGCAACAACAATGTAATTCTAGATCACACATCTTAACGTAATATTAACTTTAAACTACATATGAATAAAAATAAGTCTGAAATCAGAAATTAGAAAAGAAGTCTAAACTGTGCATGAAAAACGTAAGTTTCTATGTCAGTATCATTAACTGTTGCTACCGCTATCCATGATTATTTCATTACCATTTGTACTTTCAATTAAAATAACTTGCGTTAAAATTAGAAATATATCCAACAACATTCATTACTAATATATATATCCTATTATTGACATATTAACAGTATCTTATACTGTGTAAATATAAAAATCTATTGCCATTTTAACAGTGTCCTTCCTAAATAAATTATTATTTATCATACTTGCAGACGTGAAATATTATCATACCAACAGCCAAATTATATTCTGTGGTCCACGGCATTTGTTTCATCCTATTGTTCTTGGCTGACATAACAAATATTTCACACATGCCTTCGTATATTGATTACCACGGGGTATGGAAAACTTGCTTCCTTCATGTTAACAGTCTGTTTATAGATCAATTATCTTTGATATTATGATGTTTTTATGTTGCATACGTAACATGTTACATGTTTTTAAATTAATTAGTTAAAATATTGTCTGTATGGCCATTTATTCAGTAAATTTGAATATTAAAGGGAATGATTCATTGGTAATTATATGCATCTGAAGTTACATGTACATAGCCGGCAACAGCAATGTAATTCTAGATTACACATCTTAACGTAATATTAACTTTAAAGCTACATATGAATAAAAACAAGTCTGAAATCATAAATCAGAAAAGAAGTCTAAATTGTGCATGAAAAACGTAAGCTTCTATGTCAGTATCATTAACTGTTGCTACCGCTATCCATGATTATTTCATTACCATTTGTACCTTCAATTAAAATAACATGTGTTAAAATTAGAAATATATCCAACAGCATTCATTACTAATATATATATATATATATATATATATCCTATTATTGACATATTAACAATATCTTATACTGTGTAAATAAAAAAATCTATTGTCATTTTAACAGTGTCCTTCCTAAATAAATTATTGACATATTATGACATTTTTTCCCTTTCATTTATTATTCTGTTACCAACTTCGCGCATCTTTTACTGCTCAACTGAAATAATTCCAACATTTTACATTCATCCACTTCCAATTTACATTAAATAACCTGCGACAAATAAAAATTTAAATATACAATTACTCCACATATACATAACATTTGATGAACATCAATCGACGTGCAAACGACTTGCATCGATCACGCACAAAGCACGTGCCACAACCACGCGCGAAGAGCGTCAAACAACCACTCGCGTGCAAACTACAACACCCCGTACTCTATGCTCCCGTGCAAACTACAACACCCCGTACTCTATGCTTCCGTGCAACACACGGGTTTCCACTCGTCTATATATATATATATATATATATATATATATATATATATATATATATATATATGCAGCGTTTAATAGCACCCAAAAAATGAAGCATACCTTTGACCTTCTTGTTTTCCACCTTATGTTTATATTAATTAAAGTTAATGGAAGGTGAGAGAGTTAGTGGAATGAGAGAGAGGAATGTATGATAGAAAAGTGGTAGGTTAAAGGAGTGCTACATTTTTAGAGTGTTATTGAACCTGCCTATATATATATATATATATATATATATATATATATATATATATATATATATATATATATGTGTGTGTGTGTGTGTGTGTGTGTGTGTGTGTGTGTGTGTACACATGAGGAGCGTTCAAGAGCACTCCAAATAGTGTAGCACCCCCTTTAGCCTCCCTAATTTCCACCACACATTCTCGTTTCTTTCTTCTTCCACTAACTCTCTCTCCCTCCACTAACATATTTAATAATAAATGTTTGGTCATCATTCGGATGCAAAAGGAATACCCATAAAAAAGGGTGCTATATAACCCTCATCTTATATATATATATATATATATATATATATATATATATATATATGTGTGTGTGTGTGTGTGTGTGTGTTGGGGGGGGGGGGGGGGGGTTTAATAAGATTTGATAGTATAAATCATTTAACTAGTCATAAAACTTGGACACAAAAATTATAAGTGGGAAAGGATATGAAGATAAGAAATTTGTGGTAATAAGATTTGATAGTATAAATCATTTAACTAGTCAAAAAACTTTGACACAAAAATTATGCAGAATTAATCAAAATTTATAAGTGGGAAAGGAAGAGTAAAGACACAGTCCATCAATTTTGATGTTTAATTCAAATGACAGCTTCATTTTGAGGAATTCTTAAAGAAATTAGCAAGCATTGATAATTAAGTTGAAATTCAATATGAAACTTCGTGATTAACATATGATAAAAATGCTAGGAGCATGGGTTGAAAGGGGAAGAATTGATTATTATTCTAACCAGGATGCATTGTTAAAGGCGACTTGAGTAGTGAGGTAACCTGTAATGAATAATGGACCAAGCTGCATCACATAAGCCTTGAATGGTATTTATCATTTAAAGCAACATGGTTGGCCAATATAACCATTATATATAATTATAATTAATGAGTATATCCTAAGACCTTTCCTTATTAATTTTAAATTTCGTAAAATATAGTATGACTAACAAAAAAAATAATTTGGGAAATACCTTCGACATTTGATAGTTTTTTTTATTTAGTTTTAGATTTTAAGTTTTATGTTATCAACTTCTGTTGAGAAATAAAAAGAAACATAAGAAGATGTATAATTTTTGTACATGGAGACAATCAATAGAAAACACAGAAATTAAACTGTTTTTCGTGCAATCTAAAAAACATGGTGTCTTCTTCTTCTTCTTCTTCTTCTTTTTTTTTTTTATTTTTTTTTTTTTTATTTTTATTTTATTTTTATAAGTTTATTCTTGTGTCTATTTTCCACTTAACTTCCAATCATTTGTTGCGGGCAACTCGAAATGATTCATGAAAAAATGCACAACAATTATTGAAGGTGATGGTGAATAAACCATTAAGAAGGCAAGTGTCACATCTCATCCAACTTTCTGTAATGTATGCATGCGTGCATGTTTGTGGGGTGTATGTATCAAAGCTTCATTTCTTCCAGCTCCAACGGTGACACAGGCGGATTCGCCTAAAAATTATGATTGTGGATAAAATTGATGAAGACCAAAATTTTAACTGTAAAAGATTGTACAAGAACCAAATCAACACTGAACTACTAAAAGAATTGTTTAAGAGATATCCACATAATTAAACAAAGAGAAATATTACCAATTTCAGGATCGTATTATGTCCATGCTTGGAGTCTGAGTACCATAAAGAGAGACAACTTCGAATTTGCGACTGCTTTTTGATTTGAAATGTTGAATTGAATTTATCTTTCTGAAACAAGAAATTATAATAGGGAAAATAGAGCTAGCAGCTCATGTAACCGGAGGAGATAATGGCTTTAGAATTTGGATTGGGAAAGAAATTTGGGCTTTGGAAGAAGAAATTAAATTGAGCTTTGGAAGGAATTTAATGAATATCAATGTTCATATTTTTTCAATTTATCAATAATTAATAAATAAAATAATCATTTGATCTCCATTCATACACATAGATATGAATGCCTAATATCCGAAAATAATTTTTAAATACGAATATAGCATTATATATATGCAAAAGTATCCTTGTAGAGGTCGAACCATACTTTGATAAAATGTCATTTAAAAATATAAATAATATTATATGTACTTCAATCCCAAAATAACATGAACAATTCCATAGAGTCCCTGTTCAAAAAGAGTGCAAATTTTGGTGGATGAGGGGGACAATTATGTTTTACGATGATTTAAAAGAATGGGATTTACCTTTTAAAAAGCTTCCCAATCACCTAAATAGTTTCTTGTGAAAGAAGAGGTAGAAGAGAGGACAATACATAAAAACCCTCAACAGCAAAGATAGGGAGGTGAACAGCAAACAATTTGGAGTTTCAAATATTTAATCCTGGAAAAAAAAAGAAAAAAAAAATAAAAAAAAAATGAAAGAGAGTGGTCATATATTAGATGCACATAATAGATAGATTAGATACTGTACAGCCAAGTTATATTGTCCGTTAAATACAAAAAGAGAAACACACCTTTTTCAGAGAAGAAATTCCTCATTAATGATCAAACAAAGAAGCTGTTACATTATTACGAACTCAATACAAACAATTATCGAATTTTAAGTTTCACCACCTAACAAATACATGAAAATAACGTCGAAGGTCCAGTAGTTTACATTACAATTACAACAAATTAAATATGAACCATAATACATGCAGCATGAGAGTATACCACCAATATCCAAATCAGGCAGTAGAAGTTTTCTGATTAGGCTTAAACACGAACTTTATGAGCGACTCCTTAATCGGCAAAAGCTCCGGAAATTCTTTCTTCAATTTGCTAGCATCGAGTTCATTGTTGCTCCTTGGAGCAACTATGACCTTGGCTTGTTCCTCCAAGTCGAAGTTTTTCCATGTAAAACTGGGGTCAATGTAATCTCTGTACATCTCTAATATTTCATTGTGGCTAACGACGCCAGGGTTGGTGAAGTTCCATATGCCGGTTAGATTTCTTTTTGCCATTTCAATGGAAATGGGTAGAAGCTCGTCCAGAATGGTCATGGAGTTGGGAATATTTACGACTCTTTCGTATCTGGTGATTTTTGTGATGAAGTTGCGTGGGTTTGATAAGTCTGATGAGATTGGCATGCGGACACGAAGCGTGCATACGTTTTCGTAATTTTTCAGCAGCTCCTCTACCTGTGGACAGATTACCATATTGGTAAGATTAATGTATTGCTGCTAATAACTTGGCGAATAAAACCGCATATGATTCTTAAGAGTAGGACTACCTCCTATGATCAAAGAACTACTTGTATTAGGTTACTCATTTCAGATGAATAATGTAGGGGGGAAGTGCTAACTTAAAGCTATAATATACTAGAAAGAATACACTATGAGTTGCCTTCTAAAACAATAAAATTCATCTCGTTATCTTCTTATGGTCGGTAAAGACAATCATCTGCATCATTATAAAAGTAACGGATATTAGCTGATAAAAGTATGCACATTTGAATATATATATATATATATATATATATATATATATATATATATATATATATATATATATATATATATGAGGAGGGTTCCGTTACACCTCTTATATTGCACGTGAACTCTTCCCCTTAATCTTCACCACCCATTTCCCCACTCATTCTCTCTCTTCCTACTGAGAAATAATATTGAAATGGGAAGAGAGATAATGAGTGGAGAAATGGGTGGTGAAGATTAAGGAGGAGAGTTCACGTGCAACACACATACATACATATACACATACATACTCTCTCCCCCCCCCCTCCCCCCCCTCCCTCTCCAATCTCCCCCTCCCCCCCCCCCCTCCTCTCTCTCTCACTCACTCACTCTCTCTCTCTCTCTCTCTCAAGTGTTGCATATTGAATAGTGCCGCCTTCTATCTATAGCCATTCAATCTACTGTAAATTTGGATTCGGCCTTTATTTTCAAATTTAATACATAAAAAACGTGTTTAAAATTACACTCCTAGCTTTATTTTCAATAAATTTATTCTCTGTTTTTTCTTAAAAATTAAATCTCAACATTGAACACATGTTTATACAACCAAAACTACTTGTTTACTATAGAAAAACACAAATAATTGAATTTTTTTTACTGGAAATATTGTATTTTTACTGAACTAAAAACAGAAATATTTTTTAAAACTTGTTTTGATGAGGTCGATTGTAGATTTTGAAACTTAAGAGTGGGCGTTTTATAAATGTTCCCTTATAGCTATATCATTTATTTATAGTTAAACCTAATTAACTGTTAATGGATCTGCATACAAAACAAACAAAATCGCTCAATTTGCAAAGACTAAGGTCATTCTTTGGAGATACATATTCAGTTTGAATGTTGGAAATCCACTATCAATGTCTTTTTCATTATTCAACTGAACTCGATTCATGCAACATATTTCGGGCATAATTAAAGATTCCATTATGTATTGTTCACGTATTTCCCAGAGAATTGGCTGCACATACATAGTGTTACACTCTTGTATGTAAACGGTTTTCAATTAGCACAAACTGGTTATTACATGTGAATATCCTCCACTGATGGTTAAACACTAATTTATATGGACAGATTCACTTAGTTTGATTTATCTAAAGAAGTAACAGTAAAAATGAATCTAGCAGATGCCACCATCGTTTTGATGAACCTTCGAAGATGGATGGACTGACAATTTGCATCAGTAAACATTTGTGCATCCGGGGAAGTTGACTGAGCCGTTACTATTTTCTGAAATTTTGAAAGGCGCACAGCTCCATTTGATCCGTTGTAGGAACACGAAGAAACTGAGAAAGAGACATCAGACGACAGCGAAATTTGATAAAACCCCAAACTATCTTTGCATGTTCCAAACAACAGTCAAATTTGATACGAGATTATCCAGCATTTCATACTGGGTAGAACTTCAGTAGGCATTTACTTAAATGAACAAAATTTTAAAGTTAGTTTATATTTTGTATTTTTTTTTAAATTATTTGCTCACGTTTGATTATTTTAATACAATATGACACTTTTTATTCCAATTTATATCACCGAATATTATTATGTAAGCTTTAATTGTGCAAGTAAAACAACTCCAACAAAGATAATTTTTACCATTCATGTATTTTGAATTGGTAAACGGACCAGTCATTTAAGATATATAGGCTGCCACCGTGACTTTTTCACAATTTGGATTGGTCCGAATAACCGAGGCTTCGTTGTTTAAAATGTTGATTGCTTTACACTGAATTCTTAATGCGGAGTGGTGAATTACAAAAGGTTGTTTATTATATTTTTAAAACTGCTGATTGAAACTAATGCAAATGTCTATTATGATAATATATTGCCCTTCGTATTATTTGGCTATTTATATAAAAATTATTAAAATGAAAACTTTTTAAGCATAATTTTTTTTAACAGGTTGAAGTCAAAAAAAATTAGGATGCGTTCGGTTCATCTTTTTTAGTTTTTCGTTTGCGACATAACAAAATTGCAAACAACATATATAAACCGTGGAAAATGACCATTTTAGAAAATGAATTTAAAATATCAAACGGAAAACTCATATTAAATATATCCATATAAACTACCGTGATGAATAAAAACTTAAGATTTTGTTTTGTTTTTGCGAGCTGATTACAAAGAGACATTTTGCAAACTCCTTTTTTTGGTAAACAATCAACTCTACTTCATAAGAGACCATCTGGAATAATTGTACACAATTTGAAAAAAAAAAAAAAAAAGACTGTTTGATCACTGAGCTACAAATTATGCCACGATTTGTAAAATAGCATAACAACTACTCGTGCACTATGCATGGAAGAAGAGGACATATAGAGCACCCTTTTATCAATTGTAAATACTTGGCATTCTTACATAAGCTTACCAGAGCTGAACAAGGTTTCACTTCACCTGAAATCCAAAGCTCACTCTAGAAATCAACTACATCATAAAGAAATACAAAACCTAATCAAATAAAAGGCAGTGCTTTCACTGTTATACATTATGCTCTAAAATAAGTCATTGATGTTAGGAGAATTATGGTCCTAGCGTAGCTTGTTACGTCTGCTGAAGATATTTGTAAAAGAACCATGGTCTCAGAGTAGTTTGCGGTAATGTGGCAGTTTTAGTTTCATATTAAGGTACTGATTTTATATAATTCACATTTCTATGATAGATTTTGATTTGTCATGTTAAAATGCAAAATCCAGATGTGATTTAAATCTATCATTTTCTTATTGTTTGTTAAACTAAATTAAGAATAAGGAACAACTATAAATTTTTGATACACCGATGGCTGTGTATGTTTATTGAACAATTCATCCTTCCGTCGTCCCTCCAATCGTCCTGTCGTCCCCTCCATCTTCCTTTCATCCTCTTCATCGTCCGTTTACTCTATTCATTTTTTTGTAGCTAATGTTGAAAACTCAAAATACAAAACAAAAAATTAAACCAAACACCACCTTAATTTTGAATATACTTGAGTTTTGTTGAAAGTCGAATAATGAATAATTACGGAAAGTAATCAACTTTTGTTTTTTTTTCATATTTCAAATTTTAGAAATAACAAATCATAAATTATGTTTCCTGAAATTCAATTATTTTAAAAAATAATCTTTAAATATAATTATCAAAATTATGTAACTCATAAATTTGCAGTTTCCTATTTTTCTTTTTTCAAAAATTAAATATTAAATAAGTGTTTTAGATCTAAATGTTTATTCCAAACAAACAGCATAAAAGTGATTAAGCATTAATAAGTGCTCAAACAAGTGTTCGCTTATTCTAAACAAACAGTACCTAAGTTGCCAATGTAATCAAACTGCATTTAAGTCGGATCTGGGTCTAGACCAAGAGCATTAACAGGCCTCTACTTGACCTTAACAAGTGGAATGGTTTTTGACTACCAAAATGCCCAAGTGCAAGTACATCATCGTAAACAGAAGTCTAAATTCCAAAATATAACACATCACTCACGTGAAAAAAAATCTATGAGAATGATAACAAGAATTTACCATAGCCTTAGTTTTCGAATAAAAGGAGCCCACAAAATTAGGCTGGTCTTCTTCCAAGAATCCGATTCCAGACCCAAGCGTATGCTTTGCATCATACTCAAAAATACAACCGGTGGCATAATTAATCAAAACCAAATCATTCTCTCTGCAGACGTCAGCAAGAGTCAAAGTACCGACTACGTTAGCTCTGATAGTCTCCACCTTGTGCGTCTCACACCAGTCGACGTTAGGGCGGCCGGTGACTCCTGCCGCGTTGAAGACGTGCGTTGGTTTCACGCGTGCTACGTCGGCCTCGATCTGGGCTCTGTTTTCGAGGCGGCCATCGCCGTAGTAAAAGGGGATGGACTGGGCGGTGCAGAGCTCGCCTAGGAGACCACCGATCCAACCGGTTCGACCATAGATAAGGAATTTGTATTTGATCGAGCCGTTGGATGAGGTCAACATTTTCTCTGGGTTTCGTATTTGGATCTAGATCTTTTAGCGGTGAGAGTGGAGTTCGGGATTCTTCTCACTCCTTATTTATATAGGCTGAGTGATATTCCCAAACTTACCCTAGTGACCCTGCTACTTCAACACAAATCCTCTGAGGAATCCACGCCATTCCCAAAAACGTTGAAAACGTACTTTTTGTTTTCCCTTTTACGCAGTTTGGCTAAAACGCATGTTTCAATGTAATGAAAACATCATTATGAAAATAAAATATAAAAAAAATAACCCTCTAAAATTAAATTAACGTTGTAGTATGTAAAAGTAATAGAGATAATATGCTTATATGTTAAAGGATTTTACTGTAATTTATATATAAACAGAGAGATTGTTTACATTGTATTGTACACCTGAATTAATTGAAATAAAATGTATCACACATAGCTCTCCTGTTCTTTTTTTATCTGTTCTTGTTTTATATTATAACACGTTTTTTTTTTTTTTTTTTTTTTTTTTTTTTTTTTTTTGTGAAATCTTCTAGATCCACATATATGGATTTGTCAGGTAAGTAATTTTTATTTGAGGATAATTGATTCATGGATTCCTAGATTTGTTGTTCTGCATCCCCCCTTTTTTTTTTTTTTTTTTTTTGTTGTTGTGAGAATCTTTGATTAATAGATATATGAATTTATTATATCTTCTGTTCTTGTAGATCTGATTCAAACTTCTATATTTGTTTTTGTATTCTAGTGTGGATCTAGATCGACTTCTAATGGATCTATTTTTTTTAGATCTAATTATATTTATTGACCCCAAATATGTGTCTAGATTTATTCTTTCAATACTTTATGGATCTAACATTGAGTTTTCTGAATTCAGTTTGATGGAGATTTTGATTATATATGTATTGTTTTCATTATTGGTAATACGAAGGTGGATCTAATTTTATCTTTCTCAATCTACTATTAACTTTCATGTGTAATTCTTTTGAAAAGACCGATGACAGAATCTCTTGAAAAAAAATGATTATAGTGGAAAATAAGGGGAAAGACAAACTTAACAAAAAAAGGAAAAATTGAAACTGATGTAAGCCAATCCTTTCAAATTTGACAAAAAAAGGAACCTGAAGTTCGTATGCAAAAGGCTGAAAAGTTAAAGCCTTCAAAAGCTAAAATAAGGAGATGGTTAAAGGGACTCCACTTTTGGTTAAGATGTGTATCATTTTCAATTTATTGTAAAATTACTTTTGAGTATTGTTAATGCAACTCCAAAAAGGTTAAGAAGAGGGCTTTTTTTTTAGATTACTAAGGGGAGGATCATTTAACATAGTCCCCCTTAACAATTTATAAAATATAGACCAAAATGCCCTTTGATTATTTTACCCTAATTACATTTTACTGTTCGTTAAACCCTAATCGTTTTCTTCTTCTCAAAATAAACAATTAATTTTTTTTATGAAGAAACCAATTTCTAGCGAAATTTATAACTTTAAAAAAGAAGACAACATGATTTTTACTCAAAAAGCGAATGACATGTTGAATTTATTGAAAAAATCACCGAAAATGTAATAATTTACTGGAAAAACAGAGGCCTGTTTTCGGCCATAAACATTATATTTATTGACAGTGAGCCGAAATTAAACAATTAAAACGACATATACCGGCTGAATTTGGTGAACGCATCAAGTCATGACAATAACACAAATTGAGCTAGAGACGACTGAACAAAATCGAGTTTTCCGAAGTACTATCGCTGAATATATATAGGATTTTAATTTTTCTTCAATTAATCTATTTTCACATGTCATTTCCAAAGTTTGTACTGAATTCGGTATGTCCTTGTCGATTTTTACCGTGTTTTGTGTATTTGAATGGAGGGTAAAATAAGGTTTTATTTATTTATTTTTCCATTGTGTTTGCCCCTCCCCCCTTAACAATTTAATTTTTAATGGCGTGAAAATAAAATATGAACACCCCCCTCCCCCCTTTGGTCCGTTTTTGGAGTGACATTAACAGTACTCTTACTTTTGATCAAGGGGAGTACCATTTTCCAATAATTGTAAAATTGTTAATGGGAAGTTGAAATAAATTAGCCCCCTCTTCGACATGATAAAGTTTCCAATATTAACCCTGGTAAAGTCTTATCATTGATTTTACACTTTATAAATTATTCATGTAACTATTCCAGCCAAGTCATTTATCATTGTCATTTCATACTTGCATCTCAAATATTATAGGCTCCAAGACTATATCATACTCAATTTCATATATACTCGCACATCTCAAATAATTAATCTTGTTTATTTTCTCAAAATAGAGAAACTGTAAAAATTAATTCAAATATTTCAAGATGAAAGTTCAGAAATACAAAATACTGCAAGCAAGCACCCAATATCCGTTATAATTTAGCGAACTTACAAACTATAAGTAATACAACGCCAAATATTCATCAATTCATTTGTAGTAATACAACATTGATTAATTGGTAGCTCCATAATTTCAACAATTTCAAGTAGAAAATGTTATAACGAGAGTAACCAGAAACATTAATTTCATACTGAAGAAACTGTAAAAATTAATTATAACAGCCTTCCGCGCAACTATAGAAATTTTATCAATCTAATTCTAGTCAGGTCTCTAGTTCATAAGTCAGTCGTAACAGCTTTTATATACAGTTCTCGTTAACAGCTTTCAGAGCGGTCATCTTCTTCTTGTTCTACAAAAATAAGACAAATCATACTTTATCACACTTGTCCAGTTCAAAATTTAGAAGAAGAAAAAAAACGTAACATCAACATTTAAATAAACAGACTTCAAATTTACCTTGCTTTTCATTTCAAGCATTTCCCTGTAAGCAGACTTCAGCTTTCTCTGACTATTTCACTATAGTGGACTTTGCCTATACTAAAACAAAAACCGAATTTGCATTCTCTTAGTTGATGTTTGATTCTATGTTTAGCAACAGTGTTAGAGTTACAACAATACATGAGATATGTAAGGAAAGTGGGCAAGGGTATTTTAGTCATTCTTTTTTGCATATAATCCCCACTTAACAAATTACAAATAAGGAGAAGTCCCCTTAAAATTAACCTCCCCTTAACAAATATTAAAGTCCCTTAATAATCCCCAAAAATAAAGTCTCAGAACATATAAGTGCATTTAATATTTTCTTCTAGTAAAGGATCTTGAATTCAATAATAGGAAAGGGTTTGAAAAATCAATGAAAAGAAAAGTTTCAATAAAAGGCAAAAGGCTTACATTCCAATTTTATGCTATACACAATTTCTTGAAGAAAATTATTATTAGAAGAGATCATTACATTTATAATAAATACTATTTTCTTGAAGAAAATTAGTGAAATGGCTATCATACATGAACAAAAGCACAATCTAGAGAAGTTGTTATTTGAAATATGCAATAGTAATATGTAAATTATGATAAAACTTGAAGTTTTATTATATTACATTAAGATCATAATATTGATCTTGATTTAGCACACCTAAAGTGAATGCAAAATCAATTTTTGTTATAAAGTGGAAAATTTAGAACCTGTAGTTTCTATAATGGTAAAAGGTAATTTTGATGTAAAAAGAAATATTTAAAAGATCTTTATATGGATTGTATAATTTAAATATAAGGTGTGTAAATTTTTTATGTTTGTGAATTTTATATACAGGTCTGCAAGTTTTTGAATCAATCATATTAGAGAATGTAAAATCTTGGTTCTATGATTATACACTTTTACACAATTCATGATTAGACATTATGCATGTATATGGTATACTAGAAAATACGATTATTGAGAAATGTAGTACAACTTTAAGTTGTTCATTTTAGTTTTATCATTGATCAATACTGTAGATAGATCCAAATTTTATTCTGTTGATTTAAGTAAAATTTATTTAGTTGATTCATATATTTTGACCACATGTTACTTCCATTGTTTTTATATAAATATATTAAATGTATAGTTATGGTTACATTACCTTATTATCATAAATGTATTAAATGCATTAGTTATTGTAAGTTAAATGATGTATGTTTGTGTATGGAATAACAATAAACGCATCTATTATTATACGATGCATTTACCAAGTAATATCTAATGTAATGGAAGAAATAAAAAGGCTAGAACCATAACCTGAAGTTGTGCAAAGAAAATTTTAAACTAGAAGTTGTATAACTCAAAGTCTTAGACCTGAAGTCTTGAATTATATAAAAAAAAACTTTTGATAAGCATACAAGTTTGAAACCTTGACAATTAGCAAGAATGCAAAAGCTTCTAAATTAGTAGTATGTAAAAAAGAATGAGAACCAGAAGTTCATCATAAATTAATAAACTTGATATACATGTGTGTGTGTGTGTGTGTGTGTGTGTGTGTGTGTTTGTGTATGCATATGAACCTGAAGCTCATCAATCAATTAACTTGAAATAATTTATAATTTAAAAGCCTGAAACTTTATTGAAACCATGTGAAATAATAACACTGTACTTCTTAATGAAGTTACATCTTATGGGGCAATGTTGTTGCATCCAAATATTTCAATTTTTTTTAAATTGAGTTGTATCTTATTTATATATTTACATTTACATATTGCATTGAAGAATAAATTTTAGCAACTTGAAGTTGCCACTACAACAAAAATACCCTCTTACAACGGCCATTGGCCGCCCATTGTAATAGATAACTATTACAACAGACCGTTTAAAACCGTTGTAATATATGCCCCAAACAACACTATTTTTACAACGGACAATGATCGTCCGTTGCAGTAGAATACTTACAACAATCTTTTCATGCCCAGGGTAATAGATATCAATTTTACAATATTCAAAAGATGCCCGTTGTAATAGATGCTAATTTTACAACGGTCACAAAATGTATATTGTAAGTGGTGCTAATTTTACAACATTCATAACGTCCATTATAATAGGTGCCAATTTTACAAGTGTCACAAAATGCCCATTTTAATCGATGTCAATTTTACAACGATCATAAAACGCCCATTATAATGATTATTATTTATTAATATTTGATAATTGTTAATAATAATAATTTCTGATAAAAACAAATACATAATTATATATACTTGATATTACATAATTTATAATTACTAATTTATTACAATTGATAATTTGTAATTAATAACTATAATACTTACTCAAAAGTTTATAACTAGTAATTTATACATAATAATTATAAATGTCAGCTTATATAAAACATTATTTGAAATTTATAGTAGATACTGATTATTAATGAACAATTTGTAACACCCCACGTCCATTAATGTCACTCTCAAAGGGAATGCATTAACTTTCATGGAGTATTATTAGTGTATTGAACAAAATATAACAAGACAGATACATATATTGGTACTTGAAAATTTTATAACAACATTTATAGCAACGGAGAAATAGTCTGATTACAACAACTTCATAACCCAACAGTAAAACCAAGTACACTAAATATCCATTTTGACAAATTGTTTTCTGAGTACATAAAGTAAAAAGCATAACCCCAACATAAGTAGTCATAAAAGAGATGAGCTGAACTTTACTTTCAACAATCCAAGCACTTCCAAAAGAGAGAGAAAGAGATCAAAATCAAGCTCCACTAGTACTAGTCCCACCCAGAGAACCTGGGGGGAGGGAAAGGAAGAAAAGAGGCGAAAACAAGGGGGTCAGACATAAAGTCTGACGAATACAATAACTTTAACAATATAATTATTAAAGTAATTAGGATAAGGCATAAACTGATAAAACAAGGAATGACTGTGAAACAAGTGGGCAAGACAAAACAAACAAGAGGAATATTCTGGCGTTAATCTCGTTCCTAATCAATATAGGATAATTACTATACTGCACCATTACAGGACACCCTAAAGGTTGATCCCGCCTACAGAACATAATAACGATAATGGTAGTTTCGTGTACACCTAGCTGCCTTCATAGGTGTCACCTGCCCCTATCTCCACTAGTTGTACCCACTACCCCCATGCGATTGGTTCCCTATCTCGTAGATATCCGTGCTGGTCCCACAATGGGGTGTATCACTCCCCAAAGTCGCAACCCGATACCACTAAAAATGCACGGCTTATATCTACACGATGCAACAACGTCTTACCTACCAGCCCGGGTCCACGCACGCACATGACCCCGTTGGACTTGCGTTGCCACCGTTAACCCGTTTTGACCTCTTACAATCAAACCCAGTAAGCATGTCCCGTCCTCGATCTAACTCGAGCTCACAAAGATACTTAATGGGTTACTGGTTTGAAAAGGCCCCCCATACTTGACACAAGCTTTCCACCTATGTTTGATCCCCACTAAGATTTCCCACTTAACCCTTTCTTTTTAATATCTTCTTACATGTTTCAATTTGGTTAAGTGTTTCTAATCGTATTTCACATGTCACCCATATCACCCACTTAACCCCCATGTCCCACCATATGTTTATCTTGGTTAAGTGTTAATTAATTCATTATAACCGTAACCTTGTAAAGACCTCCCACATTAGACTACCGTTTGCGGTTGCTGGATTTGCTGGGCGGGTCCGGGCAGTCTTATACCGCAAACGAACCTAACCTCATGTCTGTACAATTGTTACGCATTTAATTTGTGCCTTTGAGCTCTGGCATTAGACTACCGTTTGTGGTTGCTGGATTTGTCGGGCGGGTCTGGGCAGTCTTACACCACAAACGAGTCTAACCTCGTGTCTTAGGCATTTATTACACATAATTTATTTCACTCCAATATGAATTAATTATCCCTATTCAAATTATCAATAATTTCCAAATTAATCTATGTCCGTAATTGTCACCTAAATTATGTCCATACTTTTCAGGTATATAAATTATACCAATTAATGTTTCAAATTAATTTACATGCCTTAAAAGCCATTTTATGCCAATTCACAATTTGCAAAATCAATATTTTCCCATTGTCCCCACGCTATTCGTACATTTTAATATGATATATGATAGACTCGTAAATGGTCTAACTTATAAAAAGAAAAGCAACATCACAACTTGCATAACACATAAAATAGATCTAAGAATCGTAACATAAGTTTGCATAGCCAATAATTTGCATAGGCAATGGATATATCTAACATAAATTTGCATAAACTATCATGGATCTAAATATAGATCTGAACATGTAATCGTGAACTTGCATATATGGGTATGGTTTTCCTATAACTTGCATATGATTCACATACAAAACTAGCATAGGAAATGGGCATATAGAACATAAATTTGCATAACTATGTACTGCCATGGATCTAAATATAGATCTAAACATAAAAATGTGAACTTGCATATGGATCTAAATATAGATCTAAACATAAAAATGTGAACTTGCATATGGATCTAAACATGTAAATTAATGTCACATGTTTCGCATATAAACTAGCATATGTATATACTTGATTCACATATGAACTTGTGTATAATCCACCTACAGACTTGCATAAGATTCATATATAATTTAACATCCCAAACTTATATAAGATTCGCATATGCTTTAACATCCTAAACTTTCATAAGATTCACATATGTTTTAACATCCCAAACTTGCATGAGATTCATAAACTAGCATATGATTTAACATCCCAAACTTATATAAGATTCGCATATGCTTTAAAATCCTAAGCTTGCATAAGATTCACATATGTTTTAACATCCCAAACTTGCATAAGATTCATAAACTAGCATATGATTTAACATCCCAAACTTATATAAGATTCATATACGAATTAGCATATGTAGAAACAAACTTGCATAAAATGAATCAAAGTAAACATGTACAATTGGACATATGAAATAGATCCACAATAACAAAACTGTTATATGTTCACCAACAAAAGATAACAACACATGATTCAATAATCATATTCTCATAATCCCAGTTATAACTCATCGCAATTAAATTAATTATTTTGTGAAAGAAATTGTACTTACAAAGATAGGTTAGAGAAGAGAATGATTCGTTCGTCTTTTTGGATTAGAATTCTGACTTGCTAATCCCTAAGCTTTAGGAAGAAGAACTATCCTAGCAGCAACATGGTGGCCAAGTGACTGATTTAGTTTAGGTTTAGGGTTTGAGTCTAGGCACTCTTTTATAGAAGTTTAAATCAACCTAAGCCGTTAGATTAAGATAGAATTAATCTGGACCATCCAGACAAGATAGAATTATCCAGAACAGCCACATCAGCCCTAATGACTTAGCAACAGGTCAGGTAAGACTCAGCAATAAGCCAGGATTGACTGTTTTCAGATCTGCCCGGGGGGGGGGGGGGGGGGGTAGGTCGACCCCCAGTTCGACCCGTCTATGGGGAGGTCGACCCCCTGGTCGACCTGGCCTTGGGCGGGAGAATTCCCGCTTAGCCCGCTTCCCTGTTTGAATTTTGAATTTTGAATTTCTGAACCTGAGCTGTTTTTAATTTATTTAAATTCTGAAACTTCGGAAGGCCATAACTTCTTCAAACTGAGTCCAATTCACGCAAACTCGGACTCTATCTCAAGCAGAATTCCGAGAAGAACGCAATGGCATAACCCGTTTTCCATAATTCTCACATTTGAAATTAAGTATTCGTTAATTTTATTATTTAAAATCATGGGGTGTTACATTCTCCCCTCCTTAAAGGATTTCGCCCTCGAAATCTCCAAGTTAAGGAGAATGTATATCCTAACATCCAATCATCCATCTATTCATCCATCAAACACAGGCATCCATTGTCCTTACAAGATTTCTAATGCCGTATGAGCATATGCAAAAGTGTGTGTATATGTTCCTTATTTAATGCAAAATCAGGCGGTCTACTAATTCAGTTGACCTCCTTAATGCAAACCATGATAGTGCCATGCATCCATTATGTATGTGAAAGAGTCGATACATATTACTTCTACATGTGTGCACAACCATTCATCTAAATGCAACATCCATATGATAACACAACCATTGTACATCCATTAATTTAAATATGCACACACATTTATATGCAATATGAAGGTGATTGAGCCGATCTAGTGCCTAATGTGTGTGTGTACATGCATCCATGAGCAACCACTAGCAACCACTTGCAACCACTCGCAACCATCAATCATAATATGTTTCAAATACATGTTTACATCCATTGATTTCTACCTAAGGATAAAAAGTAGGACTGAGGAGATATTCTTAAAAGATAGATATAAGCCTGAATAAACTTATGGAAAAGGAGATCAAGGAGGTACCCTAAAAAAGAAAAGGGTAGGTTGCGCGTATTTTCCTCTCAGATTCCCAAATCGTGTCTTCCTCAGCGTCCCTCCATTGAACTTTAACAAGTTTGACTTCACAGTTGCGTAGCTTTTTGACTTACGTACCCAAGATACGAGTTGGAACCCTTCTCATAGTCGCTTCTCGCTCCACTTCTACTTCCTCTAGTATACTCGGCTCCACCACTTCCGCAGATTCATGTAAGAACTTTCATAGTTGAGAAACATGAAAAACATTATGAACTCCCACCAGTCTCTCGGTTAGCTCTACTCTGTAAGCCATCGTCCCAATCCTTTCAATGATAGGAAATGGCTCTACAAATCTTGGTGCTAGCTTTCCGACGGACCCAAAGCGAATGACATTCCTCAAAGGAGATACTCTAAGGAACACCCTATCTCCAACCTTAAACTCAAGGTCAGTCCTTCTTTTGTCAGCGTAGGACTTCTGTCTATCTTGTGCAGCCTTTATTCGTCTTCTTATCAAGTCCACCTTTTCTGAGGTTTCTCTAATCATATCTGGACCAAGTATGAGCTTGTCTGTAGACTCCCACCAACAAGTTGGTGATCGACATGGTCTTCCATATAAATCTTCGAAGGGCGCCATGCCTATGGTGGCTTGGTAGATATTGTTGTAAGCGAACTCCACCAAAGAAAGATGATCCTCCCATGTCCCTCCAAAGTCAAGAATGCACAACCTCAAGAGGTCTTCCAATACTCTGTTCACCCTTTCCGTCTGACCATCGGTTTGGGGGTGATAGGTCGTTCTTAAGCATAATTGTGTGCCTACAGCCTCTTGCAAACTTTTCCAAAACTCGCTCGTAAAGATAGGATCTCGATCACTCACTATGCTGGAGGGTATCCCATGGAGTCGAACTATCTCTTGAAGATAAATGGATGCTAGGGACGAGGCAGTCCTTCTACTCTTAACAGGTATAAAATGGGCGCTTTTAGTGAGCCTGTCCACTATGACCCAAATACTGGTATTGCCCCTTCTTGACCAAGGCAACCCATCAACAAAGTCCATCGAAATGCTATCCCACTTCTACTGTGGGACCTCCAAAGGATGGAGCAGACCACCAGGCTTCTTCTGCTTTGCTTTGACTTGCTGGCATATCAAACACTTAGCGACGAACTCAGCTACATCCCCCTTCATGCCGTTCCAAAAGAAATCCCTCTTTATATCTTTATACATCTTGTCTCCGCCCGGGTGTATGGTCAACTTAGAATGGTGTGCTTCTTTGAGAACTGTCTTCACTAAATCTCTTACTTGTGGGACGCATAGCCTTCCATCCTGTCTCAACCAACCTTTATCATCGATGGAGTATCTATTGAGATGACTAGAAGTCTCACCCCTAACTAGTTTATCCATCACATCAACTAGCTGAGGGTCTTCTCGTTGCGCGGTTCCTATTGAGTCCAAAAGAGTAGGCCGCACCTCTAGTGATGCTAGTAAACCAGGCACAATTTCAGAGGAGGGTCTAAAGTTAAAGTTTGTTATATACTCCAAGCTTTGCCTTTCTACAAAGAGAGGACTCAAGGTCAGCTTCTTCCTACTTAAGGCGTCTGCTACCACATTACCCTTGCCTAGGATATAGGAAATCTCAAAATCATATGAGGCCAGAAATTCCATCCACCTTTGCTGTCTTAAGTTAAGATCTTTCTGCGAGAAAAGGTACTTCAACGATTTATGGTCAGTATACAATTCAAATTTCTCACCTAGGAGATAATGGCGCGCAAAGACGATGGTAGCCAACTCTAGATCGTGGGTTGGGTAGTTTTTCTCATGTACTTTCAACTGTCTGCCTCCATAAGTTACTACCTTCCATTCTTGCATCAAGACAGCACCTAGTCCCGTACCACATGCATCCGTGTATACGGTAAACATTTTGCTCCCATCCGACAATGTTAGAACTGGGGCTATTGTTAGAGCCCTTTTCAAACATTGGAAAGCAATATCGCAATCCAAATCCCAAGCGAAAATTAGGTTCTTCTTCGTTAATCTTGTGAGTGGGGCTAAGATTTTTGCAAAGTCCTTAATGAATTTTCGGTAAAAGCCCGCTAGCCCGAGAAAACTCCGGACTTCGGTTGCATTCCGTGGAACCTTCCAATCTTGCACCGCAACTGCTTTTGCGGGGTCCACGGCTAACCCCTCTTTGGACACCATATGTCCAAGAAACCTCACTTCTTCTCTCCAGAAATGACATTTGCAGAATTTGGCTTTCAGCTGATGTGCACGAAGAGTATCCATGACTTCCCTTAAATGCAAAGCATGTTCTTCTTCATTCTTCGAGAAAACCAAAATATCGTCTACAAAGACCACCACAAACTTATTAAGGAACTCCCTGAACACCCTACTCATCAAGTCAACGAAGTAAGCGGGTGCGTTTGCCAAGCCGAAAGGCATGACAAGCCATTCGAAGAAACCATCCGGGGTTCTGAACGCGGTCTTATCGATGTTGTCTTCAGCCACTCTTAGCTGATGAAACCCGGTGGCCAGATCTAATTAGGAGAAGACCGACGCACCTACAAGCTAATCAAACAAGTCGTCTATTCTAGAAAGTGGGTGCCTATTTTTCTTGGTCAGCTTGTTTAGCTCCCTATAATCAACGCATAGGCGAAGTGATCCATCCGCTTTGGTAGAAAATACTACTAGAACACCCCATTCAGAAATACTCCGCCTTATAAACCCTTTCCGAGCAACTCTTTGACTTGCTTGTTGAGCTATTTTCTCTCCCTTAGAGCCATATGTCTAACCGGTAGAGCTACGGGTTTTGCATTATCAACTAGGTATATGCGGAAGTCTATCTCCCGCTTCGGAGGTAAACCCTCACCTCTTCAAACACATCTGAGTATTCACGGACTACACTGACAGACTACAAGTTTTCGACAGACGCATCAAGAGATTTTAGGTAGCTAAGCATAACAGAATGTATGGGATTACAAGAGATTTCGAGAGTGTTACTGAGGCAAGTCATAAGTCTAACCACTCTCTTTTCACAATCGACGATGGCACCATTACTGGATAACCAATCCATGCCTAGAATCAATCCATAGCCCGTGAAGCCAAGAACAAAGGCGTTGCATTCAAACTCAACGCTCAAGATATACACTCCCAAATCCCGACAAATCATTGAAGGATGAGACAAACCACCGATAGGATTTGAGACTACTATGGGATCCGTAACTAGACTAGTATTTAGGTGCAGTGTTTCAACTAACGAAGAAGATACAAACGAGTGTGAAGCGCCAGAATCAAACAAAGTACGAACAGGATTATCAAGCATAAAAACCAAACTTTTAACAGAAATGTTTCTACCTCTCTCCTGTCTCGATGCCATGAGAGCCTGAATCTTCCCTCTTGCCTGTCCTAGTGCCATGAGAGCCTGAATCTTCCCTCCAGAAGTGGACCCCGTCCTTTTCCCTTGCCCTGTTTCCTCGGGCAGTCTTTAATTAGATGTTCTGCCTCTCCACAGTGGAAACAATCAGTCTTCTTCTTTTTCCTATAGTCCTTGCTCAGATGGCCGGATGTTCCACAGTTAAAGCACCATTTCTTTCCTTTGCTATTGTTGTTCTTACCACCTTTCTTGTTTTGTTGTTGTGATTTCTTTTGATCCCCTTTCATCTCCAGTGCCTTATTAGCATTAGCACCTTTCTCTTCCTCATGCATAAGCGCCATGTCAACCAGTTTATCAAAGGTAGCCCTCATAGGAATGTGGGTCATAGCTAACCCATGTAGTCGCTCATTCAAACCTTTAACAAACCTTAGGGCCTTCTTCTCAAGTGTGTTCACTAAGTCTAAGCCAAATCTCGCCAACTGATTGAACTTGTTGACGTACTCCTTTACTGATAAATTCCCTTGTTTTAATGCTAAGTACCTTTCCATGTATAAGTTCTCTTCTGCTCGTGGGAGAAATTTCATCTCAAACCTATGATTGAAATCCATCCATGTCTCTACTGGACGCTCTCCATTCGTGACCTCCCACCAAAACGAGGCTTCGTCCTTCATTAACCAAACAGCTAATTGGACCTTCCTTCCATCTTCCACCTCGAAGATACCAAATAAATCTTCCACCTCCTTAAGCCAATTTCAAGCTTCAACAAACATCTCTGATCGGTGAAAAGGTTTCCCGCCCATTGCCCGAAAGTCTTTGCATATCTTTGAAAAAATATCAACGCGGGGAGGGGGTGGAGCGGCTATAGCTGGGGGAGGAGGGATGTCTGCTGGGCCTGCAGCGGTGGCCCTAGCCTCCAGATACCTTTTGAACCAGGTTGGTATCGGTATGCCCTCCGGTATTTCAGGTGCCCTAGACATGCTGAAAAGAAAAAGGAAAGCGATTCAAAACGGAGAATCGAAAGAAAGATATATGGCTCTTGGGGGTTAGGTTTTTAAAACAACCTTCTCTCTTGAAAATACTCTCCTTAAAACATATTTTTGAAAGTATTTCTTAATAAAAATGCTTTTGAAAAATAGTTTTTCAAAATCCCATATCTGTTCTGTTAACCTTCAGCTCTGATACCATGTGTAACACCCCACGTCCATTAATGTCACTCTAAAAGGGAATGCATTAAATTTCATGGAATATTATTAGGTTATTGAACATAATATAACAAGACAGATACATATATTGGTACTTGAAAATTTTAAAACAACATTTATTGCAGCAGAGAAATAGTTTGATTACAACAACTTCATAACCCCACAGTAAAACCAAGTACACTTGATATCCATCTTGACAAACTGTTTTCTGAGTATATAAAGTAAAAAAGCATAACCCCAACATAAGTAGCCATAAAAGAGATGAGCTGAACTTTACTTTCAACAATCCAAGCACTTCCAAAAGAGAGAGAAAGAGATCAAAATCAAGCTCCACTAGTACTAGTCCCACCCAGAGAACCTGGGGGGAGGGAAAGGAAGAAAAGAGGCGAAAACAAGGGGGTCAGACATAAAGTCTGACGAATACAATAACTTTAACAATATAATTATTAAAGTAATTAGGATAAGGCATAAAATGATAAAACAAGGAATGACTGTGAAACAAGTGGGCAAGACAAAACAAACAAGAGGAATATTCTGGCGTTAATCTCGTTCCTAATCACTGTAGGATAATTACTATACTGCACCATTACAGGACACCCTAAAGGTTGATCCCGCCTACAGAACATAATAACGATAATGGTAGTTTCGTGTACCCCTAGCTGCCTTCATAGGTGCCACCTGCCCCTATCTCCACTAGCTGTACCCACTACCCCCATGCGATTGGTTCCCTATCTCGTAGATATCCGTGCTGGTCCCACAATGGGGTGTATCACTCCCCAAAGTCGCAACCCGATACCACTAAAAATGCACGGCTTATATCTACACGATGCAACATGTTTCAATTTGGTTAAGTGTTTCTAATCATATTTCACATGCCACCCATATCACCCACTTAACCCTTATGTCCCACCACATGTTTATCTTGGTTAAGTGTTACTTAATTCATTATAACCGTAACCTTGAAAAGACCTCCCACATTAGGCTACCGTTTGCGGTTGCTGGATTTGCCGGGCGGGTCCTGGTAGTCTTATACTGCAAACGAGCCTAACCTCGTGTCTTTACAATTGTTAGCATTTAATTTGTGCCTTTGACCTCTCGCATTAGACTACCGTTTGTGGGTGCTGAATTCGCGGGCGGGTCCGGGCAGTCTTACACCACAAACGAGTCTGACCACATGTCTTAGGCGTTTATTACACATAATTTATTTTACTCCATTATGAATTAATTATCCCTATTCAAATTATCAATAATTTCCAAATTAATCTATGTCTATAATTGTCACCTAAATTATGTCCATACTTTTCAGGTATATAAATTATACCAATTAATGTCTCAAGTTAATTTACATGCCTTTAAAGCCATTTTATGCCAATTCACAATTTGCAAAATTAATATTTCCCATTGTCCCCACACTATTCGTACGTTTTAATATGATATACGTTAGACTCGCAAATGGTCTAACTTATAAAAAGAAAAGCAACATCACAACTTGCATAACACATAAAATAGATCTAAGAATCATAACATAAGTTTGCATAGCCAATAACTTGCATAGGCAATGGATATATATAACATAAATTTGCATAAACTATCATGTATCTAAATATAAATCTAAACATGTAATCGTGAACTTGCATACATGGGTATGGTTTTCCTATAACTTGCATATGAATTTCATACAAACTTACATTCAAACTAGCATATGATTCACATACAAAACTAGCATAGGAAATGGGCGTATAGAACATAAATTTGCATAACTATGTACTGCCATGGATCTAAATATAGATCTAAACATAAAAATATAAACTTGCATATGGATCTAAATATAGATCTAAACATAAAAATGTGAACTTGCATATGGATCTAAACATGTAAATTAATGTCACATGTTTTGCATATAAACTAGCATATGTATATACTTGATTCACATATGAACTTGTGTATAATCCACCTACAGACTTGCATAAGATTCATATATAATTTAACATCCCAAACTTATATAAGATTCGCATATGCTTTAACATCCTAAACTTGCATAAGATTCACATATGTTTTAACATCCCAAACTTGCATGAGATTCATAAACTAGCATATGATTTAACATCCCAAACTTATATAAGATTCACATATGCTTTAACATCCTAAGCTTGCATAAGATTCACATATGTTTTAACATCCCAAACCTGCATAAGATTCATAAACTGGCATATGATTTAACATCCCAAACTTATATAAGATTCATATACGAATTAGCATATGTAGAAACAAACTTGCATAAAATGAATCAAAGTAAACATGTACAATTGGACATATGAAATAGATCCACAATAACAAAACTGTTATATGTTCACCAACAAAAGATAACATCACATAATTCAATAGTCATATTCTCATAATCCCAATTATAACTCATCGCAATTAAATTAATTATTCTGTGAAAGAAATTGTACTCACAAAGATAGGTTAGAGAAGAGAATGATTCGTTCGTCTTTTTGGATTAGAATTCTGACTTGCTAATCCCTAAGCTTTAGGAAGAAGAACTATCCTAGCAGCAGCATGGTGGCCAAGTGACTGATTTAGTTTAGGTTTAGGGTTTGAGTCTAGACACTCTTTTATAGAGGTTTAAATCAACCTAAGTCGTTAGAATAAGATAGAATTAATTCGGACCATCCAAACAAGATAGAATTATTCAGAACAACCACATCAGCCCTAATGACTCAACAACAGGTCAGGTAAGACTCAGCAACAAGTCAGGATCGACTGTTTTCAGATCTTCCTGGGGGTAGGTTGACCTGTCTAGGGGGAGGTCGACCCCCTGGTCAACCTGGCCTTGGGCGGGAGAATTCCCGCTCAGCCCGCTTCCCTGTTTGAATTTCGAATTTCGAATTTCTGAACCTGAGCTATTTTTAATCTATTTAAATTCTGAAACTTCGGAAGGCCATAACTTCTTCATACTGAGTGCAATTCACGCAAACTCGGACTCTGTCTCAAGCAGAACTCCGAGACGAACGCAATGGCGTAACCCGTTTCCCTTAATTATCACATTTGAAATTAAGTATTCTTTAATACGTTAATTTTATTATTTAAAATCACGGGGTGTTACATTATTCATACTTATTAATTCTTATCTATAATCAATAAAAAAAATCTCCAATAATTTTTTATGATTATTATTATTTGGGCAAAGCGGACCAGTTTTTATAGTAGACCGTAACACTTATCATTATACAAATAATAATTACAATAGTTACTGGAGCTTGACAGATTGTCAGACAACTATTTCGGTTTTTAAAGTGTGTCGTCCACTACATAAGGTATTTATAGTGGGTCGTCCACTATATCTATTCTAGATTATAGTACATAAGCTAGCATATATACTAGACTGATATTAAATAAATTACATACAGTAGTCGATATTATATTTTGACACTAAAACAACACTTCCTACAAGCAAACCAAGAAAGTACTAAGGACAAGCCGTTGTGTACAACATCAAGTACTGGGGATCCAAACCGTAGCATGGCTAATAGGTTTACAGTCAACATAACATGATGGAGACAACACACCAAATCAAACTATAAGAAATGCACAGTAACCATAAGGCAAGGACCAAAGGTCCAACCAATCATATCCAAGCTAGGGAGAAGTTGCATTTTGACTATCGCTTGTTGGGAAGGTCTATCCGGCCAACTAGGAAGGATTCTCCAACCAACTTATATAAGATGCCAAGGGGAACAGAGAGGCAGTTAAAATAGTGCAACAGTCAAAACGAAACAAAACACTTCACAACATATTAACATGGCAGTTATCCAAAGGAAACATTACATAAAGAGCAAGATCCATAGTAAAAAAGGAATTTGCCCAATCATCGACAGTTTGCGAGCCAAGGCTTCACCATGGCGTCGGGGAAGTGAACATAGACAGAAGCAAGCAACAAGAAATCACTCCAAAGCTAAGAAGAAAAACCGTACCCCAAGAAAGAACATATCAAAATCCTGAGACCAAAACCACATCCCTTAACTCACACGCGTAGGCAACAACATCAACATCCACAAAAAGACATACATTGAATATCCAACCTACATAACCCTCATTACGACCACAAAAGTGAGACGCGAAACTTATGATAGGCCAGAAGATATGCAAGCCCCGCGTGGCAGCCAAATCCTACTCTCTAGGCAAGCCAAAACATCTGACGTGATAAACCAAACAATACCAACTAAAACCCAAACAAATTTTTCAGCATCACCCAAACTGACCCCAAAGCTCCTGACAAGGTCTGACAAATACTGGAAATATACACCAAGCAATGTACAGGCTCAGATTCGTGAGGTTACCTGGTGTTGTGAATTACAACTTGTCATTTAGAAGAAGGATGCATCAAAACCCGTTTATGCATAAAGCGGTGAAGTTGGGATATCACAGGTGATGCCACCACACACTAGATAAAGGGGAAACCAAGGTGGAGTTTAGGAAAAGGTTTAACTGAGGAGCGATTTGAGGATAATGGAGGAATACGGTGAAAAAGGTTCAAATCCGATATTATTTGTTGAGAGTCGTGTGGAGCCCACACGTGGAGAAAACAGATCCGGAGGAGAGAAGGAAAGAAATGAGAATTATGGAGGAGATAAGAGATTGAAGAATCAAAGAGGCTAAGAGGATGGAAGACGAAAGGAAACATTTTTCGCCATTAATGAGTTTCACACAACTTTCGAACCCTTTTGATTTTATGGTTAATTATTAATAATTTGTAAATTACATTTACTGCTTTTTAATTACATTAAATAATTAATAAATATAATTAACAACTAATATTAAATAATTAATACTATTAAATAATTGACGATTAATAATTAAATTTTAAAAATTAATATTTTATAATCCAAAGCTAAATGTTTAATTAATCTATAGTTTTAATAATTATTATTTAGTAATTACCATAGTTCAATAATTAGTAATCAATTACAATTTATTAGTTTACTATTTAATAATATATTTAATAATTAGTAATTATTGATTTGTAATTACTATTGCTATAATAATATGTATGTAATAACTAAGTATTTAATTATTAAGTTGTCCTTCAAGTTCGGTTAACGCACACGTGATTCTTTTTTCCACCCTTCTTTCTCCTAATTTTCGTTTCCCGCTTTCCAATTTTCAATTAACCCTAAGTTACCGTCATCTCTTTCGCCTTCTCAAATCTATTATTCTTCTTCCCTCTGTCCCTCACCACTTCACGTAAGTTTATGTCCAGCCCTTGCCCAAGACAACCAAGACATTTTTCTATGGCATCGGTAACACGAAGGGCAACAAAATCGATTTTTTTACCGTAAATTAAAATTCATTGCCTTCTTCTCACCAGTCTCCACACCGCACTCGATTGGACTGCATCACTTCGGCAAAGGGGTCATGACGACTGGCGACATCAAGCTTCAGATCGGCGGCTCGGCCAGGCAACAGGTACGACTTCTAGGGGTTGCTCAAATTCAAACTCGATTTTAATTTGTAATAGGATTTCAGCAATTTCAATCTGAATTCGCATAGATAACGAGATTTGCGCAATTTTAATTCGTAATTTGCGCAGGAATGATTATTTAATTTGTTGGTTAAGGCCACAAAAAAGATTGGAAGACAATGTTTTACCAGGCACCAATAAACGTAGAGAATATAGCATGCTGCCTAGCATTGGAAATTTGGAATAATTACTTAATTTGTTCGGTTAATTACTTATTTTGTTGGAAATATGAAAATGGTAAATCTCAAAACCTGGCCATTTTTAATTTGTCGGAGAAGACTTCATTTGTTGATTACTAATTAGATACCTGAGGAGAAGGAGCAAGGCTTTTGTCCAATTTTAGTTCGAAAGAGCAGGACTTCAATTTGTTCATCTATTTCAAGCCTTTCAACTACTGTAAACATACGAGTTCAATGTTCATTTTAAATTTTGATATCCGTTGATTAGTTTATTTGATTTTATAATTATTTTTTTGGTTAATTAATTGATTTGTCGAATGAATTGATTTTTTTTGAATGAATTATGAACAAATAATCATTGACTGAATTAGTTTATTGAATTATAATATTATGTTATGTCTTTGAGACATCGAGATGAGAATCGAAAACAGAAATCTGGATATCAAAATAGGAAGAAAAAACAACATAAAGATGAAGAAGCAAAATCATTAGTCGACTCAATTTCAAATTTATTTCAAGCCCAAAAAAAAAACCAAACTTTTAATTCTAGTCAAGTTGAAGAAACTAATTTGGAGCATGAGAATATTGGTTCTAACGTTGATATCAACGAAGATGACGAACCTATGACTGAAAATATTGAAGTGGAAGATCATATCGTAGAAGCTCCGGAGGAGGATGATAATATAAATGTTGATGTTAACGCAAGAAGAAGTTGCTTTCATTAGTTTTTGTTTTGTTTTGCTACCATGTTGACATTATAATACTTTGGCTTGTAAAATAGTGTTTTAGTTTAACAATATTTTCTTAATAACGTTACATTTTATAAATTTATTTTTTCATATATGAAAGTATTGCCATTAGTGGGGCAACCAAAAAAAAAATTTGTTCGTCTAGGGCAATAAATGCCATCGGGCTGGCCCTGCGTAAGTTTAAGTTTTAACGTGCGAATTTTACTTATTAACACTCTTTTTTCAATGAATTTTCATTTCCCGCTTCAGCAATTTCCTTAACCCTAGGATCCACCGCTAGCTCCTAAAACGAGATGAATTTAGGGATTAATTTCCAACGTCTACAATCCATGGCAGCTGCTACTTATAGCTTGCTCCACATCTAAAATTTCTTTCACCATAGCCCTTCAAATCCACAGGCTACTATACTCCTCAAAATGCTCAATTAACTTTCCTCAAAACTCTAGCCAAATTCTCCCTCCTCATCATAGCAATCATCGCCTCGCTTTTTCCTGCCAACGCTGTCAACATAGAAAATGTCGCCCCTTTTGACTTCTATCTCATGCTCCCCACAGTCATCGCTAGGTTCCTACTTCTAGCCTCTGCATTGGCAGGTCCTTGTGAATTCCTTTTCGTTATTGTTAAAATCGGTTTAGAAGCTGTAATTTTCGTCTAGATTTTAAACTCAATTTCTTACTCTTTTTGATCCGAACCCGACTTTTTCGTGGTTTCCGTATCAACCGGTGTTAGAACTAGTGGAACTCAGATGTGTTGGACTGAATCTTTAGAGCATCTCCAACCTATAGTGCATGTATTGTCTTGTAAATCCTAGGTGTCATGGCATGTTTCACGTTGTTAATGTGATGGAAAATGTCAATTAAAAATTAGATCCAATGCTCCAAAATTTCCACCATCTGCAGTTAAGTTTGCCGCTATATTTTTCCCACCAAAATTACACAAAAATTTGCAAATACCCAAACTATGAGTGGCAGAAGAGATGTTCATATTTGGTTCATGCAAAACAACAATGAACCATGGAAGAAAAAAATTACAGTGTATGCTACATTGAAATACGCAGTCGCTACTTTATTTATTACATTTATGAAAATTTACTTTTTATCTACAATTAACTTTTACCTTCCAGAGAAGAAGGTCAGTCATTTGAGTTTTTACCATATTGTCTTCCCTTTTCAATTTTATCACTATATCCATTCTAGATAAGGCTGCATCAAACATTCAGTTTGCAGCATGATTTGTAAAACAAACCTATATTGGAAATTGGCAGAAAACAACTTAGTTACTGTATGAATCGGTTGTTGCTGCTTATTCACTTTACACGGAAGGAAGAAGAAACCAAATTTGAACAACCGAGACATACCTATTTGGCTTCAAGAAATTATTGGTGAGTTGTTAATTCTGGAAAAGGAGAATTGCTTGGTTTATTAAATCATAATTTTATGGATCTGGATATTAGTTTATAGTGGCGGATGAGAGGATAAGTATTCTGCAGTGGTAAGAAAAGAAAGCGCAGAAGTGGTAACTGAAAAGTGAGGTGGAACGTTTCAAATTATGATCTTGAATGTTTAGGAGTAGACATTTCGTTTCACAATTTCATCTTTAATTTCATGTAGACAGTGCCATTGGAGATAGAATTTTTAATAATAATATCAAATGCTGACTTGGCATTCACATTTTCATTGTATTTTAGATGGGTTGGAGATGCTCTTAGCGCTGGTTGTATGGTTTTTCTATAATAATGTAAAACTCTTTTGAAAACTGTTAGGGTGTTTAAAACCTGATTACTTTATCAAATAGTTTTTAGTTGAATGTTGGTTTTCTTTTGTTTCTCACAGGCTTTGAAGTGAAAGAGGGTGGCAATGTTACACAAAGAAGTGCATTTGAACATTAAGAACCACTTCATGATGAAACTGGACAACCCAACATCAACTAAAAGCTAGGGATCCTTCATGAGAAAGACACAAAGAAAATTATCAACAAAGGACATCGACAAAAACCTTCAAAATTAGCGACATACTTCTTACATTACGAAGGGACAAGTCAAGAGAACTTTGCACAAATTTAAAGCTTGTGTCAGTTGCAATTAACAAAAAAGAAAGAAATGACGGGCCTTGCCATTGGTGTTGCAAGAATGGAAAGTGGATCAATGTTGGAATTGAATTAACATGTGGAAGAAGGTAATTTATCCTTTCCAAATGTGCCCCTGGCGGCTGATTTGATATATGAAGTTGAACTGATTGGTTTTGATGATATCTGAGAAGGGAAGGCCAAAAGTGACATAACTACAAAGGAAAGAATAGAAGCAGTGGATAGAAGAAAGAGCTAGTTTGCTGACACTATTTAACGTGTGTCACCATGACACCACTAACGGTGTTAGTGGTGTGTGGCTGATATTTAACACTAGAAATTCAGGGAGCAATCTCAGCCATACACCACTAACACCGTTAGTGGTGTCATGGTGGCATACGTTAAAATGGTGTCAACAAACTCGTATTAGATAGAAGAAAGTGTAAGGGGTGATCAATCCCTTTAAGCAGAAAAACCTCAATAGGATCTTGCAATGATGTGATAGAACAAACAGCTTGAAATGAATATAAATCTCAGATCACAGGAAAAAAATGCAACAGAAAACACACAAATTTATAGTGGTTCCACTATCGCGAGATAGTGTACGTCCAGTTCAATGGGGAAGAGATTTTATTAATATATTCAAGAGATTACAGAGTTTTTTAATGTAGAGTAAAAGAAATGAAGAATACAATGATCTCTCCTCACATAGCATCCTCTATGTTTCTCTTTAAAGAGAGAAAAAAGGTTACTTCGGGAAGAAACAATTGATTTATGTAAAATAAATCAATCTATGGAAAACTAATATCTCATTAATTGTCATATGATTGATTGATAATTTCCCTTTTCTCCATCAATCAATCCCATTAATTAATTGTCATATGATTGATTGATAATTTCCCTTTTCTCCATCAATCAATCCCATTAATTAGTTGTCATATGATTGATTGACAATTTTCCTTTTCTCCATCAATCAATCCCTTTTGCAATTTTAGTCTCTTTCCGTTTCTTTTCTTCATGAAACATGGCAACTAAATAAATGACAAACATTTCCAATATCCCTATTCATTAATATTCCTCCCATTTTTTCCATTCATTCCTTGCACAAAATAGGTAACGAAATTACCATGCCTATCTCCATAATTAATTAGATATGGAAATATTGTATCATTAAATTCCAATTATCTCCACCTTGATACAATATCTCATGCAACCTAGAGACTCCAATGTGAATGCTTCACAATGAGTTCCTGCTAAAGCCACCCCTCATTGCACTTTGTCAGTGAACTCCGGCAAGGCCAACGCCCACCAACAAAGTGTTGGAAGCATTCAAAAACAAGGTAGACATTGTGCAACCAACTCCTATCTCTTCATACAAGAAGAATAGCACATCTTCTCTTGACTTCAACCAAGTCACTCTCTTCTCCATTGTGCCACCATGTGGCACCTAGCACTTCATCAAGTGAATCAAGTTCGAGCAATGCTCGAACTTAGTAGCAGGTAATGCCTTCGTAAACATGTCTGCTGCATTTTCATTTGTGTGAATCTTCTGAAGACGAACTAACTTCTCCTCATTCATAGAGATAAGGAAAGATTCTCTTACCTCTATATGCTTTGTTCTAGAACTGAAAGCCAGATTTTCAGCTAAATGAATTGCGCTTTGACAGTCACAATTCACCAAACAAGCTTCTTGCATGAAGCCCAAATCACACAATAACTTCTTCAAATAAAGTGCCTCCTTAGCTGCCTCAACTGCAGCTATCAGCTCTGCCTCTGTAGTAGACAAAGCAACTATAGTCTGCAACCTCGCTCTCCAACTAATAGCTGTTCCTCCAAGTGTGAACACATAGCCTGAGGTTGACTTCCTTCTATCTCTATCTCCAGCATAGTCTGAATCACAGAATCCAACCAAGTTGAAATCCTTATTTCTGCCGCAAAAAACAAGCCCATAATCTGATGTTCCTCTAAGATATCTAAAAATGTACTTCACTGCCTCCCAATGCGATTTTCCTGGATTTGCCGTGTATCTACTAACTAATCCAACAGCTTGAGCAATGTCAAGTCTAGTGCACACCATAGCATACATCAAGCTACCTACTGCACTGGCATAAGGCACCTTCTTCATATAGGCCTTGTCCTTTTCTGAGATCGGAGAGCCCTGATTAGAAAGCTGTATATGCAAAGGCATGGGTGTACTGATAGCCTTTGCACCATCCATGCTAAACCGAGCAAGCACCTTTTGAATATATTCCTTTTGAGTAAGTCTCAAAAGTCCAAGCTTTCTATCTCTTTGGATTTCCATCCCCAAAATTTTCTTTGCTTCTCCAAGGTCTTTCATATCGAATTCCGCTTTTAATTTCAATTTCAATTTCAATGCATCAATTTCAGCTTTATCCTTGGAAGCAATCAACATATCATCCACATACAAAAGTAAATACACCCAATTATTATTCTATAAATGCTTAAAATAAACACATGCATCTTTAGTACTACGATTAAAACCATGTGAAAGCATAAAAGAATCAAACCTTTTGTACCATTGTCTAGGCAACTGTTTTAGACCATAAAGAGATTTCTTCAACTTGCATACCCAATCTAACTTTCCATCTACAATAAATCCTTCTGGCTGCTTCAAGTAAATGGTTTCCTCCAAGTCACCACGCAAGAAAGCGGTCTTCACATCAAGTTGTTCTAACTCCAAATCGTAAGCGGCAACTATTGCAAGTAGGATTCGAATTGAAGTTTGTCTAACAACTGGAGCAAATATTTCATCATACTCTGGCCCCTTTCTTTGTGAAAACCCTTTGGCTACTAATCTTGCCTTGTATCTACCATCATCTTTCACTTCCAACCTATGGCTCGGCTTCCTTGAGGTAGTGGTACCAAATCCCAAGTCTTGTTCTTTTGCAAAGACCGTTTCTCCTCTTCCAAAGCGCAATTCCACTTCGATTTGTCACTCGACTTCATGGCTTCTTCAAGGCTTAATGGTTCATCATGAATTACATGTAAAACATACTCAAATTGATCATCAAGGCTCAAATTTGCATACTGCCAATCTCTATATCTAATTGGAGCTCTCTTTGGTCTCTGACTAGCCCGAATGACTATATCGCCCGACTCTCCTTCAGCTCTACCTTGATCTCCACCTTGAGCTCCACCTTGAGCTGAATCATCTCTAGCTTCATGACCATCACCATCACTACTAGAGGAAATATGTGGACTATCATGTGATGTATCTTCAACTGCTCCGTCACTATTATCAATAATGATAGCTCTACTTTGGGTTTGAAAACTGGGAATCTCGGTCTTTTCAGGCTTCTCATCAACCGAGTCTGAACCCTCTGATAAACCTTCCAAAGGTTTGAACATTGCTGACTCATCAAAAGTCACATGTCTGGAATGTATAACTTTCTTCATAATTGGATTCCAAATTCTGTATCCTTTTATGCCATCTGTATAACCAAGAAAAACACATTTGGAGGCCCTAGGCTCCAACTTGTCATGTCCTGTATCGTGAACATAAACTGGACATCCAAATATACGAAAATAACTTAATAAAGTGTTTTTACCTCTCCATACCTCCTATGGAATCTTCCCATCAATGGCTGAGCACGGAATCCGATTAATAATATGTGCTGCAGTCGAAATAGCTTCAGCCCAAAAACCCTTAGACATACCCACAGTCAATATCAAGCAACGAGCCTTTTCAAGTAGAGTCCTATTCATTCTCTCAGCAACCCCATTGGATTGCGGATCACCAGGTGTAGTAAAATGTCTTCTAATACCACGCTGTCTGCAGTAGTCGAGGAACTCTTTAGAGACATATTCGCCACCATTGTCGGATCTAAGAATCTTCAATTTCCTTCCTGTTTGGTTTTCAACAAGAGCTGACCAAACCTTAAACTTCTCAAATACTTCCAACTTAGCTTTCATTACATACACCCAAACCTTGCGCGAGTAGTCATCAATGAAGGAAACAAAATAATATGCTCCACCAATAGAAGCTGTAGAGTATGGCCTCCAAACATCTGAATGCACATAATCAAGTACCCTCTTAGAAGTATGCATGCCATGGCCAAAAGAAACCCTGGTTTGCTTTGCCAATACACACTCCTTGCAAAAGTCCAACTTGTTGAAGATTTCTCCTTTGATCTTTTTCTTCTTACGAAGCAACTCTAAGTTCTTCTCTGAAGTATGACCTAATCTCATATGCCAAAGCTTGGTAGCATCCAAACTTTTAGAACTATTGACCCCAACACATGATTCTCCATGGACAGTGGTACCCATTAGCAAATACATATTTTGCACCATAAAACCCTTCATCAATACAAGTGCCTCTCTAGAAACTCTCAAACCATCTTTGACAATGGTTATTCTGCATCCCAATGATGCCAATTGGCCTAATGATATCAATGACTTCCAAAGACCTGGAACATAGCGAACATTTGAAAGTGTGCGAACAACCCCATCATACATGTGAATGCGAACTGAACCAACTCCTATAGACTTGCATGTAGCATCGTTCCCCATAAGGATAGAACTTCCTTCTTTGGCATCGAAGGAAGAAAAATAATCCTTATTAGGAGTCATGTGAAATGATGCTCTAGAATCTAGAATCCAGTGGTCTGCAACATCTAATACAACCGCTGTCAATAAGTCGCTACCGCTTTTCTCCATCGCAATAGATGAAGAACCATTAGTCTTCTTCTCCAACTCTGGACAGTCTCCTCTCCAATGGCCTGGTTTCTTACAATTATAGCACTTTCCATCTTTATACTTACTCCGCGAATTAGGCTTCCTAGAATGGGAACACCCTCTATTATTCTTCCCTTTCTTCTCTGCTCTTCCTCTCTCTGCAAATAAGCCTGAACTACTACTTCCTCCACTACTATCACCAACACCAAAGTCTTTCATCTGATCTCTCAACTCTTCACTGAGCAAACCTGTCTTCACATCATCTAATTTCAATGTGTCTCTACCATAGATAAGGCTGTTAGCGAAACCAGTGTATCGCTCTGGAAGCGAACACAACAGAACCATTGCTTTTTGTTCTTCATCAATCTTCAACTCAACAGACTTCATCTTCATCAACAGGTCATCAAACACACTTAGGTGTGTCTTAATTGAAGAACTTTCCTTCATCTTATAAGTGAAGAAAGTTTTCAATAGGATCAGGCGGTTGGTTAGGGATTTCTTTATGTAGAGGTCCTCCAACTTCTTCCAAATGCCTTTAGCTGTTGTCTCCTGACTGATTTCAGAAATTACATTTATTTCTCATAGCAAGCTGAAGAGTAGTAAAGGCCCATTCTTCCATCTCTTCTAATTCCACTGATGAAATATCAGCAGGCAATGTCTCTGTATCAAATACTACTCGATGAACGTGATTTCTTCTCAAAACCGCTTTTATCATCCACTGCCATTTTTCAAAATCTCCTTCACCATTCCACTTCTCTATCGTCAACTGTGATCCTGACGCTACATAGGAGCCTCTGACGTATGGAGCAACTACTGACACTGACGTATTATTTGTCTTGTTTTGATCTCCTTCTGTCATTCTACCAAACACCTTTTTTGCGAATCTAGCTTTGATACCAGTTGTAAGGGGTGATCAATCCCTTTCAGCGGATAAACCTCAATAGGATCTTGCAATGATGTGATAGAACAAACAGCTTGAAATGAATATAAATCTCAGATCACAGAAAAAAATGCAATAGAGAACACACAAATTTATAGTGGTTCCACTATCGCGAGATAGTGTACGTCCACTTCAATGGGGAAGAGATTTTATTAATATATTCAAGAGATTACAGAGTTTTTTAATGTAGAGTAAAAGAAATGAAGAATACAATGATCTCTCCTCACATAACATCCTCTATGTTTATCTTTAAATAGAGAAAAAAGGTTACTTGGGGAAGAAACAATTGATTTATGTAAAATAAATCAGTCTATGGAAAACTAATATCTCATTAATTGTCAAATAATTGATAGATAATTTCCCTTTTCTCCATCAATCAATCCCATTAATTAATTGTCATATGATTGAGTGATAATTTCCCTTTTCTCCATCAATCAATCCCATTAATTAATTGTCATATGATTGATTGACAATTTTCCTTTTCTCCATCAATCAATCCCTTTTGCAATTTTAGTCTTTTTCCGTTTCTTTTCTTTATGAAACATGGCAACTAAATAAATGACAAACAATTCCAATATCCCCTGTTCATTAATATTCCTTCCATTTCTTTCCATTCATTCCTTGCACAAAACAGGAAACGAAATTACCATGCATATCTCCATAATTAATTAGATATGTAAATATTGTATCATTAAATTTCAATAGAAAGCTGGGGGTAACATCTACTTCACGGAGGAAAAACTTGAAGAGGGCCATAACATATATGGGAGACGAATGTTCCGGAATTTGGAAAGTACGGAGACAAGGCTCTAAACGTGAAAAATCCATGTCATCTCGACATGGCTGCTTGGCTAATAAAGTTAAAGCGATATGAAGATACCATTGGTCAATGTACTGTGTTGTGTATGCCGGCTTCGCTCTCTCTCACTACTGATACATGTAGGCTAACATTTCTGGTACACCTTTTCTCACTCCAGTTTCAACCGCACACAAAATCGTTTAGGGGGGATGAATTCCTTTTGTTTCAACGATAGATTGACACACTTATGCCAAGAGACGCTCATAGCGTGGAAAAGAAAAGTCGGAGCATGGACAGAGAGTTTGCTCAAGAGGGCTTTTGAAAAAGCAAGGAAATATTTTTCCAGTGACAAAGCAAATTATAAAAGAGTTGCAGCGGCTTGATGAATGCGATGAAGTTGTTTATGAACAATAGAAAGAACTATTTGCGGTTAAATTTAATAATCATTTTATAGCACTGGCTAGTCCCCGTGTTTTTGTCACTTATTCAAAAAGCAGCTACCCAAGGAGGTCAAAACTAAAACTACTCAGCTTTATTTGATGAGTTTATACTTGCATACACTTTTATGCTCTCTCCCCTAGTGGATGACCATGTCTCTGTGTGTTTGGGGGTTAGGGGTTGTTATTATGAAATTACGAATACTTAGCCTATAACCAGAAATCATGGGTAGATCTCCAATTTATGTGCAATGTTTATAACGTTTATGCATATGCTATTATGTTTGTTTCAGGATTATTACCAAAAAAAAAATCAAAATTATGAATTCCGTTTGAGCTAATTTTCAACTTGTTTACATCTCCACGGTCACTGTTTTGTTCTTTAGGTACATTCAGCTTTCTCCATTTTTATAAATAATTAGTCATGAAGATTATTGTTCCTTTACCGTAGTTTTTTCTCTTTTTAATATCTAGTAAAATATGCTATTTTCATGAAAAAAGGGTATGCGTAACCATACCATAATATGATATCACAGTTGATATAGATCGTTATGACCAAAAACTATAATGGGATTTGATTCAAGGTGCATTTTAGAAGACTCCAATGTATTGATGTATATCATTGAATAAAGCAATTAGCATAAAGTACCTATTAAGTGTGCTATATAACTATAAAGCAATTAGAATAAATAAAGCAATTATAAGACCTCCTTTCTCATTTCAACCAAAGAACGCAACAAAAGTCCATTGTTAAGTGTGTTATATGACTATAACAGTTTGAAATATTAACAAACATATTTGTTATCGTTGTTTAAATTAATGCTTAGGACATCAAAATGTTATATCAAAATTAATTAATAATGGGTTTTAGCTTCTTTTTGGGTAGTTATAGCACCCATTGTTTGAAGCATTTTGAAATTTAGCTACATTGCCTTTAGGCTTTATGACTATTTTGTGATATGTATATAACCCATTAATGTGTATCATGAGTTCAGGTAAAAACAATTGGAATGTTAATTGTTGTAGTTGGAGAATTTGCAGCTATAATGTATTATAGTCTTGAGCTCTTGCAGCTATAACACAACTGTAGTTTGAGCATACGCTAGAAAAAAATGGGCATTACTGAGATGATGTCCGCATAAGAAAAAGAAAATTCTTGCATAGATTTGCAGTTTCTAACTTGAGTTACAAAAAGAAACCATGTTGATACATTTTTTTAAAACATAAGTTGTAAAGATTGGCTATAAATCATAAAAATAAATGTACCCCAACCATTAGTGGGAGTGTAAATATGTCGTGTGAAAAAGGTTCATTATTCATAATGAAGTTATATTTCCAAATTAACAGTCATTTTTCAGTCGGTAGATATCGCTAACGTTTCCACCCTTCTTATTATTGAAATTTTATACTTGTGACTTATATACTTAGATATTTCTATTAATATAAAATTTATCTGTTAAGAGCTTAATCAATATGCATACTTGTTACTCTGAAAAATTTATGTTTTTAGTACAAGAAACTGAATTTGAAGATCGTAACAACCCGAAAATTTTGACAATAGAAATTAGTTATTAGAATCTCAAAAATAGGAATTTTTGCAAATGATGCAATTTGACCATGAAACTTTAACCATTGCGTTCATCTCGGAATTCTAGTCAACTTTGATGTTTGGAGTTTCGCAAACGGACTCTGTATGAAAAGTTACGAACGAAATACAAAAAAAGCCGGAAATAATTAAACTAGAATATTATATTTAATACAATATGCAACCGCCTTCACTGGGTGATTGGCTACCCAGGCGGTCGACCCTAGCGGTCGACCGACTAGGTGCCAGAACACCTAGTGACGGCTAGGGATAATAGGTTAGTTTATAGTATATTATTACACAGATGGACGGATATTAATTTAAATAAATCTAACAAAGCTCTGCCATTTCTACTCCTATAAATAAAGGGGTAAGGTCTCATTCTTTTCCACACAAATATGTAGGCAGTAGAGAAGCTCTACCATTTCCATTTTCATTTCTCTTCCAATCAATTTCTAAATTAAAAATATATTTCTATACGATCAACCAAACATAAATCATTCAGACTTGAAAGAGATTATCAAATTTAAATGGAAAATGGTATGAAATGACAACTACGCTATTCTTCATCAGATTCTCCCTTCTTTTCCTATTTTCTTGCAAAACTATAGATCTGAAAGTATCCTTTTTTTCAGAATAATCGTAGATCTGTAAGAATCTGGGAATTGTAGGCCTAAAAGATTATTCAGATTTCAGATTTGGATGCTTTCACGTGAGTGGGAAATTTATGTATAAAGTTATAATAGCTTTTTTATAACGTTTGAAGTAGATCTTAAAAATATGCCTAACATTTATCAGATCTATTCATAATATTGTTAAACTTGAAAGGATGACTATTAGATCTGTTAATAAATGTCAAAACCTGAAAGTATATGTTTGTGGTTTGAATAATATTAAAATTTGTAGGCTTACTTAATTGTTTATACATATTGCCTACAAGTATATTTGAAAATATATTGTGGTTACTGTAAAACACTGTAGATCTGGAAATTGGTCCCATAAACACTTTTAAGATGTAGTTTTATTCTCAATCTTTAGTTTCAGTGTTAAATGGTAAAATATGTAATTTTGATTAAAAAGTTACAACGGTGAATTATGTAATTTTGATTAAAAAGATTAAAACCTGTTTGTACTCAATTTTGTTGGGATTTAACTTAGTTATTGTAATTTGTGCCTTTTGTGTTCTTTTTAAATAATAAGACATTATTTGAAACCTCTAAGAAATATGTCAAATATTGAAAAAGGGAAAAATCATGTAAATTTACATATAAATATAAATATACATGTTTGTGTTTAGTTTGTATCAACTATTCCAAAATATACATAAAGTATATTTTTTATGATTTGAAATTATGTTCATTGCAGTATTCAGGCATAATTGACAATAACTACAGTTGTCAGTAGTTTTGTAATATTTAGAACCTTATTTCAAGATTGAATACAAAAAGGAATATTTGGTTATTAGTTGAACCAAATTATTAAACTTAACAGTAATAATATTAAAAGAAAATAACTACATTAACTGCGCGAAGATATAAATATAAATACATATACATTATCTGTTCGATCCAAGTAAATGACAATATACAGACATACATACATACATACATATAATGAATGTTTGGATGTTGGAGTGTTTGAATATTTGAATGACTCTCATTTTTACGGAATTATATGTGAAATGGTAATCCAAACTAATTGAATATATTTGTGGTGACCGTTGTAGCAATTAGTCTAATTGACTGCTATAAATAGGGCCATAAATAAATAAATGGCAATTGTAACCAACATTGTTTTGGGGGAAAACAAATTTAATCAGGCAATTAAGTCAAATGTTTACAATTTCTAAATTCTTTAGGATTAATGTTGTACCTCCCTTCCCCAATTTGGAAATTAAAATATAACTGCACTAAGACACGAGGTTAACTTCAACTTATGGTAGAAGTCTACAAGGAACCGCCCGACAAATACAGCATCCACAAGTGGTCAAATTAATGTGAGGGGTCTACTGCATAAACATAACTACACCAAGACACGAGGTTAAGTTCTACTTATGGCAGAAGTCTTCCCGGAATAGCCCGACAAATCCAGCATCCACAAGTGGCTATCTTATTGTGAGAGGTCTGGTGCATAAACATATATTTAAATATTTGTAAATAACATGCAATAAATAAATAAATTTTAAAGTCTATTGGGGTACAACAAATTGATATTTCGGAGTTGATAAAAAAGAGGATATTCCATTGTCAATTAATGTCTTAGGGAATTATGACCGTTAGGTTCGTAAGTGACATTAATTACAATCAATGGGAATCAAAAGGTAATTAAAGATTTAATTGTTGCCTTAGGAAAATATGACTATTATGGTTGTAAATGGCAATAACCCTATGAACGGGAATAAAAGAAGTAAGGAGGGGATTAATGGGTATTGATTGATGTTTTAAACACCGAGTCCAATTACGAAAGCAATAAAATAAATATCCTAGGTTACGAAGGATATAACTTTCCTTATTTATACTAGTTCATATAGAACTTATAATTAAAAGTTAGAATTGGACTTGGTAGGTTAATGGTGTGAAGCATTATTAACCATAGGAACCCGTGACGATAATTAATCGTGTTCATGTAGTATTTCCTTAAAGAGAAACTAAACGGAAATAACTCAATAACCTAGCCTGCTTTCCTTCAATAAGAAGAGGCATTAAAGGCTAATTGAGTGCTTTACTTCAATAATCTTCACGTATAGTTTTCTTCCTCGGTTCTTAAGTGGCTTAGGTCGAGGAGTCCACCTAGAAGTAGGTTTCCAGTATAGGGGTCTTTAATGGTGTATGTGAGGTGTAACACCCTGCCTCCGTTAAGGACACTTACAAAGGGAATGCCTTAACTTTGGTGGAGCGTTTTAGTAAACAGAACAGAAAATTTCAAGACAGATAAACAACACTTGAGAAATAATAACTTTATTACAGCGGAAAACATAAATCAGTTTGGTTACATCTTTACCAAAAACTCAAGTACATAAATATCAGTCTTGTTCAGAAAATCATCAGAGTAAAAAACTTTAAAATCATAATCCCCACAGAGGCTACCATAAGGAGTCAAGCCATACTTTAAGCACTCTAAGTACTTCAAGCAGAAGAAATCCAGATCAAGCTAAAGTATTCCCTCCTTGGAGAACCTGGGGGGGGGGGGGAGGGGGGAACGGAAGAAAAAGGGGCGAAAACAAGCAAGGTCAAACATAAAGTCTGGCAAGTCCAGTGACTTTCAGCATATGAACAGATAATAATAATTATGACATGAAAATAAAACTGGATGCGAGATAACAGTAACAGAAGTAGCAGATATACTTAGGTTAAACAGAAGAAACAGAATGATGTAAGCTATTAATTTTCACTTCTCTGCACTAATACTAGTATAACAGGATTAGGTGTCACCCCAATGTCTAAACTGAAACAGAAATGGGAACAGAATAATTTCCACAGAAGAGGATGCTAGTAATGGGCCTTTACCACCCCAACAGAAACAGACAGAAACAGAATGATAATAGTGGGCCTTTACCAGCCGAACAGAAACAGACAGAAACAGAATGCTAATAATGGGCCTTTACCACCCGAGCAGAAGGTACAGAAACAGAAACAGATTAATCCCTACGGAAACAGAATGTAGAATTAGGTGTACACTAGTAAATGGGCCTTCACCACCCGAACAGACGGTACCAAGCAGAAACAGACAGGTGTTACCACCCAACAGAAACAGACAGTACCAACAGAAACATGAAGAACTAAGTGTACCCTAAAACCATACCCCAAGCGATCGGCTCCCTAATACATAAATACCTTGTGTCGGCCCCACAGTAGGGTGTATCACTCCCTAAAGAGACAACCAATTCGCACAGACCTATTTATAGATGTCACAACGTCTTACATCCTCAGAGGCAGACCGGGATCCATGCACGCACATGACCCGGTTGGAACGTACCATCAACACCCCTCGCCATTATAAGAATGAACCGCTTATAATTAAGCGTGCCCGGACCCTACCTACTGTTGGGTCAAAGTTTTGATACCAGAAAGGGTTACCGATTAATATGGGTTCCAAACAATAGATGACACAAGTAATTTCCCTCCTATCCTTGTGTCCCCAGACTAACATATTTCAGATTAACTTGTTTACAAGTTCAGACATACAGAGTTCAGATCAACTAGTTCACAGATCAAACAAGTTTTCAGACTAACGGATCAGATATACGGATTTATCAGATTTAAAGATTTGTCTAACTTTGTAAATTGGGCCTACAGATTCACGAAACGGGTTTGTTAAATTCATTAGTCCAATTGGTTTAACCCTATCCACCCAACACGTTTTAGACATCATATTTATCCCAGATTTGCATTAATTAAATATTAATGCACAGACCTCTCACATTAGGTCCGTAGCTTGTGGCCGCTGAATATGCCGGGCAGTTCCGGGCAGACTTCTGCCACAAGCCAGACCTAACCTCGTGTCTAAGCATATTTTAGTTATGCCTACGACCTCTCACATTAGACTGATAGTTTGCGGTCGTTGGTTAAGCCGGTTGGTTCCGGGCAGGCTTCTACCGCAAACAGAGTCTAACCTCGTGTCATAGCCAATTCATTCCAATACAGATTTTTCATATATCAGACTAATTCTATTTATTTAACAGATTAAACTTCTTCATAGGATATAACAGACTAATCAAATTTTCATGTTCTACTAAATCTTAGGTCGAGCTTACGGATTTCCATACCCAGATTACCATTATCTAGTTTCAACAGATCAGACAATTCAACATGTAGCAGATCTAGCAGTTTAAGCGATTCAACAGATTTAGCAGTTTAGGCAATTCAACAGTTTTAGCAGATAATGGGTTAGGCAATTTAACAGATTTAGCAGATTATATATATCTAAAACTCTATTTACATATCTTGCCCAATCATAAATTTAGCCTAAACTTACATGCCTAAATCAAAGTCATAATTCATAATACAATATATGCCCCAAATATTAGCCTTAATATTCCCATTTACAGTTCATGTCAAAACTAGATTTAATATTCTAGTTCACCATTTATGTCCAAGACTAATACACATGTAAATCATTCTCTATTATAGCCAACTCAGATTATGCCAACATATTTGCTATGCCAGATTTACTTAATTAAGCTACGCCCAATCCCCGTATAACATGTTTCCACAAGTTCTCTAAATACTCATGAAATGGCCCTATAGGCTCAATGTACATAACAGTGAATGGGAATAAACTAGCAAAGTTACATACTAAATATGAGGTCTAACATCATTAAGGGAATAAGCATAAAAAACTAACTACAATAGTTATAGGCAACTAACCACAATAGTCATGGACGACTAATCACAATAGTTTCTTATTCAATGTCATAGGCAATAGTCTCATAGTCATGAATCATAGTCATAGACAATAGTCTCATAGGCAACATTTTCATGTCCAATTATGCATTATTCATTATTTGTCCCAAAATTTAGCGTTCGTGCGTTAATCTATTATGAGATTCGGCGCAGGCTCATTGTAGCCTGGCTATAGAATAGAAAGAAGAAAGAGGTATAGAATAGTCATAGAAAAACAGATCTGACAGATAAGAATATACATAACCTCAGATTCAGATTTATAATCATGCCACAACCATAATTAAAGTTTATATCGGAAAATAACTGTACTTGCCTTTTGTTGTTTTAAGAAAGGATAATAAACTGTTGTTGATGCAGAAATGTTGAATTACTCCTCTTTAATTGTTGTTGTAGCTCTAAATTTTGATTTGAGATTTGATTTAGCTTTTAATTCTATTCAGGTTGGAAGAAGATGCATCAGTCCAAGTTTTGATTCCAGCAGAGTAGCGACGCCATTTTTATTTTTAATTAGAACAGAGGTAGAATATAGACAGAATGAAATTGTGTAGAGAAAATGAGGCTAGGAGGGGCTGTTTATATAGGATTAGGCGGACGAATCTAGATAGAAAACGAGACCGGATACATCAGAATGAACTAGGTTCAAAAACTGGGTTTCGGGAGCAGGTCGACCCCCAAGTCGACTCCCCAATCAACCTGGTCATGGGGAGGTCGACACCCCAGTCGACTTGGTTGGGGGGGGGGGGTCGACTCCCCAATCGACCTGGGTATATGGGCGGGAATTTTCCCGCCAGCCTTCTCTGGGTTTGAATTTCGAATTTCTGGCTTTATTTTCGAGTTGTTTTATTTTACTTAAATTCCTGAAACTTCGGAGGGTCATAACTTGGTCATACGGACTCCGTTTTTCGAAAATTCGGACTCATTTTCAAGCAGAATTTCGAGACGAACGCATTGGCGCAACCCGTTTCCCTTGATTATTATTTTAAAAATTAATTATTCTCTGATTTGTTATTTATACATTCACAGAAAATACGTGGTGTTACATCCTCCCCTCCTTAAAGGATTTCGTCCCCGAAATCTTCAAGTTAAGAAGAATGTGTCCTACCATCCAGTCATCCATCTACTCAACCATCATCCACAAGCATTCATTGTCCTTAGAAAACTTCTAATGTTGTATGAACATATGCAAAAGTGTGTGTATATGTTCCTTATCTAATGCATAGATCAGGCAGTCCACTGATTCAGTTGACCTCCTTAATGCGAACTATGTCAGTGTCATGAGTCCAACATGTATGAAAATTTCCTATTTGATACATATTATTCTTATATGAGTGACAACCATTCATTCATAAGCAACATCCATGTGATGAGCCAATCATTTTGCATTCACCGAAATTGAAAATGCTCACACATCCATATGCAATATGAGAGTGTTTTCGAGCCGATCTAGTGCCTAGTGTGTGTATGCATCCATGAGCAACCACTAGCAACCACTTGCATCCACTTGCAACCATCAAACATAACATGTCTCAAACACATGTTGACATCCATAGTATTCCTATCTATAGGTCGAAGACTCGATTGATAGGATACAGTCGAGTGATGGGAGCGAGTGCAGATAAACAAAAATTTGGTTTCCATTAGACATTGGTTGAGAGACAAATTCCCCTAAGTATCAACCCTGAAGATCGAAATCAACATCAGATTTACACCCAGAGGATTACCCTCTTTAGACAATGTCAAAACTGGAAATCTCAACCTTACCAGAAATATTCAGATATTTACAGATTACTGGTACAGATCAAATTATTAAATGATTCTTAGGAAACTAAGCATGATAAAAACCCAGAATGTATGCGTCATGGTCAACTTAACGCTCAACACAGATACCCAACTTACCATGCTTATATGAGTCATAACCCTTATGGGTCTGAGTCTACAACGGAATTAGAAACAATACTAGTATTTAAGTGCAGAGTATCGATTACAGAATCAAAATGCCAGAATCAGAAAAGAGTTTTAACTCAAAAATCAGATAAAGAAATTAATCCTCCTACAGAAAGTTTTCCTATTCCTATCCTATCCACTAGCCTCAAGAGTGTTCGCCTGCCTTCCAGAAGTTGGTCCTGCCCTCTGCCCTTGCCCTCGTTTCTTCAGACAGTCCCTAGTGAAGTCTCCCATCTCACCACAGTTGAAGCAAGTGCCCTTTCTTTTTCTACAATCCTTGTTCGGATGAGTCGAGCTTCCACCAGTAAAGCACTTTTTCTCCTTCTTATCTTCAGACTTTTCACCCTTCTTTTGTGTTTCCTTTTTGGGTCATGCTTTCTTGTTCTGTGGTTCTTCCTTCTTTGCCTCTTTCTTGCCGTTGTCTTCCTCGTGCAGTAGTGTTATATCCACCAATCTCTCGTAAGTCGCTCGCATGGGTACATGGGTCATGGCTAGGCTGTGCAGTGGCTCATTCAATCCTTTAACAAAGCGGAGAGCCTTTTTATGCTGGGTGATGCCTAAATCTAGTCCGAACCTAGCCTGTTGGTTGAACTGGTTGACGTATTCCTTGACCGTCATACTTCTTGGCTTAAGAGATAAGAACTTTTCCAGTTGTAGACTTCGTTCAGCTTGCGAGAGGAATTTCGTCTCAAACCTTGTTCTGAAATCCATCCATGTTTCAACCGGCCTCTCGGCGTTAGTGACTTCCCACTAATAGGAAGCTTCGTCCTTGAGCAACCATACCGCCAATTGTACCTTCTGCCTATCATCCACCTCGAAAATAACGAGCAGACCCTCAGTTTCTTTGAGCCAGTTCCTCGCTTCTACGAATGATTCAGTTCCCTTGAAATCCTTTCCACCCATGGCCCTAAAATCCTTACAGATCTTTGAAAAAGCAATTGCACGAGGAGGGGGCGGAGGAGGAGGAATCGCTGCAGCTGGAGGAGGAATATCTGCTGGGCCTGCTTCGTTGGTCCTAGCCTCTAAGTACCTCCTGAACCAGCCAGGTATTGGCATGCCCTCTGGAAAGTTAAGATTCCCAAACATGCTGGAATGAAAGAAAAAGATTTAAAACGGAGAACTGAAAAGATAGATATATGGCCTTTTGGGGATTATATTTTTCAAAATAAACTTTATTTTTGAAAATACTTCCACTTAAAACCTTTTTGAAAATAGTTTTCAAAAACTTTTATCTAATCTGGTAACCTTCAGCTCTGATACCAAGTGTAGCAACCCACCTCCGTTAAGGACACTCACAAAGGGAACGCCTTAACTTTGGTGGAGCGTTTTAGTAAACAGAATAGAAAATTCCAAGACAGATAAACAACACTTGAGAAATTACAACTTTATTACAGCGGAAAATAGAAATCAGTTTGGTTACATCTTTACTAAAAACTCAAGTACAGAAATATCAGTCTTGTTCAGAAAATCATTAGAGTACAAAACTTTAAAATCATAATCCCCGCAGAGGCTGCCATAAGGAGTCAAGCCATACTTTAAGCACTCTAAGTACTTCAAGCAGAAGAAATCCAGATCAAGCTAAAGTATTCCCTCCTTGGAGAACCTGGGGGGGGGGGAACGGAAGAAAAAGGGGCGAAAATAAGCAAGGTCAAACATAAAGTCTGGCAAGTCCAATGACTTTCAGCATATGAACAGATAATAATAATTATGACATGAAAATAAAACTGGATGCGAGATAGCAGTAACAGAAGTAGCAGATATACTTAGGTTAAACAGAAGAAACAGAATGATGTAAGTTATTACTTTTCACTTCTCTGCACTAATACTAGTATGAAAGGATTAGGTGTCACCCCGATGTCCAAACTGAAACAGAAACGGGAACAGAATAATTTCCACAGAAGAGGATGCTAGTAATGGGCCTTTACCACCCCAACAGAAACAGACAGAAACAGAATGCTAATAATGGGCCTTTACCACCCGAACAGAAACAGACAGAAATAGAATGCTAATAATGTGCCTTTACCACCCGAACAGAAGGTACAGAAACAGATTAATCCCTACGGAAACATAATGTAGAATTAGGTGTACACTAGTAAATGGGCATTTACCACCCGAACAGATGGTACCACGCAGAAACAGACAGGTGTTACCACCCAACAGAAACAGACGGTACCAACAGAAACAGACAGAACTAAGTGTACCCTAAAACCCTACCCCAAGCGATCGGCTCCCTAATACATAAATACCCCGTGTCGGCCCCACAGTAGGGTGTATCACTCCCTAGAGTGACAACCAATTGGCACACACCTATTTACAGATGTCACGGCGTCTTACATCCTCAGAGGCAGACCGGGATCCATGCACGCACATGACCCGGTTGAAACGCACCATCAACACCCCTCGCCATTATCAGAATGAACCGCTTATAATTAGTTCAGTAAGCGTCCGGACCCTACCTGCTGTTGGGTCAAAGTTTTGATACCAGAAAGGGTTACTGAGTAATATGGGTTCCAAACAACATATGACACAAGTAATTTCCCTCCTATCCTTGTGTCCCTAGACTAACAGATTTCAGATTAACTTGTTTACAAGTTCAGACATACAGAGTTCAGATCAACTAGTTCACAGATCAGACAAGTTTTCAGACTAACAGATCAGATATACGGATTTAACAGATTTACAAATTTGTCTAACTTAGTAATTGGGCCTACAGATTCACGAAATGGGTTTGTTAAATTCATTAGTCCAATTGGTTTAACCCTATCCACCCAACACGTTTTAGACATCATATTTATCCTAGATTTTCATTAATTAAATATTAATGCACAGACCTCTCACATTAGGTCGGTAGCTTGTGGCCGCTGAATATGCCGGGCGGTTCCGGGCAGACTTCTGCCACAAGCCAGACCTAACCTCGTGTCTAAGCATATTTTAGTTATGCCTACGACCTCTCACATTAGACTGACAGTTTGCGGTCGCTGGTTAAGCCGGTTGGTTCCGGGCTGGCTTCAACCGCAAACAGAGTCTAACCTCGTGTCATAGCCAATTCATTCCAATACAGATTTTTCATATATCAGACTAATTCTGTTTATTTAACAGATTAAACTTCTTCATAGGATATAACAAATTAATCAAATTTCCATGTTCTACTAAATCTTAGGTCGAGCCTACGGATTTCCATACCCAGATTACCATTATCTAGTTTCAACAGATCAGACAATTCAACATGTAGCAGATCTAGAAGTTTAAGCGATTCAATAGATTTAGCAGATAACAGATTTAGCAGTTTAGGCAATTCGACAGTTTTTGCAGATAACGGATTAGGCAATTTAACAGATTTAGCAGATAACAGATTTAGCAGATTATATATATCTAAAACTCTATTTACATATCTTGCCCAATCATAAATTTATCCTAAACTTACATGCCTAAATCAAGGTCATAACTCATAATACAATATACGCCCCAAATTTTAGCCTTAATATTCCCATTTACAGTTCATGTCAAAACTAGATTTAATATTCTAGTTCACCATTTATGTCCAAGACTAATACGCATGTAAATCATTCTCTATTATAGCCAACTCAGATTATGCCAACATATTTGCTAAGCCAGATTTACTTAATTAAGCTACGCCCAATCCCCATATAACATGTTTCCACAAGTTCTCTAAATACTCATGAAATGGCCCTATAGGCTCGATGTACATAACAGTGAATGGGAATAAACTAGCAAAGTTACATACTAAATATGAGGTCTGACATCATTAAGGGAATAGGCATAAGAAACTAACTCCAATAGTTATAGGCAACTAACCACAATAGTCATGGGCGACTAATCACAAAAGTTTCTTATTCAATGTCATAGGCAATAGTCTCATAGTCATGAATCATAGTCATAGGCAATAGTCTCATAGGCAACAGTTTCATGTCCAATTATGCATTATTCATTATTTGTCCCAAAATTTAGCGTTCGTGCGTTAATCTCTTATGAGATTCAGCGCAGGCTCGTAGTAGCCTGGCTATAGAACAGAAAGAAGAAAGAGGTACAGAATAGTCACAGAAAAACAGATCTGATAGATAAGAATTTACATAACCTCAGATTCAGATTTATAATCATGTTACAACCATAATTAAATTTATATCGGAAAATAACTGTACTTGCCTTTCGTGGTTTTAAGAAAGGATAATAAACTGTTGTTGATGCAGAAATGTTGAATTACTCCTCTTTAATTGTTGTGGTAGCTCTAAACTTTGATTTGAGATTTTATTTAGCTTTTAATTCTATTCAGGTTGGAAGAAGATGCATCAGTCCAAGTTTTGATTCCAACAGAGTGGCAACGCCATTTTTATTTTTAATTAGAACAGAGGTAGAATATAGACATAATGAAATTGTGTAGAGAAAATGAGGCTAGGGGGGCTGTTTATATAGGATTAGGCGGACGAATCTAGACAGAAAACGAGACCGGATACATCAAAATGAACCAGGTTCAAAAACTAGGTTTCGGGAGCAGGTCGACTCCCCAGTCGACCTGGTCATGGGGAGGTCGACACCCCAGTCGACCTGGTTGGGGGGGGGGGTCGACTCCCCAGTCGACCTTGGTATATGGGCAGGAATTTTCCCACCAGCCTTATCTGGGTTTGAATTTCGAATTTCTGGCTTTATTTTCGAGCTGTTTTATTTTATTTAAATTCCTAAAACTTCGGAGGGTCATATACGGACTCCGTTTTTTGAAAACTCGGACTCATTTTCAAACAAAATTTCGAGACGAACGCAATGGCGCAACCCGTTTCCCTTGATTCTTATTTTAAAAATTAATTATTCTCTGATTTGTTACTTATACGTTCACAGAAAATACGGGGTGTTACATAAGGCCTATCCAAATCTGGAAATTTAAAATGTCTGGTATGATCATTCTATAGGACTACCTATCCTACGGAAAGTATTAAGCGATTAAGGAGATTATCTAATAAGGTTAGCTAGATGGTAAAGCAAAACACCATCTCTCACCTTACATGGGCCATAAATTTATATGCGTGAATGACGGAAGCCTTAACTAGTAGGGCCCCATAGCTAGTGCCTTTTAGTTTATATTAATGTTGAATAAATCGTCGAGAGGTATTGGGGGACTAATAGGTCCACCTAGGGTCTTAAGCAATCGGGAGAATCCACCATATATATCATTTGATAGTGAGTTGTTAAGTGGCTAAGGATGTGCATGTGAATAAATAAACTCTATAATTAGGAGTTCACTTCCCGGTTTAATAATCAGTTAAGTTCTGATTTAAAGGCTTCATAAATATATGTGAAAAGTTCTATCTCAGTATCGTATTTATTGGGAATACTACCTTGGGAAGAGTAGTTAGAATCGTGCATAAATGTTTACAAGGTTAGACTAGTATTACTAGCCTTGACAGGCATATATCTTGGTTGAACCAAACGGGATATATCTGTGTATTGTAATCTGTTTCATACTTTTCTTGTTCACCAGAACTTGTTGTTCTCACTCCCCTCCTCATTACAACCTCCCAGATTTCTAATGAAGGTTGGGTTCTCATAGGTGTTTAGGTTTGGCTTTCGGCTCTCATTCCCTTGTCAAGCTCGGTATTGGCAAAGTGACTAACTTTTAAAAATTAGTTACTTGAGTTAATACTAGACTATCCTATATTGTTTCCGCTGTGAGTTATTTTTTTCGTACTTTGATTATACTCATGCTCATTTATTTGGAGGTACTAGATTTACACGCTCCATGCTTTGATGTGTTCAAGTTTCGATTTTTATCGAAATTTGATTTCAGAAAAGTATGTGGTATTACATTTGGTACCAAAGCATAGGTTAAACAATAAGAGGAATTAGTTAAATTAGGACTCATGAGAGAAAGTAATTTGATTTTCATTCCTGTTTTTCTTCATCTTTCTTACTCGACTTTAATTTATTTCGACGATGAAATGGGCCTAATTATGCAGAATGAGCCTTAAGAGACTAGGAGTTGAAATATCTTGAGTCGGGTTTCTAGCAAATTCTATCTTACCCCCACAATACATTGGCGATCTCGTCGTGAAGAGCATGAGGATGACATATGGTGGATTCCGTGGATTCGAGTTTGGAGAATGTACAAAAATCTAGCTACATCCGAGATAATCGCGATTTTTGGTTTTTGGTTTCGTTTGGTAGTTCTAGTCAAAGGCCTTTTCTTGGTCTTGAAACGGGAAATCCATGTTAATATGTCGTATCCATTCAAAAATGAGTACGAGGTGAATCCACTCGTTACTTCGTTAAATTTACGGATATTCCTTTTTTGGAAATATTCATTTCAGTTCTTGGCCTTGTATTCAGGAAATTTTACTTTTAAAACTGTTTAGAAAAATAAAATGGATTTCAAAAGTTTTGAAATTACGGTTTCGGAAAATGATTTTATAAAGACCTAGTTTTATAAAGATATGGTTTTAAAATTTTAATCTATCCGTGTTTCAAAATTGTTGGGCTTTGTGTGATTTTAATAAATATAATCCGATTGGTAGGAAGAAGGGAATTGGAAATGACGAGGAAAATGCCAATAAACTTGAAAATAATTAATACCTATTCATTGTGACTTTTAGTACTCTTTTTATATATATTAGATGATTTATTAAAATTATCACAATTAATCGTCGAGATATCAAAGTTCTGACATTTTTAACGCGAAAAGGTTTTTCAGTTTGCAATACAAACTGAAATATAAATAATAATAATAATAGTAATAATAGATTCGATTTATAAATACGAAACCATTAGTTAATAATAAATTCCATTTTTGAAAAGTTTTTAATTTCCCTTCGAAAAGGTTAAGGAAAATCATTCGTCCTGATTTTTGGGGTATTTGATTTCGAATCATTTATTTGTTTAATAGCTAGGTGAGGGGGGAAATCCGTTTTAGTTTATATTACGGATTACTAGCTGAATTATTTTGGAAAATTCGTTTATTGTGTGGTCGCAACCTTTTGTTGAGATACTTGGAATCTTTCGTGACGGATCGAAGTATGACTGTAATTTATGATACCGCCGTGATGAGGATAATTTTTTTTCGGATCGCGTCAAATCTTAAAAGATGACGCGGGATGATTACTATTTTAATCGGGCCTAATAGGATCAAGGTTCAACCTTTGTCCAGAACCCATTTAATAATTGACTGTTTGGCGTTATGCTATAACGGTCAACTAGTTGATGAATTTTGGTACAACTTGGACCTAAGACTCAATCGTAAAAGTGGCATCCAAATCACCCCCTTAACTTCTATATTTCGTCCTTCCTTCCTCATCTAGCCGAACCATATTCTTATCCTTTTCTCTTTCTTTGTTGTTGCCTCGTTTCATCTTTTTTCGCACTTGTTTGCGCATTAGATCTTATCCCACTGGTACTTCAAGATCTAATCTCTTCTCTCCAATCATTTCTTAGCCCATAAAACCTACTTGCACTACCCGATCCTTCTAGTGCCAATTAAGTATCATCATTAGGGAGAGATCATTTGGTTGGATCAGAATGAGTAAAAAGGTTTCACCGCTTTAGAACTAAGAAATTTTTTCATGGCAGTTGGGCTTGCACCAGTCCTTTGCTTCGAGATCTTAGAATAGGATTGTTGCTTGTGTTGCATCCACCTTTTCTATACCTTGTTGGAATATATTCTGATGAAGGCGATCGCCGTTTCGGAGATGAAGATTAATCTATGTTTGGGTGGTTTTTCCGAGGAGAGTCTCGGTAAGAATTTTAAAGGCATTCGTGTTTTATGCAGATTTGAATGGTCTTTTATTTGACCGGCTTTGGAGATTTTACAGCAGATCTCCTTTTCCTTAATGTCAGCTTTTGTGTTCGGAGATCTGTGTCAAAACTACCCATGTTGATGTGTGACTCATCAAGTTTGGACTAGATTTATCGCATGATGCAAAAATAATCTTTTCTCTGATCGATGGAGTAACCATCAATTTGTGTCGCATCATATTTGATTCAACTTGTTATTCTTGTGTGTTGTCTCATGGAGTTACTTTATGTAATTTCACCTGTTCATTTTATCTTTAGACAATACTGGGGGTTTTCCATGAGAAGCGGTTTTGTAGTAGGTTTCTTTTCTCATCGCAAATTCTCTCTTAGAGGGGATGGTGATGTGGAAACCTCCAACAACCCCAGCAATTTTTTAACATGAGATTGAACATTTTGTACCATGATATTATTAGTCAAAGATCATAAAAATGGTTTGAACTCCAGTTGCAGAGGAAGACATCTCGTTTTTTATAGGCATTGTTCTGCGAGTTTCGGTGTTGTTGTTTTGTTGCCATCTTTATTGCTTTCCCTTTCCAATATTTGGTTCTTGGTTTTGTCGTAATTCGTGCTTGTAACTGTTAGTATTTGTTGCCTTTGAAATCGCATGACTTTTTAATGAGATCTCTATGTTTGGAAATGTTTATGTCATTAATGCATGCCTGTTTGAATGAAATCTCGTTTTTCTTGTCTAACTAATAATTTTCCTAAAGCTAGAAAGAATAGAATTCTATGTTGAATAAATTTTTGTGAAAGACCAGTTTCGCGTTGTTGTTCGTCATGGGTATAAATAAACCACCGTTCCTTGTTAAACTAAAATTTATTGCGTTCTTTTGTGATTGCTCTCAGTTTTCGCATTTTTTGCATGACTGACTTCCACTTTCGCCAACATGTGACTTGGATTGTTTAAGTTTCTGCAAAACATTTTGGAAAACATTGTTTGAAAAGAAAAACTTTTGTCATTCTTCAAATTTTCACTAATTTACTTTCTTTTATTTCGGTTTGTGTGAAAACACAGAATTTAGGTATGGTAATTTGCGCATGTTTAAATTGTCTGTTTGACATTGAAATAGACTGTTTGAGTAGCGCAAAGTGCACGCTATTGAAATTTTGATTTACATACGAATCTCATATGCAAAGCGAAACAGTATTAAAAGGAAATTTTCAAAATAAATATAAGAAGTTGTAAAATGGAAATTTATTTTTATGAACACTTTCAATTTTTGGTCATATGAACAACGTAAGGAAGGTTTTTGGATGATTTATGTGCACGTTTTAGCGGTGCAATAGGGCCAACAATACGATAAAAGCGTTAATAGTAATAAGGAAAAGGCTGTTCTAGCCTTGGAAACATTATTTCCATAGCTTGTCAATGATGTGCGTGAGCTATTAGTTAACTCATTTTATGTTTTAAAGCTTGTTTTAAGCCTACTTTACAGTTTACAAATAGAAATTTTTGGTGTATTTTGAGTAGCCGAGATTAAAATTTCACTGTAGGGCGGGAAATATAATATTTATAAGTGGATGAAACTTTAATGTTCTTCACTTTGATTTCCTTTTTCCGGTTTCGGAGAAATTAAATAGGAAACGATTAGGTGCGTTGATGTTTTAGATGGTAGGGTTTGGATGCGAAATTGGTTGCTTCAACTTTTATTCGTAATCGTGTGAAGGTTATGTGTAACAACCCTGCTTTGGAGATTACCATAAATATTAAATTATAATAAGGATTGTAATTTAATATTGTAATTAATGAAATTGATTAGTAGAAAATGTTGTTTATGGTAATGCACAACGAATTTAGGATTAATAATGAGTTAATTAAACTAATTGGAAGAAATGAGGAAAACATTGTTTATTTTAAATAAACAATAAAAATTGAATTGGTTTGAGCTAATGAATTGTAATAAAATGGTGAACATGAGTGGAATAAAGTTCTTACTTTATTTTGTGAATTTATGGATATAGTTGATTGACTATATTCGATTTAATATTTTAATCTTGGCAATATTTCAATTTGTTATCCATATTGTCATTTTATTATTAAACATGTGAATTGATTAAGAAAAAAAAAATTCTTGAGGTTTAATATGATAAGCATGAATGAAATAGAGTTTTTACTTTGTTTCATGAATTTTTAATGTACTGATTTAGATACATTCAATTAAATTTAACAATTAGTGCAACATTGTATTATTTGCCAATATTGCCATTTTATTAATTAAAACTCAAGAGAATTGATTAATAAAGTAACTAATCATAGTAAATATGATTAATAACAATAAGAAAATAATTTTCTTGGATATAAGAATAACGGACATGAGTGAAATAAAGTTTCCACTTTATTTCATGAATTTGAATGTAGTTATTGACTATATTTGATTAAGATTGGATAATTTGTACAATATTGTGTTTGTACCAATATTGTTATTTTATTTAATTAAATAAACAGAAGAATGAGTAATAAAAATAATTAATCATGATAAATATGATTAAAATAGCGAGCAATGATTTAATGATGTTAAAACATGTATTGGTTATGTTTTTGGGTGCATAAGATATTTAATTTAACCAATTATAGTAGAATTTGCAATTTGTTTTTGCAAATATGGGAAAATTGGTTAAAATGGGAAATAATAATAATAAATAATAATAATAAAAGTGTTAAAATTATATTTTATCTTTTATTTGGAAACTAGAGGTTAAGACGAATCTAACGCATCAAAAAATGTTAAAATCAGATTTAATTTGAGAGAGATATGAATAATAGAAATTGAGTACATAAACATAAATTACATAACACAAAAAATTAAATTAAGTCCTATTGGGTTTAGGGCAAATGGATCCATGCCCATTAGCCCATCAGACTATTCTGGATTAGTACATACGTTGTTTTCCCCTTCCTCAATTCCTTCTTCCTCTCAGAAACAAAAACCTGAAGCTCCAAAACAAAACAAAAAAAAATGGCTGCCTTGCTTCTCTCTTGCCCAAATTGCCATCTATTTAGCCAAATTAGAAGATTGCTAGCCTAATAATCAAAACAAGGTAATCTCTAACACAACCCCTTCTCTGATTTGAGGAGAATCCCTGATTTTGTTTACTGTAATCTTTTATTTACTGTCTTTCTCTTTGCATGTCCTTCTCCAAGCTTGAGCAGGTGATGAAGCTTCTCTTTCTCGCTAAAGACCTTTGCTTTTGCTCCAAAATCTTCGAATCTCGCTGCAATAGTAAGTTTATAACTTACAGCAAACTATCCATTGATTTTTGGTTGAATTTGATGGAAAATCGTAGTTCTTTTTGGGTTTTGTTTATACCCCGTTTTGCTGAAAATGCATGTTAGTAAAACATGCATAACTTTCTCGTTTCTGGTCCGTTTTGGCTCAATTTTTTTCTGGGAAAACTAGACTCAGTGGGGAACGAATTTACTTTAGATTGTATCTTGAAATTTCGTCATTTGAATGACCTGAAACATGGTTGAAGGCAGAAGTCTGATTCTGTCTATAACAGTTCAGGCTGAAAATGCATGTTAGTAAAACATGCATAACTTTTTCGTTTCTAGTCCGTTTTGGCTCAAATCTTTTGTGCATAAACTAGACTCAATAAGGAACAAGTTTCGTTCAGATTATATGTAGAAATTTTGTCATTTGAATAGCTTAAAACATGACTGAAGACAGAAGTCTGATTCTATCTTTAACAGTTCGGGCTGAGTATGTTTTTGTGAGTAAAACGGGCATAACTTTCACGTTTTTGAGCTGATTTGGCTTAAATTTTTCGTGTGACATCTACACTCAGTAATAAACAAGTTTTCTTCAGATTTCATCTTGATATTTTGATGTTTAGATGAAGAAAAACTGATTTCTTTCTGCTGGCCTGTCATTGATAGCCATCATATTTATATATAGTTTTGTCCAATTTCGACGATTTCAATTGCATTCTTCATTTTTTTATGGACATTGAAGATAAAGCTTGACCATGATGTCTAACAATAGATTAGTCAAGTTTGGATGAAAATTTTGATTTAAGATTAATTTAAGTTCAATTTGTTTTCCATTATTTGTTTACGCTGATCTAATTGAAAATGGATGATTTCATTGATTTAAAAATCCAAGTAAATTTATGTAAATTTTCTACAATCATGATTTTTTTTAATATAATAAATGTATTTAGACATTTTTAGAGGCTTTTAATGATTAATCATATTTTTCCCAAGATTTTATTTATTATTATTAACCTTAAAAATATGGTATTTTCTCTCTCAATTGCTTTCATAAACTATGATAAATAGTTTTAAAACAATCCTAATTTCCTTAGAAAAATATTTTAAAGCAAATTTTACTTATTTTAATTATTTTCATGAATTATCGAACGTGGAAGAAAGAGAATTAAACGGTTTAGCAAATCCACGAGGTATGGGACTCGTGTATTCGCTTTATTGGTTAATCACTGACTTCTTCGATCGATTTGGGTTTTGAGGAATATTTTGTTCCTCCTAGATTGTTATATACCATTTTATGGTATATCGAGATTTATCTAGAGTATTTTTCTCAAATTAGATCATTAACTAATACAGGAATGTAGTCCGAGATTTTAGATTCAAATTATATATATATATATATATATATATATATATATAATGACGGGCTATCACGATTGACATACTTTCGCCAATGAAATGAGGCGAAACATTCGATTTGTTAAGATTTTTGAGATTTATATGGATTGTTTTTACTTGTCGATGAAATGAGACAAGTCAGAGTTTATTATATACTCATCGTTGAATAAAAACGATAAGTCTAGAATTGTGTATTCGCCGATGAAATGAGGCGATATGATTTTCTTAATTTATGATTTTGTTTCATAATGTGGAATCGACGGACGATTAGTAAACCATTAGAGAAAGATACATGGTATGGGACGTGTGTCGCTTTCTTTTGGGTTCCTATTCGTGATGTTGGGGCACATTCAAGATTTTGACTAGTACTATGGACCACGAGTACTCAGGGAATTCAAAACATAAGATTATTTCCCTAATCACGATTTCATGATTTATATTACTCGGGTCTTTGACGTCACCGATTGGGATCTCTGTATTATAGACTATGTAGTCGTCACGAATGTCAAGATTTTCTAGATTATTTTAACTTCTATGATCCCGATCATCACGAGTTATGGTACCACAGTATAGTACTAGTGATGATTTAAAAGCACGTGCAAATTCTTTTGATGGTGATTCTTACCTATTTGGTACTGTTTGATGATTTCATAGCCTTCGTAAGAATAAGGCAACATTATTGATGATTTCTGATGTTTTGAATCATATCTTGATGTTTTAGATGTTTATGAAGTTTTGATGATTTCCTTGGATGTTTACTCATGATTGTTCTGATAAACTAATGTCCACTATATTGAATGATATCGAGATGATTCACATGACAACTTCATGTACACGATGCACTTATATTCTTATCCGTTAGGAACAACGGATGGAATATTTCACCCTTAAACTTATTGTCATGAGCCTTATCTACTGATAAGTTTTAGTTGCCTGACCCGTGTGTTTTTCACTCGGGTCAGACCGAGTTGCAGGTTAGATTGGATATCTTGTCCTTTGGATCAGTTTTAGCTTTTGTGGGACACATGCTCCTTTTGTTTAGCTTCCTTGGATCGTCAATAGTCTAACTCATTATCTATATTTTGGGATGATTGTATATATATTCTTTGTTGTACTCTGATAAATGTCATGTGTATGATGTATCTGTATGACCATGTATGGGACATGTATATGTATATATATGTACTGATCTGAGTTTGCTGTTCTGTGATAGATTGTTATTATTCCGCATATGTATCTCATTATTTCTGAAATGGTTTAGTAGCCATCGTAGTGTGCATTAGTTGTGGATTAGACATGTCATCCACTAAGGAAAAAAAAATCTGACACAAATATTGACATGTCTAGTTCTTAGCTAGTGTATGCTATGTTGGTCGCCCTTATCCAGCCCTATTCTCTGCATTAGTAGATGGAATTATTTGTTAATTCTCTTTACTAATGTGGGTCTCGGGGTGGGGCGTTACATTATGGATGAAAAATGATTTTCAAATTTTGCATTCATATAGAACTGTCAGTATCTTTAGGAAGTTTTACATCATGTTTTTAAAAAATATTTTAAAATTTTAATGCATACATATAGGAGTATCCGATTCAGAATCATTGTGTGTACATGTTTTGCGGTTGAAATTCATTATGTACACTGTGCACATGCGTACATGCTTGCAAAGAGGATGTACACTAATTGGTTGTGTAGGACAAGTAGTTGTTAGAATTTCAGGACGAAATTCCTTTTTGGTTTGGGGGGGAGGGATTTAACCACCCAGAATTTTGTCGATAGAAATTAATTACTAGAATCTCAAAAATAGGAATTTTTGCAAACAATGGGATTTGACCACGAAACTTTAACATTTGCGTTCGTCTCGGAATTCTAGTCAATTTTCATGTTTGGAGTTTCATGAACGGAGTCCGTATGAAAAAGTTATGAATGAAATATGAAAAACGGACAAAAATAAATAAACCCGAATATATATATATATATATATGTATGTGTGTATATATATATATATGTATGTATGTATGTATGCATGTATGGATGGATGTAATATATAAAAATTTAATACCATGTGTAACCGCTTTCACTGGGCGATTGGCCACCCATACGGTTGACTCTAGCAGTCGATCGACGATCGATCCTAGCGGTCGACCTACTAGGTGCCAGAACGCCCAGTGACGGATAGGGTTAATAGGTTAGTTTATATTAAATTGTTAAATAGATGGACATATATTAATTAAAATAAATCAAATGGTTCCTGGCCAATTCCACTCGTATAAATAAAGGGGTAAGGTCTCATTCTTTTCCACACAAATTTGTAGGTAGCAACGAGACTCTGTCGTTTCTCTTTCTCTTCCAATCAATTTCTAAATTAAAAATATATTTATATATGATCAACCAAACATAAATCATTCAGATTTGCAAGGGATTATCAGATTTAAATGGAAAAGAGTATAAATTGACGATTAAGTTATTCTTCATCAGATTTCCCCCTCTTTTCCTATTTTTTTGCAAATCTGTAGATCTGAAAGTCTCCCCTTTTCAGAATAATTGTAGATCTATAAGAATTTGGGAATTCTAGGTCTAAAAGATTATTCAAATTTTAGATTTGGATGCTTTCAAGTGAGTGGGGAATTTATATACAAAGTTATAATTGGTTAATTATCTCGTTTGAAGTAGATCTTAAATATATGTCAAACATTTATCAGATCAATTCATAATATTGTTAAATTTGAAATGACGCCTATCAGATCTGTTTATAAATGTCAAAACCAGAAAGTATATGTTTGTGGTTTGAATAATATTAAAATTTGTAGGCTTACTTAATTGTTTATACATATTGCCTACAGTTATGCTTGAAAATATATTGTGGTTATTGTAAAACACTGTAGATTTTGAAATCAATCCCATAAACACTGTTAAGATGTACTTCTATTCCAGATCTCTAGTTTCTGTGTTAAACGGTAAATTATTTAATTTTGATTTAAAATTATCAACGGTGAATTATGAATTTTGATTAAATAGATACAAACCAGTTTGTACTCAATTTTGTTGGGGTTTACTTAGTTATTGTAATTTGTGCCTTTTGTTCTTTTTAAATAACAAGACATTATTTGAAACCACTAAGTAATATGTCAAATGTTGAAAAAGGGAAAAGTTATGTAAATTTACGTATAAATATAAATATATATATTTATATGTAGTTTGCATCAACTATTCCAAAATATACATATAGTATATTTCTTGTGCTTTGAAATTATGTTCATTGCAGTGTTCGGGCATAATTGACAATAACTGCAGTTGACAGTATTTTTGTAAGATTTCGAACCTTATTTCAAGATTGAATATAAAAAGGAATGTTTGGTTATTAATTGAACTAAATTATTAAACTTAACGGTAATAATAATAAAAGAAAATAACTACGTTAACTGCTAGAAGATATAAATATAAACATATATACATTATCTGTCCTATCAAAGTAAATGACAATATATATATATAATAATGAATGTTTAGATGTTTGAATGCTTGAATATTTGAATGACTCATTTTATGGAATTATTTATGAAATGGTAATCTATACTAAATGAATATATTTGTGGTGACCTTTGTAGCAATTAGTGTAATTGATTGCTACAAATAGGGCCATAAATAAATAAATGACAATTGTAATCAACATTGATTTAGGGGAAAACAAATTTAAACAAGCAATTAAGTCAAATGGTTAAAAATTTCTAAATTGGTTAGGATTAATGTTGTACACCCCAAATTAGGAAATTAAAATATAACCGCACTAAGGCACGATGTTAAGTTCAACTTTGTGGTAGAAGTCTGCCAGGAACCCCCCGACTAATCCAACATCCACAAGTGGTCAGTTTAATGTGAGGGATCTATTGCGTAAATATAACTACACTAAGACACGAGGTTAAGTTCAACTTGTGGTAGAAGTCTGCCTAGTAAATGCAACATCCACAAGTGGTCAGCTAAATGTGAGTTGTCTGGTGCATGAACTTATATTTAAATATATTTATGCAACTGGCAATAAATAAATGAGACGACCCGAAATCCCGTTCAGACGGAGACCAGGGTTATCTTTGGAATATAACACAGAAACAGATAATAGCAGAACAGAATTAAATAAATACACCAGATAATGAACAATAGAATATACTGGATAAAAGTAATCATCAGAGTTACACAGTATACAGGATCTTACTTAGTACAAATACAGTTCAGCTATACATAAATGTCTACAGCGGAAATAAACAAAATATGTACAATAGGAGCTGAACAGCATAAAAAGAAATAAATGATAGAATCCATCTTCAGCTCCAGCTATCCAGAAAAAGAACCAGCTAAACCTGAATACAAGGCTGCCCGTATAGAAAAAGGGGCACCCGAGTTTGAGAGTGAAACAAACTACGAGTCAGTCATGGGACTGGTATGAGAAATCGACTCAACACATATATAATTTGGCTAATCACAGGACCATGCCACTTTCGTGGAACGGGTTTACTCCATTGGATTGCCAGTGCTTTTAAAACAAATCTTTCTTTTAAACATCGCTATGCTTTTTATAAAAATGAAGCCGTTATAAGACTCAGTTCCCATCACACAATGCAACGCAAACCGGAGGATAGAGTTTTTACCTTATAACGGCCAAAATATGATTGATACGAATAAAACAAAGGCATTTGATATTATTGTTAGTGTCTATATGTTTTGAAAACAATTTCAAATCATAACTATCAATCATAGACGGCATGGGTACCATATATCATGTCGCCATATATATATATATACAATCAAAACCGCACGATGTCGTATTTGGAAATTGGATTTCCGTCATGAACCAAGGCAAAAGATAGTCCTTACTGAATTCGAGACGCTCTAGCCCGCCCCTTAGGTACAGCCGCAACCATACCCTGGATCGTCAGGGCCGGTCCACACGAAGTGGATTATAATGCCTGAACAATGCGTTTCTCCACCCTTTGGGGTGTAAATGAGCCAACGAATGACTCCATCGGACCCGGATCGTCCGATCAAACCGAGGCGCCTCGCAACAGCAACAACCACATAGGTGAAAAGTATATAAATGTCAGGGCTGGTAGGTCACTGACACCACCCTAGCTAGAAAGAAAATGCACGTCCCCCCTGAGGTCCTGCTCCCGTTTCTGGTTCATACCGGGGTGTGAGGCTCGCGAATTCACGTTATACACAAAGCTACGCCACACAGGCGGTGCTTTGATCATCACCACAAGACTTTGCTTTTCAACAGAAGCCCTGATCACTACATCTTAGCATGCCACACCGGCAATTCATGCCATGCGACTGATGTCCATCGATATACTACCTCTGAGCTCGTGCGTCTCAGAGAAGGGCGTTAAGCAAAAGAATAAATTCTCCGCCGCCAAACAGATGTATATTTAACAGAAATCAATCAACACAGAATAAACTCCACTGTCAGACACACAGTCCATTTACAAGTCCGTTCTGGGTCTGAACGAAACCGGAGGCACTAAATACCTCGCAAACCCATCGATCACCACGTACGTCTGGACGATCACCACTCATTATCCATATTTCGGGATGCCTCCCAATCAGGACCTCGGTTACCATCCAAACGAGGTGAAGATCTCCGGTCTTCGACCACCGTCTTCATCTTCGAATTTCAATCGTCGGTCAATTATTCGAAATGAGAATTAACTCGGCCTTTTCAAATAATTCACGCATATTTAGAATTTCAAATCAATTTATTTCAATGGTTAAATTATTCGACAACACCAATTGTGTTCTTTAATGTATTTTTCACACCAAACACATTCAACCATCAAAAGCCACATAAATCAAGCAAATTCAGTTTATTTCCATTCCATATCATTTATGATATTTTATAATGATTTATCGCTATTTTTATTTATTTTAAAATAGCCTATTTATTCAAAACGACGCTTCGGGCCATAACGCGGCCGTGGCGCTGTTTTTCTTCATATTTGATTTACACATATCTAAAAATATAACCGTTGGATCTTCACAAAATTTACATCATTAGAAAGGTCTTTTCAAAACGAATCCAACGGTTTCAGTTTCGGGAAAATCCGACGGTCGGATCTCCCGGTACAATCGTTTGAAGTTTCGATTTCAAAAGACGAACTGCAGCGTCGTTATTCGATTAAATATATAATTATATTTATATATATATATAAATATAATCGCTTCTGGCGCTGTTTTTCTTCAGATTTGAATTAAACATTCCAGACAATCCAACCGTTGGATTTTTACAAGGTTGGTGCCGTTGGAAAGATTATTCCAAGGTGAACCCGACGGTTGAGGTTTCAGGAAAATCCAATGGTCGGATTCCCCGCACTAGTTGTTTGAAATCACAGTTTCAAAATACGAACTGCACGGCCTCGTTTCGTTTTAATTTTATTTATATTTATATATTTATATAAATATAGTTCATTCAATGATTTCAATATCGTTTTCACTTCAAATATTTCACTAAAGCCTTAAAATTTTGGAAAATTTCGCCATAACCTCCCCTGCACCGGGAGCATCGGGAAATCGCAAATAGCTTTCCCGGTCCTTCTAATCTCAAAAAGAAAAAGAAAAAGCCAACAGGCTCATAAAATCATCACCCAAACAAAACAGTAAATGTGTACCTATTTGTCGGGCACAAAATTTTATTCCTCTTCTCTAGCCACTTTGCTATAACCTGTTCAATGAATATGCATGTACATATATATATACAGTTCTTATCATTTATCATTTTCTATTCAACTTCATATTTGATTTCTATTTGGTTTAAAAACACCATTCATTCTAATGTTACATAAATAGGCGCAAATCATTTCATTAGCTAATTAATGAATATTTCAACTCATATATGTTTATTTTGAACAAGTGGCTATTTTTAACACTTCACATTTCAACGATTTATGCATACAATAAAAATGTGATTTTTATTGTAAAACAATTCATTTCAAAACACTATTTTTCTATATAGTTCATATAGGTGACAAAAATAGGATTTTATATATAGATAAAAGGTGATTGTTATTATCAAACAATTTGTTTCAAAATATGAATACCATTCAACACATGAATTTCTAATCAACGAATGAATATCAATTCAACACATGAATGTTTTCTATAGTTTCTATATATAGATAAAAATGTGATTTTTATTATCAACCAATTTATTTCAAAATATGAATACCATTCAACACATGAATTTCTAATCAACGAATGAATATCAATTCAACACATGAATGTTTTCTATAGTTTCTATATATAGATAAAAATATGATTTTTATTATCAAACAATTTATTTCAAAATATGAATACCATTCAACACATGAATTTCTAATCAACGAATGAATATCAATTCAACACATGAATGTTTTCTATAGTTTCTATATATAGATAAAAATGTGATTTTTATTATCAAACAATTTATTTCAAAATATGAATACCATTCAACACATGAATTTCTAATCAACGAATGAATATCAATTCAACACATGAATGTTTTCTATAGTTTCTATATATAGATAAAATTGTGATTTTTATTATCAAACAATTTATTTCAAAATATGAATACCATTCAACACATGAATTTCTAATCAACGAATGAATATCAATTCAACACATGAATGTTTTCTATAGTTTCTATATATAGATAAAAATGTGGTTTTTATTATCAAACAATTTATTTCAAAATATGAATACCATTCAACACATGAATTTCTAATCAACGAATGAATATCAATTCAACACATGAATGTTTTCTATAGTTTCTATATATAGATAAAAATGTGATTTTTATTATCAAACAATTTATTTCAAAATATGAATACCATTCAACACATGAATTTCTAATCAACGAATGAATATCAATTCAACACGTGAATGTTTTCTATAGTTTCTATATATAGATAAAAATGTGATTTTTATTATCAAACAATTTATTTCAAAATATGAATACCATTCAACACATGAATTTCTAATCAACGAATGAATATAAATTCAACACATGAATGTTTTCTATAGTTTCTATATATAGATAAAAATGTGATTTTTATTATCAAACAATTTATTTCAAAATATGAATACCATTCAACACATGAATTTCTAATCAACGAATGAATATCAATTCAACACATGAATGTTTTCTATAGTTTCTATATATAGATAAAAATGTGATTTTTATTATCAAACAATTTATTTCAAAATATGAATACCATTCAACACATGAATTTCTAATCAACGAATGAATATCAATTCAACACATGAATGTTTTCTATTCAATGAATAAATATAGTTTAAGCAAATGAAAATAATTCAAACACACGAATATTATTCAAAATTTCGGCAGCATAACGGCAGGGTAGTTAAAACCGGGACCGTCCCTAGTACGGCTCCTCGCTCTACCTTAAAACCTCGCGGTTTTTGACAATGGGGATCATGCATCTAGTTCGCAAGTAGGCGGCATGTATATATTTATTTCATTTCCACAAACTAATCCTAGGTGGTTTCAACCCAATATTTCTCAATCACAAATGGGTATTTTTCAACCACAATCAACCAATATCTACCACAAACAATCCCAAACAATCATTCGCTATCAATCAATTTTCACAACAATTTCAACCAATAAATATCGTCCATGGTTTGTGGACGAGGGGCGTATATATATATATATTTATTTATATATAGCAATTCACTTTTATTTCAACACATATATATATAATTATAGAAAAGAAATTGAAGAGTGAGAAATTCTCACCTATAGCTATCCAATACCACGACTCTTCCTTTACAGAAATCTTCGCCAATCTCGCCTTTCGTCGCTTTCGTTGCCCGTATTCTCTACATATGTAAAAATCGAATTTTTACTATGCTATTCACTATACAAAAATCGAATTTTGACTTCGCTATTCAATATATAAAAATCGAATTTTTATTATGCTATTCAATATATAAAGATCATATTTCAAAAATATAGATTCCGCCTTTTCAAAAATAAAGATTATATTTTTAATATTCCTATGATGTAAAAATTATATTTTTATTCCTTTAAAAATATAAAAATCATAACTTACTTCTTCTACTTAATAAAATTCCGTCTTTTCTATTTTAAAGATCAAATCTCTTTCTATTTTAAAGTTCAAATCTTTTTCTATTTTAAAGTTCAAATCTTTTTCTATTTTAAAGTTCAATTCTTTTCTTTTTAAAGTTCTAATCTTTTCTTTTTTAAAGTTTAAATCTTTTCTTTTTAAAGTTCTAATCTTTTCTTTTTAAAGTTCTAATCTTTTCTTTTTAAAGTTCTAATCTTTTCTTTTTAAAGTTCTAATCTTTTCTTTTTAAAGTTTAAATCTTTTTAAAAATCAGTTTTTCCTTTTAAAAAAAAATCAGTTTTATAACCTTTTTTAAAAAAATCAGTTTTTCCTAATTAAAATAAAATCAGTATTTCCTAATTAAAATAAAATCAATAATAATAAAATAAAATACTTACTGTAATGCGAAGAAAGGGGGGGGGGGGGCGTCGGGGTCGGAGCTGGCTTCGAGGGGGGCGGTGGCGGCTTCAGTGGTCTCGAACGGGGGAAGGCGGCGCTAGGGTTTCGGGATTGAGGCGTCGCGTGGAGGGAGAGGCCAGAAGGGAGGGTTCGGCTCGGGACTTCGATCTATGGAGGGGGGACAGGCGGGGGTCTCTTCGACGAGGCGATGGCGGTCGTTTCCGTCCTCGACGGGTTTTTTTTTCTGCTCGAAGTGGAGAGAGAAGAGGGAGTGGGGGGGGTTTATATAAAATATATATATTTAATTATTTAATTTTGCAAAAAGTTGACTTTTACATACGACCTCTAAACGAGGCCCACCACCTGTCGTCCATAGCGTTTTACCCCCATTCCGGACACAATGGGATATGTATCGCAAGCTGATTTGATCGTTACAATCAGTTTCCGTTGAATTTACATTTAAATCACTATATTGAATTTTAAACATACATTTCAAATTACCGGGGTCACATACTAACTCTAAAAATTCCAGAAAAATATTTTCTACTTCGTATTGACGATACGGTCCTAACAAAACTAGTTTCGTCGAATTCTGAGACCGTCTGAAAAATGGCCAATTTCCAGTCGATTAAAATCAACTGAAACTGGTCAAACGGGTTTTCCTTTGCCATGCTCACATATTGATTCGAAAAATTATGAAATTTGAAACCTTGCAATAACTTCACATCCCGGACCCAACAAAAGTGGTCTCGTCGAAATCCGAGGTCGTTTGCAAAATATCCATTTTTAAGGGCCTGAATTCCATAGCGACTATTCAGAATTTTCAACTGGACATATCTTTTGATTCCCGCTATCAAATTTCGATTAGTCGGATTCGTTAGAAAGATATTACCAACTAGATCCTAATGTTTTTGGTTTCACTAAAATCCAGATTGTTTTGCACCCGATACAATCCGACAAAGTTTGAATTCAATTTTTGAAACTGCAGCGCCTTTTCAAGCCCTGTTTATAATTATAATTAATTATATTCGTTTTCAATTGTTGATTCAAACTCAGTTTTCATCGCCATTAATTAAAATATTTATTTTAAATATTTAAAATCCATTATTTTAGCCAATTTAAAATTTTTAAATTGGTTCAGATTTTCTAGGTCGTTACAATCTCCCCCACTTAAAACTTTTCGTCCCCGAAAAGGAACAAAGTCGAAAGTGGTTTGATAAATCTACAATCACACAACACAACAACCAATCCAATTGTTTTTAACCTTCAAAGATATACTACTCAAATCCTATACCCTTTAAAAATCATTCAGACTATATAATTAAAAGTGCACATCTATGAAAAGAAAATAACAATAGAGTAGAGAATTGAATGGTAGTGCAAAGTAGGGTAAATGTACCTTGCACCGGAGTCAATCAGAGATATCTACTCGGCATCTAGGATAAGCTTTCTGCTTTACTCATACTAGGATATTGTTGATCCTATCTGTATTGAGTTACCCGTCCTAGAACACTACTGGTTCTATTTCTGACGAGTTCGTTCAAATGTTATATTCCATAACTAAGCTTAACCAAAGCTCTGATACCACGTTGAGACGACCCGAAATCCCGTTCAGACGGAGACCAGGGTTATCTTTGGAATATAACACAGAAACAGATAATAGCAGAACAGAATTAAATAAATACACCAGATAATGAACAATAGAATATACTGGATAAAAGTAATCATCAGAGTTACACAGTATACAGGATCTTACTTAGTACAAATACAGTTCAGCTATACATAAATGTCTACAGCGGAAATAAACAAAATATGTACAATAGGAGCTGAACAGCATAAAAAGAAATAAATGATAAAAGCCATCTTCAGCTCCAACTATCTAGAAAAAGAACCAGCTAAACCTGAATACAAGGCTGCCCGTATAGAAAAAGGGGCACCCGAGTTTGAGAGTGAAACAAACTACGAGTCAGTCATGGGACTGGTATGAGAAATCGACTCAACACATATATAATTTGGCTAATCACAGGACCACGCCACTTTCGTGGAACGGGTTTACTCCATTGGATTGCCAGTGCTTTTAAAACAAATCTTTCTTTTAAACATCGCTATGCTTTTTATAAAAATGAAGCCGTTATAAGACTCAATTCCCATCACACAATGCAACGCAAACCGGAGGATAGAGTTTTTACCTTATAACGGCCAAAATATGATTGATACGAATAAAACAAAGGCATTTGATATTATTGTTAGTGTCTATATGTTTTGAAAACAATTTCAAATCATAACTATCAATCATAGACGGCATGAGTACCATATATCATGTCGCCATATATATATACAATCAAAACCGCACGATGTCGTATTTGGAAATTGGATTTCCATCATGAACCAAGGCAAAAGATAGTCCTTACCGAATTCGAGACGCTCTAGCCCGCCCCTCAGATACAGCTGCAACCATACCCTGGATCGTCAGGGCCGGTCCACACGAAGTGGATTATAATGCCTGAACAATGCGTTTCTCCACCCTTTGGGGTGTAAATGAGCCAACGAATGACTCCATCGGACCCGGATCGTCCGATCAAACCGAGGCGCCTCGCAACAGCAACAACCACATAGGTGAAAAGTATATAAATGTCAGGGCTGGTAGGTCACTGACACCACCCTAGCTAAAAAGAAAACGCACGTCCCCCCTGAGGTCCTGCTCCCGTTTCTGGTTCATACCGGGGTGTGAGGCTCGCGAATTCACGTTATACACAAAGCTACGCCACACAGGCGGTGCTTTGATCATCACCACAAGACTTTGCTTTTCAACAGAAGCCCTGATCACTACATCTTAGCATGCCACACCGGCAATTCATGCCATGCGACTGATGTCCATCGATATACTACCTCTGAGCTCGTGCGTCTCAGAGAAGGGCGTTAAGCAAAAGAATAAATTCTCCGCCGCCAAACAGATGTATATTTAACAGAAATCAATCAACACAGAATAAACTCCACTGTCAGACACACAGTCCATTTACAAGTCCGTTCTGGGTCTGAACGAAACCGGAGGCACTAAATACCTCGCAAACCCATCGATCACCACGTACGTCTGGACGATCACCACTCATTATCCATATTTCGGGATGCCTCCCAACCAGGACCTCGGTTACCATCCAAACGAGGTGAAGATCTCCAGCCTTCGACCACCGTCTTCATCTTCGAATTTCAATCGTCGGTCAATTATTCGAAATGAGAATTAACTCGGCCTTTTCAAATAATTCACGCATATTTAGATTTTCAAATCAATTTATTTCAATGGTTAAATTATTCGACAACACCAATTGTGTTCTTTAATGTAATTTTCACACCAAACGCATTCAACCATCAAAAGCCACATAAATCAAGCAAATTCAGTTTATTTCCATTCCATATCGTTTATGATATTTTATAATGATTTATCGCTATTTTTATTTATTTTAAAATAGCCTATTTATTCAAAACGACGCTTCGGGCCATAACGCGGCCGTGGCGCTGTTTTTCTTCATATTTGATTTACACATATCTAAAAATCTAACCGTTGGATCTTCACAAAATTTACATCATTAGAAAGGTCTTTTCAAAACGAATCCAACGGTTTCAGTTTCGGGAAAATCCGACGGTCGGATCTCCAGGTACAATCGTTTGAAGTTTCGATTTCAAAATACGAACTGCAGCGTCGTTATTCGATTAAATATATAATTATATTTATATATATATAAATATAATCGCTTCTGGCGCTGTTTTTCTTCAGATTTGAATTAAACATTCCAGACAATCCAACCGTTGGATTTTTACAAGGTTGGTGCCGTTGGAAAGATTATTCCAAGGCGAACCCGACGGTTGAGGTTTCGGGAAAATCCAATGGTCGGATTCCCCGCACTAGTTGTTTGAAATCACAGTTTCAAAATACGAACTGCACGGCCTCGTTTCGTTTTAATTTTATTTATATTTATATATTTATATAAATATAGTTCATTCAATGATTTCAATATCGTTTTCACTTCAAATATTTCACTAAAGCCTTAAAATTTTGGAAAATTTCGCCATAACCTCCCCTGCACCGGGAGCATCGGGAAATCGCAAATAGCTTTCCCGGTCCTTCTAATCTCAAAAAGAAAAAGAAAAAGCCAAGCGACTAGCAAACAGGCTCATAAAATCATCACCCAAACAAAACAGTAAATGTGTACCTATTTGTCGGGCACAAAATTTTATTCCTCTTCTCTAGCCCCTTTGCTATAACCTGTTCAATGAATATGCATGTACATATATATATACAGTTCTTATCATTTATCATTTTCTATTCAACTTCATATTTGATTTCTATTTGGTTTAAAAACACCATTCATTCTAATGTTACATAAATAGGTGCAAATCATTTCATTAGCTAATTAATGAATATTTCAACTCATATATGTTTATTTTGAACAAGTGGCTATTTTTAACACTTCACATTTCAACGATTTATGCATACAATAAAAATGTGATTTTTATTGTAAAACAATTCATTTCAAAACACTATTTTTCTATATAGTTCATATAGGTGACAAAAATAGGATTTTATATATAGATAAAAGGTGATTGTTATTATCAAACAATTTGTTTCAAAATATGAATACCATTCAACACATGAATTTCTAATCAACGAATGAATATCAATTCAACACATGAATGTTTTCTATAGTTTCTATATATAGATAAAAATGTGATTTTTATTATCAAACAATTTATTTCAAAATATGAATACCATTCAACACATGAATTTCTAATCAACGAATGAATATCAATTCAACACATGAATGTTTTCTATAGCTTCTATATATAGATAAAAATGTGATTTTTATTATCAAACAATTTATTTCAAAATATGAATACCATTCAACACATGAATTTCTAATCAACGAATGAATATCAATTCAACACATGAATGTTTTCTATAGTTTCTATATATAGATAAAAATGTGATTTTTATTATCAAACAATTTATTTCAAAATATGAATACCATTCAACACATGAATTTCTAATCAACGAATGAATATCAATTCAACACATGAATGTTTTCTATAGTTTCTATATATAGATAAAAATGTGATTTTTATTATCAAACAATTTATTTCAAAATATGAATACCATTCAACACATGAATTTCTAATCAACGAATGAATATCAATTCAACACATGAATGTTTTCTATAGTTTCTATATATAGATAAAAATGTGATTTTTATTATCAAACAATTTATTTCAAAATATGAATACCATTCAACACATGAATTTCTAATCAACGAATGAATATCAATTCAACACATGAATGTTTTCTATTCAATGAATAAATATAGTTTAAGCAAATGAAAATAATTCAAACACACGAATATTATTCAAAATTTCGGCAGCATAACGGCAGGGTAGTTAAAACCGGGACCGTCCCTAGTACGGCTCCTCGCTCTACCTTAAAACCTCGCGGTTTTTGACAATGGGGATCATGCATCTAGTTCGCACGCAGGCGGCATGTATATATTTATTTCATTTCCACAAACTAATCCTAGGTGGTTTCAACCCAATATTTCTCAATCACAAATGGGTATTTTTCAACCACAATCAACCAATATCTACCACAAACAATCCCAAACAATCATTCGCTATCAATCAATTTTCACAACAATTTCAACCAATAAATATCGTCCATGGTTTGTGGACGAGGGACGTACATATATATATATATATATATATATATATATATATATATATATAGCAATTCACTTTTATTTCAACACATATATATAATTATAGAAAAGAAATTGAAGAGTGAGAAATTCTCACCTATAACTATCCAATACCACGACTCTTCCTTTATAGAAATCTTCGCCAATCTCGCCTTTCGTCGCTTTCGTTGCCCGTATTCTCTACATATGTAAGAATCGAATTTTTACTCTGCTATTCACTATACAAAAATCGAATTTTGACTTCGCTATTCAATATTTAAAAATCGAATTTTTATTATGCTATTCAATATATAAAGATCATATTTCAAAAATATAGATTCCGCCTTTTCAAAAATAAAGATTATATTTTTAATATTCCTATGATGTAAAAATTATATTTTTATTCCTTTAAAAATATAAAAATCATAACTTACTTCTTCTACTTAATAAAATTCCGTCTTTTCTATTTTAAAGATCAAATCTCTTTCTATTTTAAAGTTCAAATCTTTTTCTATTTTAAAGTTCAAATCTTTTTCTATTTTAAAGTTCAAATCTTTTCTTTTTAAAGTTCTAATCTTTTCTTTTTTAAAGTTTAAATCTTTTCTTTTTAAAGTTCTAATCTTTTCTTTTTAAAGTTCTAATCTTTTCTTTTTAAAGTTCTAATCTTTTCTTTTTAAAGTTCTAATCTTTTCTTTTTAAGTTTAAATCTTTTTAAAAATCAGTTTTTCCTTTTAAAAAAAAATCAGTTTTATAACCTTTTAAAAAAAAATCAGTTTTTCCTAATTAAAATAAAATCAGTATTTCCTAATTAAAATAAAATCAATAATAATAAAATAAAATACTTACTGTAATGCGAAGAAAGGGGGGGCGTCGTCGGGGTCGGAGATGGCTTCGAGGGGGGGCGGTGGCGGCTTCAGTGGTCTCGAACGGGGGAAGGCGGCGCTAGGGTTTCGGGAACGAGGCGTCGCGTGGAGGGAGAGGCCAGAAGGGAGGGTTCGGCTCGGGACTTCGATCTATGGAGGGGGGACAGGCGGAGGCGGGGGTCTCTTCGACGAGGCGATGGCGGTCGGTTTCCGTCCTCGACGGGTTTTTTTTTCTGCTCGAAGTGGAGAGAGAAGAGGGAATAGGGGGGTTTATATAAAATATATATATTTAATTATTTAATTTAGCAAAAAGTTGACTTTTACATACGACCTCTAAACGAGGCCTACCGCCTGTCGTCCATAGCGTTTTACCCCCATTCCGGACACAATGGGATATGTATCGCAAGCTGATTTGATCGTTACAATCAGTTTCCGTTGAATTTACATTTAAATCACTATATTGAATTTTAAACGTACATTTCAAATTACCGGGGTCACATACTAACTCTAAAAATTCCAGAAAAATATTTTCTACTTCGTATTGACGATACGGTCCTAACAAAACTAGTTTCGTTGAATTCTGAGACCGTCTGAAAAATGGCCAATTTCCAGTCGATTAAAATCAACTAAAACTGGTCAAACGCGTTTTCCTTTGCCACGCTCACATATTGATTCGAAAAATTATGAAATTTGAAACCTAGCAATAACTTCACATCCCGGACCCAACAAAAGTGGTCTCGTCGAAATCCGAGGTCGTTTGCAAAATATCCATTTTTAAGGGCCTGAATTCCATAGCGACTATTCAGAATTTTCAACTGGACATATCTTTTGATTCCCGCTATCAAATTTCGATTAGTCGGATTCGTTAGAAAGATATTACCAACTAGATCCTAATGTTTTTGGTTTCACTAAAATCCAGATTGTTTTGCACCCGATACAATCCGACAAAGTTTGAATTCAATTTTTGAAACTACAGCGCCTTTTCAAGCCCTGTTTATAATTATAATTAATTATATTCGTTTTCAATTGTTGATTCAAACTCAGTTTTCATCGCCATTAATTAAAATATTTATTTTAAATATTTAAAATCCATTATTTTAGCCAATTTAAAAATTTAAATTGGTTCAGATTTTCTGGGTCGTTACAATAAATTTTTAATGCCTGTTGGGGTACAACAAATAGATATTTCGGGACCGATAAAATTAGGATATTCCATTGTTAATTAACATATTAGGGAATTATGACTGTTAGGTCCATAAGTGGCAATAATTACAATCAATGGGAATAAAAAGGTAATTAAAGATTTAATTGTTTCTTTAGGAAAATATGACTGTTATGGTTGTAAATGGTAATAACCCTACGAACGGGAACAAAAGAAGTAAGAAGAGGATTAATGGGTATTGATTGTCGTTTTAAACACCGAGTCCAATTAGGAAAGTAATCAAATAAATATCCTATGTTAAAAAGGATTTAACTTTACTTATTTATACTAGTTAATATAGAACTTATAACTAAAAGTTAGAATTGGACTTGGTAGGTTAATGGTGTGAAGAATTATTAACCACAGGAACCCGTGATGATAATTAATCGTGTTCATATAGTATTTCCTTAAAGAGAAACTAAACGGAAATAACTTAATAACATAGCCCGCTTTACTTCTATAAGTAGAGGCATTAAAGGCTAATTGGGTACAAACTTGAAGATTTTCACGTATAGTTTGCTTCCTTGGTTCTTAAGTGACTTAGGTCGAGGAGTCCACCTGGAAGTAGGTCTTCCAGTATAGGGGTCTTAAATGGTGTGTGTGAGACCTACCCAAGACTGGAAATTTAAAATGTCTGGTATGGTCATTCCATAGGACTACCTATCCTACGAGAAGTATTAAGGAGATTATCCAATATGGTTAGCTAGATGGTAAAGCGAAACACTATCTCTCACCTTACATGGGGTATAAATTTATATGCGTGGATGACGGAAGCCTTAACTAGTAGGGCCCCATAGCTAGTGTCCTTTAGTTTATATTAATGTTGAATAAATCGTCAATAGGTATTGGGTGACTAGTAGGTCTGCCTAGGGTCTTAAACGATTGGGAGAATCCACCCTATCTATCATTCGATAGTGAGGCGTTAAGTGGCTAAGGATGTGCGTGTGAATAAATAAACTCTGTAATTAGGAGTTTGCTTCTCGGTTTAATAATCAGTTATGTTTTGGTTAAAAGGCTTCATAAATATATGCATAAACTTTCTATCTCGGTATCGTATTTATTGGGAATACTACCTTGGGAAGGGGAGTTAGAGTCATGCATAAATGTTTACAAGGTTGGACTAGAATTACCTGCCTTAGCAGGCATATATCTTGGGTGGAACCAAACGGGATACATCTATGTATTGTAATATGTGTTGTACTTTTCTTGTTCATCAGAACTTGTTGTTCTGACCCCCTCCTCATTACAACCTCCTAGGTTTCTAGAGAAGGTCCGGTTCTCACAGGTGTTTAGGTTTGGCTTTCGGTTCTCATTCCCTCTCATGCTCGGTATTGGCGAAGTGGCTTACTTTTAAAAAGGTAGTTACTTGAGCTAATACTAATCTATCCTATTTTGTTTCCACCATGAGTTATTTTTACCATACTCTGATTACGCTCATGCTCGTGTATTTGTATGCACTAGATTTACACACTCCATGCTTGGATGCGTTCGAGTTTCGATTTTGTCAAAATTTGGGCATATAATAGTGTGGGTGTTACAAAGATAAATTGGGTTCAACTAAAGGAAAGTGACAAGATCCATTTATGAAGTAGCATAATTTTGAGGTCATATTTCATTTCTATGACTTATTTGACTTGCACAATATCTAGTATCAGTATTTAGTTCTATTTTGTTTATCATATGAAATATCACATACCTTTTTTTTAACAATCCGCTGATTTAATGCCATAATATGTAACGCATCAGGTCACCTCACATATAACTGGCATGGGAAGGGGAAAAATTGAAATTAACAGGATATAAAACACGACAGATCGCCAGGTTACTTTCTTTAAAAGGAATGGATTGATGAAAAAAGCCTATGAACTTTATGTTCTTTGTGTTTGTAAAATTGCTTTGATTATTTTTTCAAGTCATGCAGCCTCTATGATTACTCAAATTTGAATAGATTAGTTGCTTAACTATTCTTGATTAAGCTTACTTATATATCTTTGATCTTTCATTACATGGCCTGCATCTAGCTTGTTTTATTCTACACCTTCTTCTTTTTTGTGTGCTTTATTTTGTTGGATTTAGTTTAAGATTAACAACATCAGGTCGACAATATCTATATTTTATGTTTATTAGTGTATTTCCAATAGTTTATATGTAACTAAGTGAACCAAAAGTTACGTGTAGATCATGTTTGTTCCTTTTTATAAGGTAGAAAAGTTTTTCTTCAAATTTTAGCTATCTTGGCTGTTCTGTCTTAGATTTATGACATGCTTCTTTTAGTACATATTTTTCTTTATAAGTATAACTGATTGAATTTATTTTCTTTGCTTCTAAGATTAACTGTTTTACTTAATCCAACATTCTTTGTTTATTTATTAATTTTTATAAGGTAGATTATTTTTATTTTACTTGATTGGATGTTGATGTTGTATCATCCCATTTGAAACTTGAACCATTGTAACGTAGCTCTTTTTTGGGCAAAGCCGATCAATTTTTATAGTGGTCCATCCACTTTTCATTACAAAAAGTTGCAAATACATGAAAGTGCAGAAGTCAAACATATTGCCCAATTGTAAGTTACTAGATTAAAGTGCCTAGTCCACTTAGTACAACAGAAAAAACAGGTGCTAGACAAACAAATCTAGAATTCTATAAATAGAGACCTGTAGTCTCCCTTGTCATGAATGACGTCGGCTTCAGTACCAGGATCAATGACATGGCTAACTGCAGAGATATAAGTCGCAAGATGTGGATCGAATAATATTGAGAGTAGGGAGTACAAATATTTCCTATCCCAAAATGGCTGAACAAGCATCGCCCAATTGCTTCAGCCATCATCCCCTGAAGTCGACATTGAGACTCAACACCATCACTATGATACCACAAATGTCAATATTCTCCATCCTCTCCAATATATAATAGGCATTTATCAGCTACAGGGTCATATCTTATTTCGGATGCAGAGTGAACCCAACTTTTCTCTTTCGAATTCCATATTCTTTGATTAGCACGTTTGATAGTGGAAGGGGGAATGTTTTATAGAGAAGTAGGAGAATTACATGAAACTGTTTCAACAATATCTAAGGACATACCAGAAGTGATAGTAGGGTCATATTTCATTGCACCGTAGATCTTTGAACCCTTGAAGGTACTTTCTATAACCTGTATATAATTATTACCTTATACACACCATTTGGGTTTTTAGTTTTAATTTTTAGTTGGCTACAACATTGCATTGTTAGTTATGCATGCTCTAAAGACAAAAGCTGGAAAAAGATCAAAAGCTAGCAAAGATGAGGATTTAGCCTGGTAGCCAAACAATGGTTATTATTATTATTATTTATCGTGGAGTATGTTCTTTGTTATTTTTGTAAATGCGTGACAATATATATAAAAATAATCAAATGTGCGACTTTATAAATGCTATGAATATGTAATTTGTATTGGCTTTTAACATTTGTGAGTAGAATTTGTTTATAAGTTGCATCAATGGTTTTTTTTAAATAATTTTGTATATCTTTAACAATGTGCAAAAATAGTTGTAATAGACGTCTATTACCATACTCAATGTCTATTGTGGCTAAGACATATTACAACGAGCTATTCCCATTGTAAAATATGTTTTTTTACAATGTTGTTGCCCCTTGTAAAATATCGACTTATTACAACGAGGCTTAATACAACGTGCATGTGCTCGTTGCGAAGACAATACTACAACGGGCATTGCCCGTTGTAAAAATGCTGTTCTATTGTAGTATGTTTTATTATTTTATTTAAACCAAAAGTTCAACACAGTTCCAAGCCATATGTTTTAAACATTGTACGATGGTCTTTAAGATTCGCATTGACATTGCTTGATGATTTTTTTTAAGATTTGGAACCTTATAACAATTTGTTCTAAAATCAATAACTCGAATGAGGAAGAATATGTAAATATATTACATATGTAATACGTAGAAACACATATGTACACATATATGCGATTATCTAACTAACAACCTAAAGTTGTTATGAGCTCATATTATAAATTATGCATATATTATTTAGTAATTCAAAAAGTTTGTAGATATCAATATTGAATGACCTGAAGTCATGTGCGTATTCAAATAATCTGTATAATTAGAAAATTCATCCAAGTTGCTAGACTGATGAAAGAGAATAAGCAATATAATATGGATACATTTTATCAACTAGTAAGAGCATTATCCTCCTACAATTGAAATACATATAATGTATTTGCTAGTAATAATGTGATAATGGATCAAAAATAAGAATCCAAAGATGGTTTATTATTTAATGTGACAATGTTTGTCAACACTGAGGTGGAGGTTAAAGGGATATAAGTTAATGTTGACCATTGGTGTTAAATATTTGCCAACATATAGAATTATGAAAAGTATTAAGTAGCTTGCATAAATTATCAATTATATTCTTAATGGACTTTCTCCAGCATAGATTTGAATCCCTGAAGGATCAAAAGGTGTAAATCACAACTGAAATGTAGTATAAAAGTCAGTTTAAAATATTTTTGGAGTAATTCATAAAGATACCAAATAATGAAGGTTAGTGTTCTTGAAGAACCACTAAAAGGTTCTTTGAAAGAGTCTCTTAACATGATTGTCAAATAACCCTAGAAGTGGTTTAGGTACCTAAAACATGATAAGTTTTGAGATCTCAATAAATCATGCATAGAACTGGCAATAAATAATCAATGATGATAAATTAATAAATAATAAAGCGCTTATATTTATAAATGGATTTAAAATTCCATATTAAAAAAACATGATTGACCATCATGAAATTCTCCATATGATATATGACCTGTAGTCCAAAAAATAAAATTACGAATATATAAAATGACAAAGCGCATTAAAGTTACCGAAGCAGCATATAGTTTCAACAATATGTTATGTGCCATGAGCATTGTTCTTTCAGAGATAATTGAATTGATTAAAGTAGCGAAAGTGTTTAAAACGTTTACAATGCCATGAAGGTAATGTAACAACCCGCCCGGAATGGGCCTAAATTTCATCCTAGAAAAGGCCCACCGAAGCATAGAGCCAAAATAAATCGGTCTTTGGTTCCTATAAGGATTACATTTCACAACTAATTTATACATAGATACTTCGAATAGAAATCTCACACAGCGGAAAGAGAAAATATAATATTGAAATAAGATGTACCACTTATTAAGAATCACAGAAATGCAACAGTCAAAGTTGCATCTGTTCAATGGGTACATCAAATAATTCATTCAAAAAGTTTCCAAAAGAAGTAAAGCAATAACTACTAATAATAGCATAACAACTTCATCTTCTTCTTCAGCTCCAATCATGACTTCGTCCATGGCTTTTACCCCATCTACTAACCTACTGGATATGTTAAGGAGAGGGGTCTGAACGTAAAGTTCTGTGTGACTGAAATATAGTGTTCCTTAATGTACATACCCTATATTTTTACCAGGTTACGTATGTCAAGGTATGTCTACGCATCACACAAGATTCACAAAAACACAAACTTTTTAACCAGTGAGGTAGATATCCAAGTCAATCTCTCATTAGTGTTTTAAGGGTAAAGTCCTAACGAGGTGGCATTCCTGGTCACTTATGGCCCTATTAAAGGTGGATTCCTATGATCTCTTATAACCCTGAGGCAGACCTTATCCTCTTAAGACCCTGTCCTAACACGTCAACGTTCTTAAAATCTATACTCTCAATTGTAATATGAGAAATAGTATTGCGGACGTTACTACTTAACTGATATTACGGTAGGACGCCTATGTCGCTTAATACTTCCCTTAAACAATTGGTTAGCATGCAATGGTCACATATACTTTATATACCAAGTCTATCCCTAGTTGAGCCCTTACAAGATTCTAGAGGAAGTGGAGATCCCCCGTGAACTACCCTACTCCATTAGCGCTTATGCCTAACTACTTTTAGAGAAGGAGGACCCAAAGACTTACTTCAAATATAATAAGGGTGGGTCCTATGACTTTGGTTCCTCTCCAAGGAGTAAACCTTCGAAGGGATTCAAGTCCTAACCACTTAAGACCCAAATTAGATAAAAAGAAAGTCTACCACTTAAGACCCAAAATAGATAAAAAGAAAGTCGGCCGCTTTTGACCTTCTCAAGGTGTAGTAAACCTTCCTGTTTTCACATGCAATAGAATTATTGCAACACCTCGTAATTTTAACAACACTATAGAGGACAAATTAAAGAATAATTAATTTAATATTCAGAATTAAGGGAAATGGACTGCGCCATTGCGTCCATCTCGAAATTCTGGTCAAGATAGACATTTGATTTGCGTAAAACGGACACCGTATGAAGAAGTTATGAAGTTTTGAAGTTTGTATAGGCGCAAGAGAATATATATATACACACATACATATAGGGTCCAAGAATTTAAAAATTAAGTCCAGAAGTTCAAAATCGTTAAGATCACAGAAATTGGCGTAAGCGGGAAAAATCCCGCCCAGGGGAGTCGACCCCTTAAGGCGGGTGTCGACCCCTGGGTCAACCCCATAAGGGGTGGTCGACTTCCCTAGGGTTGACGTGGCAGGTCGGTTCTGGGTGTAACAAACTGGGATTTTCGACTCTGAAAATCAACATAAACCCATGTTAATTATTCAGGTATCAAACATTCCAGATCATTAATTGAAAGAAGTTAGAGGGTGAGAATAGATAAGATAGAAAATTAGAATAGAAGAAGAAGAAGAACACAATCAAAGTAAACACGAGTCTCACAGCGGAACGGATAAAATATAATATATAACATAACTTTGCAATAGAACATTATGTATATACAATGTTTATCAGAGTACAACACTTACACACAGCGGAAATAACAATAGTTATATAATCTTGAAGCCTCCTGCTTCGAGCTCCTCCAAGTATATCTGTAAAGACCTGATCTACTTGACTGCCCGTACAAATTTGGGCACCCAAGAGTTTAGGGAAAACAAAACAAAATAAACTCTGGGCCAGTCATGGGACTGGTATGAGTAAACTCAAATCATTTGGTTTAACTTTTAAAAATCCTTTTCAAAAGAAAAGATAATCGTAAGACCGATCCACACATAAATACGGATGGTTTTTACCTTACGATAACCTAAAACAGTTTTGGAAATCAATATTCTCGGATATTATAATAGTGTCCAATCACAAATAATTAACAATCTAGCAGAACGCTTGCATCTCACGCAAACAAAACCGTGGGCGCTTATTGGAAATTGGATTCTGACTATGACAAGGTATGGGACCACCTGCCGATAGTGTATCTCTAGAGGCAAATACACTGGGTTCAACAAGAACGTCTTGCAACCTGGCCCACACATGACCGACCACTCATTTCGCTTGAGTGTATCGAATGTATATCACCAACGGTTGGGAGCTACCCACCGTTCCCCAAAAAGGGACAGCATTGATAATAGATAAAAGAATGAAATGGATTTTCTCTAGATAAGTGATATACGCCCTAATGAGAGCGACCCACTTAGCCATGCTGCCTGCCCGATTTCGGTCATTTCCCGGTTGATGAGGCTTGAGGTCATGACGTATCTTTTGACAGATCATACATTCATTTACTTTGAATGCCACATCGTCATACCCGCCAAATCACAAATTGATTTCCTCAAAAATACCACGGGTTTAAAGCTAAGAGAAACGAATTCCTATGCCACCAAACGTAAGTACGTTTGAAGAGATCAACTTACGCGATCTGTTAGATATACTCTGTCAGACACTCGTCCATTTACGTTGCCCTGGGACTGGACAAACCAAAGGCACTATTCTGTAAAACAGAATAGCCCTTGCATAACTCTATCTTCAATTATCTTCATCATATTTGATCGCAATGCTAACGTCCATATAGAGTGGTTTTCAGATAAAAAAAATCTAATCTCGGTCTCTCCGTATTGACGACGGAAAAATGGTTAGAAACTTTGATAGCCGGTGATTTAACTATCAAAGAAAAATAGGTGTACAACCAACGATCTTATTTCCAGATAGAAATTCGATCGATCAAATCATCAATCCACATTTATCTCTTTATTTTAAATTATCTTTACTTTATCCATTTTCCCATTTCTATATATTTGTAAATTCTTATTTCCTAAATTTAGAAAATGTTTCTGGTTCTTGGTTGGAAAAACATTCCCAAACTTCTTTATATGATTTAAACTGATGTTTAAATAAAACATCGCTTTGCCCATTCAAAACATTTCACTCACTAACTAAATTCACTTAATCAATCTTCACTATCGAACCTTACCCGTCCCGTAGTTAAAACGAAGTCAATCAAGTTGGGGTATAATTACCTCACAGACCTTAACTGATCAACATTTCTAACCTCGAAATAAACAAAGTTCACCTTTTAAACCTTTAATAATTTCCTTAACTCGAATTCTATTTATGAATCTACTTCTTTATTTTAAAACGTTGATTATAACTATAGCGTTATATTTTCTTCTTCTTAAATATCCAACTTCAAAATAGAACTTTTATTCCTTAATTTAACTAATTAACTAAACCACTAATCTATTAATAAATAAGTGAATCTTGATTAAAGACGGAAAGTAAATATTACTTTCCCGAATAATCGAATTAAATGCATAATTCTATTTTTCGAGTCATCTCTATTCGATAGCTCTTTTCCGAATAAACAATATTCGATAACTCTTCCTTCGAATAACTATATTCGAAAATCTCTCCTCGAATGATTTACATTCGATTAACTTTCTACGAATGATTTACATTCAATTAATCTCCTTTCGAATAAATTATATTCGAATAACTTATATTCGAATAACTATGTCTGTTTTAAATTTATTTCGAATGGCTAATATTCGATTTAACTCCATTCGCTTGACTCTAGATCGCAGCGATCACAATGGTTACGCCTGATTCCCTCAGGAAACATCCGACCGCCATAGGCTATCCGCAGCCCTGCGAATTACGCTAGCAGTCGTACGAAATGGCAACCCATCCTAAGTAACTATGTTTGACTAACTCTATCTCAAATAACTATATTCGATTAACTCTAATTGAATAACTAATATTCAATTAATTCTAATTCGATTAACTCTATCTAATTAACTCAAACTGATTAACTCCTTTGATTAACTCTACGTTTATTCAGTTTAAATATTGACGTTGAAATCGATTCTTACTTCTCTATATAAGTCATGACTTATATATTCTATTTATCCAATGATAAACATTTCATTTAATTTATAAAATATTATTTAAAAATTTATCTTCTCAATCTATAGGTCAGAATGGATTCTATTCCAAATCTTTGCTTTAAATCTATATCATGTTGTACCCGTGTGCGAAGCACGGGTCTAAACCTTTCAAATTTAAAATTCTCCTTTTATACAATTCTAGTCACTTTTCAAGTATTTCCTTTTATAATCTATTTATTTACAAAATAAATCCCCTTTTGAAAATTCTATTTATTTTATAAAATGTTTTCTTTTTATAAATTCTATTGATTTAATAAATATTTCCTTTGATAATCTAACTATTCCCTTTTCAATTTGTTTTACAAATATTTCCTCTTTCTATTCTATTTATTTTCCTAATAAATATTCCTTTTCAATTCTATTTGTAAATGGTTTACAAATATTTCTTTTTTTCAATTCTATTTGTAAATGTTTTACAAATATCTCCCTTCAATTCTATCTATTTGGTTAACAAATAAATATTCCTTTTTAATCTATTTATTTTCTAAATAAATAGTTTTCTTTTTATAAAATCTTTAGATTTTATAAATATTTCTTTTTAATATAACATTGAAAATTTCCTTTTTAGCATTCCAGTATTCTTTATGGTATTTAACATACTATAACAATGATCAATATCATTCCAACATACAAAATCAACAACATATTTCATATCACATCATATAACACAATACATGAAAAAACAGTAAAATAAATGTTGAGGAACCCAGTTGGATCCCTTTGACCTGTTTCCCTGCATCCACAGATGTTAAACAATAAAATTAACATCAATTTCATTTTACTATGAAATATTATGCTAAACAGAATCAATATTTGATTAACGATTTATATCTATATCATTGTCCATATTTTGAATCAACTGACTAGCGATTCAACCAAACAGCCAACGCACAGCAATCATTTATAAATTCTAAAAATATTTTATAAAAATATGAATTGAGTAGAGTTAGTGGGATTTACTCACCTTGGTCGTTAACCGTTGAATAACAGTTAACGTTCAGTAGATTGTATCGGTCGTTTAACTTCGTCATAATCTGAAACGATCTCCAAACCTCTCCAGACCAGTTCCACTGCGTAGTTTATGGTCCTACAACCTTAACGTGACAAACGGTTTATAAATATGACCATTTGTGCACGAGATATAGTGTTTTATAATTTACATATTTATATATATTTACTAATTAAATAAAATAAGACTTAAAATATAACTTGGTCCTTACCCCTTTATTCACGCGCCTGGTGAAATTATACGCCCTCCTGCTTCATGCCATCCACAAACGTGTGTGTGTGCTGTATGCCCAGTCCCCCTCCCATGCATGGTTTCGTGTATCCCCTCTTATTTTTTTAGCCCAAACCATTAAGGCCCAATACGAGCATCCCGCCTGTCCCAATACCAGATCCGCTACCAACTTCTTCTCCAAAACGTAAGCCCCACTTCCACTTCCAGTAATTACTCCGAACAGTAAGTCCACCATTTCAGCAAACTTCTACCCAACCTCGTCCTCCAGTTTCGCCACTTAAACTCAAACAATAAACACCACTATTCTCCTTATCAACAAATCTCCATACCTATCCCCTCCAAGCCTAGTTCGCCGCTGTTCTCCTCCCCTTTCATTTCCAGAACCACGTTGCCTAAACCTTCCTAACAGCGAACCATATGCCTGTTGTAATTATCTCGTGCGACATTAGTCTGGACTGAACCCACAAAACATCATACGAATGAAGAGATTCTCATTACGAGTCCATATATATATTTAGCAAATTGTTAATGCACGGGTTGACATGTTCTGAATTTTTGAAGCCATTAACTGTTGATTGTATCTTCCTAAAGCAAACAAATATATGAAGTATTCTGCAGTATATTTATAAATGAAGTTAGCTTGGTCATCACTGTAACGACCTGGATTTCGAGCGACTTTGGTTATCGACATAAGCACGATGTCGATAACCAAAACATCGAAAAATACTGGTAATTAGTGAAAGAAATTAGAGGGTGAGGAAAGATAAGATAGAAACTTAGAATAGAAGAAGAAGAAGAACACAACATCAGAGTAACACGAATCTCACAGCGGAACGAATAACATATAATATATGTAACATAACTTTGAAATATACATCTGTATTTGAATATACATCATTATCAAAGTACAACACTTACAACACAGCGGAAATAACTATAGCTATATGATCCTGAAGCCTCCTGCTCCAGCTCTTCAACTATATCTGTAAAATCCCGACTACTTGACTGCCCATACAAATTTAGGCACCCAAGAGTTTAGGAAAAACAACAAAGTAAACTCCGGGTCAGTCATGGGACTGGTGTGAGTAAAACAGTTAAAAACAGTTGAACAAGTAAACGATATCTCATAAGACCACGCCGCATAACGGAACGGGTTTTTCCCTTATGAGAATCCAAATATCTTTATATCAAAAACCTTTTGATATTATAATAATGTCTATCAACCACAATATATATAATCATCCAGCAGAAACACTTTCATCTCACGTTCTACATATATAGTATACAATCAAAACCGCAAGCACGTATTGGGTAATGGATTTCCAACTATGACAAGGTATGGAACCACCTATCGCTCGTGTACCTCTAGAGAGGAATACACTGGGTTCAACAAGAACATCTTGCAACCCGGCCACACATGACCGACCACTCATTTCGCTTGAGTGTATCGAATGTATATCACCAACGGTTAGGATCAGCAACCGTTTCCCGAATGGGACAACATCAACAATAGATTTTTAGAAGTAAATGAAACTCTAGATCAGGTGATTATACACCCTACTTCGGTGCGACCGACTTAGCCATGCTGCCTGCCCGATTTCTGTCATTTACCGGATGATGAGGCTAGAAGCTACGCTTTATCATCACATCAGATTCACTTTGAATGTCACATTGTCAACTCCATCAAATCACCGATTGACGTCCTCAACTATGCATTATGTGTTAGCTAAAAGAAGTTTCCTGCTCCGCTTCCACTCTTGGTACAGTTAGAGAAATCAATATACGTGATCGTCTGGACATACTCTGTCAGACATCCGTCCATACAAGTCACCCAGGAACAGGATGAAACGAAGGCACTATTCTGTAAACAGGATAGCCCTTGCATAACTCCGTCTTCAATTTCCTTTGGCATATATGATTCACAATGCTTATGCCAATACAGAGTGGTTCTTTGGATAATAATCCAACCGGCCTCTCCATATTAACAATGTTAAAATGGTCAAAACTTCGATAGTCTGTGATTTAACTATCGAATAAAAACAGGCGTGCAAACAACGATATTATTTCCAAATGGAAATTTATATCAATCAAACATCAGTCAACATTTATCTCTTTATTTCATAAATTTACTTTTCTCCTGTTTCCCTATATTCAATATTTCTTATTTTCTAGATTTGGAAAATATACGTTATTAACAATGGAAAACATTTCCATTCCTTGTTTTCTATGTCAGAAAACATTTTTGGTTCCTTATTTGGAAAACATTTCCAAAGCTTTTTCATTGGACACAGAAAGATGTTTAAACAAACATCGCTATGCCAACTCAAACCATTTCCTTTTACTGCCGAACCTTAACTATTCCTTAGTTAAAACGAAGCCAATCAAGTTGGGGTAGAACAACCTCTCAGACCTTAACTGAACAACATTTCTAACTTTGAAATAGGCAACGTTCACTTTATATTCCTTTTACTAACTTCCTTACTTAACCCTCCTTCGAATAAATCTCTATTCGATTTATTCTATTTGATTTACTCTATTTGATTTACTCTATTCACTTAACCCCTTTCGAATAACTATATTCGATTTACTAACTTTATTCGAATAAACTATATTCTATTAACTCCTTTTACTTTAACTCAAATCGATTAACTATCATCGATTAGCTCCTTTGCTTTAACACTAATCGATTAACTAACATCGATTAACTCCTTTTAACTTTATCACTAATCGATTTAACTAACATCGATTAACTCCTTTGCTTTAACACTAATCGATTAAACTAACATCGATTAACTCCTTTTAACTTTATCACTAATCGATTAAACTAACATCAATTAACTCCTTTGCTTTAACACTAATCGATTAAACTAACATCGATTAACTCCTTTTAACTTTATCACTAATCGATTAACTAACATCGATTAGCTCCTTTTAACTTTAACACTAATCGATTAAACTAACATCGATTAACTCCTTTTAACTTTATCACTAATCGATTAACTAACATCGATTAGCTCCTTTTAACTTTAACACTAATCGATTAAACTAACATCGATTAACTCCTTTTAACTTTATCACTAATCGATTAACTAACATCGATTAGCTCCTTTTAACTTTAACACTAATCGATTAAACTAACATCGATTAGCTCCTTTTAACTTTATCACTAATCGATTAACTAACATCGATTAGCTCCTTTTAACTTTAACACTAATCGATTAAACTAACATCGATTAACTCCTTTTAACTTTAACACTAATCGATTAAACTAACATCAATTAACTCCTTTTAACTTTAACACTAATCGATTAAACTAACATCGATTAACTCTTTTTAACTTTATCACTAATCGATTAACTAACATCGATTAACTCCTTTATTCTATTCGAATAAACTATTCATTTATAAAGATTTACTTTTAGTAACAGTTCTTCACTTTACAAATGATTTCCCTTTTATAAAACTCTATTTGTTTTAAAAACATTTTTCCCTTTTATTTATTTTCGAAATATTTCCTTTTATATAATCTGTTGATTTTATAAAAATCCCTTTATTTCAATATACATTGAAATAATTCTTTTTACATTCCAGTGTCTTTTATGATATTTAAAATATCGAATAACAATGATCAACATCATTTCAACACACATAATCCATAACAGATTATATAACACATCATATATCACAATATATGAAAACAGTAAAATAATTGTTGAGGAATCCAGTTGGATTCCTCCAACCTGTTTCCCTGCATCACAGATGTTAAACAATAAAATCAACATCACTTTCAGTTCTATATGATACATTCTGTTAAACAGAATCAATATAGAAATTTAACTAACTGACTAGCAGTTCAATCAAATAGTCAACATACAGTCAATCAGCCAATATCTAGCAGTTCTAAAAATACAACAGGAAACTATAAACTGTTCAGAGTTAGTGAGATTTACTCACATTGACGCGTTAATCATTAAATAACGGTTTGCGTTATTTGACTCAGTTGGACAATTTATTTCGCCATAAATTGTAACGAGCTCGGATTCACTCCCGGTCAGTCTCATTGTGTTGCTCCCGTCCATACGATCCTGTTGGATCTTGGTTTGCTAAATTCTGATTTTGTATGATCAAGTTATGGATTTTAGAAGTTTGAATACATTATTCAAACTAAATTAAAACTTAATAAATTTGATTGGGCTTTTACCCTTTTTTTTTTGGCCCGTTACCTTTTGTAATCACCCAGGCCCACCGCACCCTTATTTCATCTTCCCCAAACTCCAGAAAAATCATCCCACTGCTCCAAATTTATTCACGCGTTCTTTGATCAATCCTCCTCTTCTTCATTTTTTTCAACTAACGTATCCGCCTCCAGCATTCTGAGAACTGCCATTTTTCTCCTTTGAAACCGCACATCTGTATTTACATTTCACCATCATCCCACGGTGCTACTTCAAACTGAACCTTACCTCCACAGTTGCTTTTCTCCTCTCAAAGAACAACCGCAACTCTTTTATAAACCCACGCCATTTACAACCCTTCCCTCCTCACAGTGACTGCGTCACTTTCTAGCTCAACTCCAACCTCTCGTACCAATCGTGCATCCGCTCCTCTGTTTCTTAGCTCAACTTCTCACGGTTTTCCCCAAACCAAACTTCGCGAGTTACCTCCCCAATCGAAGAATTCCTTAACCCTAAATATCGCTGAAAACACACGCAGCGATCCGAAGAACTCTCAAACCCGACAAAACAGCCATGAAATCGAAGGGAATGAACGCAGGAATCATATAATTTAACATAGTGATTTGTGGATTTTTCTTGCTTCGGTTTTTGCTGAGAGTGTTTGAGAGAGGAAGGGTGGCGGCTCACGTTTGCTGAAGACTGATGATTTTGGGTTAGAAAAAATTAATAAGGGTGTTATATAGGATTTAGATTCTTGAGGCAATCCTTTCTCCACGTTTTTTCTTCTTTCTTGCGGACGAGAATAAGTGGAAGTGAAATGAAAAACGTGGCTTAGGGAGGTCCATTTTATATATTTTGTTTTAAAAGTTATGAACTTCGATTTACTCCATTCCGCTTATGTACGGTAGCTACGGACAGAAATGAAAACACCATGGTGATGAGTAAGGTACCACGATTCCAAAAATATAAAAATACCGGTAGATTAACTCATATTGCGTAACCCCAAAATCGCTGATACAGGGTGCAAAACACTTCAAATAAAAAGTTGCCTATTTAATTGATTAAAAATTACAGAAAAATTCTAAAAATTAAATTATCACTATTTCCCAAAAGAACCTTGTCTAATTTCAAACCCGATCTCTAGTTATATCGAATAAACCGTTATAGTCGATAAACGATTCCATAGCGACTATTTTAAAATTTGATTTGGACATAAATCAAAATCCACACGAAGAAATCCTAATTTTTCTCTTCCACTAGAAAGATATACTCCACCAGCTCCACACGTTTCTTGTTTCACAGAAATCCGGCTTCAAACGAATCCTGTACATTCAGTTGAAGTTCGAATCGCCGATTTACGAACTGCAGCGCCATTTCGAGTTCGATTATAATTATAATATAATTATACGTTCAAACTGTCGAAGATTGAATATATTCGTTATTCAAATTCAATTCCAAGCTGAATTAAATATCACAGATGATCCGGTTCACACCATATTGTCATTTCAGCCAATTCTGATTATTTCAGAATTAAATATATTATTTACTTTATTATTTTAGTTAAATATTCACTATTATTTAATTCCACGACCATTTAATTCACTATATCACCATTGATATAAATAAATAAATTAATCATAATACCCCTGCCAATGCGGGTCATTACAGTCTTCCCCACTTAAAATAATTTCGTCCTCGAAATTGCTTAAAGGTAGAGGACGACCCTATCGACTGGTTAGAACATATTTGTTCACTTTTTAACTTTAGTTTCAACTGAACCAATTTATTTTTAATTAAATTATTAATTAATTCTTATCAACAAAAATTTCCAAAGATCCTGAAAATTTTCTAACACTTTAGCTCTTCGAAAAATTTCGCCAGCACCTCCTTTGTACTGGTCAATCGGTCAAACTCCCACTTGCCTCTCTGGGCCATCTCCAACCCAAAAGAAAATCAAACAGCCAAGCGGCTTGCCTATTCGGCTCATAAATCTTATATCCAATATAAATATAAACTAGTACCTTTTGTCGGCATATCATTATATCCTTTCACGTGTTATCAATTCAACATATACCAGGGTTATCCCAATCAAACTCCAATCCGCTTTTTATCCGCAATTTCAACAATTCGCTTATACCTAAGTCGAAATTTATTTCAAATTCGAGTTCCATTCTCGATTCCAAACTCTTTTACTTGATTATCAAGTTACACTTCAAATTTGAATCCCCCAAATCCAATTTGTCTCGATATCATTCAAATTCAATCTCAGTTACCACTTTACTGGCATTACTTTTAATTCAAATTTGCTTTCACAAATTTCTGTTAAATTTGTTTTTAATTTAAACAGTCTTTCCCTGGGAATTTTAAATAGTTTACTTTTTCAAAAATCAAATTTTCCTTTTTGAAATTCAACTGAGTCCATAATCAATATTCCATTAGTTAAATCACTTCTCTATTCCTTTGTCAATATTTGTTAACCAAATATTTTCAATAACCATATTGGCCTTTTTTGTTATTTGGAAAACATTTCTGAATATCGCCTTCCTTTATTTTCTAAACTTTAGAAAATATACGTTATTTATAATTGGAAAATATTCCAATTACCTATCTCTTTTCCGATCTCGTTTATTTCTATACTTAGGAAATACTTATTATTCTATTTCCAAGCTTACACTTATTTCGGTTAAAACGGATGTTGTGTAAAACATCGTTACGACAACTCAAATACTATATTCAACTAACTCTTATTCGACATTTGATCTTCGAGCCTGAAATCTTACCATTTATTTGTTAATAATGAAATCAATCAAGTTGGGGTATAACTACCTCTCAGACCTTGACTGAATAACATTTATAACGTCAAAACAGATATGACTACTTACTCGAATAATCAATGCCATACAACTACTTATTCACTTTTAAACACGTATACGCTTTCTCGTTCTATTCTTACTAGATTTTATTCTTAGTCTTCCTTTTTTTTGATTTTACTATTCTATTTCTAAGTTCGTTTCCTTATCGACTTCTATGTATATCGATACGTTGATTTCTAACTATCAAATTATCTTAAAAATATTATAACTCCTTACATTCCCGGAAAAATTTGCCATAACCTCCTTTGTACTAGGTGCATCGGGATATTCCAAATAGCCTCCCATGGCCCTTACCAATCCAAAAGAAAAAGAAAAAGCCAAGCGGCTAGCCGATACGGCGCATAAAATCTCATATATGAATTAAATACATACCTTTCCGTCGAGCATTCTATTTATTACCTTCATACCTTATCCATACATATCTCATGTATATTTATACATTTCTAATTCATTTCAACTTAATCCAATAATTTTAACTTAGTTCGTTAAGTGATTTTCAAATTACTGGTTTGCCCATTTCACCTTTTTATTTGAGTATAACATGTTCAAATATATTTTAATTTGTTTATCAACTAATTGAATTTCATTTCAATTTTATTTGAATTTTCTATATTCAAATTCCATTTCGATTCTCTTATTCAAATTCTATACTTGAATTTCATTTCAATTCTATTTGAATCTTCTATATTCAAATTTCATTTTCACTTTTGATATTCAAATCCTATATTTGAATTCCTTTATATTTTCTATATTCAAATTCTATATTTGAATTTCATTTCAATTCTATTTGAATCTTCTATATTCAAATTTCATTTTCACTTTTGATATTCAAATTCCTTTTCAAACTTTCTTTATTCATTCTTTACATAAGTCTCGATTTCAATTCCGTTTGAAATCGATATTACTACCTTTGGAAAATAGGTTCCCCTTTCAACTTCACACTTGTATTTTTATTTCTGAATTATCCAATGATAATTCTTTTCACTTCATTTATAAACTTCGTTTATAAAGGAACTATTTATAAACTTCGTTTATAAAGGAACTTCTTGTTTTATTTCTCTTTTAAAACAAGTTAATATTTCAAATCTATTTCAAAATTCAAATTCTATATTTTAAATCCCATTTTGAAATTCAACACACTTGTCTTTCCCAAAACAAATTCAAAACAGTATCTCTGGTAGTAATTCGCACTTACAACTCGAAAATGAATACTGATGATGCAGCTGTCATCATCAGAATCTATTTCCTAGCGATCGAAGTGAGTTCAATACTATAAAACCATTTCTAAACATTTTCACTTTGAAATTCATTTCAAAATATAATTCTCACTGCTTGTAAAACAATTTAAAATCTCCCAGGATCTTAAATTTTCCTTATTTTTAATCCAAATCCATTTACAAACACTTATCCAATTCTCCAGAGTTTTAATTCAATTTCTGGTTTAAATTTAGATTTAACTCATATGATTTCACGTATTTCACTTATATGAATTCTGATTGATTATTTACATAACCATTTAATTTATAATCTTACTCGATTATAATAACAACCAATATATCCACTATATTATAATTTTGGTATATATATCTTCTCTATATCAAGATATACCTTGGGTAAACTTATTTTAATTTACCCTCTTTTCAAAACATATCGTGTTGGTTCATCGTATTTGAGTGTTTATAAACTCCTACCGATACAGTGGATCAAACTGATCGACCAGAACTCATAAACGACTCAACCAATAAATCACCACAATATAAAACAATTTTTATATCAAATATAAATACGTTCACTCGTATATATACACTCAATCTCAGTCTAGGGTATTACTAACCCTATCTCTACCGAGTCACGCCACAGAGCCAAGTAATTCTTTTAACTTAAGCTCTGATACCAACTGTAACGACCCGGATTTCGAGCGACTTTGGTTATCGACATAAGCACGATGTCGATAACCAAAACATCGAAAAATCCTGGTAATTAGTGAAAGAAATTAGAGGGTGAGGAAAGATAAGATGGAAACTTATAATAGAAGAAGAAGAAGAACACAACATCAGAGTAACACGAATCTCACAGCGGAACGAATAACATATAATATATGTAACATAACTTTGAAATATACATCTGTATTTGAATATACATCATTATCAAAGTACAACACTTACAACACAGCGGAAATAACTATAGTTATATGATCCTGAAGCCTCCTGCTCCAGCTCTTCAACTATATCTGTAAAATCCCGACTACTTGACTGCCCATACAAATTTAGGCACCCAAGAGTTTAGGGAAAACAACAAAGTAAACTCCGGGTCAGTCATGGGACTGGTGTGAGTAAAACAGTTAAAAATAGTTGAACAAGTAAACGATATCTCATAAGACCACGCCGCATAACGGAACGGGTTTTTCCCTTATGAGAATCCAAATATCTTTATATCAAAAACCTTTTGATATTATAATAATGTCTATCAACCACAATATATATAATCATCCAGCAGAAACGCTTTCATCCCAAAAGAACCATGTCCAAATTCGAATCCGATATTTAAATATATTTAAATAACCGTTTTGGTCCATATACGATTTCATAGCGACTTTCTGAATATTTGATTTGGACATGACTAAAAATCTACACGACGAAATCTCGATTTTTTCTTCCATCAGAAAAATATACTTCACCAGCTCTCTACGTTTCTTGTTTCACAGAAATCCGATTTAAAACGGCTTCTGTATATTCGTTTAAAGTTCAAATCGCCAAATTACGAACTGCCGTGCCATTTCGAGCTCGATTATAATTATATTATAATTATACGTTCAAACTTCGTTTATTATAATATATTCGTTATTATAATTCAACTCTAAACTGAATTATATCTTATAAATTATCTAATTCACACAATATTGGGAATTCAGCTATTTTCGACCATTTTGAAAATAAATATATTATTATATTATTTATATTATTTATATTAATTAAATATAAATATTATTTAATTCAAGTTATCGAAATCGCCAAATCGATATTTAATAACTAAATAAATTAATTATTTCACCGTAAAAATACGGGATGTTACATTCTTCCCCCCTTAAAATAATTTCGTCCTCAAAATTGCTAAGGTAGGAAACAACCCTATTAACTGGGTTAAAAATTTATTTGTTTATTTTTAACTTCAGTTTCAACTGAATCGATTAATTTCAATTAAAATATCCATTTATTTCTATTAACAAAAATTTTCAAAAATTCTGAAAATTTTGTAACACCCGAAATTTTCGAATTTTTTTGCCAGCACCTCCTTTGTACCGGTCAGTTGTTCAAACCCCAACTCGCCTCTCTAGGCCTTCTCTAATCCAGAAGAAAATCAAATAGCTAAGCGGCTTGCCAAATCGGCCCATAAATCACCAAATCCGTAAAAATAAACATGTATCTTTTTGTCGGGCATATCATTAAATCCTTTTATTCTGCTGCCAATTCAGCATATACCAATGTCATCCCAATCAATCTCTGATCAATTTATCCTCAACATAGCTATTCGCTTAAACAAGCCAATTACCATTTCAAACTCAGGTTTCATTCTTGATTCCAAATTCCTAACTCACCAATCCAATACCATTTCAGATCCTATCTCACAATTCAAAATCTGATCCTACTTGATATATCATATTCCAATTCAATTTCCAGTTAATTGGTTTCAATTCAATTCCAGTTTGCTTTCACAAGTTTCTATTTAAATTTGTTTTTATTCAAACAATCCCTCCTGGGAGTTTTTAAATAGTTTAGCTCTTTCAAAAATCAAATATTCCTTTTCAGGATTCAAAACAACTTGTTTTCTCAAAACAATTCAACTCAAAATCTTTGGTAGTAATTCGTCACTTATAACTCGAAAATGAAAAATGATGATGTGGCCAGCACCATCAGAGTTATTTCCCAGCTATCGAAGTGAGTTCAATACTATATCACTTTTCAAAACACCTATTTAAACATTTCCATTTTGAAATCTATTTCAAAATATCATTCACGATGCTTGTAAACCAATTTAAAATCTCCCAGGATTTTAAAATTCTCATATAGTTAATCCACATCCATTTATACACACTTATTCAATTTTCCAAGGTTTTAATTTCCATTTTGATTTAAATTCAGATTTAATTCACTTCGTAACACTCATACAAATTCTACTTGGTTATATATATAACCATTTAATTTATAATCAACCAACACATCCAATATATGATGATAATTCCAAGATATACCTTCCTTTTATATCAAAATATATTTTGGGTAAAATTATTTCATTTACCCTCTTTCAAAACATACTGTGTCGGTTTATCGTACTTGAGTGTTTAGAAACTCCTATCGATACAGTGGATCAAACTGATCGACTAGAATTCACAAATAATTCAATCAATAAATCACCACAATATAAAACCATTTTTATATCAAATAACAAATACATTCACTTGTATATATACACTCAACCCAATCTAGGGTATTACTAACCCCATCTCTACTGAGTCACGCCACAGAGCCAAGGTAATCACTTAACCTTCAGCTCCGATACCACTGTAACAAACTGGGATTTTCGACTTTGAAAATCGACATAAACCCATGTTAATTATTCAGGTATCGAACATTCCAGATTATTAATAGAAAGAAGTTAGAGGGTGAGAATAAATAAGATAGAAAATCAGAATAGAAGAAGCACACAATCAGAGTAAACACGAGCAACGGAACGAATAAAATATAATATATAACATAACTTTGCAATAAACAGTATGTATATACAATGTTTATCAGAGTACAACACTTACACACAGCGGAAATAACAATAGTTATATAATCCTGAAGCCTCCTGCTTTGAGCTCCTCCAAGTATATCTGTAAAGACCTGATCTACTTGACTGCCCGTACAAATTTGGGCACCCAAGAGTTTAGGGAAAACGAAACAAAATAAACTCTGGGTCAGTCATCGAACTGGTGTGAGTAAACTCAAATCATTTGGTTTAACTTTTAAAAATCCTTTTCAAAATAAAAGATAATCGTAAGACTGATCCACACATAAACACGGATGGTTTTTACCTTACGATAACCTAAAATAGTTTTGGAAAACAATATTCTCTGATAATATAATAGTGTTAATCACAAGCAATTAACAATCTAGCAGAACGCTTGCATCTCACGTTCCACATATACGATATACAAACAAAACCGCGGGCACTTATTGGAGATTGGATTCTGACTATGACAAGGTATGGGACCACCTGCCGATAGTGTATCTCTAGAGGCAAATACACTGGGTTCAACAAGAATGCCTTGCAACCTGGCCCACACATGACCGACCACTCATTTCGCTTGAGTGTATCGAATGTATATCACCAACGGTTGGGAGCTACCCACTGTTTCCCGAAAAGGGACAGCATCGATAATAGATAAAAGAATGAAATGGATTTTCTCTAGATAAGTGATATACACCCTAATGGGAGCGACCCACTTAGCCATGCTGCCTGCCCGATTTATGTCATTTCCCGGTTGATGAGGCTTGAGGTCATGACGTATCTTTTGACAGATCATACATTCATTTACTTTGAATGTCATATTGTCATACCCGCCAAATCACAAATTGATTTCCGCAAAAATACCACGGGTATAAAGCTAAGAGAAACGAATTCCTCCGCCACCATACGTAAGTACGTTTGAAGAGATCAACTTATACGATCTGTTAGATATACTCTGTCAGACATTCGTCCATTTACGTTGCCCTGGGACTGGACAAACCAAAGGCACTATTCTGTAAAACAGGATAGCCCTTGCATAAATCTATCTTCAATTATCTTCATCATATTTGATCGCAACGCTAACGTCCATATAGAGTGGTTTTCAGATAAATAAATCTGATCTCGGTCTCTCCGTATTGACGACAGAAAAATGGTCAAAAACTTTGATAGTCGGTGATTTAACTGTCAAAGAAAAATAGGTATACAACCAACAATCTTATTTCCAGATAGAAATTCAATCGATCAAATCATCAATCCACATTTATCTCTTTATTTTAAATTATCTTTACTTTATCCATTTTCCTATTTATATATATTTGTAAACTCTTATTTCCTAAATTTAGAAAACGTTTTTGGTTCTTATTTGGAAAAACATTCCCAAACTTCTTTATCTTATTTAAACTGATGTTTAAATAAAACATCGCTTTGCCCATTTAAACCATTTCACTTACTAACTAAATTCACTTAATCAATCTTCACTATTGAACCTTAGCCATCCCTTAGTTAAAACGAAGTCAATCAAGTTGGGGTATAATTACCTCTTAGACCTTAACTGATCAACATTTCTAACCTCGAAATAAACAAAGTTCACCTTTTAAACCTTTATCAATTTCCTTACTTAACTCGGATTCTATTTATGAATCTACTTCTTTATTTTAAAACGTTGATTATAACTATAGCGTTATAATTCCTTCTTCTTAAATATTCAACTTCAAAATAGAACTTTTATTCCTTAATTTTACTAATTAACTAAACCACTAATCTATTAATAAATAAGTAAATCTTGATTAAATAAAAAAAGTAAATATTACTTTCCCGAATAATCGAATTCAATGCATAATTCTCTTTTTCGAATCATCTCTATTCGATAGCTCTTTTCCGAATAAACTATATTCGATAACTCTTCCTTCGAATAACTATATTCGAAAATCTCTCTTCGAATGATTTACATTCGATTAACTTTCTACGAATGATTTACATTCGATTAATCTCCTTTCGAATAAACTACATTCGATTAACTTATATTCGAATAACTATGTCTGTTTTACTTTATTTCGAATGGCTAATATTCGATTTAACTCCATTCGCTTGACTCTAGATCACAGCGATCACAATGGTCACGTCTGATTCCCTCAGGAAACATCCGACCGCCATAGGCTATCCACAGCCCTGCGAATTACGCTAGCAGTCGTACGAAATGGTAACTCATCCTAAGTAACAATGTTTGACTAACTCTATCTCAAATAACTATATTCGATCAACTCTAATTGAATAACTAATATTCAATTAATTCTAATTCGATTAACTCTATCTAATTAACTCAAACTGATTAACTCCTTTGATTAACTCTATGTTTATTCAGTTTAAATATCGACGTTGAAATCGATTCTTACTTCTCTATATAAGTCCTGAATTATATATTCTGTTTATCCAATGATAAACATTTCATTTAATTTATAAAATATTATTTAAAAATTTATCTTCTCAATCTATCGGTCAGAATAGATTCTATTCAAAATCTTTGCTTTAAATCTATATCATGTTGTACCCGTGTGCGAAGCACGGGTCTAAACCTTTCAAATGTAAAATTCTCCTTTTATACAATTCTAGTCACTTTTCAAGTATTTCCTTTTATAATCTATTTATTTACAAAATAAACCCCCTTTTGAAAATTCTATTTATTTTATAAAATGTTTTCTTTTTACAAAATCTATTGATTTTATAAATATTTCCTTTGATAATCTAACTATTCTCTTTTCTATTTGTTTTACAAATATTTCCTCTTTCTATTCTATTTATTTTCCAAATAAATATTCCTTTTCAATTCTATTTGTAAATGGTTTACAAATATTTCTTTTTTTCAATTCTATTTGTAAATGTTTTACAAATATTTCCCTTCAATTCTATCTATTTGGTTAACAAATAAATATTCCTTTTTAATCTATTTATTTTCTAAATAAATAGTTTTCTTTTTATAAAATCTTTTGATTTTATAAATATTTCTTTTCAATATAACATTGAAATTTACCTTTTTAACATTCCAACATTCTTTATGGTATTTAACATACCATATAACAATGATCAGTATCATTCCAACATATAAAATCAACAATAGATTTCATATCACATCATATAACACAATATATGAAAAACCAGTAAAATAAATGTTGAGGAACCCAGTTAGGTCCCTCAGACCTGTTTTCCTACATCCACAGATGTTAAACAATAAAATTAACATCAATTTCATTTTACTATGAAATATTCTGCTAAACAGAATCAATATTTGATTAACGATTTATATCTATTTCGTTGTCTATATTTTCAATCACCTGACCAGTAGTTCAACCAAACAGCCAACACACAGCAAACAACCATCATTTATAAATTCTAAAAATATTTTATAAAAATATAAATTAAGCAGAGTTAGTGAGATTTACTCAACTTGGTCGTTAACCGTTGAATAACAGTTAACGTTCGAGATCAGTCGTTTAACTTCATCATAATCTGAAACGATCTCCAAACCTCTCCAGACCAGTTCCACTGCGTAGTCTGCGGTCCTACAATCCTAACGTGACAAACGGTTTGTAAATATGACCACTTGTGCGCGAGATATAGTATTTTAAAATTTACATATTTATATATATTTACTAATTAAATAAAATAAGACTTAAAATATAACTTGGTCCTTACCCCTTTATTCACGCGCAAGGTAAAATTATACGCCCTCCTGCTCCATGCCATCCACAAACGTGTGTGTACCGTATGCCCAGTCCCCCTCCCATGCATGGTTTTGTGTATCCCCTCTTATTTTTTTAAAGCCCAAACCGTTAAGGCCCAATACGAGCAGCCCACCCGTCCCAATACCAGATCCGCTACCAACTTCTTCTCCAAAACGTAAGCCCCACTTCCACTTCTAGTAATTACTCCGAACAGTAAGTCCACCATTTCAACAAACTTCCACCCAACCTCGTCCTCCGGTTTCCCCACTTAAACTCAAACGATAAACACCACTATTCTCCTTATCAACAACTCTCCATACCTATCCCCTCCAATCGTAGTTTGCCGCTGTTCTCCTCCCCTTTCATTTCCAGAACCACGTTGCCTAAACCTTCCCAACAGCGAACCATATGCCTGCTGTAATTATCTGGTGCGGCATTAGTCTGGACTGAACCCACAAAACATCATACGAATGAAGAGATTCTCATTACGAGTCCATATATATATATATTAAGCAAATTGTTAATGCACGGGTTGATAAGTTGTGAATTTTTGAAGCCATTAACTGTTGATTGTATCTTCCTAAAGCAAACAAAATATATGAAGTCATCTGCCGTATATTTATAAACGAAGTTAGCTTGGTCATCAAGGTTTAATAAATCATGGCACGTACGGTTCAGAGAAGTAGGATAGCTTTTATAGCCTTCAGTTGCGTGATGGCCAAGGGTTAGGCCTGAGAGCATTGAGTTTTCATTCCCTAATTCTAAGAAGATTTTGAAAAGATAGGTGTAGACAGGTGCTTTGAAGTAGCTTAGGTTGGCTGTGATGAGATTATACATGCTACGGTTACGTAGCTGATATATAGGTAGGTACCTCAATGTTGGCAGTGGCAGTTGTATATCATATTTTTTTTATTAAAACTTCAGTTCGATCAAAGTTCTTTGCTGAAAGACAGCAAAATGAAGACAACCGCACTGTGTATTTATAAATTAATAAACTTGGCACCAAAGTAATCGGAACATAGGTAGCTGTTCTCTTTCTCCTTAGGCACATGGTTCCTGATGGCAAGTATTGTTTCACTGTATTGAATAGAAAAGGTGTACGAAACTTGGGTTTGAAGGAAAGCAAAGTCGTATTGTTTTTCTTTACCACGTTGGGAAGCATATAAGATACAGAGATGCATATGTTGATTTTACATGAGTGATGGTGATTGTATTAGTCTATTTAAATATACACCTCCTACTAGCCTAAGTAGAAAAACACACAAAAGGTTTTATGGGTAAAGTGACCATTCATTTAACTTAGTGAAGAGCTCGTACCGTGAATAACTATACACAAAATATTAAAGAAATAAATGTTAATTCATAGCTATGAAATAGTATACCGTGTTACGGGGAATTCCATTTATATATATATATAAGTCGTTGCAGACGGAAATAAAAATACAATCATACTGAGGGATGTGCCACCATCCCAAAAATATAGTAATATCGGTAGGTTAACTCATATTGTGAAACCTCAAAATATTGATATAGGGTGCAAAATGCCCCAAATAAAAAAAACTGCGTATTTAATTAATTAAAAATTACTGTAAAATTCTAAAAATTAAATTATCACTACGTCCCAAAAGAACCATGTCCAAATTCGAATCCGATATTTAAATATATTTAAATAACCGTTTTGGTCCATATACGATTTCATAGCGACTTTCTGAATATTTGATTTGGACATGACTAAAAATCTACACGACGAAATCTCGATTTTTCTCTTTCATTAGAAAAATATACTTCACCAGCTCCCTACGTTTCTTGTTTCACAGAAATCCAATTTAAAACGGCTTCTGTATATTCATTTAAAGTTCGAATGGCCAAATTACGAACTGCCGCGTCATTTCGAGCTCGATTATAAATATATTATAATTATACGTTCAAACTTCGTTTACTATAATATATTCGTTATTATAATTCAACTCTAAACTGAATTATATCTTATAAATGTTCTAATTCACAAAATATTGGGAATTCAGCTATTTTCGACCATTTCAAAAATAAATATATTATTCTATTATTTATATTAATTAAATATAAATATTATTTAATTCAAGTTATCGATATCGCCAAATCGATATTTAATAATTAAATAAATTAATTATTTCACCGTAAAAATACGGGACGTTACATTGGGGCTGGCAGCTATATATACGACCTCATTTCTCTAGTTTTCTCACATTAAAATCAATAGAGGCCTAAATGCTGTCGGTTCATGGACTGAATCAAATCTTTTTCTTCTTCTGTAATCAAAGTTTAGAGATTCAAGAGTAGATCTGCGATTCAACCTCCGCTTTTCTCCTTTTATTTTTCTAGATCCAGACATTGTGAGTTTAAGTTGCCTTTAGATTTAAATAATTAAAAGTAAAACATAACATGACTGTAATTTGGATCTATCCCTGTGACTGAATCATACCAGGTCTATCGTAATTTGTGAATTCATGATATTCCGAATTAACTATGACTTGGATCTTCACATTTATCATATCAGATCTACTTTTGATTATAAATCTAATTCACTATTTAGATCATCTTATACCTATCATGTTGTGGTTAATTTGGATCTGTCATTAGTTGGACTTCGAAATCCTTGTTTAGATCTAATCATACCTATTATGACATCCCAACTATGTTAGAACCAGTTTTATTATCACAAATTCACCAGATTTATTCTTATATGTCCATCTTAACATTATGTCATTATATGTTTATGTCAATTTTATTAGAATAATCATTTCTGTCATCTTCCCTTCACCCTTTTCCTTTTATTTTATATATCCAGACTACTTTGAGCCTAGACATGCCGCTAAAAATATGCTAATGCATTAGTTTGGGAATGAGGGGAGAAACATTGAAATTGGGCATATCTTGAAAAGGGGAAATTTGGCATAACTTGAATAATGTTTATGAACATGAATTTGGGCATATAATTCATTATGAACATAATAGGGGGAAAAGGGCATGAAAACCTATAACGACATAGGAATAATCTATTAACAATTGGAATGCCTAGGATTACAGTAATTAGAAACTGTAACCGCACTTAGACACGAGGGTAGATTGCACTTGTGGTGGAAGTCCGCCCGTAACCGCCCGTCTTATCCAGCGACCGCAAGCACCATTTTAGGAAGTGATACCTCCTGCTATGGGGCCGGCACAAGGTATCTACGGAGTAGGGAGCCGATCGATTAGGGTAGTAGTTAGGGTACATCTAGAATCTGGTAAAGTTTAGGAACCTGTTAGGTTGGGCTGCCTGTGGATTGTATGGTTTAACACCTCTCACCAGAATTACGCCTAAGTCTACCATCTTATACATGTTGGGGATCATCTCATTCTGGTTATACTATTATTAGTTCAGAGTAATCTATAGAGAAGCGTATACACTCTATATGTTTACTTGTAATACCAGCCTTTTTGGTGTTATCTCTCTTATCCACTTCATATGGGTCATGATACTTTTACCTATTTACTTGCTAAAAGTAATTGGACTCGCCAGTCTGACTATTTTTTTTTTCCTCTTCTTTCTTCAGTACTCCCCCAAGGTTCTCAGGGTGGGAACACTCAAGCTTGACCATGATTCTGCTATCATTTGCTGGAGCTACTTAGATGTATGGCTCAAGCTCCTATCTTTGCTACTATGGCTATGTTTTATTTGGGGATTTTGCTTCTTTTGTACTTTGATATTTAAAGACAGAAGATTTCGTGATGTACTAGTTTTTATGTAATTCAGACATATGATGTTTTGAACCACGATGCTTTATGATTAATAAAGTTTGTTTTTATTCCGTTGCTATTCTTTATATCTGTCTTGTTATGTTTCTGTTTCTATTTACCTATAATGCTTCACGAAACTTAATGCATTCTCTTAGTGGGTGACATTAATGGACGTGGGGTGTCACACTTACATATATATATATACACACACACACACTAGACCTCTCACATTAACTCGTGTATCTATAGATGCTGGATATGTCGGTCGGTTCCGGGCATACTTCTACTACTATTTGGTTAAACCTCATGTCTGTGTGTCATTATTTATACATACAAAACCATTTTATATGCACACATAAAAAATCAATATATAATTATATATGGGGACATTTTAAATTCGAATTCTATCCTAATCGCATTTATTACGCTAATATAACGTTAATTACGTTTATATAAGTATAATAATTATAACTCCTAAATAACGTAAATATTCGTATAAATGTAAAACATTCTAATGAGGTGGCAATTGTCAATTTGCCTAAATCAAGGTATACAAGTTATAGTTTTTCCATATCTTTACCGCTACAATTTAGGCATGATGGCATAATAACAAGACAACAGATAATAGTGAATGGAAGATATACATATATACAAATTTCAACTTGCATCCTGGGCATGTTGGAATGATTTCAATACTGGATCAAAAATAGAGTATTACATACACTTATACATATATGTTTATAATTTCCACTTTATCTAATTCACCCCTTTTTGGTGTTATGCACATAAAAACATTTACATTTGATATATTTCAAGTATGAATACATTTTGATTCAAAATAGAATTCAAATCTAATCAAATCGTGGAACAATCAAATTTAAACCCCTTTAGGTTATAATCAAATTTTCAATAAAGGTGAATTACACAAAGTAGAAACAATGGTAGCAACACCCCTTTTTCATCCTTAATCCGATATTAAAATCAAAAGTCCACAAAAACCCAAATATCATGACAATTCTTACGTAATTATAAAATAGAGGATTTGGGGTCTTTTTTATTGATGTTATCAATTTTCAAATCCTCTTAAGCATATATATCAACATGATAATCTGATAAAAATACGAATATGCCTAAGTACACGACATTCCACTCATAGATCTGGGGAAGAACAAAGAGGATTTTATTGTAGTAGATCTATGTCTGTGCTTAATATTTGCGGAAAACATGCTCCAATAATCCTCCTAATATATATATATATATATATATATATATATATATATATGTGTGAGAAACATGTTTCAGAATCTTATACATATATATACCAAATTCCAAAGTTCTTTCTAAAAATCTATATGAATTAGAGTAGAGAGGAGATAAGAATAAAGGTTGGAGGAATACAAGAAATTCCTAACCTTTTTATAGACAGCATGAAGGCAGGGATAAGAGAATGGCTAGGGTTCTATTGTGTGATATGAGGGGCTATATATAGTTTCCCGTGTGAGCGTAGGCCGTTGGATTGCTCAGATTTAATCCAGGCCTTTTATTTATATATATCCCTTAAGAAAACTCTAACCAAACATAGATTCATTGGGCTCCTTAGCCGCCAGGCGGTCGACCTGAGTGATTCGCCGACGATCGACACCCCTCCAAAGGGGTGGTCGACCCTCTGGGCGTTGAGACGCCCAATAAATGTGTGTTTTGCTGAGGTGTTTATTTAGTTAATTCGTTCCCTTATTTCCTTATATAAAATATCCTTTGTCCCCATGATCTTATCCTTATTTCAAATTTTAAATTCTCCCTCTTTATTTTGAGAATATCTTGGGCATATATATTACACAAATAATTATATATATCCTGGGTTTTACTGTCCAAATTCATTTGTTCAAAATTTCTTCACACATTGATCTTTTTCAGCATGTCATATATGAAAACGATTCATAATTTCTCCATAAATCCAAATAAAAGAATTTCGTAGCCAAATTCCTAAAGCTGCAAAATTTCATTTTACAGCCTTATTATTTAATTGCTTATTTTTTTATTATTAATACTTTTGTATGTTACGGGGTTTTACATTCTCATCCCCTTAAAATAGATTTCTTCCCGAAATCTGTTTGAAGGGGAGAAAACATAACTCGCTCGAAACATCCAACTTATTTTTGAATCATTCATAAGCATCCATGACTCGTAATGATTATGAACTGCAGACCCACTAAGGTGAGCACAACCCTATGGCATAGGTGTAATAAGTGATGCAACATGTATGCAAGCAACCTAATTATGCATATATTTCTGTATAAGTGCGCTTGTGCAATGGTGTTGCTTCCTTTTCCTAACATCCAATCTAGCAATCACGATGCATCCATAAACATAAATTTAAGGAAAAATTACTCGTGAAAAGCTCTGGGTAAGTTTGTCTCATCTTATCCTTGGTCTCCCATGTGTTTTCCACAGGGTCATCTCCCCATTGTACTGGACAAGGAGAACGTTTTTGTTGCGTAGTCTCTTGATTCCGTGCTCTACAATCCATGTAGTGGCATGGGGCACCCTGGACTCCAACTCGGGTTTTCTTATGTACTCAATTTCGTCAAGCTTAAGTCTTATACCAGAATCATGAAGGCATTTCCTTTGATGTGATATACATGAAAAACATTATGGATTCCCGATAGATGCTCCAGGAGATCCACTCGATCAGCCTAAGATCCTATATTCTCGATGAAACGAAATGGCCTAGAAAATCTGGGAGCCAACTTGCCAGTCTTCCCAAACTAAATAGTCTTCTTGAGAGGGGATACTTTTACGAACACTAAGTCTCCAACATTAAACTCAAGTTCCCTCCTTCGCTTATCGGCATATGATTTCTAACAGTCTTGGGCTGCCTTCATCCTCTTCCTAATCAATCGTATCTTTTCCGTGGAATCACGGACGTAGTCTAGTCCGAGTATAACCTTGTCGGTAGTTTTTCACCCACAAGTTGGCAATTTGCATGGCCTCCCATAAAGCGCTTCAAAAGGGGACATACCAATCGTCGTTTGAAAACTACTGTTATAGGTGAAATCTGTAACGTCCCATATTTTTATTAGTTGGATATTTAATATATTTTATTATTTTAAATATCGATTTGGAATTTTAAATGGATTTAAAAAATATATATATTTTCGTTTATATAACGAAGTTAAAATTTAATTTATATTAATAATAAATCAAGTTCATAATGTCACGGTAGTTCGTAATTTACGTTTTGAACTTCAATTGTATATACAGGATCCGATATAAGTCGGATTTCTGTGAAACAAGAATCATCTGAATCGATTTGATTATAATTTTCCAATAAAAGAGAAAAATGGAGATTTTGTGTTATAGTTTGTTAGTTATGTCCAATTCATATTTCCAAATAGTTGCTATGGAAATCGTTAATAAATGATAACGCTTATCTAATAATAAAATAAGAATTTTTATATAATTTGGATATCGATAACTCAAGAATGGAAATGTTGAGTTATAATTCCATATTGGCTTATATTGAAGTGATATATTATTTCTTTGAATGTATGTGACTATTAGCGATAAACAAAGGTTATTAGCAGTAGGAATTTTGTACCATAACACATAAATAAAAATTAACTATACAAAAATAAACTTAAAGCTGAAGCTGCATTTGTAATCTGCTTTGACATTTTTCCCAATTATGTCACCCAGTAACACGATCCATATCAATGTGTCACCTTTTGATCCTCTAAAGACACCAGTTTAATATGATCCGAGGAACCATAATTATATGTTAAATTCAACTATTTAGTGGTTGGTGCGAGCCCACAATTGTATTGGTGCTACAACTATTACCCTTATAAAAACCCTGTTCTCATAGACTATGCTACATGTCACATAAATAAACTTAATTAGTAAGCAATTTGAAGGTACGAAATGAAGCACAAATGTGCCGACCTAAATACCCAGTAGGCTTAGTCTAAATATTTTTCAATTGCTACTCTGCTACCTATGTGTACGTGAGGAACTGACATGATCTCTATCCAAGACTCCTTCATCCTTAATTTTCTATCTCTATATATATACATCATGCGTCAATCCCTACCTCTCCTTTGTTGTGTGGTCCACGAAAAGAAATGCCGCCTCCTGTAAACATCAAAGGTCTGAATTTTTGAATACATCTCCTTCGAAATCTCCAAATCCCACCACTAATATTAGAACCATTCGTAGCATTTAGTTAGAGCTAAGGTAAAGCCACATGATGACCTGCGGTGCTTGGATTTGAGGTAGCAAGGTGGCCTGAATTTTTGTCATCAGTAACCGGTGCTCGAAGTCGAGCTGTGGGTGAAGGAGTTGCGTTGAGTTGCCCGTAGTTTGGAGCGAAGGTCAGGGAAGGATGGGCGCTGACGACGACGGTTTCAGATCCTGCTCGGATGGCCTAAGATAAGGTTTGCAACAACGATGGTAAATGAAGGTTAAGCGTGGTAGCAGGAGCTATAACATGAAGATATAGGAAGAATATAAAAGGGTTTGGTCCTAAATTCCTGAACAAATTATTAAACATAGTCAGGTATAAATCACATAATTAAGGGTATTATTTGCAGAAAAGGGAAACGACGGGGGATGATAATGTTAGTAGCAGGCGAATAAAAGAAATGTGAGGAATGAAGCACATTTGCTTATCAAAAAATGGAACAGGAGCGATGCACAGTGAAAAATAATTAGCAGCAGTTTTATTTTTTCTTTCGGAATTTATACGGAGAGGACTCTCGCGTCGTCTTTTCTCTGGCAGCAGAAGCATGGCGGCCGGTTAGTACACAATGTGAAGATGGGATTTCGAACAGGAAGCAGTCAGTTCAAAATGGAGTACTCGAAGCTTTTTCTGTAAGCTTTGTTTTTCCAATGAAAGGAGAGAAGGATACAGTTTAGTTTTCACGTGAACAATGGAAGATTGTAAGGGAAACGTAAGTAGTTGATAACATTGGTTGTCACGTGAAAAGTAGGAATTTTATTGGGCAATAGCAAAGGTATTGTGTTTCAATGGATTTGTTTATTAATCAATAAGGGGTCAGGAAGAAAGAACTGCAACAGTTCGAAAAGAAAAACGGAACAAAATGGAAGAGCAGACAAGTTTTCTTGAACCGGAAAAATGAAGGAGAGAGTAAGAAGGCATTGGGTATCAAAAAGGAGTGGGCAGTTTGTTTTAAATCTACGTGAAGACGTGGTGTAGGCATGGGATGGAAATGGAGCAGTTTTACACGATGACAGTGAATGTGAAGGATGGGCTTTTGTTATACATGAATGGCAAGTTGTTTTAAGACAAAGTTGGGCCTTCTGTTCCAAGGAGCAAGTACAAAAATAAAGGGAAAGATGTCGTGTGTGGTTAATCAAAGGGCGTGGCAAGAAGCATCTAAATTGAGGTTGAGGAACATCAGCAGGAGCAAAAGGAATGGTAAACACGAAATAATATGGTGCTGTAGTGTATGTATTGAAAGGAGGAGAAGAAATTGTTGACAAGTTTTAAACGAAATAAATCAACTTAAAGGAAGGATCGGGTACACCGTGAAGCAACTGTAAGTGACAAAGTATGTTGGGCCCGTATATTTTCCCAATTTATGAAGTCGACCTGGGTTTTCCTTAATTCAGAAGTTGGCAGTCTGACCTATATTAAAACAAAGTAATTACAAATTATAATTTGTTTAAATTAAGGGATTTATTAATTTAATTTCAAACCCGTGAATTTAAAACGTTAACTTTTTGTCAGGTTATTAGAATTCGACAAAACAAAGTGTACCGGAATCATGGGAATGAACACTACCTGCTGGAACGATTTGGACAGTTTTGGAATCAGTTGAAAATTTACACAATTAAACTGAATGGCTGTTTAGTTTAACTGTAGCTGAACCGCTTCAGAAATTAATGGAATCAAAGTGAGTTTATCTCACTCAGTTTACCCAGTTATATTTATATAAGTCGGGTTTATTATTTGTGTGCTATATTTGTAAATTGTTTGATGGATGCTCTCTCTCTCTCTCTATATATATATATATATATGTGTGTGTGTGTGTGTGTGTGTGTGTGTATGTGTGTGTGTGTGTGTTGAACTGAATAGATTAAATTAATCGTTCATTTAATTTGATTTGAAAAAATTGTTATTTTTAACGATTGTTTCCAAATGAGGTTACTTACCTCGTTGGTTACGTTTATAATAATATAAACGTATTAAATTAAAATACGAGTGCTTGGATTACTGAGAGTTATTTGTTGTTGAATATTATATTTGTTTATTGAATTGAAACTAAGGTAACGTATTTAATGCAGGGAGAAAAAGGTTGGAGGGATCCAATTGGATTCCTCAAATTTATTGTTTATTTTTATATGACCATTATATGAATTGTATGACAATCTGATTACAGGATTGATTTGTTTATTGATTTATTGAATCGTAGTTTGACATTTATTATGATATTAACCAATGGGCGGTATTGGTTGGGTAACTGGCATCACATGGCCTGTAAATCAATCATTTCATGAATATGGATTTAACGTCAGTTGAATCGACTTAAACGAAGTTATAAAAATTTATTTTATAACTGGAGATAGATTTTCGAAATCTATTATTTTGAATTGGAATTTATTTAGTAAGGAAATAAATATTTATTATTTAAGTTTATAAATAATTATATAGTGATTTTATAACGCAAATTCTTATGTAGATAGGATTTATAAGTAAATGAGCAGAAATTAAAATAACGGTTAAGAATTTGATTAATTGTTCTAAGAAACAATTAAATGAATTTATTTAAATTAATTATATTATTAATTAATTTAAAGGTGGAATTAATTGGAATTGGTTACAGAAATAATCGTGTTTTGAGTTAACCAAGTCAACCATTTCAACTTGGGTTTGATTATCAAGTTAAAATAGTTTATTGTCAAGTAATATATTGAAATAGCTTAGCAAATATTTGTTTAAATCTTAATAAGAGTTTGAAAAGGAAATTTATTATTTATTTTAGTTAAATAAGCAATTCACTAAGTTTATAATAGTTAACATTGAAGTAAATTATTATTCCTAAATAATAATAATTTAAGTAATTACCTTGTAAATGAAATTCATCGAGCAAGGAAATTGAAGATTTGAAATGAAAACAAGTTGGATTATATAGGAGATTAGGAATGGGTTTTATAGTAGAACTCGAATTTTATGAACTAAGTTATGAAAGGGATTTTAATCGAACACGATAGCTTAAAATAAACGTTAACTTAATATGTGAATTAAGTGAAATTAAACGAGGTAAAAAGGGTTTTTATATTAAACCAAAGTCGTAAACAAGGTTTATGAAATGAAATGAGAAGTCAAAGTGTTGATTTGAATTGGTGATACTTAGTAATGAAATTAAGTGAAATGGATGGGATTGAAACGAGATTTTCAAAGTGGAAAAGAGTTTAATGGAGTATGAGTGAAATAATATGGGTTGATGAAGAGTAAAGATAAGAATTAGAACCTAACTGGGTACTGGTTGAGTTGACTGATTTTCTGAATATTAATCTGATGTTGATTTCGGTCTTCGGGGTTGATACTTAGGGAATTGTTTGCTTACCAATTTACAGTCAAGGACTAAAAAATGTTGAAGAATAAAGATTTAAGAATATGTATAGGGATTTCCAAAGTAAAGGAAATAAAATGACTCGAGAATATGTAAAATGAGATTTTCAAGGTAACCAAAAGCAAAAGGAGATTTGCATGAAAATATCACCATATTTTCAAAGTAAAAAGGAAATGAGAAGTTGTGTTTTGAAATAGGATTTCTATAAGAATAAGAGTTGTTATTTGTTTTCAAATAATGAAGTAAAAGAGATTTGTAACGTTATTTTAACGAGTGGGTAGTTGAAACGATTTTTTGATTATAGATAACGAGTAATGATATGGAAAATAGTTTTGAAGATAACCGTATGATTTAATAGAAGTGAAATGTTATGTTGAAATATCGAAAAGGTTTTTAAGTTCTAAATTTACCATTTGTTTAATTATTAAATTAAAGAAGCTAAGTGATGCTGAATAATGGATCAGTAAATTTATTTTTATTTTTATGATTGAATGGTTGTTTATTTGATATATAGTTAAATAACTGACTATCAAATCTGACCTATATGATTGTTGATACGGATAGACCTGGATGGAATTTATATTCGAAAACCATTCCAACCAGCAAATACGAAATGTTGAAGATTTTAGATACTGATCGAGATAGAGAAACTGAAGATCGTGGATATTTATAAAACGGTAGAGTTACTTAAAATCTCGGGTTTAGCGGCCGGAGATATACTGTAATCCTGTCGTGGTTGAAATCGACGGTTTGCAAGGATTACTCGCTACTGATCTATAGGTGATACTTGAGATGTAGTACGAGGGTGCCTTTGGTTCATTTTGTTCCTAGATGACTTGTATGGACGAATGTCTGACGAAATATTTCTTAAAAATCATGTACAATGATTTTTACAAACGTATTTTTGTTAGTGGTGGAAAAGGGCCATTCTCTTAGCTTAACGAGTATTTTTGTAACAACCCGTATTTTCAATAACCTATTATAACATAAATCGAGGCAGAATTTAATTTATAAATCTGAATCAAGGGAAACGGGCTATGCCATTGCGTTCGTCTCGGAAAAATACGCGAAATAGAGTCCGAGTTTTCGAAAATCGGAGTCCGTATGACCCGATTAAGGCCCAATGAAGTTTTCAGAAAATTTCAAAGTAAAAACAGATTTCAAATTCAAGTTTGAATTTGGAAATTAGGTCAGATTGGGCTAGGCGGGGAAAACTCCCGCCAGAGCACCCAAGTCGACAGCCCTGTCGACTTGGGAGTCGACTTGGTTAGACCCAAGTCGACAGCCCTGTCGACTTGGCTGTCGACTTGGTCTAGCCGGGCAGTTTTACCTGGTGCACCATTTTGGGGTTTTGGTTAGGTTTTTGGGCCAGATTCGGTTTTAAGGGCTGAGATTGGAACTAGGGTTTAATCCTAAGGCTAGAACTAGTCCTAATCTCTATAAATAAGCCCCTAACCTAACCCTAAATCATCATTATTCATTCAAGTAACTAAACTATGGCAAAATCATTCCTCTCATGGCCTCCACTCTCTTCATAAAATTCCTAAATAAATTTCTATGAGAGATTTTCCATGCATACAAGTGTTTTCAAGCTTGTATGAGTGTCATTAGCTTGCATTCAAGTTAAGTTTCCATATTTACATCATAAAGCAAGGGTTTTGATCATTTTGGCTCAAGGGATTTTCTATTAGAGCTTGCATTTTGGGTCTATTTGATTGCATAAGGGCTTTGTCATATTTTTGTGTCTTCATAAGCATTGTAAGCCCTATTCTACTTTCATATTTAAACTCTAAAGTTAAATGAATGATGCAAGTTTGGTTGACCATTATGATATGCAAGCTTATCATGTTATGTTATGCAAGTATGCTATGTTATGATATGCAAGTTTACCATGTTATGCTATGCAAGTTTGCCATGTTATGATATGCAAGCTTATCATGTTATGTTATGCAAGTATGCCATGTTATGATATGCAGGTTTACCATGTTATGCTATGCAAGTTTGCCATGTTATGATATGCAAGTTTATCATGTTATGTTATGCAAGTTTGCCATGTTATGATATGCAAGGTTATCATGTTATGTTATGCAAGTTTGATATGCAAGTTCGTCATATGATATGCAAGTATGTTATGCAAGTTTGGGGTGATCATTTTGTTCATGTTATCATGTTATGCAAGCTTATCTTGAGTATATGAACATAAAGCTTCAAGCTTTATGCTAAAGGTTGCATTTTGGCAACATGTAGGTTATCATATCTCTTATGATAACTTGCATGTGAGGCTAAATGCGAACTTATGGCCATTTCTACATGTCATTTATCACCATGTATCACCAATATGCTAAGTTTGGTTTTATGCATGCTTTTGAGGCCTAAAAATGTAATATGCAAGTATATGAACATGTGTACATTTCATATGCCACCATGTTGAACTTGTGGCTTCAACACCTTTATGTCATGATTATGCCAAGTTCCCTCTTTCTATCCTTTATGCGCTATTGCGATATGTAAGCGATGGGATTGCGTTTGGGGTTGGGTAAACTTAAAAGACATAAAAACATAAGATTGGGAATTTACCTATTAAGTTAGGTCTACCCATTGGGAATTTACCTATTAAGTTAGGTCTACCCAAATGCTTGAAAACTTGTAATATGTTTTGGAAACATGATGGACATGACACTTAGAAAATATAAGTGTGACCAACTCGAGGTTGGGTTGAGTTTGTAGCGTAAACCTACCCGGAACCGACCGGCCTAACTAGTTGCTACAAACAATAAGACCCAATGTGAGAAGTTGGCCATGTGGTACCTTGAACCAGAGGTTAGACCAAGTTGTGGTGTAAAGCTACCCGGACCCGCCCGGCTTAACTAGTAACCACAACAAGGTCTAATGTGAGAGGTTAAGGCATGTGAAATTAATTAATGCCTCATGATTAGGGTTAAGTCATGGTCCACTTAATACTTAACCAATTTGGGCTTGGTAGATTAATCAGGGTTAAGTCGTGAACTCATCGTTACACTTAACCAAGTTAATCCATGATTAGCAAGAGGGTTAAACCGTACTTAACCCACTAGAAAAATCCTAGCAATAGGGGTCCACTCCAACAGTAATCCCAAGCTTGTATCATTAAGACCCTAGGGACTAGGCTAGGGAGGGGGCACGATTACTGGACTTGAGGTAAGTGACCAAAAACGACGGCAGATGGGTACGCCGGTGTAGTTCCGGGCGGACTATGGTCGTGCATATAGTCTGAAGCCGGGGAAAACATGCACGGGTACCAGTAGATCGAGACTGTGCACTCAAGTTTATGGTGTCCAGGGGTTGACACCCTAGGGCTTGATACACCCGACGGGAGACCCTGCACAGTCTGACTACAATTATGTTTGGGCCGTATTGACACCAACACGTGACGAGTTAGGCTTAGGGAGCCGATCGATTAGACCGTTTGGTTGGACCTCGTATGAGGGTCACTTCATGTTATTGGGCCAAAGCTTGGGCTAAGGGATCAATACGTGTTTATTCAAGTCATGTTAGTTTGCTAGTACACCTGTGGTGCAAAAACCTTAAACCTGATTATGCGATGACACCTTTATCTATCTGGTTAGTTAATCATCATGCTAGTATGTTGTTAGTCTTATGTTCATCCCTGCTTCTCATGCCAGTTAACTTTATCAGTTTACATTGATTGTAGTAGGGCTTACTCAGTCTTTTTGACTGACCTGTTTTCCTTTCGCCTCTTTTCTTCCGTTCCCCCCCAGGTTCTCAGGGTGGGAATATTGGAGCTTAGCTTGGATTTCTGATCGCTTGCTTGTGGGATTTTAGCTCATGTACGGTCTTGACATGAAGCTAGCTATGGTTATCACTTATTTTGGGGATAGTACTTATGTATTTCAGTTTTTCAGTGACGTTGTTTTTATCTAGACTTGTGTATTTGGAAAGTTGACATTATGTTGTACCAGACTTGTTTTGAAATAGTTTGAAATCTTCCGCTGTTTTACTTATCTTATTTACTTTGTTTACATATATACATATGTTCTTGTTCTGCCTTGATATATCATTATGCATGTTTACCTGATTCAAACGCCCCTCCAAAGTCAGAGTGCTTGCAAGAGCCACCCTGGCGGAGGTGGGGTGTTACAATTTTTGTGGACGTGAATTAGTGATATTGCGGATCTCACAATATGACATTCAAAGTGAATGATGATATGATGTTCTAAAGGTAGTGTTAAACCTTAAGCCTCCTCAATTGGGAAATGACAAAAATCAGGCAGGTAGCATGGCTAAGTGGGTAGCTCCCAAGTAGGTGTATAATCACCAATATAGAGAATTTCATTTCCTTCTAATCTATTTCAATGTTGTCCCTTATCGGGAAACAGTGGGTCGCACCCAACCAATGGTGATATACATTCGATACACACAATCGAGATGAGTGGTCGGTCAAGTGTGGCCAGGTTACAAGAAGTTCTTGTTGAACCTAGTGTATTCGCTTCTAGAGATACACTATCGAAAGGTGGTTCCATACCTTGTCATAGTTGGAAATTCAACCTCCAATAAGAACCCACGGTTTTGATTATATACTATATATGTGGAACTTGAGATGAAAGCGTTCCGCTAGATTGTTATTTAATTGTGTTTAGACACTATTATAATATCAGAATAAGCTATGATTTCAAAAAGAAATGGTTTGACTTTAAAATCAAGTTGGGTGATGTTTTTAAACTTAGCGAGTTTTTCTCACTCTGGTTCACCAGACTGATCCGGCGTTTTGTAAATGCTCGGGTTAGGCCAAGTTGTGCAGGTTCAGGTTATCGAATGTTGTAAACTCCAGAGACGAGCTGAAGGTGTTCAAACGTATGAATCTAGAAATGTTTCCGCTGTGTGTTGTATATGAGGGCAGATTAAAATAACTATCCAGATGTCTCTGATGATTGTAAGTTTTACTTCAAACCTCTCAATAAAGTTTTGTTTCTATTATATTTTATTTCGCTGCGATGTGAGACTCTGATGTTGTTGTGTTCTTCTTCTTCTATTCTAATATTTATTTCCTTCTTATCTCACCCTCTATTTTCTTTCATTAAATATCTGGTGTTTTTCGATACTTGAGTTCTGACAAGTAATATGGGTTTATGTATTATTGTTGGATTCGGAGTCGAATCCCCGGGTCGTTACAAAATCTATGAGTGGTAAGTGCTGCTTCCATACTCCTCCAAATTCGATGATGCAAGCTCTGAGCAAGTCTTCCAATATTTGATTCACTCTTTCCGTCTAGTCGTCAGTTTGCGGATGATAGGTTGTGCTTAAGTTGAGGGTCGTTCTCAATGTTGCTTGTAGGCTTCTCCAAAATTCGCTTGTGAACAAGGGGTCTCTATCACTCACAATACTTGATGGGATACCACATAGTCCGACTATCTCTTTGACATATAGTTGGGCTAATGAGGTTGTGGTCCTTGTCTTCTTGACTGGTATAAAATGGGCGCTTTTGGTTAAATGATCTACCACAACCCAAATGGCCTCATTACCCTTTTTTCTTCTAGGAAGTCCATCTACAAAGTCCATGGAAATATGTTCCCACTTCCACGAGGGGATCTCTAAAGATAGTAATAACCCTACGGGATTCCCCTACTCTGCTTTAACTTTTTGGCACATCAAACATTTGGCTACAAACTCGGCTACATCTCTCTTCATTCCTTCCCAACGAAGATTCCCCTTTATATCTTGTACATTTTATCTCCACCAGGGTGCATGATCATTCTTGACCTATGGCATTCTTCTAGAATTTCTTTCCTCAACTCTTCATCCTTAGGGACGTAAAGTCGTACATCTCAAAGTAAACTTCCGTCATCGCTAAATGAATACCTAGTCAAATGGGGAAAGTTCTCCTTCTTTCCCACTTTCTCCTTTATGCTTCTCAATTCTTCATTGAGGTCCTGTGTCTTTCAAATCCTCTCCTTTAGGGTAGGAGTAACTATTATGGTTCTAAGAAAACCACTAGAAGTGGTTGGTGAGAGTTGCAAATTAAAATTAGAGAGAAACCTTAATTGTTTCCATTCTGTTATCGCATTCAAAGTCATATGTTTCCTACTTAAAGCATCCGCCACAATATTCCCCTTCTGCGGGGTATACTGGATCATAAAATCAAATGAGGCAATATATTCCATCCATCGTTGTTTTCTCTAGTTTATGTCACATTGAGAAAATAAATATTTTAGGGATTTATAGTTAGTAAAAAGTTCAAATTTCTCCCCTAAAAGGTAATGCCTCCACATCTTAAGGGCGAAAACTACTGCGGCTAACTCAAGGTCATGAATTGGATATCTTTTCTCTGGATCCTTGAGTTGTCTACTAGCGTAAGCAACTACTCTTCCTTCTTGCATAAGGACTGCTCCTAAACTGGTTCCACAAGCATCGCGTAAAATGTAAGCAATTTTGAACCGTCGGGTATAATTAGGACTGGCATGCTAGTTAACACTTCCTTTAATTTCTTAAAGGCTATATCACATTTATTACTCCAAGGGAACACTAAATTCTTCTTTGTTAATTGGGTTAAAGGAGTAGTAATCTTTGCAATGTCTTTAATGAATTTCCTATAGTATACGACCAATCCAATGAAGCTTCTTATTTCCATAGCATTTTGAGGTATCCTCCATTCTAGATTGCCTTGATCTTTGCGGGGTCTACGGCCAAGCCTTCACTTGACACAATATGTCCTAAAAATCTTACTTCTTCCCTCCAGAAACGACACTTGGAGGATTTTGCTTTCAATTGGTTCTTTCTTAATATCCCTGACACTTGTCTCAAGTGGTTTCATGTTCTTTTTGATCTTTTGAAAACCTAAGGATGTCATCTACGAAGACTACCACAATTTTATTTAGATCCCCCTAAACAATCTACTCATGAGGTCAACAAAGAAGGTGGGTGCATTTGTTAGTCCGAAGGCCAAAACTTCCCATTGTAACAATCCATCCGGCGTCCTAAATGCAGTTTTGTCCTTACTATCCTCCGTGATTCTTAACTAGTGAAATCCAGTAACAAGGTCTAGTTGGGAAAATACTCGGGCTCCTCCCAAGTGGTCAAAAAGGTCATCGATTCTAGGTAAAGGGTACCTATTCTTCTTGGTCAATTTATTAAATTCCTTATAGTCCATACAAAGTCTTAAAGATTCGTCTGCTTTGGTGGCAAACACAACAGGTGCACCCCATTCTGAGGTACTTCGCCGAATGAAACCATTTTGCAACAACTCTGAAATATGCTTATCTAAATCCCTTCTTTCTTTAGGCGCCACATGCCTCAAGAGTAGTGCTACAGGTCTGGCGTCCTTCTCTAGGTCAATACGAAAGAGATTTCTTTATGGGGTGGAAGTCCCGTGACTTCCTCAAAAACATCTAAAAACTCACAAACTATAGGGATCAAAGATGGTCCTTCATAACTAGGAGATAAGGAATATAATAAGGCTTTATCCGTGTACCTAACATTACAAGGAATATTAAGGTTACGTCCTCCTAGGCTCCTAAGACGAATGATTCTCTTGTCGCAATCTAGGAAGGCTCCACAAAACGATAGCCAGTCCATACCGAGGATAAGGTTGTACCCTATAAAATCCAACACATACGCTTCACAATGGAACTCGACGTTGTCGATCTCCAATACTAGGTCTTTGCAAAACATATCAAGATACTTAGATCCTCCGATAGGGTTGGCCACCACTATCAGACTATTTGAGATAGATACAGAAAGGTTCAATAGACTTTTTAGTCTCTTAGAGATAAAATAACGAGTCCCTCCGAAATCGAACAAGGTTGTACAGAATTTCCTAAAACCGAAGTTATACCTTTAAGTGCGGGTTATCCTTGGTCTTTTGGGGGTCGACTTTGAATTAGTGCTACCTCTATGGCATACATCTGGCAACTTTTGATAGCTTTGGGATTTGGGAAGTCCTCGGACATGTGTCCTTCTTCATGGAAGTTGTAACACTTTCGTTTGAATTCCTTCTTCACCAACGAGGTCCTATAATCTTTGGCCTTATGGCCCTTGCGGTTGCACCTCGCACAAGTCTATGCCTCCTTTTTGAATTTGTTCCCTTTCTTCTTGTTTTCCCACCATTCCTTCTTCTCATTCTTATTGGAACTTCATTTTCCTTTCTCACCATTTTTTTTCCTCCTTGGAGCTTTCTGCCGTGCATAGGGTAGCTGTCTCTACTAAGGTCTCAAAGGCTGCCCCAAACGTTACTTGGGCTAATAAAGTTTCCTCCAGTGGAGAGTTCAACCCTTTAACAAATCTCAAGGCTTTGTTCAATGGGGGTGTCTATCAATCCTCTTCCAAACTTACTCAACTCGATAAACTTGGTTACATACTCTTGCAAGCTCAAGCTTCCTTGCTTGAGGTGGATGAATTTCTCTAACTGGATAGTTATTTCTTCCCTTGGCAAAAACTTTGCTTCAGAACGGGTTTTGAATTTGGCCGAGGAAAATATCAGGCCATCGTTCTCCACAAATACTAAATTCCACCATTCAAGGGCCTCATTTTTCAAGTGCCAGGCCGTAATTCTCCTCTTCACTTTATCAGGCTAGCCAATAGCTTCGAAAATTCTTTCACTATCCATTAGCCAAGACTGGGTATTAGTAAAACTTTCCTTCCCAATGAATGATTTCCCTCCAAGAAACGCAAAAGGTCTTGCAGTAGCGAGAAAAGTCAAAGGCTACCTCAGGCAGGAGCTATAGGTATCGTTGGGGCAGGATTTGCAATAAGGACATGTTCCACAGTACGAAGATACTATTGAAACCATTTTGGCAAGTATCAGGGCCTTGCGTGGTTACCCTGATTAGTAGGATTATCATCCATTCTACTATCTGAAAGGAAAAGGAAGAAGCCTATAGTGGATACTCCTGAGATAGTATTTCAGCTGAAAAGGAAAGAAAACGGTAAAGATGCCTAGTATAAATGCGTATGCTTATTGAGGTAAACGTATATTATATATATAGTTTGGAAAACCTTTTTCAAATTACAAATAGGCCTTTCATACGTATAATTCCTTTATAATCAGTTAATCTATGCTCTGATGCCAATTGTAACAACCCGCCCAGAATGGGACTAAATTTCAATCTAGAAAAGGCCCATCGAAAACTTAGAGCCATTATAAACGGGTCGTTGGTTCCTGTAAGGAATACATTTGCACAGATAATATATATACACAAATACTTCGAATGGAAATCTCACACAGCTGAAGGAGAAAATATAATACTGAAATAAGATGTACCACTTATTAAAAATCAGAGAAATACAACAGTCAAAATTACATCTGTTCAATGGGTACATCAAATAATTCATTCTTACAAGTTTCCAAAAGAAGTAAAGCAATAACTACTAATAATAGCATAACAACTTCGTCTTCTTCTTCAGCTCCAATCATGACTTCGTCCATGGATTTTACCCCATCTACTAACCTGTTGGATATGTTAAGGAGAGGGGTCAGAACATAAAGTTCTATGTTACTGAAATATAGTGTTACTTTGTATCCATACCCTATGTTTTTAGCTGGTTACATATGTCAAGGTATGTCTTCGCAGTACACAAGACTCACACAAACACAAAGTATTTAACCAATGAGGTAGATATCCAAGCCAATCGCTCATTAGTGTTTTTAGGGTAAATTCCTAACGAGGCGGGAATTATAGGTCACTTATGGCCCTATTTAAGGTGAATTCTTATGATATCTTATAAGCCTGAGGCGGACCCTAGACTCTTAAAAGCCCGTCCTAACACGTCAACGTTCTTAAAGTTTATACTCTCAATTGTAATATGAGAAGTAGTATTGCAAACGTTACTACTTAACTCATATTAAGGTAGGACACATATGTCGCTTTAGACTTCTCTTAGACAGTTAGTTAGCATGCAATGACCACATATCTTTTATATACCAAGTCAATCCCTAGTTGAGCCCTTACAAGCTTCTAGAGGAAGTGGACATCACCCGTGAACTACCCTACTCTATTACCGCTTATGCCTAACCACTTTTAGAGAAGAAGGACCTAAAGACTTACTTCAAATCTAATAAGGGTGGGTCCCATGACTTTGGTTCCTCTCCAAGGAGTAAACCTTCGGAGGGATCCTAGTCCTAACCACTTTAGACCCAAATTAGGTAAAACGAAAGTCAGCCACTTAAGACCTTCTTAAGATGTAGTAAACCTTCCTATTTTCACATGCAATAGACTCATATATATATAGCTATATATATACACACACTAGACCTCTCACATTAAATCGTATACCTGTAGATGATGGATATGCCGGTCAGTTCCGGGCAAACTTCTACTACAAGTTGGTTCAACCCCGTGTCTAGTGTACTAAGTTTGAATGGTTCATGGCACCCAAACCTCTCTCATTAATTGGGCCTACTTGTGGTTTCTGGATTTGCTGGTTGGTTCCGAGCAGACTTATACCAGAAATGACAACTAAACCTGTGTTTGTGTGTCATTATTTATATATATAAAACCATTTTATACGCACACACAAGAAATCAATATATATTTATATATGGGGACATTCAAATTCGAATTCTATCCTAATCGCATTTATTACGCTAATATAACGTTAAATACGTTTATATAAGTATAATAATTATAACTCCTAAATAACGTAAATATTCATATAAAAGAAAAATGTTCTAATGAGGTGGCAATTGTCAATTTGTCTAAATCAATGTATACAAGTTAGTTTTTCCATATCTTTACCGCTACAATTTAGGCATGATGGCATAATAATAAGACAACCGATAGCAATGAATGGAAGATATACATGTATACAAATTCCAACTTGCATTCTTGGCTTGTTGGAATGATTTCAATATTGGATCAAAAATAGAGTATTACATACACTTATACATGTATGTTTATAATTTCCACTTTATCTAATTCACCCCTTTTTGGTGTTATGCACATAAAAACGTTTACATTTGATATATTTCAAGTATGAATACGTTTGAATCAAAATAGAATTCAAACCTAATCAAATCATGGAACAATCAAATTTAAACCCTTTTAGGTTACAATCAAATGTTCAATAAAGGTGGATTACACAAAGTAGAAACAATAGTAGCAACGCCCCTTTTTCATTCTTAATCCAATATTAAAATCAAAAGTCCACAAAAACCTAAATATCATGAAAATTCTTACGTAATTATAAAATAGAGAATTTGGGGTTTTTTGTATTGATGTTATCGATTTCGAAATCCTCTTAGGCATATCTATCAACATGATAATCTAATAAAAATATGAATATGCCTAAGTACACGACATTCCACTCACAGATCTAGGGAAGAACAAAGAGGATTTTGCTGTAGTAGATCTAGATATGTGTTTAATCTTTGCGGCAAACGTGCTCTAATAATCCTCCTAATATATATATATGCAAGAAACATGTTTTAGGATCTTATACATATATATATATATACACACACACACACCCCAAATTCCAGAGTTCATTCTAAAAACCTATATGAATTAGAATAGAGAGGAGATAAGAATAAAGTTTGGAGGAATAGAAGAAATTCCTAACCTTTTTCTGGAATTAAGTAATGGAAAAGAGGCAGCATGAAGGCACGGATAAGAGAATGGCTAGGGTTCTATTGTGTGATAAGAGGGGCTATATATAGTTTCGCGTGTGAGCGTAGGCCATTGGTTTGCTCAGATTTAATCCAGGCCTTTTATTTATATATATATCCCTTAAAAAAAACCTAACCAAACGTAGATTTATTGGGCTCCTCAGTTGCCAGGCGGTCGACCTGCACGGTCGACCGACGAATGACACTCCCCTTTTCAGGGTTGAGCGACCCCTGGTCCCTGAGACGCCCAATAAACGTGTGTTTTGCTATGGTGTTTATTCAATTAATTCGTTCCTTCATTTCCTAAAACTTATTCCTTATATAAAATATCCTTTGTCCCTATGATCTTATCCTTATATTAAATTTCAAATTCTCTCTCTTTATTTTGAATATATCTTGGAAATATATATATATATATATATATATATATATATATATATATATTACACAAATAATTATATATATATATATCATGCGTTTTACTATCTATATTCATTTTTTTGTAACTTCTTCATACATTGACCATTTTCAACATGTTATATATGAAAACGATTCAGAATTTCGCTACGAATCCAAATAAAAGAATTTCGTAGCCAAATTCCTAAAGCTTCAAAATCTCATTTTCTAGCCTTAGTATTTAATTGCTTATTTTTATTTATTTATTTATTATTAATATTTATGTATTTTACGTGGTGTTATAGGTATAAATGATGAAAGTATGCAAATTCCGATAGAATTTAAATAACTTAGGTAGTGATAAAGAAAGTAAAGAATAAGAAATGTAGATTACAATATTCTTTTAAGTATTGTTGTGATGAAAATCTTGATATAATTCATGATGAATAGATCACGTCGTGCTTTCAAGAAATGATGTGATGAAACTCTTAATATCCATAGAAGTGGTAGTTACGATATGCAAAACTTAATAAAATATATAAGTCCCTGAAGAATATAAATAACATTTGCAGTTATAAATAAGCCAAGGACATGGACTATAGGTTACAACATTCTTCTAAGTATTGTTGTAATGAAAATTTTGACATACTTTAAGATGAGTAGATTACTTCCTACTTAATGTTGTTGTAATGAAATCTTGATATACTTCATTCTTCTAAGTATTGTTGTAATGAAAATCGTGATATACTCTAAGATGAGTTGATTACTTCCTACTTAGTGTTGTTGTAACAAAACTTGTCTTATTCATCAAATGTGTATTGAAATATGCAAACCTGATTAAAACACAAAATTGTAAGCACATGAAGTGTATTCATAAATGAATATTAGTAGCACACAGATCGCAAAAGGAAGACGCTTTAAATAAGAAATAGAAATGATAAAAATGAAGTGAGATATAGGAACGACTTGTTGCACAAGGTTTCCTGTAGAGACCAAGTTTGAATTTAAAGAAACATACTCTCTTATTATGGATGCCATAACATTTCAGTATTTATTAAGCCTTTTAGTTTCTGAAAGCTTGATATAAGATTAATTGATGTTGTAAGAGCATCTCCAATCGTTCCGGAGTGTGGATTTTCATTTTGCGATTATCCACACTCCAGAAAGCGGGGAAACACAACAGTTTTCCATCCACGCGCTTGTTTAACAAACGCATGGACCACGCGCTTGTTTAACAACCGTGTGGATTCACGCATTTGTTAAACAAGCGCGTGGAACTTCTTGTTTACCAATTTGTTATTAGTATATTTTATAACGTTTAAAATTTCAAAAATTGTTATTAGTATATTTTATAACATTTAAAATTTTAAAAAGCATTCAACAATACAAGTATTGCCCAATACACTGATACAATAGCATTTGGATACGATAGCATTTGGATACATTAATACACTGATACAACAACATTTAGGTACGATGACTAGTACATTGTTGCATACTACATAAGCATTCAGATACATTAATACACTGGTACAATGATACAAGTATTGCCTACTCATTGGGATATCGTGGTAACTGGGATTCTAAATCCGAATTAAGTTGCTTTAGACGGAAAATCTCCTTTTTCAAGCTGTCGTTCTCATTTTCATTTCTAATGCATACTCATGCCCTCTTCGGCACATCGGAGGATCAACCCACTCGGTATACTTACAAACTCTGAAGGTGTTCGGATAAAGTAGGCTCATATCGTATCTAGCACATTTGTATAGCTTACACCCTATACTAACGCTTCTATTTTTGTTCACAACCACGCAGCAGGCCGACCTGCAGTAACAAAGCTTTCTTGGTACTGCCTCGCCGATTGCTAGAGCTCAGTATCGATTAGTATACTTACCCCCATGCACCGCAACGAAATGAGTTTGGGGTGTACCGCCGAGATGATCTGGGAGTTCTACCATGTCAAATGTTTTAGGGTCGGGGTAAACTTCTTTACCTGGTCGACGGTGATTTGGGGACACTTGTTGGGAATCATCAATAACTGTCAGGCGGTCATAAGCGTCGGACTCCAAAATTTCCCAATTTTTTACCAAAGTGTCATTGTTCTTTTCCCATTGATTCATCCTACACAGGCATGGGTTAAAATTTTATTTTCAAATCAACTATTTAAAATTCATTGCTAAAAGCTAGAAGTGAAGAGAAGTTCATGTAAGTACCTTGGTTAGAGCACTATTTTGATAAAGAGGAGGAAGCACACACCTTTGTTCTTCAAATTACTAAAAGCTAGAAGTGAACATGGATTTTGGTAAAAGTGGCAGGAAGAAAAGACAAATGAGGATTTTAATTTCACTTTTGTTCCATTTACTTTGCATTGAATGGTCAAATAACAAGTAGGTAGTAGGCACCGGCTACGTATTGTTGCTTTTTTGAGCAAACACAAGGGCAACTACCATAATTTATTCCTCCTACACAAATCACACCTTCTTATATAGCAATACTTGTTCACCTTCTTAGAATACCTCCTCCTTCTAATACTAAGGAAAAATACCATCTTGGCCATCCTCCTCAGACTCTGAAGAAGAAGCGTATGAACAAATGTGACTTCAACAGTATGCGGACGAATTCCCGGAGCTAAACCTATTGGGACTTCAGGATGTAGAACCTCAACAAGTTCAAGCACGTCAACAAGTTCAATCAGCTCAACAAGTTCAAGTGCGTCAACAAGTTCTAGTACGTCGACAAGTTCAAGCACGTCAACAAGGTCAAGAACGTCAAGAAGGTCAAGAACGTTGTCAAGTTCAAGCACGTCAACATACTCAAGCACGTCAACAAGTTCAACCATCGCATGAACACACATTTGAATCTTATCCCGTACGATGCTATTGCGGTTATGAGTTTGACGTTGTTGTTCGAGGTGATGGCAACAATATAGGTTGCCGCAGTCATATATGTCGAGCCTATCCAAATGGTTGCAACTACACCGAATGGGTAGACGAACCTTTCAGCCAGAGGGCAGTAGCTTATGCAAATGAACAAGAACGTGAGATTAGACGATTCCAAAATGTTATTGAACATATACGTTTTGACCGTAACCACTAGTTTGTACGTGTGTGTTTAGTGCACTTAACTTTGAAGGATTTTTATTGTATTGAATGAATTGCATTGACGCGTGTTGAATGAATTGCATTGAATAATGCGGGTGGTAAATTAAACTTAACTAAAGTCACAGTCCATTATCGTCGTGGTTGATGTAGAACACTCAATTGTAAACTATTTAACAAAGGCGGTTGCTATTTGGTAAATCTCTGTCATCATTAAGTGAGCTGTAGGATACAAACATATGACAAGACAACCCTCTGTCCTAAACAGTTGAGTTGCAGGCTCTGCATTTTGCAGTTGATTTGACAACTCGTACTGATCAAAGATTACTTGACCACTTCTTTAATAAAGCAAAGCCAGAAACATTTAATGAATCTGTACTGTTTGGACTGGTCAAGTCTTGCACATTTCACATTTTATGGCAGAGTGGAGTCATGTCACTTTGTTTCGAGAGTTTTCGGATTTTAGTGGAGTCCTTGGGAATTTGTACTGTTGGGGTCGTCCTCGATGTACTGTTTTATATCAGAAAGAGACAGAAAGATAACAATACAATACAACCATTATTGCTTTATGTCAGCAAGAAAGCCATTAATGTTTTATATCAGAATTACAACAAGTGTTGCTTTATGTCCCTTTTTGGTATCCAATGAAGACCAGAATGTTGAAAACTATGTTATATAAGGAGGAAACCTTTTAGCATTCAGTACTCAAACACAGTCCAATATTTTTAGTATATACGCTCAAAAAACTCGAAAGGCCACAATGTCCACCGAAGAGTGTATGTTGTTCGATGATTCTGACGAAGACTTTGATATTATGGTGGATGATCATTTTCATCGAGAAAGACAGCTAATTGCTGCGTTAGGAGATGGTGAATCTAGCAAAAAAACCTGGAGGTTCTGGTGTTGGCCGTCGATATAAAAATCGTCATCATGCATAGCACAACGACAGACTAATGGAAGATTATTTTGTGTCAAATCCAAGGTATACAGCTATAGAGTCTAGAAGGAGATTCCGAATGAGGCGTCCTTTGTTTCTTCGAATCCTAGACTGTATTAAACAACACGATTCCTACTTCATCTACAAACGCAATGCGTCTATGACAATGGGGCTCATCGGAATTTAAAAGATGACAGTTGCACTAGCTTATGGAGGTCTTGCTGACGCTCAAGACGAAAATTTGAAAATTGCAGAAAGCACAGTACTAGAATGCGTGGACCATTTCTGCCAAGCTATCGTAGACGTTTACAGTAATCAATACTTGCGTAGACCAAATGAAGCCGACATTGCAATGTTAATGGATATGAACGGTAGTAGAGGATGGCCTGATATGTTAGGATCTTTAGACTGCATGCATTGGGAGTGGAAGAATTGTCCAAAAGCATACGCTGGAGCTTATCAGGGTAAGTCTCATACATCAACTATTATACTTGAAGCTGTAGCATCGTACGACTTGTGGATATGGCATGCTTTTTTTCGAATGCCGGGTTCCAACAATGATTTGAACGTAGTTGAGCGCTCAACGTTGTTTAACGATTTGGCGAACGGTAGATCAGTTCCATATTATTTTACTTTAGGGGGTCACGACTATGACCATGGATATTATCTAGGCGATGGTATATACCCACAATGGAGTACCATTGTCAAGACAATATCGAACCCACAAAACAATAAACAAGCAAGGTTTGCAGTAATGCAAGAAGGACAAAGAAAAGATGTAGAAAGCGCATTTGGCGTTCTACAATCCAGATTTGCCATAGTCAGTAATCCTTGCAGACTTTGGTCTCCAAATAAAATGACTAGAATAATGTATACTTGTGTTATTTCACATAATATGATTATAGAGGACGAAAGAGACATGGAGGATGACTTCAATTACGACTGCCCTGCTCCTCCACCTGAGATTTGGTGCGAAAATATGATTGGAAGCGAGCTAGAGCTTGAGTTTCACGTCGAAAGCCAGATGTCCTACCGTAACTGTCAAATTCATCGAAGACTCCAGAAAGATTTAACGGATCATCTATGGAACTTTGTTGGAAGTTAGTAAAACTATTTACCGTTAGTTGTTGTGTTTTCGTTGCTTTGGTAGTTGTAATATTGTTCTGTAACCTTTATTTAGTATTTGAACCTATGTATCCGTTTATTATTAGTGAAATCATGTATCTTAAGCTATTATAACTGTTCATCATTTTTATTTAAGTACATTTTCGTGTCTGCATTTCTAATTTTGTCTATTTCATCAGAAATCAGTAATCTAAATTTATAAATAGGTCAAACAATTTATTATAGGACACTCCAAGCGTTTGTTTAACATGCGCGTCATACATTGAAACGTACGTGGTTGTTCAACAAACGCGTGATACACACGCCTGTTGAACAACCGCGTGTATTCACGGGCCTATTGAACAACCGCGTAAAGAGTTTGCGCTTTCCGAAACTTTCAGCCCAGAAATCCGAACTGTATGGTGTTTCCACACACTGTTGGAGCTGATTATGGGGTTGGATTTCAAATATTTGGATATCTAATGTTTTATTAGAGATGCCCTATCTATACGATTAATTGAATACCGATATTTACATGAAAATCCCAGATGGACATAAGTTGCCTGAAGCAAAATCAAAGCCGATATACCCATTAAAACCGAGGATGATCAGTTTATGGTATGAAACACTCTGAGAAAACGTGGTATGATCGTCTTAGTGAATATTTGATAAAAGTTAGGTATAAAACAATCTTATTTATTCATGTGTCTTGCTATTTTAGCGGTATATGTTGATGATATAATTTTGATTAGGACTCCAAAAGATATTAATGAAACAATAAATTACTTGAAATAAGAATTTGAAATGAAAGATCTTGGAAAAACTAAATACTGTCTTGATCTATAGATAGGCATGGTACAAACGACATACTAACCCATCAATCAAACTACATTGAGAAAACCTTAAAGAGTTTTCAAATGGATAAAGCATATCAACTTAGTATGCTTATGGTTGTCAGATCATTAGATATTAGAAAGGACCCTTAACAAAAGTAGATGAAATTGTACTTGATCCAGAAGAATCAACCCAAATATTAACATATGAAAACAAGTTACAACGTACTCTTTTTCCTTATTTAAGATATTTTGCATTGGTTTTTCTTTATTAAGATTTTAACGAGGAAACATTTTGATCCAGAAGTATCAAAAATCTTTTGATGCAGTAAACTATTATTTATGAAGACAGTGCAGCTTGTGTCGCTCAATTTCAGGTGGATCATATCAGGGGTGATAGGACGTTGCACATTTCTTCAAAATTTCTGTTCACACATGAAATATGAAAGGACAACAAGAAAGAGGAGAAATGAATCTAGTTTCAAGAAAAGTAGGTAAATCTGTTCTCAACGGCAATTTCCAAATCAACATTTCAGAAAATGGAGTATAAAATTGGCAAGCATCGAATACATCAATAGACTAATTAAATAATGTGTCATAAATCAGGGGGAGCTTATAAAATTATGCTATAATGTACTCTTTTCCTTCACTATTATTTTTCCCTTTGGGTTTTTGCTAGTAGGGTTTTAAATAAGGCATTATCTTGATCCTAAAGTATCAACTCTCATTATAACATTGTAAAACATGTTATCTAAAGAGGGAAAAAACAATGTACTCATTTCCTTATTTATGATTTTTCCCATAGGGTTTTTCATAAAAAAGTTTTTTAATGAGACAATTAATTTTATCATCTTTGCATATGCATATTCAGGAGGGAGTGTTATAATATCTAAAAGTAATCAGGGTGAATATGGTATTATGCTAAGGGAATTTACTGCAATTTACATGACATGTTGACTCTGCAAATAGAGAGATTGTTTACATTGTATTGTACAACTGAATCAATAGAAATAAAACGTCATGCCCTTATCTCTTATCTTCTCTCTAATGGCTTCTCTTCTTTTATCTGTTTTTATTTTATTTTATAACAATTAACTAATAATTGTAAAAATTTATGTAATTATCCCGTGTATAATTGAAGACATTTGTGCAATAATATTAAAAAATTATGAAAACTACAGCAATTATTCAACAAAAATTTACAACAAAAAAGTACATATATTTATGCAGTTTTTTGATATAATTGGATACATGTCCGCAATTATTCGCTAAATAATTGCATAATCTTGTGCAATTATTAAATAATTAAAATTTTGGAACCTAATTTACAATCTTTTTTTAAGGAGTTTTTGTGTACTAAGTTTGATTTTAAGGACCTAAGCCTAATATTTACTTCAATTTATAGATCGACCAGCATTTAAAAGGCACTTCAAAAACATTTGAAATGCATATATTTTTCTTTAATTATCAAACAATATCTAAAAGGCGCTCCAATATCACTTAAAAGGTATGTTTTTAAAGAAAAAAGAAAATAATGTAATTGCTTTTTCATTGTCAACATTTCAAATTATAACAATGATAACGACGGGTTGAATGAAGAAAAATACATGAAAGATCTACCGATGAGAATGAAAAAAGAGATAACATGGAGGAGAATATATAACTTACACAAATCAAATATATGTTTTTAGTATTTTTGTTGTTAATATTGAATAACTATAAACTAAATGATGTGAGAGAGCTTTGTTGCCTCTACCGATTACAGAGTTACCTTTTTCTATTATTGGAAAACTATAAACAAAATCTGTTAAAATTATATACTTCCTAGTACCTTCATTAACTTGTTTCTTGGTAATGTATCTCTAGAACCTTAATTCACGAATGAGGCTAAAGGATGGAATCACATATTGCATGAATCAAACAAACTAATAAAAAAATATAACCTGTTCATTCGATCGTTGTAACACCCCATCTACGCTAGGGTCACTCACAAAGGGAATGCACTAGTTTTGGTGGAGTATTATCTAGGTAAACATGCACAGAGATATCACAAGGCAGAACATAAATAAAGCAGCGGTAGAAATTAAAAACCAACTTTTTATTATTTTCCAGAAAAGAGTCAAAAGCTCATATATCCAAGATACAAATTATTCCATTACATCAAGTTCATAATAAAGAAGCATAAACTTAAAACAAAAGTGAATTATTCCCCATAAATAGCAGAAGCAGCCATAGCATAGCCCAAGACCAAACCGTACATGAGCTGTCAGAAAGCAAGCTAAATCCAAGCTAAGAGCTAGTGTTTCCTCCCTGAGAACCTGGGGGGAAGAAACGAAAGAAAAAGAGGCGAAAGAAAAAGGGTCAATCATAAAGACTGGTAAGCCCTAGTGACTTTCAGTATGAAAACTAGTAAAGGTAACATGATATGTGAAAACTGGAATTAAACATAAGGGTGATAGCAGAACTAGTTGGATAATTAAGATAACAAGATAAGTCAAGTCGCTGCACCAACTGTACTAGTATTCTAACCTATATCAAGTATTAACCATGAAATGATCCCTTAGCCCCGTGTCATGAAGTGACCCATTACGGGGTCCTACGGTACGATCTACTAATCGACGGCTCCCTACAAGTCCTAGCTCGTTATGTGTCTGTGTCATACGACCCTATCCAGAAATGTAGTTAGCTGTGCTAGGTCCACCATAGGGTGTATCAAGTCCTATGGTGCCAATCACCGACACGAATCAAGCACACACAATGTAAATCTACGGGTGCCCAATGCCTGCTTTTTCAACTCCGGACTACGTGCACGACCATAGCCCGCCTGAACCTACAATGGCGCACCTACTCAGCCGTCGTTCTGGTCGCTTACAATCAGCCTAGTAATCGTGCCCCACCCTGCCTAGTCCCAGGGTATCGTGATACATCTAAGTGGGTTACTGCTGAAAAGGACCGCGTAACTAGGGTTTCTAATGGGTTAAGTGTTGTCATTCAAATTCGTGACTTAACCCTATCCAGATCATGTATCAAGTTGGTTAAGTGTGTTTAAGCAGTTCAGGACTTAACCCTATCAAGTCATCATGTCAAGTTGGTTAAGTATATTCAAGTGGTTCATGACTTAACCCTATCATGTGGCATTAATTCATTAGTGCACGCCAACCTCTCACATTAGACTAACTGTTGTGGTTACTGGATTTGCCTGGTAGTTCCGGGCAGATTTACACCATAACATAGTCTAACCTCGGGTTTTTACGTGTGATATGACCAACTACCCACATTGGATCCTATTGTTTGCAGCCACTAGATTTGCCGGGCGGTTCCGGGCAAATTTACACTGCAAACTCAACCCAACCTCGAGTTGGCCATTTTCAAGTTTATCTAACTGTCATGCCCACGTTCAAGTTTTCATGTCTAGATTCATGTCGAGTGTTCAATTCATGTTTTATGTCAAAGTGTGTCAAGTTCATGTCCATATTCGGGTTCAAGTCATAACAACGTTCATGTTCAAGTTTAATAGCTAATTTATATTTTTCCTAATCTACCCAAATCGTATTCCCATCGCACGAAGGTTCGAATCGATACACATAAATCTAATTAGGGAGTGACATAAAAAGAAATGGGTATAAGGTGGCAAGAGTGATTACTAGCATAGCATGATATGACTTGAAATAAAACATTACTGGCATATGAAATATTGGCCTCAAACATAAAGATTCCAAATCTAGCAAGATAAGGTACTAGTCAAAATAACAGTTGTCACAAGGTGATAGTATAGTCATGGTAACGACTGCCATAAGGTGATAGTATAGTCATAGTAACGATTGTCATAAGATGATAATCATAAACATGTGGCCAATAACAGATTCAACATGATAATAGGAGGGGTTTCTCTTTTTGATTTACAACATGAATAGGCCCCAAATCGATGTCATAGTAATATTCAAGAGTCAAGATCCAAGATGAACAAGAGTGAATGTAAACAGTAATCATACATAGGTCCAATTTCAATTTTACATCATATTCATAATACATTTACAGTTTAAATCTAAAAATAACTGGGGCTTACAGATCGTGGTTCGAGAATTAGAAAAAGAGAGTCGTTTGTTGCTTAGTCAAGTCCTAATAGAAGTCCCCTAATCAGCAATTCCTTTAACGTAGTCTCAACGTAGTAGAAGCAGTCCTTCCCTCAAACTTTTCAACCAGAATTAGAGCAGCATAAGGTCAGAAAGAAATTTTGTGTAGAGAGACTGGTGTTAGGGGATGTATTTATAGGGTTAGGTCAACGAATGTGGACAGAAACGAGGTCAAATACATCAGAGTGAATCCAGCTTCAGAAATGGGCTCGGGCACCAAGTCGACACTATGGTCGACCTGGCCCTGGGTAGGTCGACTACATAGTCGACCCTCAGGTCGACCTAGTCCTGGGCGGGATTTTTCCTGCGCAGTCCATTTGGAGGTTTGAAATTCGAATTGAGTCTGTTTTGAATTTGAAAATTTCTGAAAACTTCGAATGGTCATAACTTGGTCATACAGACTCCGATTTTCGAAAACTCGGACTCGTTTCCAAGCAGAATTTCGAGACGAACGCAATGGCGTAACCCGTTTCCCTTGATTCTTATTTTAAAAATTAATTCTGCCTTTATTTATGGTTATTACACGTTATAAAAACACGGGTTGTTACATTCTCCCCTCCTTAAAGGATTTCGTCCCCGAAATCTCTAAGTTAGGGAGGATGTGTCCTACCATCCAATCAACCATCTACTCAAAGCATCATCCACAGGCAACCATTTTCCTTAAAAGACTTCTAATGCTGTATGAACATATGCAGAAAGTGTGTGTATATGAACTTTATCTAATGCAAAAGATCAGGCGGTTACTGATTCAGTAAACCTCCTTAATGCAAAATATGTTAGTGTCATGAATCCAACATGTATGCAAATTTCTAGCATAGTTTATAATCTCTACATGAGTGCACAGTCATTCATTCATATGCAACATCCAAGTGATAGCATAACAAGTTCCATTCATGTACAAGTATAAACACCCATGCATATGCAACATGAAAATGTGACTGAGCTGATCTAGTGCCTAGTGTGTGTCATGCATCCACTAGAAACCATTTGCAACCACTTGCAACCATTTGTAACCATCAACCATAACATGTTTCAATCACATGTTTACATCCATACGGTTCTACCTAAGGTTCTCAAGATAAGATCGAGAAGATAACAAGACAAACATAGATATTAGAAGCATGATATGAAAAGGTTTTCAAAGAAAAAGAGATCGAGAATGTACCCTCAAAAAGAAATGGGTAAAGCGCGCGTATCTTTTCTTCGGTTTCCCAAGTTGCGTCCTCTTGGGCTTCACTCCACTGCACTTTCACTAGCTTGACTTCTCGATTCCTTAGCTTCTTAATCTCCGTTCCTAAGGTACAAATCGGAACTCGCCTCAATGTTGCTTCTTTCTCCACTTCCACGTCATCAAGGATGCTTGGCTCAACCACTTCGGCTGACTCATGCAAACACTTCCGGAGATGCGAGACGTGAAAGACATTGTGTACTCCAGACAACTTCTCGGGTAAGTCTACCTTGTAGGCCATCCTTCCAATTCTCTCAATGATGGGGAACGGTCCTACAAACCTTGGTGCTAGCTTTCCAACGGCTCCAAAACGAACTACATTGCGTAACGGAGAAACTTTTACAAAGACCATATCTCCGACTTCGAACTCTAGGTCTGTCCTTCTCTGGTCCGCATAAGATTTCTGTCTATCTTAGGCCGTTTTCATCCGTCTTCTTATCAACTCAATCTTCTCAGAAGTGTCCCTTATCATATCAGGGCTAAGATAAGCCTGTCTGTCGTCTCCCACCAACAAGTTGGCGACTTGCACGGTCTTCCATACAGGGCTTCGAACGGTGCCATTCCGATGCTAGCTTGGTAACTGTTATTATATGCAAACTCCACGAGAGGGAGATGGTCTTCCCAAGTACCACCAAAGTCAAGAATGCATAGCCTCAGGAGATCTTCTAGTACCCTATTTACCCTTTCGGTTTGTCCATCCGTCTGTGGGTGATAGGCCGTGCTTAAGTTCAGTTGTGTTCCCATTGCTTCTTGCAGACTATTCCAAAACTGTCTAGTGAAAATCGGGTCACGATCACTAACTATACTAGAAGGAACTCCATGCAAAATTACTATCTCTCGAAGGTAAATAGACGCTAGCCCTGATGCAGTCCTCTTGCTCTTCACAGGAATGAAGTGAGCGCTTATTGTGAGTCTATCAACTATGACCCATATGTGTGACGGCCCGCCCCGCACCAACCGTCATTTACTCCAAAGGTGCGCTGTACACATGTCCAGTTAGCACGGAACGGGTCGTCAGAAGGAAAGGGAAGAAGGAATTGAACATACAAAGAACCTGTAGAATGTCTCACAGCGCATAGAATAAAATATAATAATAACATACTTGACATAAAACAGGAGAGACAGTGCATAAGCTGAAAACCAGAACTAAACATCATAGCAGTGGAAATTCAAAATACAGCTTATTACAACTTTCAAACTGTCTCAAAGCAAAAGCAAGATAAAGGAGGTACACTACTAATGCCCAAGTAGCGACCACCAACGACACAGGGAGAATGTGTGTATATATATCATACGTGGAAGCCTCCTGCCCGCCTCCGAATCAGCTACTCGCGCATCACCAGCTAACCTGTCTCTAGTCTGCTCGTGTGAGAACCCAGAGTAATAAGAGGAGACATAAAACTCTGGGTCAGACATAAAGCCTGGTATGAGCGATAAGCATCTAAAGTGAACAATAACAGGTAGACTAAAACATACCTGAACCTGGACCTGCAACCAAAGAGTTAGCACTACATACTGTACAACACTCTAAGGTACCATATCAAACGGTGTAAAGATATGGAGATGGGGGAGGTGTGTATGTCATAATGATGGCAAACAATCAAACATAGCATCCATCCTCACATCTCTCACTCAGTGCGTAAAGCATACGATATTCACCACTTTGATCACCCAACATACCTTGCTACGATCACTTTGCCCCATGAAGTCATAAATGGCTTCACTGCACTGATAACGTAGCCATAAATCCTTCGCTATGTCCACTTTGCCCCATGGAGTCACAAGAACCCCACTGCACTGGCTCATAGCCTTACTAATCCTTACTATGTCCACTCTGCTCCATGGAGTCACAAGAACCCCACTGCACTGGCTCATAGTCTTACTACGCATCACCTTGCCCCTCAGGTCGTAATGACCCTACTACACTGATAACGTAGTCTTGCTACCATCACCTTGCCCCTCAGGTCATAATGACCCTACTGCACTGATAAGTAGCCCATCATTCATTTTTAGTGGTGAATCGAAGTTATGAACGTCGACAACTCCTTAGCACACGTCCCGCAGCAAAGCCCAACCATGAAGTGAACTCGTCGGTTCCCAACTGGATCCTGAGCTCTAACTTCCCATATTGGACTACCTTTGCATCTCGGGTTATTGGTCATCACCAGATCGGATTGGGTCGTAGCCTCCAGTTCATAGTGGTTCGGTTTGTTGGATCTAGATTAACCCTAGAGGGGGGGGTGAATAGGGTTTATCACAGTTTTTAAACTGAATTGAAAAACTGACAGGATATTAAAATACTAAACAGATCACAGAATGCAGCAGAAATAAAAGTGCAGAAAATAAATCACACACAGATATACCCAGCTTCGGCAAAACCCTGCCTACTGCTGCATTCCTAAGGTTTCTACTATGTGTTATAAACAGATCCCGCATACAAGACCATGTACACTCGCAGCGCCTTCTCCTGTCCTAACTCTACGCCCAAAACCCTAGACTGACCGATGTCCCCTCGATCAGATTCCCTGAATTACAACACTGTAATCCGTATCCCAAAATTTTACAGACTCTGAAACTGACAGTCAACACCCTGACTGTTTTACCTAGACTTTACAGATCTAGACACTTGTTCGTTTGATTTTTACAACACGAATTAAAAACAAAAAGAATTTAAACCCTTAAGAAATTAAAACAAAGGGGTCATCCCTTTTAAAAAACTATAGCCTAGTTCAATAACATGGCCGGCCCGCTTGTTATGTTTGCACCCGACTTTTCTTTCTTTGACTTGTTTACTTCTGTAAAAAAAATGGCAGCGGGGATGTATGAATTCCTAGGGTTTTCTGAAACCTTCCCCAAATCGATTTCTGATTTATGAATTTGTAGTCTCTGATGCTCGATTTCAGTGTTGCTTTGAGATGCTTTGATCTGGGAGACTCTTCCTCTCTGGCACTCGACCGAAACCCTAATAAAATTGTGAGTTTTTTTTATTAAATTCTTGCTTTTTGTTTGTGATGCTTGTGGGTTCTTCGATTTGAAAATGTTGGGTTGGTCTTCGATGCTCCTGCCTATGATGTAAATGGGTGTTATGTATAGGGTATGGAAACCCTACAATTAAGCTCTAATTTCATGTTAGTGACTTGACTGATTGCGTGTGTTTGTTGCCTTCTTTGAGATGATTTCCACGGCTTTGATTGTTCCCATGACTGTTGTGATTGAATTCCAGAAAGAATGAATTTGGTTTCATGCCTTAAAAACAGTATTGGTATTTCTGGAAATAGTTTGGAATCCTCTTGAAATTATGCCGTGAATTTTCTTTTGATATACTTGATGTGAATTTGATTTCAATAAAATCTTGGCCCCAGTGTGATTATCCCTTGCGTGAAAACTTTTATTGATAAGTTGCCGAGAAAATGTCTTGCCTAAACTTGATTTTCTGAAAATAAATCCATTGCTGATTTTGCTCAAAACCCTCCTTTTTGAATTTGCTTGTTGCCTGAAATATTAAAACAATTCGATTGTTTTTTTAGCTCCATATTTAATAGCAGATTTCTGGCAGATTGTTTTGTTTCCTTAATTTCCTTGCTAATTTTATTTCTGTCCAAATATGATTTCTAACAATAACATGATTGCTTGCCAAATATTATGCTGTGCCAATTAAACAGATTTAAAAAATGAAACCTTTTCCAAAAAAAAACTGCATTGATCTCTTCCCACATATTAAATGTCATTGCTGATTTCGTGCTTGCATTCTTGTATTTACTGAAGAGATTTTCTGAAACAATATTCTTTGGCAAAAGCATTGACTGCCTTGCCTTATGTATATGTGTGCACGCTTCTTTTGACATAGCAATTTCACTTAAGCCCTGTCTTGATCCATGCGTCATGCTGCACTACCTTGGTTTGAACATCCTCATGTTTTTGTAATATTGAAATGTGCCTATACTGTCTTGAATTAATCACCATGTTTTGATGATGTTTCATGCTTGAACCATACTGTCTTGTGTTCACTTTGTTGCTCCTGTTTGTTGCTTGATTACCATGAACATGTAGTCTTCACTGCACTCATACATATGCCATCTCCATATATGCTGGAAAACACTCGCCACTCCATTGTTTGCCATGATTATTTTCCTGTTTGCTAATTCATGCATGTATGTTGATGCTGCTCCATGCTTTAAAGCTTGCTGTCATGTTTTTATCTTGTGGCACATTGTTTTATGTTTGAGTCTGAATTGATTTGCCTCGGCCATGTTGACCATCCCCTTTGAAATCATTTTTACATTATGTTGTGTAATTTCCATTGCTATCCCTTGTCCATTTTTGTGTTCGACCTGGTTGTGTTTACTGTCTCGAGAGTTTATCACCTGTACTTGTCGTGGTTGTTCCGTTTGTGTTGGCCACCATGTACTGTCTTGAACCATATACTTTGCTGATTCCTTTGTTTCTCCATGGCTTGTGCATACATGTACACTGACTCAGCCTTGTGCTCGACCATGATTATGCTCTGACCTTTTGCTCGACCACTTTGGTTTGAGTTGACATTTGCAAACTGATTTGCATTTGAGTACTGAGTCGAGATGGTCCACGTGGCTACTCCTCAGTTGCTCGCTGATTGGCGTGGCAGTGCACACGTGTATAAATATACACATGTGTATATGCAACCATCAGACAATATTTTCTGTCCCTGTTATCATACATATACTGACTAGACACAGATCAGATCAAGTCATGAAAAATGATGAGAAACACACCAAAAAACTGAGGCAAATAAAATTTTCAAAATTAAAAATTATATCTGCTGGAATTTAGAAATTATTTCTGTTCAAGATACTGTGTGTGTGTTTCCATATATGACAGGTAAGCAAGAAGATGACTGGACTGGCTGTGAGCAGTGAAGACTGAAATGACATTACTGACTGACTAGGAGGCTAGAAAGACAGAAGGCAGTGGATAAACATTGTGTCAAAGTGGTATAAGTGAAATGTACAAATGAGATTGAGTGTAACTGAATGTATGTATGAATGATTGTAAAATTGAGAGAATTTACAAGACTATATTCTGTGAATGTATATGAGATGTGATGTGTTCAAATAGTGGAGTTATAAATAATTGTACTGTTTGAATATTTGAAATAAAATATTATATTTAACCAAAATACTGTGTAGATATTTAATTTTCTGTATAGATGCATTCTGTTTAAATATAAATATTATATTCCTGTCTGTAATGTGATATAACAGTACAATAACAAACACATTCAAAATAATATATACTTGTTTGTTATCATCAAACAAAAATCATATAATTATGTATACAACACCGTTATATACAACACCGTTATATACAACACGGTTCGGAGTCCAGTTTTCCCTCGTCACCACGGTTCGGATCGAGTCACGTCATCAGCTCATGGTCACCCATACGGATCGGGTCATAGTCACCCTTTCGGATCGGGTCGTGGCATCCATTCGGATCGGGCTGTGGTTCCTCCTTCACGTCAGTTCGTGTTCCCCCACTGGTCGGGTCGGGTGCATCTTCCCAGGTCGTCAGCTCGTGAGCTTCTGAAGTGGATCGGGTCATGCTCCTCCCTTCGGATCGTGGCGCCTCATCAAGCTGAATCGGATCGTGGGGAAGATTCGCGATCGGGGGTGGCCATACGGATCGTTGTCTTCGGGTCGGATCGCCCCTATGCCCACCGATCCGGTCCGGTTCGAGCAGATTCCTGCAGTTCTTCCAGCGAACAGTTTACGCCCCTCGATGGCGTTTTCGACCATTCTAACTATTGAAATCAATCACAAAGCATCTCATACAGTCATAGCAACATGCATAATCAACCACAAACATCAAAACATCAACATGATAGGTTAAAATGGATCAAACATACCCAAAACCCCATATTTCCCCTTAAGCATGTTTAGGTGAAACTAATGATAGGGTTAACAAAACTTAACCAAATTAGCCCAAATTCATATCAGAGGTCTAAAACATCATTTCGAATTTTATAAACATTTTTCCAGAATTTTATCATGTTTAAATTCGCTAATTAACACTAATCACCCCTAATTAGCCATAATTAGTGTAAAACTATGCAAATCACTCACCTTAGCCACAAAATAAACTAAGATCTGAAATAAATCTCTGATTTGATGTGAATCCCAATGCTAAACAGCAGCTCCAATGTTGATTTGGTGTAGATCTTCCTTGATTAGAGGTTGCTAAGCCAAATCCTTGACCAAAAGGTGATTTGGAGGTGATTTCGAGGTTGGAGGCCATTTTTAGGGTTCCTTGGTGATAAGTGGAGGCTAGAAAACTGAAATGGAATGATCCTCTATCTCATTTCAGCCTCCCTATAACCCCAATCCCGAAATGGGTTATGGGCCTACTCACTAATCACCCGATTTGGCCCTGTTAAGCAGTTTTTCACCCTCCAAACCTTATTTCAGCCATATCTCCCAAACGGTAAGTCCGTTTGGCTATTATGACCAGTCTACGAAAAGGTAAACCATCAAACGAATCCAATGGAAGTGGTTTCAAGTCAAAATTCCTTTTCAATCAAAAGTTATGGCCAAAACAGTACTAACTAAGGGCAAAATGGTCATTTAAAAATCGACAAAAATCATGAACATGGGAAATGGCTCTAATGGATGTTTCCCAAAGTTACATGACCATACGACTTCACATGGGAAAGAAATAAATATTCTACAATCCTATGATGTGTAGAATACGAGTCGTTACACTCTCCCCCCCTTAAGAAAGTTCGCCCCCGAAATTCCCTAATCAAAACACACACAAAGGTCCCGCATGCCTATCAATCATAAAACAACAATCAAACATGCAAAACAAGTCTACCCTAGCATGCGGAAAACTAAATTGCAAAGTAAATCTTACCAGACAAAGAGTTCTGGATATGCTTTTCTAATGCTCTCCTCTGTCTCCCAAGTACAATCATCCTCGTCCTCGCCCCACTGAACCTTGACAAGCTTCACCGCCTTCCTTCGAAGTTGCTTCGTATCGTGCCCCACAATACGGATCGGCTTGCGGTTCCCAACCGCCTCAGGTTCTACTTCGAAGTCCTCTAACTGATCAGGTGAAATAGTCATATTTGAGTCGTGGACGAACTTCCTTAGTTGGGAAACATGAAATACATTGTGAACTCCCGCCATTTTCTCTGGTAAGCCAACTCTATATGCCAAATTCCCGACTAGTTCAAGAACAGGGAATGGGCCAACAAATCTTGGTGCCAACTTGCCTCTCCTGCCAAATCGTATCACGCTCTTTAACGGAGAGATCTTGACAAACACCAAGTCACCAACGGAGAATTTCAAGTCTCTTCTCCTCTTATCAGCATAACTCTTCTGCCTATCTTGGGCAGCTTTCATTCGATGTTGAATGATCTTGATCTTATCGGAAGTTTCCTTCACCACATCTGGTCCAAGCACAAACTTCTCGCCAGTCTCTATCCAACATGATGGTGAGTTGCACGGTCTTCCGTACAAAGCTTCATATGGAGCCATACCGATACTGGATTGGTAGCTATTATTATATGCAAACTCTACTAGATGCAAATGGTCATCCCATGATCCACCAAAATCCAATATACAAGCTCTCAAGAGATCTTCCAATATACGATTCATCCTCTCCGTCTGACCGTCGGTCAGAGGATGATATGCGGTACTGAGATGTAATCCTGACCCTAGAGCCTCTTGTAAGCTCTTCCAAAACCCACTAGTGAACAACGGGTCTCGGTCACTCACAATGCTTTTGGGTACTCCATGAAATCTCACTACCCACTTCATATACAATTCTGCCAACTTGGCTGCCGTTCTGGTCGATTTGACTGGTATAAATCTTGCACTTTTAGTTAATCGATCCACAATTATCCAAATGCTATCATATCCCGATCTAGTCCTTGGTAAACCATCGATGAAATCCATCAAGAATTGCTCCCATTTCCATTCAGGAATTTCTAATGGTTGCAACAACCCACCAGGCTTCTTTTGCTCGGCTTTAACTAGCTGGCAATTCATGCATTTGGATATAAACTTCCCAACGTCTCTTTTCATCCCTTCCCAGTAGTAAGTCTGCTTCATGTCTCGATACATCTTATTACCACCGGGATGTATAGTCAGTTTTGAGTGATGACATTCTCTAAGCACTTCATCCCTCAAACCATTCACGTTGGGCATAACTAGTCTTCCATTCCTCCGAAGCCATCCATCTCGATCAAGCCCATACACATTCATCTCCTCGTCGATACCCATCTCTAACTTGGAGATGATTTCCACTAGGTTAGGATCGTTCCTTTGGTTGGAACCAATCCGCTCTATCAAAGTGGGTCTGATCGTCAAACTAGCTAGCATAACTGGATCCAATTCGTACTTTGGTCTGAAATCAAACCCCGCAATATACTCCAGTTGCTTCCACTCAAGAAACATTGCCCCTAAGCTGGTATGTCTCCTACTCAAGGCATCGGTTACCGCATTACCCTTCCTAGGTGTGTATGCGATATCAAAATCATACGAAGCCAAGAACTCTAACCATCTCTGCTGACGGAGATTCAGATCCTTCTGAGAGAAGAGATATTTTAACGATTTATGATCGGTAAACAACTCAAATCTTTCTCCCAAGAGATAATGTCTCCACATCTTTAGCGCAAACACAATCGCTGCTAGTTCCAAATCATGGGTAGGATACTTCTTCTCATGCAGCTTTAGCTGTCGACTAGCATAAGCTACAACCCTACCTCCTTGCATCAATACTGCACCCAGTCCGGTACCACAAGCATCCGTGTATACCATCATCTCTTCATTCCCTTTAGGAATGACTAACACTGGCGCACGCGTCAACTTCTCATTTAGACTCTTGAAGGCATCCTCACACACTCCGTCCCAGACGAAGGACTGATTCTTCTTAGTCAATTGAGTCAACGGTGCTGCTATCTTGGAGAAGTCTTGGATAAACTTACGATAATATCCAGCTAATCCCAAGAAACTTCTTACATCTGTTGCATTCTTGGGTGTAGGCCAATCCTGTACCGTAGCCACCTTCGCAGGGTCCACGGCAATACCATTCTCGAAAACAACATGACCCAAGAATCTCACTTCCCTTCTCCAAAAATGACACTTAGAGAATTTCGCTTTCAATTGGTGTTTCCTCAACACCTCCATCACTATCCTCAAGTGTCCCTTTTGTTCCTCCTCTGTCCTTGAGTAAACAAGGATATCATCCACGAACACAAGAACAAACTTATTCAACTGATCTCTGAATACTCGATTCATAAGATCCACAAAGTAGGCTGGTGCATTGGTCAACCCAAACGGCATGACCAACCACTCATAAAATCCAGACGGCGTCCTAAGTGCCGTTTTCGGAACACTCTCATCTGCTACTCGTAGCTGATGAAATCCTGTCGCGAGGTCCAACTGGGAGAACACTCTAGCTCCTTCCAGTTGATCAAACAAATCATCTATCCGCGGTAGAGGATACTTATTCTTCCTCGTTACCTTATTCAACTCGCGATAGTCCACACACAAACGAAGGGAACCATCTGCCTTAGTGGCAAACAAAACTGGTGCTCCCCACTCGGAGACACTCCTTCTAATAAATCCCTTCTTCAAAAGATTGCTGATTTGCACCCCGAGCTCTCGCTGCTCCCTTGGTGCCATACGACCAAGTGGCATCACTATAGATCTGGCATCTTTCACTAAATCAATACGGAACTCAATCTCTCGGTGTGGTTGTAACACCCCACCTCCACTAAGGTCACTCATACCAGGGGAATGCCTTAGTTTCGGTGAAGTATTTTAAGTGAATATAGAACAGTAAAATTACAACAAGACAGATATAAGTAATACTTGAAAATTTAAATCATCATTTCATTGCAGCGGAAAGTAATACATGTTTGGTTACATCACAAAACCATACAAGAGTCAAGTACAAAATATCCATCTTGATAAAAATAAGTACATAATCCCACTATATAAACAATAGCCATAAAAGGAAAGATGAACTGAGCTTTACTTCAACGGTCCAAGCTCCAAAGGATAGATACAGCAATCTGATCAAAGCCCACTAGCACTAAGCCCACTCTGATAACCTGGGTTTGGGGGAAAAAGATAAAAACAACGGGGTCAGACATAAGTCTGAGTGAGTCCTATAACCCTAACAATACAATCGTTAAAGTAATTAGGGTATGATATAAACAAGGTATGGTACCTCTGGGGATAATGACTACACTACGTAGCCAACTTAACACGGGATGTACTAAGATAACCGGAAAGACGCATTTATCCACCTCAAGGATAATTACTAGATTACACCATCCCAGACTTATCCACCCAAGGGTAATTCCTACACTGCACCACACCAGTTCTACCTACCATGAGTAATTCCTACTTAAAGGTTGATCCTACTAAATGTACTTAGTAACTTTTACCCAGTAGTTTCGTGTACCCCTAGCTAACTACCTAGGTGTACCCACTACTCCCAAGCGATCGGCTCCCTAACGTAGATATCCGTGCTGGTCCCAAAATGGGGTGTATCATTTTCCCAAAGTGGCAACCTGATAATATCAGCGGTGCACGGCTTCATACCTACACGATGCAACAACGACTTACTAACCAGCCCGGGTCCACACACGCATATGAAACCCGTTGGTCCTACGTTGCCACCGCTAACCCGTTTTGGCCTCTTATAGTCAAGCCCAATATGCGTGTCCCGTCACTCGACTTGGGTCGAGCCCGCAAAGATACGTTTGGGATATTGGTTGAGATGGGCCCCCACAAGCTACCCACCCAAGCTTGTTAATTTATCTAGTGTATCCCACTTAACCCCTTTAACCATGTCCACTTACATGTTATAAATACTTTGGTTAAGACATTAATCATATTTTAATTACCATTCAAGGCACCCACTAGATTTCCACATGCCACCCAAATCATTTACTTAATTCCCACATGCCACCCGAGGCACTTACTTAACCCTTTAATCATGTTTAATTACATGTTCCACTTTGGTTAAGTATTCTAATCGTATTTTCTATTGCTACCCAAGGCAAACCCACTAGTTTCCTCATGCCACCCAAGGCACCCATACTAGTTACTACGTGCCACCCAAGGTACCCACTTAACCCTCATGTCCCACTACATGCTAATTTGGTTAAGTGTTTCTTAATTAATTAAGACCGTGATCCCCATAAAGACCTCTCACATTAGACTATCTTTTATGACCGCTGGTTAAGCCGGTTGGGTCCGGGCAGCCTTATGTCATAACCGAGTCTAACCTCGTGTCTTTACATTAATCACGTATTTAGTTTGTGCCTAAGACCTCTCACATTGGGCTAACATTTGTAGCAACTGGTTAAGCCGGTTGGGTCCGGGCAGTTTTACACTACAAATGAGTCCAACCTCGTGTCTTAGTCGATTAATTACACCTAATTAATCACCCTCATAATTTATATTAATTATCCCTAATTAATATCAAGTTTTTGATAACATGGGTAGACCTAACTCAATAGGTAAATTCCCATGGGGTAGACCTAACTCAATAGGTAAATTCCCAACACATAGTATGGGTACACCTAACTTAATAGGCAAATTCCCATACTATGTTCATTTATTTTATGTTATGCATAATTATGTTAATTTCACACAATCTTATTAATTTATGCATTGAATTAACCCCATCGTTCCCACGTAATTTCGTTCACATGACATAACACATATAAAAGGTGTCAACTTACATATGTATGAACATGTTTCAAAGGTGCCATCTTGCATATTAACAAACACATAACTTGCATGTGAACTTGCATAATATGTCACACAACTTGCATATAATCTTGTATAACATGTCACATAACTTGCATATAATCTTGTATAACATGTTACATAAACTTACATATTAACTTGCATAACATACTTGCATATTAACTCATAAACTTGCATAATGCCATCATGAACTTGCATATTAACAAACATGTAACTTGCATAGCATATCTTGCATATTAACATACATGTAACTTGCATACTAACAAACATGTAACTTGCATAGCATATCTTGCATATTAACATACATGTAACTTGCATAGCATATCTTGCATATTAACATACATGTAACTTGCATATTAACAAACGTGTAACTTGCATAGCATATCTTGCATATTAACATACATGTAACTTGCATATTAACAAACATGTAACTTGCATAGCATATCTTGCATATTAACATACATGTAACTTGCATATTAACAAACATGTAACTTGCATAGCATATCTTGCATATTAACATACATGTAACTTGCATAGCATATTTAACATACATGTAACTTGCATAGCATATCACCATGAACTTGCATAACATGCATATGATCACATAGCCCACAACTTGCATATTTAGCATCATGCAAACATAACATACATCATATTAAACTTGCATATTATCACATACTTAGCATGCATAGAATCACATACTTAACTTGCATAATAGATCAATGTTCAACTTAGTGTTTTGCATCATAATCATCATGAAACATAGCACCAAACTTGCATATAGATGTCATGACTACATAACATTAAACTTGCATGACATATGGTATATAACTTGCAAAACACATAACATACACTACACAAAGCTTGCATAAACACATTGATCCTCAAACATATCCATACATCATCATATCCTATCTTAATCAATTTAACAATTGATTATTAAGGAGATAGAATCTCACCAAAACAAAATTAGCAACTAATGAAGAAGATTAAGAGGCTAGAAGTTGATTAGAGAGGTTGATTAGCTTGCTTTCTTCTTCATTGATTTGTGGAGGCCATGATCAAGTTTCATTTTGCCATAGTTTAGTTACTAGTTTTAATTATGAATGAATTAGGGTAGGGTTAGGGTGTTATTTATAGGATTAGGTAGCATTTTAGACCCTTAGATTAACCCTAGATTAGCTTAGGACCCTTAGATCTCGGAACTCTCCAGAAATCAGCCCTAAGACCAAGCCCAAACCCCAAACTGGTGCACCCAACCACAGAACTCTCTAGAAACTGTGCAGGTTTCTTGGCTCGGCACGGGCGCACTTCCCAAGTGCGCCAGTCTATTTTTGTACTGGCGCACTTCACAAGTGCGCCAGTGCATTTTTGTTCTGGCGCACTTCACAAGTGCGCCAGTGCATTTCTGGCCTGTTCCGGGTTCTTCTGCCTAACTTCGTTCGTCCATATCTCTTTCATACGGACTCCGATTCTCGAAAACTCGGACTCTATTTCGCGTATTTTTCCGAGACGAACGCAATGACGCAGCCCGTTTTCCCCCAATTCTCACATCTGAGATTATTAATTCTGTAATTAGTGAATTTTAGCATTAACTGAAATTCGGGGTGTTACAGTGGTGGAAGCCCGGTCACCTCCTCGAAGACGTCCGGATACTGGCCAACCACGGGCACATCTGACAACTCATCCTGCGGGATGTCGAGGGAATTTACAAAACTAGCCATAACCCCATCACTGGGTAGACTACCAAACACTACCCTCCGCCCATCATCCGCCCTCACTGTCACCAAAAAGCCCTCACAGTCTACCACCACCCCGTATCTTTGGAGCCAATCGACTCCCAATATAATGCCATACCCAGTAAAGCCCAAAACAAAGCAATCACATACAAACATGCATCCATGACTCGATAAGACCAGATTCCTGCAAATCATACTAAGGCTAGTCGAACCACCAATTGGGTTCGTCACAACCAATGGTCTATCGACTATCTCGAGTTCCAGTCCCAACCTATCTACCAGGTCACTAGATATGAAGGAACGGGAAGCCCCATTATCAAACAAAACTCGAACTGGTACATCATAAATAGAAAGCATACCTTGAATAACAACATTCTTTCCTTTCTCTGCCGCAGTTGGGGCATTCGACGAAGAAGGAACAACATCAATAGCATATGCTTTCACAATCTGCTTCTCCTTAAGAGGTTGCGGACACTTATCCTTATGATGTCCCACTTGACCACAGTTGTAGCACATCCTTTCCGCTGGCTTGGCCTGACATTCTTTAGCATAATGGCCCTTCTTTCCACAGCTGAAGCACTCAACATCCTCTTGCTCTTTTTCTGGCCACCTTTAGATTGATCCTGCTTCCTCTTATTCTGAGAGTTATTTTTGCCTCCACCGCCTGCTTGCGGTTTTGGCCCTTCTGCAGATGCAGCCTCAGTCTTTGACTTAGGGTAAAGGCTCTCTGATCTCAAAGCTTTCCCCACGATCGATTCAAAAGTCTCATCGATGTGGTTGAAAGCCTTTCCCCCAAGTATCCATCCAAACCAGTAATGAACTTCTCATTCTTCTTCTCAGGAGTATCGATAAGAGACAGTCCATACTTCGACAAAGTGTCGAACTCCGCAATATATTCAGAAACTGCCCTCCCATTCTGCTTGAGTTCCAAGAACCTCTTGAACAACACTGACTTCTGGGTAGCTGGAACGAACTTCTCGCTAAAGCGAGCCTTGAACTGATCCCAAGTAACCTAATCCTCTGGAGTAGCTGTTCTAATGGCATTCCACCAATTCATCGCTCGCCCTTGCAGCTGACGAGACGCTAGCCTTCTCTTCATCGCATCCTCAAGACCCAAGTCATCAAAGATACGATCACAGCTATCCATCCAATCTTGAACATCTGTGGCCGACTCCGTCCCGTGGAACGACTTTCCACCAAGGTTAGTGTAATCCTTGCACAACTTGGCGAAATCGACCCTAGGCGCCTGCACTACTGGGCCAACACCAACTCCGGGATTGGTGAGACGACCCGAACTTCCCCGTGAAGGAAAGCACGGATAGAATTGAGAACAAGACAAAATAGAACGCATACGGAAGAACATTTCATTGCTATTACAACAATTCCATCAGATACAAGAATATACAGAGTATAAATGAATAAATTACATTCGACAAATATCAGAGATTACAATAAGTTACATAGCAGCGGAAAAATAATATAAAACACAACTAGAAGTGATACACGGATACAGAGCTTTCCGAGCATCGTTCCAGCTGTTAATCAGGACCCTGTGAGCATAAATCTGCAAAACCAAAACTACTAGCTGCCCGTGCGGAAAATAGGGGCACCCAGAGTTTAGGTTAAAACAATAAACTCCAGGTCAGTCATGTGACTGGTGTGAGAACTAAAACAGTTATAATTCTTTATTTTTAAAGTTAGGTAAATCAAGGGACCACGCCGTATAACACGGAACGGGTTTCCTCCCGAGAATACCAGTGCATAGAACAAACAGCGCAATGCTAAATAAAGAAAAATGAAGCTGTTATAAGACCCAGGTCCCATCACACAATGCAACGCAAGCCGGAGGATAGGGTTTTCCCTTATAACAGCCAAAGCATGCTTGATACGTTTAAAACACATTATTTTGATATTACTATATGTGTATAGTGTCAAAACAATTTCACATCATAAATATCAATCATAGGCGGCATGGGTACCATCTATCATGTCGCCATACTAGTTCTACAATTAAAACCGCAATACACGTATTGGAAATTGGATTCCATCATGAGTCGAGGCAAGGGGCAAGCTCCTCTCCGATTCGAGACACTCTAGCAAATGCCTCAGGACCCCACTATGATCCTTGGATCTTCAGGGCCGGTCCTCTCTTACTTTTGAGGATTGGCAATTCCTGAACACACGTTTCCCGGTCCTTACAGACCTATATCCGAGGCGCCTCGCATTCCAACAACCACACAGGTGAAAAGTATATAAATGTCAGGGCTGGTAGGTCACTGACACCACCCTAGCTAGAAAGAAACGTCGTGCTCTCCCTGCAGTCACTATCCCGTTTTTGACTCATACCGAGGTGTGAGGCTCGCGAATTCACGTTATACACAAAGCTATGCCACACAGGCCGTGCTTTGATCATCAACCACAAGACTTTGCTTTTCAACAGAAGCCTTGATCAATTGCCACTTACGCATGCCATACAGGCAATTCACTCCATGCGTTTGATATCCATCAATATATAACCCCTGAGCTCGTACGTCTCAGAGAAGGGCGTTAAGCAAGAGAATAAATTCTCCGCCGCCAAACAGATATATATTTAATAGAGATCAATCACACGGACTAAAATCCAATGTCGGACACACAGTCCATTTACAAGTCCGTTCTGGGTCTGAACGAAACCGGAGGCACTTTCCTCGCATATCCATCGATCCCCAAGTACGTCTGGACGATCACCGACTGTTTCCCTCATCTTGGGTGTACAGCCCAATCAAGATCATCAGTAACCACCCAAACGATGTGAAGACTTCCGGTCTTCAACCACCGTCTTCATCTTCGACATCTCGTCGAATCGGTTATTCAGAATGGGTATAAACCCGGCCTTTCTGAATAACCCACGTATATGATAAACAAATGTTACACAAACACAGCAAACGCCTCATTCCAATTCAGAATATTCTTTTATTCACAAAATCACATTCTTAGGGAAATGTTCCCATTAATTTTATCCAAGATAAATTCTTCTAAATTTATTCTTTAATCCTCCTTTGGATATCACTTCAAACTAGTCGGGATTAACGAACCACACCGAAGTAATTATTTAGTTTATTTCCCAATCCCAACCTATATATCCCCTGGAGAAAACTGGTAATACTCCACATCTAACACCACTGTGTTATCGGTAAAATTAATTACCATTTCACGTTCAAATCTAATTAAAGATTTAACTATCGCTTTGGAGCAAAACTGGTGGTACTCCACTCTCGATCACTTTTCAGATTTGATAATTTAAATCATCAATTCACATTTTAATCTAATTAAAGATTCATTAAAACTCCACTTAGTTTTGATCTTTTCAAAAATCAATATCCTGCCTTTAACTGGGTTAAAGAACCAATGTCATCAAAACACGATTCACGACAAACCCAAATCACATTTGATATTAAATACAAGGCTCTGAATAGAAAATATATCGACTTATATTCAATATCAAATTCTGAAACCAACAAATATCGTATTGGAAATAACGATATAAAATATCTTTCAAATCCCCATAACAATATTTGTATAGTCACGAAATCCAACATCGAAATATCCCGAAGAGAATTTCGATTCAGCTCCAGTCCAATCCACGTATTGGAAATTATCGATTATTTTCAAAATCACTTTCAAATTCAATTTATTTATTTTAAAAAATAAATTGATTTCAATTCTAGTTCAAAACTAGTTCATTTCGATAAAAATCTATTTTTATCTTTTCAAATGTGGAATTTTCCAGCCCAAATCTTTCCAATTCACATATTATAATTTTACACCAATTATAGATATTTTTAATAATTTTATCAAGGCCCGTACAGTCGATTTCCAACAACGGCCATCGAACTGCACTTATAGCGACCTTTTTCGAATTTGATTTGGACATAATTCCAAATCCAACCGTTAGATTTCAAATTTCTCATATTCATTGGAAAGCTCTTTTCGATACGAACCCAACGGTTCCGGTTTTAGGAGAATCCGACGGTCGGATCTCCCGCAATGTCCGTTTGAAATAAATGGTCGAAATTCACGAACTACCGCGGCGCGGCGCGTTCTATTCAGGCCATTATATATATAATATATATATTATATATTTATTTCGTCGATTTCCTTTTAAAACGAATTTTATAAATCGTTTTAACTTCGTTTCAAAAACCATTTCAACTTTCTTTTCAATTCAAATTTTAATTCAACTTGAATTCATTTCAATTCACTTTCAATTCATTTCGAAATCGTTTTCAATTCAATTCATTTCGAAATCGTTTTCAATTCAATTCATTTCGAAATCGTTTTCAATTCAATTCATTTCGAAATCGTTTTCAATTCAATTCATTTCGAAATCGTTTTCAATTCAATTCATTTCGAAATCGTTTTCAATTCAATTCATTTCGAAATCGTTTTCAATTCAATTCATTTCGAAATCGTTTTCAATTCAATACTCGTTATACAATGAATAAAATCGATATAAATATCGTTCTCGTCAAAATGGCGCAAAACTAATCAACACGGCTTTATATTTTCACAACTCCTTTATTCTATTCAACAAATGAATATTTATCCCATTCAACACATGAACATCGTCAACACATGACTATTCTCAACACATGAGTACTGTCAACACATCACTATTTTTGTTATGTAAAATATTTTATAAAACTAAGGTATCTATCGTTTGATTTTAATTAGACTTCTACTAGGAAGTAGTTCTAATTTTAAATATGATAAAGATGTAAATTTTTATTATATAAAATATTTTACTCAACACACGAATATTTTCAACACATGAACATCGTCAACACATGACTATTTCTATATTCAACACATGAATTTTCTTTTATAATATTCGTTGTTTACCCGATTGGAATGAGGCCCAATCAATCACCATATAATGTTAATTATATGGATTCCATACAACACATGTATATAATAGCATGGAAAAATAATCAATCATCAACCAAAGTGCACTACACTGTATAAGCATCAAATATAGATATCTGACGCTTACAACAGCCTGTCAATCAATCGATCGACATATTCAATCAATCAGGATGAGTGAACTTCAAATTTCATCCCAACACCCGTGTGGGGTTTCAAACAATCAAACACAGATTTTATTTGTGCAGTTGGGCGATGTGTAAAATTTATCAACCCAATCAATATCAGTCAAATCAGTGTATATAAACAAATCGGCCGATTTGTTTATAAATATTTTATTTATTCACTTTCACGTTAAAAATTATATTTTTAACGATAAAATATTCTATTTCAACACTTGAATTTCTATTCATTTCATTTACACAATAAAAATGATATTTTTATTTTTCTAACATATTTTAGAAAATTTCGGCGGCATAACGGCACGATACTAGAAACGGGACAAGGCCTAGCCTTATCCCCGGTCTAGTGAAGGCCCACGCCATTCACACATCAATCCAATCACTTTCGTTATGCAAACCACAAAATTTGGAGTAAGAGTCTAACCTAGTCTTACTCCTTCGCCTTATAACGGCGCACGTCTAATCCTAACCAATTTATCGATTCGATTTTTCACACCACAAACCACATCCAAACCAATATCTCAATCAATCACCAAACATCCAAACAAACAAGTCCATGGTATGTGGACGGGTGTCGGGTGCTTCTAATAAGCACCGTCTGCATCCTAGTATATATATATATATCTAGAAAAATAGAATTTGAGTGAGAGGTTCTCACCGAAAGCTATCCAAGCTCCACGGCACTTCATTTGCAGAAGTCTTCGCCGTTTTCGCATCTTCGTCAGCTTCGTCGCCCGTAGCCACTATATATATAAAAATCGAATTTTTATTTCGCTATTCAATATATAAAAATCGAATTTTTATTTCAAAGTTCAACATATAAAAATCGAGTTTTTATTTCAAAGTTCAACATATAAAAAATCGAGTTTTTATTTCAAAGTTCAACATATAAAAAATCGAGTTTTTATTACCCTACTATATAGATAAAAATTATATTTTTATTACGCTATTTTCTATATAAAGATTTCGCCTTTTTAAATTTAAAGATTTCACCTTTTTAAATTTAAAGTTTTCACCTTTTTTTAAATTTAAAGTTCTCACCTTTTTAAATTTCATCACTTGGTTTCAACGTATATAAAATAAAAATCAGATTTTTATTTCGTTACATATACAAAGATGATATTTTTATGTTCTCTATCCTATAAAGATTATATTTTTAATACTTTAAAAATATAAAAATCATATTTTTAATATTTCTATATAGTAAAGACTATATTTTTATCTTCCTACCATATAAAAGATTATATTTTTAATTCTTTAAAAATATAAAAACTATATTTTTATCACTTTAAAAATATAAAGATCGTATCTTTTACCAAATAAAAATCCTATCTTTTCACCTTTTAAAGTTTAAATCTTTCACTTTAAAATCTAAAAATAAAAATCAGTTTTAAAAATAAATAAAAATCAGTTTTTAAAAATAAATAAAAATCAGTTTTAAATATAAATAAAAATCAGTTTTAAATATAAATAAAAATCAGTTTTAAATATAAATAAAAAAAAAAAAAAAAAACAAACTTACAGGGGGCTACTGGCTCGCATTTTCGGGTTATTACAATCTCCCCCACTTTAAACTTTTCGTCCCCGAAAAGGAACAAGGTCGAAAGTGGTTTGATTATTCAGCTCTACGCTCAATCTGACTTCCATTCTCCAACTTTTCAGTTTCTGAGAATTTTCAAAACTTCAAAAATTTGGCTAACACCCTAAATTTTTGAAAAATTTCGCCATAACCTCCCCTGCACCGGGAGCATCGGGGAATTTCAAATAGCTTCCCCGGTCCTTCAGATCTCAAAAAGAAAAAGAAAAAGCCAAGCGGCTAGCCAATAGGCTCACAAAATCATCATCACCCAAACAAAACAGGAAATTATGTAGTAAACATGTACCTATTTGTCGGGCAAACAAATTTTATTCTCTGGCTCTAGCCTCCTTGCTATGACCTGTTCAAAGTAAGTATATGTATATGCAAGCAAATGCGACCAATTTTCAATACAATTCAATATTCGGTTCTATTAGGCATAAATGGTTAAAAATTAGCAAACAATTAAACAAACAACCCAAACATCAATCGATTAGTGAATTAGAGTTGCAAATTCATAATTTTGATATATATACATAAAATCATGTTTTTGATGCCAATTCACAACAATGTGTTCTAACTATATAAGTTTTGGTTCTCACACCAGTCTAATGGAAATATATAGAAATCACACCTTCGAAACACGAATATAAATTCTGATGATGATATATCAATCATCAGAACCATCTCCGGGTGTCTAGAATGTGATTCCATATCTATCCAGTATATTAAAACTTCGAATATACGTTCATGACGCGTATACGCGAAATCTATATATACTCGATTGTCCATATTCAAAATAAATAAATATTCAAATACGTATAAAATGATTTAAATTTTCAAAACAAAATTGTTTTCTTTTGAAAAATATACTCTTCACACTCGTTCTAGGATACTACTGATCCTATCTCTAACGAGTCATTCTAATTGGATATTGCTAATCCAATATCTGATGAATTCTTTCGTATGGTTCTAATGTGTCTTGTTCTCGAGCTCTGTAAACCAAAGCTCTGATACCAAACTGAGACGACCCGAACTTCCCCGTGAAGGAAAGCACGGATAGAATTGAGAACAAGACAAAATAGAACGCATACGGAAGAACATTTCATTGCTATTACAACAATTCCATCAGATACAAGAATATACAGAGTATAAATGAATAAATTACATTCGACAAATATCAGAGATTACAATAAGTTACATAGCAGCGGAAAAATAATATAAAACACAACTAGAAGTGATACACGGATACAGAGCTTTCCGAGCATCGTTCCAGCTGTTAATCAGGACCCTGTGAGCATAAATCTGCAAAACCAAAACTACTAGCTACCCGTGCGGAAAATAGGGGCACCCAGAGTTTAGGTTAAAACAATAAACTCCAGGTCAGTCATGTGACTGGTGTGAGAACTAAAACAGTTATAATTCTTTATTTTTAAAGTTAGGTAAATCAAGGGACCACGCCGTATAACACGGAACGGGTTTCCTCCCGAGAATACCAGTGCATAGAACAAACAGCGCAATGCTAAATAAAGAAAAATGAAGCTGTTATAAGACCCAGGTCCCATCACACAATGCAACGCAAGCCGGAGGATAGGGTTTTCCCTTATAACAGCCAAAGCATGCTTGATACGTTTAAAACACATTATTTTGATATTACTATATGTGTATAGTGTCAAAACAATTTCACATCATAAATATCAATCATAGGCGGCATGGGTACCATCTATCATGTCGCCATACTAGTTCTACAATTAAAACCGCAATACACGTATTGGAAATTGGATTCCATCATGAGTCGAGGCAAGGGGCAAGCTCCTCTCCGATTCGAGACACTCTAGCAAATGCCTCAGGACCCCACTATGATCCTTGGATCTTCAGGGCCGGTCCTCTCTTACTTTTGAGGATTGGCAATTCCTGAACACACGTTTCCCGGTCCTTACAGACCTATATCCGAGGCGCCTCGCATTCCAACAACCACACAGGTGAAAAGTATATAAATGTCAGGGCTGGTAGGTCACTGACACCACCCTAGCTAGAAAGAAACGTCGTGCTCTCCCTGCAGTCACTATCCCGTTTTTGACTCATACCGAGGTGTGAGGCTCGCGAATTCACGTTATACACAAAGCTATGCCACACAGGCCGTGCTTTGATCATCAACCACAAGACTTTGCTTTTCAACAGAAGCCTTGATCAATTGCCACTTACGCATGCCACACAGGCAATTCACTCCATGCGTTTGATATCCATCAATATATAACCCCTGAGCTCGTACGTCTCAGAGAAGGGCGTTAAGCAAGAGAATAAATTCTCCGCCGCCAAACAGATATATATTTAATAGAGATCAATCACACGGACTAAAATCCAATGTCGGACACACAGTCCATTTACAAGTCCGTTCTGGGTCTGAACGAAACCGGAGGCACTTTCCTCGCATATCCATCGATCCCCAAGTACGTCTGGACGATCACCGACTGTTTCCCTCATCTTGGGTGTACAGCCCAATCAAGATCATCAGTAAACACCCAAACGATGTGAAGACTTCCGGTCTTCAACCACCGTCTTCATCTTCGACATCTCGTCGAATCGGTTATTCAGAATGGGTATAAACCCGGCCTTTCTAAATAACCCACGTATATGATAAACAAATGTTACACAAACACAGCAAACGCCTCATTCCAATTCAGAATATTCTTTTATTCACAAAATCACATTCTTAGGGAAATGTTCCCATTAATTTTATCCAAGATAAATTCTTCTAAATTTATTCTTTAATCCTCCTTTGGATATCACTTCAAACTAGTCGGGATTAACGAACCACACCGAAGTAATTATTTAGTTTATTTCCCAATCCCAACCTATATATCCCCTGGAGAAAACTGGTAATACTCCACATCTAACACCACTGTGTTATCGGTAAAATTAATTACCATTTCACGTTCAAATCTAATTAAAGATTTAACTATCGCTTTGGAGCAAAACTGGTGGTACTCCACTCTCGATCACTTTTCAGATTTGATAATTTAAATCATCAATTCACATTTTAATCTAATTAAAGATTCATTAAAACTCCACTTAGTTTTGATCTTTTCAAAAATCAATATCCTGCCTTTAACTGGGTTAAAGAACCAATGTCATCAAAACACGATTCACGACAAACCCAAATCACATTTGATATTAAATACAAGGCTCTGAATAGAAAATATATCGACTTATATTCAATATCAAATTCTGAAACCAACAAATATCGTATTGGAAATAACGATATAAAATATCTTTCAAATCCCCATAACAATATTTGTATAGTCACGAAATCCAACATCGAAATATCCCGAAGAGAATTTCGATTCAGCTCCAGTCCAATCCACGTATTGGAAATTATCGATTATTTTCAAAATCACTTTCAAATTCAATTTATTTATTTTAAAAAATAAATTGATTTCAATTCTAGTTCAAAACTAGTTCATTTCGATAAAAATCTATTTTTATCTTTTCAAATGTGGAATTTTCCAGCCCAAATCTTTCCAATTCACATATTATAATTTTACACCAATTATAGATATTTTTAATAATTTTATCAAGGCCCGTACAGTCGATTTCCAACAACGGCCATCGAACTGCACTTATAGCGACCTTTTTCGAATTTGATTTGGACATAATTCCAAATCCAACCGTTAGATTTCAAATTTCTCATATTCATTGGAAAGCTCTTTTCGATACGAACCCAACGGTTCTGGTTTTAGGAGAATCCGACGGTCGGATCTCCCGCAATGTCCGTTTGAAATAAATGGTCGAAATTCACGAACTACCGCGGCGCGGCGCGTTCTATTCAGGCCATTATATATATAATATATATATTATATATTTATTTCGTCGATTTCCTTTTAAAACGAATTTTATAAATCGTTTTAACTTCGTTTCAAAAACCATTTCAACTTTCTTTTCAATTCAAATTTTAATTCAACTTGAATTCATTTCAATTCACTTTCAATTCATTTCGAAATCGTTTTCAATTCAATTCATTTCGAAATCGTTTTCAATTCAATTCATTTCGAAATCGTTTTCAATTCAATTCATTTCGAAATCGTTTTCAATTCAATTCATTTCGAAATCGTTTTCAATTCAATTCATTTCGAAATCGTTTTCAATTCAATTCATTTCGAAATCGTTTTCAATTCAATTCATTTCGAAATCGTTTTCAATTCAATTCATTTCGAAATCGTTTTCAATTCAATTCATTTCGAAATCGTTTTCAATTCAATACTCGTTATACAATGAATAAAATCGATATAAATATCGTTCTCGTCAAAATGGCGCAAAACTAATCAACACGGCTTTATATTTTCACAACTCCTTTATTCTATTCAACAAATGAATATTTATCCCATTCAACACATGAACATCGTCAACACATGACTATTCTCAACACATGAGTACTGTCAACACATCACTATTTTTGTTATGTAAAATATTTTATAAAACTAAGGTATCTATCGTTTGATTTTAATTAGACTTCTACTAGGAAGTAGTTCTAATTTTAAATATGATAAAGATGTAAATTTTTATTATATAAAATATTTTACTCAACACACGAATATTTTCAACACATGAACATCGTCAACACATGACTATTTCTATATTCAACACATGAATTTTCTTTTATAATATTCGTTGTTTACCCGATTGGAATGAGGCCCAATCAATCACCATATAATGTTAATTATATGGATTCCATACAACACATGTATATAATAGCATGGAAAAATAATCAATCATCAACCAAAGTGCACTACACTGTATAAGCATCAAATATAGATATCTGACGCTTACAACAGCCTGTCAATCAATCGATCGACATATTCAATCAATCAGGATGAGTGAACTTCAAATTTCATCCCAACACCCGTGTGGGGTTTCAAACAATCAAACACAGATTTTATTTGTGCAGTTGGGCGATGTGTAAAATTTATCAACCCAATCAATATCAGTCAAATCAGTGTATATAAACAAATCGGCCGATTTGTTTATAAATATTTTATTTATTCACTTTCACGTTAAAAATTATATTTTTAACGATAAAATATTCTATTTCAACACTTGAATTTCTATTCATTTCATTTACACAATAAAAATGATATTTTTATTTTTCTAACATATTTTAGAAAATTTCGGCGGCATAACGGCACGATACTAGAAACGGGACAAGGCCTAGCCTTATCCCCGGTCTAGTGAAGGCCCACACCATTCACACATCAATCCAATCACTTTCGTTATGCAAACCACAAAATTTGGAGTAAGAGTCTAACCTAGTCTTACTCCTTCGCCTTATAACGGCGCACGTCTAATCCTAACCAATTTATCGATTCGATTTTTCACACCACAAACCACATCCAAACCAATATCTCAATCAATCACCAAACATCCAAACAAACAAGTCCATGGTATGTGGACGGGTGTCGGGTGCTTCTAATAAGCACCGTCTGCATCCTAGTATATATATATATATCTAGAAAAATAGAATTTGAGTGAGAGGTTCTCACCGAAAGCTATCCAAGCTCCACGGCACTTCATTTGCAGAAGTCTTCGCCGTTTTCGCATCTTCGTCAGCTTCGTCGCCCGTAGCCACTATATATATAAAAATCGAATTTTTATTTCGCTATTCAATATATAAAAATCGAATTTTTATTTCAAAGTTCAACATATAAAAATCGAGTTTTTATTTCAAAGTTCAACATATAAAAAATCGAGTTTTTATTTCAAAGTTCAACATATAAAAAATCGAGTTTTTATTACCCTACTATATAGATAAAAATTATATTTTTATTACGCTATTTTCTATATAAAGATTTCGCCTTTTTAAATTTAAAGATTTCACCTTTTTAAATTTAAAGTTTTCACCTTTTTTTAAATTTAAAGTTCTCACCTTTTTAAATTTCATCACTTGGTTTCAACGTATATAAAATAAAAATCAGATTTTTATTTCGTTACATATACAAAGATGATATTTTTATGTTCTCTATCCTATAAAGATTATATTTTTAATACTTTAAAAATATAAAAATCATATTTTTAATATTTCTATATAGTAAAGACTATATTTTTATCTTCCTACCATATAAAAGATTATATTTTTAATTCTTTAAAAATATAAAAACTATATTTTTATCACTTTAAAAATATAAAGATCGTATCTTTTACCAAATAAAAATCCTATCTTTTCACCTTTTAAAGTTTAAATCTTTCACTTTAAAATCTAAAAATAAAAATCAGTTTTAAAAATAAATAAAAATCAGTTTTTAAAAATAAATAAAAATCAGTTTTAAATATAAATAAAAATCAGTTTTAAATATAAATAAAAATCAGTTTTAAATATAAATAAAAATAAAATAAATAAATAAACAAACTTACAGGGGGCTACTGGTGCGTCGGCGTCGGGGTTTCTTTGGGTTCGACGGGCTTCAGGGGGGGGGGTCGCGGTGGTGGGACTGTGGGGTCGCGGAAGGTTTCTGCGTGGAGGAGGGAGGGCTTCGTCGAATTAGGGTTAGGGGGCAGGCGGCGGTCGATGAAGCCGATGGGGGGTGGGGGTTGCGGCGGTCGATGAAGCCGATGGGTGGTGGGGGTTGCGGCGGTCGATGAAGCCGATGGGTGGTGGGGGTTGCGATCGCGATTGGGGGTTTTTTCCTTTTTTTTTTTATTTATTTAATTTCTGATTTTAAAATGAAAACGAGAGAGAGGGGGGGGGGTTATGTAAAGAAGAATATATATTAATTTCTATTTTTAATTTAATTTTATCTTCAAAAAGTTACTTTAGAAATTCGAACTCCTTTTTGAGCCCACCGACTGTCGTCCCTAGGGTAATACCCCCATTCCGAACACAATGGGATATGTATCGTCAGCTGATTCGGCTGTTACAATCAGTTTCCGTTAAATTTACATTTAAATCACTATATCGAATTTTAAACGTACATTTCAAATTACCGGGGTCACATACTAACTCGAAAAATTCTATAAAAATATTTTCTAGCTTCGTATTGACGATACGGTCCTAACAAAACTAGTTTCGTCGAATTCTGAGACCGTTAGAAAAATGGCCAATTCCCAGTCGATTAAAATCAACTGAAATGGTCAAAACACGTTTTCCTTTGCCACGCTCACATTTTGATTCGAAAAATTATGAAATTTGGAATCTAACAATAATTTGACACTGCGGACCCAACAAAACTGGTTTCGTCGAAATCCGAGGTTACTTGCAAAATGTCCATTTTTAAGGGCCTGAATTCCATAGCGACTATTCAGAATTTTCAACTGGACATATCTTTCAATTTTAAAAGTGAAATCTCAGTTTCCTACATCCGTTAGAAAGATATCATCAATTAGATCCTAATGTTTTTGGTTTCATTAAAATCCGGTTTGTTTTGCACCCGGTACATTCAATTGAAGTTTGAAATCGAATTATCGAACTACCGCGCCATTTTCAATTCTATTTATATTTATATATAAATATTTATATTCTAACGACGACGTATATAATATATACGTTCTAATTTATATTCAAAATAAATTTCCGTTGATTTTATTTAAAATAATTCATTTTAAATAAACAAAATCCGCCAAAATTGCCAAAATAAAAATTTCAAACTGGCTCGCATTTTCGGGTTATTACAGGGGACTGCCCCTTGCACTTCTCTAAGCATATCTCTCATGAGGTTAGTAAACATCGCCCTCATGTCTGCGGCATTCCCCTGGTTGGTCCCTCTACCAGCACCCCTCGTGTCTCGGCTCATCGTCAATCTGAAAAAGGGAAACGATTAACGACCCCATAGTGGTGCTAGTGTAGAGCGACTTCATTCTTATACTACTAATAGTATATATATATACATAGCTTTTGAAAACCAAAGTAATCACAAATACGCGCTCTCATATACGTACTAACTCTCCCTAGTGTCTTTCCCTAGGTTAAATACGCAACCTAGAGCTCTGATACCAAGTGTGACGGCCCGCCCCGCACCAACCGTCATTTACTCCAAAGGTGCGCTGTACACATGTTCAGTTAGCACGGAACGGGTCGTCAGAAGGAAAGGGAAGAAGGAATTGAACATACAAAGAACCTATAGAATGTCTCACAATGCATAGAATAAAATATAATAATAACATACTTGACATAAAACAGGAGAGACAGTGCATAAGCTGAAAACCAGAACTAAACATCATAGCAGCGGAAATTCAAAATACAGCTTATTACAACTTTCAAACTGTCTCAAAGCAAAAGCAAGATAAAGGAGGTACACTACTAATGCCCAAGTAGCGACCACCAACGACATAGGGAGAATGTGTATATATATATCATACGTGGAAGCCTTCTGCCCGCCTCCGAATCAGCTACTCGCGCATCACCAGCTAACCTGTCTCTAGTCTGCTCGAGTGAGCACCCAGAGTAATAAGAGGAGACATAAAACTCTAGGTTAGACATAAAGCCTGGTATGAGCGATAAGCATCTAAAGTGAACAATAACAAGTAGACTAAAACATACCTGAACCTGGACCTGCAACCAAAGAGTTAGCACTACATACTGTACAACACTCTAAGGTACCATATCAAATGGTGTAAAGATACGTGGGTGGGGGAGGTGTGCATGTCATAATGATGGCAAACAATCAAACATAGCATCCATCCTCACATCTCTCACTCAGTGCGTAAAGCATACGATATTCACCACTTTGATCACCCAACATACCTTGCTACGATCACTTTGCCCCATGAAGTCATAAATGGCTTCACTGCACTGATAACATAGCCATAAATCCTTCGCTATGTCCACTTTGCCCCATGGAGTCACAAGAACCCCACTGCACTGGCTCATAGCCTTACTAATCCTTACTATGTCCACTCTGCCCCATGGAGTCACAAGAACCCCACTGCACTGGCTCATAGTCTTACTACGCATCACCTTGCCCCTCAGGTCGTAATGACCCTACTGCACTGATAACGTAGTCTTGCTACCATCACCTTGCCCCTCAGGTCATAATGACCCTACTGCACTGATAAGTAGCCCATCATTCATTTTTAGTGGTGAATCGAAGTTATGAACGTCGACAACTCCTTAGCACACGTCCCGCAGCAAAGCCCAACCATGAAGTGAACTCGTCGGTTCCCAACTGGATCCTGAGCTCTAACTTCCCATATTGGACTACCTTTGCATCTCGGGTTATTGGTCATCACCAGATCGGATCGGGTCGTAGCCTCTAGTTCATAGTGGTTCGGTTCGGAGTCCAGTTTTCCCTCGTCACCACGGTTCGGATCGAGTCACGTCATCAGCTCGTGATCACCCATACGGATCGGGTCGTAGTCACCCTTTCGGATCGGGTCGTGGCATCCATTCAGATCGGGCTGTGGTTCCTCCTTCACGTCAGTTCGTGTTCCCCCACTGGTCGGGTCGGGTCGGGTGCATCTTCCCAGGTCGTCAGCTCATGAGCTTCTGAAGTGGATCGGGTCGTGCTCCTCCCTTCGGATCGTGGCGCCTCATCAAGCTGAATCGGATCGTGGGGAATATTCGCGATTGGGGGTGGCCATACGGATCGTTGTCTTCGGGTCGGATCGCCCCTATGCCCACCGATCCGGTCCGGTTCGGGCAGATTCCTGCAGTTCTTCCAGCGAACAGTTTACGCCCCTCGACGGCGTTTTCGACCATTCTAACTATTGAAATCAATCACAAAGCATCTCATACAGTCATAGTGACATGCATAATCAACCACAAACATCAAAACATCAACATGATAGGTTAAAATGGATCAAACATACCCAAAACCCCATATTTCCCCTTAAGCATGTTTAGGTGAAACTAATGATAGGGTTAGCAAAACTTAACCAAATTAGCCCAAATTCATATCAGAGGTCTAAAACATCATTTCGAATTTTATAAACATTTTTCCAGAATTTTATCATGTTTAAATTCGCTAATTAACATTAATCACCCATAATTAGCCATAATTAGTGTAAAACTATGCAAATCACTCACCTTAGCCACAAAATAAACTAAGATCTGAAATAAATCTCTAATTTGATGTGAATCCCAATGCTAAACAGTAGCTCCAATGTTGATTTGGTGTAGATCTTCCTTGATTAGAGGTTGCTAAGCCAAATCCTTGACCAAAAGGTGATTTGGAGGTGATTTAGAGGTTGGAGGCCATTTTTAGGGTTCCTTGGTGATAAGTGGAGGCTAGAAAACTGAAATGGAATGATCCTCTATCTCATTTCAGCCTCCCCATAACCCTAATCCCGAAATGGGTTATGGGCCTACTCACTAATCACCCGATTTGGCCCGGTTAAGCAGTTTTTCACCCTTCAAACCTTATTTCAGCCATATCTCCCAAACGGTAAGTCCGTTTGGCTAATATGACCACTCTACGGAAAGGTAAACCATCAAACGAATCCAATGGAAGTGGTTTCAGGTCAAAATTCCTTTCCAATCAAAAGTTATGGCCAAAACAGTACTAACTAAGGGCAAAATGGTCATTTAAAAATCGACAAAAATCATGAACATGGGAAATGGCTCTAGTGGATGTTTCCCAAAGTTACATGACCATACGACTTCACATGGGAAAGAAATAAATATTCTACAATCCTATGATGTGTAGAATACGGGTCGTTACACATATGCTAGTATTTCCCTTCCTAGACCTAGGCAGTCCATCCACGAAATCCATCGAGATACTCTCCCATTTCCATTGCGGAACCTCCAAAGGATGTAATAGCCCACCGGGCTTCTTCGACTCGGCCTTTACTTGTTGGCACACCATGCACTTCGAAACGAACTCTGCCACGTCCATTTTCATTCCATCCCAAAAGAAAATGCATTTCATATCCCTGTACATCTTATCCCCTCCGGGATGTATAGTCATTTTCGAGTGGTGCGCTTCTTCGAGAACTCTCCTTACTAAGTCTCCCACTTACGGGACACATAACCTTCCACCGCGCCTTAGCCATCCCTTGTCATCTATGGCATACCTACTGAGACGACTTGACGTCTCACCTCTAATCAGCTTGTCCATGATTTCAACTAACTGTGGGTCTTCCTTCTGTGAAGTCCCTACTTGATCTAGAAGTGTAGGTCTTAACTCAAGAGATGCAAACGTAGCAGTCAATGACTCAACAGCAGGTGTAAAATCAAAGGTTGCTATAAACTCAAGGCTTTTCATTTCAACAAACAAGGGGCTCAAAGTCAGCCTTTTTCTACTTAGCGCGTCTGCCACCACATTACCCTTGCCAGGGGTATAAGCTATATCGAAGTCATATGATGCCAAGAACTCCATCCACCGCTGTTGTCTTAGATTCAAGTCTTTCTATGAGAAGAGGTACTTAAGCGATTTGTGGTCGGTATACAGCTCGAATCTCTCCCCTAGAAGATAATGGCGCCAAAACTTTAAGTGCAAAAACAATCGCGGCCAACTCCAAGTCATGCGTGGGATAGTTTTTCTCATGGACTTTGTTTTCTGCCCCCGTAGCATATTACTCTTCCTTCTTGCATTAGGACAGCGCCTAACCCCATGCCGCACGCATCTATGTACACGGTAAACATCTTACCTCCATCGGGTAATGCTAAGACTGGAGCTGTGGTGAGGGCTCTCTTAAGTCTCTGAAAAGCAGCATCACATTCTATGTCCCATGCAAAAGGTAGGTTCTTCTTTGTTAATTTAGTAAGAGGGGCTGAAATCTTAGCGAAGTCCTTAATGAACTTCCTGTAGTACCCACCAAACCGAGAAAGCTCCTCGCCTCCGTTGCATTCTTAGGAATTTTCCAGTCCTATACCGCAACTACCTTTGCGGGGTCCACGGCTATGCCTTGCTTAGAAACTACATGTCCAAGGAACCGAACTTCCTTCCTCCAAAAACGGCATTTGGAGAACTTAGCCTTTAACTGGTGTGCTCTAAGTGTTTCCATGACTTCCTTGAGATGCCTAGCATGCTCTTCTTCATCTTTTGAGAAGATCAAAATATCATCCACGAAAACTACCACAAACTTGTTAAGGAACTCCCGAAACACCTTGCTCATCAAATCTACAAAGTATGCGGGTGCATTCATTAACCCAAACGGCATAACGAGCCATTCGAAGAACCCAGCCGGAGTCCTAAACGCAGTTTTGTCAATGCTATCCTCAGCCACTCTGAGCTGATGGAATCCTGTGGCTAGATCGAGTTGAGAGAAAACAAATGCTCCCACAAGCTGGTCAAACAGATTGTCGATTCTTGGTAGTGGGCGCCTATTCTTCTTTGTCAGCTTGTTTAACTCACGATAATCTACGCACAGATGAAGCGATCCATCCGCCTTAGTAGCGAATACTACCGGAGCACCCCATTCAGAAATGCTTCGTCTTATGAAATTTTTCTGAAGCAACTCGTTGATTTGTTTACTGAGCTCTCTTCTTTCTCGCGGGGCCATGTGCCTAACGGGCAATGAAACTGGCGTGGCATTATCAACAAGATAAATTCGGAACTCTATCTCACGTTTAGGAGGTAATTCCCTCACTTCATCAAAGACATCTGGATATTCACGGACCACTCTTACAGATTGCAAATTATCGTCGGACGAGTCAAGGGATTCAAGATAACATAACATGACCGGACCCTTAGGGTTACAAGAAATTTCAAGGGTATTACCAAGGCGAGTCATGAGCCTCACTACCCTTCGTTCACAATCAAGAATGGCTCCATAATCGGATAGCCAGTCCATACCTAGAATCAAACCGTATCCCATAATTCCGAGAACATAAGCATTACACGTGAATTCTACGCTTAAGATAAATATCCTCAAATCCACGCACATCATAGATAAATGGGCGGAGCCCCCAATTGGATTTGAAACTATAACGGGATCCTCAACCAGACTAGTACTTAGGTGCAGATTTTCAACAATATCAGAAGAAATAAAAGTATGCGATGCGCCAGAGTCAAATAAAGTTTGAACAGGAAAGTCAGAAATGTAAACAAGGCTTTCTACGGAAATATTACTACCTCGGTCAGGAGCTGGAGCGGTGTTGAGAGCATGCAACTGCCCTCCAGAAGGTCCTGCTCGCTGAGTCTGCCCTTGCCCCTGCCCTTGCTTCTTAGGGCAATCCTTGCTGATGTGTCCAGTATCTCCACAATGAAAGCATTCACCCAACTTCCTCTTCTTCCTTCTACAGTCTTTAGCTAGATGTCCAGTAATACCACAGAAGTAGCACTACCTCGTCTCACGTGATTTGTTGTTGCTCTTGTTATTCTTATTATTCTTGTTGTTCCCCTTCTTGAAGTCAGCCTTCTTATTCTGAGTCTCATTAGGCTTAACCTCCTTCTTGCTATTCTTGTCTTCCTCATGGAGTAGAGCCATATCCACCAAGCTTTCAAAGGTCGCCCCCATGGGTATATGAGTTAGGGACAAGCTGTGTAGTGGCTCGTTCAATCCTCGAGCAAAGCGTACAGCCTTTTTCTAGGTTGTGTTGACCAAATCCAAACCAAACCGAGCAAGCTGATTAAACTTATTAAGGTACTCCCTCACAGACATATCCCCTTGCTTGAGTGCTAGGAACCTCTCCATCTGAAGGTTCTCCTCTGCCGACGATAGGAATTTGAGCCCAAACCTTTCTCTAAAGTCTGCCCAAGTCTCAACTGGCCTGGTAGCGTTGGTGACTTCCCACCAAAATGCAGCTTCCTCTTTCAACAACCATGCTGCCAACTAAACTTTTCTATGGTCCTCCATATCAAAGATAATGAACAAGTCTTCCGTCTCCTTTAGCCAGTTTCGTGCCTCAACAAAGGTTTCAGTTCCAACGAAGTTCTTGCCGCCCATTGCTTTAAAGTTTTTGCATATTTTGGAAAAGGCGGTACCAGGAGGAGGAGGAACCGCGACCACTGAGGGAGGAGGAGGAGGGATGTCTGCCGTGCCCGCGTCGTTGGCCCTGGCTTCTAAGTACCTTCAGAACCATCCAGGCACGGGTATTCCCTCAGGAAGGTTAAGATCGGCCATGCTGAAAAACGAAAAGAAAAGATTTAAACGAGGAAACAAAGGGAAGTGCTAATGGCTTCTTGGGGAATAACCTTTTTAAACATAAAAATTTTCTTGAAAAATGCTTCTTTATAAATGGTTTTGAAAATAGTTTCAGAAGGTTTTTAAAACTTTTGCCCAGCCTGGTAACCTCGCTCTGATACCAAATTGTAACACCCCACCTCCGCTTGGGTCACTCACAAAGGGAATGCACTAGTTTTGGTGGAGTATTATCTAGGTAAACATGCACAGAGATATCACAAGGCAGAACATAAATAAAGCAGCGGTAGAAATTAAAAACCAACATTTTATTATTTTCCAGAAAAGAGTCAAAAGCTCATATATCCAAGATACAAATTATTCCATTACATCAAGTTCATAATAAAGAAGCATAAACTTAAAACAAAAGTGAATTATTCCCCATAAATAGCAGAAGCAGCCATAGCATAGCCCAAGACCAAACCGTACATGAGCTGTCAGAAAGCAAGCTAAATCCAAGCTAAGAGCTAGTGTTTCCTCCCTGGGAACCTGGGGGGAAGAAACGAAAGAAAAAGAGGCGAAAGAAAAGGGTCAATCATAAAGACTGGTAAGCCCTAGTGACTTTCAGTATGAAAACTAGTAAAGGTAACATGATATGTGAAAACTGGAATTAAACATAAGGGTGATAGCAGAACTAGTTGGATAATTAAGATAACAAGATAAGTCAAGTCTGACATCGCATGTTCAAGGTTCGCTGCACCAACTGTACTAGTATTCTAACCCATATCAAGTATTAACCATGAAATGATCCCTTAGCCCAGTGTCATGAAGTGACCCATTATGGGGTCCTACGGTACGATCTACTAATCGATCGGCTCCCTACAAGTCCTAGCTCGTCATGTGTCTGTGTCATATGGCCTTATCCAGAAATGTAGTTACCTGTGCTAGGTCCACCATAGGGTGTATCAAGTCCTATGGTGCCAACCACCGACACGAATCAAGCACGCACAGTGTAAATCTACGGGTGCCCAATGCCTGCTTTTTCAACTCCAGATTACGTGCATGACCATAGCCCGCCTGAACCTATAATGGCGCACCTACTCAGCCGTCGTTCTGGTTGCTTACAATCAGCCCAGTAATCGTTCCCCACCCTACCTAGTCCCAGGGTATCGTGATACATCTAAGTGGGTTACTACTGAAAAGGACCGCGTAACTAGGGTTTCTAATGGGTTAAGTGTTGTCATTCAAATTCGTGACTTAACCCTATCCAGATCATGTATCAAGTCGGTTAAGTGTGTTCAAGCAGTTCATGACTTAACCCTATCAAGTCATCGTGTCAAGTTTGTTAAGTATATTCAAGTGGTTCATGACTTAACCCTATCATGTGGCATTAATTCATTAGTGCACGCCAACCTCTCACATTAGACTAACTGTTGTGGTTACTGGATTTTCCGGGCGGTTCCGGGCAGATTTACACCACAACATAGTCAAACCTCGGGTTTTTACGTGCGATATGACCAACTACCCACATTGGATCCTATTGTTTGCAGCCACTGGATTTGCCGGGCGGTTCCGGGCAGATTTACACTGCAAACTCAACCCAACCTCGAGTTGGCCATTTTCAAGTTTATCTAACTGTCATGCCCACGTTCAAGTTTTCATGTCTAGATTCATGTCGAGTTTTCAAGTCATGTTTTATGTCAAATCGTGTCAAGTTCATGTCCATATTCAGGTTCTAGTCATAACAACGTTCATGTTCAAGTTTAATAGCTAATTTATATTTTTCCTAATCTACCCAAATCGTATTCCCGTCACACGAAGGTACGAATCGATACACATAAATCTAATTAGGGAGTGACATAAAAAGAAATGGGTATAATTTGGCAAGAGTGATTACTAGCATAGCATGATATGACTTGAAATAAAATATTAATGGCATATGAAATATTGGCCTCAAACATAAAGATTCCAAATCTAGCAAGATAAGGTACTAGTCAAAATAACAGTTGTCACAAGGTGATAGTATTGTCATGGTAACGACTGTCATAAGGTGATAGTATAATCATAGTAACGATTGTCATAAGATGATAGTATAGTCATAGTAACGATTGTCATAAGATGATAATCATAAACATGTAGCTAATAACAGATTCAACATGATAATAAGAGGGGTTTCTCCTTTTGATTTACAACATGAATAGGCCCCAAATCGATGTCATAGTAATATTCAAGAGTCAAGATCCAAGATGAACAAGAATGAATGTAAACAGTCATCATACATAGGTCCAATTTCAATTTTACATCATATTCATAATACATTTACAGTTTAAATCTAAAAATAACTGGGGCTTACAAATTGTGGTTCGAGAATTTGAAAAGGAGAGTCGTTTGTTGCTTAGTCAAGTCCTAATAAAAGTCCCCTAATCAGCAATTCTTTTAACGCAGTCTCAACGTAGTAGAAGCAGTCCCACCCTCAAACTTTTCAACCAGAATCAGAGCAGCATAAGGTCAGAAAGAAATTTTTTGTAGAGAGACTGGTGTTAGGGGCTGTATTTATAGGGTTAGGTCAACGAATGTGGACAGAAACGAGGCCAAATACATCAGAGTGAATCCAGCTTCAGAAATGGGCTCGGGCACCAGGTCGACCCCCAGGTCGACACTATGGTCGACCTGGCCCTGGGTAGGTCGACTACATAGTCGACCCCCAGGTCGACCTGGTCCTGGGCGGGATTTTTCCCGCCCAGTCCACTTGGAGGTTTGAAATTCGAATTTTGAATTCGAATTGAGTCTGTTTTGAATTTGAAATTTTCTGAAAACTTCGAATGGTCATAACTTGGTCATACGGACTCCGATTTTCGAAAACTCGGACTCGTTTCCAAGCAGAATTTCGAGATGAACGCAATGGCATAACCCGTTTCCCTTGATTCTTATTTTAAAAATTAATTCTGCCTTGATTTATGGTTATTAAACGTTATAAAAACACGGATTGTTACAATCGTGTGTCTCTAAAAATTTATTAGAATGAATAAACCATCCAATGATCAGTATAAGAAAATGTATAAGAGAAGAATGGATGGTGAAAACACAGTTGTATAACTATTGAGTCAAAATGTGATGCAAAGCCTCTAGTCGACTACAATTGAAAGTAAATCAATTACAAGTAAACGATAATAGTAAGAACAATGGTTTAGAAAAATCATGCATCTATCCACCTAATCTTAATACTCATAGACTTGTCATGAATATATGATTTTAACTCTAGAAAAAATTGAATATCTAGTTTGGAAATAGTTTGTAGCAAGGTTGTCTTTGTGGAGATGAAAGTAGAAGTGCAAAAGCTTAAAGATTTAAGAGTATGAAAAGTCCAAAAAGTTCTTTGCATGTTGCCCAAACCCTCGTGTTTATTGTCAAAAAAATTCATTGTAGACAATGGAAGATCAAGTAAAAACTTAAATCCACAAAGATAGAAAGAAAGAATGGTTCAAAATCATGCAATCAGATAATGTTAGTAGCGACTAAAACAAGGTTGGTATCGTGCTTGCTTGCTCGTCATTGCAATACAAGCCAATCTATACTTCATTATATAAACTCTTTCAAGTTCACAGGCGAGTCACTACATACAAATCGACTTGATACTCATCGTAATTTGTATCGACCTATGTTGTAATAAGTGTTAAGCGAGGCGAGATGAAAAAAGTAATGTTTCACTTAATGTCATTTAAAAGTCGGTTACGCTTAAGCACTGCTTATTTTTTTAACATACTATGCATAGACCTACATAAATCTATCGAAAAGAGATTATATTAAATATGTTATATATGTACGTACAAATTCATCACAAAGAACTAAATCTGAACTTTGAAATTAACATATAAATTATAGGTTTCAAAAATTGAATTTGACTTTGCTATTTGTTAGAATTTAGATATTCAGTTTTAACACAAGTTATGCACATTTGTTATATAAAATAATCATATCTTAATGCATACCCTTCAATTCATATCACAGAAAATTTGAAAATTTTGTTTGGAACGTGGTTTTGGTATAAACTAATTAATTTAATTTTTGAAATAATAATTTTTTGTTGAACATTGTTTAAGCATCGCATATATTTAAGCAAAGCTCTAATTAATCACTAGTACTCATCACTCAATTGTTTTACTTTTCTTAAATTAAATGCTATGCATGCATTTAGTTCTTAAGCAATAATTAAGTAGCGCTTATGCATGCTTTTCATAACATAGGTGTTAACCATGTTCACTCTACTCTATTCGACTTTAGATCTTTGATTATGCCACATCCGATCATCACAGGTCGCCTTCAAGTTCTTAATCCATTTCATCTTTGTTTTGACCTCCCGACTCATTAAGAAGTTGCTCGGATCACAATTTGGATAATGACCTTAAAAAAATTCTTTTGTGAGAATAGAGTTTCCTTTGGATCAAGATAAGCATTAGAATCTTTGTAATGATCTGTATTTTGATGACTGGATATTTAAATATTAATAGTTAACTAAATTATGATTCCATTGGTGACTTTTCACATATGATCGAAACAAGACTCAAAATCATTTCTATTGAGTCTGAATAGTTCGTTATGTGATTAAAAAGTATAAAGATCACCATATTTCAAAATTTAACATTTCTAAGACAAGATGGTCTCAAAATATGCATGAATATTTTTGTTCTAAGCCGTAGTGTCATATTTCGACAAAACTTATATTTTTTGAATCATAGTGGTGAGGTCATACATGCAATCGAGTTTCTTTATGATTGGATTACACTTTGGTCATGCGAATTCTAAGCGCAGGTCTATTTATTATGGAAAATTGAATATTCTAAAAAATTATTATAAGCCACAGAAATTGAAATTTGATCTCGAGACATATTCCATTGCGCTAAGAACGTGTTTTTATGTCTGAATCGACTATTGGCACATGTCAATCAAAGTTCGGGTAAATTTACGCCATTTTGGGTTCGTTAATAATGTTATTCTTTTCTCAAATCTTATTCCTAGCCGCTATGGTAAATAATACATTCAGTGGTCCACAATTCCCCCCTCAGTCCATCCACTTTTATCCAAAACTCTTAACATGAAATTTATTAGTATCGTTGATATGAGTTCATCCATGGTCTTTGTTCGTACCTCGAATCATCGATTTTGCCAAAATTTTAGTTTGAATACATAATGGCCCATTTTGGTTTTTCAATTGTAACTTCATCAACGTTGATTTCTGAGTGATGGGGCCTAAAGGTGATAGTGGAGCATGGCGAGATGCGCCCTAGGATGGTCGGAGTTCCTATAGTGGCCAAACGGTGGTAAAATCGTTGGTCAAAAGGCTTTCGAGTTTTCCGATTTCACGATGATGGGGTGACCATCTGATATTAGCCTGGCTAGCGTGGAGCACGATTTAGGGCTAGAGGTGATGGCATGGTGGCTATAGGAGCTCGGTGGCGGCATTTGGAGCACGATTTAGGGTTGGATTGCATATGCGTTCGTGCTTGGAGGAGGTATATGTGTGACACACGCATGACTTAGAGGGGGAACCACATCTTGACGTGGCGTTTAATAATTAGTAGTGAGAGTTATCTATTTTATTTTATATTTCAAACTTCTAACAAGCATAACTTTTGCATACGAGGCCCAATTTTGACATATTTTTTTTTCAATTGGACTCATTTTGGAAAGCTTTACGGTTTGGCGCTAGTTTCAAGTAATTTGGCTAGGTGAGTAATATTGTCTCTTATTGATTTGTAATAGTTTGTATGGAAATTTTTTGATAGTTGTAGATGATTTACAACCTTAAATTATAGTTCCTAAGGATAGCTAAATTTAACCAACAATAATTAAAAGTACTAAAAATACTTCATCTAATTTAAACAATATTTCATGTTTTTATCCATTTGCGCTTATTGCAGGCTATTTTGACACTATTGATAGGATTTAACTATTTTGGCTCATAATGAGCACCAATCACTTTAGACATGTTTTACCTATTTTACAAACGCTATCTTGGATGCATGTTTTCTAATTTAAATAATAATGGTGTCATGTATGATTGTTTGCTTAGTAAAAATGCTATTCGTAAACGACTTAGTATTAGGAAAAATCTCATCTTCTAGAGTTGCTAGTTGTTTATCAGTCAAACGCATCAGAAATTAGTGCATATTGATTGAGTTCATGGATAGGGCTCGAACAAGATGACATAAATTTAGAAGGAGCGGTGAAGTGCATGGACTAATCTAAAGATGGAGTAGCATTAGAGCATGGTGACAATCTGAAGAAAGGGAATGAACTTAGCGATAAACTTGGATTTTGCAAAAAATGTTGGACGTTTACACTTGATTTGTATTTAACAATTTTAAGTTAAGTACATGATAAGAGTAATCGATATCAATTATATTAAAGTGATCGACATCGACTACTATTGATATTAACCATTTTGTCCTATTTGACATAAGCGATAATGCGATTTCGAGGAGCAGGATTTGATGGTTCATTCGGCGATGAATTCAAGATGGTAGCTCTTTGACCGGCGATTATGGCATGAGGAAAGAATGTGGTGCTTCGATGCAATAATTTCATTATCTGACTATGGTGATTCCATGACAGGAAGCAACAACTTCGACGATGGATAGTTATTCTTCGAGAAGTAAAATATTGAGAATTGTATCGGGGTGAGGAAACTACAAATCAGGATGATGAGGCTATGAGTCAGTTGGGCGATACTACTAGTCAAGATGAATGAGCTTTCAGGAACAATTCCGAGAGTGGATTTTTACGATAGACGTAGTTATCTAAATAGTTCTTGACTAGGAGACTTCAGATGGGAGTATGAAGACTATTCAAAAATAACTTTGCAATGGAAATATGTATGCAAATGGATCATTAGTATATAGGTTTGGATGGGTACTTAGAGAGCTTAAGCTTAAGTGTTGATCGAGTCTTCGACTAGATATAGACTGTAAGCCGGTTCGGAGGCTACCCATCGGACATTCAACTAAAATACAAGTTGTTTATTCAGGAGGGCTTATGACTATTATTGATGCCCATTCTCAACCAATTGTTGGTTGTCGGCCCGATGTAGGCTGTTTCAGCACAGAGCTCTTCGGGCTGCGTATAACTACTGTGGAACCAAACATACTATATGTACAATGCATTGAGTGAGTGAATGTGAGGATGGATGATGTATGCTATGTTTTCATAGTCATTTATCATTCTTAGGGATGTCACTAGTTGTAAGTAGAATTGATGCTGATGGGCATCGTTAAAGCAAACATTTAAAGACCCTTGTACTCTGACATAGGTTACATAAAAATAATTATCATTAGAGTAGTATATGTTTTTATTTGCTGACTCACTGGAAGCACTGACCAATCAGGTATAGATTCCCATACTTTTGGCCCATTTACTATTATGAATTTTACAATATTTTAAGTTTGTTTATCGCTCATACCAGACTTTTGTTTGATCCATGGTTTTATATTCTATCACATTACCTTGGGTACTCATCAAATACAAATGTGTAGGCTGGATTACAGGTGTAAGTGTTATCTAAAGCACGGTATATGATAGTTTCACAAGTGGTATCATAACTTGAGTTACATTACTTAACTTAAGCAATATCTAATAAAAAGTTAATATATATGAGAGAGTACGTATTTCTATATATTTTAGTTTCCAAAACTATATATTAGTAGTATACATATATATAATATAATTTGTTTTACACATGAGTGCCATTGAAATAGTTTTCTCTATTAACAACTGATTTCCCTAACCACTTATCTGAGATGATATAGCAAACAATAAATAAAAATAATTGCTCCATTTAACTAGTTGAGAATCAGGTAGGATAAAGGACTGTTAGTCTTGATCCACATTATATGTTCTCAACGGGGTGTGTGTTAATCACTATTTGGGATGGCTCGATTTCTCCAGTAGGTCTTGGTACTCAAGTGCAAGGAATCAACTAGGCCAAGATATGTAGATCTTAGATTTAAAAAGGCAGGCATTTCTTAGGAATAGAGTCGACTGTGATGGTGCTAGATTGGATTTCCTTCTTGCAAGGGGTTCTTCAATGACTTGGAGTTGGGTAGTAAAGTTAGATAGGAGTTCATCCCCAAAAAAAACTCTAAGATTGGATTTAAATTAGTAGAGAGTCCTTTGGATTCACACAAGGCTAATTCGCTTAATAAAACGGTTTTCACTTCATAGGAGTCAGTATGGGTAGAAAACTGGTCAATTTGAGTTTGGCGATGTAGTTTTGTAAGGGTCATGGCTTTTCTGAATTTTATGGATAAGTTGAGCGATCAACTAGGTAAGTAAGTGATTTCATCAAAGAGGGGATGAAGGCTTTAAGGAGTTGGCCGATGAAGCTCACAAGGTTTGAGCTTGTACCCAGTTAAGAGTCGTCCTGTTTTTATGGATCAATCAGTCGTTCCCATTTTGTCGAGTGCTCCATCAATTGAAAAGAAAGGAAATGACAACACCACTTGAGATATGTCTTCCACCAAGGGTGTTTCCATACATGTTTTATTTTAATGTCGAGGTCTCAATGTTCCATTTGATATAGCGTTTGATGGATGGAGTAAGATGGGGACTTGAGAATATTAATTTGACCTATCTTGATGGTGACTTACCATGTTGAGGGCTTAGTTGGACTAAATGTATATAACATTATACACATAGATATATATATATATATATAATGGATGGTTACAGTGTCTATAGCCTTTAATAATAGGCTTCAAGTAGGGAGTGTTACATCATAGGTGTCTATGCTTGGCAGTATACATGGTTCGCCAAAAGTTTACCTCATCAAGTCATGTTTGCTTGTCTGATAGTATTTTCCAATTGGTTGTTTTAGGCTTTATTAACTTAATATTAACTCTAAAATTTAACCTACTGGATTATTATTACACCAGAGAGGAACTGGCTGAGTGAGTTGTGGTAGGTTAGAAGAGGATGTCAGCGACATTAGGGGAAGACGACGAGAAAAAAGTAGTGGTAGGATGTTTAGCAGATGAAGATGTAATGGCCAGTTCTCCAGCAGCTCAAGAATCCAGACGATGAGTTGTCGACAGTAACAATAGCTCGACAGCTTTAGTTCTGTATTGACCCGCTGAAGGATGCCAAACTTCTAGTGATACCTTTAAGAAGGAAGGCACCCAGAAAGCATATACATGTGTAATTAAATAGTCTATTGGGAAAAAGGTTTCACCGGAAGGAGTGTATCCGAGTGGGAAGCGTCAGCAGCATTCATAATAGAGCCGAATGGTTCCCTCAGATTGTGCATTGGTTATCACTAGCTGAGGTTCCCACCATATCAAAATTAAGGCCCGAGTCAAACCTGGTTTCAGACGTTGAACTAGTCTCTGTGCCCCAAGGGCATATGTTACCTGTGAAATAAGAGACAAGAAATTCTTAGTAGCATCGTCACTATAACAACCCGAAATTTTGAAAATAGGTATTAATTATTAGAATTTATGCAAACGATGGAATTTGACCATGAAACTTTAACCGATGCATTCGTCTAGGAATTCCGATAAACTTTCATGTTTGGAGTTTCGCGAATGAAGTCTGTATGAAAAAGTTATGGACGAAATACGATAACGAATGGAAAATAAATAAATCAAAAATATATATAAATATATATAAATTATACCATAATTAACCACCCTCACTAGGCGGTTGGCGACCCAGGCGGTCGACCTATTGGGCGCCAGAATGCCCAGTGACGGTTAGGGTTAAAGGGTTAAACTTATATTGTATTATCAAATGGATGGACAGATATAAAATAAGGGTTCGTTTGGTACAGGTCCCTATTAAGTTTCAAAATTAGGCCCATATCGGTCATAAACTTATTATAAAATACATCCTTATTTTTCGAAAATTCATAAAAAAAATACGTAAATTCATATTTAAATAAAAGAAGTACACACCAAAAAAATCAGATGGAAACACAATCAAAAACCATGTTAAAAAATGAAATAGAAAAACAGCGAATATGTAGTAAAATGCATTGAAAGATGCACTTATTTCAAAATAGTTGCATACAAGTATGCATCTTTTTCATTTTCTGCATCAAACAACTGCATACATGCATGCAGATTTTATGAAATACATGCATGTTTTCGTGCAACAATTAAATTTCTGTATAGAAAAATGCAACAGCATATATCTGCATACTTGTACGCAATTATACATAAAAAAATTCATATAAGTATGCAAATATTGCCATGCCTCAGTTCTGAAAAACATTCTTGAGTACAAGTATGCAGTTATGTCTGAATAATTGCATACTTGTATGCAATTAATCAGTAGGCGTGCACATTGTAGTGTATGTGTATTCAGATAGTTGCATACATGTATGCAACTATTGGCAAAAGTTGCATACATGTATGCAACTTTTTTTTTGGTTTCTGTATACTGGGAATATTTCCAGAATTTTGAATTATTTTTTTACCTGACAACGTTTTTTTTTGGGCAGAAAAATGTAAAAGGCGGAACTTTCAAAAAGAGGGTCTGGGTTCGCATTGAAAAGTAGGGACGGATGTGAGCCTAATTAAATTTGGTTTTAGGGATGTGTGCCTAATTTTCACGTAAAATAAATCTAATAGTTCATGGTCAATTCCACTGCTTTAAATAAAGGGGTAAGGCCTCATTCTTTTCCATTCAAATCTATAGGCAGCGGCAAAGCTCTGCCATTTCCCTTTCTCTTCCAATTAAGATTCTTAATTAAGAATATATTTATATACAATCAATCAAATACAAACCATATATAATTGGAAGGGGATTATCAGATCCAATGAAAAAGAGTATGAATTGGCGTCTAAAGTGGTTCTACATCAGATTCTTCTCTTTTCCTATTTTCTTGCAAATCTATAGATTTGGAAGTATCCCCTTTTCAAAGTAATTGTATATCTGTAAGAATTTGGGAATTGTAGGCCTAAAAGATTATCCAGATTTCAGGTTTGGATGTTTTCAGGTAAGTGGGAAGTTTACATATGAAGTTACAATAGCCTATTTATCTCATTTGAATTAGATCTCAAAATATTTGCCTATTATCATCAGGTCTGTTCATAATATTATTAAGTTTGAATTGACACCTATCAGATATGCTAATAAATATTGTCAAAATTTGGAAATTGTAGTTAGGAATGATATTAATTGTAGATTTACTTAAATTGTTTATACATATTGCCTATAATTATGTTGGATAATATATTGTAGTTTGTTGTAAAACATTGAAGATTTGGAAATCGATCCCAATAACAATGTTTAGATGTAGTTTCATTCCAAATTTCTAGTTCCAATGTAAATTAATGAATTTTGTGATTTTAATTAAAAGGACCTATGCCTATTTGTGTTCAATATTGTTGAGGTTTTGATTTAGTTGTTGTAAATATGTCGTTTTCCTATTTTTGAACAAAAAATACATTATTTTTTAATTCACAAGGAATTTGACAAAAAGATTTAAAATGGGGAAAAGTTGTGCAAATGTACATATATATTTCTTGTAGTTTTGAAATATGTCCATTCCATTTGTCAGGCATAATTTACAATAATTGTAACTAATGGTCTTCTAGTAAGATTCGAAACCTTTTGGCAAGATTGAATGCAAAAGGGAATGTTTGGTTATTAATTAATCCAAATTATTAAATTTAACAATAAATAATAATAAAGGAAGATAACTACGTTAACCGCGTAAAAATATATATATATATACATTATCCATCTGAATCTACGTAAAACGATAAAATATACATTATATTGAATGTTTGAACGGTATTCATTTATGGAATTATACATGTAATCCATACAAATTGATATATTTGTGGTGACCATTGTAGCAATTAATACGATTGGTTGCTATAAATAGGACCATAAGTAAATAAATAACAATTATAACCAACGTTGATTGGGGGAAAATAAAGTGAATTAGGTAATTAAGTCTAACGGTTACAATTCCTAAGATTTATTAGGATAAATGTTGTAAACCCCAATTAGGGAATTTAATCCATAACCGCATTAAGACATGAGGTTAGACTTAACTTAAGGTAGAAATTTGCCCGAAACCGACCGGGAAATCCAGCATCCACAAGTGGTCAGCTTAATGTACGAGGTCCGGCGCACAAATATATACAAATAACATAAAGTAAATAAATAAATAAGTAAATAATTAGTAATGTCTGTTGGAGTACAACACATAAATATTGCGGGACTGATAAGATAAGGATATCCATTGTGAATTCATGTCCTAGGAAAATTATGACTGTTAGACTCATAAATGACATTAATTATAATTAATGGAAATAAAAAGAGAAATTAAATATTTAGTGTTTCCTTAGGAAAATATAACCGTTATGGTTACAAAAGGGCAAAAGATGTATGAATAGAAATAAATGAAATAAAAAGAGGATTTATGGATATTGATTGTTATGTAGGTACTAAGTCTCATTAGGGGAATAATTGAATTAATATCCTAGGGTAAGGAGGACATAACTTTTCTTAAGTTAAACATAGAACTTATAATTAAAAGTTAGAGTTGGACTTAGTAGGTTAATGAAGTGAAAAATTATTACCATAGGAACCCGTGACGAAAAATCATGTGTGTATAGTATTTCCATGAAGAGAAACTAAACGGGAAGGAATTAATAACATAGCCCACTTTATCCCAATAGGGAAAGGTATCAAAGAATAATTGGGTACGATCTTAATAATCTTCGCGTATAGTTCACTTCCTTGGGTCTTAAGTGGCTGGGGTCAAAGATTCCACCTGGGAGCAGGTCTTTCAGTTTAGGGGTCTTAAAATGACGTGTGTGTTGGGGGCCTACCCAAACCTCTAAACTTAAAAATGTCAGATATGCCTACCTATCCTACGGGAAGTAGTAAGCGACTAAGGAGATTATCCAATAAGGTATGCTAGATGGTATAGCGAGTGATACGATACCATCTCTCACCTTACGTGGGGCAAGGGTATATATGTGAATGACGGAAGGCTTAACTAGTAGGGCTCATAGCTAGTGCCCTCTAGTTCATGTTAACATTGAATAAATTATCGAGGGATAATATGTGACCAGTAAGTCTTCCTAGGGTCTTAAGCGATCATGGATAACCCACCCTATCTATCATTAATAGTGAGGCGTTAAATAATAAAGGATGAGCGAATGAAAAAATATATGTGCATTGAAACTCCGTAATTAGGTGTCTACCCTCTATTAAATAACAATCCATGTTCTAGTATAAAGGCTTCATAAGTATAGGCGTAAACATTTTATCTCGGTATCATACTTTGGGAATACTACTTTGGGAAGAGTAGTCGAGTCGTGCGTAAATAATTACAAGGTTTGCCTAGAATCACTAACCTTGGTAGGCATACATCTTGAGTTGAACCAAACGGGATACATCTATGTATTATAAACTGTGTTGTACATTTAATGTTCACCAGAATCTTGTTTTCTAACCCCCCCCCCTCATTGCAACCTCCTAGGTTTCTAGAGTAGGTTGGGTTCTCACAGGTGTTTTAGTTTGGCTTTCGGTTCTCGTTCTCTCTCATGCTCGGTATTGGCAAATTGACTTATTTTGTAAAAGGTGTTTACTTGAGTTAATACTAATCTATCCTATTTTTTTCCATTATGAGTTATCTTTATCATGCTCTGATTATGCTCATGCTCATTTATTTGCAGATACCATATTTACACGCTCTGTGCTTGGATGTGTTCGAGTTTCGATTCTTTGTCAAAATTTAGGCATAGAAAATTGTGGGGTGTTACATTTGGTATCAGAGCTTAGGTTAAACGATCATGGATTAATTTAATTAGGACTCGTGATAGAAAGTAATCCAAATTTATTTTCTATTTTTCTTCATCTTTCTTACTCAACTTTAATTTATTTCGAAGATGAATTAGTCGTGGGCCTAATTATATAAAATCGGCTTTAAGCGACCAAGAGTTGAAATATGTTTAGTTCCAGTTTCTAGCCAATTCTATCTTACCCCACAGTACGTTGGCCATCTTGGCGCAAAGAGCATGAGGAAAACATATAGTGGATTCCGTTGAATCAAGTTTGGAGACTGGACAAGAATCTATCTACAACTAAGATAGTCGCGATTTCTGGTTTTTGGTTTCGTTGGTAGTTCCGGTTAAGTCCATTGACCGATCCAAAACGGGAAAGGTTCACATTAGTATGTTGTATCCATTTTGAAAATAAAATCATGAGGCATATCCATTCGTTACTTCGTTAAATTTCCTAATCTACCTTTATTGAATATTTTCATTTGAGGTCTTGGCCTTGTATTCGAAGAAATTTATTTTAAAACAGTTTAGAAAATAAGAATGAGTTTTGGAAGTTTTGAAATACGATTTCGGAAAATGGTTTTATAACGACCTGGTTTTATAAACATATGGTTTTTAAAAAAAATTATCTATTCATGTTGCAAAAATTATTAGGGCTTTGTGTAATTTTAATAAATATAATCTGATTGGCAGGAGGGAAGGAATTAGAAATGACAAGGAATGTACCACTAAACTTAAGAATAATAAATATCCATTCCTTGCAATGAATCCTTGAAGATTTCTAAAGCACCAACATTTTTGAACACGAAAAGGTTTTCCAGTTTATAATATGAACCAGAATAATAATAATAATAAATAAATAATTTGGTTTATAAATACAAAACCTTTAGTTTATAATAAATTCCATTTTTGAAAAGTTTTAAACTTTCTTTCGAAAAGGCTAAGAAAAATCCTTCGTCCAGAATTTTAGGGTATTTGGTTTCGAATCGTTTGGTTTTATATCGGCCGGTAAGGGGAAAATCCATTTTAAATTTTATTTCGGATTTCTAGCTGATTTCCAGTTTTAAGTTCGTTCATTCGGTGGTCACAACCTTTTGGAAGTAGGGAAAAGGCATTGAAAAATTAAAATTCTCAACTCGACGAGTGGTGGAAGTCGACACGAGAATTCGGTTGGGGTCGGAAGTTGTTTTGGCATAATAAGAATTTAATTTTTATTTTTATATAATATATACGGGCCGCTGGGCCGAGGTTTGTACCACTCCCTTTAAGGGGCTTGCAGTCGACTGCCCTTTATGGCCTAGGTCGACCACTCCCCTTAAAGGGACGTGGTCTAGACCTGACCTGATTCTGCTGAAACGGTATGTATATCGTTCCAGCCGACTTCACCTTCCCCAAACCCCTTTTTTCACCAAACCCAAATGCTCCTTCATTCCCAAGCTCCAATCCGAGTAGCCTCCACTCTGTTTCGTCCCTAATTACCACTAGAATCCTTCTCGTGCAAATCTCTACCCGATTGTCTTCTGGATTTGCAATTTCCTTTGCATGATTCGCCGATTCCTCCATGGCACCTCCTCGCATTGTCGCCACTCAACACCCCGGTCTCACACCTCAGGAAGTCGCATGGTTAGACCCCGATGAGGAGAAGATTAAGTGCTACTTGGCCACGGCCAATTATGATTTTCATTTTGGTCTACCGGTGAAGTTCGCCAATTTTGCTTTGGAGGAGCCTCTTGTCGCCGCATGCCTTGCACCGATACCGCGCTTCGACACCTTTGAGTGCAACCTGTATCCGCGTTGCGTCCTTCTGTTTGATGCCCATATGGATGCTGACATTGATGACGAGTCTTGCATCATCCGATTTGAGGTCATGAGCACCCGTGTTGAGTTTACTAACGACGACTTTGCTCAAATTTTGGGCATCTCAGCAGTTGGAGCCGATTTATTGCTATTGAGATGGAGGACCCTCATATCCTTCAGCGTATCTTGCTTGAATCCCCCGGAGCTTTGACCACCGCCAATCTGCGAGCCATCGCCCGAGTATTTGTGCACATCATACAACATAACATCATCCCGAATACGGGAAGTTTGGAGAAGATCTATCCTTTTATTTGTCATGCTACTTATGCTATTCTTGGAGGTATAACGTCAATTATGCGCACGTGCTTATTATCCATCTTCATGAGCCTTTCATCGGTACAACACAAAGTCATCTTCCTTACAGCCACGTTCTCACCTGTGTCTTCCGACATTGCCAAGTGAGACCTTCTGGGGAGACAGCGGTGAAGAAGGCGCCAACCACCATTGGCCGCGCCACTCTCCGAAAGATGGGCATTCAGCTGCCCGATGCTCCTATCCCCGCACCGCCTGCTCCAGCTCAGCAGCCTGGCTAGAAGAGCCCAGAGCTCGCCGCCCTCCGCAACATTTAGGCCGAGGTCCAAGAGGTTCGCGAGGAGCAGCACTGTAGGTGCGCGAGATCGGTTGCATCTCGACCATACTACGTTCCTGACGCGGGCATGGTAATGGATCGGGTTCCAGCCACGGAGCCCGACTGCCTACAACGAGTGGTCGTTGTTAGTTTATGCTTTGCGCATGTTGTATCTTGTATCGTGTATTTCTCTTTCCAGCATTTTCTTTGTCCTTGTTGTTGTAGTGTTTGTAACTGCTAGTGTTGTAAACCGCACGACTTTGCTTAATGAGATTTCTGTGTTTGAAAATGTTTGTGTCATTCACACATATTTATTTGAATGAAATCTCATTTTTTTAACTAGCACTTGTCTTAGATCCAAAAAGAATAGAATTCGGTGTTGGATAAATTTTCATAAAGGATCGGTTCTATGTCACAGGTATATAAATAAATAAATAGTCATTCCTTGTTAGAACTAAAATTAATTTTGGTCTTTTGCGTGTGATTTTAATTTTTGCATTTTTGCATGACTGACTTCCTTTTTCATGAACATGTGACTTGAGTCGTTTAAGTTTCCGCAAAATACATTTTTGAAACTTTTGAAAAATGTTGTTTGAAAAAAAAACTTTTTATCATTTTTAATTTTTTACTGGATTACTTTCTTTAATTTCGGTTCACGAGAAAACACAAAAATTTGGATACGACAATTTGTCGATATTTAAACGTCTATTTTACATTAAAATAGACGGTTTGAATGGCGCATAATGCACGTTTCCGAAATTTAGTTTTTTCATACGAATCACTTATGGAAAGTGAAACGGTAATTGAATGAAATTTTTTAAATTTATCATAAGAAGTTTTAAAGCAGGAATTTAATTTTCTGAAAAATTTCGATTTTTGGTCACATGAACAACGTAAGGAGGATGAATGGATGGTTTGCGTGCGCTTTTAGCGGTGCAGTAGGACCAACGATGCCATAAAACCATTAAGGACAACAAGGAAAAGGCTGTTTAGCCTTGAAAATGTTGTTTCCTTACCTTGTCAACGATGCGCGCAAGTTATTAATTGACTTTTTTTATGTTTTAGAGCTTGTTCTTTAGCCTCTTTTATAGTCTACAGATGGAAATTTTTGGAGTTTTTTTTGGGTAACTGATGCGAAAATTTTACTGTAGGGTGGGAAACAGAATATTTATAAGCGGAGGAAATGTTAAAATTCTTTGCTTTGATATCCTTTTTTCGGTTTAGGAGAAATTAAATAGGAAACGATTAGATTGAATAACGTTTTGGATGGCACGGTTTGGATGCAAAATTGGTTGCTTCACACCTCTATTAATAGTTGTGTGAGCGTTATAGATGAAAAGGAATTATCAAATTTTGCATTCATATAGAACTGCCGGTATATTTAGGATGTTCTACATCATTTTTTCGAAAGTGTTTTAAAAATCTCAATGCATACATATAGAGGGCCCGATTTAGAATCATCATGCATATATATTTTATGATTGAATTTCGTTATGAACACCTTGCACATATACACATGGATGCGAAGTGGATGTACACAAATTGGTTGTGTAGGATAGGACAGTAGATGCCAGAATTTCGAGATGAAATTCCTTTTAAGGAGGGTAGAATGTAACAACCAAGAATTTTGACAACATGTATTCATTATTAGAATTTCAAAAATAGGAATTTTTGCAAACGATGGAATTTGGTAACGAAATTTTAACCAATCGAAATTCTGGTCAACTTTCATGTTTCGAGTTTCGCAAACGGAGTCCGTATGAAATAGTTACGGATGAAATTCGATAACGGATGGAAAATAAATATATTAGAATATTTATATATATTATACCATATTTAGCTACCCTTACTGGGTGGTTGGTGACCCAGGCGGTCGACACTAGCGGTCGACCTATTGGACGCCAGAACGCCCAGTGACGGCTAGGGTTAAAGGGTTAAACTTATATTATATTATCAAACGGATGGACGGATATAAATTAAAATAAACCTAATGGTTCATGGTCAATTGGGGGTAAGGCATCATTCTTTTCCATTCAAATCTGTAGGCAACAGCGAAGCTCTGCCATTTCCCTTTCTCTTCCAATCAAATTTCTTAATTAAAAATATATTTATATACAATCAAACCAAAGTTAGTTTTCTTGTGTCTTATACAAAGTCAAAGATAAATATATCAGAGCTCGACTAAGTATCTCATAGTGGAACAAAATAAAATATGATAATAAGGAAATACTTAACGTTGACCCACGTTTTTAAAAGGCAGTCACATTTTGGATTTCTAACTAGGTAGTGCTTAGGGCTTGAGCATGGACATAGAAGATTCTGAATGTGCTTGATTGAAGTGATAAATATCTTGAAGATTTGCATCTGGGAACGTGTTGAATTCCGGTTTGGCCTACTTCACTGGAATTCAGTTCGGCCCTCTCAGCTCGGTCATGCTTTGGCTCAACCATGCACTGCTTGCTCCACTTTTGTGTAATCCTGTAATGTTGGGATTGGCCTTATCCGTTCGAAGCGGGAAAGCTTCTATTTGGATCAACATATTTGGCTCTAGTCCAGTTATGTTTCCCTCTCTCTCCATTGCTGGGCATGGCCTACCACCCTATCTCTACAACTCCGAAACTACCTCCATGACTTTATACTAAATTGGATCTGCACTGCCTATAAATATTTTTTGATTTTGAATGTCTAAAGAAGATTTGGGATGGAATTTTGGCATTTATATGCGAGGAATTCACTGCTTCCATTAATAACTTTCTTTTCTCTACTTTCTTACTAGAAAACTAACTGCATTTGTAATCGTACAATATATTAAACGATAGATTACATTGTAGTGGACGTAGGCCTAATTGCCGAACCACTATAAAAATTCCTTGTCTTTTACCTTTTCTGCTTTTTTATGATTTGATATTGTTGTGATTTTGATATCATCATTAGATTTGGGTGTTGTACTCGAAAGAATCATTTTGTGGGTCAACATTTTAGCGCTCTAGGAAAGGGACACGCCCTACTTCATTTCTAGCTTTAAGGAGATAGGTTGCTCGGAACAATTGAAAAACGGTTAAATGGAAGAAGCCCGACGGCAGTGCAAAATTTGAAGGCATAGGAATGGAAGGAAGTTAGGAGGCTTACTTTGATGGCAGTCCATCCATCTATCTAACCTGGGAAGAGATGGACGGAGTATTAAAGGAATTAGAGTCGCAAATGGAGCGATACAATGAACTCCTCCATAGACAAGAGGAGATGATGAACACCTTATTTGTATGGGTGGATGGAATTTGAAGGCCAGTATGCCAAGGAGCAATCGCTAGGCCAAGACCTAGTAATGCAGTGGTAGAAGTGGGAAATCGCTTGGAAGAAGTGCCCTGAAGTAGGCTTGATTCGGTGGTCGACCCGATCTAGTTTGGCATGAGTGCTGAACCGACCCAGGTTGGGGCAACTACCTCAAGAACACCGGCGTAACTCGTGAAACTTCATCTCGTCAAGCTTTTGATGATAATACTGGAAACATGGATCATTCACGAGTGCATGAGGACTTGGAAAGACATGAAACTATTGCTACGTAGGAAATTTAGTTCAGCATAGCCAAACTGGACCTCGGGGGAAAAGCCGATCTGAATGTGGACTCCATGGATATGAATGCAGTTTTTATTGGTTTGGACATGGGTGCTAGAATGAATGACTTGAGATAGCTCCTTAGCGATGGAACTTAAATCGCAGACTTAATTCTTTAAGAGAGGTGGGAAATCTCAAACGGATGTGGACAATGCAAACCACAGGCCTTCACCCAGGATATCATGAATTCTCGGAACTCTCTGGATTTTAAGTTGTCGGTCTTGGAATTGTATGATGGAAGGGAGGATCCTACAATTCATCTGATGTGCTACATGCGACATATGAAGGTACTAACGACACCGGATAATGTTACGGCTAAATGATTCCAACTCTACCTCATGAATATTGCTGCCATGTAGTTTAGGAAGATAGAGACGGAATCGATCTACAGTTGGAACACTTTAGTCGTAAGGTTTCATTGAGAAGTTCAGGGTCCACGCCTCTATACCCAAGAACGCTATGAGGCTCATATCAATCAAGCAGAGATCTAGAGAAACTCTGTGTAACAGCCCTCATTTTATGTATCAAAGGATCGTAAAATATTTTTATGTAATTCCCTGAGGGTAGGATCATTCTCAAATTTTAATATGTTGGTTATGGGGATGTGAGATATCTCCATAATTTTTACCAATTTTATTTGTGACCATTTTGCCCCTGTCAGTTTTGTATAGGGGATAACTTTTGATTGGGATCAAATTAGGTGCTGAGATCGATTTCAGTAGAAAGGAAATGGTGTTGCCAATTCTGTAGTGTGGTCGCGGTTTGGGAGGAATCGTGGTTTTAGTGCTACACAATTTCTGTACAGGTTTTGTGAGTCATTGATGGGCCGATTTGAGGAGACCCATTAGTGGGCTGGTGGGAGGCTATAAATAGGGGGTTAGAGGCATGGAGGATAGTTTACTTTCTTCATTCTCTCATTTGGTTGAGCTCGTGATCCTCCTTTCTCAGTCAAATACACCTTTCCACAATTGAAATTCTAGATCTACATGTGAAGATTGAAGATCAACATCAATCAGGCTAGATCTACGTCAAGTGAAGAGATATCGCATCAAATTGAGTGGTTCGAAGAGTGTTCTTCGTTGTTCGGATTGAGAATTAAGTGATTTCAAGCTAATTTGAAGATTTGGTGAGTGATAAGTATCTCTCACATGGATTCAATTAAGTACGTTGGTTGTTTGATCTTAATTTCATCATTTTAAATTATTTTCACTAAGATTTACATCACAGTAAGTATATTTTCATATGGACCATCATAGGATCCAATCTAGCAACTTAAATTGGTAAATTCTCGTGTTAAATCATATGTTTATGCAAGTTTAGATCCATTGTTTAATTTGTTCATTGATTTATCATGATTTGGTGAAATTTATATCATTATTGATGAATAATTGTTAGTTTGATGTTGTTGATGATTTCATAAAGTGTTTGTGACTGGATTGGATGATTTAGATGAGTTTCTTTTGAATCGATGTTGTTGTTTGGTAATGATTCGATCTAGTTTGGAGCAATTTTAGTTAGATTTGGAGTCGGGTCATTTCTAGAGTCGGGTCAGGTATCGTGTTCTCTAAGAAATGGACTCAGATCATTTGGGTGGAAGCTTGGATCGTAGGGCTTTAGGTCGTTCGGGCCATTTGGTTTGTGAAGTATATGGGTCGTTGGCTTAGTAAGGCGGGTCGTTTGAGTTTGGGGTTTGATTAGCTTTGGACCATTGTGGCTAGGTCGTTCGATGATCTAAGTAGTTGGATCGTGCATAGGTTGGTCGGGAAAGGAGTTTCGGGTAGGCCGAGGGGTTTAGAAACCAGGTCGTGGAGGCTTCGTAGGAAGATAAGTCTAAGGCCATTTAGGTCGTTGGATGATCTAAGATGTTATGGATAAGTAGGGTCAGGCCGGAGGTGTGATAGGTCGGTCATGACCTAAGGTGGGATGACCTGACTGAAGAGGACCATAATTGATGTTATTTCTGGTTCAGTAATGAATGTGAATTCGAAGTATATTCAAGAGGGAATGTTCGAAGTGATGTGATGTATTCATTGATCGTCATAATGCAACGAATGTTGTAACAACCCGTGTTTTTATAACGTGTAATAACTATAAATCAAGGCAGAATTAATTTTTAAAATAAGAATCAAGGGAAACGGGTTACACCATTTCGTTCGTCTTGAAATTCTGCTTGGAAACGAGTCCAAGTTTTCGAAAATCGGAGTCCGTATGACCAAGTTATGACCTTTCGAATTTTTCAGAAGTTTTCAAGTTCAAAACAGCTCAATTCGAATTCAAAATTCGAAATTCAAACCTCAGAATGGACTGGGCGGGAAATTTCCCGCCCAGGACCAGGTCGACCTGGGGGTCGACTATGTAGTCGACCTACCCAGGACCAGGTCGACCATAGTGTCGACCTGGGGGTCGATCTGGTGGCCGAGTCCACTTTTGAAGCTGGATTCACTCTGATGTATCTGGCCTCGTTTCTGTCCACATTCGTTGACCTGACCATATAAATACAGCCCCTAACACTAGTCTCTCTACACAAAATTCTTTCTGACTTTATGCTGCTCTAATTCTGGTTGAAAATTTTGAGAAGGGGGCTGCTTCTTCTACGTTGAGACTGCGTTAAGAGAATTGCTGATTTGGGGATTTCTATTAGGACTTGACTAAGCATATAAAGATTCAACATCGACTCTCTTTTTCTAATTCTCGAACCACGATCTGTAAGCCCCAGTTATTTTTAGAAGTAACTGTAAATGTAATATGAATATGATGTAAATTGAAATTGGACCTATGTATGATGACTGTTTTACATCCATTCTTGTTCATCTTGGATCTTGACTTTTGGACATATTATGGCATTGATTTGGGGCCTATTCATGTTGTAAATCAAAAAGAAAACCCCTCATGTTATCATGTTGAATCTTCTATTAGTCACAAGTTTATGACTATCACCTTATGTCGATCATTACCATGATTATGCTATCACCTTATGTCAATCGTTACCATGACTATACTATCACCTTATGACAACTATTATCTTGACTAGTACCTTATTTTGTTAGATTTGAAATCTTTATGTTTTGAGGCCAATATTCCACATGCTAGTAATGTTACAATCTTTTATCAAGTCATACCATGCTATGCTAGTAATCACTTTTGCCACCTTATACCCATCCCTTTTTATGTTATTCCCTAATTAGATTTATTTGTATCGATTCGAGCTTACGTACGATGGGAATACGATTTGGGTAAACTAGGTAAAACATGAATTGACTTTGAACTTTAAACATGAACGTTATTATAACTTGAACCTGGATATGGACTTGAACTTGACACGATTTGACATGAAACATGACATGAAAACGCGACATGAATTTTGACATGAAAACTTGAATGTGGGCATGACAATTAGATAAACTTGAAAATGGCCAACTCGAGGTTGGGTTGAGTTTGCAGTGTAAATCTGCCCGGAACCGCCCGGCAAATCCAGTGGCTGCAAACAATAGGATCCAATGTGGGTAGTTGGTCATATCGCACGTAAAACCCGAGGTTAGACTATGTTGTGGTGTAAATCTGTCCGGAACCGCCCGGCATATCCAGTAACCACAACAGTTAGTCTAATGTGAGAGGTTGAAGTGCATTAATGAATTAATGCCACATGATAGGGTTAAGTCATGAACCACTTGAATATACTTAACCAACTTGACACGATGATTTGATAGGGTTAAGTCATGAACCGCTTGAACACACTTAACCAACTTGATACATGATTTGGATAGGGTTAAGTCACGAATTTGAATGACAACACTTAACCCATTAGAAACCCTAGTTACGCGGTCCTTTTCAGCAGTAACCCACTTAGATGTATCACAATACCCTGGGACTAGGCAGGGTGGGGCACGATTACTGGGTTGATTATAAGCGACCAGAACGACGGCTGAGTAGGTGCGCCATTGTACGTTCAGGCGGACTATGGTCGTGCACGTAGTCCGGAGTTGAAAAAGCAGGCATTCGGCACCCGTAGATTTACACTGTGCGTGCTTGATTTGTGTCGGTGGTTGGCACCATAGGACTTGATACACCCTATGGTGGGCCTAGCACAGGTAACTACATTTCTGGATAGGGCCGTATGACACAGACACATGACGAGTTAGAACTTGTAGGGAGCCGATCGATTAGTAGATCGTACCGTAGGACCCAGTAATGGGTCACTTCATGATATTGGGCCAAGGGATCATTTCATGACTAATACTTGACATGGGTTAGAACACTAGTACAGTTGGTGCAGCGAATCTCGAATATGCGATGCTAGACTTGACTTATCATGTTATCTTAATTATCCTACCAGTTCTGTTATCATCCTTATGTTTAATTCCAGTTTTCACATATCATGTTACCATTACTAGTTTTCATACTGAAAGTCACTAGGGCTTACCAGTCTTTATGACTGACCCTTTTTCTTTCGCCTCTTTTTCTTTCGTTTTCCCCCCAGGTTCTCAGGGAGGAAACACTAGCTCTTAGCTTGGATTTAGCTTGCTTTCTGACAGCTCATGTACGGTTTGGTCTTGGGCTATGCTATGGCTGCTTCTGCTATTTATGGGGAATAATTTACTTTTGTTTTAAGTTTATGCTTCTTTATTTGGAACTTGATGTAATGGAATAATTTGTACATTGGATATATGAGATCTTGACTCTTTTTCTTGAAAGAAAATAAAAAGTTGGTTTTTAGTTTCTACCGCTGCTTTATTTATGTTTTGCCTTGTGATATCTCTGTGATGTTTACCTAGATAGTACTCCACCAAAACTAGTGCATTCCCTTTGTGAGTGACCCTGGCAGAGGTGGGGTGTTACATTTGGTATCAGAGCAGAAGGTTACCAGGCTAGGCAAAAAGTTTTAAAAACCTTCTAAAACTATTTTCAAAACCATTTATAAAGAAGCATTTTCAAGAAAAGTTTTATGTTTAAAAAGGCTATACCCCAAAAGCCATTAGCACTTTCCTTTGTTTCCTCGTTTGAATCTTTTCTTTTCGTTTTTCAGCATGGCTGATCTTAACCTGCCTGATGGAATACCCATGCCTGGATGATTCCGAAGGTACTTAGATGTCAGGGCCAATGACGTGGGCACTGCAGACATCCCTCCTCCTCCTCCTCCTCCTGGTACTGCCTTTGCCAAAATATGCAAAGACTTTAAAGCAATGGGCGGCAAGAACTTCGTTGGAACTGAAACCTTTGTTGAGGCACGAAACTGGCTAAAGGAGACGGAAGACTTGTTCATTATCGTTGATATGGAGGACCATAGGAAAGTTCAGTTGGCAGCATGGTTGTTGAAAGAGGAAGCTGCATTTTGGTGGGAAGTCACCAACGCTACCAGGCCAGTTGAGACTTGGGCAGACTTTAGAGAGAGATTTGGGCTTAAATTCTTATCGTCATCAGAAGAGAACCTTCATATGGAGAGGTTCCAAGCACTCAAGCAAGGGGACATGTCTGTTAGGGAGTACATGAATAAGTTTAATCAGCTTGCTCGGTTCGGTTTGGATTTGGTCAACACAGCCCAGAAGAAGGCTGTACGCTTTGCTCGAGGATTGAACGAGCCACCACACAGCTTGGCCCTAACTCATATACCCATGGGGGCGACCTTTGAAAGCTTGGTGGATATGGCTCTACTTCATGAGGAAGACACGAATAGCAAGAAGGAGGTTAAGCCTAATGAGACTCAAAATAAGAAAGCTGACTTCAAGAAGGGGGGCAACAAGAATAACAAGGGCAACAACAAACCACGTGAGACGAGGAAGTGCAACTTCTGTGGTATTACGGGACATCTAGCTAAAGACTGTAGAAAGAAGAAAAGGAAGCTGGGTGAATGCTTTCATTGTGGAGATACTGGACATCAGCAAGGATTGCCCTAAGAAGCAAGGACATGGGCAAGGGCAGAACCAGCGAGCAGGAACTTCTGGAGGGCAGTTGCATGCTCTCAACACCACTCCAGCTCTTGACCGAGGTAGTAATATTTCCGTAGAAAGCCTTGTTTACATTTCTGACTTTCCTGTTCGAACCTTATTTGACTCTGGTGCATCGCATACTTTTATTTCTTCTGATATTGCTGAAAATCTGCACCTAAGTACTAGTCTGGTTTAGGATCCCGTTATAGTTTCAAATCCAATTGGGGGCTCCGCCCATTTATCTATAATGTGTGTGGATTTAAGGATCTCTATCTTAAGCGTATAATTCACGTGTAATGCTTATGTTCTCGGATTTATGAGATACGGTTTGATCCTAGGTATGGATTGGCCGTCCGATTATGGAGCCATTCTTGATTGTGAACGAAGGGTAGTGAGGCTTATGACTCGCCTCGGTAATACCCTTGAAATTTCTTGTAGCCCTAAGGGTCCGGTCATGTTGTGTTATCTTGAATCCCTTAACTCGTCCGACGATAATTTGCAATCTGTAAAAGTGGTCCGAGAATATCCAGATGTCTTTGATGAAGTGAGGGGGTTACCTCCTAAATGCGAGATAGACTTCCGAATTTATCTTGTTGATAATGCCAAGCCGATTTCATTGCCCGTTAGGCACATGGCCCCGCGAGATAGAAGAGAGCTCAGTAAACAAGTTAATGAGATGCTTGAGAAAAATTTCATAAGGCAAAGAATTTCTGAATGGGGCGCTCCGGTGGTATTCGCTACTAAGGCGGATGGATCGCTTCGTCTATGCGTAGATTATCGTGAGTTAAACGAGCCGGCAAAGAAAAATAGGCACCCACTACCAAGAATCGACGATTTGTTTGACCAGCTTGTGGGAGCATCTATTTTCTCTTAACTCGATCTAGCCACAGGATTCCATCAGCGTAGAGTGGCTGAGGATAGCATTGACAAAACTACGTTTAGGACTCCAGACGGGTTCTTCGAATGGCTCGTCATGCCGTTTGGGTTAACGAATGCACCCGCGTACTTTGTAGATTTGATGAGTAGGGTGTTTCGGGAGTTCCTTAACAAGTTTGTGGTAGTTTTCGTGGATGATATTTTGATCTTCTCAAAAGATGAAGAAGAGCATGCTAGACATCTCAGGGAAGTCATGGAAACACTTAGAGCACACCAGTTAAAGGCTAAGTTCTCCAAATGCCATTTTTGGAGGAAGGAAGTTCGGTTCCTTGGACATGTAGTTTCTAAGCAAGGCATAGTCGTGGACCCCACAAAGGTAGTTGCGGTACAGGACTGGAAAATTCCTAATAATGCAACAGAGGTGAGGAGCTTTCTCGGTTTGGCGTGCTACTACAGGAAGTTCATTAAGGACTTCGCTAAGATTCAGCCCCTTTTACTAAGTTAACAAAGAAGAACCTAGCTTTTGTATGGGACATAGAGTGTCACGTTGCTTTTCAGAGACTCAAGAGAGCCCTCACCACAGCTCCAGTTTTGGAATTACCCGATGGAGGTAAGATGTTTACGGTGTACACAGATGTGTGCGGCACGGGATTAGGCGCTGTCCTAATGCAAGAAGGAAGAGTAATATGCTATGGGGGCAGACAAATTAAAGTTCATGAGAAAAACTATCCCACGCATGACTTGGAGTTGGCCGCGATTGTTTTTGCACTTAAAGCTTGGCGCCATTATCTTCTAGGGGAGAGGTTCGAGCTGTATACCGACCACAAATCACTTAAGTACCTCTTCTCACAGAAAGATTTGAATCTGAGACAACAGCGGTGGATGGAGTTCTTGGCATCATATGACTTCGATATAGCCTATACCCCTGGCAAGGGCAATGTGGTGGCGGACGCGCTAAGTAAAAAAAGGTTGACTTTGAGCCACTTGTTTGTTGAAAGGAAAAGCCTTGAGTTTATAGCAACCTTTGATTTTACACCTGCTGTTGAGTCATTGACTGCTACGTTTGCATCTCTTGAGTTAAGACCTACACTTCTAGATCAAGTAGGGACTTCACAGAAGGAAGACCCACCGATAGTCGAAATCATGGACAAGCTGATTAGGGGTGAGACGTCAAGTCACCTCAATAGGTATGCCATAGATGACAAGGGATGGCTAAGGCGCGATGGAAGGCTATGTGTCCCACAAGTGGGAGACCTAGTAAGGAAAGTTCTCGAAGAGGCGCACCACTCGAAGATGACTATACATCCCGGAGGGGATAAGATGTACAGGGATATGAAACGCATGTTCTTTTGGGCTGGAATGAAAAAGGACGTGGCAGAGTTCATCTCGAAGTGCATGGTGTGCCAACAAGTAAAGGCCGAGTCGAAGAAGCTTGGTGGGCTATTACATCCTTTGGAGGTTCCGCAATGGAAATGGGAGAGTATCTCGATGGATTTCGAGGATGGACTGCCTAGGTCACGAAAGGGAAATACTAGCATATGGGTCATAGTTGATAGACTCACGAAAAGTGCTCACTTCATTCCAGTGAAAAGCAAGAGGACCGCATCATGGCTAGCGTCTATTTACCTTCAAGAGATAGTACGGTTGCATGGAGTTCCTTCTAGTATAGTTAGTGATCGTGACCCGATTTTCACTAGCCAGTTTTGGAACAGTCTGCAAAAAGCAATGGGAACACGACTAAATTTAAGCACGTCCTATCACCCCCAGACGGATGGACAAACCGAAAGGGTAAATAAGGTACTAGAAGATCTCCCGAGGCTATGCATTCTTGATTTTGGTGGTACTTGGGAAGACCATCTTCCTCTCATGGAGTTTGCATATAACAATAGTTACCAAGCTAGCATCGGAATGGCACCATTCGAAGCCCTGTATGGAAGACCGTGCAAATTGCCAACTTGTTGGTGGGAGACGACAGACAGACTTATACTTGGGCCCGACATGATAAGGGACACTTCTGAGAAAATTGAGTTGATACGAAGACGGATGAAAACGGCCCAAGATAGACAGAAATCTTATGTGGACCAGAGAAGGACAGACCTAGAGTTCGAAGTCGGAGATATGGTCTTTATAAAAGTTTCTCCGTTACGCAATGTAGTTCGTTTTGGAGTAGTTGGAAAGCTAGCACCAAGATTCATAGGACCGTTCCCCATCACTGAGAGGATTGGGCGGATGGCCTATAAAGTCGACTTACCCGAGAAGCTGGCTGGGGTACACAATGTCTTTCACTTCTCGCATCTCCGGAAGTGCTTGCATGAGTCAGCCGAAGTGGTTGAGCTAAGCATCCTTGAAGACGTAGAAGTGGAAAAAGAAGCAACATTGAGGCGAGTTCCGATTCGTATCTTAGGAACGGAGATTAAGAAGTTAAGGAATCGAGAAGTAAAGCTAGTTAAAGTGCAGTGGAGTGAATCCTAAGAAGACGCAACTTGGGAAACCGAAGAGAAGATACGCGCGCTTTACCCATTTCTTTTTTAGGGTACATTCTCGACCTCTTTTTCCTATAAACTTGAAAACCTTTTCGTATCATGCTTCTACTATCTACGTTTGTCTTGTTATCTTCTCGATCTTGTCTTGAGAACCTTAGGTAGAACCATATGGATGAAAACATGTGATTGAAACATGTAATGGTTGATGTTTGCAAATGGTTGCAAGTGGTTGCAAGTGGATGCTAGTGGATGCATGACACACATTAGGCACTAGATCGGCTCAGTCACATTTTCATGTTGCATATGCATGAGTGCTTATACTTGTACATGGACGGAACTTAATATGCTATCACTTGGATGTTGCATATGGATGAATGTTTGTGCACTCATGTAGAGATTATAAACTATGTTAGGAATTTGCATACATGTTGGATTCATTACACTAACATATTTTGCATTTAAGGAGGTTTACTGAATCAGTAACCACCTGATCTTTTGCATTAGATAAGTACATATACACACACTTTCTGCATATGTTCATACAGCACTAGAAATCTTTTAAGGACAATGGTTGCCTGTGGATGATGCTTTGAGTAGATGGATGATGGATGGTAAGACACATCCTCCCTAACTTAGAGATTTCAGGGACGAAATCCTTTAAGGGGGGAGAATGTAACAACCCGTGTTTTTATAACATGTAATAACTATAAATCAACGCAGAATTAATTTTTAAAATAAGAATCAAGGGAAACGGGTTACGCCATTGCGTTCGTCTCGAAATTTTACTTGGAAACGAGTCCGAGTTTTCAAAAATCGGAGCCCGTATAACCAAGTTATGACCTTTCGAAGTTTTCAGAAGTTTTGAAGTTAAAACAGCTCAATTCGAATTCAAAATTCGAAATTCAAACCTCAGAATGGACTGAGCGGGAAATTTCCCGCCCAGGACCAGGTCGACCTGGGGATCGACTATGTAGTCGACCTACCCAGGACCAGGTCGACCATAGTGTCGACCTGAGGGTCGACCTGGTGGCCGAGTCCACTTTTGAAGCTGGATTCACTCTGATGTATCTGGCCTCATTTCTGTCCACATTCGTTGACCTGACCCTATAAATACAACCCCTAACACCAGTCTCTCTACACAAAATTCTTTCTGATCTTATGGTTCTCTAATTCTGGTTGAAAAGTTTGAGAAGGGGACTGCTTCTTCTACGTTGAGACTGCGTTAAGAGAATTGCTGATTTGGGGATTTCTATTAGGACTTGACTAAGCATATAAAGATTCAACATCAACTCTCTTTTTCTAATTCTCAAACCACGATCTGTAAGCCCCAGTTATTTTTAGATTTAAACTGTAAATGTAATATGAATATGATGTAAATTGAAATTGGACCTATGTATGATGACTGTTTTACATCCATTCTTGTTCATCTTGGATCTTGACTTTTGGATATATTATGACATTGTTTTGGGGCCTATTCATGTTGGAAATCAAAAAGAAAACCCCTCATGTTATCATGTTGAATCTGCTATTAGTCACAAGTTTATGACTATCACCTTATGTCAATCGTTACCATGATTATGCTATCACCTTATGTCAATTGTTACCATGACTATACTATCACCTTATGACAACAGTTATCTTGACTAGTACCTTATTTTGTTAGATTTGAAATCTTTATGTTTGAGGCTAATATTCCATATGCCAGTAATGTTATAATCTTTTATCAAGTCATACCATGCTATGCTAGTAATCACTTTTTCCACCTTATACCCATCCCTTTTTATGTTATACCCTAATTAGATTTATTTGTATCGATTCGAGCTTACGTACGATGGGAATACAATTTGGGTAGACTAGGTAAAACATGAATTGACTTTGAACTTTAAACATGAATGTTATTATAACTTGAACCTGGATATGGACTTGAACTTGACACGATTTGACATGAAACATGACATGGAAACTCGACATGAATTTTGACATGAAAACTTGAATGTGGGCATGACAATTAGATAAACTTGAAAATGGCCAACTCGAGGTTGGGTTGAGTTTGCAGTGTAAATCTGCCCGGAACCGCCTGGCAAATCCAGTGGCTGCAAACAACAGGATCCAATGTGGGTAGTTGGTCATATCGCACGTAAAACCCGAGGTTAGACTATGTTGTGGTGTAAATCTGTCCGGAACCGCCTGGCAAATCCAGTAACCACAACAGTTAGTCTAATGTGAGAGGTTGAAGTGCATTAATGAATTAATGCCACATGATAGGGTTAAGTCATGAACCACTTGAATATACTTAACCAACTTGACACAATGATTTGATAGGTTTAAGTCATGAACCGCTTGGACACACTTAACCAACTTGATACATGATTTGGATAGAGTTAAGTCACGAATTTGAATGACAACACTTAACCCATTAGAAACCCTAGTTACGCGGTCCTTTTCAGCAGTAACCCACTTAGATGTATCACGATACCCTGGGACTAGGCAGGGTGGGGCACGATTACTGGGCTGATTGTAAGCGACCAAAACGACGACTGAGTAGGTGAGCCATTGTAGGTTCAGGCAGACTATGGTCGTGCACGTAGTCCGGAGTTGAAAAAGCAGGCATTGGGCACCCATAGATTTACACTGTGCGTGCTTGATTTGTGTCGGTGGTTGGCACCATAGGACTTGATACACCCTATGGTGGACCTAGCACAGGTAACTACATTTCTGGATAGGGCCGTATGACACAGACACATGACGAGCTAGAACTTGTAGGGAGCCGATCGATTAGTAGATCATACCGTAGGACCCAGTAATGGGTCACTTCATGATATTAGGCCAAGGGATCATTTCATGACTAATACTTGACATGGGTTAGAACACTATTACAGTTGGTACAACGAATCTCGAATATGCGATGCTAGACTTGACTTATCATGTTATCTTAATTATCCTACCAGTTCTATTATCATCCATTACTAGTTTTCATACTAAAAGTCACTAGGGCTTACCAGTCTTTATGACTGACCCTTTTTCTTTCGCCTCTTTTTCTTTCGTCCCCCCCCCCAGGTTCTCAGGGAGGAAACACTAGCTCTTAGCTTGGATTTAGCTTGCTTTCTGACAGCTCATGTACGGTTTGGTCTTGGGCTATGCTATGGCTGCTTCTGCTATTTATGGGGAATAATTTACTTTTGTTTTAAGTTTATGCTTCTTTATTTGGAACTTGATGTAATGGAATAATTTGTACATTGGATATATGAGATCTTGACTCTTTTTCTTGAAAGAAAATAAAATTTTGGTTTTTAATTTCTACCGCTGCTTTATTTATGTTTTGCCTTGTGATATCTTTGTGTATGTTTACCTAGATAATACTCCACCAAAACTAGTGCATTCCCTTTGTGAGTGACCCTAGCGGAGGTGGGGTGTTACAAATGTGAAGACGACTCAAGATAGTGAGTTCGTGGATAATGGTTGCTTGAGAAGGCGCTTGAGCTTATGAATAGTCATCAGGTTGGATGGCTAGAATTAATGAAGGCCAAGAGAACATTGTTGTCGCAGGTTCTATCAGACTCAAAGCAGAGGTACAATGTGACACTTTAAGACTAGAAGTGGTTGGTCGAATATCCTGAGCAGTCATGATGGGCCTAAAGATACGAGTTACAATGGTGTATGGAGTTTTGGTGGATACAGGGTTTACCATTAGCCCTTCACAAACGAAAAGGTGTTGAGTCGGTCATACAATTAACAATGGTTTCAAAGAAGGATTGGCAGTGATAGCCAGAGTCATAGATGATGATTGTTTTGCTTGTATCATCTTGCATAAATTATTTGACGTCGAAGGAGATATCTCTTGGGTGCTTGTCTAATATTTGTTTATGCCTATGAGGCTTGTTCTTTGGGGACCCAATGTCGATTAGAATGGTATACGCTTGATAACTAATTGCCATAATGTACTGTTGTTCTTTCTTTGTAAAGGCTATCACTCTCAGATGCGGGGAGGACGGGTTTAGGTTCGTCCTTGTTGGTGATTGGTTGATTCGTTGCTTAATTTTCCTATTCTCGTATACTTTTTTGATGATGTTAGATAGTTGTTTCATCGCTCACTAAGACTGTTGTTTGACTTAAGGTTTTATGTCTCCCTCTTATTACCTTGGGCTATTCATCCGGTTGTGGATAGGCAGACTGAGTAGCAGGTGATAGATCTTGGTGGACGATGCTGTTGATCGATAACGAGTTGGAGGCTTATGTACCAGTTTCTCACTATACATAATATTTGTTATTTCCATTGTTTAGTGTTTGCTCTGAGTGTTGTAGTGAGGAAAATTTGTATAGACTCTTATAGTGTTATCCAGAGTTGTAATGGATATTTCATGGTGTTATGAAAGGGTTTAAGTTTCTGCTTAGTTTTGCTTAATTCTGCTTCACTATTATTGCCTGTTGTATATGTTCTATTATATTTTATCTTTGCGCTGTGAGTTATATGACAGGTTCTGCATGTGTTATCTTATCTCGATGATCGTCCACAGTTGCCTGGCACGTCTTTCAGTGCATTATTTTCTTTGTTAAGTGCAGGAGTTGTGGTCGGTTATCACATTTGGTATCAGAGCTCTGGTTATCGATTTTATCTAAAGTTCAAAGACGTAATTATGTATGGGAGATGTATTTGTAGATTTCTAATGGATGTATACTATATATGAGTGTGTAGTGTAGTAGCGTTTGAACTCCATTTGCATTTTTTCTCGTGCATGGACTAATTATTCTATTTTACAGATTTAGAATGAGTCGTCGACCATCTAGACACGCTGCTAGGGAGGGTATTGTTCCTATTGGGGGTAATGGCGGTATACCAAACTACCTCACTATGTTCGAGGCCATGAAGGCAGCAATCATGAGGAGGGTTCCCACTCAGGAGACAACTGCGGTAGATGTAGGAGTTCGAGTACAGGTTCATAGACCCGTGGACTTCGCAAAGCTGTGCAAACAATTCACTTCTCTAGGAGGAAAGTTGTTTAAAGGGACAAAGTCGATTGAAGAGATTCAAGGGTGGCTTGATACTTGTGTTAGGATCTTTAAAGACTTGAGGATTGATGATGCTACTAAGAGAAAGCTTGCATTAAGACAACTACAGTGCAGAGCCATGGATTGGTGGAATTCTATCACTTTAGAGACTCCATAAGATGAGATCTCATAGGAGCTATTCCAAGTCAAGTTTGAGACAAAGTTAATCTCTACCGTCCGGAAGTCTATTCTGTTTAAGAGGTTCGTATGTTAAGACTCCTTACTAGAAAAATGAAAAGTTTGTCATGGGTTTGGACAAATATCTGGGAAATCGGCTAATTGATCATCTCGATGACACTTATGAGAAGATCGTCGAGAAGGCTTTGAGGCATGAAAGTCTGTTTCCTAAGGAAGAACATGTTGTTGTAGCTAAGGAAGAGCAGAAACCACAGCAGGGTGGTAACAACAAAAAGAGGACGCAGCAACAACATAAAGGAAAGGATGGTCAGAAAAAGCAGAAAGGCAAGGTGATTTGCTTTAACTACCAGCAGAAGGGACATTATTCCAAGGATTGCAAGAATCCAGAGGTTGAAAGGAAGTGTCACAACTGTGGTAAGCCTGGGAATCTCAAGAAGGACTGTGCAGAACCGGCTAAGGGAAAGTAGGCTGTGAAGGCATATGCTTTGGAAGTTATGCCATCGTCTTTGAGGGATCCTACTGTAGAGGAGAAAGGGAAGGTTGTCGTTGTCCAAGGTACTCTTTCAGTTAGAGGTATTTCAGTTCGTGTGTTTCTTGATACTGGAGCATAGCATTCATTCATTTCTAATGAGCTTATGTGTCGCTTAGGTTTGGAACCCGAGATTTGTAATAGACCTTTTGTTGTGACTAATCCAGTTGGGGTTCGTCCAGCCTTTGTATGCTTTGTCGTGGTCTTGTGTTATCGAGTCATGGTTGCTCCTTTGTGTGTGAATGCTTTGTTTTGAACTTCGTTGGGTTTGAAATTATCTCGGGTATGGACTGGCTCAAGAGGTATGCAGCAAGAGTGAATTGCGAGAAGCTTGAGGTGAGAGTTGGGGATGTGGAAGGGCGAAAGGTTTTGATTCGATGTAAGCTCGAAGATGGTGTCTTCATGAGCTTTTTATATTCGCTTGTGTAACGAACCAGAAAATTCGATGCTCGAATTTTCGACACAAATACATCCTGTGTCCAAACCCGAGTACCGAAAATCCAGAAAGTTAAGAGAAAGAAGTTAGAGGGTGAGAAAAGAAAGAAAGAAATATTAGAATAGAAGAAATAAGAAGAAGAAACACCACTGAATCAGTGTCTCACATCGCAATGGAATAAATATAATATAGAAATAAATCTTTATTGAGGGCTTTAAATAAAAACTTACAATTATCAGAGTACATTACCATATCTGAACAGTTATAATAACCTGTCCTCATAAACAACACACAGCGGAAAAATATTATATAATATCATACGTCTGAGCTCATCTAGCTTGTCTCTAGACTTCGCAGCATCCGATAACCTGAACTTGTACAACCCAGTCTAACCCGAGCATTACAAATACTGGGTCAATCTGGTGAACCAGAGTGAGAATAACTCGCAAAGATTTAAGGTGATCATCCAACTTGATTTTAAAGTTCAAAATATTTTCGAAATAAAAGGATAATCGCAAGCACAAATTGACACATAAATACGGATGGTTTTTACCTTACGATAACCCCAAAACATTTTGAAATCATATATATATTCTGATATTATAATAGCGTCTAAATACAAATAAATAGCAATCTAGCGGAACGCTTGCATCTCACGCTCCACATATATAGTATACAATCAAAACTGCGGACTCTTATTGGAGATTGGATTTCCACTATGACTAGGTATGGAACCGCCTGCCGATAGTGTATCTCTAGAGGCGAATACATTGGGTTCAACAAGAACGTCTGGCAACCCGGCCCACACATGACCAACCACTCATTTAGCTTGAGTGTATCGAATGTATATCACCAACGGTTGAGATCAGCAACCGTTTCCCGAAAAGGGACAGCATCGATAGATTAAAGAAGGAAATGGAATTTCTCTAGATAGATAATTATACACCCTAATGGAAGCAAACCACATAGCCATGCTACCTGCCCGATTTTTGTCATTTCCGGTTATGAAGCTAGAGGTTATAACGTATCTTTTGGAACACCCGGCCACCATTCACTTTGAATGCCACATCGTCAGATCCGCCAGAAATCACTAATTGATTTCCACAAAAATAATCGGGTTGTTAAGTTAAGAGAAGGTGTCTTCTCCGCCGCCACAGAAATACGTTTGAGGAAATCAACATACGTAACTCCTTTGGAAATACTTTGTCAGCCATCCGTCCATACAAGTTGTCCTGGGACTGGACAAACCAAAGGCACTCTTCTACTGCATCCTTGAATTACCTTATGGATCAGTAGCGAGTAGTCCTTGCAACCCGAAAGATTCCAATCACGATGGGATCCTTGTCGAAATATCTTTGGCCGCTAAACCAAAGAAATTCGACACCCATCCTTTCTCTCATGAAGATCCACGGTCTTCAATTGCTCCATCTTCAATCAGTATCTTCGACGATTTCGTATTTGCTAGTACGGAATGGTTTTCAAATATAAATTCGATCCCGGTCTTTCCGTACCAACAATCGCATTGGCCAAATTTGATAGTCGGTTATTTAACTATCAATATAAACAACCACTTAATCATGAAAATAAAATGAATTCATTGATTCAGTACACAGCAACATTTGGCCCTTTTAGTAACAAATAATTAACGAATGATTGATTAAACTTCTAAATCTTTATAATTTAAAACACGGTATTCACTTCTTAGTAATATTCTCAAAACCATTTTATTTCAATATTTAGGAAAAACATCTTATAACTTATATCCAACTTTCCATCTCACTATTATTTCTAAACATTTGTTGCCACATTTTTCATGCATATCTTCACTCTAACAATCATAAGTCCCTTACCAAAAATCAATAAGTGAACGACTCCCTAAGTATCAACCCCGAAGACCGAAATCAACATCAGATTGACGCTCAGAAAATCATTCAACTCAACCAATCTTAAGTTAGGTTCAAATTCTTATTTTAACTCGTTATTGATCTATTATATTCCACTTCTAATTCATTTAATTACTTCCACTTTGAAAATCCTCGTTTTCAAACTCCAGTATTAGGTAACGTTAATTAAATTCTTAACGTTTTAGCCTCACACTTCTTTGATAATCCCCATTCATTCTACTTCGATTTAATATAAACCCTTTTTCCCCTCTTCCCCTTTTTCTTAGTCTTAACATTAAATATATTTTTAACTGTCGCCCTGACTAAAAATTCTTTTTATAACTTTGTTATAAAACAGGGTTTATATAAACTCTTCTCAACATCCAACTATATTTCAATATCAACTTTGAATACTTACTTCAAATGATTCCTCTTAACATGAACCCCTTTTATTATTTATTAAAATTATTTACTTTTTGTTAACCACTATAGAAATGGTTAAGTTCTTTATTTACTAAATAAATAGTAAATCACTTTTAAAATCTTATTGAATTAAAACAATATTCATTAATCTATTTCATTAGATTAAATAAACAATTCCAATTAAATTAGTCGACTTTGTCAACTTAAACCATGATTACCTCGTTAATCTACTTCAACTTGTCCCCCTTTTAAATTAATTAATAATAAAACTCATTTAATTGTCTTTTAAAACAGTTAATCTAGCCTTTAACCATTTTGTTACTTTCTGCTAGTCAGCTTATAAATCTCATTTGATTTGTAAAGCTACTTAATAAAACTTAAATAAACTTATATAAATAAATAATAAACCTTAATTTATTTTATTGAACTTTTATTTAAATATATAGATTTAGAAATCTATCTTGGGTTATAAAATAAATTTCATAACTTTATTACCGTCGATTTAACCAACGGTAAATCAATATCTGTAATACCATTTATTTTTAGGCCAACTGCTGCCAATTACTCAACCAATACTGTTTATTGGTTAAAACAAAACAACCGTTGAATTTAGATTCAAAAAACAATGATCAATCAATCATCCAATCATATTGGTTAAACAGTTCATATAAATGCAATATGAAAATAAATAATAGAATTGAGGAATCCAGTTGGATCCCTCCAACCTGTTTCTCCCTGCATCCAAATGTGTTATCTCAACAATATTATTTTATCTAAATAACAAATATAATCTTCAACCATCAAACAACAATCCAAACATCCAGCAACTAGTTAACAATCATGGCACACAAATATTTAAATCCGACTTATATAGAATATAAGTGGGATAAAACTGAGTTGAACTCACCTTGATTTCTACTCGTTGCCAAAACGGTTCATTTCCCCGGCCTCCAGCTGTGTTTAACTCCGTCCATTCTCATTCCATAATCTTACACCCATCGATACGAACCGGACGCCACTTGTTTTGTTCAATACCGTTGCTGTATAACAACGTTATAAATTTAATGTGGTATTCCCTTAAAATATTATTATTAGTAATATCTTAAATTTCTAATTCCTAATATACATCATAAAATAAAATCTCTGTTAGGCATGTCTAACTGGGTTAGGCACATTGCAATTTAAATGAGTATGTTCAATACATGGGTCTCGCTAATACCTACATCTAGGACGTTACTATACTATCCATTATTTTATATAAATATTATTAACACTTAAGTAATACTTATCACTTTAAACGCATACTTATATTATATTCTAATCATGATTAGGTTGCAGACACATGCGGACGCATATACCTCAGGCAAGTTTACTACTAATAACTTAATAACTATTTATATAAGTTATTAAATCTTAACTCATGGTTTTTATATAAGGATAGACTTGGATTTGGCACTTAAATTGTTTTTTACTGGGCAAAATATAAACATGCAGGCACTTGTACACATTTCGGTAGGCATAATGGAATCTTGCATTCGTTGTATACCATTTTGATCTGACATTTAAAAGCAACTTAATACTAATATATACTAAACCCCTACTTAAGTTTATAACACCTTGTTAGGTGTGGAGTGAAAAAAATAGTCACATTAAAGTAATATTAATGATTATGAGACTCTAAAACAAGATAAGACACTGTTATACCTTCTTCCTTACAGTGTAACTCACGCATGTTGCCTGTCTTATGCAAACAAGTTCCCATTTTGCCATCTTCTTAAACACCACTGCACCATCACTCACTTCACCCTTCACCACCGCATCATCACTCACTTCACCCTCCCCCACCTCATTCTTTCATCCCACTCACCTTTCACCAAAGTTTAAAACCACCGCTTGCCATTTCTACTGTTTACCATTTGTACATCTACTGCTCTCCATGTCAAAATGGCCTACTGCCCGTCATTCATTCAACACAGGCCCTCTCTCTCTTTCCACGTTCTCACCATTCCCAGTACCGCCCTTCGCCATTTGACAAACTTCAGACAAACTTCAACACTCCTTTGTTTTGTCCCCATCCGTTCTCGCTTGTTTTCCATGTGGTTCCCAAAAGCCCATCGTCATGCACCTCCCTTCCACCGCCCATCGGTTCGCCACCTGACATCCGTGACCCCTCCGCAAGGCGCCGAACTGTCTTTCCAGTTCCTTCAAAACTTGCTGTTAGCACCAACGCCATCAGTCTATCTTCTTTCCCTTCCATTTGCTCAAACACCCCCTCACGTTGCCCAACTGTTTATAGATACACACCTCGCCACTTCAATTATAATTTGAACTAACTACACTTGCTTACACTATCGACCTTCTACTATTACCACGTTCTTCACCCCCTGCCCTTCCAACCTCGCACCTGAACTGCACCACCACCAAGCCCGTAACTCCCCCAACTCATGTACATGTCACCGCTAAACCACGCTCGTTTCCAGAATAGTGGTGGAGAAATGCTTTTCTATTTATTTATTATTTTATTATACGTACGCACTATTGGATCTGGATTGAAATATTGAAGGGGACGAGATATAAATATATGCAAAGAGAAACTGGAAGAGAAAGTTGTGGTGAAGAAAAATGATGAAGATTGGTAAGTATTTATACTTGTAGAGTTCCTTGGCATGCAAGGAGTAGGTAATGGGACTTCATACCCAATTCATAGCCTGCGCTTTAATTTTCATTTCATTAGTTGGCCACTTCAAATAACCTTTATGATAGCCTGGCACGCGAAATAGATAGCTTTTCTTTTCGTGTATTGTATAGGGTAGGTCCACTCGTTTTTATTTTATATTCCAGCATGGGTATGGTACTACATGGTTTCAGTACTGTATGTACAGTATCTCACTTAGTTTAGAAATGGCTTGAAATTCATTTCAGAGTGTAGGCCGTGCATATATGGCGACATCATTAGCCTGTACTCACTTTGCAGCGTGGTTTTCCTTTCAAATGAAAAATATATTATGGGTTATACACTTGGCCATGTGCGGTTCTGCGGATTGAGGAAAGTGAAACACTAGCTAGGAAAGGGGTATGCTCTTTATTTAGCTTAGCCATGAAGTTCGTATATTTCTAGTCTATATTATGTGTAAATGAGCTTTCTTGTCTTACAGGGTTGAGTTGAAATGCCTAGGAGAAGTAGGTTACGTGTAGTGTACAATAGAGGTATATATGGGGTGGGTTAGTATGAGATAGGTTTGTACATATATAATCTGTGTGAATTATACATTGCTTAAACATGATGAATATGACAAGATTGGTCTGTGTATATCTGTATCTTAGGGTAGGCGTTACTTAATAGATAAGTTCATTTATTTTATTTTAATATATTTCATATGGTGGTAAATTCTACCTCTAATAATTGTTAATCGTTATATTTGGTCCGACATACGCAAGTTTCAATTACAATGAAAATGTACACACCATCATGTTTCAATGTTCCGGTCCCAGTTAAATTAATTTCATTGGAAACAGATTTCGTTTGCAAAATGACATTATTTTAAATTATCGGTTCACTTTTAGATTGCGCCTACCAACACAACAACACCAATTGGCTCTAAATTGAAGATATAATAATAACTAGTTATACGTATTCCAATAAAATTCGAAGATCCTTTGAAAAGATAATATTTTTAAGGCCTATAAAATATAATGAACAATTTCCCGTGTGCGAAGCACGGGCCTCATCACAAGGTAAGCAATGCATTGATTTGGAAGTTCTATTTTGTATGATTATTAAATTTCATCGTCAATTTTCGTTGAGCGTTTTATAGCCGTACCGATACACATGAATTTCGAATCGTAAATTACGAAATACTACAACATTTACGAGTTCGAGTTATATAAATATAAGTTCAATCTTCATTATATATGTTATAAATCCATTTGTAAATTCTGAATTAATACTTAGTATAATAAAATATATTAAATATATGACGGCCAAAAATATAGGACATTACAATCCTTCCCCCTTAAAAGAATTTCGTCCCCGAAATTAAGGTAGAAGAAATGTTATAAGCCATTAACCTTCCGAAAATACAGTTTAAAATGAAGCCTGATTCATTCAACTCTTTTTAAAACGTTGATGAATTATATTTTTAACCAATCTAGCAAACAATCAATAAGTAATTTACAACCAACGCACAACCCACTTAATCAAATCAATTGGATTTGTACTCGATATTCGTATTCACTTTGGGTTTAACATGTTTTAATTATCAATTGATTACCATCCAATTTATTTCTATTCCATTATCATCAATTCGATTTCCAAATCTGAAATCTATTTTATTTAATTCAAATATCCATTCTTAACTTCACTGAACCAAAATAAGTTTCAACTACTCATTTAATTGATTAATTGATCTTCTAATTAATTCACCTTTACTTCAGAATCCAATTTCTGATTCATTCAATATCATTTAGTAATTTCACCTTGAATTTCTTTTGGTTATATTAAACCATTTCAAATTTTCAATCCAATTTGAATCACATTCACATCAATCAAGCACACTAATATCTGAATTATTTCTTTTCTATATAATTTGGGTAAAATTGTCTCATTTACCCTCTTTACAAAACAATATCGTGTTAATTGCCTGCCCAAATGTTTCTCAACACTTGAATCGATCAAATAACACAATATAAAACAGTTTTATATAAAATTTACAAATACGCTCTCATATATATACACACTCAAACTCAATATAGGGTATTACTAACCCTATCTCCATCGAGTTACGCCACAGAGCCAAGGTTATTCTTAAACCAATAGCACTGATACCACTGTAACAAACCAGAAAATTTGATGCTCGAATTTTCGACACAAATACATCCTATGTCTAAACCCAAGTACCGAAAATCCAGAAAGTTAAGAGAAAGAAGTTAGAGGGTGAGAAAAGAAAGAAAGAAATATTAGAATAGAAGAAATAAGAAGAAGAAACACCACCGAATCAGAGTCTCACATCGCAGTGGAACAAATATGAAACACCCCACCTCCGTTAGGGTCACTCTCAAAGGGAATGCCCTAATTTTGGTGGAGGTTTATAATTATAAGTCACAGACACACAAGACAGGTATAAATACACATATTTTTGAACAGCGGAAAACAACAGCACTTATATTCCATCAAAATACGTGTTTACACAAACCATGCCATAATTGTCTTACAATACTTCCAAAAACCATTACATTTTCATAACTGTCTTGAATTCATAACTTAAAGAAGCATAAAAACAAAAGTAAACTTCATAAGTCCTCATAGTTGCAATCCAAAGCCATAGTCCAAAACGAAAGAGATCCAAGCAGTACATTCTTTCTCTTCAAGCTGGATGTGAAAACTGGTCAAGCTGCGGTATTCCCTCCCTATGGACCTGGGGGGGGACGAAAGAAAAGAAGACGAAAGAAAAGTAGAGTCAGACATAAAGCCTGAGTAAATCTAGGACTATTCAGTCTATGAATAAAGAATAGGGCATGATAAGTTGTCTAGAGTCGAATATACTATCGTACCCCATATTAATCTCTGCATCCATATAAACTAGTTCCCAACAGGCACCCCATAATCTGGGTGAAGTGATCCATTTCTAATGATCGGCTCCTACTCGCATAGTTACATGTGTCTTACGGCCCCCGATGTTGTAGTTACCTATGTTGGTCCCACCATGGGGTGTATCAAGTCCCATGGTGGCAGCCCGACACAATTCTAGAATGCACAGGTATACTACTGGTGCCCAGTGCCTTATTTTTCTGCGCCGGAGTGTGTGCACGCCCGCACCCCGTTAGAACCTACACTGTTGCACCACCGCCGTCGATTTGACCTCTTACAGTCAGCCCAGTAATCGTGCCCCACCCTGCCTAGTTCAGGGTATCCTGATACACCTTGTAGGGTTACTGCTGAAAAGGGTCCCCCGCTACTAGGTTTTCTATTTCTAGCCAACATGCTAAGTTGGTTAAGTGTTTTGTAAACCTAACCCCCAATCAGTCTGTATAGTTTAGCATGTTCCATTTTGATTAAGTATATATTCAATTTACTTAATCCTATCAATCCTGACTCAACCTTAATTGTCTTATTAAAGCCTCGACCTCTCACATTAGACAGGTATTGTTGTGACTGCCTGTTGCCGGTTGGTTCCGGGCAGTCTTACGTCACAACTCAGTCTAACCTCGGGTCTTTATTTGGCTCAATGTTTAACCACCCACATTGGATAGGTATTGTTGTGACTACTGGATAGCCGGGCGGTTCCGGGTAGGTTTACATCACAACTCAATCCAACCTCGGGTTAAACACATCGTATTTTCTAAATTTACATATTTTGTCTCTTTTCTTTTTATACGTAAATATTTGCGGCCCATTATTCAAATTCATCTTTATTGGGTAAAATTAATTTATACCACTTAATTGTTTTCAAGGTCGTTGGCATGCGTCAAACATGCCAACACATATGTTTATATTTTTAACCCAACGTCATTACCCCCGTCCTTACGTTTGCTATAATATAACATATGTTGGGTTTAACATTTAAACCCAACTTAGCCACATGAAAAAGGGGAGGCTTAGAACATGGTGTTTATATATATTCTAAGTAACATCAAGAGGGGAGTGTGAACGCATGAACTTGCAACATAACGATCTAATTAACATAAATTAGGCACTTGTAAACTTGCATTGTAATAGCATATAATCTGGACATGAAACATACCTAACATGAATCATGGGTTTAATCTAGTCATGTAAACTTGCATTTAAAATGTAAATCTAACTTAATTATGTGTCGCATATATTATCATATGATTTTGATAACAACATAGGCCTAAAACATATTTTGTTTGGGCATAAAGTTAAACATAAACTAGCCATGTTCATAAAGTCAACACAAGTTCACAAAGACGCTTACTTTTGTCACTAATACAAAAGTATGGTTTTACACTTGAATCATGATGCCAATTCCAACATAAATTCATATGAGTCATAATACCCAAATGGATCCAACTACACTAAAAGTGATTATAAAAATATACATCATGTTGGCATAATAGTGAACCATATACTTGCATGAATCTCAAATAAACTACCACAAACATATAGTCGTTAACTTTCAACATGAATCATATACTTGCAATTATCCAATAGGTGTTGTAATAAACTACCACAAACATATAGTTGTTAACTTTCAACATGAATCACATACTTGCAAATATCCAATAGGTCTAACATCGTTATACCACAACATCCCAAATCGATTAGAATCATAGCAACATACAATTATGAATTATTATCACCACAAATTAAGTACAATTCTATTTCTCATTTTACACAAATCAAAACACAATTATTCATTCACATCGAACTAGCACTCTACTTACAACGTATGACGAATCTTCAATTCAGGAATCTGAATTCTGATTTTGGAGATGCTATCCTTTGTTGTAGGCGTTGTTTTGATTTAGTTGTCGTTGCTTTAAGCTTTTGAATTGTCTCCTAATCGTCTCTCAATTTTGACGGCTACTCCTAGTCTTTCCTCAGCAGCATGACGGTCTCATTCTCATTTTTATTTGTATGAATTAGGTGGAGTCTTAGGACCTTTTTATAGAGTTTGTGAATTGATTAGAACCGTCGATGGAGCTTGGATTAATATTAGCCATTCGTTTGAAGGAGAGACCAATCAGGAGCTGACACCTAGCCCTAGTGACAAGGCAAGGCTCAGAAATTCGGCCAAGCACAGACCAGGCCAGTCAGGGGGGCTAGGTTCGACCTGGGGCAGGGGCCAGGTCGACTCCCCAGTCGACCCCCATGTCGACTTGGTAGTCGACCTGGGGCACCCAGGTCGACTACCAAGTCGACCTGGGTGCCTTGGGCGGGAAAATTCCCACCCTGCCCAATCTGGCCTGATTTTTGAATTTTGAATTGGTTTTCTGAGCTGTTTCTGTCTATTTGAATTTTAAACTGAATTCTGAAACTTTCGGAGGCCATATCTTCTTCATACGGAGTCCGTTTTACGTAAACTCGGACTCTATCCCAAGCAGAATTCTGAGACGAACGCAATGGCGTATCCCGTTTCCCTTAATTCTTTGATTTGAAATTAATTATACTTTAATTTGTGAATTTCACTGTTATAGAATACACGGGGTGTTGCATTCTCCCCCACTTAAAAGGATTTCATCCCCGAAATCTTCAAGTTCAGGAAGAACGTATATCCTAACATCCAACGTCCATCTACTCATCCATCAAACACGAGCATCCATTGTCCTTAAAAGACTTCTAATGCTTCATGATCATATGCGAAGTGTGTGTACATGTACTTATCTAATGCAAAATCAGGCGGCCTACTGATTCAGTTGACCTCCTTAATGCAAATTATGTAAGTGTCATGAATCCATTATGTATGCAAATTTTCCTATTCATGATTCTACATGAGTGCACAATCATACATATAAATGCAACATCCATATGACAACACATTAAACTTCAACCATATAAGAATGTAAATACATGTATGCATATGCAATATGAAGTGACTGAGCCGATCTAAAACCTAGATTGTGTGTGTATATGCAACCACGAGCAACCACTAGCAATCACTTGCAACCACTTGCAACCATCATCCATAACATGTTTCAATTATATGTTTTCATCCAAAGGGTTTCTACCTAAAAGATAAGGTCGAGGAGATATACCTAAAAAGATAGATAAAAGCGCAACTTAAGGAAAAAGAAAGATCAAAGATGTACCCTCGAAAAGAAAAGGGTATGATGCACGTATTCTAGCCTCAGTTTCCCAAGTCGCGTCTTCCTCGGTGTCGCTCCACTGAACATTGACGAGCTTGACTTTGCGGTTGCGTAGCTTTTTCACTTCAGTTCCAAAGATGCGTGTTGGAACTTTCCTCACGGTTGCTTCACGTTCCACTTCAGCTTTTTCAAGGATGTTTGGCTCTACCACTTCAGCAGATTCATGTAGACATTTTCGGAGGTGCGAAACATGAAAAACGTTGTGAACTCCGGCCAGCTTTTCGGGTAGCTCTAATCTATAGGCCATTTTCCCAATTTTCTCGATGATAGGAAATGGCCCTACGAACCTTGGTGCTAGCTTTCCTGTGGTTCCAAAACGAACAACGATCCTTAGCGGAGATACCTTATGAAAAACTCTGTCCCCAACCTCAAATTCAAGGTCGGTCCTCCTCTTGTCGGCGTTGGATTTTTGTCTGTCTTGGGCTGTCTTCATCCTTCTTCGTATCAAGTCTACTTTCTCTGAAGTCTCTCAGATCATATCTGGCCCAAGTATGAGCTTATCAGTAGACTCCCACCAACAAGTGGGCGATCGGCACGGTCTTCCATATAAAGCTTCGAAGGGTGCCATTCCGATGGCGGCTTGGTAGCTGTTGTTGTAGGCAAATTCCAGCAAAGGAAGATGGTCTTGCCACGTCCCTCCGAAGTCAAGGACGCACAGTCTTAAAAGGTCCTCCAAAACTTTGTTCACTCTTTCCGTCTTTCCGTCGGTTTGGGGGTGATAGGCTGTACTCAAGCACAACTGTGTGCCTACCGCTTCTTGCAGACTCCGCCAAAACTCACTTGTGAAGATAGGGTCTCGGTCACTAACAATGCTGGAGGGTATTCCATGTAGTCGAACAATTTCCTTGAGATAAAGAGATGCTAGGGATGAGGCAGTTCTTTTACTCTTGACAGGTAAAAAGTGGGCGCTTTTATTAAGCCTATCCACTATTACCCAAATGCTAGTGTTGCCTCTTCTAGACCTAGGCAGCCCATCAATGAAGTCCATTGAGATGCTATCCCACTTCCACTGTGGGACCTCTAGAGGATGGAGCAGACCGCCAGGCTTTTTCTGTTCCGCCTTAACCTGTTGGCACACCATACACTTAGAAACGAAATCTGCCACGTCCTTCTTCATGCCATTCCAAAAGAGAGTTCTCTTTATGTCCTTGTACATTTTATATCTGCCTGGATGTATCGTCATCTTGGAGTGATGTGCTTCCTCGAGAACCTTCTTTACTAAACCCATTGTCTGTGGGACGCATAGTCTTCCGTCTCGCCTTAGCCAACCCTTATCGTCAATGGAGTATCTGTTGAGGTGACTTGAAGTCTCACCCCTAATTAGCCTATCAATCGTCTCCACAAGCTGAGGGTCTTCGCGTTGTGATGTCCCTATTGAGTCCACTAAAGTCGGGCGTACTTCGAGAGATGCTAGCAAGCCCGGTACAAAATCGGAGGAAGGCCTAAAGTTAAAACAGGCTATAAACTCTAGGCTTTGCCTTTCAACAAACAACGGGCTTAGGGTCTGTTTCTTTCGGCTCAACGCGTCTGCCACTACGTTGCCTTTGCCCGGAGTGTAGGAGATCTCGAAATCGTACGAGGCAAGAAACTCCATCCATCTCTGTTGCCTTAGGTTAAGATCTTTCTGCGAGAAAAGATACTTCAAAGATTTATGGTCAGTATACAGTTGGAATTTCTCACCTAGGAGATAGTGGCGCCAAGACTTGAGTGCAAAGACGATGGCGGCTAACTCAAGATCGTGGGTCGGGTAGTTCTTTTCGTGCACTTTCAACTGTCTCCCGCCATAAGCTACTACCCTTCCTTCTTGCATTAAGACAGCGCCTAGTCCTGTCCCACATGCATCTGTATAAACTGTGAACATCTTGCTTCCATCTGGCAATGTTAGAATTGGGGCTGTTGTAAGAGCCCTTTTTAGTCGTTGGAAAGCAAACTCGCAATCCAAGTCCCAATTGAACACTAGATTCTTCTTTGTCAGCCTTGTGAGTGGAGCTGAGATTTTCGCAAAATCCCTTATGAATTTTCGGTAGAAACCTGCTAGTCCTAGAAAACTTCGGACCTCAGTTGCATTCCTTGGTGTCTTCCAATTTATTACCGCTACTACCTTAGCAGGGTCCACAGCTAACCCTTCTTTGGATACTATGTGCCCAAGGAACCTCACTTCCTCTCTCCAAAAGTGGCATTTGGAGAATTTGGCTTTTAGCTGATGGACTCGCAGAGTTTCCATGATTGCCCTTAAGTGCTGAGCATGTTCTTCTTCACTCTTTGAGAAGATCAAGATATCGTCTACGAAGAGCACTACGAACTTGTTGAGGAATTCTCTGAACACCCTACTCATTAGGTCCACGAAGTAAGCGGGTGAGTTTGTCAAGCCGAAGGGCATGACAAGCCATTCAAAGAAGCCGTCTAGGGATCTGAATGTTGTCTTATCGATGCTATCTTCAGCCACCCTTAGCTGATGAAATCCGGTCGCCAAATCGAGTTGGGAGAAAAAAGACGCTCCTACAAGCTGATCAAACAGATCGTCAAATCTGGGGAGAGGGTGCCTATTCTTTTTCGTTAGCTTGTTGAGCTCCCTATAGTCAACACACAGACGGAGTGAACCATCCGCCTTTGTAGCGAACACCACTGGAGCGCCCCATTCTGAAATGCTCCTTCTAATGAACCCATTCTCTAGAAGCTCTTTAATCTGTTTACTGAGCTCTTTCCTTTCCCGTGGAGCCATGTGTCTAACGGGCAACGCAACGGGCTTTGCATTATCTACAAGATATATGCGGAAGTCTATCTCCCGCTTCGGAGGTAAGCCCTTCACCTCTTCGAAGACATCCGGATATTCCCGGACCACCCTAACCGATTGCAAACTCTCAACAGAAGCATCTAGCGATTCAAGATAACTAAGCATAACCGCATACGAGGGATTACAAGTAATTTCCAGAGTGTTACTGAGTTGGGTCAGAAGCCTAACCACCCTTTTCTCACAATCAAGGATGGCACCATTACTGGATAGCCAATCCATGCCCAAAATCAAACCATATCCCGAGAAGCCCAAAACAAAGGCACTACATCTAAATTCTACGCTTAGAATAGAAATTTTCAATCCCACACAGATCATAGACAAATGAGCTGGGCCCCCGATTGGATTTGAAACAATTAAGGGGTCCTCTACCATACTAGTTTCTAGGTGCAGAGATTCTAGTAAAGCAGATGAAATAAAGGAGTGTGATGCGCCAGAATCAAATAAAGTACGAACTGGGCGATCATAAAGATAAACTACACTTTCTACAGAAGTATTTATACCTCGCTGTTGCGGAGGTGGCGCTTCTAGCACATGAACCTGTGCCCCTGAGGTGGATCCATCCCTCTGCCCCTGCCCTCGCTTCTTTGGGCAATCCTTAGCCATGTGGCCTATCTCACCGCAAGAAAAGCACCCACCATTCACCTTGGCCTTCTTTTTCCCGCAATCCTTCACTAAGTGCCCCACTTTGCCACAGAAATTACACTTCCTCTTCTCTTGGGACTTGTTGTCTTTCCCGCCCTTCTTAAAGTCTGTCTTCTTAGGTTGTAAACCCTCTTTCTTCCCTTGAGAGCTTTCTAGCTTTGTCTCCTTCTTCTTTGGGTAGTCCCTAGCCCAGTGGTCTGTCTCTCTACACTGAAAGCAAGTAGCACTCATCCTCCTCTTCTTCTTCCTGCAGTCTCCCTCCAGATGTCCAAGAATTCCGCAGAAATAACATTTCCTTTTTTCACGTTTCTTGTCACTACTGTTACGATCCTCTCTTCTTTGACTATTATTCGTCTTCCTGTTCTGGGACTCTTCCGCTTGCTGGTTCACGTAGAGGAGGAGGAGGAGTGAAAGCGTCAGTAGATGGGGAGTAAGTTCCCCAGACATGCTGAAACAGAAAGGATAGATTCAAAACGAAGGATAATAGATAGTACCTATGGCTTTGGGGGACTATGCCTTTTTAAAATAAAATAATATTTTATCTTTAAAAATGCTTCTTTAAATTTTCTTTTGAAAATGAATTTTCAAAACTTTTTATCTTATCTGGTAAACCTATGCTCTGATACCAAGTGAAACACCCCACCTCCGTTAGGGTCACTCTCAAAGGGAATGCCCTAATTTTGGTGGAGGTTTATAAGTATAAGTCACAGATACACAAGACAGATATAAATACACATATTTTTGAACAGCGGAAAACAACAGCACTTTTATTCCATCAAAATACGTGTTTACACAAACCATGCCATAATTGTCTTACAATACTTCCAAAATCCATTACATTTTCATAACTGTCTTGATTTCATAACTTAAAGAAGCATAAAAACAAAAGTAAACTGCATAAGTCCTCATAGTTGCAATCCAAAGCCATAGTCCAAAACGAAAGAGATCCAAGCAATACATTCTTTCTCTTCAAGCTTGATGTGAAAACTGGTCAAGCTGCGGTATTCCCTCCCTGTGGACCTTGGGGGAACGAAAGAAAAGAAGACGAAAGAAAAGTAGAGTCAGACATAAAGCCTGAGTAAGTCTAGGACTATTTAGTCTATGAATAAAGAATTGGGCATGATAAGTATAAAATGGAAATGGGAAGCACTATAAACTAGGTTAAGTTGTCTAGAGTCGAATATACTATCGTACCCCATATTAATCTCTGCATCCATATAAACTAGTTCCCAACAGGCACCCCATAATCCGGGTGAAGTGATCCATTTCTAATGATCGGCTCCTACTCGCATAGTTACATGTGTCTTACGGCCCCCGATGTTGTAGTTACCTATGCTGGTCCCACCATGGGGTGTATCAAGTCCCATGGTGGTGGCCCGACACAATTCTAGAATGCACAGGTATACTACTGGTGCCCAGTGCCTTATTTTTCTGCGCCGGAGTGTGTGCACGCCCGCACCCCGTTAGAACCTACACTGCTGCACCACCGCCGTCGATTTGACCTCTTACAGTCAGCCCAGTAATCGTGCCCCATCCTGCCTAGTTCAGGGTATCCTGATACACCTTGTAGGGTTACTGCTGAAAAGGGTCCCCCGCTACTAGGTTTTCTATTTCTAGCCAACATGCTAAGTTGTTAAGTGTTTTGTAAACCTAACCCCCAATCAGTCTGTATAGTTTAGCATATTCCATTTTGATTAAGGATTAATTCAATTTACTTAATCCTATCAATCCTGACTCAGCCTTAATTGTCTTATTAAAGCCTCGACCTCTCACGTTAGACAGGTATTGTTGTGACTGCCTGTTGTCGGTTGGTTCCGGGCAGTCTTACATCACAACTCAGTCTAACCTCGGGTCTTTATTGGGCTCAATGTTTAACCACCCACATTGGATAGGTATTGTTGTGACTATTGGACAGCCGGGCGGTTCCGGGCAGGTTTACATCACAACTCAATCCAACCTCGGGTTAAACACATCGTATTTTCTAAATTTACATATTTTGTCTCTTTTCTTTCTATATGTAAATATTTGCAGCCCATTATTCAAATTCATCTTTATTGGGTAAAATTAATTTATACCACTTAATTGTTTTCAAGGTCGTTGGCATGCGTCAAACATGCCAACACATATGTTTATATTTTTAACCCAACGTCATTACCCCCGTCCTTACGTTTGCTATAATATAACATATGTTGGGTTTAACATTTAAACCCAACTTAGCCACATGAAAAAGGGGAGGCTTAGAACATGGTGTTTATATATATTCTAAGTAACATCAAGAGGGGAGTGTGAACGCATGAACTTGCAACATAACGATCTAATTAACATAAATTAGGCACTTGTAAACTTGCATTGTAATAGCATATAATCTTGACATGAAGCATACCTAACATGAATCATGGGTTTAATCTAGTCATGTAAACTTGCATTTAAAATGTAAATCTAACTTAATTATGTGTCGCATATATTATCATATGATTTTGATAACAACATAGGCCTAAAACATATTTTGTTTGGGCATAAAGTTAAACATAAACTAGCCATGTTCATAAAGTCAACACAAGTTCACAAAGACGCTTACTTTTGTCACTAATACAAAAGTATGGTTTTACACTTGAATCATGATGCCAATTCCAACATAAATTCATATGAGTCATAATACCCAAATGGATCCAACTACACTAAAAGTGATTATAAAAATATACATCATGTTGGCATAATAGTGAACCATATACTTGCATGAATCTCAAATAAACTACCACAAACATATAGTCGTTAACTTTCAACATGAATCATATACTTGCAATTATCCAATAGGTGTTGTAATAAACTACCACAAACATATAGTTGTTAACTTTCAACATGAATCACATACTTGCAAATATCCAATAGGCCTAACATCGTTATACCACAACATCCCAAATCAATTAGAATCATAGCAACATACAATTATGAATTATTATCACCACAAATTAAGTACAATTCTATTTCTCATTTTACACAAATCAAAACACAATTATTCATTCACATCGTAATAGCACTCTACTTACAACGTATAACGAATCTTCAATTCAGGAATCTGAATTCTGAATTTGGAGATGCTATCCTTTGTTGTAGGCGTTGTTTTGATTTAGTTGTCGTTGCTTTAAGCTTTTGAATTGTCTCCTAATCGTCTCTCAATTTTGATGGCTACTCCTAGTCTTTCCTCAGCAGCATGACGGTCTCATTCTCATTTTTATTTGTATGAATTAGGTGGAGTCTTAGGTCCTTTTTATAGAGTTTGTGAATTGATTAGAACCGTCGATGGAGCTTGGATTAATATTAGCCATTCGTTTGAAGGAGAGACCAATCAGGAGCTGACACCTAGCCCTAGTGACAAGGCAAGGCTCAGAAATTCGGCCAAGAACAGACCAGGCCAGCCAGGGGGCTGGGTTCGACCTAGCTCAGGGGCCAGGTCGACTCCCCAGTCGACCCCCATGTCGACCTGGTAGTCGACCTGGGTGCCCCAGGTCGACTACCCAGTCGACCTGGGTGCCTTGGGCGGGAAAATTCCCACCCTGCCCAATCTGGCCCGATTTTTGAAATTTGAATTGGTTTTCTGAACTGTTTCTGTCTGTTTGAATTTTAAACTGGATTCTGAAACTTCCGGAGGCCATATCTTCTTCATATGGAGTCCGTTTTACGCAAACTCGGGCTCTATCCCAAGCAGAATTCCGAGACGAACGCAATGGAGTATCCTGTTTCCCTTAATTCTTTGATTTGAAATTAATTATACTTTAATTTGTGAATTTCACTGTTATAGAATACACGGGATGTTACAAAATATAATATAGAAATAAATCTTTTTTGAGAGCTTTAAATAAAAACTTACAATTATCAGAGTACATTATCACATCTGAACAGTTGTAATAACCTGTCCTCATAAACAACACACAACAGAAAAATATTATATAATATCATACGTCTAAGCTCATCCAGCTCGTCTCTGGACTTCGAAGCATCCGATAACCTGAACCTATACAACCCGATCTAACCCAAGCATTACAAATACCGGGTCAGTCTGGTGTGCCAGAGTGAGAACAACTAGCAAAGATTTAAGGTGATCATCCAACTTGATTTTAAAATTCAAAATCTTTACAAAATAAAAGGATAATCATAAGCACAAATCCACACATAAATACGGATGGTTTTTACCATACGATAACCCAAAACATTTTGAAATAATATATATATTCTGATATTATAATAGCGTCCAAATACAAATAAATAGCAATCTAGCGGAATGCTTGCATCTCACGCTCCACATATATAGTATACAATCAAAACCGAGGACTCTTATTGGAGATTGGATTCCGACTATGACTAGGTATGGAACCACCTGCCGATAGTGTTTCTCTAGAGGCGAATACACTGGGTTCAACAAGAATGTCTGGCAACCAGGCCCACACATGACCGTCCACTCATTTCGCTTGAGTGTATCAAATGAATATCACCAACGGTTGGGATCAGCAACCATTTCCCGAAAAGGGACAGCGTCGATAGATTAAAGAAGGAAATGGAATTTCTCTAGATAGGTGATTATAAACCCTAATGGGAGCGACCCACATAGCCATGTTGCCTGCCCGATTTTTGTCATTTCCTAGTTGTGAAGGTAGAGGTTATAACATATCTTTTGGAACACCCGGCCACCATTCACTTTGAATGCCACATCGTCAGATCCGCCAGAAATCACTAGTTGATTTCCATAAAAATAATCGGGTTGTTAAGTTAAGAGAAGGTGTCTTCTCTGCCGCCACAGAAATACGTTTGAGGAAATCAACATACGTAACTCCTTTGGAAATACTTTGTCAGACATCCGTCCATACAAGTTGTCCTGGGACTGGACAAACCGAAGGCACTCTCCTACTGCATCCTTGAATTACCCTATGGATCAGTAGCGAGTAGTCCTTGCAACCCAAAAGATTCCAATCATGATGGGATCCCCGTCGAAATACCTCTGGCCGCTATACCAGAGAAATTCGAGAACAATCCTTTCGCTCATGAAAATCCATGGTCTTCAATTGCTCCATCTTCAATCAGTATCGTCGACGATTTCGTATTCGCTAGTACGGAATTGTTTTCGAATATAAACATTAATTCGATCTCTGTCTTTCTGTACCAACAATCGAATTGGCCAAATTTGATACTCGGTTATTTAACTATCAATATATGCAACCATTTAATCCTGAAAATAAAATGAATTCATTGATTCAGTACTCAGCAACATTTGGCCCTTTTAGTTATAAATAATTAACGAATGATTGATTAAGCTTCTAAAGCTTTATAATTTGAACACGGTATTCACTTCTTATTAATATTCTCAAAAACATTTTATTTTCAATATTTAGGAAAAACATCTTATAACTTATATCCAATTTTCCGTCTCACTATTATTTCTAAACATTTTTTGCAACATTTTTCATGCATATCTTCACTCTAACAATCATAAGTCCCTTACCATAAATCAGTAAGCGAATGACTCCCTAAGTATCAACCCCGAAGACCGAAATCAACATCGGGTTGATGCTCAGAAAATCATTCAACTCAACCAATCTTCAGTTAGGTTCTAATTCTTATTTTAACTCGTTATTGATCTTTTATATTCCACTTCTAATTCATTTAATTATTTCCACTTTGAAAATCTCATTTTCAAACTCCATTATTAGGTAACGTTAATTAAATTCTTAACGTTTTAGCCTCACACTTCTTTGATAATCCCCATTCATTCTACCTTGGTTTAATATAAACCCTTTTTCCCCTCTTGCGCTTTTTCTTAGTCCTAACATTAAATATATATTTAACTGTCGCCCTGACTAAAAATCCTTTTTATAACTTTGTTATAAAACTTGGTTTTTATATAAACTTTTTTCAACATCCAACTATATTTCAATATCAACTTTGAATACTTACTTCAAATGATTCCTCTTAACATGAACCCCTTTTATTATTTATTAAAATTATTTACTTTTTGTTAACCACTATAGAAATGGTTAAGTTCTTTATTAACTAAATAAATAGTAAATCCCTTTTAAAATCTTATCGAATTAAAGCAATATTCATTAATCTATTCCATTAGATTAAATAAACAATTCCAATTAAATTAGTTGACTTTCTCAACTTAAACCATGATTACCTCGTTAATCTACTTCAACTTGTCCCCCTTTTAAATTAATTAATAATAAATCTCCTTTAATTGTCTTTTAAAAACAGTTAATCCAACCTTTAACCATTTTATTACTTTCAGCTAGTCCGCTTATGAATCTCATTTGATTGGTAAAATTTCTTAATAATACTTAAATAAACTTATATAAATAAATAATAAACCTTAATTTCTTTTATTGAACTTTTGTTTAAATATATAGATTTAGAAATCAATCTTCGGTTATAAAATAAATTTCATAACTTTAATGTCGTCGATTCAACCGACGGTAAATCAATATCTGTAACACCGTTTATTTTTAAGCCAATTGCTGCCAATTACTCAACCAATACTGTTTATTGGTTAAAACAAAACAACCGTTGAATTTAGATTCAATAGACAATGGTCAATCAATCATCCAATCATATTGGTTAAACAGTTCATATAAATGCAATATGAAAATAAATAATAGAATTAAGGAATCCAATTAGATCCCTCCAACCTGTTTCTCCCTGCATCCAAATGTATTATCTCAACAATATTATTTTATCTAAATAACAGATATAATATTCAACCATCAAACAACAATCCAAAAATCTAGCAACCAGTTAACAATCATAGCACACAAATATTTAAACATGACTTATATAAAATATAAGTGGGATAAAACTGAGTGAGTTGAACTCACCTTGATTTCTACTCGTTGCCAAAACAGTTCGGTTCACCAGCCTCCAACGACGTTCAACTCCGTCCATTCTCATTCCATAATCTTACACCCGTTGATACGAACTGGACGCCAATTGTTTTGTTCAATACCATTGCTGTATAACAACGTTATAAATTTAATGCGTTATTCCCTTAAAATATTATTATTAATAATATCTTAAATTTCTAATTCCTAATATACGTCATAAAATAAAATCTATGTTAGGCATGTCTAATTGGGTTAGGCACATTGCAATTTAAATGAGTATGTTCAATACACGGGTCTCACTAATACCTACATCTAGGACGTTACTGTACTATCCATTATTTTATATAAATATTATTAACACTTAAGTAATACTCATCACTTTAAACGCATACTTATATTATATTCTAATCACGATTAGGTTGCAGGCACATGCGGACGCATATACCTCAGGTAAGTTTACTACTAATAACCTAATAACTATTTATATAAGTTATTAAATCTTAACTCACGGTTTTTATATAAGGATGGACTTTGATTAGGCACTTAAATGGTTTTTGACTGGGCAAAATATAAAAATGCAGGCACTTGTACACGTTTCGATGGGCATACTGGAATCTTGCATTCGTCACTCACTTAAGTTTATAACACCTTGTTAGGCGTGGCGTGAAAAAAACAGTCACATTAAAGTAAAATTAATTATTATGAGACTCTAAAACAAGATAAGACACTGTTCTACCTTCTTCCTTACGGTATAACTCACGCATGTTGCATGTCCTATGCAAACAAGTTCCCATTTTGCCATCTTCTTAAACACCACCGCACCATCACTCACTTCACCCTTCACCACCGCATCATCACTCACTTCACCCTCCCTCACCTCATTCTTTCATCCTACTCACGTTTCACCAAAGTTTAAAATCACCGCTTTCCATTTCTACTGTTTACCATTTGTCCATCTACTTCTATCCACGTTAAAATGACCTACTGTCCGTCATTCATTCAACACAGGCCCTCTCTCTCTTTCCACCTTCTCACCATTCCCAGTATCGCCCTTCGCCATTTGACGAACTTTAAACAAACTTCGCCACTCCTTTGTTTTGTCCCCATCCGTTCTCGCTTGTTTTCCATGTGGTTCCCAAAAGCTCATCGTCATGCACCTCCTTTCCACCGCCCATCGGTTTGCCACCTGACATCCGTGACCCCTCCGCAAGGCGCCGAACTGTCTTTCCAGTTCCTTCAAAACTTGCTGTTAGCACCAACGCCATCAGTCAATCTTCTTTCCCTTCCATTTGCTCGAACACCCCCTCACGTTGCCCAACTGTTTACAGATACACACCTCGCCACTTCAATTATAATTTGAACTAACTACACTTGCTTACACCATCCACCTTCTACTATTACCACGTTCTTCACCCCCTGCCCTTCCAACCCCGCACCTGGACTGCACCGCCACCAAGCCCATAACTCCCCCAACTCATGTACATGTCACTGCTAAACCACGCTCGTTTCCAGAATAGTGGTGGAGAAATGCTTTTCTATTTATTTATTATATTATTATACGTACACACTGTTGGATCTGGATTGAAATATTGAAGGGGACGAGATATAAATATATGCGAAGAGAAACTGGAAGAGAAAGCTGTGGTGAAAAAAATGATGAAGATTGGTAAGTATTTATATGTGAAGAGTTCCTTGGCATGCAAGGAGTAGGTTGTGGGACTCCATACCCAATTCATAGCCTGCGCTTGAATTTTCATTTCATTAGCTGGCCACTTCAAATCACCTTTCTGATAGCCTGGCACACGAAATGGATAGCTTTTCTTTTCATGTATTGTATAGGGTAGGTCCGCTCGTTTTTATTTTGTATTCCAGCATGGGTATGGTACTGCATGGTTTTAGTACTGTATGTGCAGTATCTCACTTAGTTTAGAAATGGCTTGAAATTCATTTCAGAGTGTAGGCCGTGCATATATGGTCACATCGTTAGCCTGTACTCACTTTGCAGCGTGGTTTTCCTTTCAAATGAAAAATATATTGTCAGTTATACACTTGGCCATGTGCGGTTCTGCGGATTGAGGAAAGTGAAGCACTAGCTAGGATAGGGGTATGCTCTTTATTTAGCTTAGCCATGAAGTCCTTATATTTCTAGTCTATATTATGTGTAAATGAGCTTTCTTGTCTTACAGGGTTGAGTTGAAATGCCTAGGAGGAGTAGGCTATGTGTAGTGTACAATAGAGGTATATATGGGGTGGGTTAGTATGAGATAGGTTAATATATAGTCTGTGTGAATTATACATTGCTTAAACATAAATAATATGACAAAATTGGTCTATGTATATCTGTATCTTAGGGTAGGTGTTACTTAATAGATAAGTTCATTTATTTTATTTTAATATATTTTATATGGTGTTAAATTCTACCGCTAATAACTGTTAATCGTTATATTTGGACCGACATACGCAAGTTCCAGTTACAATGAAAATGTACACACCATCATGTTTCAATGTTCCGGTCCCAGTTAAATTAATTTCATTGGAAACAGACTTAGTTTGCAAAATGACATTATTTTAAATTATCGGTTCACTTTTAGATTGCGCCTACCAACATAACAACACCAATTAGCTCTAAATTGAAGATGTAACAATAACTAGTTATACGTATTCCAATAAAATTCGAAGATCCTTTGAAAAGATAATATTTTTAAGGCCTATAAAATATATCGAACACTTTCCTGTGTGTGGAGCACGGGCCTCATCACAAGGTAAGCAACGCATTGATTTGGAAGTTCTATTTTGTATGATTATTAAATTTCATCGTCAATTTTCGTAGAGCGTTTTATAGTCGTACCGATATACATGAATTTCGAATCGTAAATTATGAAATACTGCAACATTTACGAGTTTGAATTATATAAATATAAGTTCAATCTTCGTTATATATGTTATAAATCCATTTGTAAATTTTGAATTAATACTTAATATAATAAAATATATTAAATATATGACGGCCAAAAATACAGGACGTTACAGCTTGTGATTCCACGAGAAGACTCGTCATCTGTGTTGGTCGCTAATGAGTCTGAGGATGTCATTGACGAGGTCAAAGGGTTTTCACCGCATTGTGAGATTGAGTTCAAAATCAATTTGGTTGAGGGTGCTAGACCTATTGTCGTGCCTCTCAGGCGGATGGCTCCTAAGAAACAACGAGAGTTACAGGTGCAAGTACGAGACCTTTTGGGAAAAGGATTTATTCAGAGAAGTATGTCCGAATGGGGTGCACCAGTTGTGGTTGCAACCATGGCTGATGGCTCGTTGAGATTGTGCATCGATTATCGTGAGTTGAGCAAGGTGACCAAGAGGAACAAGTATCCATTGCCAAGGATCAATGACTTGTTCGATCGGCTTCAGAAACCCAAGGTGTTTTCTCAGATGGATTTGGCAACGGGATTCCACCAACTGAGGGTGGCAAGGGATAGTGTGCCAAAGACATCTTTTAGGACATCATCCGGTTTTTTCAAATGGTTGGCGATGCTATTTGGGTTGACTAATGCACCAGCGTAATTTGTGTATCTTATGAATATGGTGTTCAGAGATCAGTTAAGCAAGTTTGTGCCTGTGTTCGTGGATGATATTCTGATTTTCTCCCGAAATGAGGAAGATCATAAGATGCACTTGCGAGTTGTTTTGGAAATCGTGCAAAAGCATCAGCTAAGAGCTAAGTTTTTGATGTGTCACTTCTGGAAGAGCGAAGTGAGGTTCTTAGGCCATGTTGTTTCTGGAAATGGAATAGCGGTTGACCCCGCTAAAGTGGCAGCATTCTAGGACTGGGATAAACATAAGAATGCAACAGACGTTTGGAGTTTTCTTGGGTTGGCGGGATATTATCGTCGTTTTATAAAGGATTTCTCCAAGATAGCTACACAATTAACAGGATTGACGAAGAAGAACCAAGTGTTCACATGAGATGCAAAGTGTGAGCAAGCTTTTGAAATCCTAAAAGAGAGATTGACAAGTGCTCCTGTTTTGACTATTCCAATCAGGAATGAAGATATGAATGTGTACACCGATGCATGAGGTATTGGACTTGGAGCTGTGTTGATCCAGAAGGATAAAGTTGTGGCCTATGCAAGTCGACAGCTGAAGCCGCATAAGAGGAATTATCCAACTAATGATTTGGAGTTGGCGGATCGTGTTTGCTCTGAAGATGTGGAGGCATTACCTATTTGGAGTTCGAATCGAGTTGTTTATGGATCACAAGTCGTTGAAGTATCTTTTCTCCCAAAAGGATTTGAATCTTCATCCACAACGGTGGTTAGAGTTTCTGGCATCTTATGATTTTAGTATAGCCTATACTCCTGGTAAGGTAATGCAGTGGCGGATACATTGAGTTGAAGACATGCAAGTTTGGGAGCGATGTTTTCAGAATGGAAGAACCTCGAGTACTTGGAAGTATTTGATTTCAGACCACGGTTTGATTTGGAACCTGAAATATTAGCAAACTTATCGATAAAACCTACTCTCATCGAAAGGATTGGTGAGGGCAAAAAGCGTGATGAAAAGCTTGTCGAGATTATCCAGAAATTGGAACCAAATGATAAAGAGTTTGAGGTTGATCGGGAGGGTTGTCTTCGAAATCAAGGACGGTTGGTTGTTCCTGATATTGACGGATTGAAAGATGAGGTTCTGAGGGAATGTGAACAACTCGAAGTTGACGATTCATCCTTGTGGTAATAAGATGTATCAAGACATGAAGCGATCTTACTACTGGGAAGGTATGAAGAGGGATGTTGGAAAGTTTATTTCTAAGGGCATGAACCGTCAGTTTGTGAAAGTTGAGTAGAAGAAGCCGAGTGGATTGCTTCAACCACTGGAAGTTCCTACACGGAAGTGGGAGCAGATATCGATGGACTACCTAGTACCAGGGCAGCAAACGAAGGGATTTGGGTCATCGTAGATTGCTTGACCAAGAGTTCAAGGTTTATTCCTGTCAGACCGACTAGGACAACGTCAAAGTTAGATAATCTTTATATAAAATGGATAGTTCGATTCCACGGTATCCCAAAGGGAATAGTGAGTAATCGAGATCCATTTTTCACGAGTGGATTCTGGAAGAGTTTGCAAGAAACTTTGGAAACCAAGTTGTGTTTGAGTACGGCTTATCATCCCCAGACTGATGGTCAAACCGAAAGAGTTAACCAAGTTTTAGAAGGTCTCCTAAAATCTTGTGCATTGGATTTTGAGGGATCATGTGAAGACCATCAACATTTAGTTGAGTTTGCATATAATAATAGCTACTAGTCGAGCACTGGGATGACACCATATGTGGCATTGTATGGTAGTCCATGTAATTCTCCGGTTTATTGGTTAGAAACTAGAGATAAGTTGATACTTGGGCATGAGATGATTAGAGAAACCTCGGATTGTATCGGGATTGTTCGACAACGAATGAAGGCAGCCTAAGATCGTCAGATGAGTTACACCGATAAGCATCGAAAATATTTGGAATTCGATGTTGGCGATACGGTTTTCATGAAAATTTCGCCGTTGAAGCACGCGGCTTGGAAACAAAGGAAATTTTTTTGATTTACGTGTGGAACCTAAGACTTCACTTAAGACATTGCTTGTCGATCTTAGTAAACCCCACGGGTAGTGATATACCCCGATTTTTCTACGACTTCACACTACCTAGGTAGTCACCCTTAGAAATTGGCAGAGGTGACCCTCGAACCTGAGACCTATGTCTCATCCCAATTCGCTCACCTCTAACCAACTGAGCTAGGAGTGTCAGGTGGAAACAAAGGAAAATTAGCATCTAGGTTTTTTGGACCATTCCCGATAGTCCAACGGATACGAAGGCTCGCGTATAGATTGGGGCTACCAGAGAAGATGTCAAGTGTGCATAATGTTTTCGATGTGTTGTTTCTACGGAAGTGTATGCATGATTCGAATGTGGTGGTATCTCAAAATCAGTACGAAGACCTAGAAGTAGAGATCGTAGTGACAAGACCTCATAAGTCGCTTCGCGTTGTGGGAAATGACATGAAATAGCTTAGGAGGAAGACGGTTAAGTTGGTCAAGGTACAATGAAGTGAGGATGATGACGATTGTACATGGGAGATGAAAGAGAGTATCAAGACGATCCATCCAGAACTCTTCGTCGGTATGAACCACAAGGGGCGTGTCATTATTATCCTTTTGTAACTTGTACTGTTGTTGTTATTATTAGAATTCCGCATACTAGGATAATGCTATGGATGTTAGGTTAGGTGGTAAATTGGTTGTTCATGGATGGTAGGAATGTAGAGTTATTTTTGTTTCTTGTATTTATTTAGGATTTCGAGGGCCAAATTCCTAAGGAGGGGAGAATGTAACAGCCCGCATTTTACATATCGGAGGATCGTAAAATATTTTTATGTAATTCCCTGAGGGTTGGATCATTCTAATATTTTAATATATTGGTTATGGGATGTGAGACATGTCAATAATTTTTACCAGTTATATTTGTGACCATTTCCCCCTGTCAGTTTTGTACAGGTGATAACTTTTGATTGGGATTGAATCAAGTGCTGAGATCGATTTCATTGGAAAGGAAATGGTGTTGCCAATTCCATAGAGCGGTCACATTAAAGATTTGGTCTAGCGATTTTGGAGGAATCGCCATTTTAGTACTACATAATTTCTGTACAGGTTTTGTGAGCCATTGATGGGCTGATTTGAGGAGATCCATTAGAAAGCTGGTGGGAGGCTATAAATAGAGGGTTAGAGGCATGGAGATTTGTTTACTTTCTTCGTTCTCTCATTTGGTTGAGGTCGTGATCCTCCTTGCTCAATCAAATACACCTTTCCACAATTAAAATTCTAGATATACATGTGAAGATTAACAACAATCAGGCTAGATCTACGTCAAGTGATGAGAGATCGCATCAAATTGGGAGGTTCGAAGAGTGTTCTTCGCTGTTCGGATTGAGAATTTAGTGATTTCAAGTTAATTCAAATATTTGGTGAGTGATAAGCATCTTTCACATGGATTCAATCAAGTATATGAGTTATTTTATCTTAATTTCATTATTTTAAGTTGTTTTCACTAATATCTACATCATGGCAAGTATATTTTCATATGAATCACCATAGGATCCAATCTAGCAACTTGAATTGGTAAATTCTAATGTTAATTCATATGTATATGCAATTTTGATCCATTGTTTAGTTTGTTCATTGATTTATCACGATTTAGTGAATTTTATATCATTATTGATGAATAATTGTCATTTTTGATGTTGTTGATGATTTCATAAAGTGTTTATGATTGAATTGGATGATTTGGACGAGTTATTTGAATCGATGTTGTTGTTTGGTGATGATTTGATCAAGTTTGGAGCTATTTTGGTCAGATCTGGAGTCAGGTCGTTTTTGGAGTTAGGTCATGTGTTCTCCAAGAAATGGACTCAGATCGTTCGGGTGGAAGCTCGGATCATGGGGATTCAGGTCGTTCGAGCCATTTAGGTTCGTGAAGTATATGGGTCGTTGGCTTAGTAAGGCGGGTCGTTTGAGCTTGGGGTTTTATTGCCTTTGGACCGTTGTGGCATAGGTCGTTCGATGACCTAAGGAGTTGGATCGTGCATAGGTAGGTCAGGAAAGGAGTTTTTAGTCCGCTGAGGGGTTCAGAAACCAGGTCGTGGAGGCTTCGTGGGCTGATGGGTCAAAGGGCATTAGGTCATTGGACGATCTAAGATGTTATGGATATGTAGGGTTAGGTCGGAGGTGTGATAGGTCGGTCACACCTAATGTGGGACGACCTGACTGATGAGGACCATAATTGATGTTATTTCTGATTCAGTAATGAATGTGACTTCGAAGTACATTCAAGAGGGAATGTTCGAAGTGATGTGATGTATTCTTTGATCATTGTAATGCAACAAATGTGAAGACGACTCAAGTGGTGAGTTCGTGGATAATGGTTGCTCGAGAAGGCACTTGAGCTTATGATTAGTCATCATCTTGGATGGCTAGAGATAATGAAGGCGGAGAGATTATTATTGTCGTAGGTTCTAGCGGTCTCAAAGCAGAGGTATAGTGATACACCCAAAGACTAGAAGTGGCTGGTCAAGTACCCTGAGCAGTCATGATGGGCCTAAAGATACGAGTCATGATGGCGTATGGAGTTTTGCTAGAACCAGGGTTTACCATTAACCCTTGACGGATGAAAAGGTGTTGAGCCGGTCATACGATTAAATGGTTTCAAAGTAGGATTGGGGGTGATAGCCAGATTCATGGATGATGATTGTTTTGCTTGTATCATATTGTGTAGATTATTTGACATCGAAGGGGATATCTCTTGGGTCCTTGTCTTATATTGGTTTAGGCCACTAGGACTTGTACTTAGGGGATGTCAATGTCGATTAGAATGGTCTATGCTTGATAACTGATTGTCATGAATGTACTGTTGTTCTTTCTTTGTATAGACTATCACTTGCGAATGTGGGGAAGATGGGTTTGGGTTCTTCTCTGTTGGTGATTGGTAGATTAGATGCTTAATCTGCATATTCTCATATACTTTATTAATGATGTCAGATAGTTGGTTTTTTGCTCACTAAGACTGTTGTCCGACTCAAGGTTTTATGCCTCCCTATTATTACCTTGGGTTGTTCATCCAGTTGTGGATGGGCAGACAGAGTTGCAGGTGACAGGTGATAGATCTTGGTGGACGATGTTGCAAATCGATGACGAGCTGGAGGCTTACGTATGAGTTTCTCACTATATATAGTATTTGTTGTTTCTATTGTTTGATGTTTACTCTAAGTGGTATAGTGAGGCAAATTTGTATGGACTCTGATAGTGATATCCAGAGTTGTAATGGATATTTCATGGTGTTATGAAAGGGTTTAAATTTTTGCTCAATTTTGCTTCACTATTGTTGCCTGTTGTATATGTTCTATTACATTTTATCATTGCATTGTGAGTTATATGACAAGTTCTGCATGTGTTATCTTATCCCGATGATCGTCCATAACTGCATGGCATGTCTTTCAGTGCATTATTTCCCTTGTTAAGTGCAAGAGTTGTGTGCGGTTGTCACACCCTTTATTCTTTTATGGAAAGGTCCAACGCTAGTGGTGGCATCGCTGAATCGATCAAAACCTTCGATGGTACTTATGGCTGTTGTTTCTTGCATCGTGGACAAGTAAAATTTTATGGTTTCATGGCAATGAGATTCGCCAAAGGACCTTGGTGAGTTCTATTTTAAAGCAAATATATTTCTATGAGATGAAGATGTGAGACTCAAAAAGGAGATTCTTGAAGTTAATATAGCTAAGAGCAGAGGACCACTAGATCTGGTAAGGAAAAGACAAAAGATAAGGGCAAGGGAAAATCACCAGTTAGAAATGGTCAAAATATTCGACCGCAAAAAGAATCCAAATTCTCATTATACATGGAACTTAATTCCTCGTTAGAGGAAATCTATTTGAATATCCATGAATTCGCCCTATTCAAAAAGTCTACTAGGAGGGAGCCCACACAAAAAAAGGGGAATTCGTAAAGCATTGTTTATTTTATGAGCTGGATAGCCATAGAACAAACTAGTGTTGACATTTGCATGATATAATTGAAGAGTGTGACTGATGTGAAGAATTGGCATGATATGTTAGGAGTTAAACCGCATTGGTGGAACAGGTGCAACCACTAATTGTCCCCCGATCAAGAACGAGTCGGGTTTAGGCTAACGTGGTTAATCATTATTGATTTGGATTTCTCTAAGTACATGGATTTTGGCTTCTTGGATATTGGTTTTTTTGGCCCTTGGTTTTGAATGGCTACATCGGCCCACCCATGTACGGGATTAAAACTTAATCCCTAGGAATGATTTGTACCTGACTATAAAACATCTATCTCTAAAATGATGAATTTGTAATCAAAAACATTAAGTTGGCTTACTCACATGCAGGGGTTTGGATTATACCCCAAAGCGTGCTCTACGTCCAATGATAAACCACTAACAGTTATGTAATTTTGCAGGTAGTAAAATTACTTCACTTGTATGGATTATGCTCGTGAAAGATGAAATCAAAAATTGGATTTTAAATTTTAAGTAAATGAAATTCCAAGTATGGATTATGCTTGGGGAGGCTGGGCTGTCTTATCAGGATTTAGTCAGAATGCTTGGTCAGGACTTGAGTGTGGACTATATTCGATTGGATTTGGATTATTTTGTCAAAATTTGGCAAGATCGTCTGATCACGATTCGAATATGGACTATACTAGTTTGGATTTGAACCATCTTATTGAGTTTTGACAAGATTGTTCAGTAATGGCTATGAGTATGGATTATACTCGATGTGATTGGAATTGTTTTGTCAGGATTTGGCAAAACAATTCACTTGGATTTTTTGTAGGTATGGATTATATTCACATTGGCTAGGCCGACGAGTACATGAATTTTAGATTTCTTGGGTTTGAATTCCGAATATTATGGGTTTTGTATTCTCTTATAATATGGTCTGGAGAGATCATAGGATTCGGTTGGTTTTCTGGATTTCTATTTTTCTACTAATAAGAGACGCGATTGTGGTTTTCCGGTCTTCGATTATTGGATTTATATTTGGATTTCTCTTGACTTACTATTTTTTGGATTATCCAAAACACGTCTTCAACCAAAAGACTGTTTTGGAGGGCAAATGTTGACCCATCTTTTTATAAGGCTCTCACATTATGGATTTCTGGTTATTGAAGTGCTCAGGACTTGAGCATAGACTTAAACTAGTCTGGACGCGCTTGATTGAAGCGATGAATATATCGAAGAATTGGATTCTGGAAAGTGTTGAATTCCGATTTGGTCTACTTCATTGGACTTCGGTTCGACCCTTCTGGTTTGGCCAAGCTCCGGCTCAGCCACACACTGCTTACTCCGGTTCAGTGTAAACCCGCGTTGTTGGGATCAGCCTAATCGTTTCGAAATGGGGAAGCTTCTTTTTTGGATCGGCATATCCAGCTTGGATGTGCCGACCTTGCCCGGTTCGACATGGCCGAACGGGAAGGGCACGTCCAATAACGTGTCCTACTCTCTCCATTAATGGACGTAGATTACACCATATCTCAACATCTCTGAAACTACCTCCATGATTTTATGCCAAACTGGATCTACACTACCTATAAATACTTTGGTTTTTTATTTTTCAAAGAATTTTTGGGCTGCACCTTGGTACCTATATGCGAGGACTTCGCTACTGCTATTAATAACTTTCTTTAATCTACTTTCTTACATGAAAACTAACTATATTTGTAATTGTATAGTATAATTAATGATATATCACATTGGAATGGACGTAGGCCTGATTGTTGAACCAATATAAAAATATGTGTGTCTTTTGCCTTTTCTGTTTTTATGTGATTTTATATTGTTGTGATTTTAAGATTATCATTAGTTTTCGATGTTGTACTCGAAAGAACCAATTTTTGTGTCAACAATTAGCATAATAATGACATTGACTAAGCAAATGTCTCTAGGATGAAAAATCTTTGCCACCTGTCTTACGTGCGGGTTTGTTATGAGGAGGGGGTTAGAACTAAAGTTCTAGTGAATGGATAAGTTATAAAAATTAATAATAATAATAATACATATATTGTTCTACATTTAATTTGCTTTTTATCAAGTTATTGGGATTTACAATACTCTTTCATATGTGTGTAAGTCGTACCCGTCTACTCCCTAGAAGACCAAACCTAATAATATCTATATACCCAATGTCTAGGTACTACACACAGTGCCTTCCGTGATAGGTCTCCATCACCTCTCTATAAAAGAGTATTGCCACTGCATCTGTAATGGACTGCTCCGCATATCCTATAATATATATGTTCCTTCATCTACTAAGAAAACGTGAAGTTTTGTCCGTACTATACAATGCTAATACTTGGATGTCCCTGATTTACCACTCCGTGTATACTTTTAAGATCTACACGCAATCATTTCCCTTATACTCTGAGTTCCACTGGTAAGTGGAATGACTGGGGATCACTACGTAACTCAGTAGGGGATCTTTTTCAATCAGCAAAAAGGCACTACTTGGGCCCATAGATGTTAAACTAGGTTTGTCTCGTCAGTCATGGTAATGGCCCCATGCGACCACTCTTCTACTAGTGGTAGACACTCTAATGGGTTACGACATTACCCTAAAACAAACAAACTAAGAAAATAATTGGTGTTTCCATCACATACAGTGCCCGAAAGACCACAGACCTGTTGGTTATACCCACATCTTCCGATACGCAATATTGGCTTATAATAGCAGGCATTCGCCGATTTCCTTTTATTGGTCCTGACTGCTAGAACTGCCATATCCAAAATTCACCATTATCCTTTTGACTGTCCTCAACATGAAAGCAGTCAAGGCATACCCGCTTGATGGAAATGACAAAACTGCCTCGAATGGATCGCTCAAAATGTTGTCTACATTGGAGGGCCATCCTTAGGGTATCATTGCTTTGAAGTCTATGCCTCTTATCTTGAGCATGGTCAGTGTCGATCTTCCTAAGATCATCAGTCCTCGATTGAATGAGAATACTACTATAAACGGTCTCGTGAGACCAACATATTCTAGTGAATCTGATGTGGTTTGCATCTCTAGTCATATCTTTAGGTTCTCTTTTGGACTCCTCCAAATGCATCCCACATTTCTTACTAGACCTATGTCTAATCTTTTTCTTACTCATTCACTTACTCTTATCTTTCTTATAATGCTTTTACCTTATTATTTTACCAATGAAATTGGAAGCATAATTCAAAATTTCACAACCCAAAATACAAAATCCAAGCCAAAAAAAAAAACAATAAATCGAGCATAATGCATACCAATTTGGATTTGCAAAAATATGGATTTGATGAGGAACTGATTTAAATCCAATCTTCAATGCTGTTGGTTCAACGGCATCTCTACAGTATCAACGAACGCTTTTGAAACGTCTTTCGATTTCGAGATTGGGATTTGAGGTACTAGCCAAGATTAAATTTTAATTTCTTTAATTTTTGTTATGTTTTCCATGTCTCTATAAAAGAGGAAGTCACCCCCTTTTTAATACCAATGAGAACCATATCCAAATGAGTTGAAACCGGTCTACCAAGTCTAAAGCTATTCAAAATTCCAATGTTTGATATTTTAAATATTCAAAGAATGGTTATCCCTTTTAAACGTTGTTAGTGTGTGAACCGATAGTTTATTACAACGTTGGAAATAATTTAAAATTATAAACAGTGAGTGACATCTAGGAACACATCGCTGATATCCAAGTTAAAAAATCAATGATTTGAAACAACCTTTCCTATGACCAATATTTCAATGTAATTTAATCCTTTTAACTATTATATCTAAGATTAAAATCAAGGCAGGGAATGTATCATCCTCTGTATAATTTAATCATTTTATCATGATTTATGAGCAGATTATATATGAAACAAATCAGCATTTCAGCACGTCCATGCATTTTATAATCTAACTCAATCAAGAGTCTTGTTTATATCTCTACTTATGTTGTAAGGTTAAATTCCATCTAGATCATTCATATTTTTCAATCGATTCGAGATGTATCCAACATCTTTATTGTTTATCCTATTAAGAGTAACTTTTAATGATATCAAAACAAAAATATCCTCGAATAAAATATAAAATGATTTCTGGTCTGAGGACCATTACATCATTGCCACTACGATAATTACTTATGACACTATTATCATGCTCCGTAAATTTTCTCATGTTTGGTATGCCCAAGATAATGTGAGAGATTGTAATCAGCCACTTAATAATGGGTTTTAGGAAGACCCACATCATTTTCGACTCTTTCGATGGACCCTTGCATTACTATCTAGCCGACATTAATGGTGAACTTCTTGCCACTTAATACTTCCCTTAAATAGGCGATTTCCCATACATGATCAATAAAACTCTTAATAGCGCATCCTTAAAAGGCCCTCGCTATAGCCCCTAGATTAGAATCATACCCTTCTGACGAATTACACAACTTATTCGAGACCATTTAATACCTTATAACTATTCGAGAAAGGCAGACCCATCGATCTTTTAATACCTAATAAGGCGGGCTTTATGTCTATAGTCCGAACTTCAAAGAAAATGAATAATTCCAATCACTTAATACCTTCACGAGGTAGACCAACCACTTAATACCTTCTCGAGGTAGGCTTATTCATACGCTAAATGGTCCATGACACTAGACATCTCAAATTAACCCACCTTCTTATAGCTATTGGTAACCGGGTCGTTTAGGAAGACTTCTACTATAAGGAGGGGTTAACCTCATACTCACATGTCATTAAATATTTTAACGGCCATTAACACAAACACAAACATACGAATTCTGAATGGGGAGAATTATTACGAGATTCCTATGTTAAGAAATGTTAATTAAGTGTTACAAGTACGTGGAATATGCTATAGTAAATATAAATAAATATGTGAGAATTAAAGTAGAAGAAAGTGCACTAATCATTGAAGTGTTAACATGTACTCTAAATAAAAGATTTACAAGTCATATCTCTAGAATTCACGATGTGTCATATAAGATCTCATCACATAATCATAACATAATAGGGAAATAATCATTACACAACCAAAAGGTAGACGACAATCGTAGGTTTTAAGATTATATCAATAAATAAAAAGGAACAATATTAATACATTAATGTGTATATGTTTGTGTGTGTATATCATTTTTAGTACGATTTTACTTTCCACTTTGGATGATTTGTACGTACAATAGGGATTTTAGTTCCATGTGGTTTATTATACCCAAACCTACTTTTTATGAATAAAAACAAAGATTTGATTATACATAATTTACAATACACAAATCAACTAAATTTCATGTAAGTTTAAGAATTACAAAAGAAAAGAAAGATAATAAAACTGACAATTATTAGGATTTACATAAGAATAATACCAAATAAATCCCTTTTCATTTACATTCGCAATCAAATCTAAAATAAAAAATCAGATTGATAATTCCGCAAAATTAGAGTCAAGTGATCTGATATTTTATTTTATTTTCATAAACCACAGACATCAAAAGTATAACAAATCCAAATTTACGTACTATACAAATCATATGGAAAATAAGCTAGAAAATAAGCAAACTTAAAGATTTCACTCACAGTAAAGGGAGAGAATGTTGTGTAAATCCTAGATCTGGATTGTTGTAAGAAAACGCACTCCAATCGTCCTTCCTTTATAATTATACCTATAAGAATGAATCGAGAATCATATACACATATAAATTCTAGATCTAGTAATTCTAAATAAAAATAGAAATATATTAGCTTAGAATAGAGGGAGAAGAGGGAGAACTAACCTACGCCTAGAGTGGATCTAAAATAAAGATTAAGAAAAAGAACAAAATGGTGGTAAAGAGCAAGAGGATATGAGGTTTTAGAGAGGCGATTAAAGCTCCATTTATAGGTGCTATAATATGTAAGAACCATCAGATATAAATCATTAAATCTGAACCGTCCAAGCCACTTGAAAAATAGACTAACATAACCTAAACATAGCCGCCACCCACTTCTCCTACCCTGAAGTAGTAAACCCCTTCCCTACGAGGGCAATCCACTTGGCGGTTGACAATTCCTCAGGGGTCGACAGTGTGAAATTTAGTTCACACGTCTTTGTTTATTTAATTAATTAGTAATAAATTCTTTCCTTATATTTTAAACTGTGTCCCCTAATTACACACACATACAAATATATATATATATATATATATATATATATCATACGTATCTTTGTATTTAAATTTGAAATATTCCTTTACGCTAGTTCTATTTAGTTTATCCCATATTTTCCAATTAATTTCAATTTTGAATCTACGTATACGTTATTTTAATATACAAACTTATTATATTTGTATCTTTCACATATGGACTCCTTTTCCAATAAATAAAATGTGAAAAAGAACTAAAATCTCATCACGTAATATTTTCTAGCCAAATTATGAAGTACTAAATATTCTTATTTCATCTCGTTATTATTTTCATTAATTATTAATTTAATTACATATGTCTTATATAATTAAGGTGTATTTTATGGGGTGTTACATCAGCTTTGCATGTCTGCAGTGAATGACCACATTAGAAATGGGGTGTGTAAATGGATGTATAACTTAACTTGTTATTTAATACATTTGTTAGATCAAGTTATTCGTCCCTTGAAATATTTCGAGATGAAATTCCTTTTAATGGGGAAGGGAATGTAACAGCCTATAAAATCTACCCAAAGTAGACATAGAAAACAATAGAATTGTATATTTATAATAAGTCGAAATATGGAAATTTTATATTTTTGAATTAATCCTCGAAAAATTATCCATTATGTTCGTGACAATATTCTAATTTGTTTTAATATAAAGAATACTGAAAAAGGAGCATGTATGTGCAAACTATAAGTAAATGAAGTTTTTAAATTTAAAATAAATATAGTTTGAAATTTAAAGTTGTATTAGAACAAAAATAAATATTCTCGAATTCGTAATTCAAACTTGAATAAATATATATAAGCGAGGGAATATCATTAAGGAATTAATCAATAATTAATTAAAGTTAACTTTGTAATAATTAAAATGCTTGCAACTGTCTAAATTATCACTAAGTACGAAGGGCTTTCGACCGCCCTTATATATAAAGGTCGACTGCGCTGTTGACCGACTTAAGTGGAGTGGTCGAACACTTTGTGATTTTTTTTGGTGGATAATAAGGTTTTTTAAGGAAAATAATTGTATAAGAGTGTTACTTTTGGTTTAGATTTTATTTCAAAAATCCGACGATCCACGTTTGTTTTAGCTTCTACAAACAAGACCCTAGACCTTTCACTCCAAATCACAATTCATACGGCAATGCCCTGCAGTGCTATCTCTTTTCTTTTTAGATCCACTTTATATTAAGGTTAGTTTTCTTTATCTTCCTCCACCAGTTTGTTTATTTATTTGTATTGGATGTGGCATTTGTATGCGTATACAATGCTCTCATGTATATACATATATAAATATAAAAAGGGAGGAATCTTAGATACTATTACTACCAAAATTAACTTCAAGAATGGCTAGCGATGAAGGGGTGTCAGGAGAATAAATGCATGGAAAAGCACTCTGAAAGAAAAAGCCAAGTGATAAATAGAACCAAAAGGCGGAGAGAATGGTTCGAAAGAAGTAAAAACTGACACCCTCCCGGAGGGGAGATACCCCAGGTCTATAGAACACCGACAAGGCATGCCCGATAGGATCCTTCCGACAGGAAGATCCATGACAAAAGGTCCACTAAACCAGAAAATAAGAAAGAAGAAAACATAAGCTCCACTCCTTAAAACCTGGAGGGGCTATCAGTGTTATCCTGCTCAACACGGATACTCCAGATGGTATTAAAGACACCAAACCAGAAATACGCAAGAGTTGCCTGGAACCTGTTTCCGAAAACAACCGTCACACAAATATCGAAAAGCCAGGATAAAAGACAACGGAAACATAACCGAAAGTCACCTTCTGGAAGACCAGACCAACCCAATAGCCCCATCGGAAAGCTAACCGGGACCCAAGCAGTGATACATGCTACTCGTACTAATCTACCTGGTATAGAAACCAATAACGGTTTCAAACCAGCAGCCCTCCATAAATGCCATGAGGACAAGCTTCTCTAAGTTTCCACGAGAAGGCCGAAAGCCTACATCCGAAAACTTATGTCCGGATGCCTACGTTAATGAGTTGCCACCGGAAGTTCAAACATCATCCGAAAGCCACCTCATCAACAAGTCCCAAGCTGTCCCAAAAGAGTCCTGTTAACCCTGCTAAAGCACTGGATCGGCCTCAATCATACGGGTCGGTCAGTTGCAAAGAATCGGATCGGTCACTACATCGGGTCAATCCATTTCCTTCTGATCGGGTCGGTCCATTTCATTCAGAGTGGGTCGTTCGCTCAGTGCTGAAGCATTGGGTTGTGTCGGTCGGTATTAACGAACCGGGTCTGTCCTGTAAGTGGCACACCGGGTCAGCACTAATTGGGTCGGCTCCAACAAAGTAAATGGGTCGACACTTTGATACTTGAATTCGGGTTGGGCATAATAAAAAAACATTAGAGTGTACAACTCATGGATCAAAAGCTAGCAAAAGAAGGACATTATATGTTCGGCACTATAACTGGTGCGTGAAGCTAGCAAAAGAAGAGTGTACACGGTCTTATATATAGTAGTACATGGAGCTGTTATGTTATGAAAGGTATAATAATTGGTGCACTGTAATATGGTGATCCATGCAAAGAAGTGTGACCAAAATGTATAAAACGTGCATGAAGTGTTTACACGCGAGTATAATGTGTAGCACTACAATCTACAAACGGGTCAGTGCATTATTATATATTGGAATGTTCCTCATTGTATTAAAATGGACTGGGCACACAAGTATTAACTTGAGCATGCTACTACAAAAATACACATGATGACATACCATATATGCTGGAACATGCAGCAAAGTGTATGGTGTAACACGGACCAAAATACACATGGGACTTCTCTCCCGACAGGACTCTGTTCACCAAAAGAATCCTCGAAGCAGAATGTCCAAAAAAGTTTAATCCTCCTACTTTGCCTCCGTACAACGGCCTCTTTGATCCCAACTACTTCTTATTCAAATATTAGTGGCATATGAGTGCGGCTAAAGCCACGGATGAGATGAGATGCGCATATTTTCCTCTTTGCTTAGAAGGTGCTGCATCAATATGGATCACAAAGCTACCACCCAAATCCATCGATCGATTCTCTGACCTAACCAAAAAGTTCAAGGAGTAGTTCCGCTTATATGCTACCAAAGCCGAGGACGCTATAACACTCTTAGCTATGAAGCAGAAGCTAGGGGAAACCATCAAAGCCTTCATCAGTCGATTCAATATTGCCTTGTCTGAAGTAAGGAATCCGAAATTGCGCATAGTCCTAATGGCTCTACTTGACGCTATATATAAAACAAGTGAATTCGGAAGATGGATAAAGATGAAGGAACCGACTACGCTTGACAAGTTCTATAAGAAAGCGGAAGAGTACATGAGAGTGGACGATAATCCTATACCTCTTCAGATCATTGGTGGTAACCAACTCCTCGAAGCTCCTAAAAGTGTAGCTATTCAACCCGATCAGAATACTCAGGGGCAGAAGTGAGTAAATGATAGAAACGACAACAAAGCTAATAAAAAGTTTCGTACTCTTGACTCGTATGATCTAACACCCCGGAATGATACTCCTAAGAACATTTACCTTGCCACAAAGGATGCAGAAGATTATCCGGAGACTCGGCCAATAAGGATGAATGACCATCTGACCAAATCTGGGAAGTTTTGTTGATTTCATAATCAGCCAGGCCACGACACCAATGAGTGTAGGCACGATCATTGATTGAAGAGCTGATTAAGAAGAACCGTCTGCAATAGTATGTGAAGAATTCCCAAGATGCAAATCCATCTGCAACCATCCAGGGGCAAGGGGCATCAAATGACCAATCCGGCCCAAGCAACATAGCTTCTGCTCAACTTATTCCAAGGCTGATAATCAACTGATGACTGTTGATGATGATCTGATATCTGCGGCTTAGAATAAGCGATCACTATCTCTTTTACTTAACTTCTTGCATTACTTTACTCCTTGTTATGTTCTACTTTCTTGTAAAAAGTCTGTAATGATTTACATGCATTGTACCGAGCCATAGCACTACGAATGAAGTATTACCTGCCTGTATGAATCTTTGACTTGCCAAATTTACATGAAAATTTGCTAACAGACAATTTTTCATTACGGGCTATCCAATAAGCGTTCTCTCTTTCAAGGCCCGACGAAGTGAGTCAATTCCAAAAAACACCAGTTCAAACATCAAGTGCTCTAACCATCGATATGCATAATGCAAAGATGGAAAGCACAACCTTAAAGAGTGAGCTGGAGGAGTTTCCAAGAGTCAAACGGTGGAGAGTTCGGCAAGCATATCCAAAATCAAGGCCATAAGTTGCGAGTTCCAAGGGGTCACAACCTCTCAGTCTGGCTGCGATTGCTTACCATAGTTAAGCATATCTGACACGAGGGCTGATGTTCACCTTCTGGAACAACAACAAAATAAAGTCCCCCCATAAAGAGGAAAAACAAAGTCCTCCTATAGAGAGGCAAAATCAAGTCCTCCCATAGAGGGGGTAAATAAAGTCCTCCCATAGAGAGACAAATAAAATTCCTCCCATAGTGAGGCAAAACAAACTCCTCCCATAGAGAGGCAAAATCAAGTCCACCCATAGAGAGGCAAAATAAAGTCCTCCCATAGAGAGGCAAAACAAAGTCCTCCCATAAAGAGGCAAAGTAAAGTCCTCCCATAGAAAGGAAAAATAAAGTCCTCTCATAATGAGGCAAAGCAAAGTCCTCCCATAGAGAGGCAAAACAAAGTCCTCCCTTAGAGAGGCAAAGTAAAATCCTCCCTTAGAGAGGCAAAGTAAAGTCGTCCTCCCATAGAGAGGCAAAGTAAAGTCCTCCCATAGAGAGGCAAAATAAAGTCCTCCCATAGAGAGGCAAAATAAAGTCCCTCCATAGCAATGGCAAAATAAAGTCCCTCCATATCAATGGCAAAATAAAGTCCTCCCATAGCAGAGGCAAAATAAAGTCCTCCCATAGCAGAGGCAAAATAAAGTCCTCCCATAGCAGAGGCAAAATAAAGTCCTCCCATAGAGAGGCAAAACAAAGTCCTCCCATAGCAGAGGAAAGTCCCCAAAGGTTCGCTGGAATCCATAAGCGCAAAACGAAGCACGTGAATCCACTATACATGAAACGAAGCATGGGAGTTCGTAAGTGAGGCGATGCAACCCACCAAAGGATCGCTGGAATCCGTAAGCGCGAAACGAAGCGCGAGAATTCACTATACGTGAAACAAAGCATGGGAGTTCGTAAGCGCGGCGATGCAACCCACCAAAGGTTCGCTGGATTCCGTAAGCGTGAAATGAAGCTCGGGAGTTCACTATACGTGAAATGAAGTGTAGGAGTCCGTAAGCATGGCGATGCAACCCACCAAAGGTTCACTGGAATTCGTTGCACGGAACAAAACGCGGGAGTTCACTATAGGTGAAACAAAGCATGGGAGTTCGTAGCGCGAAGCGATGCAACCCTCACCACAAAGATCATTGGAGTTCACATTGCAAAACGATACGAAAGTCAAGAATCCTTTCTATAGAGAAAGCGAATTTTCCATAAGAGAAATCGACAATGCTCAATAAATTCTATCATTTTGACTCAGTCGACAAGAGAAGACTAAACGTTGGATTAACAATAACCTCTCCAAAACACGGGGCATCCAACAGAGTCTCCGACGTCAAAACTGATCAACAAAATGAGCAAGCGTTGAGCAGTAAAAATCTCTTCCCACAATGAAGAATAAAAATTGCCTCCAAAGCCGGGGCACCAATAATTAAAAACTTCTCCGAAGAGAAGCAGAGAATAAATCACAAATATGTATTTCACAAATGTGAAATATCAAATACCATCATATAACTCATTAAAATGATAATGTTGGAATCCACAGTCGTCCTTAGTCGACTAGTTGATTTCAAGCATTAAAGCGGATTTGAAATAGAATACCGTGTTTGTGCAGATAACATTTGACGAGTTTTAAACCGTCAAGTAAAGTAATCCTGTGCTAACACATTATTCGATTCAAAATAAAATTTGTTATAATTTATTTTCTGATGATTAACTAATCCACCATCAATATGGACAGTCGATGGTGAATATAAGTCCAAAATTGCATAGATGCTTGTTTTAATTACAAAAAAGGTGACACGAAGCATACCAATTCAAAGCATGGTTCAACATAGCAAGATAAAAAGCTATAACAGGATCTCAATCCAGAATATGTCAAAAGTAATGTTTATTTCGAGGGACAAATGTTAACCCTGCTAAAGCACTGGATCAGCCTCAATCATATGGGTCAGTCAGTTGCAAATAAACAGATCAGTCACTACATCAGGTTGATCCATTTCCTTCAGATCGGGTCGGTCCATTTCATTCAGAGTGGGTTGGTCACTCAGTGCAGAAGCATCGGGCCGGGTCGGTCGGTATTAACGGACCAGGTCGGTCCTGTAAGTGGCACACCGGGTCGGCACTAATTGGGTCGGCTCCAACAAAGTAAATGGGCTGACACTTTGATACTTGAATTCAGGTTGGACATAATAAACAAAACATTAGAGTGTACAACTCATGGATCAAAAGCTAGCAAAAGAAGGACACTATATGTTTGGCACTATAATTGGTGCGTGGAGCTAGAAAAAGAAGAGTGTACACGTTCTTATATATAGTAGTACACGGAGCTGTTATGTTATGAAAGGTATAATAATTGGTGCACTGTAATATGGTGATCCATGCAAATAAGTGCGACCAAAATGTATAGAACGTGCATGAAGTGTTTACATGTAAGTACAATGTGTAGCACTACAATCTACAAACGGGTCAGTGCTTTATTATATATTGGGACGTTCCTCATTGTATTAAAATGGACCGGGCACACAAGTGTTAATGTGAGCAGGCTACTACCAAAATACACATGATGACATACCGTATATGCTGGAACATGCAACAAAGTGTATGGTGTAACATGGACCAACTCCTGTTCATCATGTGAGTAACAAAATGCATGTATGGATATGGATTGGTGTATTCATTAAACTGGACCGGTCATATTACATTAAAGTGGATCGGGCAGAAGCTTGAAGAAGGATCGGCTGCAATATAAAATATGGATCGGTGCATTAAAACAAAGAATGGACCGGTACGATGATTATACAAAGTGGGTCGGGGTATAACAGAAAATGGACTTGTGGCATGATACAAAAAAGGCGGCAGTGTAATTAAAAATGGGTCGGACCTATTCTGTTTTGGATCGGTACTGTTAAAGCAGAGAACAGATCGGTATTGTTAAAGCAAAATTGGATCGGTGTGTTCCTTACTTTCGGATCGGTGCATTCATTTATTTGGATCGGGCATGTTCAAAAAGCGGTGGTAGAATTGCAATTAATGGACCATGACAGCTGCATACAGCTGTAAAGTGGACCAGTGGCATTTCTGTAAATAATTTTTAGCCCAATCCAAGTTTACGCTCAATCCAAACTCTGCACCCTGTAATTACGAGGCTGCCACTACCTTCAAACTTCTCTTATAAATAGCCCCTTGCTCCAAAATTCAAGGGACCGATTCCACTACCCCGTAGGGTTGCCAAAATCATTCCTCGACCATTCTAAAGCTTCTAAAAACGTCATTAATGGCCGCCAAACTTCTTTCCTTCTTCCTCCTACATGGAATGGATCTCATCTTCTCCGAGAACCATTAATTCACCCTCGGATCTACTCCGAGTGATCTCCAACCGCCATAGCTCCTCTTCAATGCACGGATCTAAAATCATTTTCATGATGGAACCAAGGAAAAGTATATAATTACACAATCCAATCCGTTTCTTCTCGAATCTAAGTGTGAACTAAAGCGGAAAGAGAGCAAAAAGTGGAGAATTATCACAAAAGTGGTCAAGTGTATTAATGCGATGTATGAGATGATAAAATTTGTAATTCTCTCCATAATGATGAAAAGTGATTGAAAAGTGGACGTAGATTCACATTGAATCAAACCACTATAAAAATCCCATGTCCTTTACTTGTTTTTCTCCATTTATTTTGTGATTATGGCCCTTTTAATTTCTAACCGTAATCGGTGAAGTGTGATTTCACACCATTGGTGTTTGTGTCATTTTTTGAACCAAACAAATCCGATTGGCCGGGACTCCCACTATGAAGACTATAATTGAACCCACAAGGGCGGTCGAAAGATAAACATATGAGGTCAATAAAGAAGCGGCCAACGAAGGCCCGTGCAAGCCCAATAACCTGACAGTAGAAGGGCTCCAAATCCTCTATAAATAAGACCCTAGGGGTCGCACTGAAGGGGGCTTTTTCCAGATTCTCGATATTAAGGAAGATTCTAATTCAAAGATTAGCGAGAGACTCTAGCTCGAACTCTTGTATTAATTCTCTTTAAACCCTAGCATAAGAAATAGATAGATAAAAATTTCATTGATCCTGTTCTTGTATGAAAAGCGAAGAGATTAATAAAGAGCAAATCCACGTCTATGGTGCTGTCAGTGAGTTTATTGTGATTTTCCTTAATTAATTCTATTATCATTTACTGTTTGCTACCTATGTATGTGCGAATTTTTATCCAAGTCTCTACCGATGACCGAAGAGAGTTTTCCCTGCTATTCGCTTAATCCTCCCAACAAACCTATGTCCCCTCTGTAGAATTCAACCTCTCCATGAGATCGATTTGGATACGCAGAGACATTGATCTGAATCGACCCCGCATAGAGCAAACAACCTAACTCTCCCTTAGATCCCTCTTCCCCAACCTATTTACCGGTGTTGACGAAAAATATCATTAACGTTTTAGCGCTAGAGGGAGGGCCTGAACCTCCGATCCTTTGGTTGAACCTACCACATATCTACCTGTGTTGTTCTCTCCCGGATTGGACTGAGACCTTAAAGAGGCGAACATTATGAGTAAAAGATCTCCACCAATTACTAATGGATTTCCCATGGTTGGGACGAGTATTGGCAAGCCATAGGCGATTGAAAGGTTCAAGTTAAAAATCCTGCGTATTCAAGTAAAAGCGAAAGAAGTAGAGCCTTATGACCCTGATCGATGGAGCATTAATCCCTTCCACTTAAGGCCAACTCCAATTTTCGCCCTGATTCAGACCTCTAGGGAAGAATACAACTCCTTTCTCCGCATTAAAGAAACCATCCTAACGTAGGATAAAGTAACCATATTTGAACAGAAGATTAAGAAAACCCCTACCCTTCTCGCCAACAAAAGGGCTAAAAAAGATATACCCCCGTATCGAAAGGCGATTAAAAGAAAATTTAGAAACGAGGAAGAAACAACAAAATCAAGTTGTAAAAAGGCTATAATACAACAACGAAAGAAAGCTTTCGAATCCAGACTGTCAAAAGGTTGTAAGCTCACGACGTCAATTGAAGGCATCTACTTCCTCACTAGACATGAGTTAAACTTTTGGCCATCGTTAAAGAAGAAACCCAAAAACAAAGCTAAAAGGGAGGGGCCATATTGCCACTACCATATGGTGAATGGACACAAAACCAACCATTGCAGAGTCTTAGAGGGGATGATCATTAACTTCTTAGGTCAACGAAAATTACAAGATATGTAAAGAAAGCATAGGAAATTGCATCGCTAATGTTTTCCAGAAAAGGATAAGGATCTCTACTTGATTGCGAAAGAAAGGGTCCGAGCAAACGCAGGATGACCAAGGAAGGTCATGCCATAAATGGATAAAAGAAAAGAAAAAACCTCGTCAGCACCAAACTTGGTCAAAACGAGGCTCCCCCGGAGGGGGGTGGTGTGTTAGTCTTTCTCCATGCCCGAATCAGAAGGGGCTAGGTCAAAGCATCAAAAGCGTAAGACGCCATTTCACACCCGCGATGGTCGTGGCGGTGCTTCTAACTTAGCACGCCCTACTTCTGCTCGCAGAACAGTATGCCCTGCCTCTGCTAGAACTAAGCACATCCTACCTCTGCTTGCAGAAGAGCACTTCATACCTCTGCGTATGTTCCTCGTTACCCGCATAAGGGAGCACAAACCCCTATCATCGCCTACGATGGTCAAGATGCGGCACCCCTCGGAGGGGTGGTGGTGTGTAAGCATCTATCAGTACCTGCGATGGTCAGTATAGAGCGTCAAAAGAGTAAACCTTAGTTCTGTGCCTATGATGGCCCCGTCTAAGTTTCTAAGACCTTATTGCTACCTACGATGGTCAGGATAAGGCGCGCCTCCTGGAGGGAGGATGGGTAAGTCCTTGGGCCCTGCTTGTGGATAAGCTAGCCAAGCGCACCGAATGCACAGGCCCAGAGAGTGGCCAACAAAGCACGCACATCCTCTGCATTGACACTGAAAGTCCAGGGAGTGACTTGGGAGCATGTATAATCTATGCTTTGTAAATCAATGACCCAAAGAGTTTCCGGTCTTCAACTTTAAATACCCGAATCTGGGTGGATTCGACTCTTCATAAATGACCGAAAGTGTTTCCGGTCTTCAACTTCAAATACCTAAATCTGGGTGGATTCGGCTCTTCAAAAATGACCAAAAGGGTTTCTGGTCTTCAACTTCAAATACCCGATTCTGGGTGGATTCGGCTCTTCAAAAAACGACCGAAAGGGTATCCGGTCTTCAACTTTAAATACCTTAATCTGGGTGGATTCGGCTCTTCAAAAAGGACTGAAAGGATTTCCAGTCTTCAACTTTAAATACCCGAATCTGGGTGGATTCAGCTCTTCAAAAGACGACAAAAAGGGTTTCCGGTCTTCAATTTTAAATACCTAATTCTGGGTGGATTCGATAGTTCATAAATGCCGGAAGGAATTCCGGTCTTTGAACTTTAAGCACCTAGATCTGGGTTGACTCGACTCTTCACAGATGCCAGAAGATGGTTCCAGGTTTCATACCGAAGTCTGAATAGGGATAATAATGAATTAAAATGGATTTGAAAAGTGGTAATTCACCAATAGGAAAGTTATGAAATAATTATCTTGAATTGGAACTACCCCAGATGAATTCACGGGAGTAGGGTTATCTCTCCCCTTATCTAGGGAACTTTTAAGCCATTTATATAAAAGAACTTATTATTCACGTTTCTATATCAACAGCCATTTTACAAATAAACGTTAACAATACGCAATTTCATTCAAAAAATCATATGCTCAATGACCCAAATAAGGATACAGTTACATATCGCAATTACAAAATATCATCACATAGCTAGATACTCTTCGTCCTCAGGCAAAGGAGGGTCAATGGCATGGCGAAGTGGTACGATACCTAGTAACTTGTTAAGTTTTCGCATCTTCCTGCTCAACTCGTCTAAATGATTGAAAGGTTTGATCTGAAGTTTTTAGGCTCTATTGTAAGCCCTACACATTGCCTTAAGGGACTTATTTTCCTTTTCCAACTCAAAAACGTTTATATGCAAGTCATGATTCTCTTCTTGTAAATGTCTAATTTGGTCGACATACCTAACGACACGATCGTGAGAATCCTTAATTAACTTAGTATCATAGATTCATTTCATCTCAACTACTACTCTTTTACACCATTAAGAAACAGTTGATTCCCTTAAACCCGGAGGAGGGTTATTTAGGTAATAACACCTCTGAGGAACGGGGGCCTTATGGGTTATCGCAATGCTAGGAGGCGAAGACCTCGTCATTATAGGGATATTCTTGAAACAATGTTCCCACGTCTCGCATTTTGTAGTCACATTGTTTAGGTCAATCTCCAAGTTGACGACACGCTGACGTAAGCTCCTTAGCTCATCCTCAAACTCGATAGAAGGTTTTGTTTTTATATATGTCCTCATTCCAAGAATAGTCCTGTCCTTTTCTCCCAGCAAATCTTTCAAGGCATTAATTCTTTCATTCAAATACCTTATGGTCAAACTCTGATGAAAAATGTACCTTCCTTGAGTCATTGAAGTTTGTCCTTTCAACAAAGGCGCTTCACTCTGAGGTGGTGAATCTTCACGAGGGTCTATCTACTTGCAAAAACAAAGAAAGATGACTCTGGTTATGTCCTTTTCAATCTCCAAAAAGTAAAACTCTATTCTTACATAAAAATCCCAAGAAACCAATCCACCATGACATATAGGCGAAAAGGAAATTACAAGGTCACTTTTTCACACATTTATTGTTTACATAACATCTTAGCATGTTTGACTCTAAAATTCTTTGGTATCACTTCACGATCTCCGCTCAGAAAGTTAAAAGAAAGTTGAGGGAATGCGGTATAAACGCTCTTTAGCTCCTCAAGAAAATACTTTTTTTTCTGAATGCGTGAGTAAACATCATCCGAAACTCCTTTCTCAGTCTACAAATCAAGCGTACTGCATCCTCATAATAAACAAAATTATGTTATAACATGAACAAACATATTAGCCTTCACTGTAATAAAAGGGAATTCCATACAAACGTGACATGGGTCATTGGGTAAGTTTACAAATGAGCCACCTGCTCTACATATAAACATCAAATATTTAGAGGAAAAAAAACACATCCATAATAAGAATTATACCCGAGGAGAAGGAACTTCCGGACCAATAGTTTTCTTCCATCTGGAAAGACTAAAAGGGACACCTTCTTCAAACAGTGACGGTTCAGAGGTACGGACAACATGCTTATCCCGATGGCCACTACCTTCGGAATCATCATCGACATTCTCCCTATTGTAGCCAACAAAAGCGAGAGCCTCCCCTCTAATGCCTAAATCTTCGGTGAGATGATCAATATATAATAGATCCTTGGCTTTATATTCACTCCACTGTGGTATCTTAACACCTTCTTCGTCCAACTTAATCCTTTCCATAACCCGATCCTTGACAAAAGGGGGAACTTTGGTGGTTCGGAGTTCAGGAAAACTTTGGAGGTTATCAGAAAGGAGGTGAAATAAGGCAACTTTATAACAGTCAGACTTGATCTGCGGAAGGTGGACTTGCAAAAAATTAGAAATTCTGTCTCCACCCACATGAATTATCTGAACAGCGCACGAAAGCTTCTCATCCTTCCTTTAAAGCTCATCAGTATTGGTTAATAAGTTATCGGCTAGCTGATGCTCTAAAACCGACACCTTGTCGGGAGTTATGTCCCTGGCATGTCTTTCTCTCTCTAAGGCTACCTCGGCATGTTCCAAGGAGGCTTTTAACCTGTCACATTCATCACTCAAATTTACATTTGCTTCTCGAAGTCAAGCGATTTCAGCAACAGAAGAAGGAGTTGGCCTAGACAAGTGCAATCCTTTGATGATCTGAGAAGTTGAAATCATTCAGTATACAGTCACAACAAATTGAAAAGCCAGATTCAAGAAAAGGAAATCCTATACCCTAAGCTGCTAGGTAATTAGATGCTGGTAGAAATCCACTGTGTTTGAAGAAGGAGGTAAGGAGACGTCAGAAAATTCAAAAGCAGAAAGGACGAGCTTCACAAACTCATCAAAATCCGTCGAAGAATCGAAAGGCCTTAGAGGCTCAACGGGCTGAGAATTCGAAATACCCAATGCAATGTCTGTACCCGCTCCTGATATATACGGAAGGGACGATGATAAAACGTTACCCCCTATATCTTCAACGGAAGCATCCGAGGAAATATCGAAAGCAAGGAAATCAAACTTTAACTTCTTTGTTGGCGGATCGATAGACGACTCAGCCAACCTTTTCATAGCAACGACAGTAGAACGTGTCAAAGCATCAGTGAGAGAAGAGGCTTCTGACAACTTTAAAAAAAGAGAGGAAGGAAATCAAGGAGGAATTTAGGCACGAAAGAAACCTAGATGGAGAAAATATCGAGTCAACAAGATATACCACGAAATAAGGTGGCAGAGGAAGTGAACACTTATGAACTTACCGCAAACTCTTAGAGCCTGGCAAACAAATAGGTGGACGCCCGAAAACCTTTTGTTCAGGAGGAAGAAGATCGTAGTGACATAATTTATCCTTAGTTAATAATGCAGACTGACTTAGCGGCTTTTCGAGTAACTTCAAAATGAGCTCAAATGCACAGGATTCACTCTCTGTCAAAGGCGCCATCTTAGAAGCAAGGTCTGAAATAAAACAGCTAAAGGTAAATCACAGATGAGAAAGTAACCAATCTCACGGGGATATGGGACTCACCATAATCGGAAAATTTTCTCGAAATACCGTCAGGACATCTAATGAAAAAGAACTGGTCTTCCCAAGATATAGCCTTGCCCATGCCGTCAGTAACGATCTCCTGCAAGGGGTAGCACTGAATATGGGGAATCAGCACATGTTGAAAAGCGCATCAGATGTTGGATGAGGTTGGGAGTAAAAGAAGCCTGACTCAATTCAATCGCAAGCACTTCGAGGCATAAAAGCAGTGTGTAGACACTTGGTAAAAGTTGAATGGGGGCAACCTCTAAGTCCCGCAGAAGTCGAAGTATGAAAGGTGGAAAAGGTAAGTAACCTCTGTGCCAGAGGTAGGCGGCGGAGTAAGCAAAATATCCATCAGGAGGACCCATCATATTAGCAGAGTTAGTAGCGGGAATAGCCCCTACACTATCCATTCCAAAACCGGCGAGAATGGAGTTCACATCATCTTGAGACACAATCAATGACTTCTTCAAAGCGAAGGGTTTCCTCACCCTAGAAGCACCACGAACACCTGCTAGAGAAGGACCGGAACTCTGACCGATGAACAACATGCTACCAGGTCATATTATTCCTTAAGCATGTAAATTATTATCATACTCGTTAGAATATAAGGGTGATAATGACACATAAACCTATCAATGATAAATAGATAATGGGTATTAAAATATTCTGAACACTGATTTAGATAAGGCACACACAACAAGTACCACACTTATTAAGAAAAACGGACATGCTCCTGGTGGCAACAGAATCATTCAAATATCCTAAAAGCAAAACTTTGAATGCTCATAGGATAAGGTAACGGTTGAATCAAAGCCAAACCATCATAGGTCTATGTCATGAGACGTAGTTGATTCTCAGAGCTAGAAGGTGGTGGTGACAATGGTCCCACAACCATTACCTAATTACAAAAATCATTTTTTTTACACGGTTTGCATTTAACAAACCCTAGAGGTTAGCACTTTTGGGGAAAAAGTATACGTATAGCTCACCAGGGATCGAAATCCAAAATCACGAACACTCAATGATTTACCTCCAACACATGCAAACCCTTAATGGGTCTAGGCAGACTAATTCGATGCCTAATTGGGATGTAAAGTAGAAGTATTTACCAGAAATTCAACCGAGAAATCCTTGAGACAAATCTTCAATCCTCTTTGAACAAATAAGCTGGTTTGAAAAATTAATGTTTCATGTGAAAGCTGAAGAAGCAGTAATAATTATGCAAAAATTACTTCAGATCCATATCGTACAAGCAGAGACTAATCAACGCTTCTGATCGGGGGAGATCAAAAGATCCTTAAGTGACAGTTCGGAAAAGACAAAAAGGTTGAGTTAAAAAGTCGAAAACACCCCTTCACTAGGGGGGCGCAAATGTTACTACCAAAATTAACTTCAAGACTGGCTAAAGATGAAGGGGTGTCGGGAGAATATAGACACAGAAAAGCACTTCGAAAGAAAAAAGGCAAGCGATAAATAGAACCAAAAGGCAGAGAGAATGGTTCGAAACCAGTAAAAACCGACACCCTTACAAAGGGGAGATACCCCAGGTCTATAGAATATCAACATGGCACGTCCGATAGGATCCTTTCGACAGGACTCATCCGGCAGGAAGATCCGTGACAAAAGGTCCACTAAACCAAAAAATAAGAAAAAAGAAGACATAAGCTCCACTCCTCAAAACCCGAAGGGGCTATCAGTGTTATCCTGCTCAACGCGGATGCTCCAGGAGGTACTAAAGACACCAAACCAGAAATACGCAAGAGTCGTCTGGAACCTGTTTTCGATAACAACCGTCACACAAGTATCGGAAAGCCACGATTAAAAGACAACGGAAACATAGCCGAAAGTCACCTTTCGGAAGATCAGACCAACCCAATAGCCCCATCGAAAAGCTGACCAGGACCCAAGCGATGATACAGGCTACTCATACTAATCTACCTAGTACAGAAACCAATAGCGGTTTCAAACCGGCAACCCTCCACATACGCTATGAGGACAAGCTTCTCTAAATTTCCGCGAGAAGGCCGGATGCCTACATCCAAAAACTTACATCCGAAAGCCTACGTTCATGAGCTGCTACCGGAAGTTCAAATATCATCCGAAATCCACCTCATCAACAAGTCCCAAGTTGTCCCAAAAGAGTCTGATTGGCTAGGACTTCCACTATGAAGACTATAACTGAAACCGCAGGGGCGGCCGAAAGCTAAACATACAAGGTCAAAGAAGAAGTGGCCAACGAAGGCCCGTGCAGGCCCAATAACCCGACAGTTTAAGGTACTCCAAATCCTCTATAAATAAGACCCTAGTGGTCGCACTGAAGGGGGCTTTTTCCAGATTTTCAGACTCTCAATATTAAGGAGGATTCTAATTCAAAGATTAGCGAGAGACTCTAGCTCGAACTCTTATATTCGTTCTCTTTAAACCCTAGCATAATGAATAGATTGATAAATATTTCCTCGATCCTATTTTTGTATGAAAAGCGAAGAGATTAATAAAGAGAAAATCCACATCTACGGTGCTGTCAGTGAGTTTTTCGTGATTTTCCTTAATTAATTCTGTTATCGTTTACTATTTGCTACCTATATATGTGTGGATTTTTATCCAAGCCTCTACCGATGACCGGAGAGAGCTTTCCCTGCTATTCGCTTAATCCTCCCAGCAACCTAAGTCCCCTCTATAGAATTCAACCTCTCCGTGAGATCGGACTGGATACGTAGAGACATTGACCTGACTCGAACCCGCTTAGAGCAAACAACCTATTTCTCCCTTAGATCCCTCTTCCCCAATCTAATTACTAGTGTTGGCGAAAAATATCGTTAACAGATACGATTTCCAAGGCAACCAAATCCAAGAAGGATTATTTGTAGGAGCGAATAAAGGTTCCAATCATAAAGTCTGCGAGTGAACATTTGGGAGTTTATCTTGTATATAGTTGTTCAGTGTAATTTTGGCTATTTGTATGGCTAAATGGTTTTTAAGTTATACATAAACAAAACAAAACCCCCTTAAAACTCTATAAAATTCAGAAATGTCATTCTTGTATGTGTAATGATTCTATTATAGATGTAAATTAAATATGATATTTCATTTTTCCTAAAAAAAACTCGTGTAAATGTAGTACATTTCACATTCTCCATCTATTTTATTGAAAACCTAAGTTATCGTAAAAAAAATGATTTGAGGTTTGTAAATACATGTGATTCATATGCATTATTTTTATCTAAGTTTATCAAAGTGTAAAGGAAAGAAATAAGACTATAAGTAAACTGTATAAATTATTTGCAAGGAAGTCCCTTGATTTACAGAAGTAACTTGAATCTCAATTACTAGTTTAATATTTGGAAATGTTAGTTCTTGTCCTACTTTCATTTGAAAGGGCTAATTTATGATAAACCTTATTTTTGATATTTTGTGATGATAATGTGGATTGTTAGGAAAAGACTTGTAATTATACAGTTTGAGTGAGGTTCAACATTTCTCTCGTTTAGACGTTATCTTACACACGTCATTTAACGAGTAAACATTACTTATTAAATATAGCATAATCGACACAGAATAAATATGTATTAAATGCGTATTAAATAGATATTAGATTCCAAATTCTAAAAGTCTTCATTAGAAAATTGTGTATTTATGTTGCTTGCATGTTGTGTGAGTAAATGGCCTTTAATATGTATTTAATGATTTGTCGATACATGGTTAACCCCTTCTTGTAGTAAAATCTCCCCAGATAATCTGACTACCAGTGACTACAAAAAGATGGGTTAATGTGAGACGTCTAGTGTCGTGAACCATTTTGCAATGTGAGGACCTACTTCATGAGTTTGGTATTAAGTGACTGATCTATCTTTGAGGGTATAAAGTGGTTACAGCTCGCTCATTTCCTCATGGAATTGTCCTAAGGAGCACGGGTTGTAGTTATTGGACCCACCCTCATTGGATATTGAGATATCGATCAATCCACATCTCCCTAATATGAAAATATTAAATGGCCACTTATATAAGTTGGTAGACAAATCTATGAAAGGTGTCCACTTCTCTATAGGTTAGTAAAGTGACTGGGTTAGGGTCCTCCTCATGATAGGTTAGTTAATAGTTACCTTACAAGTAAGGTCCGCCTTACCAAGAGAAGTATTAAGTGCCTAGGAGATTACCTAATAATGCTAACTAGATAGCTATGAGGGGTCCACCTATGGTAAGGTAGTAAATGGAGAGATGTCGTCCGCCTTCCAGGTTATAATTGCTGCATACTATCTCTCATGTTATTTAGATATCTTACGGTATTGAGAGTGAAGTGTCTACTTGAAATTATGTATTAACTGATTGGATCTGCCTTTGGGTATTAAGTAATTATGGGATCTGCCTTAGTATTAAGTGACATAGACCCTGCCTCTTTCCATATTTATAAGTAAGTGGTAAACAAACTTCGTATTTGTATGCTAATGTCTTAGGCATACCTTAATAGTATTCATACTACCCATATATAGATAAGAGAATTAAACTTAAAGATTTTATTTACCAGAACTTGTTGTTCTGACCCTCTCCTCTTGAAAACATAGGTTAGGTTGGATGGTAATGAAGGAAAAGCTAGAAGACATTGGAGGCAGTTATTTACTTGGTATTACTGTTATGTGTGTAATCATTATGGAGATCTATTACTCGATATTTATGTTTTTGTGACAATTATTGTACCACATGTCTTTTATTTCGTTTATGAAATAAAATGGGTACATTATTTGTTGTTATTTTTATCCATCAGTTGTGAGTTTTGATTGTATTACTATGGCTTTATGATATTATTATTTTCTACCCAAATCAATGACATATTTTAGGGTGTTGTTATATTTTGATGAGACTTTTTTGGATCGAAATTTAAGGTGGGTTGCTACAATGTCTCTTGGAGCCTTTAAATCAAGATTGTATATCAACATTATACTATAAAATCTATACAAGTAGTTGTGTGGGACTGAATTTAAGGTTATCCTGAACCAGTATAAAGTCTCAATGTATTCTTTCCTTTTACTTTGTTGCATCTACCTTAATTTGCGTTTTAATTTTGTATTGATTTTGTGAGTATATCTGTGATTGTTAATTGCATTATTCTAAAACTAATCTTAAAAGATTTCAGAATTATGAAACGCTATTCTAATCCCTCTTTAATGAGATCCCTGTTTTGTAAACCAATGGGTTTGAGTAGATTAAGTAACATTGTTATTGCTTAAGCTACTATTTTTGCACTTTGTACCCTTCTTTTATGCTAAAAACAATAAAATGGACACATTTTCAAAATAAAATTTTGCTTCGCTTTTAGATATTCTTCTATATGTGATTTTATACTATTTTCTATTTTTTAGACTTGGGAACTCTTTGTACCATTGTTTTCCCCAATATTAGATACGTTTGTTCGTGTTCAGTATTGACCGAAAGGAAGGTACGTAACGGAATGTCCTTTATAGTCTGATTCCCCATGTTTTTAACAGTAAACTAATCCTAATGACATGGGTTTCACGGAAATGCGTTACATTTAGTTCCTACCTATGAGGGTCATGAGGCAATTGAATTGGACTACCCTCCATTAAGGAGGCAACAACAAAATAAAATGCTTTAAATAAAATGCTAATGTGGGCATTCTCAATGTAGAGTTTGGCTTAGTGGTCATGTTGAAGCAATCCCTAGCTTGGTGATGCAAGTTCGATTCCTAATGCTTGCAAAAAGTTTCTTAATTTTTCACCTTCCCATTTACAACAATTAAATTGGCCTTCTTGACCTCTTTAGTTTTTAAACTAGCCTCGGGCAATCCAACACATCGGGTCGGCCCTGTTACACTGTTAATGTATTCATGATATAACACCTTATATTTCACGAAAGTCAAATCTTGATTGGATATTTTTCACCGGCCACTAACAATTTAACTTATGAATGTTTTACCTATGTTCCCTTATTATCCCAGATAAATTGACCATATAAGTTATTAGTACGCTTTATTCATTCAATAGCAATTCAAACGTATTCTAACTTTTCATCGTTGAAAGTAACAACATTAAATTTTAGGCATAATCGTTCACTTTATATTTGCTTGACCAAAATAACTTATAGAATTTTCTCTTGGATGAATATCTAGAAAAGATAGATTTTAAAATAGGGCATTAAGAAATAAATAAAAAATCAATGGTTTTCGTAAACTAATCATTTTAGAAATTAAAATATATAAGGTAATATCTATCTATTTCTTAAAGAGTTAAGTATAAAATTTTCATAGACATTAAAATGTTATATATTTACATATATTATATGTTAAAATAAATGTTAACATTCCACCGATCGATTTATACAGGAAAAATGGTATTATTTGTTTTATAACGTTATCATGTCCCTAAATCATGATATAAATTTATGGCAGTGATTATGTAAATTAGGTCCTCCCCAAATTTACTTACTATCATTTTATTTTAACACCTTTATAATTAATTTCTCAAATACAATAAATTCTTAAAGAGAAATAGTATTTAAATTTCATTTTCTCTATTGCCACGATTATTTTAAGATCTCTCGTGATATACGTATGTAATACATTGTTAATATACAAGAGTAAAATTTCAAAAATCAATTTCTTTTTTATTGTAGAGGTGACTGCTCTTATTGAGAAAGTAAATTATAGTTTTTTTCCAGGCGTTTTAATGCAAACAAAATACCATTTTACTTTTAAAAGTCCTATTTTTATGCCAAAATATGACTCATGATAATTATGCAATTTTATTTATATACGTCAAATCATATTTTCTAGTGTTCATCAAACCTTTTAATGAAATATATATATTTTTCATACATAAAAATTAATTTTCGAAAATTTAGACACCAAATTTATCGTTTATAGTTTTGGGTTTTGTTCATAAAGTGCGCATGATGAACGTATATTGCAAAAAATGAACACTTTAAAATTGAATCTAACATACGAAATATTAAACAACTTTATTTTTTCATTTTCATGTTTTAGAAAATAGTAGTAACATGAGAAACATTTCATCCTTTTGCCATCTCTCCATTCTTTATATCGTTCACTCCAAAAATTTTTATCCCTCCGTGGATTCTTCGCTCTCCTCATATTCTGTTATTAACGTGAAAAATTAAAGTACAAAATAAAGCAAACGAACAATTACTATTTTATGAAGTTTTACTCCTTTTTCGAAGAAAGATAAATTTTATTAATTGCAAATTCATCTAGATGGAACTTTCATTACTTCATGTTGATGCAATTTTATTCGCATTCGATGTAGTTGAAGCTACATTACGTTGGCCACCTGATTTAATTGCATTATTTACCAAATTTTAATTGCATCAACAACATGTGCCTACAATATCATATTATTATTATTATTTTAAATGCATCACAACGGTAAATTTTGCAAGTGTATCATTTAAACATATTTAAAACTGCATCTAGATGTTAAGCTTATTTCTCGAACAATTGTAGCATATCACATTGAGGGGAGCAATTATCGATCAGAACTAGATAAACCAACATAATTAATTAAGTTTGATCGGCTTCGTTCGGGTTAGTTAGTTACTTATTGACTTATATTTTTGTTTTTGTATTACATTGGTTCATTGGTCGGGTTTGGTTTTGAACGTTTCAAAACTGAACCGATCGACTAAATCAAATTTAAAAATTAAATATTTTGAAGTTAGCAACTTCCCACTGGCATACTATTATTCAAAATATTTTCACAATAATATCATTTTCCTTTCAATTCATATGCATATCTTTTGAAGAGAAAATTGTTTTCAAAATTTTTGCATCATGAGTGCTCGATAAATTGGTCTAAGCTTATATTATATCAACATTTATAAGGCATTTTAAGGTGGATCAAATAAACCAATAAAACTAAATCAAATTGATATTAATTGTTCAGTTGGTTTAGGCTTTGAAAAATATTGACTTACTTTGGTTTGGTTTTTTATATTTTTTCGAATTGTTATTAGTTTTAACATTTTTGATTGGTTTATTGGAATCAAGGAATTGCTCACTTCAATGTTGTTCAGTTAATACGCTTAGCGGTTTTATAGCGGGCGGAAGTGTAAAAAGATATAGCTGGGATAAAGCGGGGAAATAACAAGGATATAGCGGAAGGGCATAACGATTCATTAGGTCTAAATCCAAATATTTGAAAATTAATTAATCATTTTTCACATATTATATGTGTACGAAGAAACAAATTTTAAATAATCTTATATAACAAAATCACGAAATATCATAGTTGTACATGCTAAATTTGATTAGCGTAATTAATTTTTATCATATATTATGCACTTATGTCATAAATTTAGCTATTTACGCTAACTTTACTAAATTTTGTTAAAAATAAAACTAGTCAACTCAAGTTTTATATAATAATATTGCTAAAAAAGACGCTAAAAAGACTTGTTTTAGGGATGCAACGGAAAATAGCGGAGCTAAAAGTAGATCTACTGTTCATCTACGCTAAATTCGAATAACGTGGCGGTTGTAGAGCGCTATCGGTTATAGTGGGGATATTGCGAAGCTTTAACTCCATAGCTCCAATGTTGCATCCCATCAAATGGTTGAAATATCAACCGTGCATATCCCCCTTCTTTAACCGAAGATGTTGGATTTATTGGGTGGAGACGTACTATCTATGACCCTACTGCAAACTCACCGACAGAGGGCATGCTAATGTCAGCAAACACGTGCATTTGCTAATCTACAGCAAGAGCTGGATTTTGCTTTTAATATTGAGACACGCAACATTTGAATTGAAAACACGACAACATGAAATAGTAATAAACTAATAATAACGGTATCCAGTGCTACCACCGCATGATACTGACCAACGGTAGATGCAAATCGATCGGATCGAACCGAGGAGTTTGGTAGTATATGCCATATTACCATGGCAGGAGTTCGACTGAATCAAACTCATAGCATCTTGCATTCTGCTCCAACGCCTTAATCAGTTGAGATAGGAATGCATGTCATTAAACCAAAAAAAAAAAAAAAAAAAAAATCTAATAGATTTTTTTATTTATTCTAGCTCACTTTCTAAATGGAATCGATTGGACACAGACGTATTTTATTTTATTAGATTATTCTCTCAACTATATACCCAAGTACGAGGAGTTCAGATGAATTCGAACAAACATAAACTGAACATGATTTTTTTTTTATAAATTTTTTGTTATCTTAACCCGTGTCCTAAACGAAAATCGGACATACGTATTTTGATCGAGGACACTAACGGACATCGGACATTCGTACAGAATTTATAGCTCTAACCGAAAGCACGACATTATAGTTTCAAAATAAATTTTTGTCCATTTCAGCTAAACATTTAATCATAGCATGCTAAAATAACTGTATTATCAAAACAAAATATAAAAAGCAGTATACTGCACCTTTTCTTAAAACGCTTTTAGAAGAAAGAGTAAATAAAAATAACAATTTTGCAAAAAGGCGCATCATCCATGAGGTTGCATGAATTAAGTGACCATTTGGATGAACATATGTTTAACCATTTGAAAGTCAAAACCAATTCGTATGGGCTTTTAGAAAGTTGGCAAACGATCTATATAAGTTGATTTAGACGAACGCTAAAAGCAGATTTATTTACGACAAGGAAGGGACATACGAAACGAGACTTTAAAAATAGGGGAAAAAGAAGGCAAAAGGTGCTCAGCTCACAAGCACTACAAGAAGAAAGAAAATTAAAGACTTCAAATATTGGTTTTAAGCAACGAGGTCTCTATGTTTTGTTTAAGACAAAATAAACACCAATGAAACCGACTGAAATTTCATGTTTTTAAAAAATTAGTAGCAACTTGAATTGATCTCTGTTCTAGCAACTAAAGACAAAACTAGAATCACTTACAAGTCGCAAATTATCTTTACCATTGACGACGCTCATAGAATTCACATACACGTATACGTGCACAAAAATACATATATAAACAAAACATACACAATTCGCATTATAACTAATTTTCGATGCATTTATTACTAAATCTGAAGTACGAGCTGTAATCCAAATTAAAAATATGTTACGATATCCAAATTACTAAGTAAGAATACCTCATTCATAAAACCAAAATAAACTCATTAACATAAAAGGCCATAATGTGCTGCTAACGGGTATGAAACCTTTCTTTCTCTACTTGTTCTCCAGTTCAATATTTTATCTTTTATTTTCCATACTCCTTCCAAAAATGAAACAAATTTAGTATTAAAAAATCAACCAATAAATAGTTACAAGTAAAATGTAAATTACCGAGTATAAGATTAGTACAATATCTACTGATTGTGATACCATAGACCAATCATTACAAAGTACAATCTACTTGAGCACATATTATATATATATATATATGTATATATATGTGTGTGTATATATATGTATATATGTATATATATGTATATATATATATATATGTATGTATATATATATATATATATATATATACACACACACACACATATATATATATATATATATATATATATATATCTATACACACACATATATGGGATAAGATCAGGAGCACCCCAAGTAGTGCAGCACCCCTTTAACCCCCTGATTTCCACCACGCATTCCCGTTTCTCTCTCCTTCCAACTAATTCTATTTCTTCCCACTAACTTATCACTATTAGATATGAACAGTATTGCATCGGGCAGTTCCAACGGCCTCCAACGGAGGTTGACCAACGGCTTCCAACGGAAGCCAAAATTCTTATCTGTATACGGTTTGTAAAATATACGCCGTTGGAAACCGTTGGCGGCCGTTGTTTTTAAGCCGTTGGAAGCCGTTGCCACCCGTTACACGGGCGAGCAGAAAAACATCCCGAGCCTTCCTCCTTCTTCCCCATTTGCTTCACCCACGATTTTGGAAACAAAATCCCTAAAATTCACCCCTTTCAATTCTGAAATCGCCAATTTCAATCCATCTTCCGCGTAGGATCTCTCCAACTCCCTCAAAGCACTCTCTCATCCTCTCTATTCTCCTATTCTCTTTGATTTTGAGGTATGTGTTTGTTCTAATTTTTGTTTAATACCCTATGTTTAGTGTAATTGATGCATAATTAGTGTATGTTTGTGTGTGTAGTGATGTTAATTAGTTGCCAATGTGGGGTTTTATCATTTTAGTTGCTAATTTAAGGTTTTTACTTATAAATTATTTGGTTGTTGTTATGATCTAGGGTTTGAATTAGTTGAAGTAGTTGTTATTATATGCATGTATATAGTTGCTAATGTTGGTAATCTAGGGTTTGATTAGTTAAAGTTGACTATGTATATATGCATGTATATAGTGTTATGTATATATATACACGTATATATAGTTGACACTCCACGCATTTGTTTATTTGGTTAACGCCCAATTAATCGAAAATAATATTTAGTCAAAAACGTGTCGTGAAAATACAAATATTTAAGTTTGTGTTTTTTGGGCTAAGGCGCACAACGGCGCTAAGGCGCACAAAGGCGTAAAAAAAATATTTCAATCGCAATAAAAAACCAAATCGTAATATGTTACATTCGTAAAGCCTTAGAGAGTTTTTTTGGCCCCATTTGATAAGTATTGTATATAATCGTTATGTGAATGTTCGTTTTATTAACAAAACGGACATTTATATTCATCATATACAATATTTGTTGGATTTGTCCTTTGTATTGGACAAGTTACGAATACAATAACGAAATTAAATCTCGTAAAATATTTCATTTTAAACGGTTCTCAAAATTTCGAAAGTACTTCCTTTATGTTCCCTGTGTACACGCAATTGTGTACTGTTCAGGGAACTAAAGGGAAGTGCTGCCGAAATTTTTTGAATCGTTTAAATTGAAAAGATTTACGTGATTTAATTACGTTATTGTATTTGTAATGGGAGGTAGGATGACCCACCTGTAACTGATCAATTAACATAATTACATGCATTCAACAATAAAATTGTGAATCTATTTCCAACTATTGATGTTATAAAAATTGTGAAGTTTAACATTTTTTCTAATTTTATATGTACTTAGGAAAAATGGATCACGATTATTTTATTGATCGAAGTTGGATGTACAAACGAAGAGAAAGTGATGGCACAATAAACAAACATTTTATTAATGGTGTCGGGGTAACATTTCAGGCTCGCACCAACGCATGTTGGCCCACATGGACATCGGTACCCGACATAGTTAAAGAGACCATATGGCAATATTTTTTGGTATGTAAGATATAACATTTCGTATGTTAAGTAGTTATGCTCCTATTTAATAAGTTCATATGCATGTTATTTTTAAAAAAAAATGCAGGGTTCGGTGGATATGCAGGAGGCAGATTTGGAAGTCGTCAAGCGCCACTGGAATTCTAAAGTGGCAAAAAATTACAGAGAGACAATGAAAAGCTTAAAAACAAGTGGAAAGAGACCAATTTGGATAGGCGAGACAGTGTGGAATGAGCTGCTTACTTATTGGAATAATAATCCGGATTTTCTGGTAAATTTACTACATGTTTAATTTAAATTATTTTATTCAATTAATATGTGTTTTATAATAATACTTTTTTTTTCAAATTTAAATGTATAGGCCTCGTCTGAGAGAAATGCAACTAATCGGAGCAAGAATCTGGTTACGCATCGGGGTGGGTCGAAGTCATTTCAGCACCACCGTGAGGATCTGGTATGTTTAGTACTTGCATCGTTTAAATTTAATAGTTGATTTAATTTTAAGTTTTAATTTATAAGCACACACATATATATATTTATATGCATTCTTATTTCAGGAGAGAGCGCGCATGAGTCCTGTGTCATACTGGGATGTTTTCGAGCATACACATGCATTGAGCCAGACTGACGACACAGGTTCAGTTTCTTACACTTGGGACCATGACAACAAGGCACGCGAGAGATATGTAAGTATATAACAGTTAAGTTAGAGTTATATAATTAATTTAATTAAAATTGCAGTGTTATCTAATTTCATTTGTTTTATGTTTAACAGGAGAAATTTCAAGCACATAGGGCGCACTTACTGGAGTCTACGGGGAGGTCTGAGTTGACGAAGGCCGATGAAGATATGATTTTGGATGCTGTCATGGATAAGCCTACTCGGAACCGCCGATATGGATGTAATACGAAAATTTAAGATTTTGTTTGGAGGAAATGATTTGTGGCATAATAGTATTTTTATATAAACAATTGGTATGGATTCGATTTACTTTCAATGATACTATAAAATAATGAAAATCTGAAATTATATACAGATTGGATCAGGTCAGCATACGTACCAGAGGGCCCAAGACAAAGAAGAGATCGCACAGCTTAAAGCACAAATTGCGGAACTTAACGAGCGTGATATTCGTCGTGAGAGGCAGTATGAGTTGCTCAACCAGAAGTTGGAAGATTTCATGAACCGATACGGTACACCTCCTTCATCCTCTGGTGGAGAGAGCTGATCAGGTTAGCTGGCTTGTTTTGGTTTGTATTTTGAGAGTTGATGATGCTTGCATATTGTTGTATATATTGTTGTGTTGGTTTGGACATGAGATTATGACGGTTTGTTGATGGTATGGCTTGGACATTATGTTGGTTATGTTGTTTGGACATGTTTATGTTGTTTTGGCTACGTTCGGATATGGTTGTGATGTTTTGGCTATGTTTGGTTGTAATGTTATGTAAATATTGTTTAATTTATGTGTTTTGTGTTTGATTTTTGTTTTATGTTGTGTTTGGGAATATATATGGCTGAGATTGTGAGTTATATGCTCGAAATAGAGCAGTTTGGATGACGTGTTTGTGGTGTTGTGACTGGAAGAAGCAAATGCAAACTCTGGAAAAAAAATACCCAGATTTCCAACGGCGCCCAATGGCTACCGACGACTTACTGGTTTCTAAACCAACGGTTTCCAACGGCTAAAGACGGCTATATTTCAACGGTTTTCATCCATTTCCAACGTCCAGTTGGCCATCGTTGGTGGGGCACGTGGCAAAAAACAATAGTTGGAAGCCGTTGGAAAAATTGCGTTGGTTGCATTGAAAGACGTTGGAATCCGTTGAAGTGTATACCAACGGAAAGACCAACGGCCTCCAACGGGCTTTCCAACGGCCTCCAACGGCCCCTAGCAGTTGGAAACTCCCCTTTTTCTTATAGTGTATTTTATAATAAATATTTGGCTCAAATTAAGGTATAAATGGAAGGCTAAAAAAATGGGGTGCTCTGGAGCATGCATATATATATATATATATATATATATATATATATATATATATATATATATATATATATATATATATATATATATATATATACGATGAGCGTTCAATGACACCCCAAATTGCGAGCACCCCAATTGCTCCCCTCACTCCATCTCACATTTACTATAAATTAAGCTAGTGGAAGGAGAGAGAAGTAGTGGAGGGAGGGAGAAACGGAATATGTGGTGAAAATCAGGGGGTACTTAGGGATGCTGCACTATTTGAGGCGCCATTGAACATTTGTCTATATATATATATACACACACACATATATATACACACACAATTTGTTAGAATTACCAGCACTTGAGTTGTGGTGTCTATGTGAGATTCTTCATCTTATTTGTTTAGAAGTGCAATTTAACTATGAACTTTATCATCGATTGCTATAATTAACATCTCATGTTTCAGCTTAAATTTTATAAGTTACACTTTACAGTGGTATATGCATCCAATATGTACAAAATAGTTAAGAAGAATGGTTTATCAAATTATTTGATAATAAAGCAATACATATTAAACATCTGTTATATTACTTTATCAATCAAATTGCATGCATTAAACATTGATTTTCTACTGTGTATGTACTTGAATGGAAAAAGGCATATTGAATCATTTTCAATTAGGTTGCAGATGAAAATAATTACTTATCGTCTTATAACCATAAACCTAGAATATACAAAGCATGCACTACAAAATAACAAGAAAAATAGATGCAAACTAATAATACCACTTATGAACCAGACAAGTTCTCTCCAACATAATATGTTTGGACGTCATATTGTAAGAAACAGAACTTAGCGTTGTAAAACTTTTGAATTGTATTTCATTAAAGAACTAATGAGCGAATGCACAAATATATATTTGTGCAGCCAACATGGGCTTTTGTAATAATACAAACTTAGTGGGCTTAGACCCACAAACCCTATTACCGTAACAAGGGTTTGAGCTCTGGAAAATAGAAATGGCAGCCGACTTCAAACACCATGCTTTTGCTTTCAACTCAATTTTCTTCCACTCTGATAACATCTTTGTCTTCTTTACATTTTTGTTTCCATCTCATAGTCTCGCCTTGAGCTTGTGCTTTGTTTTTAGTGTAGGTAGTTGCGGATTTGTAGACTTTTGTATCGGATTTGATGAAATCTGAAGTATCTTCGTTAGATCCATGCAGAGGTTGATACTTTATTGCAGATTCGTGACTTGAAGTTGCAGATCTGTTGTATTTATCTTCTAGGGTTTGACCCTTGCTTCTGGTGCCATGGAATTGAGGGCTTCCAATTTCTGCTACGCACAGCTTGTCTCTCAGCGTCTCAAATCTACTTCTGGACAATGGTTTTGTCAGAATACCAGCTATTTGGTAAGTTGATGGTACGTGATTAACTTGAAGCTTGTCTCTTTAAACTAATTCTCTTACAAAGTATATGTCTAGTTCAAGATGTTTAGTTCTAGAATGCAATACATGATTTGCAGCTAGGGCTATAGCACTTATATTGTCACACCATACTGTTGCCTTTGAGTTAGAATTAACTTTTAGCTCACTCAATAATGATTGAATCCACATTATTTCTGTTGCTGTACTTGCAATGCTGCGGTATTCTGCTTCTGTACTAGATCTAGAAATTGTACTTTGTTTTTTAGTACACCATGATATTAGATTTTTATCTAAGCATATGCAGTAACCACTTGTGGATTTTCTGTCATCGTGATCATTTGCCCAATCTGCATCTGCATAAGCATTAATGTCTAAGTTGTTGCTTGTCTTCAGTATTAGCCCTTGATTGATAGTGCCTCTTAAGTATCTTAAGATTCTCTTAACAGCTTTCCAGTGATCACTTAATGACTTTTGCATAAACTGATTTGCCTTATTCACACTGTATGATATGTCTGGTCTGGTTATAGTGACATATTGTAAGGCTCCAATGATGCTTCTGTATAACCTTTCATTACATGTAGGTTCACCTTTTTCCTTGCTTAGGTGTAGGTTAGTGACCATTAGTGTAGGCAAGGGATTAGCTTTATTCATGTCAGACCTGGCTATAATTTCAGTAATATACTTTCTTTGGCTCAATTGAACTTCGTTATTCTTATTTCTGCCGACTTCAATGCCCAGGAAGTATGACAGTTCCCCCAGGACTTTAACTGAGAACTCATTGTTTAGTTGATTAGTGATGTTCCTGATTTCATTATTGCAATTCCCTGTAATTATGAAATCATCCACATAAATCAGAACATATGTCACTGTATTAGCTTTAAACTTTGTGAACAGTGAGTTATCAGATTTTGCTGAGGTGTATCCAAAATTTGATAGTGTTGCCTTTAGCTTATTGAACCAGACCCTATGTGTCTGCTTTAGTCCATAAATAGCCTTATTCAACTTGCACACTATGTTGTTATCTGATTTTTCCTTTAGTCCTGGTGGTAGTTCCATATAAACCTCTTCCTGTAATTCACCATTTTAAAAAGCATTATTAACATCAAGTTGTTTGATGGTCCAATCTTTATACAAGGCTATTGTTAAAATAATTCTAATTGTTTTGGCTTCACAACAGGTGAGAATGTTTCACTGAAATCAATTCCCCACTGTTGTGAATAACCTTTGCCACTAATCTAGCCTTGTATTTAGAGATTGTACCATTAGCATTTCTTTTTATTCTATATGTCCATCTACACCCAATGATATTTTTGTTATTGGGTGGCTGAACAAGACACCAAGTTTTTTTTTACTAACTAAAGCATTTAATTTTTCCTGCATAGTTGACCTCCACTTATCATTCAACTTGGCTTGTTGATAAGTGGATGGTTCAGTATCATTGAATTCAACACAAAAAGTTTTTGGTTTGAATATACCACTTTTTGCTCTTGTCATCATATGGTGTCTATTTTGAGGCAGAGGAACTTCCCTGTTTCTTTCTGCTTGAGTGCTTTCAGAACTGTTGTTTTCTTCATTGCTCACATTATCATATTGCACATTGTCATTGTCATTGTCACCACTACCACTGTTTTCACTTTCATGATCTGATGCATCTCTATAAGTGTAATGTTGTATAGTGCTTGTAGTTTGTGTGCTTTGTGTTTGGTTAGTGCTATTATCAGATAGTGGCACATGCATAACTTCATCCACTTGTTCAGGAAATTTTGGGACTATAATCATTGGATTATAAATTTTCTTTTTGGTTTTGCATGTGTCGCTTTTGAATGGAAACACTTTCTCATTAAAGATCACATGTCTATATATATAGTTTTTTCCATTGCTGTCCAAACACTTGTAGCCTTTAAAGTTCTTGGCATAACCCAAAAAAGTACAAGGAGTAGATCTAAAATCTAGCTTGTGCTTATTAAATGGTCTAATATGAGGAAAACATAGGCATCCAAATACTTTTAGTTCATCATAATTTGACTTGGTTTGATTTAAATTTTCTATGGGACACTTCATGTCAAGTACCTTTGTAGGTAATCTATTTACTAGATGAGCAACTGTAGCAAATGCATCAGGCCAGAATTTTAGAGGCAATGATGCATATGCTAGCAGTGTCAATCCTGTCTCCACAATATGTCTATGTTTTCTCTCAATTAGTCCATTCTGTTCAGATATATGTGGACATGTTAATCTATGTGTAATACACTTTTTATGAAAATAATCCTTTAAAGGTAAAAACTCCTTACCACCATCACTTTGAACAGTTTTGCCTTTATGGCTTAATTGATTTTCAACATTGACTATGAACTACATAACTACATTACAAGTGTTAGATTTTGATTTTAAAAAATATATCCAAACATATCTAGAATGAGCAATAATAAATGAAATGTAATACTTGTACCCATAGTCAGTGTTAATTGGTGCTGGACCCATAGGTCGACAACAATTAATTCTAATGGGTTCAAATATTCAGTTTCAGAATTTGGGAATGGCAATTTATGGCTCTTTCCCATTTGACAATATGTGCACACATAATGTCTTGGAATATCAACAGAAATATCATTGTTGACTAAAATTTCTTTCATAATTTTTGAACTTGGATGTCCAAGCTTACAATGCCACAAATCAAATATCATGCAGTCATTACTTGAGTCTAATTCAGTCACGTTGCAGTACTTATTTTTAGACTCACTTTTTCTATAGTTTCCAGAATCGAACTTGTATAAGCCATTTTGTTCCCTACCCTGCAATAAAATGTTCCTAGTCAGCATGTCCCTAACAACACAGTGAATTGGGTAAAATTCAAATGATACTTTGTTGTCTTTAGCACATTATGACACGCTGATTAAGTTTTTCCTTATGTGTGGTGCACATAGTAAATTATTTAGATATACTTGTTTGGCATCATTAATAATAGCATGTCCAGTATGTGAGATTATTATAGAATTACCATTACCCATAATTAGAGATTGCTTACCTTTGTACTCACGATTGCCAAGATTCAGATTATCTAAATTGTTTGTGACATGATGAGTTGCTCCTGAATCTGGATACCATGATTCATCTTGAATATCATCTGCAGTAGCAGGATTTGAGGAAGTTCCTTGATTTGTTTTAGCATCTGATTGACTGCTGACCATGTTGGCATTTGGATTGTTATTTCTGTTATTGTTATTGCCTTGTTGATTTTTGTTTTTCCCTACAGTGATATAGTTAATAGAGGGATCAGAAACTTGATCTTTTCTTTGCAATAATCTGCCTTCATGTGCTAGTAACATAGAGTGTACACTTTGTAGTGAGGGTGTGGGTTATATGGATGTTATAAATGCTACTACTGCTTCATATTCATCCTCCAGCCCTCCAACTATGTATAACACTTGCTCTTTGTCTTCAATCTTGTTTCCAGTGCATGCTAGTTGATCACATAGATTCTTTAACTTCATTAGGTATTCATTCATGTTAGAATTCTCCTTCTTTATACTTTGAAGTTGCTTCTTGTAGTTTAACACTCTTGCTGATGACTAACTAGTAAATGATCTTTCTAGAGCAATCCATATATCATGTGATGAGTTAACACCAATTAATTTTGGCATTATTGATGAACTTACAGTAGACACTAGCCAAGCACTCACAAGATTGTCTTGTCTTTGATATGATGCATGTTCTTGATTAGGAATTAAGTTGTTATCAGCACCTCTGTTGTATTTTGCTGGAACAGTTTGTGTTCCATAGAGATAATCTTCAAATCCATAACCCTTTGCCGATGTTTCCACTTGCAGTTTCCATAAAAGATATTTTGATTCATCCAGTTGAATCGAGATGATATTACTTTGTGGCTTGATGATGGATTTGATGAGTTCTTCAGTGCTTTCAGCACCGGTCTGACTTGATCTAGCTGATGATCTTGGGGAACTTCGATTTGGCGGATTTACTTCAAACATGATGCACAGATACTCAAGAATTGATAACAGCCAGCGAGAAAGAAGGCAAGTCTTTCAAAAAACTCTAATTCTTGAATTGGAATTTCTGGATGATTTCTTTGATTGATTCCAAAACGCAACTAGAAGTGTCAAAATGATGATTTCAAAAAAAATGTTTTGATATATATTTCTGATTGACTTTCTTGGACGACTTTTGGTTTTCAATTGATTGATTTCACCAAACATTTTGATCAGATTCGAGTTTTTGAAATTCTTTATCTCCAAGCTTGAAACTGAATACTGTTGCAGCCACGTAACACTGACAAGGCACTATGTTCAGATTCGAAGCCTCAACCCTCAAGTGATGAGATGAGAATCTCAAATGAGGGTTACCCACGTGATGAAATTACTCTGATGGGCAATCTATTTTTAGATAGATTTGTAGAGGCACAATGAATTGAATTGAGATCTTGATGCGGCTAGCAAGTATGCTCTGATACCATGAAAAAAAAACAGAACTGAGCATTGTAAAACTTTTGAGTAGTATTTCATTAAAGAACTAATGAGCGAATGTACAAATATATATTTGTGCAGCCGACATGGGCTTTTGTAATAATACAGACTTAGTGGGCTTAGACCCAACCGAATAATACATAGAGATCGGGATATGAGAAAATATATTCTCCATACATATGAAGATCAACAATATTTTTTTCCCGGTTTGCTGAAGAGATAAATAAATAATGTAAAGCCCCATCTCGAGACACATCAAAATAAAAAGCATTACTATGAATTAAAGCGGAGAATAGAGCTGGTTGTTAGACAAAAAAATGGTCCTAACACCCAATCGAATATTATTTGCAAAGAATAATAATCTAAAACATAGAAAATCAGGCAGAGACACGAGATTTATAGTGGTTCGGCATTAACTAGCCTACGTCCACTTTATAGTTTCTCATTTCATTCCAGAATTACAATTACAACGAATACATTCACACAATCACTCGAATACAATGAATTATTCTCTCCGAATTCATTGATTTTTATTGGAGATGAAGGTGCTTGTTGATTGAGAAATTCGGCCATGGCTGCCATTCATGAATTAAGTGTTAGAACCCCCCCTCTCAAATGATGCGTTGTATGTGTATTTGTAGGTGTAAAAACGGTTGGGATGTGTGGCCACGTGGCAACATCATGGAGGACTTCGAAAAAATGGAGAAAGTGGGGAGCGTGGCTTCATTCGTAAGCTTACAAGTGTCAATCAGTCCGGGTAAATAGGCACAAGAATAGGTCTCCAATGAAGGGAAGTTGCATGTTTCAGGCAGTTCGGTTAGGAGGCCTAGATCCGATCCGAACCGGTGTTTTTGCACCCATCCAATCCGACCCGAGCTATTCCATCCGAACCGATCCGAGCTATCCCATCCGAACCGATCCGAGCTCTGGTTTTAGGACATATGAGAGCTTTATCCTTTAACATATATAACCCTAATCATCTAGGTTTTCGGTGGCCTGATCACAAAACAGGCTAACATTTTGCCCCCCAAAGTACGTCTTATCGAAGATGAGGTGTGCTTTGAATATGCCAAGCTGAATATTTTTGGAAAGTCATCCGTCCTTGAGATGCCTTTATCAAATTATTGCACAACTTCCATGGGTGCTAGTGAGTACAAATTCTATGGGAGGAGTAGTTGAAATGATCTGGTAACCATTTAAACCTCGTCGAATCAAGAGGTCTAATTCCTTCATCATAAGTCATATAGGATCGTTGGATCCTGTGTGAGGTCGTACACGCACAAGTTAATATCAAACGACGCTTCTTCTTATGCAAGTCAAGTGTATTGCAGAGTCAGACTTTCTTTTATGTATAAGTCAATGTAGCCATCCAAGTCATAGTGTAGTATCATAATCTTTGGGCTTTGAGCTAGCATATGGATTATTGGGACAAAATGCATTAGAATTGGCATATGAATCTGTCACTTTCGCTTGGATCTGGACTATCTCGATATCAGGATATTAATCTAGGGCTCCACAATCGCATCGAATCGTAACAATAAGGTATCCGAAAGCCATTATCACTTGGATCATTTTATAATCCCGTGATTACATACGAGTCAGCATGAGATGTTGTTGAGAACGTGCAAGCCAATGGTAGGTATGATCATCACAATCCTAAGGCATTAGAGGAGCTTATCACACTCTCCATTTGATGCAATTGCGGGTCGAGTCTTTGGATTCATGTTTGATCCGTTAGTTGGCTCACTTGGATGGTCGGGATGAATCATGTCATATTCCAGAGATATAGTGCATATGTTCTGAATTATGCACAAAATCAGGATCATGTTCAAAGCTAGTCTGTCAGTTGAAGCTCACGCTCCAAATCTCAGTGTAAGATTAGTGAAGTCAGTGCTTATGCCTCCAACATCATTGGGGATTGGACCAGGTCAATCGGATATCCAGTCTTCTAGCTTTTAAACTTTCTTTCTTCACATCGGGTTAGAGCTGCAGGTTTAACAATCTTGGTTGATTTGTGTCATTCCGTACTCCTTTCTTATGTCGTCAAGCGTTAGAGTTGTATATGTGAATGATCGAATAACATTCACGCCGTTGTCATTCCATCTCTTTAGTCAGAAAGTGAGAATTGCTTCATTGAGCAACAATGAAATTAGATACTCTATTTGCATTAGCCACGGAGTTGAGTAAGCTCGTCAATCATGAAAGCGAGGGAATGTTGTTAGGAATTCAGTCGGGCTCCTTCGTTCATGCTTTGGAATTATCCGAAATAGCCGTCATAGTATTGTTGAGTCTATCCCTCCTGCTTGGTTCCATTGAGCTCGACAATCAGGATTGCTGGATCGTTTAATGAAATTGTTTCTTTCTGGAATTATGCATTCCTGTCAGTATTTTCTGGGGCTTTTCGTTTGTCTTGATCGTTTCAGGAGTTAGATGACGCTCCATTCTTTATCATGAAAAAATTGAGAACATCCATTTCAATATAGATGTCCTCTTGTTGCAAGAATTTGTCTGTCTCAGGATAGAATTCATCAACATTTTTGGGAAAATCTCATGGCATAAAGGTATTGATGTTTACTCCAGAGGTGAATCCGCCAAGACAAGTTGGTGGGCCTCGTTACAGAGAGACTTTGAAGTCTGAGTTACCCAGAATATCAGATACTGCTGCTATCAACACCACAAATGGTCCAGGTTGATCTACCGATGCCACCGCGGCATCAAATTTTTTGAGGAATGGATGCATAGTCTCACCAAACCTTTGTTTGATTAAAGTGAGTAACATGACACTCTTGGGTCGATAGGCGTGGATCTTTGAGCTGCATTTGAGTGTGCCGCCTTTGATGAAGCATTAAATAACATTGGCAATCTGGCCTTTGTTTTTGCGGAGTCGTCGCCAATTGCCCAATTTAGCGCTGGTGCCCCCAGCACGAACTCTTGAAGTGGATGGAAGCTGGTCTCTCGTTTCTTGAATCCTCATATGTAATAGTCGTCAATCAGGCTTCTGTCTTTTAATTCTAGACGATGATCCGCTACTCGGATGTATGCTGGTTTTTCTTGAGGAGCCATTGTTCTGGTTATAGTCTGGGATCTTGCGGAACTCCGATAAATGTAAATGTGCCTAAAGTTGGCGGATAGTCAAATTATGTTGCTCGAAGCTTGTATCCCGTACTCCCCATCCACGGGGATTTTACTAAATGGTAATCATATAATCCACGTATTCTCTGAATTTGTACTCCCTTATCAAGCTATGAGTTAGAGTTTGATACAAAATGATTTGTTTGTGTCTAGGTCATGTTAGTCTTTGGTCTCCCATCCAAGCTCTGAGGTTCGGAGTCGAGTGGCAATAAAGTCAGATTATAGCTGTCTCAAATGATCTCGTTTTCCCCCTACTTTAAGAAATGGGGAACTTTATGTTGAATTTGTGTTGGATTTGAAGCATTCATCTGGATTGGAGCATAGGTTGGTCGGACTCCGTTTATGTTTTCAGTGACGCTTGCATTGCCGTCATTTTCATCCAAAATGCAGTAGTCAGAAGTTGCATGCTGCAAATGTTTGGGAGGAGGTTGATTGCACCTTGTTTCATTCAAGACTAAGTTGCCAACTTGTCCTAGGGTCTCATATGATCTGGGCCACGGAGCAAGGAGTGTTTGATCCAAGTTCGTTGTCGCTTGAATTCCCACGGTGCTCGCTCCAGCGAGTAAGTCGTAGTTACTCGAGCTTCCAACTATCCAAGTAAAGAAGTTATCCATCGCTTTCTGTCTTTTTCGGAGAAATTCATCTCGCCGAGCCATTTGAGTTCTCAAATCAACAAGGGTACCACCCATTTCATATCTAGCTTGACATGCTGAGGGATCATCGGAAAAAGAAATCTGCTGACTTCCTTTGTTCCTAGTGCCTTCTGCGCCAATATCCTCAACACGGAAGAAATTTCTATCTTCCTTCTTCTTAGCCTTTGAGTCTGAGTGTCAGGCAATTCGCCTCCTCGCAAGTTAGAAGTCAAAGTAATGGCATCCCCTTTTATATGGGGCCTTTCAACTAGGAAGTCATTCGGGACTAGCAAATGGACGTTCACTCTGCATCCATTCCGTGGTCCTCAAGCATCCTGTCAAGACCGAGGTATAAGTTAGACACAAATATATAAATTATGCCATTTGTAAATGTTTTCAATAATATGGCCCCAGTCCAAAGGTAACGGTGAAAGATCTGTAGTTGTATCACATCCCATTCAAATTTAGACATAGATGCAGGGAAAAGTGACATGGCTTTCAAAGCTTATGTGATTGAGTTATCCAAGTGCTCAAATTATCGCATTTTCCATTCAGTGTATTTGTGAGGTGGCACTTGTCGATGCACTTGGGCTACGGCCAGTCACATATAGGGGTGTATGCTGATTTGATATATCACTCTTAGGGCCTCCTTTCGGTCGTTGACTTAAGTCATGCGACATGTCATTAAACAATTCACTCTCAAGGCCTCCTTTCGGTCGTCGCCTCGAGTCGCATGAGAAGTTTAGCATTGGGCATCAGCGTCAGCATTCTAGACATTGCCCTTTGTTTGTTTTCTACTGGCCTACTGCAGTTGTCGTGAGTGCGGCCCTCGCATTCTTGCCCTGGTATCTTGTACAAGCTCGCACTCTGTAAACAAAGTGAATCTCTAAGTAATAGGTAATAAAGCACATCACGATCAAGTAAGGGTTCCAATTCAAAACCCCTGTAATCAAATAATATCTAGCAAATCATATAGAATTTATCTAGGGGACAATGTGTGTGTGTCCCCAATCAAACTTGAATAAAGCGCCTAGTCAGGGCTTGTTTGACATTGTGTTGTCCCCAATCTTTCTGTGGGGGGTGTCGGCTCAGCTTTCAGTCTTATCCCCATTCCTTCAGTGGGGTAGGAGCCTGTTGTCTTTGGTGCTAAATCTTAGCACCTTTATACTCTCCTGACGTATGCCTAGGTTAGAGTGTAATCAAGGCGGTCTTTAATCGTGGTGCACCATCACCCCTTGGGGACGTCGTCTTCCCGTCCTTTATACTCTCTCTCAAATTATGAGAGTTAGAGTTAATCAGGCGAATGGTCATGTCATTTGCCCCGACTTTCCTCTGCGCTCTAATCTCAAGAGCGGGATTCTGTCGGCTGAGTGTCATTCTCAAACTCGATCTTTAGTCCATACTCCATGCTTCACTCGGACAGATGGAGATTTTCGGGCAAGTGGTCGGGTCACACTCGCCGAGGCGCTACCTCCTAACCTCCGATTCACAGGTAGAGGTGGCCATTCGCAATAATCAAGTTTCTCTCGTCCCACTGATTTGAGGGATGGAGTTTGATCGGGCACTGCAATATCGTCCTTCAAATGTTCTCTCAAATCATGAGAGCCAGAGCCATGGATCGAGTGGTCTTTAATCATAGCGCGCCCATCACATTCATCCTAGATGGATACTTTTATCCTATCTCTGAGGTTTAGAGTTAACATGGCAAAGAGTCGGAAAATGTTTGCAGAAGCTTTGCGTTCCTCCGTTCAATCTATGGGAGGAGTGATTGGCACCGACCTTCGGGTACCTGCATCATTCATATCGCATGAATTAGTCATGTCAATAATTCAGGAAGCATGTAAGAGTAAATTGCATGATTGAAAAGTAAGCATATCAAGGGGCAATGCTGCCTCCTTTATTAGGGTTCATGTAATGTGATGGCGTCAAACATAGGACTGAGCCATGTAGACGACCGAATTGCATCTATCTGAAATCGGATTCCAACTTTGAAACGCAAAAGTCAATGCATAATTATCTTTAAGTCTGCCACGTATGAGCCAAGGAATGGATGGTCATCTCGGATCCGCCTTGTGCTATACAACTTCTTTCAGGCGGAGGGCGTGGCTTTGTAAACGAGTTGTTCAGTCAAGCTCGTCATGGTATTGCTCCATAACTCTATATGTAGGTGTTAGAAGTCTGATCAGTATCAAATCCTAGGTACCTACACCATCCACATATTAATTCATCTGAGTTAATTACATCAGTAGCTCATAAAGGATGAAAATATAAGAGTCATGGTTAAAGAGTAGTCCTGTTAAAGGAATTAATATGATTCCGTGTGAAAATGGCATTGCATGCTATCTGCAGGTCCATTTTGCCTCGCCCAATCTCTGCCAGGGGATAGTTTGATTGTGTTCTTGGTGTGACAAAGGCAATTTGGTAAATATTGTAAGCGAATGACGAGGTCTTGTTTCCTTTGAATCGCCCTTTTTCCCTCATGCTAAGGGCAAGGGTTGAATGTTAGGGAGTCATGTATGTATTATTAATGGTATCATATCATCACGTTGGTGCTAGGACAGTAATTGGAAGGAGAATACTAGATCCATGTTCATAGAAGCTTTTGTACTTTCCATGTTAGGAAATAGGATATGGCTGCTAGGGTGATAGTTATGTCTCATCCATCCTCATATATGCCTTCAATCCCATGTCGGGAATAAGATCTAATGGACAGATAATCAATCAACATCTAGGCTTAAGTGATCTAAACTTTTAACTCATCAATTTTCGGGCAAGGCTGAGGAGGTCTATCATGCAAGCCTATTATGTATTAGCTTTGAATTAGATGATGTAATCATGAGCAATCGACGTTCGAATCTCCGGTTGAACCAAATGTCTGGGACACGAGTTACTTGACTAATCCTCAATGAAGGGAGTGAAATTGTAAATCTTCACTTTCTAACTCCAAAACGTCGTTTGTCAAAAGGTTCATTCCCATTCATCTCCCATCTAGCAGGAGGCTGATTAGTGATTTTGTCCAATCGTCTAGGGCGGTGAATTCTGCAATGAGGCTCGTTGGTGTTTATCTTAGGACAAACTTCCAAGGGAAGTAAGCGTTGTCACCTTGCATGTTATATCTCGAGGCATAAAGAGCGATGGCATGCCTTTCACTTCTCCTTGCTAAGTGCATTCCGTGCTGCAAGAAGTTCATCATGGGGTTGTCTATGACTCTCTTCTGAGTTGTCGGAACTGTCTAGCTTGGCCGGATTATTGACCTTCTGATTTTCCGTTCGTAGGACATAAGATATGCTGTAATGTTCCAATCCATCCAATAGCTCTTCTACCTGTTCTAGGTAAGCTACGAGTTATAATCCCTTCCTTTGGAATTTCCTTCGAATCAATACATCTCCAACGCCAGGTCATCGATCATTCATTGCACCGTCGGTATACAGTAACGGGTGCTTGTATTCATTTTTCGTTTTGAAGGTCCATCTTCTTCATCTAACACATCTTCTTCGGGAATGGTAAATTCAACGATGGATTCGGCTAATGTTTGGGGATTGAGCAGTAGACACTAGGGTGCAATGTAAGCTCTGAATTCTGCTGGAGCTGGTCGGTCTAGACCTTGATCAGATAAACTTGAGTATGATATCATAGCTTGCGAGACTTTAAGTAATATTCATGCGTTATGTCACAATGCAAATAAGAAGTAGAGATCTAATGGTTGATTCATATTTGCTTTAATCTCGAGCTCTCATCATTTGACCAAGGTCGTATGGTGGCTGGTGAGTAGTCAAGTTGTTATAATCCTGGAAAGGATACATAGGTCCAATCGTGGCGTGTGGTGGTTCAACTAGTACCTAATTCTGGGCACCAAAGTATGTTGACTTAACCCTTATTCGATGGAAATCAGTCTTCCTCGATGTAGTTGACAGCAAACGACAATTGCAAAGGTTCGCCAAGTTCTTTGGAAGGTGAACCGCAGAACATATTTCATTCATCACATCATACAATTGAAGTGTAGCTTTTGGATATTGAGATCCTTACTGCTTTCTGGTATCCCCTTATTGACAACCATGGTCACTAAGATCATAGGAATTATCTTCGGAGTAGTGCTCAAACAGTTCCATATAACCATCATTCGATGCCCCGCAGATTGGACAAGTTCAAGTTGTATAAATAAGATGGTAACTACTCGTTAGCGAGCAACATCGGTTGCATCGGTGAAATATATACACCACCAGAACTAAGGAAGAGGAAGCTGCTATGAGACAATCATTGTCTTATACACTGTCCTTGATAACAAGCCATATCTGATCGATAGCTCCTCAAATTGGCTTACTGATGCAAATAAGTGTCATGGCTCTGGGAAGAATCCCAGTCGTTGCCAACTTGCTGTGATATTCTCAAACTATCCGTCTAATCTTCATTAACAAGCTTTGATAACTACTGTTGGCTAAAATGTATGCCGAGCCGAAGGCGAGCCGTGCTCCGAGCCGAAGGCGAGGCCGTGCTCCGAGCCGAAGGCGAGGCCGTCAGTGGGTCCGGGCGCAACGCCGGTGGGGGTCCGGGGCCCCACAGTCCCGACACTGCATGATTTTTTCAATTTTGGAAGATGGAGCCTTTTCTTAAATGATCAAAAAAATGTAATTTTCCCAAAAAACAGCTGTTTCGAGTCGGTTCGGATCATACCTTCAAATAGTGGTTCGGAGATGTCTTCGCGTTGGGTCGGATCGGACTAGCTCCTCCGAACCGGATCAGAGCATCATCATCTGTTCGGTTCGGGTGCCATTCCGGGTTGGATCTGGAGTTACTCCACTCCGTCCATGTAAGTATGCCATGTTGTCTTCATATGTTGAGCGGGTTGGATTTGGGTACCCCGAACCGATCTGAACTATCATCCGATCTGGGACTCCTATTGTAACATAAAACAGAATGCCTTCTCCGATCCGAATGCCTATCTTCCATCTGAACCAATCCGCTACTATCCATCCTACCCAAAGTCTTCTACTATCTTCGATCTGAATGCTTCGCCTGAACTGGAAACATATTCGATCTGATTCGAATGGTTTCCTGGACTCCCCTCCTGGACTTTGGAGACTGTTGCTGGACGAAGTGGAGCCGATTTCACGTCTAGTGATCTCCATGATTGCAAATATAGTTTCATAGGATTTCCTCATCGAACTTGGTGATCCGATAGTAGACTGGAGAATCCTTATATGCCGAGAATCTTCATTTCTCAGTGAAAGCACCAAAATGTTAGACCAAAAAATGGTCCTAACACCCAATTGAATATGATTTGCAAAGAATAATAATCTAAAACATAGAAAATCAGGCAGAGACACGAGAGTTATAGTGGTTCTGCGTTAACTAGCCTACGTCTACGGTTGTCAATGGGTCGCGTCGGGTCGGGTTCGGGTCGGGTTCGGGTCGGGTCAAGTCGGGTTCGGGTTGATTTATAAACGGGTCGGGTCAACCCGTTTATTAAACGGGTCATATTTTCCCAACCCTAACCCGACCCATTTATAAACGGGTTGACCCGACCCGACCCGCGTAACCCGTTTAACTAAATGGGACGTGTCAGGTCGTGTTGGGTCGGGTTTGCTTGTTTGACACATTGATAGATATTGCCTACTAATATAAGCAACAAAAGAGTCAAATCACCAACATGCACACTGTTATATAATCACCAACATAAAACAAGTTGCAAAGTCACCAACAGACAACACATATATAAAGCATGAAATCCTCATATTCAAAAATCATTTTCTGTACATAAGTATATATTCCCATACTGCATAAATTAAAGACTACCTGTATGGAAGAGATACAGTTGTTATAAGTAAAATATAACTAACATATAAGAATAAATTGGTAAAATATAACAGCTTACATATACAAGCATATTGATTACTGCATACATAAAAGACTAACACTAATAGTATACATAAAAGACTAATAGTATGGAAGAGATACAATATATAATCGGGTTTGGCGAGTCAAAATCGGGTTAGCGGGTCAACACTAAACCCACCCGTTTATAAACGGGTCAAATTCGGGTTAACCCGAAAATGACCTGCTAACTAAACGGGTCGGGTTAACCTGCTAATTTCCGTACGGGTTTCGGGTCGGGTCACGGGTCGGGTAGGAAATTGACAGCCCTACCTACGTCCACTTCATAGTTTCTCATTTCATTCCAGAATTACAATTACAATGAATACATTCACACAATCACTCGAATACAATGAATTATTCTCCCCGAATTCATTGATTTTTTAATGGAGATGAAGGTGGTTGTTGATTGAGAAATTCGGCCATGGCTGCCATTCATGAATTGAGTGTCAGAACCCCCCCTCAAATGATGCGTTGTATGTGTATTTATAGGTGTAAAAACGGTTGGGATGTGTGGCCACGTGGCAACATCATGGAGGACTTCGAAAACGATGGAGAAAGTGGGGAGCGTGGCTTCATTCGTGAGCTTACAAGTATCAATCAGTCCTGGTAAATAGGCACAAGAATAGGTCTCCAATGAAGGGAAGTTGCATGTCTCAGACAATTCGGTTAGGAGGCCTAGATCCGATCCAAACCGGTGTTGTTGCACCCTTCCCATCCGACCCGAGCTATTCCATCCGAATCGATCCGAGCCATCCCATCCGAACCGATCCAAGCTATCCAATCCGATCCGATCCAAGCTCTGGTTTTAGGACATATGAGAGCTTTATCCTCTAACATATATAACCCTGATCATCTGAGTTTTGGGTGGCCTGGTCACAAAACAGGCTAACACTGGTTAAGAGAGAACATCCGTAATCTTATATAGACAAGTATACAATACGCCGATTGAGTGTATAAATCTTCTTTTCTTATCTCAAGTGGATCGACGTAGTCAATTCATCTAACATAAAACTATGGTGGCTAAGGACCGTATTTAGAAAAAAGTACAAGATGTTGCAGATAACAGATCACAGAACAAAATACATACAAATACAATAGCAGAATACAATATATACATATGCCATATACTCGAGTGATTTTACATTAACCATATACAATACACCATGTCCCAAAAGAATAAATATATATGACATGAATACCTGACTATACATCTTAAGTAATAGCTTTAAGACAGATAGTCCGAGGTGAAACTGCTAAATATGAATTAACAACAAGCTATAAGCCTGAAATAGCTTGATCTGACCCAAGTATAAAATACATAGTTCAGTCTAGATTAAACATATAAGTAATAACGTGATAAACAAAATAAAAAGTCATTCAGAAAATAATTCCTTTTTATAAGAAAAAGGAGTCACATATTCACATATCAACTCATGATATAGAAAAAATGATTCCTTTCTATTAGTAAGGAATGTAATAATATAATCTTAGTACAATATATTTCTTAGAATGAATTCACAAATTTAATACTAAGAGCATCTTCAATTCACAAATTTAATACTAAGAGCATCTTCAACCCATTTTACATGTATTATAATGTCATGTAAAGCTTATGTGTCTACAATGTTAATCCATTGTTTGTATATATGAAAACAATATTTATAATTTCTCTCTAACGCAAATATCAAACGTTATCATTTTTTGCATACATGTCAATTTACCATTAGTGGAAAATTGAAAAAAAAAAATGCAACTCACTGATAATTATATGGGTTAGTACTTCACACTATGATGTGCAATGTCCAAAACTAGACATTGCACTTCACAATGTCATCTTAGAATTATAAATTACATTAGCATTAGGGAAATCATTATTAAAGACATTTTTCAATTGCTGATGTGGCTTGACATTACTTCAATATTTATTATGGGTTGGAGATGCTCTAAGATTATTCGTGAAAGGAAAGAATATAGACTCAGATATCTCCATAAACTCATATTATCCAAACTCTAATATTGGGGTTACTAAAATTTAGAATCACATAAAACCTAAGATGGAGATCACAGAAACCTCGAAAATCACAGAAATCATTGAACTCATGGAACTCGGTTAAGAGTTCAAATTACAAAAATGAAATCGCCATATATACATAGATCCTCAAATAGCTCTAAGATATATATAATCATTTAGACTATTCTACTGCTAAAATAAATGAGGTCTTAAACAATTTTATCTAGAGAAGGGGCATGCGCAAGGTTAGTTGCATACTACTATGTAAACCCAAAGAAGAAGGAGGAGTTGGGCTCAAAGATCTATTTGATCTCAAAAGGGCGTACGCATTGAAAATTGTTTGGAAGCTATTAACATAGAATAACTTATGGGCTGTTCGGATTAGAGCCAGATATCTAATGATACAAAGGGACATAGCTGTTAGGGAACGCAGAATGCAGATCTTAGGACAAAACTAACACAAGAGGGGGTGAAAAGTGTTTTCAAGGAATTTATGAAAATCTAAAACTTATATGATCCACAATATGAATCACAAACGACAGAGATGATCACAGACACAGAATTAAACACAAACAAAGAAATAAACAAAAATAAAATGCAGAAAAGGAAAGAACACACCGAATTCTATACTGGTATGGATTACTCCAACATCCAGTCCCACGCAACGCTGGATTGCACAGAGTTTTATTACTATATCAATATCCAAGTACAACACCCTTGATTTCACAGCTACAAGGTTAACACCGACTCCACTACCCTTGATTTCATGGCTACAAGGTTAACATCACTCCAAACACCCTTGATTAAGTATAATCCCCTTGTTTTCACGGCTACACGGTTAACACCACTCTGTTTCCTTGATTTCAGGGCTATTGAGAACACACTCTTTTCCAAATACTTCCCAAAAGATTACAATAGTGGATAGAGAGTGAGAAAAGAAGAAGTTTTATGTAATTAGAATAGAAATCGACAAAGTAGAAGTGCAGAAATAAATAAAATAAGAAATATTAATAGAGGGATGAAGAGGGATGAAGATGGAGAAGAAGAATGGTTAAAAAATTCGAATTGGTCCCCTATTTATAAGATTTGAAAGGTTGCAATGCTTCTGGAATGTTACAAATAATGAAAAGACAATTCCTTTGAAATTGAAAAAGTGACAGTTGTATGTCGACATAAGATAATATGTATGTCGACATATATACCTTAAATATATATTATATAAAATAATATGAACACTCTTCCAACTATACTTTCAATACAAGACATGTTTTCGGTATTACTGAAAGTGCAAATCTGGCCAGTGTGGTGGTGATTGGTTCCATTAATCTTCCTTAATGCAGCTCTGCACTTATTAGAATTATATGGTATAATATATTGCATGTTATAAATCCTTCACCCTCTTTACATGCCTACTGTAATGGGAAGCAACACTCTGTGAATTCTGTTTACAATGCCTTGGTTCAGTCTGGTAATTTGTTTCCATGGTACACTAGGGTTTGGATGTCGAACAGTGTCCCTAAAGAGAACATGCTTATGTGGAGAATTCTACTAAACGGTTTGCACACTACAAGCAAATTATATGCCATGAACATTATTGATAATGATGAGCTTATGTTCTGTCATAATCGTCTGAGACTTTAAAGAATTTGTTCTTCGAATGTGAATTTACTTTTTTTATTTGGAAGAGTGTTCTTTTCCACTTTGGGCTTCACTCTCCTATTTCTTCCTCGGCTGAAGAATGGTTTCTCATCTTCAAGTTCACAAGATGAAAGAATATAAGTAAATGATTGCTTTTGAAAATTTTGAAGAAGACATTGTATCACTTGTGGATGGAGCAGAACACTAGAGTGTTTAGGAATATCTCTACTTCTTAACATGTATTGGTCCGAACTATCATAAGTTGTATTTGATTTTGTTCAAAATTTTCTTGTACTTGTAATAATTATGTATTTTTAATAAAGACAGTTGGGGCCATTCAAACCTGCTTGCTATGCAAAAAATAAATATATATTATATAAACATATTTATAAATTTATAAAGTTTAAAACTATATAATTTTAAAAAGACTTCAAGATTATATAGCTATTGTTTATTTCTGTTGTGTTGTAAGTGTCTACTCCAATAATGGTTTTGTATGCAGATACTGGTTTTATTTCTAAGTTATGTTATATAATACATTTATTCGTTCCGCTATGAGATTCGTGTTACTATTATTTTGTTGTTATGTTCTTCTACTTCTTCTATTATAATTTTCTATCTTATCTATTCTCACCTTCTAATTTCTTTCTATTAATGATCTGGAATGTTCGATGCCTGAATACTTGACATGGGTTTTATGTTGATTTTCTAGTTCGAAATCCCGGTTCATTACAGAGTACTGTTAGAATTTCTTTTTTATAATGGCAAAGGGGAAGAAATTATAAAATATAGAATATAGACTTAGTTTAAGTGAGAGTATATAGGATTCATATTGACAGGAGGAGTATGAGAAGGATCAGAGTCAACCAGAAACAATAGGTATGAATATTTTATAAAATAAGGTTATCATCATTAAAAAGGGGGAGATTGTTGGAGAATGGAGTTTTGATGACAACAATCTTATTTCAATTATCATTGATTATAAAACATATACTAACATCTCTATCTAGAATGTGTATATATACACACACATATATATATGTAGGATTTATATACAGGAATTAATACTGAAGACTGTACGGTTTTAGAGTTTCAGGAGATTCAAAATTTAGAGAAGATTCAAGACTCATGAGTAATAAATTATCAAGAATTCAAGACAAATATAGTAACAGAGTCTAATTTATATGTAAGACTCTGAATAGCACTCCAGGTTCAAATTCAAATTCTGGTTTTCAAAATTCAAATTCTAATTTCAAATGTTTTTTCTATCATACTTATGGTTTCAAGGATAAGTTTTAAAGTTTATATAAGATTATATATATATATATTTATAGTTATATACTTTTATATCCTGCTCCAAGCTCTCCAAGTATATCTGTAAAATCTCGACTACTTGACTGCCCGTACAAAATTGGGCACCCAAGAGTTTAGGGAAAACAAAATAAACTTTGGGTTAGTCATGTGACTGATGTGAGAAAACTCCAACCATTTGTTTAACTTTTAAAATCCTTTTAAAAGAAAGAATAATCATAAGACCAATCCACACATAAACATGGACGGTTTTTACCTTATGATAACTCAAAACATTGTTTTTAAAATCTATACTCTTCTGATATTATAATAATGTCTAAATCAAATAAATAACAATCTAGTGGAATACTTTCATCTCACGTTCCACATATATAATATATAATCAAAAACCGCAGGAGCTTATTGAGTAATGGATTCCGACTGGCAAGGTATGGGACCACCTTCCGACAATGTATCTCTAGAGAGGAATAAACCGGGTTAAACAAGAACATCCTGTAACCCAGGCTAAACATAACCGGCCACTCATTTTGCTCGAGTGTATCAAATGTATTATCACCAACGGTTGGGATCAACAACCGTTTCCCGAAAGGGACAACATCGAAAAGTTCAAAGAAGTAAATATAATTTCTCTAGATCAGGTGACAATAAACCCGAACTGGGAGCTTCCCACATAGCCATGCGACCTACCCGATTTTTACCATTTCCTAGTTGTGAGGCTTGAGGCTACGCTTATCTCTGACAGATCACACCTTTATTTACTTTGAACGTCACATCGTCATACCCGCCAAATCACAAATTTATTTCTCCAAAAATACCACGGGTATACTGCTAAGGGAAACAAATTCCTCCGCCACTAAACGTAAATACGTTTGAAGAGATTAACTTATGTGATCTATTAAATATACTTTGTCAGACATTCTTTCATACAGCTCATCCTGGGACTGGATAAACCGAAGGCACTATTCTGTAAAACCATCTTAGGCAATTTCTACCTTGGATTTTACAGAACAGCCCTTGCATAAACCCCGTCTTCAATTATCTTCATCATGTTTTATTCGCAATGCTAATGTCCATACAGAGTGATCTTCAGATAATAAATCTGATCCCCGTCTCTCCGTATTGACGACGTCAAAATAGTCAAAATTTTATAGTTGGTTCTTTAACTATCAAAGGAAAACAGCCATACACACAACGATCTTATTTCCAAATGGAAATTTTATCGATCAATCATCAATCAACATTTTTCCCTTTAAATTAATTTATCATTAATTTATTCATTTCCCATTTCCATATATTCATAGATTCTTATTTTCGAAATTTAGAAAATGTACGTTATTAACATTGGAAAACATTTCCATTACTTTTTCACGCGTCACTATCCTTCCACATCTATCAGTTTCTAACTGTAAAATAGAAAGAGAACAATTTCCGCATATCAATCCCGAAGGCCGAAAGCAACATCAGATCGCTACTCACGAAATCATTCAACTTAACTAATCTCTAGGCAGTTTCAAATTTATTTAACTCGGTTTCTTAACTTCTTATCGAATCATTGCTTATACAACTCTCATATTCAGGTTACAATTCCAATTCTTTAATGAAAACATTAGTTATTACGATAACTTCATAATCCCTACTTCCGAAACATCTAACTTTAAATAAAGCTTTTATTCCTTAATTTAAATAAATAAATAAACGATTTATTAAATAAATAAATCTTGATTTAAAAACCGGAAAGTAAATAGTACTTTCCTACATTCGATATAGTCGAATCCCAATGTATAATTCTCTCTCGAATAATCTCTATTCGATAACTCTATTTCGAATAAACTATATTCGATAACTCTTTTCCGAATAAACTCTATTTGATAATGCCCTTTCGAATAAACTATATTCGATAATCTCTCTTTCGAATAAACTATATTCGATAACTCTCTTTTATATTCGATAATCTCTCTTTCGAATAAACTATATTCGATTTACATTACAAACTCCAGCATATTTTACCATTTCAGGTCAACTTAATTTCTAAATTCATTTTTGAATTTGGTACTTCCCAATAATTACCAATTTCCTATTATAACTATTTTAATTTTGCAAAACGTTTGCTTTTAAATCGTTATTCACTTTAAAACATGAATATTATTCCTTTACAGAAAATTGGACTCGTTTTATCAAATCGAAACTTGATTTCATTATTTAAATACTAACACAGGTTTAAACTCCAATTATCAAGTCATTTTATAACTTCTTATCACATTCCCTTTTTTTGTAAAATCTCATTTACATGTCAACTTCATAGTTGATTTTATAAATCACACTGCTTATTTTTATTATTTAACAAGTATTTATTTCTAGCCATTTGCAATTCCATTTCAATTTTTAAAATAGATTTTTCCCTTTTCAAATTCATATTTCCATCCTTTATAATTCCCTTTATAAATGTTAAGTTTACATTCCATTTTCAATATCGGTGTTAAAACCAATTTTCACTTCTCTATATAAATTCAGACTTATATACTCAATTTATCAAATGATAAATATTTCCTTAATTTATAAACATCGTTTATAAATTATTCTTCCCAATTTATCTGTTAAAAACAGATTTCTATTAAATATTAACTTTAAATCAATTTCCTGTAATTCCTTTATATCTCGCCAATTCCCTTTTATAATTCTATTAATTTCCAAAACTATATTTATTCCATAAAGTTCTTTATTTACTTCTTATTATTTCCATTAAGTATTTTAACCAAAAACGGTCTTTTACACTTCCATATAACTATTAATAATTTTATATAGAAGTTCTTTAATAAATTTTCAAATATCTTCTTTTATAAAATCCATTTGATTTTATAAAATTCTTTAAATTCAATATCCACTTCACAGTTTCCTTTATTATAAAATCCTTTGATTTTATATAAATATTTTTGTTTCAATATACACTTTGAAAATTCCCTTTTTACATTCCAGTATCACTTATGGTATTGAAATACCAAATCAAAAGGATCAATCGTCATCCAAAAACACATAATCAATAACAAATTATATATCACATCATATATCACAATATATGAAAAACAGTATTATAAATATTGAGGAATCCAGTTGGATCCCACCAACTTGTTTCCCTGCATCACAGATGTTAATTACATAAATTATATTAGTTTCATATCAATATGAAGTTGTATAACAAACGAAATCAATAATTTAAACAACGACCTATATATATAACTATATATATAAATTATCTCAACCAATTATAACCAATTCATCCAAACAATTATCACACACAGCATTCAATCATTTTTATCAATTCAAAAATACGTTTATAAAAATATAAACTAGACAAAGTTAGTGAGATTTACTCACTTTGGTTCATAGTTGACGATTCTGCTTTTGTTTCACATAATTTCAAACATACATTTGAAATATCATGAAATTCCAGTTTTCTCCAAATCTTCCCGAACCAACACGACTCGTAGTATTTTCTGCCAAGATCCCAATGCTCCTTGTTCCGTTGAATTCTATTCACACATGAACAATAGATTGCCGTCGAAGATTTAATTTGATTTAGAATGATAGATAATTAACTAATTATCATTAACTTTTTAATTCCCATGTTTTAAACACTTAAATCTTTCACCTAAGTTTAGCAAGCACGGTAATACCTCTTTCCACTTCACTACCATTTTATTTCCACAAATCCCTTTTCTTTCTTCAGTAAATTCCAGAAACCCTTATACAGGCCCAAACCACTGTTATCGACTTTCTTCTACATGTTCACTCTACGTCGATACCAAAATTTTCCAGTACTCTTCACCAAAACAGATAGCATTAACATCATCAACCTTTTTAAATGTTTCCCTTTTTATTGGAAGACCTTCCCAATCCATCAAGGATTGTTATTGATAACAGTATGATGCAGAAACCATTAGCCAGAACTCATCTTCGCCAAAACAACCTCTTCCCCACTACAGTACCTCAATCGCCATAACCATTTATTATTTTCCCCAGCAACTCCTTATACCACACGCATGCTGCCAGTAATCCAAACCCTTCATAATCCCCATTATGCAATGGATTTTCAATCATCAACCACACACTAGAACCACCTCAATAATTTTCCAGTCAACGTGATTCACTACTGTCCAAAAACAAAAGAAAAAAGAAAAATACCAATACCTTTTGAAAACGCAGAAAAGTAATCTCTTCCACCCATTTATCCTATTCCCATCACAACCACTTCGAACACCATCGCCGGAGTCACCGTCGGAGGTCAGCACCTTACCCCGACTCCCTTCTTCTTATCAACACCACTAGTGATCTCCACCGCGGACCGGAATGTCGCCAGAGAAAACCCAAATCAACGAAGCTTAAATTCCCAAAAACCGGCATCGTGCTCCACCTAGAGCCACCGCGCCATCGCCGAAGGCAACCCCTATCTCGACCGACCCCGCGCATGCCCCAGCTTCCAATTCGAACATCTACAGTCTTCTTTCTAGGTCAACGTAGTTTGAAACTGGTGTGAGCAAATAGTTGTCAAACTTTGTAAGAGGGATATTAACGTGAATATCTTGAGACAACAAGGCCTCAAATCGAGAATGCTTAAATTTAGTTGACGGTAGAATTTGATTTTGATTTTTGACGTGATTCACTACCGTCCAAAAACAAAAGAAAAAGGAAAAATACCAATTGTAACGACCCACAATTTTTACTGTTTAAAATCGACAATAAACCATACATGTCGACCCAAACAAATCGCAAATGCAGGTAGTTATTGGGAAAAGGAAGAAAAGAAACGAAGAAGAGAAAAAACCAATCACAGAATCTCACAGCGGAAGGACAACATATAATAATTAAATACCAGTTAAAACAAGTTAAATATTTATATCATGACATCAGAGTTATACATATACAACTTTCTCAACATGACAGCGGAAATAAATACAGCGGAAAATACCATATTTAGAGATGAGCATATCCATCTTCGTACTCGATCACCAAAGCACTTCCACCTTTGGTAACTGCACATGTCTGCTGACCCGAGCGTATTGCATAAAAGAAAACACAACAAACACTCGGATCAACACTAAATCATCTCATATTAGTCAAATTAAAACAAGAAATAAATCTGGATATCATGGGTGTAGTAACTCAAGAGATGTTACGGGATTTCTCCATCTCTCAAGGATCCGTTAAACTAATACATACATAGTATAATACGCTATTATTTTTATGGTTCTATACAGTAAAGTATAAGTACTGAAAATAGCGTAAGCGGGATTACCATATTACCCTTACGCAGTTTATGGGCTACAACAACCTATACAGTACCGTAAATTCACCGTACTGGTGTTATCAGAGGGCACTCCATAGAAGGCAATGCTAAATCAAATCGTATGGGGCTCGATAGGGTAAATGACAAGGCACTCAAGGCAATACCAGGGTAGGATTCTACCAATTGCACTCCCGGACCAGTGGTAACGCATAGCAGCCACTACCGCCCACCTCGGAACACACTCCCAAAGTCATAAACGGGCCCAAATCATCATCATAGTCATAGAGGTAGTATCGAAGGAGTGAGTCCGATCAAAGGTGCTACCTCAATTAGTCACGGTATAGCTCCTGTTTTAGTCATTTTAATTCTGACCCGAAGGTCAGGGCTATTTCGTCATCGATCATCTTCCTTTGATTCAATAATCGCCTTCAAGTCATCATATCTCAATCTGGATACGTCGAAACGTTCACAGATACGTCAAAACGTTTACAGTTGTCAAAGTGGTATCGACACTGACAGAGAGTATGCCTTATGCCGACTCCGGTCTCTTTGACAACCAACTCTTACATCTTTCACATTGGTTGGTTCTTTTACACTTCAAAGGTTCGCTTTCATATCAAAATATCGTATTTTGTTCCGAACCAAATTTATATTCAAAAATAGAATATAGTTTCATATCGAAATATCATAAATCATAGCAACCCGATTATATTATAAAATTAGAATATATTTCCATATCTTATACCATAATCATATAATATTTCAAAAATCGACTTATATTCAAATAGAATATTTTTAATCTCAAAAGATTTCAAATTATTCCAAATCGATTCATATTCGAAATTCATTCATATTCAAATAGAATATATATATACTTCTATAACTTACTTTCAATCCCCTTAGGAGATAAGTTTATATTTAGAAGAATATAATCCATCTTCCATATTTGAAAATGGTTTGAAATCGATTCATAAATAAAACTTTTATCTCAACTCCATTTCAACAACGACCTTAGATCCAGCACTTTCCATTCGGAGGAAAAATCACACTTATAAGATATAAATTTAAAGGATAGATGTTTATAAAGAACCTTTATATAAATAAGATATGTATAAAATATAATAGTTAAAAATAGGATAAATAAGTTTAAAACACTATGTATATATATAAATTTTAAAATTTACTAAATAGTTTTAAATAAAAGAATATAAGAAAATTTTGGTTATATAAAATAGTTATGGATAAGAATTTAATAAAAATATATTCCAGGAAAGAATAGCTATTAAAAAAATCAAAATTTTAAATATATATATATAAATTCTTTACTAAAAATCAATTCTTTCTTCCGAACTTCGATACTTGAATCTAAACTCCAGTTTCAATGGAGTTGCTTAGATCAAAGGACTTATTTCAAATCCCATTTCAATCCATTTCAAATTCAAGGATTCAAAACCATACTCGAATTAGGTTCGAAAAACAATTTTCGAGTATTCTCCATTATCTTGATTCCAAAATTTAAATTCTATAAGAATTTATTTAAATCTGAATCTACCCAATTCTTACAAAACCCAAAACAAAAATTTGAATCTTTAACACTTCAAATTCGCTTGGGACAAATTTCTTAAATCATTTCAGGTCATATTTAAGATTCAGATTTCAAGGAAAAATAAAACTTATCGAAATCAATACATTTCCCTTGAATGAAATTTCCATAAAAATAGAATTTCAAATATTAAAATCATTTAACCAACCGATGTCCATATATAGTTTGCCATCCTATGGCCAAGTGATTTTAAATTTAATTTCTCGATATTTCGGGATGGATCTATCATTTCAATCCAAGTCAGGGTCACAGAGATTTATCATTTCACTCTGTGTTCTTAATTCATTCCATCGATAAATCCCGGGTTCATTAGATGCCCGTAACATCAAGGTTAAATGGGATTTATCGCTAAAATCAACATGCAATAAAATATACTGGAATAAAGAGCATTTGCAATGTCAATATAAATTCAAAAATAAATTTCAACCAACATACATCGCAACCAATTCATTTAACCGATCAGTGTTAACTATTACAGGGTTTGGCAGGGGTCGAATTTCATCTAGAATTTAAATTAAATTAAATACTAATTATTGACTAAATTGAATATTATCACACTTGCATGTCAAATTTAAACAACACATCAACAATCAACACAAACCATGAAACCAAAATTACTTCACAATTTAATTTAATAAACATAGGAATAATTCAATCATTTGTGAGCGAAGAATCACTCACCTTCTCGTCTATAGCAGATCGGACGTCCAAAAGAAGCCCAAAATTTCACAATCTCTAAACGCAACCAGATTAGTGCCAAAACGTCCGAAATTCCGCCACGATCCCAACGTAACAAACCGCGTCCAAATCCGAGTCACTACGAGAGAGTTACCAGTGTTTTATTGTTTGGAATTTGAATTTATAAAAGAATTAATTAAATAATTCCTCACCAATCACATCTGGCCACGTCATCAGCTCCTTGGACCATTCTTCCCGCTCCCTACTTTCGGCTACAGTACCCAACGTGAAAACAAACCCATTTTGCTCCAAATTTGACCACCAACTGTGGTGGCTACCAACCACGAAACTGAGCAAGATCACCTCCATCGTGAAGATCATCGGAATCCGCGTCCATAGGTACCCTCGCCCGCACCTATGGTGGACTAGGTCTCGCCGCGTCGCCTGAACCCTAACCGGGTTTTCCGCCTTTGTATCACCGAACTCGAGCAGTATACTTAACAATAGAAGCTCCAACCACCATCAACAAACTCGTATCGACGAGAGCAACAAAACCCATATCTCCGATTTCCTGATTGACACTTAAATCGAAAACCCCCAAATTTGCACTTAGGGTAACGAAAACTGCAAGCTTTGACCACGATTTCCGGCAAATTCGAGCACTGCATGTCGAAATAAATTGTACCAGCGGCTTCGTATCGTCGAGAGCTTCGTTTTGATATATAATTTGCTATGGTTTATGAAGATTTGATTTCAAAGCTTGTATTTTTATTTTCAACTAGGTTTAGAAATTTATTCCAGCCATTAGAGATATGGAGGGTGGAGAAAAAAATTATACGCATTGTGAAATGAGCTGATAAGTGAAGGTAGGGATTTTTATTTATATAATTATAGGGCCCAAATATGTGAAATACCCAATTATTCATTTACAATGATCTCGTTCACATCCTCTCTTGTACGGTCAAACGGTAAGTCGGATCGTAACGCAAATTAGAATCCTAGCATAATTTACTGTTCCGGTTCCAATGGCGCCAGTCTCGTCGAATTCCGAGACAGTCGCCAAAACAGTTAAATTTCACAGTTAATTAAATAAATAAAATATTCAAAATTCAGTTAACTGTTTAAATTCAAATTAAATATTCATTAAATTCAAATTAAATCAAATTATAACCTAAATAAATTCTATAAATAACTATCACACATTTAAATCTAAATTTGATTATTTAAATCTCTGATTTGAATTTCAGTTATAATTCAACAATTTAAAATTACATCATTTCAAATTAAATTCGAATTTCCATTATAAACCAAATAACTCAAATTTATTAATTAAATAAAATATAAATTTTCAAATTGCACCAATTCTAAGTATAAACTAAATTTAAAACTATTTCTACTCCACTCAAATAGTCATCATCATTATAATCAACAAAATTTGATTTTTATCCAATATTATTCAATTTTATTTATTTAAAATTTGAAAATTAAATATACAAAAAATAAGGGATGTTACATTCTCCCCCACTTAAAATCTTTTCGTCCTCGAAAAGAGAACGAAACGATATTAAGCACATATCTATTTCAATCCATACTTAAAATAGTATTTACAAAAATAAGTATATAGTTGTAAAACTCACAAAATTTTCTAACTCCCGAAATCACGGAAAATTTCGGCAGCACTCCTTTGTACGGAGAGGTCCGGAGAAATCACATACATATATATATACTCAATATTCATCTCATCACATGATGAGGCATCCCAAAATGGGGAAAAACTCATATATAAAACCACCAGAACTTTGTAACACCTTTACATACCTTTCTTTAGCGTTTATTTGCATTTTTATTTACCTTAGCATTTAGCGTTTAGCGCAAGCAAGCTCCGAAGCATAGCGCGACTTCCCTATACCTGCTACATACTCACATACACATAAGAATCAACATAAATATAACAAGTAGCGAATGTATATAACTTGCACAACCTATATTAAACATTTTCAACTACAAAATCAAGATATTCATAACAGGCCAACGAATAAATTGAGGTTTATCACCCCTTAGATGATGGAATTTGACCATAGCACACTAGGAAAAAGTTGTTCTAATCATTTCAGGCTTTCCGAATTGTCCGGATTCGTCGAATTCAGATAATTTGATCAAAAGTTATGACTGTTTTAGTGGAAGCGAACGGCTCAGCCCCTACATTGAAAAATGCAGATCTGAGTTGTTCAACCCAGTTTTTAACCTTTTAAAGAACAAAATTTTACCCAGCAAATTAAGGAAAAATTTTAGTTCAGATTCTGGCCTTTCCGAATTGTACTCGCACATCAAAATCCGATGCTCGGTTAGGAAGTTATGGTCAAAACAATATGCATATATGCTTTGGTTTTTTAGATTTCCTGCACATGGTATTATGATTAAACTTGAATTTCGGCCTAGTAAACATGAGAATTTCGACGTGGCGCTATATATGAAAGTTTTAGCTTGGTTCCTAAGGTTTCCGAAAGTTCGGAATCGTCTAATTCCGATCATCCATTCAAAATTTATGGTTGCTTCCGTTCCAGACTATCAAATAGTTTAGCCTTTTGCATACGCATCGCTTTATTTAAGTTGGAGTTCAACTCTCAGGAAGGAAAATTTTGTGAATTCGTTAGGACTTAAATTTATCATCACTACTTTACTCGAGAAATGGATTCACATTAAATTCCTTACTCAATTTCCGAATACCTCTATTCATTTCCCATTTTGTTTAAATATCTATTTTAGTCAAACTCGAATTCATTTTACTTTCTGAGTTTTTATTCGATTATATTAAATCATCCATTCATCAACTCTGGTCAATTTCCTTTCATTCATCATTTTCTTATTTATTTAAACTTCAAAGATTTTACCCCTATTCTGAGGTTTAAAATTTTCCAATCCAGTAATTCTAGTAAACTTTAACATTTACAATGGTCATTACTTCTTAAATCACATAATAGATTTTTCATTGAATTCGATTTCAATTTATTCCTATTTTCCATTCATATCGAATTACACTTCATTTCTTCATTTACATTCATTTGCTTTTTTTTTCATTTTATTATTGTTCAACTATTCTTCATTCCATACTTTCCATTCATTTCCATTTCTTATCCACTTATATACCCATTCATTTTTAGTAAACTTATTCTACTAACTTAAATTTATTTATTGAGTTCTCGAATTCTGAATTGGGTTGAAGACAATCCATATAGCTCAAAACTCATTTAGTTCTCAACTCATTATTCAAATTCTAAGTTAAATTTGTTTAATTGAATTCTTTTACTTACTTGCACTTTTATTGTTCACTAAATTTCATTTATTTACATAATATTTATCACTGGTACGAATCAAATTTCCCTCACTAAACCTAACCATCAACATGCATTCTACATCGACTTATTAAATTCTCTAAGTTGATTTCTTTAATTGATCCATCATCTCGACTCAAGTTATATTTTATATCTCATTCCTATAGTTCAAATAAAATTCATTCACTTAACTAAATCTATTATTTGACTCACAAATCCTAAATTGAATTTAGAACCATTCACGACTCAAATCTTATGATTGATTCTCAACCATTATTATTATTCGATTTCTAAGTTACTTATTTAACTCGAATCAAGTTACGTTCCATTTTCCTTTCACGGCTTTACTTAGATTTTATATCAATGCATTGCCTAAATGAGGTCCGACCCATTTAGACTTATATATATTCATTCTACGTGTATTCTAATTCACCATTTACTTCTTTGTTTTAGTTTATTAACCATTCATATATTTCGACAACTTCACTTCTTATCAATTCCTTCCTCGACTAGCCTACCACATTCATAAATCTTGCCGAGTCACAAGTTATGCCAATATTATTTGTACAACGACTTCCCCATTTATTTTACTTGGTTGGATTTCATTTCTTAGTCAATTTCCAACTTTATCGATCACTTACATTGACTGAATTTGGTTCTAAATTTTATTATTACCTACACTTAAGTATACCAATGACCATTTTGCCTTCCTTTATACTTAATCTCCTTTCCTATTTTTAAACCAAAATTTCTAATAACACGAGTTACCTAAATACTTAAATCCGTCTTACTTATTAAAACGAACTTAAATACCTTAATTCCGGGTTTTAACCAAGTCTAAAATAACATAAGTTTAGAATTTTATAGACAACAATTCCATAAAATATTAAGTTCGAATTCTTAATTACCGAAGAACATACGAACCTCGGTTTTTCTTAAATTTAAACTCAACTTCAAATACAATACTAATATCATTATTCAAACCTTTACACTATATGGAATCTCAATTTAAAACTTTTTCCACACTAGTTATGAAAATACGGAATGGTCTCCCCCACTTAGACACTTCATAATGAACGTCGATAATGCGTGCACTCATTATCGAAGTCATTTCTGATGTTCGAGGAGGGATTATACACTTATTTCTTTTGAAACCGTTTCCAAACTATTTCTTATCATACGATATTATTTCAAACTTTAGCAAACTATCTTCGAAAACACCCCAGGATCAAGTTTCAAGTTCATTTCCATTTCCATCACAAACCTTTTTCGACCAATTATACCTACAGGTACTCCATTTCAAATATATTCTAGATACATTAAATTTTCCTTATTATAATTATTATCTAACCAACCATAATAGGTAATACTTAACATTACCACCTACTAAAACGAATACATACATACTTGAACCAATGATATATATTTGATATATTTTAAAGAAAAATCGAAACCATATTATATCGATCATTCTGTTCGATTATTTAGAGATCCCTATCGATTCTATGGCATCCTATTTATCGACCAGAATCCATAAATATTCAACAGAACAACTCAACATAATATAAACCAATTTATAACCAAATACAAGTACGCTCTCTCGTATCACTTAAACTCATTCTAGGGCATTTCTAACCCCATCTCTAATGAGTTAATTCCCAACAGAGCCAAGGTTATCGCTAACCATCGCTCTGATACCAAATGTAACGACCCACATTTTTTACCGTTTAAAATCGACAATAAACCACACATGTCGACCCAAACACGGGTATTTACTTTGAACGTCATGCGACTACCCGATTTTTACCACTTCCTGGTTGTGAGGCTTGAGACCATGCTTATGTCTGACAGATACCTCTTTATTTACTTTGAACGTTACATCATCATACCTGCCAAATCACAAATTGATTTCTCCCAAAACACCATGGGTATGCAGCTAAGAGAAACGAATTCCTCCGCCACCAAACGTAAATACGTTGGAAGTTTTCAACATAGGCGATCTATTAAATATACTCTGTCAGACATTCTTCCATATAGGTCGTCCTAGGACTGGACAAACCGAAGGCACCATTCTGTAAACCCATCTTAGGCAATTTCTACCTAGGATTTTCCAGAACAGCCCTTGCATAAACTCTGTCTTCAATTATCTTCATCATGTTTGACTCACGACGCTAATGCCCATAAGGAGTGGTCTTCAGATAATAAATCTGATCCCGGTCTCTCCGTATTGACGATGAAAAAATGTTCAAAACTTTGATAGTCGGTTCTTTAACTATTAAGGGAAAGCAACCATACACACAACGATCTTATTTACAAATGGGAATTTTATCGATCAATCATCAATCAACATTTTCCCCTTAGATTAATTTATCATTAATTTATTAATTTCCCATTTCCCGTTTCCATATATTCATTAATTCTTATTTTCTAAAATTAGAAAATATATGTTATTAACATTGGAAAACATTTCCATTCCTTTTTCACACGTCACTATCCTCCCACAGCTATCGGTTTATAGCTGTAAAATAGTAAGAGAACAATTCTTTGAATATCAACCCCAAAGGCCGAAACCAGCATCAGATCTATACTCAGGAAATCATTCAACTTAACTAATCTCTAGGTAGTTTCAAATTTCTTTAACTCCGTTTCTTAACTTCCTATCGAATCATTGCTTACGCAACTCTTGAATTTAGTTTACGAATCCAATTCTTTAATGAAAACATTAGTTATTACGATAGCTTCATAATCCCTACTTCCGAAATATCTAACTTTAAATAAAGCTTTTATTCCTTAATTTAAATAAATAAATAAATAAATGATTTATTAAATAAATAAATCTTGATTTAAAAACCGGAAAGTAAATAGTACTTTCCTACATTCGATATAGTCGAATCTCAATGTATAATTCTCTCTCGAATAATCTCTATTCGACAACTCTATTTCGAATAAACTATAATCCATAACTCTTTTCCCAATAAAATCTATTTGATAACTCCCTTTCGAATAAACTATATTCGATAATCTCTCTTTCGAATAAACTATATTTGATAACTCTCTTTTGAATTAACTATATTCGATAATCTCTCTTTCGAATAAACTATATTCCATTTACATTACGAACTCCAGCATATTTTACCATTCAGGTCAACTCAATTTCTTAATTCATTTTTGAATTTAGTACTTCCCAATAATTACCAATTTCTTTTTATAACTATTTTCCTTCTGCAAAACGTTTTCTGTTAAATCGTTATTCACTTTAAAACGTGAATTTTATTCCTTTATAGAAAACTGGACTCGTTTTATTAAATCAAAACTTGATTTCATAATTTAAATACTAACACCGGTTTAAACTCCAATTATCGAGTCATTTTATAACTTCTTATCACATTCCATTTTATTTATCAAATCACGTTTACATGTCAACTTCATAGTTGATTTTATTTAATATGTCTATATTCCTCTATTGCCTTTATATTTTATTAAAAGAATATTGGTTTCTAGCTGAATGTTAATTACCTTGTCAAATACTGATTTATTCAATATATAATTTCTTAAAATAAATTATTTTATAACATTTGGCCTAGTTAAATTCTAATTACAAATCTTTATGGATTTAATTTAATCCTATTCATATTTCGAACATCGAAATAAATTCCATCGTTTCCCTTCTTAAAACAACTCCCAATTTCTCATTTTAAATTCACTTTTGAATTTACAATCTAAATTGTCCATTGATAATTACCTTTATTTATAAACATTGTTTATAAATCACACTACTTGTTTTTATTATTGAACAAGTTATTTATTTTTAGCCATTTGAAATTCCATTTCTATTTTTAAAATAGATTTTCCCCTTTTCAAATTTATATTTTGATCCTTTATAATTCCCTTTATAAATGTGAAGTTTACATTCCATTTTCAAATATTGGTGTTAAAACCAATTTTCACTTCTCTATATAAGTTCAGACTTATATATTCAATTTATCAAATACTAAATATTTCCTTCATTTATAAACATCATTTATAAATTATTCTTCTCAATTTATCTGTTAAAAACAAATTTCTATAAAATATTTACTTTAAATCAATTTCCTATAGTTCTTTTATATCTCGCTAATTCCCTTTTATAATTCTATTAATTTCCAAAACTATATTTATTCCATAAAGTTCTTTATTTACTTCTTATTATTTCAATAAATTATTTTAACCAAAAACGGTCTTTTACACTTCCATATAACTATTAATAATTTTATACAGAAGTTCCTTATTAAATTTTCAAATATCTCCTTTTATAAAATCAATTTGATTTTATAAAAGTCTTTAAATTCAATATCCACTTCACAGTTTCCTTTATTATAAAATCCTTTGATTGTATACAAATATTTTTATTTCAATATACACTTTAAAAATTCCCTTTTTTACATTCCAGTATCACTTATGGTATTAAAATACCAAATCAAAAGGACCAATCATCAAACAAACACACATAATCAATAATAGATTATATACCACATCATATATCACAATATATGAAAAACAGTATTATAAATTTTAAGGAATCCAGTTGGATCCCTCCAACCTGTTTCCCTACATCACAGATGTTAATCACATAAATTATATCAATTTCGCATCTGTATGAAGTTATATAACAAACAAACTCAATATTCTAAACAACGACTTATATATATAACTATATATATAAATTATCTTAACCAACTATCAACAATTCATCCAAACAATTATCACATACAACATTCGATCATTTTTATCAATTCTAAAATACATTTATAAAAATATAAACTGGACAGAGCTAGTGAGATTTACTCACTTTGGTTTGCAGTTGATGATTCTGCTTTTGTTTCACATAATTTCAAACATACGTTAGAAATATCATGAAATTACAGTTGTCTCCAAATCTTTCAACACGTACTCATAGTATTTTCTGCCAAGATCCCAACGTTCCTTATTCTGTTGATTCTATTCACACGTGAACGAAATATTGATGTTGCGAGATTTAATTTGATTTAAAATGATATATAATTAACTAATTATCATTAACTTTTTAATTACCATGTTTTAAACACTTAAATCTTTCTCCCAAGTTTAGTAAGCACGATAATACCTCTTGCAACTTCACTACCATTTTATTTCCACAAATCCCTTTTCTTTCTTCAGTAAATTCCAGAAACCCTTATACAAGCCCAAACCACTGTTATCGACTTTCTTCTACACGTTCACTCTACATCGATACCAATATTTTTCAGTACTCTTCACCAAAACAGATAGCAACAACATCGTCAACCTTTTAAAATGTTTCCTTTTGGATTGGAAGACCTTTCCCATCCATCAAGGATTGGTATTGATAATAGTATGATGCAGAAACCATTAACGAGAACTCATCTTCAGCAAAACAACTTCTTCCCCACTACAGTACCTCAATCGCCATAACGATCTCTTATTTTCCCCAACAACTCCTTATGCCATACGCATGCTGCCAGTAATCCCAACCCGTCATAATCCACACTACGCAGTGGCTTTTCAATCATCAACCACACACCAGAACCACCTCCATAATTTTCCAGTCAACGTGATTCACTATTGTCCAAAAACAAAAGAAAAAAGAAAAAAACCAATGCCATTTGAAAACGCAGAACAGTAATCCTTTCCACCCTTTCATCTTATTCCCATCACCACCATTTCGAACACCATCGCCGGAGTCACCGTCGGAGGCCATCACCTTGCCCCGACTTCCTTCTCATCAACACCACTAGTGATCTCCACCATGGATCGGAATGTCACCAAAGAAAACCCAAATCAACGAACCCTAAATTCCCAAAAACCAAAATCGTGCTCCGCCTAGAGCCACCGCGCCATCGCCGGAGGCAACCCCTATCTCAACCGACCCCATGCATGCCCCAACTTCCAATTCGAACACCTATAGTCTTCTTCCCTGGTCAACGTAGTTCGAAACTGGTGTGAGCAAATGATGTTCGAACTTGGATTTTGATTTTTGATCGAATTAAAAGGCTTGCGATTTTCTGTAAAGTTTCCTGGATAATGAAAGGCACAATTATATAAATAGAAAAGTCAGCTTCTACGAGAAGCTTTAGGGTGGCTTCAACCGGAAGGAACCGCTTGGCTACCATCATAAGATTCACATTTATTTTATTTAGTATTTAAAGATTAGCATACCCCTCTACACAGAATTTTATTTACTTATGAATTGCTATAGATAAAAATAAAAACACCATCGTGTCAAGCGATGTGCCATGATCCCAAAAATATAATAATACAGACTAGTTAACTAATTCTTTGAAACCCCAAAATGCTGATATAGGGTGTAGAATATTCCAAATAAAAAGTTGCTTATTTTCCAAAATAAAAATTACAGTAAAATTTTAAAAACTAAATTATAACTACGCCTTAAATATCTTGTCCAAATTCAAAATAAATAATTTATCGTTATGTTTATAAACAATTTTATAGTGACTACTCAAAAATTTGATTTGGACATAACTCTAAATTTACAACACGAAATCTCATTTTTCACTTCCATTAGAAAAATATCGTTCAACAGTTTCGAACGTTTCTTGTTTCACAGAAATCCGACTTAAAACGGATTCTGTATATTCAATTAAAGTTCAAAACTCCATATTACAAACTAGCATGCCATTACGAGCTCAATTTAAATTATATAATAATTATACATTCAAAATTTGTTTAAATAATAAATTCGTTATTATAATTCAATTCTAAACTGAATTATACCTTATAGATGATCTAATTCACAAATATTGTGAACTCGGTTATTTCCGACTATTTTGGAATTTATAATTTATTATCCATTATAAATATTATTTAAATATTCAATATTATTTAATTCAAACCATTTAAATCTCTAAATCATTAGATAAATAATTGAATAAATTAAATATTATACCGTAAAAATACAGGACATTACATACTCCCCCTAAATCTCATATCTACATCCATTTTCTGTAAACTACTCCCCCTAAATTCATGGATATATAAAATAATCAATACCAAGTGTATAATATTTACAAGTGTATCAATCCATATACAAGTTTTTAAATCCAAGCAATATTTACATATGTTTTAATCAATATGTACATATACAGGTTTTAAGTCAAGCAATCCAAGCAAATTCAAACAAATCAAACTAATCAAATCATACCAAACAATCAAACGTTTCTTGGGACTTCTACCCATCCATCTTCTCCAAAGATTGGATCCTTCTTGATGAACGTCCCAATCTTCATCTTCTTTTGTCAGTGGTGCCTTAGCGAGATTGTTATCTTCGTCTTTGAAAAGAGAAGATATTAGCCAACAGATGGCATCAAAGTGCTTCTCTTGTCGTTCAAACATTTTGATTTGACTTAATTCAAGATGATGTTGGTTTCGTATTACTACGGAAAGGATGTTCTTGAAGGAATTCAATGTCTCTTCAAGATTTTCGCTCAAGTTATTAATTGGACTTGCCATAGTTTTGATAAGAATTGAACAGAAAGGAAGGAGGAATGATATAATGATTTTTTCTGGAAGAAATAGGCTTAAATAGGGTCTGAAATTCATTGGATTTGAATGGACAAGAGTTAGTTATTAAAACTTTGAATAATTTTGAAAAATTGGCAGTTATATGTCGACATAAGCAATTATGTATTTCGATATACTCTTAATTATTTTTGAAAATTTTCAAATTTTGAATCTTTTGTTATTTTATTATATTAATATTTTTAACTCTAATATTTTCACAGTAACTTAAAGATAGTTTGACATAAATAAAACTCCATTTGTTACTTCTTTAAAAACAAATACATCCAACTAATTATGAGGCACTAAATACGAAATTCGAAAGCAAAAATAAGGAAATATTAAAGATAACTTAAACTAGATAGGCTAAATTTCAGAGGGTGATGATAAGGAAAATGAAATTCCAAGTTTTATTCCTATTTTTCCCATGGACTTAGTCATTTTGGTAAAATTCTTTTTGAGCTTCTTTTGATTTTTGACTATTTTCACTTGATTTTGAACAATCACCTCTTTGGAAATGGTTCTAGTGTTGATTGGACATTTAACACTTTCCGAAGATTCTTCTTCTTCTTCGATTTCCATAGGCTCTTTTTCTTGTTGCATTTGAGCTTGTTTGTCTTCGAATGTCTCATAAGGTTTGAAAGTGAGTAGAATTTGCATTGTTATATGTTTGTGGAGTTAAACACCTTTCTTGGCACAAAATCTTCTCCTTTGAGATCAACTCCGAAATATTTAAAAAATCGAGTGAGATAAACTCCATAATAAAGAGTGTTTTCTCTTGTTGATGTTTCTATGGGCTTGAATTCATTTGAGATCATATCGGCCCAATTGATGTCATAGCCACCAATATTATCAAAATGTACCTTTTGGACTTTGAGAGTTGGGTTATTGAAGTTTCTGAAACGAGGAGTGATGGTATTTTGAAGGAGGAGGTTTACATTGTTTTTGGGTGGAAAAAGCGATTTTTGAATTCCATGTGAGCATCGCTTTCAAATATATGGTGATAAGTTTCCAAATCCATTTCTTTCATTTAGAATTCTGAAAAATCTGATCCCGTACTTTTGCAATTTAGGATATTTCCCAAGATTTCACAATCTAGAACGATTTATGTGCCTTTTATGCTACTCCAAATTCGATCTTCATCCCCTTCGTAAAAGCCACGATTTGCATAGAAGATTTTGATGAGTTTCGGGTAACAAACTTCATCATTATCCAGAGCGTCAATCAAACACAATACTTCATTGCGATTGAAGAGAGAAGTAGTATCATAGGATGGAAAATCTCCAAAGATTGCAAAAGGTCCCGTATTGACTTTTGCATTTGCTACATTGTCAGCATAGATTTTGATTGCTTCTTTATCATTATGGAGATATCCTTTGATGGTTTTGGATAATCTCATTGCTTGAGGATTGCTAGAGGAAGCCATTAGAGATTTGTTTTTGAAGAGAATAGATATGAAGAGTAGTTTGAATTTTGAATGAGAGGTAGAGAGAATAAGATTGAATATATATATATATATATATATATAGAGAGAGAGAGAGAGAGAGAGAGAGAGAGATTGAATAAATATGAATTAAATGAGCACAATTTTTCAGAAATTTATGACACCTTTTCAGACCGTGGGAGTTGATGAAAAGTCGGAGGGAAGTTTGAAAGTTTAAACCTTTGAAATTCAAATTTTGAATTTCATTTTACAGGCACTTATGTCGACATGCCCTTCTTTGTATGTCAACATACATGCACAATTTCAAAGGACATATGGTTTTGTGACTTTTGATTTAAATTATCGATTTATATTTCAGGTTTTAACTATTTCCTGAAATAATATTAATTCTAACAAACATACAAAATTACTTTATTATTTTACTAATTAATATTTTATTATTATTAATAATTTCAAATTTTAATTTTAAATTTCATGTTTGGATTTTAAAGTTTAATTTTTAGATTCAAAACAAAGCAAACAAAACATCCATTCAACCAAAAAAAATTACAATTTAAGTAAGGCGTACCCGATTTTTAGATCCATTTCTTCCATATTTTCTGAATTCTGAATTGCTGTGAAACACATATTTGAATTTTCGGTTTCTAACTCTACATCGGTTGATGAGGAATCTGAATCGTCTAAAGTTGTTGCATATGCCCTCTTTCTTTTCTTGATGAATTGTTATTGTCTGTCTATTGATCCGATTTATTTGGATATGGACACATTCTCTTTATATGGTCTGCTTTATTGCAGTTATAACATCGATCATCATTTCTTCCTAAACTTCCTTGGTTATTTCTTTGAAAGTTATTTCTTTTTCTATATCGTAGAAATTTTCTGAAATGTCTTGTCATTAAGGTTGTTTCTTCATTGTCTTCACTACTTGAGTCAGAATCATTGTTGTTTCTTTTAATACTGTGGATTTATTTTTAGTTGGCTTGTTTTCCTTTCTTTTCTGTGATTGTACTTCAAAAGACATTAGATTTCCAATTAGCTCCTCGATCCTCATTTCACTGACATTATGGGCTTCTTCAATCGCCAATGTTTTCTAATCCCATTCTGAAGTCAAAGAACTCAATATTTTTTTGACTTGGTCATCTTATGAATAAGTTCTTCCTGGTGCTATCAATGAATGCACTATCTCTTGGAATCTGTAATACATATCGGAGATATATTATGTAACAACCCAGATTTTCAGAACTAATTTAAAATTTTTATTTTAGCTATTTTAATGGATTTTTAATATTTGAAATGATTTATTTTAAATAATAACGACTAAAAATTTATTTAAATCGAAGTTTGAAAATATAAATTTATTTTAATTATAAAACGAGCCTGAAATGGTGCGATAGTTTGTAAATTTGATTTTAAATTTTTAAACGAATGTATAGGACTCAAAATACATCGGATTTAAGTAAAACCAGAAATATTTGAATTCGTATAATTATATCCTTCTAACGAATGTGAAAATTTAAGATTTCATAATATAACGTGAAATTTATGTCCAGTTTAAAATTTAAAATAGTCGCTATGGAATATACATATATTTTAATATAATATATAACCCTTAAAAATAGCCATTTTGCAAACGACCTCCGTTTTCAACGAAATAACTTTTGTTGGATCCGGAATGTCAAATTATTGCTAGAATCCAATTTTCATAATTTTTGAAACTAATATGTGAGCATTGTGAATTTAAACATGTTTGGTAATTTAAGTTGAATTTAATCGATTGGAAAATGGTTGTTTTTCAAATGGCCTTCAAATTCGATGAAATTAGTTTGTTAGGGCCATTTCATCAAAACATAGCTAGATTTATTTTTCTGTAATTTTTGGAGTCAATATGTGGCCCCGGTAAATTAAAATGTACGTTTAAATTCAATATATATAGATTTATATCTTGATTTTGATAAAAAAAATCGAATCAGTCGAATTGGCTTACAAAACATATCTCATTGTGTCCGGAATGGGGGTATTTAGTTAGGAATGATGGTCGTTGTGTTTGATTTGGAGTTAGAATGCAAAATCACATTTTTACAAATTAAAGTAATATAAAAAATTATATATAAATTAAACTAAACCCTAACTTCATCGCTCACAAAAAATTTCCGCCGTCAGTCTTCAAAATCGAAGGTGATGGTTGTTCAAAACTTCCCCTAATTCTTTCACCAAATCCATGACTCATTTCCCTAAATTTAAAACACGAAAATCAAGAGCAAAGTGAGCTCTCTCCATCTAGACTAGAATGACCTTATCTCGTGGAGTATTTGATGCGATTTTTAGAGTGAAAGAGGGCGACTTTCGAACGGAATCAGGGGAGGAGGATGGGGCCGAGCTCCGCCTAGCTTCCGGTGATGTGTGGCGGTGCTCTGGAAAGCGAAAGGGCGTGGCCTGATCAGGGTCTCGGGCTTCAACGTGCGTACGGGGAGGAGAGAGAGGGAGGGACCATGGGTGCGGGTTTTACAACAAAAGGGAACGAGGAAGAAGGGTATTGAAACCCTTAATGTAGTAATTAGGAAAATTAATTTTATGTAATTATATCAAATTTGTAATTAATATTCAAACTGCTGTAATTTATTCGAACAGTAACAAAACTGAACGATTCAAATTGCGTTGGGATCATAATGAAAAATACTACACCATGGAACCGACCAGGACAAAAGCGGATCAAATTAGAATTTGAGGCAAATGCAAACTCAAACAGTACAGAAATTCAGAAATAAAGAACGATGGAGTGGAAATCGACTGTGAGAACTCTTTCTCACTCTATTTATTTTACAGTTAAAAAATATTATTGGTTGTAGACGGGACTTAGTAGCCCTAGACGCTATTAATTGTACAAACCAGTTGTTTGTTTGGATTGTATTGTGGTAATTGGGATGTTGATTGTAAAATTGATTGTGGATTGATTGTGATTGATTTGTATGGCGCGAGCCAGTATCAGGAGAGGGGTAATGCTAGACATTACTCTGGTTTTAATATCGCGCCGTTATAATGCCGAAATTTTCTAAAATAAATATTTATTCATTAAAAATATAATTTTTAATGTGTATATGAACTGTATAAAATATTCATGTGTTGAATAAAATGTTTGAATAATAAAAATATCATTATTATTGAATGTATGAACTATTAAAAATGTTCATGTGTTGAATTAAATATTTTATCGGTTAAAATATAATTTTAACATATATATGGATGGCATAAAATTCTCGTGAAATGAAAATAAATATTCATTTACAAATCGAACAATTTGTTTAAGTACACCCATTTAACTGACATGGATTGGGACGATAAATTTTAGACATCGCCCAAGCACACAAATAATATTCAGTATTTGTTAGTTGAAACCCCACACGGGTATTGGGATGATATTTGACATTCACTAATCCTAATTATTTAGTCGTATGTCAATCGATTGGTTGACAGATTGTTGTAAGCGTTTATTATTTATATTTAATGCTTATGCAGTTGTGTGATGCACTCTGGATGATGGTTGTGGTGTTGTATACATGCATTGTATGAAATCCATATAAATAAAATTATATGGTAATTTGATTGGGTTTAATTCCAATTCAGAAAGAACGAATATTTTAAAATAGTGAGTATTTTAAAATAACTAGTATTTTAAAATAATATTCTGTAAAGGATTAAAATATGATTTTGATGTCCGATTTGGGATGGACACGAAAATATTGAAATATATGAAGTCGTGTTGATTATATTTGCGCCATTTTAACGCGAACGATATTTATATCGATTTCATTTTTATAATGAATATCAAAAAGGAAATTATTTCAAAAACAAATATTTTGAAAATATTATCATTTAAATATTATAATGATAAGGAGTATTCAATTTTGATTTAGAATTGAAATGAAAGTGGGAATCGTTTTAAAATGAATTTATAAACGATTTATAAAATACATTTTAACTGGTAATCGACAAAATATATATAATATATATATTAAATGGCCTGAATGGAACGCGCCGCGCCGCGGCTATTCGCGGATTTCTACCATTGACTTCGAATTGGCATTACGGGAGATCCGACCGTCGGATTCTCCTAAAATCGGAACCGTTGGATTCGTATCGGAAAGAGATTTCCAGTGAATATAAGATATTTGGAATCTAACAGTCGGATTCGGAATTATGTCCAAATCAAAGTTGGAAAAGGTCGTTATGGATGTAGTTCGGTGGCCGTTATTGGAATCCGACAGTACGAGCCTTGATAAAATTATTAAAAATGCTAATAATTTGTGTAAAATCATTATAAATGATTTGGAAAGAATTTGGATGAAAAATTCCACATTTGTAAAGATAAAAATATATTTTTATCAAAATGAACTAGTTATTAACTAGAATGATAATCCAATGTTTTTAAATAAATAAATTGGATCTGTAAATGGTTTTAATCTGACCAAAATTTTTCCAATGTATGAATTGGAATGGATTTGAATGGAAATCATCTTACGAATATTTCGATATTGGAGTCCGTGACTATATGGATATTGTGGAGGAATTTGGAAGATATATATATATATCGTTTCCCCATACGATATGTGTTGGTTTCAGAAGTTGATATTGAATATAAGCCGATATAATTTCTATTCAGAGCCTTATATTAAATATTATATTGGATTTTGGGTTTTTCATGTATGGTGTCTTTAGTAACACTGTTCTTCAACCACGTTGTGAAAAGAATAAATCTTTTAATTAAGATTATTAGAGTTTCCAATTATATTTAGTAATTGGAATAAAATGGAATGTGAATTGGGTTTTTTGTGAACTATGTATTTTAAGCACATTCGTTCTTTAACTCGATTAACAGTGAAATGTGATTTGGAATATATAAATCTTTTAATTAGGATTAATAGAATTTCACAAAGTAAAGTTTTCCAATTTAATAAAATAAATTGGAATGGAATTCGATTTGGTAATAATCAAAGTGAGCTTCTGTGGAGGAAGGCTATTACTATATATGGAATTTAAAAGGCTTTGCCATTATTCCATTTATATTATTAGTCGAATACGTAAATTGATATCAATTATATATTGATCTATTTTTCGTGAAGATTCCATAATTAATGGAATGTGGTTTTGGGTTTATCGTGAACCGTGTTCTAAATGACATTGGTTCTTTAACCCAGTTAAAGGCAGGATTACATGTCTAACATTGTATTTCGAACTATATTTGTTGATCTCTGCTAAATATATATCTGTTTAGTAGCGGAGAATTTATTCTCTTGCTTAACACCCTTCTTTGAGACGTATGAGCTTAGAGGTTATACATTGGCAGAAATCAATGGTACGGTGTAGATTCTCGATGCGGCATATTTGATTTCCCAAAGTTAAATAATCATTAATATTGATTTTTGGGAAGATTAGAACTAAATGGAGTTTTAATGAATCTTTAATTAGATTGAAATGTGAATGTGATAAATTAAATTATCAAATTTGGGGAAGTTATCAAGAATGGAGTATCACCAGTTTTTCTCCAAGAGATAGTTAAATCTTTAATTAGATTTGAATGGGAAATGGTAATTAACTTTACCGATAACACAATGGTGTTAGATATGGAGTATCACCAGTTTTGCTTCATGGGATGAATAGGTTGGGATTGGGATAATAAAAGAAATGATTATGTTGGTATGGCTCGTTAATCCCAAATACTTGGATAAACCTTAATTTGGTTTAGAATTGAAAAGATAATGAAATCTTTTGAAATGATATCCAAAAGAAGATTAAAGAATAAATTTAGAAGAATTTATCTTTAATGAAATTAATGGGAACCTTTCACTAAGGATGTGAATATTTGAATAAAAGAATATTCTGAATTGGAATGAGGCATATGTTGTGTTTTTATAGCATGTGATTATAAGATTTGTGAATTATTCAGAAAGACCGGGTGTATACCCATTCTGAATAATTAATTCGACGATAAGTCGACAATGAAGATGATGGTTGAAGACCTAAGATCTTCACATCATTTGGATAATTACTGATGTCTTGACTGGGCGGTACACCCAAGACAAGGTAATAAGTGGTGATCGTCCAGACGTACTTGGAGATCGACCGGATATGCGAGGACCTCTCTCCCTCCTGTATTGAACATATAGGATGAGGAATAAGGTGCCTCCGGTTTCGTTCAGATCCATAACGAACTAGTAAATGGATGTGTATCTGACATTGGATTTTATTATGTGTTGATTGATTTCTATTAAATATATATCTGTTTGGTGGCGGAGAATTTATTCTCTTGCTTAACACCCTTCTTTGAGATGTACGAGCTTAGAGGTTGTATATGGATAGACATCAACCGCATGGCGTGAATTGCCTGTATGGCATGCTGAGATGCAAATGATCGAGGAGTTTTTTTGAAAAGCAGAGTCTTGTGGTTGTAACACCCCACCTCCATTAAGGTCACTCACAAAGGGAATGCCTTAACTTCGGTGGAGCATTATAAGTAAACAGTACAGAATATTTACAAGACAGATAAAGTAGTACTTGAAAAATTTATAACTTTATTACAACAGAAACAGAAATGAGTTTAGTTACATCTTTCAAAATCACAATATCAGAATTCAAGTACATAAATATCGGTCTTGTACAAAAGCCTTCAGAATGCTTAGTTTTTAAAGCCATAATCCCTAACATAAACTGCCACGGAAAGATAGAACCAAAGCCAAACAATACTTCGAACACTTCAAGCAGAGAGAATCTGAATCAAGCTCCTATGTTTCCACCCCGAGCACCTAGGGGGGAATGGAAAGAAAAGAGGCGGAACAAATTAGGTTAGACATAAGTCCGGTGAGTCCAGTGACTTTCAGCATATAAACAGATAATAGTATCATGACATGTAAATAAAACTGGATAAGAGATAACCGTAACAGGAACAGCAGGTTAACAGAAGAAACATAATGATATAGGCTAAGCTAAGCTTTTCACTTCTCTGCACTAATACTAGTATAACAGGATTAGGTGTTACCCTAATGTCTAAACTGAAACAGAGACGGAAATAGAATAATCTCTACAGAAACAGAATGCTAGTAATGTGCCTTTACCACCCGAACAGACAGAAGGTACAGAAGCAGAATACTAATAATAGGCCTTTACCACCCAACTAATGGGCCTTTACCACCCCAATAGACGGAAGGTACGGAAACAAAATCGGAAACGGAATCAGAGACAGAAACAGAATAATCCCTACGGAAACAGAATGTTAGAATTAGGTGTACACTAATAATGGGCCTTTACCACCCCAACAGATGGTACCACGCAGAAGCAGACAGGTGTTACCACCCAACAGAAACTTACGATACCAGCAGAAACAGACAGAACTAAGTGTACCCTAAGTTCTACCCCTAAGCGATCGGCTCACTAATACATAAATACCATGTGTCGGCCCCATAGTAGGGTGTATCACTCCCTAAAGTGGCAACCTATTGGCACAGACCTATTTAGAGATGTCACGATGTCTTACATCCTCAGAGCAGACCAGATCCACGCACGCACATGACCCGGTTGGAACACACCATCAACACCCCTCGCCATTATCAGAATGAACCGCTTATAATTAGTTCAATAAGCGTGCCCGGACCCCTACATAGAGTGGGTTCAAAATTTTTGATACCGGAAAGGGTTACTGACAAATATGGGTCCCAAACAACAGATGACACAAGTATCCCCCCTCCTAACCTTGTGTCCCCAGGCTAACAGATTTCAGATTAACTTGTTTACAATTTTCAGACATACAGAGTTCAGATTTACTAGTTCACAGATCAGACAATCAAGTTAACAAGTTTTTAGACTAACAGATCAGATGTACAGTTTTAACAGAATTACAGACTGTCTAATTTGTATTGGGCCTACAGATTCACAAAACGGGTTTGTTAAATTCATCAGTCCAGTTGGTTTAACCCTATCCACCAAACATGTTTTTAGACACCATATTTCTCTTAAATTTGCATTAATTAAATATTAATGCATAGACCTCTCACATTAGGTCGGTAGCTTGTCGCCGCTGAATCTACTGGGCAGTTCCGGGCAGACTTCTGCCACAAGCCAGACCTAACCTTGTGCCTAAGCATATTTTAGTTATGCCTACGACCCCTCACATTAGACTGACAGTTTGTGGTTGCTAGTTAAGCCGGTTCGTTCCAGGAAGGCTTCTACTGCAAATAGAGTCTAACCTCGTGTCATAGCCAATTTATTCCAATACAGATTATACAGATGTCAGACTAATTATGTCCATTTAACAGATTAAACTTCTTTACAGGTTGTAGCAGACTAATCAAATTTCCATGTTTTACTCAATCTTAGGTCGAGCCTACGAATTTTCATACCCAAATTACAATTATTCAGCTTTCAACAGATTAGGCAATTCAAAAGATAACAGATCTAGTAGATTAGGCAATTCAATAGATTTAGCAGATAACAGATTTAGCAGATTAGGCAATTCAACAGATCTAGCAGATAACAGATTTAGCAGATTAGGCAATTCAACAGATTTAGCAGATTAGGCAATTCAACAGATTTAGCAGATAACAGATTTAGCAGATTATATATTTCTAAAATTCTATTTACATATCTTGCCTAATCATAAATTAAGCCTAAACTTACATTCCTAAATCATGGTCATAATTCATAATATAACATATGCCCACATTTTTAGTTAAACTTTGCACAGTACAGAATATTCTCTAAAAGCCCAAATCATGATATACCATATGAATTATGCCAAATTATAGCCTTTAATGCCATATATCCAAAATCTACTTTTAGGCGTATGCACATTGATAGTTATCCTATTATAATATGGGTCTCTACGCCTAAGTCACATATTCCTTTTTCAAGTCATGAATCGTTTCATACAATTTACCCAAAAATCTAGATCTTTAAATTATACCATCTCAAAATCAGATCTTAATTTTAAACATGCGTTATGTCCCCCAAGTTTCAAGTCATATGTTATCATACAATGATTCCTCTTCTTCCAAATTACAGAGTATACACAGATCTAGGTCTAATTTACAATATATGTCCCTTTTCTCAAATCAGTCAAAGATCAGTCATGTCCAATTATGAATTATTCATTATTTACTCCAAAATTTAGCGTTCGTGCGTTAATCTCTTATGAGATTTGGCACAGGGTCGTAGTAGCCTGGCTATAGAACAGAAAAAGAGAGAATAGTCATAGAAAAATAGATCTGACAGATAAGAATATGCATAACCTCGTATTCAGATTTATAACCAAGTCAAGATCACAATTAAAGTTCATATCTGAAAATAATTGTACTCATAAAAAGGGAACAATTCTTGATTTTCGGGATTTGTATTCAGACATAGGATAGCGTTCCTTTGGTGTAGACTATCGATTAGATTAGAAAAAAGTTGTTCTCTCTATTCAGATTGGAAGGAGATGCACTAGTTCTAGTTTTGATTCTATTAGAGTAGCGACGCCATTTTTATTTTTAATTAGAATAGAGGCAGAGTGTAGGCAGAATGAAATTGTGTGGAGAGAAAGCTTGGTTTGGGGGTGTTTGAATAGGTTAGAGCTCACGAATCCAGTCAGAAAGCCGTCCAGGTGCAGAAAAATGGATCTGTCTCCAGATCTGGAAAAGGGAAGAGGGGGGAGGTCGACCCTAGTGTTGACCTATTTACACAGGTCGACCCTCAGGTCGACCCGTCGACCTGGGTCCTGGGCGGGAATTTTCACGCCCAGCCCGGGTGTCTGTTTTGAATTTCGAAATCTGAATTTTGAATTTCGGGCTGGTTTTTATTGAAACTTCCGAAGGCCATATCTTCTTCATACGGAGTCCGATTTACGCAAACTTGGACTCTATCCTCAGCAGAATTTCGAGACGAACGCAATGGCGTAACCTGTTTCCCTTAATTATTTTGTTAAAATTTAATTATTCTCTGATTTGTCACTCTTATGTTCACAGAAAATACGGGGTGTTACATTCCCCCCTCCTTAAAGGATTTCTTCCCCGAAATCTTCAAGATAGGAAGAATGTGTCCTACCAACCAATCACCCATCTACTCAACCATCATCCATTGTCCTTAGAAACTTCTAATGTTGTATGATCATATGCAAAAGTGTGTGTATATGTTCCTTATCTAATGCTAAGATCAGGCGGTCCACTGATTCAGTTGACCTCCTTAATGTGAATTATGTCAGTGCCATGAGTCCAACATGTATGCAGTTTTCCTATTTGATACATATCATTTCTATACGATTGCACAACCGTTCATTCATATGCAACATCCATGTGCTGAGTCAACCATTTTTCATCCACAAAATTGAAAAATGCACACACATCCATATGCAACATGTGAGTGTTTTTGAGCCGATCCAATGCCCAGTGTTTGTATATGCATCCACGAGCAACTACTAACAACCACTTGCATCCACTTGCAACCATCAAACATAACATGTCTCAAACACATGTTTACTCCCATTAGTTTTCTACCTAAAGGTCGAAGATTCGATTGATATGATACAACTGAGTGATAGAAGCAAGTACGATTAAAACAAGAGCTCTGTTCCTATTAGACATCGGTTTAAGAGAATAATCCCCTAAGTATCAACCCCGAAAACTGAAATCAACATCAGATTGACACTCAGAGAATTACTCCCATTAAACAAGTGTCCAACCGGAAATCTACTTCACGCTTCGAGTAAAAACCCTTAACCTTATCAGAATTATTCAGATACTTACAGACTACTGGTACAGATCAGATTACCAAATGATTCTTAGGAATCTAAGCATGATAAATACCCAGAATGTATGCATCATCGTCAACTTAACGCCCAACACAGATACCCTCAAACCCCAGCTTATCACAAATATCTGAGTCATAACCCTTATGGGTCTGAGTCTACAGCAGGATAAAAAACAAGACTAGTATTAAAGTGCAGAGTATCAATTACAGAATCAAAATGCCAAAATCAAAACTCAAAAATCAAATAAGGAACTTATATAGAAAGTTTTTCTATTTCTATCCTATCCACTAGCCTCGAGGGTATTCGCCTGCTCTACAGAAGTAGGACCTATCCTCTGCCCTTGCCCTCGTTTCTTCGGGCAGTCCCTAGTGAAGTGTCCCATCTCACCACAGTTAAAGCAAGTGCCCTTCCTCTTTCTGCAATCCTTCTTCAGATGGGTCAAGCTTCCATAAGTAAAACACTTCTTCTCCTTCTTGTCTTCAGAGTTCTCATCCTTCTTTTGTGTTTCCTTTTAGGGCCCCGCCTTCTTGTTCTATGGTCCTTCAAGCTTTTCTTCTTTCTTCTCATTTTTGGTTTCCTCTTCATGCATCAATGCCATGTCAACTAATTTCTCGAAGGTAGCCCCCATAGGAATGTGGGACATTTCCAATCCGTGTAGCGGCTCGTTCTAACCTTTAGCAAACCTTAGTGCCTTCTTATGCGGTGTATTTACCAAACCTAAGCCGAATCTGGCCAACTGATTAAACTTGTTGACGTATTCTCTCACTGATAAATTCCCCTGCTTCAATGCCGAGAGCCTCTCTACGTATAGACTCTCTTCCGCTCGTGAGAGAAATTTCATCTCGAACCTATGCCTGAAATCCATCCTTGTCTCTACCGGACGCTCTCCATTTGTGACCTCCCACCAAAAAGAAGCTTCGTCCTTAAGCAACCATACCGCCAACTGTATCTTCTGCCCATCGTCCACCTCGAAGATGACAAACAAATCTTCAGTTTCTTTGAGCCAGTTCCTTGCCTCCACAAAGGATTCAGTTCCATTAAATTTCTTCACACCCATGGCTCGAAAGTCTCTACATATCTTTGGGAAAGTATTCACGCATGGAGGAGGAGGAGGAACCACTGCAGCTGGGGGAGAAGGAGGAGGAACTGCTGCAGCTGGGGGAGGAGGGACGTCGGCTGGGCCCGCATCATTAGCCCTTGCTTCTAGGTGCCTCCTAAACCAGCCAGGTATCGGTACGCCCCCCGGAAGGTTAAGATCCCAGACATGCTGAAACGAAAGAAAAGGAAAGATTCAAAACAAAGGACAGAAAGATAGGCATATGGATTTGGGGATTATGTTTTTCAAAATAAAATCTACTTTTGAAAACACTTCCTTTTTAAACCTTTTTGAAAATAGTTTTCAAAAACTTTTTATCAAATCTGGTAATCTTCAGCTCTGATACCAAGTGTAACACCCCATCTCCGTTAAGGTCACTCACAAAGGGAATGCCTTAACTTCGGTGGAGCGTTATAAGTAAACAAAATAGAATATTTACAAGACAGATAAAGTAGTATTTGAAAAATTTATAACTTTATTACAACAGAAACAGAAATGAGTTTAGTTACATCTTTCAAAACCACAATATAAGAATTCAAGTACATAAATATCGGTCTTGTACAAAAGCCTTCAGAATGCATAGTTTTTAAAACCATAATCCCCAACATAAACTGCCATGGAATGATAGAACCAAAGCCAAGCAATACTTCGAACATTCAAGCAGAGAGAATCTGAATCAAACTCCTATGTTTCCACCCTGAGCACATGGTTGGGGGGGGGACGGAAAGAAAAGAGGCGGAACAAACTAGATCAGACATAAGTCTGGTGAGTCCAGTGACTTTTAACATATAAACAGATTATAGTATCATGACATGTAAATAAAACTGGATGAGAGATAACCGTAACAAGAGTAGCAAGTTAACAGAAGAAACAGAATGATATAGACTAAGCTAAGCTTTTCACTTCTCTGCACTAGTACTAGTATAACAGGATTAGGTGTTACCCTAATGTCTAAACTGAAACAGAAGCGGAAACAGAATAATCTATACAGAAACAGAATGCTAGTAATGTGCCTTTACCACCCGAACAGACAGAAGGTACATAAGCAGAATACCAATAATAGGTCTTTACCACCCAACTAATGGGCCTTTACCACCCCCAACAGATAGAAGGTACGGAAACAAAATCAGAAACGGAATCAAATACAGAAACAAAATAATCCCTACGGAAATAGAATGTTAGAATTAGGTGTACACTAGTAATGGGCCTTTACCACCCCAACAGACGGTACCATGTAGAAGCAGACAGGTGTTACCACCCAACAGAAATAGACGGTACCAACAGAAATAGACAGAACTAAGTGTACCCTAAGTCCTACCCCCAAGCGATCAGCTCCCTAATACATAAATACCCTGTGTCGGCCCCACAGTAGGGTGTATCACTCCCTAAAGTGGCAACCTATTGGCATAGACCTATTTACAGATGTCACGATGTCTTATATCCTCAGAGCAGACAGGATCCATGCACGCGCATGACCCGGTTGGAACGCACCATCAATACCCCTCACCATTATCAGAATGAACCGCTTATAATTAGTTCAGTAAGTGTGCCCGGATCCCTACATTGCATGGGATAAAATCTTTTGATACCAGAAAGGGTTACTGATTAACATGGGTCCCAAACAACAGATGACACAAGTATTTACCCTCCTAACCTTGTGTCCCCAAGCTAACAGATTTCAGATTAACTTGTTTACAAGTTTCAGACATACAGAGTTCAGATTTACTAGTTCATAGATCAGACAATCAAGTTAACAAGTTTTCAGACTAACGGATCAGATGTACAGTTTTAACAGACTTATAGATTGTATAACTTTGTATTGGGCCTACAGATTCATGAAACGGGTTTGTTAAATTCATCAGTCCAGTTGGTTTAACCCTATCCACCCAACACGTTTTTAGACACCACATTTCTCTTGAATTTGCGTTAATTAAATATTAATGCATAGACCTCTCACATTAGGTCGGTAGCTTGTGGCCGCTGGCTATGCCGGGCGGTTCCGGGCAGACTTCGGCGACAAGGCAGACCTAACCTCGTGTCTAAGCATATTTTAGTTATGCCTTTGACCTCTCACATTAGACTGATTGTTTGCGGTTGCTGGTTAAGCCGGTTGGTTCTGGGCAGGCTTCTACCGCAAACAGAGTCTAACCTCGTGTCATAGCCAATTTATTCCAATACAGATTATACAGATGTCAGACTAATTATGTCCATTTAATTGATTAAACTTATTTACAGGTTACAACAAACTAATCAAATTGCCATGTTTTACTTAATCTTAGATCGAGCCTACGAATTTTCATACCCAAATTACAATTATTCAGCTTTCAACAGATTAGGCAATTCAACAGATAACAGATCTAGCAGATTACGCGATTCAACAGATTTAGTAGATAACAGATTTAGCAGATTAGGCAATTCAACAGATTTAGCAGATTAGGAAATTCAACAGATTTAGCAGATTATATATTTCTAAAATTCTATTTAAATATCTTGCCTAATCATAAATTAAGCCTAAACTTACATGCCTAAATAATGGTCATAATTCAGGATACAACATATGCCCAAATTTTTAGTTAAACTTTGCACAGTACAAAATATTCTCTAAAAGCCCAAATCATGATATACCATATGAATTATGCCAGATTATAGCCTTTAATGCCAAATATCCAAAAATCTACTTTTGGGCGTATTCACATTGACAGTTATCCTATTATAATATAGGTAACTACGCCTAAGTCACATATTCCTTTTTCAAGTCATGAATCGTTACATAAAATTTACCCAAAAATCTAGATCTTTACATTATAACATCTCAAAATCAGATCTTAATTTTAAACATGCATTATGTCCCCCAAGTTTCAAGTCATATGTTATCATACAATGATTCCTTTTCTTCCAAATTACAGAGTATACACTGATCTAGGTCTAATTTACAACATATGTCCCTTTTCTCAAATTAGTCAAAGATCAGTCATGTCCAATTATGCATTATTCATTATTTACTCCAAAATTTAGCATTCGTGCGTTAATCTCTTATGAGATTTGTCGTAGGCTCGTAGTAGCCTGGCTATAGAACAGAAAAAGGATGAAAGAGAATAGTCACTGAAAAACAGATCCGACAGATAAGAATATGCATAACCTCATATTCAGATTTATAACCAAGTCAAGATCATAATTAAAGTTCATATCTGAAAATAATTGTACTCACAAAAAGGGAACAATTCTTGATTTCTGGGATCTGTATTCTGACACTGAATAGCGTTCCTTTGGCGTAGACTATCGATTAGGTTAGAAAATAGTTGTTCTCTCTATTCAGATAGGAAGAAGATGCACTAGTTCTAGTTTTGATTCTATCAGAGTAGCGACGCCATTTTTATTTTTAATTAGAATAGAGGCAAAGTATAGGCAAAATGAAATTGTGTGGAGAGAAAGATAGGTTTGGGGGGTGTTTAAATAGGTTAGAGCTCACGAATCCGGTCAGAAAGTCGTCCAGGTGCAGAAAAATGGATCTGTCTCCAGATCTGGAGAGGGGGGGGGGGAGGAGGTCGACCCTAAGGTCGGCCTTAGTGTCGACCTGTTTACCCAGCTTGACGCTCAGGTCGACCCTAGAGTCGACCTAGGTCATGGGCGGGAATTTCCCGCCTAGCCCGGGTGTCTTTTTTGAATTTCGAAATCTGAATTTTGAATTTCGGGCTGGTTTTTATTGAAACTTGCGAAGGCCGTATCTTCTTCATACGGAGTCCGATTTATGCAAACTTGGAAGCAGAATTTCAAGACGAACGCAATGGCATAACCCATTTCCCTTAATTATTTTGTTAAAATTTAATTATTCTCTGATTTGTTACTCTTATGTTCATAGAAAATACGGGGTGTTACAGTGGTTGATGATCAAAGCACAGCTTTAAATAGCATAGCTTTGTGTATAGCGCAAATTCGCGAGCCCCACACCTCGGTATGAGCTAAAAACGGGATAAGTGGCCCAGAAGGACATGATGTTTCTTTCTAGCTATGGGTGGTGTCATGGTATGCAGTCTAGACATTTATTTATTTTTAACTATGTCGATGGATTGCGAGGCGCCTCAGATATATCGGTTACTACGGAGCTGATGGATAGGCCCTATAGGACTCAGAAACGTGTGTTCAAGATTAACTAATCCACTAAAGTATGTGTGGACCAGCCTTGGAGGATCCAAGGGTTGCCCTGCGGTGTGTAACCCTAAGGCATTTGCTAGAGTGTCTCAAAGCCAACGAGGAGTACATCCCTTGCCTCGACTCATGACGGAAATCCAATTTCCAATACGTGACAGTTCAGTTTTGATTGTAGAGCCTAGTATGGCAACATGATATGTGGTACCCATGCCGTCTATGATTGATACATTTATATTTGAAGTTGATTTTGACACTATATACTTATAATAATATCAAAGGATTTTTGTTTTAAATGTACCAAGCATGTTTGGCTATTATAAAGGAAAACTCTATCCTCCGGCTGGCGTTGCATTGTGTGATGGGACCTGAGTCTTATAATAGCTTCATTTTTCCAAAAAGCATTGCACTGTTTGTTTTATGCACTGGTATTCTTGGGAGGAAACCCGTTCCGTGTTATATGGCGTGGTCTCTTAATTTACTCTATTTTAAAGTAAAGTTTTAAATATATGTTTTAGTTCTCACACTAGTCCCATGACTGACCAGGATTTTATTTTTTTAACCTAAACTCTAGGTGCCCCTATTTTCTACACGGACAACTGGTAGTTTGGTTTTTCAGATATTATTTTCACAGGATCCTGGATTTATAGCTGAAGCTATCGTCGGAAAGCTCTGTATCCGGGTATTTCTTTCAGTTGTGTTATTAGTTTTCTGCTGCTTTGTAATTTAAATCTCTAATATTTTTCAGTTGTAAATTATTACTTGTACTCTGTTATATTCTTGTACACTAATGTAAATTATTGTAATAAGCAATGAAATGTTCTGTCGTTTGTGTACTGATTTGTCGTGTTATCAACTCAATCCGGGCTTTCCCGAAAGGACAAGTTTGGGTCGTTTCAGATTCATTCTCGTTCATTTTGAATAATTTAAACTTATTAATTAGCATTGATATCTTAGTCTATTTAACTTTACTGGTTCCTTCATGATTAACTTGAAAAGTTCTCTAAATTTCATGCGCAGATTTATAAACTGAAACTCTATTAAATTTATTCCTATATAATGAATAGAATAACATATTCATGGCTTTAGAATTGCTTTGTGCAACAGCCTTTTGTTCATTAGTCCATTATGCAAAATTAGTTATGGGTTCTACAAATTCATTCTGTGTGATATTCCATGTGTCTAAACCTACTGATTGTCAATATATTTTCATTCTACGTGCCCAATATGAATAATTACAATAAACAGTGGTGGTCTAACAGTGGACTGACCCTCTACAAAAGAACTATTATTACCAGAGTATTGGTTGCCATTTAATATGTTCAAAAATCAGATTATGAACTTTTTGAAAAACCATACTTTGATACCAATTGTTAGGGAATGCAGAATGAGGATCTTACAGGAAAACTAACACTAGAGGGGGGATGAATAGTGTTTTTAAGGAATTTATGAAAATCTAAAACTTATATGATCTACTATATGAATCACAAACGACAGAGATGATCACAGACACATAATCAAACACAAAACACAAACACAGAAATAAACAAAAATAAAATGAAGCAAAGTAAAGAACACACCGGATTTTGTACTGGTTCGGGTTACTCCTATGTTCAGTCCCACGTAACACTGGGTTGCACAGAGTTTTATTACTATATCAATATCCAAGTACAGCACCTTTAATTTCACGGCTACAAGGTTAACAGCGATTCCACTACCCTTGATTTCACGACTACAAGGTTAACACTGCTCCGAACACCCTTTCTCAAGTACAATCCCCTTGATTTCTCGGCTACAAGGTAACCGCTCCGTTTCCTTGATTTCTGGGCTACAAGGAACACACCCGTACCCAAAAACTTCCCAAAAGATTACAACAGCCCTATAAATCTTCAATAACATTTCAATTCAAAGAATAGTGGATAAAGAGTGAGAAAAGAAGAAGTTTTATTTAATTAGAATTGAAATTGGCAAAATAGAAGCGTAGAAATCAATAAAATAAGAAATATAAATGGAGGGATGAAGAGAGGTGAAGACGGAGAAGAAGAATGGTTAAAACAATTCGAATTCCACCCCTATTTATAAGATTTGAAAGGTTGCAATGCTTCTGGAACGTTACAAATAATAAAAAGATAGTTCCTTTGAAAACTAAAAAAGTGACAGTTGTATGTTGACATAAGATAATATGTATGTCGACATATATACCTTAAAATTTTAAAATTTGAATATTTTCAAGTGTTTAAATATATATACTATTTTGGAGATTCTTAAATTAAAACAAGTGATATAAATGAGTATTATAAAGTATAAAATCATATGAAAACATAAATATATGTTATATAAACATATTTATAAATTTATAAAATTTAGAACTATGTAATTATAAAGTATAAAAGTATATAACTATAAATATATATAAACTTATATAAACTTTAAAACTTGTATTTGAAACCATAAGTAAGATAGAAAAAACATTTGAAATTAGAATTAGAATTTTGAAAAACAGAATTTGAAAACCAGAATTTGAATTTGAACAGGGGGTGCTACATATAAACTATACTATATTACTATATTTGTCTTGAACTCTTGAATTCTTGATAAGTTGATTAATCTTGAGTCTTGAATCTTCTCTATATCTTGAATCTTGAAACTCTAAAACTGTACAGTCTTCAGTGTTAATTCCTATATATAAATCCTGCATATATATATATATATTCTAGATATAGTTGTTAGTATATATTTTATAATCAATGTCAATTGAAATAAGGTTATTGTCATCAAAACTTCATTATTCAACAATAGCCAAGGTGCAAAAACGAACCTATGGAGGGATCCATGGCTGAACAACAAAAATCTCATAGACAAACTAGAATGGGACTGCTATTATGCCTATGGTGCCCTTTAAATTTAGGCTGGCTCGGTCATCACCAATAATGAATAGGACTGTAATAGGCAATTGGTAATTGTATCTCTTTTTGATGAAATTGTTAGCAAGTAGTCCATCTTCTCAGATAGACTGGAAGACTTGTGGGTATAGTAAAATGGAGAGTTCAAACTCACGGAGGTCGGGGACACCATTAGAAAAAAATCCCCAGTGGCGAATTGGCGTAAGGTGTTGTGGTCTAAATCCTGGTTTCCTAAGATGGCCCATGTTTTATATAAAGCTATCCTAGGTAGGCAACCCACGAAGGACAAACTCCACGTCTAGGGGATCATTGCAGAAAAACTTTGATGCCTTTGCAATAACTATGGCGAATCTCACAAACATTTATTTTTTGATTACAAATTCAATAAAAGACTCTGGGCTATCCAGAAACTGAATTGTCTCAAAAGTTACAATATAGGCAAAATGAAGGAGGAGATAAGTTACTTAAACAATCAGGAGACGTACGTGTCGAAACTGGTGATAGAGATTGGCAGGGTTTTCCTTGCAGCCACAACTTGGTATGCGTGGAGAGAACGCAGCTCCCATGCTTTCAATAAAAAGGAAAGTGATGTGTTAGCATTGAATCAGGCCATTAACTCTGACATCTCAATCATCTTAAGCATAATTAATAAGAAATTCCTTACCAATTCAACGGGACTAGAAAGATTGTTATTGAGGATGTGGAGCTACAATGGATGCAGCATAGAAACTCCAATAGTGAATTAGGAGCCTCCATGAAAGAGCCCTAAATTCTGTTTCGCCCCTTTCGTTCAAATTTTTCAGGTTGAAGATAGAAAGTAATATATTGATTCTATTATATTGTGTATTATGCTCATGTGCTACGTTACAATAAGCAGTAGCCATGAGACGCAAAACCTACTTATAAGTTGCAATAAAATTTAACCAATTTTGAAATACACACACACATATGTATATGTAAAATCATTCCCAAGAATGGCGAAATTATAATTAAAAACTTAGAATTCAGGAAATAATGAAAATTTGGATCCAAAACTCAGATTGGCAAGATGAAGCCACGCCACATGTGCAAACCTCAGATGGCCTGAAAACATACTAGTACCAATATATATAATATGTATCTTCTTTAGGCGATCAAATGATAATAAATGCCTCAAATGACCCAAGAATTGTAAATGTCCCCAATTTCTCTGACGATCCAAGAGTCTAGCGTCTCGCATAGACCTGACGATACCTCATAATGTGTCATAAACTCTTAGGTTGTAACCCGAATTGTGGCAACTGTGCATCCCATGCCCTATGTTTTCACTATTGATTTACTCTCTACAAGTCAATTCCACACTAGAAAACACTAGTAAATATTTTCTTTGATCAACAAGCTTGGAATTAACATACGTAATACCTTCGTGTCCCATGCCATGAGATTTACTACATCGATTAATCTCAGGCTCGCCTTCTTGAAGGGTGCAAAGACATGTAGTTATATCTATATAACAAAAACATTGGTTAATTATTAAAAGTCAATGAAGGGCTGAGATTTTTTCTTGGCATAGACAAAGAGCGGCTGCAATTTACACGCATGTTCCATTTTATTCCAACGATCTACCATGATCTCCTCCATTCTACCACGTTCCAATTCATCGTTTTCGCCATGTTACATCTCAAATCAAATCTCCATCACTATAATTTCTTCGAAATTAGATTTTACATCCGTGACTACCTGTCCGATTCGCACACAGTTGCATCTACGGTGACAACAACCTTCTTCATCTAATTCGCAACGCAGTTCACTCCAGCGTTGATATATAGTACGGACGTGTCTGATTCACACCGCAACTCCATCTCCACCGACGACCCCATATTTTACTGTCGATAAAGAACTTCATTAACTGGTCATCCTGATTCGTAATGGTGTGCTTCGTCTAAGATTTAATTGGGTATGTAAATCCTTAAAACCCTAACTGATGTCTTCATCGTAGATTTCTCCATTTACTATTCCAATTCATAAGATAATAATTCCTGTTCGGTTGTTGATTAGTGCAGATTGATTGTAAATTAATGTCGTCTTCACCTTTAAGATATTTTTTCACTACTTTACTAACTTTTTTGCTTTATTTTTTATTATCTCATAAAATAGCTTGGATTTGTAAATGCTTCAGTATTCTGCCCCCTTCATTTCTCTTGCTAAAGGTCAGGTAAATCTTTTTTTTTTTGCACTACATTATGCTATTAATTCGACTTTTTAACACAAAACAACTTTTTTTAGACTACGTGACTTCTGTGTATATTTTCCTATGTTAGTGGCTGTTTACTACCCAAATGCACATTATTTTGACTACAATACTAGCCTAATGTAGTTCCATTCCTGGAAGTTAATAAACCATTTTATTAAGATAAATTAAATTAAAGGCTTACAGTGTTATTAAGGCATGCACCCAACGAGTGGAAAGGCTTAGGCACAACACTCAAAAGTTTATGCTTATTAACAGGCGTGCCGTCATCGTCTGTAATAAAGTAGTTGCTTTTGATTACCATTTCCCACAAACAATTAACCTTTTCTATTGATGTAATGTTTGGCAGTATATCATTTCTATGGATGCCATGTTAGGCAGTATATCATTAGTAACATAGTTGATATGGATTATATTTACAAACACAATCCGTTCATGCTTTAAATAGTTGACAATTTACAAACTGAATATAAATGTTATGTGTATGTATTTTATTTATCCCATCATACATGTTGGCTGTCTTTGACATATTCAGCAAAAAAAAAAAAAAAAAAAACTTCCTAATTTGATGAAGTAAACTGTTCTCTGCAATCAATTTCCGCTTCTATCTACCCTTTTTTGTGCAAAAGTAAGAAATATTAACCCACTTCTTTTTTGTCCAAATCTAGTCATCAGTTTTTCCTATAACTCCAATTTGGACCAATTCATGTTGTTTCCTGAAACTTGGTATTGTCTAATTTTGGTTCACTTTGAATCGAAGATATTTATTTGTTCATACTTAAAGACCATAGAAGCAGCCATTGCTATGTGCTTGACTTAGGTCATATAGAATTGATATAATATGGGTCTGTATATACATTCAAGAAACGTGTTAGAAAAAAGTCAATAAGATTAGTGAAGTTATGTTTAGTGAATGTGAAGCTAAAATAAAGGTATACATCCCTTTCATACCTCATATTTCTCAATTATTAAGCTAATGTTTTCTAAGGGTCCACGGATCTGGAATAAGGTGTCTACCACCCCTTTTGTTGACAATGCATCTTCTGCTTATGGAATCCATTGGTACTGAAGAAACACATTATTCCTTAGTATGTGTAAGTCACATTATATTTACTACCTCTATACAATGCTTTCATAATACAGAAGATATGAAACCCACTTACACTGGAAGCTAAAAAATATAGAGTTGCCTATTGGCAAAATAATTACTGAGTATAGGCCACGTGAACATGAGATCTTGACTTTGATTTTTTTGTAATAAGTTTCTTATTAGCATTTATTATTATATTTTTATTATTATTATTATTGTGCTTTCTGATAGTAACTTACTTTCTAGGTGTAGCTAACATTTACATGTTTGGTCTTGAACCTCTCAAACCTCATAACCTAATCTTATTTCGTAGTGCCTGTAATGTTTATTTTATGCAGGTAAGTTAAGATGGCTGAGCCTCTCCTTAAAAGATGTTTTGACCAATCATATATTGCAAAGAATGTTAGTTTGAGGTGATTTTTATGTTCAGTCATGAATTTGCTTAAGACCTTATCATTTTAGCGTAGAAGAAATTTGTATTGAATATTGCTATTTATTAATTTTTACATTATTAATAAACATGTGCTTTAATAGTCCCTATAAACTAGGTGACTGAGGTAATCTTTCCTCCCCATATAATAAGGTTTTATTTTTTTGCTATTACTTCATACGCACTTGCACTTCTACAATAAATAAGTAAATAAACACATCCCCATTTCTCTTCTTTAAATTTTATAAACATTGGAAAAACCATCCATTAAGAAAGTAGAGAGGACGTAGCGCATCTCCATCAACAAAAGAGTATTCAAATAGGTTGCATCTTTGGAATAAACATTGTCTGATTAGGTTGTGCTAATGAACGTGTTTATATTACTGCATTTCCAATGTTACCTAGACACATAACTACAAAACATGATCCTCTTTTACTTTTAACTTGGACTTGGCTATATCATCTATATTTTTTTTCTAGACGATGTTATTTCTTCCATTGTGCTTCGTTAATGTATAATGTTTGACGTCCTCTACTCAATCATGTAAATTCTAAATAACCCATGGGAATATCATACAGTGCCAACAAAATAAGGGGCTGCATTCTATCTATGTACGAAGCATGGGTCAGTCACTGCTTATTGGAAAGGTCCGAACACATACATATACCACTTACATTATATATCTTGCTAATATACAATATGTTCTCACCACTTATTCATAAATGCAAACTACAACACATGAAAGTCTATGCTCCTGTGCATCACATGGGTTTCCACTTGTATGTAAGAAAATATACTTTATAAATTGGGTTTTATAAACGATTACATAAAATAGAAATCACTAAATTTGGAAATCTCTTTATAATAAGTAATATACATATTAATGATCTAAAATATTTATAATATGGAAAATTGTTCTCTTAAAACAATAGTTGTATATATAAACCTTTTTAAAAGTTATAAAACACATGTATGTGTACATGGAAATCTCATAAAAAACCCATGAAAATACCACATGAAAATCAACTTGAAAAATCACGAAATTCAACTATAGGTTAGTGATAATTTAGACTTCTCCATTGTAGAAGTAATCCAAATAAAAAATAAGAATCATGACATAAAAACTAGATCAAAAATGGTATAAAACACTTAATAAAAATCAATAAGTCAAACACTAAAGCCATGAAATGTACATAGAAATTAGCTTTGGTTGTAAATTTTAGATAAGTTTTGAATGACTAAGCAATCTAAGAATGAGCTGAAAGTTGATGTGTACAAACTAGAACAACATATCTATCAAGTCTAACAAGATTCACTGAATTCTGACATGGATTGGAAAAGATATAAAGTTTCAACTTCAAACTCATACCGTATTTTGTTCCTGCACAAATCTGAAATATTCTCTGGGTTCAACTTTTAAACATAATTTGAATTGCTTAATGACCTTAAAATGACCTAAAATATGATGCATACAAAGTAGAATAATTTGTATATCAATTAGAAAAATAATCACAGAATTTCGACATGAAATTAAAAAGATATGAGATTCCAAACATCGACTCATGCCATGTTTAGTTTCTGCCCAGATCTGAATTCTTCTCTGGGCCTAACTTTCAAGTAATAGAAACCGAATCAAACGACTTCAAATTCGAGTGAAAATTGATATGCATAGACTAGAACACTCAAATTCTCAATTGAAAAAAGATGAACACTTGGTCATCACATCCTCTGATGCCCTGGTACTTCCATATGCCTGATATAACGTAGAAGATGGACGATCGGGTCTCTCCGTCGTTTTAAGAATCCAGCGCTGGCAATTTGAAGTTCGGTGGATTCCTTGAGTTTCTAATGTTCTAAGTAAATGGGCTCCGTTGCACATTATCCATGTCCTGGTTCGATAAGCCACCATAAGTGACTTGTCGAATAATTTTAGTGACTTTGTTGCCCCCACCGAGAGGCATCCTCCAGTTACCATTATCTTCCATTGGGGCATAGAGATTTTTGATGCATACATTCTTAGTGAAAGCACCGCCAGTAGTCAAATTTGGACCAATGTGAAAAAAGTTCCTAAGGATGTCCGTTGCCCCCTATTCATTTGAATTTCTGTCCTGGGCTCAATTTCCTTTAACACAAACTTTGTTTCTTGGTTCCAGAATTTGACCTGTGTGTACATGGGATGCTGGAGCTCATGCGATGTCTAAAGAATGAGGGAGCTCACCGCTAGCTCATCTTGGCTCGGCATGGCTAAGCTTGATTTCTGGTTCGACATGGTCAAGCCGAATTTCTTATTCGTCATAGCCGAGCCATAAGCGATCTAGTAGTAGTGCCCCCGTGTGTAGAGGTGGTATTATTGGCTCGCTATGCCTTACCCTAGCTCCTAGTTCTTGGCTTCTCGCCTCTTTCAACTGCGCTAATATCTCTTGCATCATGGTTTTCTGTTGCTCAAAACATGTTTGTAATCCACCCATAGCTTCGTCCAAGTCTCTCCTTGTCATGTACACAGAGGGATTCCCTACAGAAGAAACTTCTTGGCCTTCTTCCTCGCTTCCAACATGAGAAGTATATTTCATCCTTTTCATCGTCTGAATTTTTCTATCCCCAAAGCTCTCTAAATGTTGAATGTGTGCCCCTTCCTAATGCGCCAAAATGTTAACTTGAAAATTGGTGTTCTCAAGTTAGACACTCGAATGAATCATATTCTCAAAAAAATTCACATTCATAGATCACAGAAAACACATAGAGGTAAAGAGACATAAGAAATTATAGTGGCTCGGCAGTGTGCCTTCGTTCACTTAGTATAATCAATCCTTTATTATGATGCATGATTACAACACGGTTAGTTTTTATGGAAGAAACTAGAGAAAAAGAAGATAACTTAGTGACAACAATGCCTTTTCTTATATCGGTCAGATGAATGAAGGTTAGATCCCTTGTGAAGTTATGAAACTTTGTATTTGTAGGTGGCTATAGATCTGGCTCGACCAAGAAGCGACCGATCTAGAAGCATAGGAGTTGTGCAACATGTCTTCAAACCATAAAAGTTATCCACATCTATTTCGTCCAAGACACATGTCAATATTTTTGAAGTAGGAGAGGTAGCAAGTTAACTGAATCTCAGGGAAATGTCCAAGATCCGGATTGATATAGTCTGGTTCGACATAGTCAAGTCGGATTGATCGAACCAGAGGGACTTCCACCCTCTGCCTCCTTCCATCGAGTTGTGACCTATTTGTATATAGTAGGGCTTACACCGAGTCGGACTTACTGAATTGATATTGCTGAACCAAAATGCTGGCCGATCCGGAATGGAGAGAAGTGGTGAGGATGGTCGAATCGACATAACCAAGCTGGATTTTCAAGCATTATATATCCATATCTTCTAGAGTTTTGCTACTTCGATCGAGTATATTAGGGCTCGTCTAAGCCCATATCCAAGTTCTGAATGCTTTGATAGCCGAAAATCTAATATGCGATTGCCTTACGAAAAAGCAGGTCAACAAATGTCATATTACCAAAAGGAAATTTTTACTGAATCATTCTGATAATTTATCAAGGCATTTGAAGTCGCTAAGAAATATTGTCCTAAAATCAAAGGAATTTGATCATAGGACTATTAATGAGTTATGTTCCAAGGAAAATGAAATTGACTAAAGTATGAATTTTCCAACTCTAATGAGTACTTTCTCAATTTCTCCTATGGGCTTCTTAATGGAATGATCGACAAATGAAAGGGTTGCTTTCATTGGTCTGAACTCACCTAAGCTTGATTGTTCATACATAGAGTATTGAATCAAAGTTATGTTCGCCCGTAAAAGTATTAAAGATTTATTATTTGTTTTTTCTTCTATCGTAAACAAGATTGTGCGACATCCCCGATTCTTTGTAATTGTCAGGAACGAATTAAGACAACACTTTATTTTGACTGGCTGCTAAGAATTTTTTAGGTGTTATTAGTGTGTCTGTTTTTTGTGTGCAAGTATTTTAAGAGTTTCGCATACGACGAGACTTTTTGAATTATGTCCAAAATAGAAATGTTGGCTTTGACTTTCTTAAAAAATTCAGGAGGATTTTCTATTTGTTATGAATGTTTCTTAGCACGAAGTCTATAGAGTAATGGAGCTTGCAACTTAATAGGCTAGTTTCCTTGAGTTGATGAAGGATGAGATTCAAAATTAGACTTAATGTTTGACTCAATGTTTTGATTAGGATCATTTGTGGTTTATAATATGTGGAGATAAATTGAAATTTTGGTCTAATTTTTTGGTAAATCATTAGGATTGACAACTTAGTTATCGACTTGCTTACAGGACCTCAAAGTGGTGATAGCATTCATTTGGTTTAAATTGTTATTCTAAACAGCATGTGCTTGGTTTGGAGTTGTGTTTAATTTCACGGGTAAGGAATTGGCCAACTTGTAAGCAGTCCATTTTCCCATTTACTCACAGAAGTAGCTAGTTGACTCATTGGCAACTTAAGTTTCGTAAAGTGTTGACTCGTATTTTGCACACACATGGCTAATAAGTTTTGTAAATTATTGGTTAAGTGAAGATTTTTAGGTGTAGCCTTAGCCAACATTTCTAAACTTTTCCAAGATGTCATTCTTTAGTGTCTTGAGAAGAAAAGTTTGTTGTCCTTTATTTTGAAAAGGAGACATAAGATTTTGTAGAAATTGATTCGGTTTAAAAGAAGGATTCAAAGGATTACTTAGAAATGGTTGTACCAAATTCAATTTCGGATTATTCTGATTCCAAGAAAAGTAAGGATGATTTCTCCAAGAAGTATTGTACATTGGAGAGAATGAATTATTTCTATCATTTTAAAAAGCATCCAATTGTTCTAATGAGAAGGGGCATTGATCAATAACGTGATTTGGATCGTTACATTAATAGCACAAAGGCAAAGAAGCTTGGTTCATATGATTAGTTGAAATAACATTATCTTATTTGTTTATCATGGCATCGATGTTTTCTTCTAAGGTAGAGATGATCCTATCGAATGGTGGTCCAAAAGCGAATAGGTTGATTTCTCATCAGATCGTTCCCATTGACTCGATTTTACGGACAATTTTTTGAGAAATTTCCATGTGGAATCGTGATGTTGTGCCAAAAAATTTCATTAGCACATCGATTTGAGTGTCCTTTGGGAGCTATCTTTAAGACCATTATATAGAATTTGATTGAAAGTCCATTTTTCAAAATTATGGTGTGGATATTTTATTAAAGGTTTCTTAAATCGTTGGAATTTTTTCAAAAGATTCACCGCTGAATTGATGAAAATTTACAATTTCAATTTTAATTTTGTTGTTATTCCCAAAGGGTTAGTTATTATAAAAGCAAACTTTTAATATAAATTATTTCCAGTCCTAATTAAACTTGAAGGCAAATTATACAATATTTTCTCAGCATAATTGGTAAGTGCAAGTGGAGTTGATTTATGTTCGATTAAAAGACGTAAGGTTACTAGTTTCAAAATTTCCAAATTTCGGAAGTGTGCTGATGTGTTTCGAATGGATTTCAAAATGATTATCCATTGGTACAGGTAAAATGATGCAAGAAGTGATAAAAAATTGATTAGGGAATACTATTCATTAGAGTTTGAGGCGGGTTTTTGTTTGCTATCATTGAGAGACTATTTATTCCAATTAAGTGGTTTTTCGTAGTGTCATGAGCTCAGATACTCGTGTAACTAAGTCCAGACACTCGTATACACGAGGAAAGGATAAAAAAAAACAAGGCTAAAAAAATGAGGTTAAGATAAATTGAAACTTTTTTCAAACAAAGAAAATTGGTTTTTTGACTAAAAATATATGTTAAATAAAAACGTTTCCTTTGTTTTTTGTATGTGCATGAAACAGATGCAGCTAAATAAATGTGATGACTTAATTAAAAAAATTGTTCTTACTAGCTCCTAATTTGAATATGTATGAAGACACTTTGACACAATTTAGCAAAAAAAAAAAAAAAAAAAAAAAAAAAAAATTAGCCAATTAACGGTTAGGATTACCAGTGCACCACAAATCACCAAAGCAATACAACTATAAGTTTAAGTACCTTCAAAAGAACAATTACTATAATATCGACGAATCACAGATAATTATAAGTGATCGAAACTATGTCATTTTCTTCCACAACGAGAGAGAGCTTTGGTGAAACAAATCGAGTTGTCAAAACACAATTTGGCAACACCTTTAAGTCCAACTTCTAATCTATATTAACTAGTTAATTTTTTGTAATGAAATGCAATTTTTTGACCCAATAAAGGGTAATAACTTCCCAATGCGAAACAATTCCGTCCTCTTGGTTTTGTATATCCCACTAATAGAACATTAAACAAGATATTTTTATTTGCTTTAAGGATACAACTAAAACAAAGCAAACAATAAGTGTCTTTTTTCTTTTAAAGTATAATGGAAACTCAATTTAGATTATGAAATCAGTGAAGGATAATCATTTTTTTACCACTTCGAAACTATGTTGTATTGTATGACAGTTTATTTATTAAAATAAATATGGCAAGTGAATTGTTTGATATGTTCATATTATAATTTGGTGACATAAGGAATGAGCAAATCCCAGTCTTATTACATATAGTTGTAGAATTCTTATTCTGTACATTAACATAATTTTTATTTTGTACATCAATAGAATTTGCAAATTTTGCGATGTATCTTGATTACTTATGAGTGTTTCCAGATATGTAGTTTTTTCACATTAAATTTTAAAACTGCTTTTCATTCAAAAATTTATTAAAATACCTCATATGCAATTGTAATCAATAAGAAGGATAACAGTTAATTGCAGTGGAATAAGCTGAATCATAGTGATCATGTAACAACCCACTCATTTGACGATTTTAGATTTTTAATATTTTATCTAAATATATCGTCGTACCTTATGTGTCACTCAAAATGTCATTTTTCACAAATGATAAAATTAGGATTCAGGACCACTTTCATTGGGTCTCTATCATCGTTTACAACCTTTTTGACTATAAGCATCGATATGTTTGGAGTTAGTATGAATTAGGGTCTGTTGGTTGGGCTAATTGAGACATTTGAGCTCAACCGGTGAGCCCAAAGCCCCACTTAACTCCCCCAACAGCCAACCCTTCTCTCCCACTTCCTCATTTTATTTCCTCAGCCCAAAATAGATTTAGAAATGGGGAAAGGAAGAGGAAATGGAAATTCCTAAGGCTAGGGCTTTGATTACAAGCTCAATCTAAGTGGAAATCACATTCTATAACCTGGGTAAGCTATCTCTTCATCATCTCTATCCTATTCTCCAATCAATTTCGGATTTTGATCATGCCCTAACACTCATGTGTCTTCATTTGTGTTTATGAGGTGATTATTAAGGAGCTATTGGAGAATGAGAGGTTCTTTGTGCATTTGATGCTTCTTCTTCCTTGTTGGAGCTTGTTTTCATCATTCAAGGACCAAAGGTGAGTTCTTCATGAACTCACATCTATGCCACAAGCTATTGGCTTGTAAAAGTGTAATTTAGTGTTTATTTGAGGTTGCATATGCTAATGAATTGGGTAAGTTAGTGTAACCTAGCCGATTGCATGTGTTTATGTTTCATTGAGTTGAAAATTATGATAAGGATTGTTCACACGATCTAATTTATATGTTAGGTGTTGATTTGGTGAAGTTGTGAAGTTCCGTGGTCGCCTCGACAAAGTTCTAAGTCTTCACAAGTCGCTAGAATTGCACTGGATAGCTTTGCTTTTAAATTTAGTTCACGTTTGAAATTATGATACAAATCATCCCGAATCTCTTGCATGAATGAGTGCATGTGTGTGTACGTGTTCTTAGGTGTTTTCAGTGAGCTAAAGAGGCTTCATTTTCATTTAGAAAACGTTATAAGCCATCACCAATGATTCGAGCTCGTCCGAAAGCCTTTTGCACCTCATTGCTTAAGCAAAATAGCCCATGTTTCAGCTCAGACGTCTGTCCGGGAGGGGGACAGACGTCTGTCAATGTTCGGGGGAGAAAATAAATAATTACATCAGGTCAGACGTCTGACCAAAAATGGTCAGACGTCTGTCCAACCTCTCGGGAAAAATAAAAAAATTGCTAACTGTCAGCTCAGACGTCTGTCCTGTAGTGACAGACATCTGTTGGCCTGAAACTGCTATTGACCGGTAGAGACTAGGGTCAACAGTTTAGGCCCATCCAGACTCTTTCCCGACCGGAGCTCGGGCCGTTCGGACTTTATTTGTGAACTTCAGCTTTACAAATTCCCAGATTCTAGCAGCTCGATTCATCGACTTTGATTCTCATGTGATTCTTCCAATGTTGATCCTTCTTGGCCGATTCACATTTGTTTGTGATGTGAATTGAATAAGTGGTCATTCTAAAGCCCGTGCGCTCTATTTTGTATATTGAATTTATTTGAAACTCTTAGTCAGATGATTCACACCTCTAAAACGTGAATTATCGACTCGATATCCTTCGAGTCTATTTCGATGTAGTTTAAAACCTTCGGGTGCTAGTTTGGGATTTTGATTCATTCGTTGATCGAAATTACAATCGTTATCCCTGTATTTCCTGTATGTTGTTGTGATGTGAGTTTATGTTTCAAGATTTTTGTGTTCTATTCGCTACAGCGATGGTTTTCATGAATAATTGAACCACAATGGATAATGTGGTTTTATATTGTCAATGGGCATCAAACCAACGTTTAACCGGTTTTTAAATTCAAATCCTTTTAAAATCAATTCGATTTCTAAACCTAGTTCCTGTTCTATTGATTTATATATGATTCCTTATCCTATCGATCAGACGAGAAATTTAGTTTATTTACCTTAGTAAAACTAAGGACTATGATGCCTTATACATTTACTTCGGCGAATAACTCTTGAACTCGTGCGTTCAAACATGTATGGTGATTTTCTCTGTTTTGAATAGAAACCAATTACGGGTTCGTAAATATTCGAGAATAGCATGTGGTTATGGGACATGTTGCTATTTTCTTATATTAACTAGCTCGGAGTAATTTCTATTCGCTCAAATCGATGTGATCTGTTTTATGACTATTCTTGATGTTGAGAATGAACTAACAACGGGTTCGTAAATATTCGAGAATAGCGAGTGATTACAGGACATTTAGCTATTTTCTTATATTAACTATCTCGGTGTAATTTATACTCACCCGGATCGTTGGTATCTGCGTCCCGATATAGTTGTCTAGTCCGCAATCACCCTAATGGGAATTTATGATTTGGGACCTTCATCTATGCAACTTCGGTCCAACTTTCTATGATTTATTTTTTCCTCTCCCAGGGTCACGACCCGGCTTCATGGGGAGCTTCAGCTCAAACAAATGGGTTAACTACCTAGAGATCGTATCTCATCTGGGAGGTATCCACTTTTTGTGATGTTTTCTGGATCGTTCCTTATGTGCGGAGTTACCACTGGACCGTTCCTTATCTGAGAGGTATCCACTTTTTATGATGTTTTCTAGATTTCTAAATGATTTCTGATTCTTGATTACTTTGATGCGATGCGCGTCAATTTGATAAATGACTTTTGACTCTTGATTACTTTGATGCGTTGCACGTCAATTTGATAAATGATTTCTGATTCTAGATAACTTTGATGCGATGCGCGTCAATTTGATAAATGATTTCTGATTCTTGATAACTTTGGTGCGATGTGTGTCAATTTGATAAACTATTTCTGATTCTTGATTATTTTAGTTCCTCTGCCATTTCCTATTGTGTGCTAATAATTAAATGTTGCTTTCTACAGTAGCTAGGAGATTATTTAGAGATAGTTGTGTGCTAAGATTCCATTGTCATTTCCTGATTATGTTGACATGTCGTGTTTCATATTTGTTTATGATTAGATATTATCATTAGAATCATGTCACCATGCGTAATATTTTTTATTATCTCATTTTATTTGATAAGTACGGCTAGATTGATCCGTTTATTGTTTATTCTTAAAAATAATACTCGGGTCAGACCGACGATTCATTTTAGGTACTCCTCTCAGACTTCTCGCAAGATTGATCTTCCGCTTTTAGCTTGCTACTCTGTCTCCGCATCTTTATGTACTTTTGTACCTATGACATTATCTATCGTTGTGTACACATTCTATTATTTAGATCATGGTACATGTATTAGTCGATCTTTGTTGACCTTTAGCTTGTGGAGCGCATTCTTGGTTAATCATATCTATTTCCTCTTTGTGATATGATTATTCTGTGTGTAACACCCCGTGTATTCTATAACCGTGAAATTCACAAATTAAAGTATGACTAATTTCAAATCAAAGAATTAAGGGAAATTGGATACGCCATTGCGTTCGTCTCGGAATTCGGCTTGAGATAGAGTCTGAGTTTGCGTAAAACGAATATCGTATGAAGAAGATATGGACGAACGAAGTTGGGTGAAAAACCAGAAAACGGGTCAGAATGCACTGGCGCACTTGGGAAGTGCGCCAGAACAAAAATGCACTGGTGCACTTGGGAAGTGCGCCAGTACATTTTTGACCTGGCGCACCTGCCAAGTGCGCCCAGGTCAAAAATGACCTGCTGGTCAGGTCTGGTCAAGTCCTGGCTGGCCAGGTCTGTGTTTGGTCGATTTTCTGAGCCTTGCCTTGTCACTAGGGCTAGGTGTCAGCTCCTGGTTGGTCTCTCCTTCAAAAGAACGGCTATTATTGAACCAAGCTTCATCGACGGTCTAAATCAACTCACAAACTCTATAAAAAGGACCTAAGACTAACCCTAATTCACATAAACTAAAATGGAGATGAGACCGTCATGCTGCTGAGGAGAGATTGAGGATAGCCGTCAGAAATAGAGAGACAACTAGGAGATAATTCAAAGCTTAAGCAACGCTAATCAAATCAAAGCAACGCCTACAACAAAGGATAGCATCTCCAAATTCAGAATTCAGATTCCTGAATTGAAGATTCGTCATACGCTGTAAGTAGAGTGCTATTCCTATGTGAATTAAATAATTGTGTTGATTTGTATAATGTAAGAAATGGAATTGTGGCGATAATAATCTATATTTGTATGTTGCTTTGATGCAAAACGATTTGGGTATATTATGGTATACGATTGGATATTTGCAAGTACGCGATTTGCGTTGGAAATGAAATGGAATTGTGGCGATAATGACTTATATTTGTATGTTATTTTGATTCTAAACGATTTGGCAATGCTATGGTTTGATTCATACAAGTATATGGTTTATGTTGACAACCACATGTTGTGGAATTTTGATTGGGACTCATGCAAGCATATGATTCATATTGAAAACTACATGTTTGTGGTAGTTATTTACAACACCCATTTGGTAAATGCAAGTATAAGATTCATGTTGAAACAACAACTATATGTTGTAATAGTTTATTTTGAAATTCATGCAAGTCTATGATCTATTGTTATGACAACATGATGTAAAATTCTATGGTCATCTTTAGTGTAATTTGATTCACCTAAGTATTATGATTCATATGAAGGTTATGTTGAAATTGGCATCATAGTTCAAGTATAAAAATCATGATTTTGTGATAGTGACAAAAGCAAGCGTCGTTGTAAGCTTGTATTAATTTTATGAACATGACTAAGCTATGTTTGTTATTATGCCTAGTTAAAAAACATGTTTTCTAAGCTTATGTTGTTATCTTAATTATATGATAATATATTTTGCACATAAGTTACATTAGAAATTACACTAGAATTACATCCCCTTACAAGTTACATAGATAGGACAAAAACCATGATTATATGAATAATAGGATTCATAATCAATTATGTTTATGCCATGACCATATAAGGACTCATGTTCAATTATGATTATGCCATAATTATATGATTAGAGTGGTTCATGTTTAAGTACTATTTATGCCATGACTACATGTTTCGTTTACACCATGATTATGTGAATAGAATGATTCATGTTTAAGTATTGCTTATATAATAGGTTGTTACAATTGCAAGTTCACATATGCCTATCTTATGTTAATTAGATCGTTATATTGCAAGTTCATGCGTTCACACTCCCCTTTTTTATGTCACCTTATAAACACCATGTTATAGCCTCCCCCTTTTCATATGGCTAAATTGGGTTTAAGTATTAAACCCAACACACCTTACATTGGAACGAACGTATAAAACGGGGGTAATGACGTTTGGGCTAAAATATGGAACATATGTGTTGGCATGTTTGACGCACGCCAATAACTTTGAAAAGCAATTAAGTGGCATAAATAAATCTTAACCAATAAAGATGAATTTGAATAATGGGCCGCAAATATTTACATATAAAAAGAAAAGAGACAAAATATGTAAATGTAGAAAAATATGATGTGTTTAACCCGAGGTTGGATTGAGTTGTGATGTAAACCTGCCCGGAACCGCCCGGCTGTCCAGTAGTCACAACAATACCTATCCAATGTGGGTGGTTAAACACGGAGCCCAATAAGGACCCGAGGTTAGACTGAGTTGTGGCGTAAGACTTCCCGGACCCAACCGGCAACAGGCAGCCACAACAATACCTGTCTAATGTGAGAGGTCAAGGCTTTAATAAGACAATTAAGGCTGAGTCAGGATTGATAGGATTAAGTAAATTATATTAATACTTAATCAAAATGGAACATGCTAAACTAAACAGACTGATTAGGGGTTAGGTTTATAAAACACTTAACCAACTTAGCATGTTGGCTAGAAATAGAAAACCTAGTAGCGGGGGACCCTTTTCAGCAGTAACCCTATAAGGTGTATCATGATACCCTGAAACTAGGCAGGGTAGGGCACGATTACTGGGCTAATTGTAAGAGGTCAAATCGACGACGATGGTGCAACAGTGTAGGTTCTAACAGGGTGCGGGCGTGTACACACTCCGGCGCAGAAAAATAAGGCACTGGGCACCAGTAGCATACCTATGCATTATAGGGTTGTGTCGGGCCGCCACCATGGGACGTGATACACCCCATGGTGGGGCCAGCACAGGTAACTACAACATCGGGGGGCCGTAAGACACATGTAACTATGCGAGTAGGAGCCGATCATCATAAAATGGATCACTTCACCCTGATTATGGGGTGCCTGTTGGGAACTAGTTTATATGGGTACAGAGATTAATATGGGGTACGATAGTATATTCAACCCTAGACAACTTAACTAAGTTTATGGTGCTTTCCCATTTCTAGTTTATACTCATCATACCCAGTTCTTTATTCATAGACTGAATAGTCCTAGACTTACTCAGGCTTTATGTCTGACTCTACTTTCCTTTCGTCTTCTTTTCTTCCGTTCCCCCCCCCCCCCCCAGGTCCACAGGGAGGGAATACTGCAGCTTGACCAGTTTCCACATCCAGGTTGAAGAGAAGAATGTATTGCTTGGATCTTTTCCGTTTTGGACTATGGCTTGGGACAGCAATTATGGGACTTTTGCAGTTTATTTATGTTTTCTTTATGCTTCTTTAAATAATGTAATCAAGACAGTTATGATTTTGGAAGTATTGTAAGACAATTATGGCATGGTTTGTGTAACACGTATTTTGATCAAATAAAAGTTGTTGTTTTCCGCTGTTCAAAAATATTTGTTATTATATCTGTCTTGTATATCTGTGACTTATACTTATAAACCTCCATCAAAATTAGGGCATTCCCTTTGAGAGTGACCCTAACGGAGGTGGGGTGTTTCACTTGGTATCAGAGCATAGGTTTACCAGATATGATAAAAAGTTTTGAAAATTTATTTTCAAAAAGGAAATTTAAAGAAGCATTTTTAAAAGAAAAATATTATTTTATTTTAAAAAGGCAAAGTCCCACCCCCAAAGCCATAGGTACTATCTCTTATCCATCGTTTTAAATCTATCCTTTATGTTTCAGCATGTCCGAAGAACTTAACTTGCCAGAGGGTGTACCAATACCTGGTTGGTTTAGACGGTTCTTAGAAGCAAGGGCCACTCAGCCAGGTCCTACCGTTCCTCCTCCCCCAGCTGCAGGAAATCATCCAGCTGCAGCAGCACCTCTTTCTCCACCTCCTCCGCGGGGAAACACGTTTGGTAAGATATGTAAAGATTTTAAAGCTATGGGAGGAAAGGATTTTCATGGAACTGAGTCCTTCGTGGCAGCTAGAAATTGGCTGAAAGAAACCGAGGACTTATTCATCATCTTTGAGGTAGAAGATAGACAGAAAGTACAACTGGCAGTGTGGCTACTAAAGGGCGAGGCTTCCTACTGGTGGGAAGTCACTAATGTAGAAAGACCAGTGGAAACATGGGAGGACTTTAGGGCAAGGTTTGAGGCTAAATTTCTCTCAGACGCAGAAAGGAGTTTGCAGCTGGAAAAATTCTTATTTCTTAAGCAAGGGAACAAGACAGTCAAAGAGTATGTTAATCAGTTTGATGAACTGGCTAGGTTCGGACTGGACCTAGTCAACACCCTGCACAAGAAGGCTCTCCATTTTGTCAAAGGGTTGAATGAGCCATTACACAGTTTGGCCATGACCCATATACCCATGGGAGCTACGTATGAAAGGTTGGTACAGATGGCGTTGCTGAACGAAGAGGATAAGGGCAAGAAGGAGACAAAGGCAGAAAGCTCTCAAGGGAAGAAAGAGGGTTTGCAGCCTAAGAAGACAGACTTTAAGAAGGGCGGGAAAGGCAACAAAGATAAGAGGAAGTGTAATTTCTGTGGCAAAGTGGGGCACTTAGTGAAAGATTGCCGGAAAAAGAAGGCCAAGATGAATGGTGGGTGCTTTTCTTGTGGTGAGACAGGCCACATGGCTAAGGACTGCCCAAAGAAACGAGGACAGGGGCAGAGGGCTGGATCCACCTCGGGGGCGCAGGTTCATGTGCTAGAAGCGCCACCTCTGCAACAGCGAGGTATAAATACTTCTGTAGAAAGTGTAGTTTATCTTTATGATCACCCAGTTCGCACTTTATTTGATTCTGGCGCATCACACTCCTTTATCTCGTCTGCTTTAGTAGAATCTCTGCACCTAAAAACTAGTATGGTAGAGGACCCCTTAATTGTTTCAAACCCAATTGGGGGCCCAGATCATTTGTCTATGATCTGTTTGGGATTGAAAATCTCTATTCTAAGCGTAGAATTTCAATGTAGTGCCTTTGTTTTGGGCTTTTCGGGATATGGTTTGATTTTGGGCATGGATTGGCTATCCAGTAATGAGGCCATCCTTGATTGTGAAAAAAGGGTTGTCAGGCTCCTAACCCAGCTCGGAAACACTTTGGAAATTTCTTGTAATCCCTCGTATGCGGTTATGCTTAGTTACCTTGAATTGCTAGATGCCTCTGTTGAAAATTTGCAATCGGTTAGAGTGGTCCGGGAATATCCGGATGTCTTCGAAGAGGTGAAGGGCTTGCCTCTGAAGCGGGAGATAGACTTCCGTATATATCTTGTAGATAATGCAAAGCCCGTTGCGTTGCCCGTTAGACACATGGCTCCGCGGGAAAGGAAAGAGCTCAGTAAACAGATTAAAGAGCTTTTAGAAAAGGGGTTCATTAGGAGGAGCATTTCAGAATGGGGCGCTCCAGTGGTGTTTGCTACAAAGGCGGATGGTTCACTCCGTCTATGTGTTGACTATAGGGAGCTCAACAAGCTAACGAAAAAGAATAGGCACCCTCTCCCCAGAATTGACGATCTGTTTGATCAGCTTGTAGGAGCGTCTGTTTTCTCCCAACTCGATTTAGCGACCGGTTTTCATCAGCTAAGGGTGGCTGAAGATAGTATCGATAAAACGGCATTCAGAACCCAGACGGCTTCTTTGAATGGCTTGTCATGCCTTTCGGCTTGACAAATGCACCTGCTTACTTCGTGGACCTGATGAGTAGGGTATTCAGAGATTTCCTCAATAAGTTCGTAGTGGTCTTCGTAGACGATATCCTTATCTTCTCAAAGAATGAAGAGGAACATGCTCAGCACTTAAGGGCAATCATGGAAACTCTGCGATTCCATCGGCTAAAAGCCAAATTCTCCAAATGCCACTTTTGGAGAGAAGAAGTGAGGTTCCTTGGGCACATAGTATCCAAACAAGGGTTAGCAGTGGACCCTGCTAAGGTAGTGGCGGTACAGGATTGGAAGACACCAAGGAATGCAACAGAGGTCCGAAGTTTTCTAGGACTAGCAGGTTTCTATCGAAAGTTCATAAGGGATTTTTCGAAAATCTCAACTCCGCTCATGAAATTGACCAAGAAGAATCTAGTGTTCAATTGGGACTTGGATTGCGAGTTTGCTTTCCAGCGACTGAAAAGGGCTCTTACAACAGCCCCAGTTTTGACGTTGCCAGATGGAAGCAAGATGTTCACTGTTTATACAGATACATGTGGGACAGGGCTAGGCGCCGTCTTAATGCAAGAAGGAAGGGTAGTAGCTTATGGCGGGAGGCAGTTGAAAGTGCACGAAAAGAACTACCCGACCCACGATCTTGAGTTAGCTGCCATCGTCTTTGCACTCAAGTCTTGGCGACACTATCTCCTAGGTGAGAAGTTCGAACTTTACACTGATCATAAATCGTTGAAATATCTTTTCTCGCAGAAATATCTTAACTTGAGGCAACAGAGATGGATGGAGTTTCTTGCCTCGTACGATTTCGAGATCTTCTACACTCCAGGCAAAGGCAACGTAGTAGCAGACGTGTTGAGCCGAAAGAAACTGACCTTAAGCCCGCTGTTTGTTGAAAGACAAAGCCTAGAGTTTATAGCCAGCTTCGGCTTTAGGCCTTCCTCCAATTTTGTACCAGGCTTGCTAGCATCGCTCGAAGTACACCCGACTTTAGTGGACTCGATAGGGACAACACAACACGAGGACCCTCAGCTTGTGGAGATGATTGATAGGCTAATTAGTGGTGAGACTTCAGGTCACCTCAACAGATACTCCATCGACGATAAGGGTTGGCTAAGGCGAGACGGAAGACTATGCGTCCCACAGACAAGGGATTTAGTAAAGAAGGTTCTCGAGGAAGCACATCACTCCAAGATGACGATACACCCAGGCGGAGATAAAATGTATAAGGACATAAAAAGAACTTTCTTCTGGAACGACATGAAAAAGGACGTGGCAGAATTCGTTTCTAAGTGTATGGTGTGCCAACAGGTTAAGGCGGAACAGAAAAAGCCTGGCGGTCTGCTACATCCTCTAGAGGTCCCGCAGTGGAAGTGGGATAGTATAACACCCCACATCTGCTAGGGTCACTCTTTCGGGGGCACTAGCTTCTGGGGGGCGTTAGAACTGGGTAAGCATGCATAATGATATATCAAGGCAGAACAGGAAATATATATATATATATATATAACAGAGTAAGTGAGAATAAAACAACGGAATATCTCAAACCATCTCAAAACAAGTCTAGTACATCATAAAGTCATCTGCCAAAATAAATATGTCTAGTACAACATAAACAGAAATACTGAAATACATAGTGCTATCCCCAAAAATAAAAGTGATAAACCATAGCGAGCTCAATGTCCAGACATACATGAGCTATCCAGCGAACAAGCAAGCGATCCAAGCTAAGCACCACTGTTCCCTCCCTGAGAACCTTGGGGGGGGGGGGGAACGGAAGAAAAGAAGCGAAAGAAAACAGGTCAGTCAAAAAGACTGGTAAGCCCTACTACGATCAGTCTATAAACTAATAAAGTTAACATCATGATGGAAACTGAGGTTGAACATACTGGCAACAGATAAAGGTGTCATCACATAAAGAGGATTAAGCTTTGCACCATAGCGTACTAGCAACTAACCTAACAGGTATTGATCCCTCAGCCCAAACTTTGGCCCAATAACATGAGGTGGCCTTAATACAAGGCCCAGCCCAACGGTCTAGTCGATCGGCTCCCTATAAACCTAACACGTCAAGTGTTGGTGTCCATACGGCCCACATATGGATGTAGTCTGACTGTGCTGGGTCCACCTTCGGGTGTATCAAGCCCTCGGGTGTCAACCCCAGACACTTAAGCAATAATGCACAGCCCAGACCTACTGGTACCCGTGCCTCGAGTTTGTCCAATACCGGACTACGTGCACGTCCGTAGCCCGCCTGGACCCGCATCGCTGTACCACTCGGCCTCCGCTTTGGTCGGTTACATCCGCTCAGTAATCGTGCCCCGCCCTAGCCTAGCCTGTAGGGTTGTGAATGATACCCAACTGGGATTACTGCTGGAACAGACCACGTTGCTAGGGTTTTCTAAGAGGGTTAAGTGTGGTTTAACCCCTCACTAATCATGGATTAAAGTAGTTAAGTGTAACTGACAGTTCACACTTAACCCCATTTCAATCCCTCGATCCCCCAAATTGGTTAAGTATTAGTGGGCCATGACTTAACCCTAATCATGAGGCATTAATTAACTTAATTGTGCCTTAACCTCTCACATTAGACTTTGTTGTGGTTACTAGTTAAGCCGGGTGGGTCCGGGTAGCTTTACACCACAACTTGGTCTAACCTCGGGTCCTAGGTACACATGACCAACTTCTCACATTGGGTCCTATTGTTTGTAGCAACTAGTTAAGCCGGTCGGTTCCGGGTAGGTTTACGCCACAAACTCAACCCAACCTCGAGTTGGCCACACTTATGTTTTCTAAGTGTCATGTCCACTTTATTTTCCAAACATAATTACAAGTTTAACAAATGCTTGGGTAGACCTAACTTAATAGGTAAATTCCCAAGGGGTAGACCTAACTTAATAGGTAAATTCCCAATCTTATATTTTCATGTATTTTATGTTTTACCCAAAAACCCCCCCAACGTCATCCCATCGCTTACTTATTCGTCATAACGCATAAAGGATAGGAAAAGGGAACTTGGCACAACATACATGATGAATATCACATATCATAATAAACATGCATAACATGTTGGACTTGCATAACTTAGCATAGTGAACTTGCATAAACATGCATAACTCGTTAAACTTGCAAATCATGGCATAGTGAACTCGCATAAGCATGCATAACTTATTAAACATATGTAACATAGCATAGTGAACTTGCATAAGCATGCATAACTTATTAAACATATGTAACATAGCATAGCGAACTTGCATAAGCATGCATAACTTATTAAACATGCACAACATAGCATAGTGAACTTGCATAAACATGCATAACTTATTAAACATGCACAACATAGCATAGTGAACTTGCATAAACATGCATAGCTTATTAAACATGCATAACATAGCATAGTGAACTCGCATAAGCATGCATAACTTATTAAACATGCATAAATCCCAACTTTCATCACACATTAACTTTAGAGTTTCTAAAATGAAGGTAAGAGGGCTTACAACTATTATGAAGACTCAAATCTACTAATAAAGATTGAGAAGCCCCTTTATGCAAGCACAAAAACCCAAAACAAAGCTCCAATAAGAAATACTCTTAACAAAAATCCCAAAAACTCTAGCTTAGCAAATAAAACTTGCAACTTGATGATGTATGCAAGTTAATGATCATTCATACTACTTAGAAATGCTTGTATGAACATCATAGTCTTCATAGGAATGATTTATGAAGAGGTTGGAGGCTAGGTTTTTAGGTGGAGGCCATTAGAGAAATCAATTTGACATAGTTTGGTTGCTAGAATGATTAATGAGGTTTTGGGGTAGGATTAGGGGCTTATTTATAGATTAGGCTAGTGATTTGGACCATAGGATTAACCCTAGATTCAATTAGGTCCATCAGATCTCGGAACTCTCTAGAACCAAGCCCCCCAATCAAGCCCAAATCAGAAATGGTGCACCAGGCTAAACCGCCCGGGCACACCCTGTCGATAGGGTTGTCGACAGGGCAGTCGACATGCTAAGACCCCTGTCGACAGGCCTGTCGACATGGGGCCCTGGGCGGGAATTTTTCCCGCCTGCCCAGTTTGCCCTAACCCATGTTTTTAAATTTAAAATTTAAATCTGTTTTTACTTAGGAATTTTCTGCAAACTTCAATGGGCCTTAACTGGGTCATACGGACTCCGATTTTCGAAAACTCGGACTCTATTTCGCGTATTTTTCCGAGACGAACGCAATGGCATAGCCCGTTTCCCTTGATTCACTTTTTATAATTAAATTCTGCCTCAATTTATGTTATAACGGGTTATTAAAAATACGGGTTGTTACATTCTCCCCTCCTTAAAGGATTTCGTCCCCGAAATCTTCAAGTTAGGAAGAACGTATCCTACCACCCAATTATCCATCTACTCAAAGCATCATCCATGAGCAATCATTGTCCTTACAAGATTCTAAATGCTGGATGAACATATGCAGTGGTGTGTGTATATGTACTTATCTAATGCAAATATCATCAATGCGAATTATGTTAGTGAAATGAATCCATATGTATGCAATTCCTAACATAATGTATATCATCTATATGTGTGCACATAACATACACCCATATGCAACATCCATGTGATAACACACAAATTTTCATCCATGAATAAGCATAAACACTCATGCACATGCAATATGAGGAGTGTGCGAGCCGATCTAGTGCCTAATCGTGTATAATGCATCCACGAGCAACCACTTGCAAACACTTGCAACCACTTGCAACCACCAAGCATAACATGTTTCAAACACATGTTTCATCCAAAGGGTTTCTACCTAAGGTTCTCATGACAAGATTAACACGATAACTAGATAAACATGGATAGCAAAGAGAAAGATATGCTAACAAAGGAAAGAGATTGAGAGTGTACCCTCAAAAAGGAATGGATAAAGCCTACGCATCTTCTCCTCGGTTTCCCAAGTTGCGTCTTCTTCGGCTTCACTCCATTGAACCTTCACCAATTTGACCTCACGATTCCTTAGCTTCTTGGTCTCTGTCCCCAAGATACGAATCGGGGCTCTCCTCAAGGTAGCTTCTTTCTCCACTTCCACATCTTCCAGAACACTTGGCTCCACAATCTCTGCTGACTCATGCAAACACTTCCGGAGATGCGAGACATGAAAAACATTATGCACTCCGGACAGCTTCTCGGGCAATTGCACTTTATAAGCCATCTTCCCAATTCTCTCTATGATAGGGAAGGGTCCAACAAATCTCGGTGCTAACTTCCCAACAGCTCCAAATCGGACCACATTCCGCAAAGGAGAAACCTTCACGAAAACCATGTCTCCAACATCAAACTCCATATCAGATCTTCGCTTATCAGCATAGGATTTCTGTCGGTCTTGGGCCGCTTTCATCCATCTTCTAATCAACTCGACCTTCTCGGATGTATCTCTAATCATATCAGGCCCAAGTATAAGCTTATCGGTAGTCTCCCACCAACATGTAGGCGACTTGCACGGCCTCCCATATAAAGCCTCAAATGGTGCCATCCCGATGCTTGCCTGATAACTGTTATTATAAGCAAACTCAACAAGAGGAAGGTGGTCTTCCTAAGTACCACCAAAATCCAAAATGCAAAGTCTCAACAGATCCTCGAGTACTCTATTCACCCTCTCGGTTTGACCATCCGTCTGTGGGTGATAAGCAGTACTTAGATTCAACCTCGTGCCCATAGCCTCTTGCAAGCTATTCCAGAACTGACTTGTAAAGATTGGGTCACGGTCACTGACAATGCTAGAAGGGACTCCATGAAGTCGTACTATCTCACGAAGATATACTGATGCTAGTCCAGATGCGGTCCTTTTGCTCTTCACCGGAATGAAATGAGCACTCTTGGTAAGTCTATCTACAATAACCCAAATGCTCGTATTCCCTTTTCTTGACCTTGGAAGCCCATCAATAAAGTCCATGGAGATACTCTCCCACTTCCAAAGTGGAACGTCTAGAGGATGCAATAGCCCACCGGGCTTCTTTGACTCAGCTTTAACTTGTTGGCAAATGGTACATCTAGAGACAAACTCCGCCACATCCTTCTTCATCCCAGGCCAAAAGAAAATACGCTTTATATCTTTATACATCTTGTCCCTGCCTGGATGTATAGTCAACTTAGAGCGATGCGCTTCCTCTAGAACTTTCCTCACTAAATCTTCCACCATCGGAACACAAAGCCTTCCGTCTCTCCTCAGCCAACCTTTATCATCTATAGAATACCGAGCAAGGTGAGTAGATGTCTCTCCTCGAGTCAGCTTATCCATGAACTCAACTATGCGAGGGTCTTCTCTCTGCGAAGCCCCAACTTGATCCAGAAGGGTAGGCCTGAGCTCAAGAGATGCTAAAGAACCGGTCATCGACTCGACCGCCAAAGAGAAATCAAAGGTTGCCAAGAACTCTAAATTCTTCATCTCAACGAATAGAGGACTTAGTGTCAACCTTCTTCTACTCAACGCATCCGCTACAACATTCCCCTTGCCAGTGGTGTAGGCTATATCAAAATCGTAGGACGCCAAGAATTCCATCCACCTCTGCTGCCTCAAGTTCAGATCCTTCTGCGAAAAGAGATACTTTAAAGACTTATGATCAGTATACAGCTCAAATCTCTCTCCCAGAAGATAATGACGCCAAGCCTTGAGCGCATATACTATCGCTGCCAGCTCAAGATCATGGGTGGGATAATTCTTCTCATGCACCTTAAGTTGCCTCCCACCAAAACATATAACTCTGCCTTCTTGCATCAGAACGGCGCCCAATCCCGTGCCACAAGCATCAGTGTACACGGTAAACATCTTACCACCATCGGGTAAAGCCAGAACTGGTGCCGAGGTAAGGGCTCTCTTGAGTCTCTGAAAAGAAAGCTCACAATCCATATCCCAAGCAAAAACTAAGTTCTTCTTCGTCAACTTAGTAAGAGGAGCGGATATCTTCGCGAAGTCCTTGATGAACTTCCGGTAAAAGCCCGCAAGACCTAGAAAACTTCTGACTTCGGTTGCATTCCTTGGAGTCTTCCAATCCTGAACTGCAACCACCTTAGCGGGATCCACCGCTAAGCCTTGCTTGGATACGATATGCCCAAGGAATCTAACTTCCCTTCTCCAAAAGTGACACTTGGAGAACTTGGCCTTTAACTGATGCGCTCTAAGCGTATCCATCACCTCTACAAGATGCCTCGCGTGCTCTTCTTCATCCTTAGAGAAGACCAAAATATCATCTACGAAGACCACGACAAACTTATTCAAGAACTCCCGAAACACCCTACTCATCAAATCGACAAAATACGCGGGTGCATTCGTCAAACCGAACGGCATAACAAGCCATTCAAAGAATCCATCTGGGGTTCTGAATGCAGTCTTGTCTATACTATCTTCAGCCCCTCTGAGCTGATGAAATCCGGTAGCAAGATCAAGCTGAGAGAAAACAGAAGCACCGACCAGCTGGTCAAAGAGATCGTCGATCCTCGGCAACGGGTGTCTGTTCTTCTTAGTCAGTTTATTCAACTCTCGATAGTCCACGCAAAGTCGAAGAGAACCATCTGCCTTAGTAGCAAACACCACAGGCGCTCCCCATTCGGATATACTTCGTCTGATGAAGTTCTTCTCAAGCAACTCCTTTACTTGCTTGCTGAGCTCCCGTCTCTCACGCGGAGCCATGTGCCGAACGGGCAAAGAAACAGGCTTAGCATTATCCACCAGATAAATGCGAAAATCAATCTCTCGTTTAGGGGGCAACCCCTTAACTTCTTCAAAAACATCTGGATAATCTCGGACCACCCTTATAGACTGAAGGGTTTTCTCTGATGAGTCGAGAGATTCAAGATAGCACAACATGACGGGATCCTTCGGATTGCATGAAATCTCTAAGGTGTTGCCAAGGCGAGTCACAAGCCTCACAACCCTATGCTCACAATCAAGAATGGCTCCATATCTGGACAGCCAATCCATGCCCAATATCAATCTGTATCCCCTGAAACCAAGAACATACGCACTACACAAGAACTCTACACTGAGTATAGAGATCCTCAGATCCTCACATATCATAGATAGATGAGCAGAACCCCCAATGCGATTCAAAACACAAACGGGATCATCCACTAAGCTAGTACTCAGGTGCAAGCTATCAACAATATCAGATGAAATAAAACTATGTGATGCACCAGAATCAAACAAGGTACGAACTGGAAGATCAAAAACATAAACAAGATTCTCGACAGAAACACTACCTCGATCGGGAACTGGAGCGGTATTGAGAGCATGAACTTGCCCTCCTGAAGGTCCAGCTTGTCCTTTCTTCTTTGGGCATTCCTTGCTGAAGTGTCCAGTCTCACCACAGGAATAACATCCACCACTAAGCTTCCTTTTTTTCTTCCTACAATCCTTAGCAAAGTGTCCAGGCACGCCGCAGTAATGGCACTTCCCCTTGCCTTTGTTGTTGTTCCCCTTCTTGTTCTTGCTCTGATTCCCCTGACTGCTTTGACCACCCTGATTTCCTTTACCCTGAGAATCAGTCTTCTTTGCTTGAGTATCACTCGACTTGACTTCTTTCTTTCCATCTCCCTGAAGCAGAGCCATATCAACCAAACTTTCGAAAGTAGCCCCATGCGGAATATGTGACATTGCCAAGCCCTGCAGTGGCTCATTCAATCCCCTGGCGAATCGAAGAGCCTTCTTCTCAGGAGTGTTCACCATATCTAGACCAAAGCGGGCCAGCTGATTAAACTTATTCACATACTCCTTGACAGTCATATCACCTTGCTTTAATACAATGAACTTCTCCATCTGTAAATTCGCCTCAGCAGTAGATAGAAACTTGGCCACAAATCTAGCCCTCAAATCGGCCCAAGTCTCGACGGGCCTCGTCCCATTGGTGACCTCCCACCAATAGGCTGCTTCGTCCTTCAAAAGCCACACTGTCAATAAGATCTTCCTCTCATCATCAATCCCAAAAATAGCAAACAAGTCCTCAGTGTCTTTCAGCCAATTCCTAGCTTCAACAAAAGATTCCGTGCCTAAGAAATTCTTGCCTCCCATTGCCTTGAAGTCTTTACAAACTTTCGTGAACTCAACCTGAGGATGCTGAGGGGGAGGAGGAGGAAGAGGAGCCTCAGCAACTGGAGGAGGAGGAACAGGAACTACCGGAGGAGGGACATTAGGGGGAGGATTCTCAACCACAGGAGGAGGAGTGGGAGTAAGGTTTGCGGGGCCAGCTACCGCCCTAGCTTCAAGAAGTCTCCTATACCAGAGTGGTACATTTACTCCATCCGGGATGGCAAGATTCTCAGCCATACTGAAACGAAAGATAAGATAAGATTAGGTCAAGGGATCGAAGGATAACGCTAATGGCTTTTTGGGGAATAGCCTTTTAAAATACTAGACTTTTCTTTGGAAAATACTCTATACTTGTTTTGGAAATAGTTTTTCAAAAGTCTTTTAAAAACTTTTTGTTCTTTCTTGTAAACCATATGCTCTGATACCAAATTTATAACACCCCACCTCTGCTAGGGTCACTCTTTCGGGGACACTAGCTTCTGGGGGGCGTTAGAACTGGGTAAGCATGCATAATGATATATCAAGGCAGAACAGGAAATATATATATATATATATAAAACAGAGTAAGTGAGAATAAAACAACGGAATATCTCAAACCATCTCAAAACAAGTCTAGTACATCATAAAGTCATCTGCCAAAATAAATATGTCTAGTACAACATAAACAGAAATACTGAAATACATAGTGCTATCCCCAAAAATAAAAGTGATAAACCATAGCGAGCTCAATGTCCAGACATACATGAGCTATCCAGCGAACAAGCAAGCGATCCAAGCTAAGCACCACTGTTCCCTCCCTGAGAACCTTGGGGGGGGGGGAACGGAAGAAAAGAAGCGAAAGAAAACAGGTCAGTCAAAAAGACTGGTAAGCCCTACTACGATCAGTCTATAAACTAATAAAGTTAACATCATGATGGAAACTGAGGTTGAACATACTGGCAACAGATAAAGGTGTCATCACATAAAGAGGATTAAGCTTTGCACCATAGCGTACTAGCAACTAACCTAACAGGTATTGATCCCTCAGCCCAAACTTTGGCCCAATAACATGAGGTGGCCTTAATACAAGGCCCAGCCCAACGGTCTAGTCAATCGGCTCCCTATAAACCTAACACGTCAAGTGTTGGTGTCCATACGACCCACATATGGATGTAGTCTGACTGTGCTGGGTCCACCTTCGGGTGTATCAAGCCCTCGGGTGTCAACCCCAGACACTTAAGCAATAATGCACAGCCCAGACCTACTGGTACCCGTGCCTCGAGTTTGTCCAATACCGGACTACGTGCACGTCCGTAGCCCGCCTGGACCCGCATCGCTGTACCACTCGGCCTCCGCTTTGGTCGGTTACATCCGCTCAGTAATCGTGCCCCGCCCTAGCCTAGCCTCTAGGGTTGTGAATGATACCCAACTGGGATTACTGCTGGAACAGACCACGTTGCTAGGGTTTTCTAAGAGGGTTAAGTGTGGTTTAACCCCTCACTAATCATGGATTAAAGTAGTTAAGTGTAACTGACAGTTCACACTTAACCCCATTGCAATCCCTCGATCCCCCAAATTGGTTAAGTATTAGTAGGCCATGACTTAACCCTAATCATGAGGCATTAATTAACTTAATTGTGCCTTAACCTCTCACATTAGACTTTGTTGTGGTTACTAGTTAAGCCGGGTGGGTCCGGGTAGCTTTACACCACAACTTGGTCTAACCTCGGGTCCTAGGTACACATGACCAACTTCTCACATTGGGTCCTATTGTTTGTAGCAACTAGTTAAGCCGGTCGGTTCCGGGTAGGTTTACGCCACAAACTCAACCCAACCTCGAGTTGGCCACACTTATGTTTTCTAAGTGTCATGTCCACTTTATTTTCCAAACATAATTACAAGTTTAACAAATGCTTGGGTAGACCTAACTTAATAGGTAAATTCCCAAGGGGTAGACCTAACTTAATAGGTAAATTCCCAATCTTATATTTTCATGTATTTTATGTTTTACCCAAAAACCCCCCCCAACGTCATCCCATCGCTTACTTATTCGTCATAACGCATAAAGGATAGGAAAAGGGAACTTGGCACAACATACATGATGAATATCACATATCATAATAAACATGCATAACATGTTGGACTTGCATAACTTAGCATAGTGAACTTGCATAAACATGCATAACTCGTTAAACTTGCAAATCATGGCATAGTGAACTCGCATAAGCATGCATAACTTATTAAACATATGTAACATAGCATAGTGAACTTGCATAAGCATGCATAACTTATTAAACATATGTAACATAGCATAGCGAACTTGCATAAGCATGCATAACTTATTAAACATGCACAACATAGCATAGTGAACTTGCATAAACATGCATAACTTATTAAACATGCACAACATAGCATAGTGAACTTGCATAAACATGCATAGCTTATTAAACATGCATAACATAGCATAGTGAACTCGCATAAGCATGCATAACTTATTAAACATGCATAAATCCCAACTTTCATCACACATTAACTTTAGAGTTTCTAAAATGAAGGTAAGAGGGCTTACAACTATTATGAAGACTCAAATCTACTAATAAAGATTGAGAAGCCCCTTTATGCAAGCACAAAAACCCAAAACAAAGCTCCAATAAGAAATACTCTTAACAAAAATCCCAAAAACTCTAGCTTAGCAAATAAAACTTGCAACTTGATGATGTATGCAAGTTAATGATCATTCATACTACTTAGAAATGCTTGTATGAACATCATAGTCTTCATAGGAATGATTTATGAAGAGGTTGGAGGCTAGGTTTTTAGGTGGAGGCCATTAGAGAAATCAATTTGACATAGTTTGGTTGCTAGAATGATTAATGAGGTTTTGGGGTAGGATTAGGGGCTTATTTATAGATTAGGCTAGTGATTTGGACCATAGGATTAACCCTAGATTCAATTAGGTCCATCAGATCTCGGAACTCTCTAGAACCAAGCCCCCCAATCAAGCCCAAATCAGAAATGGTGCACCAGGCTAAACAGCCCGGGCACACCCTGTCGACAGGGTTGTCGACAGGGCAGTCGACATGCTAAGACCCCTGTCGACAGGCCTGTCGACATGGGGCCCTGGGCGGGAATTTTTCCCGCCTGCCCAGTTTGCCCTAACCCATGTTTTTAAATTTAAAATTTAAATCTGTTTTTACTTAGGAATTTTCTGCAAACTTCAATGGGCCTTAACTGGGTCATACGGACTCCGATTTTCGAAAACTCGGACTCTATTTCGCGTATTTTTCCGAGACGAACGCAATGGCATAGCCCGTTTCCCTTGATTCACTTTTTATAATTAAATTCTGCCTCAATTTATGTTATAACGGGTTATTAAAAATACGGGTTGTTACAGATAGCATCTTAATGGACTTCATCGATGGGCTGCCTAGGTCTAGGAGAGGCAACACAAGCATTTGGGTAATAGTGGATAGGCTTACTAAAAGCGCCCACTTTTTACCTGTCAAAAGTAAAAGAACTGCCTCATCCCTAGCATCTCTTTACCTCAAGGAAATCGTTCGACTCCATGGAATACCGTCCAGCATCGTTAGTGACCGAGACCCTATCTTCACAAGTGAGTTTTGGTGGAGTCTGCAAGAAGCGGTAGGCACGCAGTTATGCTTGAGCACAGCCTATCATCCCCAAACCTACGGCCAAACATAAAGAGTGAACAGAGTTTTGGAGGACTTTCTAAGACTGTGCGTCCTTGACTTCGGAGGGACATGGGAAGACCATCTTCCTTTGGTGGAATTTGCCTACAACAACAGCTATCAAGCAACCATCGGAATGGAGCCCTATGAAGCTTTATATGGAAGACCGTGCCGATCGCCCACTTGTTGGTGGGAGTCTACTAATAAACTCATACTTGGACCAGATATGATCCGAGAGACTTCAGAAAAAGTAGACTTAATACGAAGAAGGATGAAGACGGCCCAAGACAGACAAAAGTCCTACGCCGACAAGAGGAGGACCGACCTTGAATTTGAGGTTGGAGACAGAGTTTTTCTTAAGGTATCTCCGCTAAGGAACGTTGTTCGTTTTGGAACCACAGGAAAGCTAACACCAAGGTTCGTAGGGCCATTCCCTATCATCGAGAAAATTGGGAAAATGGCCTATAGATTGGAGCTACCCGAAAAATTGGCCGGAGTTCACAACGTCTTTCACGTTTCACATCTCCGAAAATGTCTACATGAGTCTGCTGAAGTGGTAGAGCCAAATATCCTAGAAGAAGCTGAAGTGGGACGCAAAGCAACCATAATAAAAGTTCCTACCCGCATATTAGGAACGGAAGTGAAAAAGCTACGCAACCGCGAAGTCAAGCTCGTTAAAGTTCAGTGGAGCGACGCCGAAGGAGATGCAACTTGGGAAACTGAAGCTAAAATACACGCAGCCTACCCTTTTCTTTTCGAGGGTACATCTTTGATCTTTCCTTTTTCCTTAAGTTGCGCTTTTATCTATCTTTTTTTAGGTATATCTCCTCGACCCTATCTTTTAGGTAGAAACTCTTTGGATGAAAACATGTAATTGATACATGTTATGGATGATGGTTGCAAGTGGTTGCAAGTGATTGCTAGTGGTTGCTCGTGGTTGCATATACACACACAATCTAGGTTTTAGATCGGCTCAGTCACTTCATATTGCATATGCATATATGTTTGCATTCGTATGTGGTTGAACTTTAATGTGTTGTCATATGGATGTTGCATGTGTATGAATGATTGTGCACTCATGTAGATTCATAAATAGGAGAATTTGCATACATAATGGATTCATGGCACTTACATAATTTGCATTAAGGAGGTCAACTGAATCAGTAGACCGCCTGATTTTGCATTAGATAAGTACATGTACACACACACTTCGCATATGATCATGAAGCATTAGAAGTCTTTTAAGGACAATGGATGCTCGTGTTTGATGGATGAGTAGATGGATGTTTGGATGTTAGGATATACATTCTTCCTAACTTGAAGATTTCGGGGACGAAATCCTTTTAAGTGGGGGAGAATGTAACACCCCGTGTATTCTATAACCGTGAAATTCACAAATTAAAGTATGACTAATTTCAAATCAAAGAATTAAGGGAAATGGGATACGCCATTGCGTTCGTCTCGGAATTCTGCTTGAGATAGAGTCTGAGTTTGCGTAAAACGGATATCGTATGAAGAAGATATGGACGAACGAAGTTGGGCGAAAAACCAGAAAACGGGTCAGAATGCACTGGCGCACTTGGGAAGTGCGCCAGAACAAAAATGCACTGGCGCAATTGGGAAGTGCGCCAGTACATTTTTGACCTAGCGCACCTGCCAAGTGCGCCCAGGTCAAAAATGACCTGCTGGTCAGGTCTGGTCAAGTCCTGGCTGGCCAGGTTTATGTTTGGTCGAGTTTCTGAGCCTTGCCTTGTCACTAGGGCTAGGTGTCAGCTCCTGGTTGGTCTCTCCTTCAAACGAACGGCTATTATTGAACCAAGCTTCATCGACGGTCTAAATCAACTCACAAACTCTATAAAAAGGACCTAAGACTAACCCTAATTCACATAAACTAAAATGGAGATGAGACCGTCATGCTGCTGAGGAGAGACTGAGGATAGCCGTCAGAAATAGAGAGACAACTAGGAGATAATTCAAAGCTTAAGCAACGCTAATCAAATCAAAGCAACGCCTACAACAAAGGATAGCATCTCCAAATTCAGAATTCAGATTCCTGAATTGAAGATTCGTCATACGCTGTAAGTAGAGTGCTATTCTTATGTGAATTAAATAATTGTGTTGATTTGTATAATGTAAGAAATGGAATTGTGGAGATAATAATCTATATTTGTATGTTGCTTTGATGCAAAACGATTTGGGAATATTATGGTATACGATTGGATATTTGCAAGTACGCGATTTGCGTTGGAAACGAAATGGAATTGTGGCGATAATGACTTATATTTGTATGTTATTTTGATTCTAAACGATTTGGCAATGCTATGGTTTGATTCATACAAGTATATGGTTTATGTTGACAACCACATGTTGTGGAATTTTGATTGGGACTCATGCAAGCATATGATTCATATTGAAAACTACATGTTTGTGGTAGTTATTTACAACACCCATTTGGTAAATGCAAGTATAAGATTCATGTTGAAACAACAACTATATGTTGTAATAGTTTATTTTGAAATTCATGCAAGTCTATGATCTATTGTTATGACAACATGATGTAAAATTCTATGGTCATCTTTAGTGTAATTTGATTCACCTAAGTATTATGATTCATGTGAAGGTTATGTTGAAATTGGCATCATAGTTCAAGTATAAAAATCATGATTTTGTGATAGTGACAAAAGCAAGCGTCATTGTAAGCTTGTATTAATTTTATGAACATGACTAAGCTATGTTTGTTATTATGCCTAGTTAAAAAACATGTTTTCTAAGCTTATGTTGTTATCTTAATCATATGATAATATATTTGGCACATAAGTTACATTAGAAATTACACTAGAATTACATCCCCTTACAAGTTACATAGATAGGACAAAAACCATGATTATATGAATAATAGGATTCATAATCAATTATGTTTATGCCATGACCATATAAGGACTCATGTTCAATTATGATTATGCCATAATTATATGATTAGAGTGGTTCATGTTTAAGTACTATTTATGCCATGACTACATGTTTCGTTTACACCATGATTATGTGAATAGAATGATTCATGTTTAAGTATTGCTTATATTATATGTTGTTACAATTGCAAGTTCACATATGCCTATCTTATGTTAATTAGGTCGTTATGTTGCAAGTTCATGCGTTCGCACTCCCCTTTTTTATGTCACCTTATAAACACCATGTTATAGCCTCCCCTTTTTCATATGGCTAAATTGGGTTTAAGTATTAAACCCAACACACCTTACATTGGAACGAACGTATAAAACGGGGGTAATGACATTTGGGCTAAAATATGGAACATATGTGTTGGCATGTTTGACGCACGCCAATAACTTTGAAAAACAATTAAGTGGCATAAATAAATCTTAACCAATAAAGATGAATTTGAATAATGGGCCACAAATATTTACATATAAAAAGAAAAGAGACAAAATATGTAAATGTAGAAAAATACGATGTGTTTAACCCGAGGTTGGATTGAGTTGTGATGTAAACCTGCCCGGAACCGCCCGGCTGTCCAGTAGTCACAACAATACCTATCCAATGTGGGTGGTTAAACACGGAGCCCAATAAGGACCCGAGGTTAGACTGAGTTGTGGCGTAAGACTGCCCGGACCCAACCGGCAACAGGCAGCCACAACAATACCTGTCTAATGTGAGAGGTCAAGGCTTTAATAAGACAATTAAGGCTGAGTCAGGATTGATAGGATTAAGTAAATTATATTAATACTTAATCAAAATGGAACATGCTAAACTAAACAGACTGATTGGGGGTTAGGTTTATAAAACACTTAACCAACTTAGCATGTTGGCTAGAAATAGAAAACCTAGTAGCGGGGGACCCTTTTCAGCAGTAACCCTATAAGGTGTATCATGATACCCTGAAACTAGGCAGGGTGGGGCACGATTACTGGGCTGATTGTAAGAGGTCAAATCGATGGCGGTGGTGCAGCAGTGTAGGTTCTAACGGGATGCGGGCGTGCACACACTCCGACACAGAAAAATAAGGCACTGGGCACCAGTAGCATACCTGTGCATTATAGGGTTGTGTCGGGCCGCCACCATGGGACATGATACACCCCATGGTGGGACCAGCACAGGTAACTACAACATCGGGGGGGGGGGGCGGGCGTATGCAACTATGCGAGTAGGAGCCGTTCATCATAAAATGGATCACTTCACCTTGATTATGGGGTGCCTGTTGGGAACCAGTTTATATGGGTACAGAGATTAATATGGGGTACGATAGTATATTCAACCCTAGACAACTTAACTAAGTTTATGGTGCTTTCCCATTTCTAGTTTATACTCATCATACCCAGTTCTTTATTCATAGACTGAATGGTCCTAGACTTACTCAGGCTTTATGTCTGACTCTACTTTCCTTTCGTCTTCTTTTCTTCCGTTCCCCCCCCCCCAGGTCCACAGGGAGGGAATACTGTAGCTTGACCAGTTTCCGCATCCAGCTTGAAGAGAAGAATGTATTGCTTGGATCTTTTCCGTTTTGGACTATGGCTTGGGACAGCAATTATGGGACTTTTGCAGTTTATTTATGTTTTCTTTATGCTTCTTTAAATAATGTAATCAAGACAGTTATGATTTTGGAAGTATTGTAAGACAATTATGGCATGGTTTGTGTAACACGTATTTTGATCAAATAAAAGTTGTTGTTTTCCGCTGTTCAAAAATATTTGTTATTATATCTGTCTTGTATATCTGTGACTTATACTTATAAACCTCCACCAAAATTAGGGCATTCCCTTTGAGAGTGACCCTAACGGAGGTGGGAGTTTCACTGTGTCTGACTATGAGATATACCATATTTATATTATTGTTGCTGCCTATTTTATACTGCTTTCCGGATTGCATATACCATTGTGTAGTTGCCCAATGTGTCGAATGGTCACGTCGAAATTTTAATCGGTATCAGAATTCGATGTGCATTCATCACATGGAGTAATCATACAATCGGTCTCTCTTCACAAACCTCATTCTCCGTTATGGTCTACGACATTTCTCTGAAATGAACTGGACGATAGTGGGTATAGATGCGGGGCGCTACAGATCAATTTAAAATATCAAACAAAAATAAATTGTGTATGATGTATAATTATATTTAAATTAGCCAATTGATATTGTAGTTGAGATTTTCACGTCTCCATATACTTCTATGTCTTCATCAGAATCGAAGAATGGGTTTGACAGCTCAGAGGATGAATCTTCTTGCCTCAGCCGAAACATAGTAGATGATGAACATCCTGATTTGAGTACACATACTGATTTGGACAATGAACATACGTTTTTGCATGAGAAGAGTCAATAAAGGTGCTAGCAAAAGGGAAATAACCGACTCTTTCATGTTCATTCCCGCTATTGCATTGTTTACCAAGTAAACTATGGATCTCTTGAGATTCCACTCAAATACAGAAATATATGTATCTACAGGTAGTACAATATAAAAGCATGAAAAACATAAACTAGTTCTATGTTTATGCAAATTAGATGATAAAAATTATTATTGAAGCTAAGTCGATGTTTACGCAAATAAACAAATGGAGTTAACTGTCACTTACGTTAGTTGTATCTAATGTTTGCTACAAATTCAAACTAGGAAGCTTGTTTTAAAAATATGATAGAAAGGAAGAGAATGGCGAAAAGATATCATTGTATAACCTATTTTTCTTATCAGTACTGCATGTTTTACCTATTCTTGGCAATATGCCTTTTTATTTCATTTATCGCCAATATTCCATCAAAAAATAGGCTTTATTTTTGCCATATAGACCAGTTCCACTTTTCCAACACATTTGCAATGGAATCCCTTTTGTTATATATGTAAATTTTTTAGATTCGTTGGTTTCAAATTGTAAAACTGTTATTTCCACGTAGTGTTCAACTGACATTACATTGCCTTCAGATTGGAGACGCTCTCAGAAACAATTTTGTTATTAAACATACATGAAATATATCAATAGGAAAAAGACCAATTAAATTTGATAATACCCATAAATAAATAAATAATGATGATGATGAAGATAACAATAATCAACAATCCAAATCGAATTTGATATGGGTTTCTATTTGCAAGCGCATTGATTCAAGGTGAAGTTTTGGGCTTCATTGGCAGAGCGTGGACTACAATCGTTTTATGCTTGCGGTATGGTAGCAATTGCCTATTGTGAAGGAAGATCTGGATTTTTGGTTTTTATGGTTGGAACTCGAGTTAAGGGAGGTGGATTTGCGAATGACATTCTAAAGTTAGTTGTTTTAGTGAGATTTATGTTTTATGGTGTAGATGTTTGAGGAATTGATCAAATTGTGCAATTTTTTGATTATTATTACATGAAGATCGGGTTTGAGAGATGATGAAGCTTGTAAAAGGGATGTATGTTGAAGGCTGGAGTTGTTTGCTGAAGTGACAGGGGTGTGTTGTATGGTTGCAATTGATTTTGGTGTTTGGAGTAGGTTGGAATGGTGATGGTTGTGTTGCAACTTGGCTTGATTCCGGGCATATTTTCAGAATGTAAACAATTGAAGTGGTTGAGTTACAAAGGAGTCTCTAATTATTGAAGTTGAAGTTGTGTATTCAGAGGGCTGGAAATTTGTTTCAGAAAATGTGTCATGTAATTTGATAGGGTAGTCGATGGCTGCTTTTGTTAATAGTAGAGGGTGACAGTCTGGCGATAGAAGTAGAGTTGTCAACATATAAGTAGGAGTATAAAGTGAAATGAAGCAAGCAAACTCCTAATAGATAAATGTATGCATATAGAATGAGAATATGTTTTAAAACAGAGAGTTGTGTTGTAGAGATGGAAGAAATGCATGTAGCATAATGTAAAATATTGCAACTAACACTGAAATGATATTCACATCAAAAATTATAAAATGCTTGTGTTGTTTTTTGAATAATGCAATTTGTAACAGAGAATGTGGAATATGAAAATGAAATGACAAATGAACCCGTAGTTAAATGAAAATAGAAATGGATGGCAATAAAAATGGACTGAAAATGAAACCGAATGAAACAACACACAACACAAATGAGAATTGTAACAACGAATAAAAGCATACAACATAAATGAAATACAATATGATTTCTTTCTTCATTTTAAAGACCAAATCCACAAAATGGAAAGGTGGATAAATGCACAAATGAAACAAGGCACAAGTGAACTAAATTCAAGTGATCATAATGTAATAAAAGATGCAACACAATGTTTTTTTTTGTCGAAAACTAAACTAAATGAAAATAAGGAAACAACACTATTTTTACTAAATTTAAACTAACTTCAAATGAAACAAAACTAAACAAAAAAATGACTAGGCCAAATAAATAAAAAACAAAAAATGGTTAGACAAATACAAAACACATTTTTTTTATATCAAACTAATCAAATAAAGAAAAACACATAAGAAAATTCAATTCAAAGTGTTAAACTAACATCGAATTGCTTTTGTGTAACGACCTGGATTTTTCTCTGAATATTTAGATTGGTTCTAAATATTATATTTGGAATATTTATGGATTCTAATATTTAATTCATTATTTAACGACGACTGAACATGTATATATATATGTTTAATATATAACAAACACATAATGATGCGGTAGTTCGTAATATTGGGTTTTGAACTTCAATTGAATATACATAATCTGTTTTAAGTCGAATATTCATGTTCGTTACAGTGGTATCAGAGCAATGGTTTAGGAATAACCTTGGCTCTGTGGCGTAACTCGATAGAGATTGGGTTAGTAATACCCTAGATCGAGATTGAGTGTATGTATATACGAGAGCGTATTTGCAAATTTTATATATACAAATATTTTGTATTGTGTTGTTTGATCAGTTCAGTTGGACTGGCAAATTGATACAATATTGTTTTGTATAGAGGGTAAATGTAATAATTTTACCCAAATTGATTTTTTTGAAATAATTAAATTATTGATTTGGAATTGTTGGTTGATTTGAATAAGAATTCAAATAAGATTGTAAATTCGAATTTCAAAACCCAAAATGAAATTTAAATTATAGAATTGATAAATGAAATTAGAAGTTATTATGGAATGATTTAGTTATGTTGATTATTGGATGTTTGATTAATTGAATAAAAATTCATTAAAAATTTATTGAATTGGAATCTAAGAAATAAACTCCAGTATAATGCATTCGAAAGGAATACAATATTGAAATAGAACTAGATGATTTCCTGTAATGGTTATTTGCAATATATTGAGATTAATGCTGGTTGGAAGTGAAGTGGCAGTTTATTTTATGCTTGCTAATCGGAGTTTGATGGCCCGACAAATAGGTAAAACTTAATTATATTAATTTTGGTGATTGATTTTATAACGCTGAGTTGGGTAGCCGCTTGGCTTTGTTTCTTCTGATCGATGTAAGTCCTGGAGTGGCAGTTGTAGTTGTTTGGATCGAATGGTATATAGGAAGTGCTGGTGAATTTTTCGAAAATCTTTAAACATAGAATATTATGACAATGACTTTTAAAATATGAAATTACATATTTATGGTTTGAAATTAAATATTTGAATATAATAATTGCGTTTGGAGCATTCTTCTTAACTTAGCAATTTCGAGGACGAAATTTATTTAAGGGGGGAAGAATGTGATGACCCGGATATTTCTCTGAATATTTAAATTGGTTTTAAATATTATATTTGGAATATTTATGGATTCTAATATTTAATTCATTATTTAGCGACGAATGAACATGTATATTTATGTTTAATATATAACAAATACATAACGATGCAGTAGTTCGTAATATTAGATTTTGAACTTCAATTGAATATACAGAATCTGTTTTAAGTCGAAAATTCCTGTTTGTTACATTTTGTAACATACCGAAATTTTTCAAAATTTTTAATTATTAAGTTTAATGTGATCTTGGACAATGTTGGTTTAAATATTTAAATTTAATAATTCGTGTCGTATATTGTTAAGATATGAACTTAATTTGACTTATTAAACAATGAATTTTAGTGGCTATATATGATAATGACCTCTGTTTAATAATTTAATTATATAGAAATTTGAAGTAATGTCGGATTAATAAAATAAAATGGATTAACTAGTTTTGAGATTTATTTTATATTGATAATTCTTATTTATTGGATATGGTGGTAATATAGATCCATTTTATCGTATAATGAAATTCAAACCAGTTATAACATTAATAACCTGCATTGATTGAAAATGTAATTATGATTGGTTTATGCTATTAAATATTGAGAGTTGAGATTTAATATTAATATATTTAATGAAGTTGATTGGTGTGATTAATAATTGAAATAGAACTTGAATTGTAAATAATGAAATATGAATTAACGATAGTTGATTTATAAGCTATATTAATTTTATTGTGATTTGAATAGAATTTATAAACCTTTGAATTAAATTTAAAGGTGAATAAACGGAAATGAATATTTTAATATATTAATAAACTGGTTAAAAAAAATCATTTTGCAAACTAACTCAGAATTCGATGAAATTCATTTTATTGGATCCGGAATTGTAAATCATTATATGATCTAAAATTTCGTAGCCATCAAAGTTATTGTTTGATCGAAAGAACTTAAATCGTGTTGAAATTTGTGTGTATAATTTAATTTAATAATCAGGTTTTAAAAGAAACTATTAGAGACTTTGAAATTGAGCTTTGAAACCTATTCCATTGTATTCAGAAGGCGTCAAAACCTATTGGCAGGCAGTAAGCAGGCCTGATTTGGACATAGACTCATTTTTGTCTTTAAATCGAGCAAAACGATGAATTTAATATTAAAATAATATATTTCGGAACCCTAATTTCAGAGCCGCCGTTGTAAAATTTTCGATGGCCGTAATCTTCGATTCTTCCTCTTCCAATATATTCCAATCCGATCAATGAAATCAAAAATTTCCAAAACGAAAATTGAAGATCTTTGCATGGGCTTTCCATCCACACGGTTAGTTGTATATTTTAGAGCCTAAATTCAATAGAATCATGTCATCTAATTGGTGTGCTTTAGGGTCTTTTTGAGCAGCTATGGTCAACCGGAGGAGATGGCATTTTGGCCGTTGATGGAGTTCTCGAAGGTGGTCGCCGTGGTGGAATCTGATCAACTTCCGGTGGCATATATAGAGGGGCATGATTAAGGGTTCCATTGCGTTTTGGGTTGTTTTCTTTGTTATGGGTTTACTGGAGCAAACATGAGGAGTAAGAAAGGCGGACAAGAGGACGCTGACGTTGCGCTAGATTAGTGGTGAGATTTCTTTTACTTTATTTTATATAATTTGAAATTTAAACATTCAAACACATATAACTTTAACATTCGAATTCAGTTTTACATGCGGTTTGGTTCTTTGGAATCGTATCAACGAGCCCTTCGCAATGGTACTGATTCAGATAGATTCTAAGATAGTTAAATTTTGGGTTTTATTTTGGATCTCAAACACGTTCAGAACCAAAGGTGAGTGATTAAACCCACTCATGCCTAACTAAAATATTCTTATATTAGTTAAATTAATACCATGTCATGATATGATTGTACCGATTGATGTTTGGTAGTTTAAATTACATATTTAAATTTATTTGCATCGATAGTGTAGCTTAATTTGGCTGTTAGATTTAATTTTATAGTTAGGTTAAAATTTGACATTTAATTTCCTTTTGAAAACCAGACATATGATAACTAGTAAGTTTATATGGTATTGAACTATTTGGATGTATTGATATGATGTATGGCTTGAATTTGATATGTTTCACATCTTGATGTTTAATTGTATGAAGTTACCCGTCATTCAACCTGATTATATAGAACCATTGTTTGTATTGATTAATCCTAAACATTTACTCTAAATGTTACGGGCATCGAATAAACCCGGGATTAATCTTTAAAATAAACTACGAACGTAGGTTGAAATGGTAAATACCTATGACCCTGATTTGGATTGAAATGATATATATCCTTTCCCAAAATACTAAAATTAAATTTTAAGTATTACTTGGCCATATGATAGAAAATTATATACAGACATCGGTTAGTTAAATAAAAATTGTTTTTAACCTTGAATTTTGAAATATTGTTTTAAAGACAAAATAAATGATATTATTAATCAATTATCTTTAAATTAGAATTTTAAGTTTTGAAATTTAAAAATAAATTTTAAAGAATTCGTAAATGTGGATAACTGAAGTTAAAAACTGAACTGATTATGAACTAAATTTATCGAAATTGAATTTTTTTTATCCATCATTGATATTTACTTTAAATTAACTTGATTTATAGTGATAATTGAATTGTGAACTCGAGATTTTATTTAAACGAATAATTCAAAGTGAGAATATAATTAAAATTTAATTATTTGAAATCGAACTGTTGAATCGAATTAAAATATAAATGGGAAGTCAGATCCTTTTGAATTAAGATATCAAAATTTAGTCGAATTGATATGAAACTGGAATTTGATTTCCATTTTGGTTAAATTTTTAAGAAACGATTCTAATTCCAACTATAGTACTTTAAACCATTTTATAAACTGTTTTAATAATAATTAATTTTTTTTATAATCTATTTACCCTATAACAATTTTATTTTTATTAATTATTTTAAATAAACCATTTTAATAATTAAATATTTATTTTATAAACTATTTTATATTTTAACTATAGATTCTACTAATTTTGAAAATTCTATTTTTAAATACAAATTATTTATTTTCAAAAATTTTCAATTATATATCTAAACTATTTTAAATATATTTTTAACTATTTTAATATTCAAATTATTTTAAATTTGGAATTGTTTCAAGATTTAAGTTTGGTTTTAAATGGAGATTTTAATATAAAATATTCTATCTCGGCTATTGAAACGAGTTTCAAAGCCAAATATAATATTTTGATATGAAGTATGAACATCTTTGAAATGTAAAGGAACTGACCGGTGTGAAAAATATAAACGTTTGGTTGTTAAAGTGACCGGGATCGAATATTGTTATACTCTCTGCCAATACCGAAAACCACTTTAACAACTGTGTACGCCGTGGAGTTCCAGAATGAAGTAGGTTTATTTGGAGGCGATTACTAGATTTGAAGAAAGAGAACGATGATGGATGCCCTTGATCTTCTGGTCATAATTTAAATGACTAAAACAGGGCTATGCCGGACCAAGCGGGGTTAGCTACCTCCATTAGCAACACTTCTTCCTTTATTACTATAGTCCCTCGGTTTGGTTGATTTGATTTGATGTGAATCCGTGATTTGGGGGTGTTGTTCGAGGTGGGCGGTAGTCGTGGCTATGTGTTACCACCAGTCCGAGCGTGCAACTATTATATTCCTACTCTGGGCATTCCTCGTGTGCCTTGTCATATTATCCTGATCGAGCCCCTACGACTTTGATTTGTACCGTACCTATGGAGTTCCCTCTGATAGCCACTAGATTATGGTGGACTTTATGGTATCTGTATAGACTACGATATTATAAACGGTGTAAAGGTAAAAATGTAATCCCGTTTACGCTATTTTAATATGTTATATTTAACCATAGACACTATTATAATAGCATATTATATTATATAGTATTTAGTTTAACGGATCCTTAGGAGATGGAAATACCCATAACATCTCTTAAGTTATTGCACTCATATTATCACATAAATTTGATTTAAAAAATATGAGAATATTTTAGTTCTGATCTGAGTATTTTGTCTTTTCTTTTGTGCTTGGGTCAGCCTAAGTTTTTAGTTCTTAAAGACGACGTTATGAAGATGGAGCTTGACAGACATATTATTATTATTCCACTGCAAATTTTGGTATGTTGTACAACAGTTAACTCTGATAATTGTTATAGGTGTATAATCAAATGTATGTTTTTAACAACTTCATGAACTGTTATTTATTTATTGTATTTTGTCCTTCCATTGCGAGATTCTGTATTTGTTTTCTTCTTTTTCTTATATTAATCCCAATAACTATTTGTACTTTTTATTTATTTAAGTCGACATTTATGGATCATTGTCGATTTGAACGGTATTAAGATTCAGGTCGTTACAGCTTTCCTCGGCGATATCCGTAAATACTTGATTTGACATGGTATTTCTATCAATTAAACTACCGTCCAATTATATCATTATAAAACCGCAAGCATGTTGTGTACAATCATAGCACATATGCAAGTATGGGTCCATCCGAAAGGAAAGCATTAAAATTTGAAATTACTCAATGAAATTAAACCAAGAGTTTGAGAATGTGTTTAACTAAAAGTGTTTTGACTTGAACTACTATAGTTGAAAGAAGTTTAAAGGAAAATTCCCTCTTATGATCATATAAACTATCACTAACTGAAGTTATGATGTGATGCCCCACTTTGAGCTCCACTAACAACATGTATTACCAACTAATATCATCTGGTACTATAGAGAATATAGCCAGTTAGGAGCGACCGTCCATAAGATTTTTCTTAAAAAGGTATCAAATACGTTTACTTGATGCACTAATTTTTCTTTCTGACCTTATATGAATCGACATACCCGACTTAGGTCTTGTACAAAAGTATAGTGGCTAAGGATCTATTCATAACAAAATATAACAACAATGCAAATCACAAAACATGATACATGTATATATATGTACATTTTCTAAATATATATATATACACACACACACAAACAACAGAAGTACAACATCACATGTGCTATATTAGCGAATGGTTCTTAGGAATTGTATACAAGTACAACTAATTCCCATAAATGAGTACACATAAGGTATAAGAAATAACTACTCAGAATCGACACTAACATCAAATAGGATTGCCCAAAGCGAAAGCAAATGAAGTAGGAATCTACAACAGATAACCAACTTGAAATAACTCGGTCTGACCAGAGTATATAAAATACATGGCTAGTCTAGCTTCAAAAAGATAATTAAACATGATAAGTGAACATAATGACACATGAGTAAAAATTCCTTTTAATATAAAAGGAACAACACAATTACAAATCAATATAAATTACATAAGGTAAGTTTATCAAATTCAACAATAGGAAAGGTTTTCATGTATACGATAATAACAATAACATGAATGTTCCCATCAACAACAAATTACTTAGGCTCTAGGGCTAGGATATATGAAATCTCAAACTCATAGAATTAAAAAGACGAAAACCAGTTGAATATCAACATATAGGATTCACTTAGGAGTTCAAAGCAACTAAAATCTAGGCACCATGTTTAATCAACAAAATAGTCTAAGAGTGTATATAAAATCAACATTAATAAAGTTGTGAAAACATTTGAAAATCAAGAAATTCAAGAAATCAAAAATAATGAAATCAGAAATAATATAAAAATGGATCCATATCTCCATTGGCGATAATAAGCTATGATGCACATGCATTAAGCCATCGACAATGAATGGACGAAGCCTACCAAGAGCTAACAACAAAATAGTGCCCACCAAATGATCTGAACATCCAACAAATGGCCCAACGATTGGCACGAATGTCCAAAGAATTGGCGAAGCCCAAAAAATGACTCAGAGATCTAGTGCTTCCAATAACAACACTCCTAAAGGCCAACAGAATGTGTCACAAATTTCCCAATAACAATACTGATACAAGAGTGGTAGAAAAGCTTTTAAAACAATCAGACCCTTCCATACTATTTTTAACCATTTGAAAAATAGTTAATTTAATTTCCTTCGAGGAGGGGACACTAGAAAGCTGGGCAAAATCTAATTCTGGGAGAATTTGCGGGATGTAAGATAAAATGTCAAAATCAACAAAGGAGGCAGAGAGAGTGACTAAGAAGTCTTTAAAGAAGTCAGATATTGTAATGACCTAACTTTTGAACACCTCGGAAGTTGTATCATTATATAAGAATAAAAGATAGATAGAAGATAAAACTAAAGAAAATATCAGAATCTCACAGCGGAACATGATCATAACATAATAACCCAAAATATTACATATCAATAATCAAGAACATTAGAGTACTTCATACATATGGATACATGTCGTCACAAATTGCATACTTAACATTTGTGATACTAACTTGCAAATAATTATACATAACATCATAGATAAAACAATTTGCAGATAATTATACATAGATAAGCCAACATTCAGATCCTCCCCATCCAGCTACTCCAAAATTTAAGTCAAGACCTGGATCACTTTTCTGCTCATAACAGCGTTATGAGTACCCAAGAGTTTAAGGAAAACACAGAAAAATAAACTATGGGTCAGTCGGGGACTGATGTGAGTAAACGATATTAAAACGAGATAAGAAATAAAATCATACTCACAAGACCACGCCATAAATACGGAAAGAGTTTTTACCTTATAAGAATCAAACAGTTTGTATATTTAAATCAGATATTACGTTAATGTCTAGGGTTTCCACAAATATTTTAGAATCTAGTAAAATGTTTTCATCTCATATTCTACTTACATAATATATAAACAAAACCACTTAATGCATATGGATAATTGATTTCCAACTATGACAAGGTATGAAACCCCCTTCCGATAGTGTATCTCTAGAGAGAAATACACTGGATTCAACGAGAACTTCTTGTAACCCGGCCCAACATAACTGACCACTCATTTCTCTTGAGTGTATCGAATGTATATCACCAATGGTTGTGTAAGGAAACTATTTCCCGAATGGGACAGCATCGATAGAATAAGGAATAATAGAAATATCTCTAGATAGGTGATAATACACCCTAATGGGAGCTACCCACATAGCCATGCTGCCTGCCCGATTTTTATCATTTCATGGTTGTGAAGCTTGAGGCTAAACTTACCATGACAAACACTTTTAATTTGCTTTGAATGTCACATCGTCAAAACCTGCTAATTACTAATTGACTTCTTCAAAAATATATCATGAGTATAAAGCAAGAGAAAGAATTCCTCTGCCACCCATAACTACTTTTTAAAAGATCAATTTACGTGATTAGTTAGGAATACTCTGTCAGACATTCGTCCGTACAAGTTGTCCTGGGACTGGACAAACCGACAATATTATTTTATAAATCCATCTTAGGCAATTTCTACCTACGATTTATAAAACAATTCTTGTATAACTTCGTCTTTTATTATCTTTGATAATCTTCGTCTTGCAACGTAAAGATTGAATCGAAGTGGAATATATATTCTAGTCTCTTTAAAACGATCAATGTTAATATCATTTAGGGACAAGTGATACGTAAATGGATCAGATTATTATATAAAATTTGAACTTTAATATTCACTTTTTGTTTATCATAAAATTTGATTTTAAATCATTCTTTGAAATTGGAAAGAGTATTGACATATGTTGATAAAACATACTTCGATGTTTTATTCGAACATTTGAATTAATGTCGACAGTTAAATCACCTTCATTTCATCACGATAGATCATTGAGTTTAATTTAACACATCAACTTTTTTTTTTCCTCATCGTCTTGAAATGATTTGATAATTATTCCTTTTTGCTTAATTAAATTATTCACATGAATAATTAATATTGAACTAATACACTTTGATTTCATATATATATATATATATATAATTCCTTTTAATTCTATAATTACATATGTAAATCTATTAACAAATTGATTTGTTTAAACAAGTGTTATAAATTAAACAAATCTTTTACAAAACAAACCTTTATAAAATTAATTACTCACTTCCTTTATTTACCGGCTCATTAACTTCTGCCCACTACCTTTATTTAATCACCTTCTATTTTATTTAACATATGGCCCAAAACTATGCAAGCCCACATGCCCTTTAATTAACACGTGGCCCAAAACATTTTTGCCAGCCCACGTTTTCATCAGGTCATGCAAGCCTTTAAATCCCCATACACATTTCTGCGTGGCCCACACTTTCGCAACCTTCTCGTTTCATTCTGCCGAAATCTGCTAGGATGAATTCATCCCAAAACATTGCTCCACTCTTCCTGTTGCTTCTCCCCCCACTTTTCCAGTTCACACCCTGTTACTTCCATTTCCCTACTTTTCCAGTTCACGTCCAGTTGCTTCCATTTCCCCACTACCGTGTACTGATACTCCTCCACTACTTTGCCAATGCTTTGCAGACCAAACGTCCACAAACTTCATTCATTCTGGCATCTTAGTTATGTAACCCTTCAATTTTTCACAGTGCCCAAAATAGCAGCTGTGCATATCACAGTGTGCATGTGCACACGCACGCCGGTCCGTGCACCAATATCTCTACTAACTACACATGCGCACAAGCCCTACCGACTAATTTAACCCATTTTCCTACCTCCGATCAACTCGATCAGAAAACGACACTTCGTCTGGATTTGTCAGAACAAACACTCCACTTGAATTCAACAAAAATAGACTCAATGTAGTCATCATCCCCCATAGAACATCTCTGGATTTCAGCCGTAAACTATTCGACGCTGTATTTCTTATATAAAACAGTCCAGAAACTCACGCGCATCAATGAAAGGAAAAATGGTTCGAGAATTTTACTACTCGCCTAAACTATCAAGACTCTCTCGATGCAAATCGTATCATCAACAATCACCGCGGTTTATCGGACAATGGCTCCAATCACCGCTCCCGACCAAACTTTTATATCTTATTTTCCATTAAATATCAATCCAAAATTTTGTTTTTCTAAAATCATGGTTTGTGTCATTTACTAGTGATATATAAACACATGTTTCCATGAAGAGGTCTATGTTTGCTCAAGCATTATAAACTTAACTTGGCTTTAATAGATTGTGGGTTTAACAGAGTATATACTAATCCTAGCAACCAAGTCTCTGGTTTGTTACATACATAAGTCCAGAAATATGGTGATGCGTTCAAACATAGCTGTATAGCTGATCAAGCACATATTTACTTTAAGTAAGGTTACAGGATTTAACAACCTACATGGTTTCAAAAATAATTTTAATTACACTTAGGTGGGTATCATGTATGTGTGAAATCATCATAAGTTTATCATAAGATCCAACCAAAGTATAAAAATTAAACATGGGTGTTTATTCACTTTCTTTGTTGTATATATTATATTGGGTATGCATATGTAGTTTGTTTGTTGTGACTTATTTCTTTATTGACTAGTAAACTAAATGAATACTTTCATCCAGGAACTCAAGTCTAACTTATACTATCAACACAGATACAAAGAGTTGAAATAAAATAGAGTAATGTCTTCACAAATGGTATACACTATTTCAACTAGCAGAAGGTATCTTAGGTGTATGATCAAGCAACCATGGGTTCAATAAATATGGTTTTCAATACATACATACAGCAACATATAGGTATATCTAAAATTATGCATTGATTTATAAGGAATAAACAGTAAGTGTCTACTCACTTTCTAGCTGAACTTTGAATAGAGTTTCCTGTTTTCAGTTCTTTGCTCGGAAAAATGAAGTGCACAAATTTATGAAAGCTTGGTGCTACTTATAGACACACAAATATATTAAATTAGTAATGTATTAATGCTAGCATAGGGAATGCACTCTTTAATATGCACAAAATGTTTTGATGTAAAGAATGAAAGGATTCTCCAACTTGATGCCTAGTTTTGTCTAAGAATAGCCTGCACATGTTTACCTTTGTGTACTAAATACACCACAAAGTCATCAAAGTCCACTCTTGTTTATGTTAAAAATAGTTAATGCTATGGTCCTTATGGAAATAAATAAATTCTCCTTCTTACACACTTTGATGGAACAAAATAGGTTTGTTCTCTCAAACATCTAGATGCTCTGTTCTCTTTACCATCATTCGGCAACAGGTTTGTTTCCACATATTCATATGTTTTGCTTTCAATAAAAATCTTAGTTGTTAAGTATATTTGCATTAAATGTTCCTTGGAAAAATAGTGTCTAGTCTTAATGATATGGGAAGACAAATTACATCCATCAATCTTGTTTAAAACACTTAAGTGTTTATCTTTCAAGTCCATTATCCTTATGCATGAAGTAATCATTTTAAACAATTTACTTAATCAATTTTGTTCTTAACCAAATAGGATTTTACTTAGTATGGCAAAACCAAGAGGTTTGATTGCACATTTTCAAAATGACATGTATACGTTGGTTAGTGTTAGACCAAAAAGTGGTTCTAACACCCAAATTGACTAAAAGCAGAATGAAATAAGATCAAAAGTAAAATGAACACACAGGATTTATAGTGGTTCGGCGAAGAAATGCCTACGTCCACTTGTCTTTCACTATTTTCAATGATGTAGTTGCAATTACAATGAAATATTCACTGAATTTCTCTCACAACTCACTTACATTCACTCAACTCTCTAAAAACAAATAATGAAAGAAGATTTGGATTTTCCGGGAGTGCTGGAATTCGGGTTATGAAAGTGGTTCAACTCTCAAAGTGCCAGAAAAAAGATCCCTTTCTTTGTCTCCAGATAGGGTATTTATAGGTGAAAATTCGCTCAGAACCCGATCCGGATCGGAGCCACGTGTCATCCATCCCATTAGCCTCGGGTTCGGATAGATTTCTGTGTTAACAACGCATCAGAGCAGTGGACGTTGTGGGTAGGAACTGGTCATAGCCGCTCAGAATAACTTGGCGATCATGCAGGAGAATGACGTGGAAGATGGGTTCGGATCGGAAGAGTATACAAGAGGGGTTCGGATCGGGGTAACCGATCCGATCCAGTTTTGTCCCAAGGCTAAGTCTTCGTTCTCTTTCATTTCGTTTCGATCCATCTTCGTAGCAGGTAGCTCTCCGATCTAACTGGAAGTGGTTGCTCTCCGATCCGAACAGCCGTGCCTCTCTGATTCCAACAGCAATAGTTCACCGATCCGAACAACAGACTTCATCCGATCCGAACCGCTACACTGCTCCGATCCGACCCGCTTCAGTGCTTCCCAAGTTCTTCAATATTTCACATCTTGACTTTGTGTTGCCCAGTTCACAATGTGGGCTAACATTTTACCCCCTCAAAGGATGCTTCTGTTGGAGACGGAGCATGCTTTGACTATCATTGCACAGCGCCTTTCGAGGTAATTTTTCTTTTGATTTTCCGTGTGTTTTCATCTTCTTCTTCAAATTTCAATTTAATTCGTTGCTGAGCTAAAAAATTCGGTTCGGTTCGGATTCCGATCCGAACAGACTCCTTCTTCTTTCTATCTTTCATTGGACTATTGGGCCAAGCTTTGCTTCTAGACTGTCTATCCGATCCGAACGGGGGTTCTGCCATTGGGCTGTCGGTCTGATCCGTATGGGGAGACGAATGGACACTCTACTCTTCTATATAAGCACTGCCTTCTTCCTTCTTTCATTTTTACTGTTTTACCGCTCCCCAAGTTCTGCAAAACGAGAAAAAACCTAAACTTCTGACGCATCGCAATTCCTTTTAACTCCCGAAGTAATTACATCGGTAGGCTACAAATCTTTAGAAAATTCCTTTTTGAATTGATTTCGATTCGATTTCGTAGATGATTAGGACGATTTGAGCATGGAACTCTGATGACCTTGCCACCGTGACCCCCCCTCGTCATCGTCGTCAGTAGATTCGTCGTCACCTCGAGATAGTAACAGAGGGGGTTAGAATCCGTTGTTGAATGCACCAACACATAATCGCTTGGCTTTGATTTGGGTGATGGGCACGAAACTGGCCTTGGCGTTGGTTAGGGGAGAAATTGGATGATGGAGAAGAAGAAGATAGTAGGGAATCGGTTCGGTTCGGAGGGATATGGAAGGTGAAAAAAACAAGGGAAAAAGGAAGGAAGTTCAGGAAGTCGAACCGGGTCGGGGCACGTAAAGAAAGGAAAAAGAAAAGAAATCCAGGTGATCGGATCGGGTCGGAGCAAGTATTTATAGAAGGGGGAAAGGGAGCTTACCTAACCGGATCGGGTCGGACTGTAGGATAAAAGGAGGAGAAGTATGACTATGTGATCCGATCCGAACCGTCAGGGGACTCTACCTCCCAACCGATCCGATTTTGATTTCTGAGTTCCACAGTTTATCCGAGCTCAAGTCGAGGCCGCACCTCCGATCTGATCCCCATAAACGCGCCCGAACCGAACCGAAGAGCAGTTCATCTTAATGCATAAAAACTTGTTTAACTGGCCCAATCAACTTTTGGCATAATCTTCAACCTAATGGACAATTAGGATAGTGCCTTGCAAATGTAACTGGACATCAAGAACTACTTCAACTCTTTATAATTTGCCAAACTTTTTTGTTGCACTTTTAAACATTTACTTTGCACTTTCCACATACATTGTTTACACTTTAGTTTGCACACATGCATGGGTGGATACGGGCTAATTTGCTCTAATTTGTGCTATTGCTTCTTCAATAGTTTTATGACCATGAGACCCAGACGCTCTTCCAGACTAGTTGAGAAGAAAGAAGCCCCGGAAACCTCCAGCAAAATTACTCTCGAGGACATATCTTCTCCGTCGGATCCAGAATGGAATAATGAGGGTTCAGACTACGAGGTTGGAAATCGTGAAAGTGACGAAGTGTCTTCAGAGAATGAAGTTTCTCTAGGTTTTGAAGAGGAAGGAGGGGTTGGCGACGACCGGGCTCCTGATGAGTTTGAATCGGCTGTCATATTGGAATCACCCCAAGATTCTATTGAATCAACAATCGATAACGATAGGCTTATCCGAATTTGTTTAAAATACGGGATAATGAAAAGGGACACTCTAGTGCCTTCAAGATCTGACCGTCCCCACAACCCTCCAGAAGGATACATGACAATCACTCGGTTGATGTGCATGGTCGGTGCTATCCCTCCATTTTCTCCCTTTATCGTTGATTTTCTAAGACAAATGCGGATTGCCCCCATGCAGCTGCATCCCAATTCTTATGCCTACTTGCACACTTTATACATAGCATACCGTGAGATCTTAGGCATAGATCTCACTTTCGATGACGTTCATTTCTTCTATAACTTTAAGCATCGGACCCGAGAGACTCCTTCTTTTTGCTATTTTGAGTCTGTTCCTAAGAGGAAGATAATCTCAGCGCCATTCAGCAATAAAGCTGGAGATTCCAGACTGGAGTGGTTTTATGTGAAGCAACAGCCTGGGTGTGCCAGGAGATGGACGAAATCAAGTAAAGCACTGATTATTTACATCTTGGCTCTATACCTTCAAGTCATTGTCTTAACTCGTTTTTCTTTTTGTTTGCAGTCGACAATCCAAAACAAATATCAGATCAGGTGTTCTTTGACCGGATGCACCAACTTCTTAATGGAGACCAGAAATTCCTGACTATTGATGAAGTCCTTAAGGACGAATATCTTCACTTTCATGGGCTGTTATCCGTTTTTCGTAGTATTGGTCATGGGACGGCTCCATACGTATATATTCCTCCAGTGGATGTAGTCCCAGAGACAGGAGAAGGTTCGGGAGTTCCTGCAGTGCCTCTTCAAACTTCACCTTCTCCATCTTCTACTCAAGATGACGAATTGGCTAACCTGACCGAAAAGCATCGTGAAGGATATACTGCCCCCGAGGAGGCTACTTCTCTGGAAAAGTCAACATCCTCCAAAGAGTCGCCACTTAATGCTTCCGAGGGAGATGCCCCTAGTACTGATGACCCATTATTCCAGGGTTTGGGGGATCTCCCCTTACCTGAAACTATATACACTTCAGAGGATTTTAGGAAGGATCCTTTAGTCTTCACCTCTTTTGAAGAGACCACTCCTGCTAAGGCCAAAGATCCTGTCCGTACTTGTCTAGCTTCGGACTCGGGTTGGTTGGGGGCAAACACACCACTTAGGACACACTTTATACAATAGCATTTGCATTCATTGCACCTCTCTCTCTGTGAAACTATTGATTCTGAATTTCACTTGTCTTATTGTGCAGGTACGATGTCCCGATCTTACTATGATATCAGGAAGCTCCGCCGCAGCATGTCTAATCAACCTCAAGATATCGAGTATGATCGTCGTGATGATCGCGGTAGGGAGGAGAGAAGGCCTTATGAACCCTATCGCCCTCGACCCTCACGTTCTCGCTCTCCCGTTCGGTCGGACCAAGAGAAATATAAAGGTTATCAAAGTCGTAGGGAAGAGGACATGCCACAATTGAAAGACTCCACCTCTTCCCACGAAAAGCGTAGCAGAGAGAGAAGTCCTCCAAAAGATACTGAGTCTCGAAGTAAACGCAAGGTCCCTGCTACTAAACGGCCTAGGACAGACAAAGAAACTATTGAATCCTCCACACACAGTGACACTGAATTGACGATCCCCGCTCCTCCACCACTAGATGCAGAAACTGCAATCAAGCGAGCGTATTTGGAGGAGCAATTTCCCGAACATTACTTCGAGACTTTGACCTTTTTACCTGCCCTCGAACCTATTTCTTCCAGGTGGGTAGACGAGGCCAAAGCAAAGATAGACGCGGTTGAAAAACAGTATTGAAATGTTTAAATATTCACGCAACCTTTCCAGAATTATCCATACTCTAATCACGAATGCTAATTCAATGCAAAAAACCGCGGAAGAAGATGCAAAGGCCTTAAAGAACCTGGGAAAAGATTTGGAGGACACACAGGCCCAGCTTGCTATTGCTCAGAGGGACGCTACCAACTTCAAACAACAATTTGAAGATATGCAAAAACGTTATCATGACTTGCTTGAATCTCACACTCAAGAGCGTTCTGAGTTAAAAAAGCAAGCTGAGGATGCTAATTCAGATGCTGCTAAGACGCGCCTTGCTTACACTGACCTCGAACGGAAAAATGCTGAGTTAGCAAAGAGGAACGCTGAGCTAGAAAAGAAAAATGCTGACTTGGCTTCAAAGCTACTGGAGGCAGAGAACAGAGCTGCCCTGGCGGAGGGCAACATTGAGTGTGCTATCAAATCTGCGGAGGAGGCCCATAAACAACTGTCAGAGGCGGAGGCAGAGATTCAGGGTTTCGGCGAATTAATGATTGAATTCTTCGCACATATCATCCGTCGTCGAAACATTTCTTGGATCGAGGATTACCCATCCACTCTAGTTCAAGTATGGAGTCAGATCGTTGAGTGGGAAAAAGAGGAGCTCAAGGTCGATTCGATCGATGAGGATAAGCTAATGGAGAAATACTTGAGGGATGATGAGCCAGAACGCCTAGCTGAAGGGCGCCGCCTCATTGCTGATGCTATGGAAGAAGAGAGGCGGAGGACTAAACAGAAGAATGTTCTCGAGGCTGGTTCCTCTTCTACTGCCCCCGCAACTTCGGAAGTAGAGGGGTATGACCCTAAAAATCCGGGAATCCCCCGAACAACTCTGCTATCCCCTATTCCTGAAATGGCATCAGAGACAGTAGTTACCTCTGCCGAGAAGTCTTCGGAAGGTATCCCTACCTTTTCTCCTCAATTCGTCAAGGCCATTTCTACCTTTCGCCACGTGATTGAGCAATCGATGAAAAACCCATTATTTTCTCCTGAGTTGATAACTGTTGCTTCTCACTCTGTAGGTGTTGAGCCATCCGGAAAGACGGAGGTGACTCAGAGAGCCGCATCTGGGGCAGAACCTACGGAGAAGACAAAAGAAGGGAAGGACAAGGCTGCTCCTATAGATTTGGGAGAAGGAAGCGAACCTTCTAAGGCTGAAACTCCCCATGATGAAGAAATGATAGCAGCCTTAAAGGATGATGGCGGCGACGGTGGACATGAGGAAGATCCATAAGTAGCAATAGTCGGGGAGTCGGAAAGCGCCGATGATGTTACTCTGGCTGCAATGAAAGCTGATCAAGATAAACGCTTGCAGTTAAAAGCCGAAGACCTAGACCCTGAAGCCCTCAAGCCTCTCGCAGTTGTGGATGCGGGATCAAGGTTAGTTGTTAAGCTCTCAACTAGATCTATTACAGAGGAACTCGCTAAAAAATCTTCTCTTGATTCCAGCGCTCCGCCCTCCGGGAAGAAGTCAACCGGTTCCAGCACCGCATCTTCAGGAAAGAAGAAATCAAAGCGCATCCTGACTGAAGCCGAGAAAGAGGCGAAGGACGCGGAGAAAGCCGCCAAAAAGTCCAAGCCTCACTCGAAGTCTAAATAGTGGGTTGTCTTGTGTCGTTTTAGCATTTAGTGAACCAACAATTGCTGCTACAAGAGTGGCTCTTGCACCTTCTTTTTTTAGCTATTTTCCTGTACAAACTCATTCATTCGTAAATAAAAAATAATTCATTTTCTGCAATGTCTGTTTGTCAGTAGTTCTGCACTTATGTAAAAATGCATGTCTTACTATAGTTATGAAATGAAGTTACGGAGGGAGGAAATATGTATATACATATATGCCCCCAGTAAATCTCAAAAAGTAATTTAAGGCTTAATCAAGTAATCTGAATGCTCCCAATTTTCTAACGGGATAGCATTTTCTGTGTTGTCAATGCCTGTCGTTTTTTCTGGCATTTCTTTTATACTCTCCTATCTTATACTTAAGTTAGAGTTTTTACTGAGGCGGTCTCTTGTCTGGGTGCATCTTCACGCCTCAGAGGACGTCGTCTTCCCGTCCTTTTATACTCTCTCTCTCTGGAGAGTTAGAGTTCGAGCTCAGCAATCTATTCATTCCCCGGTCTTTCAACGGGGAAGGATCTCTTTCTCAGCGCTCAGTCGGAGACGCTTTTATATTCTCTCTCTCTCTCTGGAGAGTTAGAGTTAGGGGAAGGATCTCTTTTTCAGCGCTCAGTCAGAGACGCTTTTATACTCTCCCTCTCTGGAGAGTTAGAGTTAAGAATGTCGTTTTCTCATTCTTTTATGTCTTGTCGCATAAATAGTCGTTGTGCTTTTTCTTATGTTTAAACTGTTTTCAACCTTTTCAGGTTTTGAATCATCTTGTATTCCATAATCACAACAGAATAGTCGATGAATGTATATATATAATGCATAAAAGTAAATAACACACGATATTTTTATAGTGGTTCGGCTAAGTCGTAGACTACATCCACTTTATAGTCCTTTATTCATATCATCAGATTTTCCCAAGGCAAGTCGTGCCCTATTACAGAGTTCATAAGAAAAATAACAAAGAGTACAACATTTCTAATCCAAATATCGCATCAAGTGTTGGGCATTCCATGCCCTAGGGACTTCTTCGCCATCTACGGTCGTTAACTTGAAGGTTCCTTTTTCAAGTTTCCGTTGGATGACAAAGGGCCCTTCCCACTTTGGACCGAGGTGAGGAAGGGATGGAAAGACTCTCTTTAGCACCAAATCTCCTGGTTCAAAAGTCCTAAGGTGAACTTTTTTGTCGTAATAGCGTGCCATCTGACGTCGATGTCTTGCCGCACGCAAATCTGCTTCATCCCTTTTTTCTTCGATTTCATCAAGAGACTCGAGTAAGAGTGCCTGATTCGTCATCGGGTCATAATATGTCACCCGGTGGGAAGGGACTTCAAGCTCTACTGGAATTACTGCTTCTGAGCCAAAAGAGAGAGAGAAAGGGGTATGACCAGTAGCCGTCTTAAATGTTGTCCGATATTCCCACAAAGATAAGGCAATTCGTCAACCCATTTTGCTTTTGCGCACTCTAACCGTTTCTTGAGGATGGATTTTATTACTTTGTTTATTGCCTCAACTTGCCCGTTCGACTGCGGATAAGCAACCGCAGTGTATCGCATGTCGATCTTATACTTTTGGCAGAAATTTCTGAATTCAGTACCATCAAACTGGGTTCCATTGTCAGTTATAATGGTCCTTGGGATCCCAAATCGGCATATAATATTTCTAACCACGAAACTTATCACCTTTCTTGCCATAATTTTGGTCAAGGGATCAGCTTCCACCCACTTCGTAAAATAGTCCACAGCGACTATTTCATATTTCGCTCCTCCTTTAGCAATCGGTAGAACTCCAATGATGTCAATTCCCCACGTGGCAAATGGCCAAGGACTCACCATTGATTTGAGTTGGGTCGACGGTGCTCTAGGGATTTTGGCGAATCTCTGGCACTTATCGCAGCGTCGTGAATAATCAGCCGCATCTTTATTAATTGTGGGCCAGAAGTATCCATATCGCAATATCTTTTTCGCTAAAGTCTGACCTCCTGTATGATCTCCACACTCACCTTCGTGCACTTCTCTTAGTACACCTTTGATGTCGTCGTGTGCTATACATCGTAACAGGGGCATAGAAAATCCTTGCCTATAAAGAGTATCATCTTGTATGACATATCTGGTAGCCTTGCGAACTATAGCCCTTTTCTCACTCTTCTTTGACGGGAGTGTCCCATTCTTAAGGAAGTTCTTAATTGGGGTCATCCACGACTCCTTCTCCGGTTCCGCTTCGAAAGCGAACTCAATTTCCATCGACTCAAAGCTTGGCGATTCCAACGTTTCAATTGGAATTATTTCAGTTTCTTCTGGATTGTCGGAACTAGCTAGCTTTACCAACCTGTCTGCCTTCTGGTTTTCGGCCCTTGGGATATGTGTTATATTGTACCGCTACAAGTTGCTCAATAGCTCTCTCACTTTCCCGAGGTAGGCGATAAGTCGAGGTCCCCGAGCCACAAATTCCTCTCGCACTTGGCAAACAACGATCTTGGAGTCACAGAATATGTCCAACATTTTTACTCCGAGATCTTTAGCAAGTTTCAGCCCGGCAATCAGGGCTTCGTATTCAGAGTCATTGTTAGTCGCCGAAAATTCTAATCGTAGAGCGTAATATAACGACCGTCCTTCAGGAGTGACTAAGACGATTCCAGCTCCGGACCTTCGGTCGTTCTTGGCTCCATCTGTGTATAGCTTCCATGGATCTATTTTTAACTCATCCTCGGACTTAAACCACTCTGTCATCGATTACTTCCTCCTCTGGGATGCTGAATTCTGCTATAAAGTCTGCCAGAGCTTGCCCCCTGATCGACCTTCGTGGTTGAAAATTTAAATCAAACTGACTTAATTCTATATTCCATTTGATCAACCTTCCCGATGCTTCGGGTCTCTGCAAGGGGCTGGTCAGTGTATATGGTTATTGGATGAGCTTGGAAATAGTGACGAATTTTTCGGGATGCGATTAGGAGGCTGTAAGCAAGCTTCTCAATCTTTGGGTAGTTGCGCTCTGCCGCTGCTAATTTCTTGCTTACATAATATACTGGCCTTTGCACTTTGTCTTCTTCTCGAACCAAGGCTGTGCTAACAGCATGAGCCGAAACTGCCAAGTAAACAAATAACTCTTCGTGATCCACCGGTTTTGACAGAATCGGTGGTTTTTCTAGCAATTCCAATAAATTTCGAAAGGCCTCAACACAGTCCGGAGTCCACTCGAAGTTCTTCTTTCCCCTTTTAATCAAATCAAAAAACGGGACGCATTTGTCCGTAGCTTTAGAGATAAACCTACTCAACGCGGCTACTTTCCCTGCAAGACTTTGGACGTCTTTAATTCTCTTCGGCTCTTCAATGTTTCTAATCGCTGCTATTTAGCTAGGATTAATTTCAATTCCTCGGGAACTCACAATGAAGCCTAGAAATTTTCCTGATGCCACTCCAAATGAACATTTCAAAGGATTCAACTTCATCCGATACTTTCGTAGGATACCAAACATTTCTGCCAAGTCTTGCGTATGACTGGAGGACTGTTTCGATTTAACAAGCATATCATCCACGTAAACTTCCATAGTCTTCCCTATTTGATTATAAAACATTCTGTTCACCAAGCGCTGATAAGTGGCTTCGGTGTTTTTCGATCCGAATGGCATTACAACATAACAATATAACCCCAAATTTGTAATGGAGCTCGTATGTTCTTGATCTGGCACGTGCATAGGAATTTGGTTGTACCCAGAATATGCGTCCATGAAAGAGAGAAGTTCATGACCCGCTGTCGAATCTACAAGCTGGTCAATCCTGGGAAGTGGGAAACTGTCTTTTGGGCAAGCTTTGTTCAAATCTGAAAAATCAATGCAAGTTCGCCACTTTCCATTCGACTTCTTTACTAAGACGGGATTCGATATCCAGTCGGGATATGTCGAATCTCGAATAAATCCGTTCTATTTCAGCTCCTCCACTTCTTCTTTGAGAGCAGCCGACCTCTCTGGGCCCAGCATACGTCTCTTTTGCTTCACAGGCAGATGCTTCGGGTTTACATTTAGTGTGTGACTTATGATGGATGGCGATTTCCCACACATATCAGCGTGGGTCCAGGCAAACACGTCCAAGTTCGCCTTCAAGAAGTCTGTTAGTTCTTTGGCCTGACGTGGATCCAATTGAGAGCCAATCTTCAAAACTCTTGTTGGATCAGCTTCATCAACGGGAATTTCTACTGTCGCTTCATTAGGAGTTGCATTTCTAATCTCTAGTTCCTCGTCTTTTCTGGGATCCAGGTCTTCAGGTGTTCCTTTGGGCAACTCCTTCGGGGTCGATCTCTCTAATTGCTATGCCGAGCCCCCCTTTGGGGGAGGCGAGGCATCTTTACTCTCGATGTTAAGTCCTTTCATCAACATCTTTAATTCGGCAACGTAGCAGGCCCGTCCGGAAACTTGATCCCCTCTCATTACTCCAGTTCCGGCTTCAGTTGGGAACTTAAGCAATAAACACCAAGGGGCGATGCAAGCTCTGAACTCAGCAAGGGCAGGCCTCCCCAAAAATGCATTATAAGGTGAATCTACGTCCAACACTACGAACTGAAGCATCCGCACTCTTCGGCGTTCTCCTTGCCCCAAGGTCACGGGCAATTCTATGTACCCCATGGGAGCCGTTGACGCCCCGTTGAAGCCTCTGATCCATCCTTCACATGGCTTCAAATCTTCAGATTCAAGCTTCATCTGATCGAATGACTTTTTAAATAAAATATTAACAGAACTTCATTTGTCTACTAACACCTTATGAACCAAGGCCGGCCCAATGGTGGTAGTAATGACCAACAGATCATCAGTGGGTGATTGGATCCCAGTATTATCTCTGCTGCGGAACACCACGTCGTCAAACATTGTCTTTTGTTGTTTTATGGGGGCGATATCTTCCAAATCATCACCTTCATTCACATCTACGTGCTTGGTAGCATTTACATATTGATCCATTGCTCTAAAGCTACGGATTGCTGGGTGAGGTCCACCCACTATGGAGTTGATAACAATTCCCATGCCTTTTTGCTGCGCTGTAGGCTTGGGAGTAGATTGAATCTGTTTTGGAGCCTGCTCTCCTTATCCCCTGTCCCTCGGGGCAACCTTATATTCATCCAGTTTCCCTTCGCGCAGCAGCTTCTCAATCACATCTCTCAAATGCCGACATTCATTGGTTGAATGCTCATGAGTTTCATGAAACAAACAAAACTTCCCAGTTGCCATTTCTTTCTCTGTCGAGTCACGAGGTGGCGGTCTTTTATATTGCAAAACATTGTATGTATCCAGGTAAATATTCTCCAGAGTGTCGTTCAACGGTGTATAATTTTCATAAGTCTGGAATCGGGGCCTTTTGCTAGGATCACTTCCCCTATTTCTATTTCTTCTATTACCGTTCGCATTACGGTTATTGTTGTTGCCCCCATTTCCAGAATTTTCGTTTCCACTCTTGTTTCCCACATTCACTTCAACTTTTCCGGAACTTTCCCCAGACTGCTTCACGGCGACGTTACTCTGAACATTTTCTTTTAAAGCCGCTTCAGACTTTCTCTTTCGGTTTGCCCTGGCCTCCTCTCGTCTCAAATAAATATCAGCCTTTTCATAGAATATCTCTCTCGTGGAGGGTGTCTTCCCAGAAAGGTAATCTCCAAACTCGGATTCAGGATCGACTCCTTCCTTTAATGCCATCAAGATGGTGGGCTCATGCGGGTCACTAATTTCAGTCACAGCTAAGTTAAAACGGTCAAGATATGGCCTCAAAGACTCTCCTGGAGCCTGCTTAATTCTTGATAATTCAATAACACTTTTGGACTTTCGGGTATGGAGTCGGAACTGATTCCTAAAACGTTCGCTCAATTCCTTATAATTCGACACCGAATAAGGGGGAAGTCGGGTAAACCATAACAGTGCCACATCCTCTAAATAGATCGGGAATGCCTTACACTTCACTGCATCAGGAGCAGCGGCAGCATTCATGAGCCACGAGTATCGCATAAAATGTTGTCCTGGATTAGTTCTCCCATTGTACTTGTCCATCTGTGGCAGGTTAAAACGCCGGGGAAACTGAAAATCGAGGATATCATCAGTGAAAGGCGTATGGCTTCGCTCAATGCCATAATCTTCATTGGTATAGTTCCGGCTCTCGGACATAATCTGGCGTACCATTGCTTGTACATCAGCATTAGTTAGGGGCCGTTCAGGTTCCCTGGTCCTGGTATCCGGGTTCCTTCTGGGCTCTTGTTCAGGAGATGCCCTTCTTCTTTGAGCTGCTTCTGCTCTATTCCGCTCCCTACGCTCCCGGTCGATCTCGGGAGGAGGGGACTAGAGCCTTTGCCCCTGAGTGGGATCATTGTTTCCTAGTGCTCTTGCAATATCCTCGCGAGACCCCAAAGATCCGAATGTTAGCTGCTCCAAATTCTGAGGTCGTTCGAGCGGCCTTCGTTCACGGGGCCGCTCTTCCTCGGAAGAAGAAGACTGATCCACTGGTGTGTGACGAACCGGGGATGGGGTTCTCTGTCTACGGAGTTCGCTAATTTCCCTGCTCATGAGTCTCATATTTTCCTGCATCATGAGATTGGTGCGCTCGTGGATTTTCATAGCCTCTCTAGTACTCTCAAGCATATCAAGTAGGCGCGAGAAATCTCCTTGAGTAATGGGCGCGGATGGATTGACCTGATCATTGACCCTGGTGGCTGGAATCGGAGCATTTGTAGGGGCTCGAGTAGAGGTTCCAACATCACCAAGTGTCGGATTAGTTCGGAGATGGGAAATCGGGTCGGGTCGGAGCTGGGAAGCTTGTTCGGGTCGGAGCTGGAAAGCCAGGTCGGGTCAGTGTAGCGCAAGCTGCTCGGGTCGGTTCAGGTTGGGGGAATGCACTGCTTCAGAATCTCCTACCCGGATCGGATCGGAGCTCTCCCCCTGAAGGCGGTTCGGGTTTCCTGTATCGGTTCGTCCTGCTGCTGAGCTCTGCCCACGAGACCTTGTCACAACCGCATTTTGCTGATCTTCGCCAACTCCATTTCCTCGACTAGATTGAACTTCTTTGCCTTTTCCTTTGGCCATGGTTCTTCAACAATCAATTCAACAAATATCCAAGAGCGTCGAAACTTGAGGATTAACTTCTTTGAACTCAACGGTCCAAAAAGTAGAACGATAATCCCGAAAAACGGAGAATTCAGATGGTTCTCAGTGAAAGCGCCAAAATGTTAGACCAAAAAGTGGTTCTAACATCCAAATTGACTAAAAGCAGAATGAAATAAGATCAAAAGTAAAATGAACACACAGGATTTATAGTGGTTCGGCGAAGAAATGCCTACGTCCACTTGTCTTTCACTATTTTCAATGATGTAGTTGCAATTACAATGAAATATTCACTGAATTTCTCTCACAACTCACTTACATTCACTCAACTCTCTAAAAACAAATAATGAAAGAAGATTTGGATTTTCTGCGAGTGCTGGAATTCGGGTTATGAAGGTGGTTCAACTCTCAAAGTGCCAGAAAAAAGATCCCTTTCTTTGTCTCCAGATAGGGTATTTATAGGTGAAAATTCGCTCAGAACCCGATCCGGATCGGAGCCACGTGTCATCCATCCCATTAGCCTCAGGTTCGGATAGATTTCTGTGTTGACAACGCATTAGAGCAGTGGACGTTGTGGGTAGGAACTGGTCATAGCCGCTCAGAATAACTTGGCGATCATGCAGGAGAATGACGTGGAAGATGGGTTCAGATCGGAAGAGTATACAGGAGGGGTTCAGATCGGGGTAACCGATCCGATCCGGTTTTGTCCCAAGGCTAAGTCTTCGTTCTCTTTCATTTCGTTCCGATCCGTCTTCGTAGCAGGTAGCTCTCCGATCCAACTGGAAGTGGTTGCTCTCCGATCCGAACAGCCGTGCCTCTCTGATTCCAACAACAATAGTTCACTGATCCGAACAGCAGACTTCATCCGATCTGAACCACTACACTGCTCCGATCCGACCCGCTTCATGCTTCCCAAGTTCTTCAATATTTCACATCTTGACTTTGTGTTGCCCAGTTCACAAAGTGGGCTAACAGTTAGCAAATTTCATATGATGATGTATGTATGTAGAAGAAAGTTAGTTACATTTTTCTTATTTACATATATGTAATCAATACAATTAATTAAATTAGTTATTAATGAAATCATTAATTTACGGTTTTAGAAAAATTTAGTTTAAAAAAAACCCAGGACATTACAATCTACCCACCTTATAAAAATTTCGTCCTCGAAATTTGTAAACAACAGATATATATATAAAGCCAAAAGGTGATATGTCATAAACCATCATACAGGTTACTACAGATAGTACGATAATAAGTTCTATAATCGACTTGCTTGAGTTATAGCCAGATAAAATCCCCATGTACAAACACAAAATATTATCTTACTCAGAGTCATCACTACTAATCTCAATCAGGTCATCCACTTCGTCATCAAAAATGTTGATGACCTCCACTGCATTGTCTTCATCATCTGATATGTTAATTACTTCCACTACCTCGTCTTCGTCATCCATATCCTCATCATCTGATATGTAAATAACCTCGGCAGGTGAAGGCGGGTACAACATCATATCTGGATATGCAAAGTCCATTTGAAACTCCTGCTTACCCCTGCATCATCAAACTCCAACAATACTGAATAATCTGCACCCACAGAGTAGTCAACTGGTCATCTGGCTCTACGGGTGGGTCTCTACTACTTGGTCCACCTGCATCGATTCTGTTATGACCTCCTCTTCTTCTTGCGGCTCTTCCTCCTCCTCCATCTCTTTGTATTCCTCTATCTCCTCCAATCCCATATCTGAGTCGGCATCATCATCGCTATTGTCATCTCTCTCTCCATCACTATCATAACCTATCAGCTGGCCTACCTCGTCCTCTACATCATCATGGTCCTCAGAAAAATCCATGCTCTCCTCCTCTGACATAGGCTCTGCCTAGCCTGCGTCGGACTTGTCAGAATCCATGTCTTTACCCTCATCATCGCGTGGCTACACTGTCTCACTCCTATCGCTAGAATCTACTACCTCATGAATATGGATACCGGCATGGAGCCTCAATATCTGTAAGGGGGTCAGCTTCTTCCTATTAGTCCTTTTGAACACGGGTGCCATCTGATAATAAGGAATAGATATCAGAAAGTGAAAATAAACTGTAAAAGTTCATAAACCCTAAGAATAACTAAATCCTCAAAAACACACGCTGATACATAATTTCATTTGCAACACAGGGTAACATACAAATCAATACATATGATAACATCCAGCGTACGATAATATCTAATCAAACATATAATAAACCAACACTTTGTTCATAACAAAGTTTGGATAAAACTCCTTGACGTGCCTCTCCGTCTCCCATGCACAGTCATTTGGGTTCTTGCTCCATTGTATTTTGAGTAGCTTCACAATCTTGCTCCGGAGTCGCTTCTCTTCTTTATAAACTACATAAAATGGATATTGAATCACAGTCATGTCTGGTTCAATCTCGAGATCTTCCTGAATGGATGGTTCCAAAAAAAAAGACGGGTCGTGAACACACTTCCAAAGATGAGACACATGAAAAACATTGTGAATCCCTGCCATCCATTCTGGTAGTTCCACTCTATAGGCAAGTGATGCAATCTTCTCAATAACACAAAAAGGTCCTACAAATCATGGAGCTAACTTCCCTGTTTTACCAAATCTGATTATTCATTTGATAGGTGCAATCTTCACAAACAATATATCTTCAACAAAAGAATTAAGATCCTTTTGCCTCCTGTCTGTTAGCTCTTCTGTCAATCTTGGGCCACTTTCATCCTACTTTTAACTAACTCAACCTTCTCCGTTACCTCTCGGATCATATCTGGGCTGATAACAAGTTTATTACCGGATTAACCCAACAAGTTGGCGATCTGCACGGTCTTCCATAGAGAGCTTCATAAAGTGCCATACCTATACTGGCTTGATAGCTGTTGTTGTAGAGAATTATACTAAATGCAAGTGAACTTCCCACGATCCTCCAAAGTCAAGAATACATGCTCTTAATAGGTCTTTTAATATACAGTTCACCCTCTCCGTTCGACCGTCTATTTGAGATTGGTAAGCTGTGCTCAAATTCAGCTTGGTACCCAAAGTTGTTTGAAGCGCTTCCTAGAATTTACTAGTAAAAATGAGATCTCTATCGCTTACAATACTTATTGGAACTCTAGGTACTCTCACAATCTCTCTCAAAAAAATCATGGCTAGCGATGCTATAGTTCGAGTCGGTTTCATTGGAATGAAATATGTACTCTTCATTAGTCGGTCCACTATAACCCAAACTCCTTCATGTCCCCTTCTAGTCTTGGGTAACCAAACGGTAAAATCCATTGATATCATCTCCCATTTCCAATTGGGAATCTCCAACTGCTGCAGTAATCTTGCTGCTTTCTGATGATCACCTTTGATTTGCTGGCAATATAAACACTTATTCACATAAGTTAAAATGTCCTTCTTCATTCCGGGCCACCAAAATACTCATCTCATGTCTTCATACATTTTGTGAACTCCTGGGCGAATACTCTACTTTTACTTATGGCATTCAGTTAACACTTCTTGCCTTTGTCCGTCAATATCAGGAACACACAGTCTTCCATTTACCCTGAGAACATCTTGATTATCCAATTCAAAATCTGACTCCTTTTTTCATAACTCTTTGAATTGATTTTTCCAGAATAGCATCTCTTCTTTGGGTTCCCATTATTCTTCCTTGGAGCATCAGAGTAACTTCTAGAAGAGATAAGATTACATTTCTGCTCAAAGCGTCTACCACGACATTAGCTTTTCTTTGCGGATAGATAATATGCTGCAAGGAACTCTAACCACCTTTGTTGCCTTAGATTTAGATCTTTCTGAGTGAACAGATACTTCAATGTTTTGTGGTCTGTAAAAAGCTCGAACTTTCCCCTAACAGATAATGTCTCCATATCTTCAATGCAAAGACAACCGCCAAAAGTTCTAAATCGTGTGTAGCGTAATTCTTCTCATGTAGTTTCAATTGTCTACTAGCATACGCAATTACATATCTATTCTACATTAAAACTGTGCCAAGTCCAATTCCACAAGCGTCAGTATATACCGTGAATCCACTCTTTCCATTGAGAACAGCTAGAATTGTTGCTTCTGTCAACTTCTATTTTAATTCCTTGAAAACCACTTCACATTTCAGAGTCCAAATAAATTTCTCACCCTTCTTAGTTAACTAGTTAGATGAGAAGATATCATAGAATAATCCTGGATGAATCTCTTGTAGTATCCTGCCAATCCTAAGAAACTACGGACTTCCGTCGGCGTTCAAGGTTGTTTCCAATCTTGCACCGCTTCTATTTTGATTGGGTCCACAAAGATACCATCTCCATTTACAGTATGCCCCAAGAATCTTACTTCGGATCGCCAGAAATGGCATTTGGAAAACTTCGTCTTCAATACATGCTTCCTTAGAGTTTCCAATACTACTCTAAGATGATATCGGTGTTCTTCTTCAGTCTTTGAATAAATTAGGACATCTTCAATAAAAATTAGGACAAACTTGTTTAGAATTTTCCCAAAGACACGGTTCATCAGGTCAACAAAATATGTTGGTGTGTTGGTTAGTCCAAGGCATTAATAACCATTCATAAAAGAAATCCGGTCCTCTGAAGGTAGTTAAAGAAATACTATCTTCAGAAATTCTTAACTGGTGAAAACCTATTGCTAAATCCATTTAGGAAAATACTGTAGCTCCATTCAGTTGACCGAAAAGATCGTTGATTCAGGGTAAAGGATATTTATTTCTAATGGTCACTTTATTTAACTCTCTATAGTCAACACACAATCTTAGTGACCCATTAGACTTAACCACAAAAACTACTGCTAAACGCCAGCTTGAAAAGCTTGGTCTGATTAATCCTTTAACCAATAAATCTTGAGTCTTCACCTCAAATTCCTTGACTTCTCTTGGTGCCATTCGTCTTTTAGGTTGAACTAACGGTCTTGCTTCAGGAATTAAATCGATTCGGAACTCTATTTCGTGATGTGGAGGTAAACTGGTAACCTCTTCAAATATGTCAGAGAAATCTCTGACTATTGCTACCGTCTCCAGATTTTCTTATGGTACTTCCAAGGCATACAAGAAACTACATGTATGAATACCGGGTTTCCACACGGTATCCTAGCTTTTCTTCCAATACTAGTTATTAGAGTTACGATTTCTTTGTCGCATTTTATCCTAGCCTGGAATTTACTTAACTAGTCTAACCCGAGTATACAATTAAAACCTTTAAAATCCAAAACAAAGAAATCAAATAGGAAGAAATGTGAAAGATATGAGAGGGTTATGTTATCGAGAAACATTTTTAATTTTGTCTTTCTGCTAATGGGATTAGCTACGCAAATCGGATTTGGGGAAATTTTTGGGACAAGTTGAAATTTTCTATGGTGCCAGATGAAATGAAACTACACGAGGCACCAGTATCAAATAAAACATGAACGTCGATTCAAGTTAAGTACCTTCTAGAACTCCCTTCCCTTTCACATCCTTAGAAGTTGATGCTTCATTCTTAATAGCATAGACTTTGGTTTGTTGTTCCTTCTTCATAAGCGGACAATCTTTGATCAGGTATCCAGGCTAATGACAATTAAAGCATAGAGTTTTCATAACCATGGCATTTCTAGGTTCTTGTTGTTGTTAATGCTGTTGAGGTTGATGTTGAGGTTGACACTGAGGTTGCTGTGGCTTTTTCACTGCTAGCTTCTTATAGAACCTAGCGATGTGTCCCTTTTCTTTACAGTTGTGTCATACTATCCTTAAAACGTTCTTTAGCCCATATTTCCTTTTCCCTTCCAATTCGGATTAAATTTCCTCTTTAGGGTATATTCTCCACTGGATTCTCCTGTTTGTGCCTTCGCTACTAGCTTCTTTTTATCAAGTGCTTCATAATGAATTGCCATGTCTACTAAGTCAATAAATGGACTCTTCATATGCCCAATCATCTTTACCTGCAAATTACCCTTCAAGCCCGCTACGAACATTTCGTTTTTCTTAAGCTGTGTATTGATCAGTTCTGGTCCAAAACAGGACAGTGCATTAAACTTATTCTCGTATTCTGCTATCGGCATGTTTACTTGCTTAAGATCTATGAAATCCCGGTACATCCTTATTTTTCCTACTACGGGGAGAAACTGTGCTTCAAACGTTTCTTTGAATCTTCCCCAAGTAAAATCATCTTCTGGAGCGTGCATTGTCTGTGCGTCCAACCGGATTGCAGTAGCTCCTTGAAGTTTCCACGAAGCTAAAAGACGTTTCTGCTCATCATTCAAATTCAGTCCTTTGAAAATCCTCTCACAAGATCTCAGCTTAAACTTCAATGAAATATTCGGTTCCTTCGATAACCTTCCCTCCTAGATTATTATACTCCTTACAGATAGTTGCAAAGTTCAATCTCAGTTGAATTTGCGCAACTTCTCCCACGGTTTCTATTGGGTTCTGAGTAGTGTTATGACCATTGGTAGTTCCACTAGCTCTACCTCTTCATGCACAGGTACTCACACTTACTGACCTGAATATAACAAGCCGATAACAACTTGATCGGATGGTACAATACTTATATAACTCAAGTCGATCCCTCCTAAGTATGTATATATATTATATATATAATAATATCTAAATTCAAATACGCTCACTCAATGCTCACCGAAAGCATAGGTATTCGGTAACCTAAGCTCTGATACCAACTGTAACGACCCAACTTTCGAACACCTCGGAAGTTTTATCATTATATAAGAATAAAAGATGGATATAAGATAAAACTAAAGAAAACGTCAGAATCTCACAACGGAAGTTGATTATAACATAATAACCCAAAATATTACATATCATAAGTCAAGTACATTAGAGTACTTCATACATATAGATACATGTCATCACAAATTACACACTTAACTTTTGTGATACTAACTCGCAGATAATTATACATAACATCATGGATAAAACAACTTGCAGATAATTATATATAGATAAGCCAACATTCAGATCCTTCTCATCCAGCTACTCCGAAAGTTAAGTCAAGACCTGGATCACTTGTCTACTCATAACAAGTGTTATAAGTACCCAAGAGTTTAAGGAAAACACTGAAAATTAAACTCTGGGTCACTCAGGTACTGGTGTGAGTAAATGATTTTAAAATAAGATAAGAAATAAAATCATACTCATAAGACCACGTCGTAGATACGGAATGGGTTTTTACCTTATGAGAATCAAACAGTTTGTATATTTAATTCAGATATTACGATAATGTCTAGGGTTTCCACAAATGTTTTAAAATCTAGTAGAATGTTTTCATCTCACATTCTACTTACATAATTTATAAGCAAAACCGCTCAACGCGTACGGATAATGGATTTCCAACTATGACAAGGTATGGAACTACCTTCCGATAGTTTATCTCTAGAGAGGAATACAATGGGTTCGACAAGAACTTCTTGTAATACAACCTAATGGGAGCTACCCACATAGCCATGCTGCCTACCCGATTTTTGTCATTTCTTGGTTGTGAAGCTTGAGGCAAAACTTACCTTGACAAACACTTTTAATTTGCTTTGAATGTCACATCGTCAAAACCAGCTAATTACTAATTGACTTCTTCAAAAATATTTCATGAGTATAAAGCAAGAGAATGAATTTCTCTACCACCCATAACTACGTTTGAAAATACGACATTAATTTCTTTTAGGGACAACTGATACTCAAATGGATCAGATTATTATATAAAATTTGCTCTTTAATATTCACTTTTATTTATCGTAAAATTTGATTTTTAAATCATTCTTTGACATTTTAAAGAATATCGACTTAAGTTGATAAAATATATTTCGATGTTTTGTTTGAACATTTGATTTAATGTCGACAGTTAAATCACCTTCATTTCGTCGTGATAGATCATTGAGTTTAATTTAGCTCATCAACTTTTTATTTCCTCATTGTCTTGAAATGATTTGATAATTATTCCTTTTTGTTTAATTAAATTATTCACATGAATAACTAATTTTTAACTAATACACTTTGATTTCATATATATATATATATATATATATATATATATATAATTCCTTTTAGTTCTATGATTACATATGTAAATCTATAAACAAAATGATTTGTTTAAACAAATGCTTATAATTTAAACAAATCTTTTACAAAACAAACCCTTATAAAACAAATTGCTCACTTCTTTTATTTACCGGCCCATTTACTTCAGCCCACTACCTTTATTTAATCACCTTCTATTTTATTTAACATGTGTCCTAACACTATGCAAGCCCACACGCCCTTCAATTAACACGTGGCCCAAAACATTTTGCCTGCCCACGTTTTCATCAGGTCACGCAAGCCTTTGGATCCCTATACACATTTCCACGTGGCCTACACTTTCGCATCCTTCTCATTTCATTCTATCGAAACCTACTAGGATGAATTCATCCCAAAACATTGCTCCACTCTTCCTGTTGCTCCTCCCCCACTTTTCCAATTCATGTCCTGTTACCTCCATTTCCTTACTTTTCCAGTTCACGTCCTGTTACTTTCATTTCCCTACTACCGTGAACTGATACTCTTCCACTACTTCGCCAATGCTTTGCAGACCCAACGTCCATAAACTTCATTCGTTCCGGCATCTTAGTTGTGAAACCCTTCAATTTTTGGACAGTGCCCAAAACATCAACTGTGCATATCTTAGTGTGAATGTGCACACACGTCGGTCCATGCACCGATATCTCTACTAACTACACATGCGCACAAGCCTTACCGACTAATTTAACCTATTTTCCTACCTCCAATCAACTCGATCTGAAAACGACACTTCATCTAGATTTGTTGGAACAAACGGTCCAGTTGAACTCAAGAAAAATAGACTCACTGCAGATATCATCCCCCATAGAACATCTCTGGGTTCTAGCTGTAAACTATTTGACGTTGTAGTTCTTATGTAAAAAGTCCCAAAACTCATGCGCATCAATGAACGGAAAAATGGTTTGAGAATTTTACTACTCACCTAAACTATCATGACTCACTCGATGCAAGTCGTATCGTCAACAATTACCCCGGTTTGTTGGACAATGGCTCTGATCACCACTCCCGACCAAACTTTTATATCTTATTTTCCATTAAATATCAATCCAAGATTTTGTTTTTCTAAAATCATGGTTTGTGTCATTTACTGGTGGTATATAAACAAATGTTTCCATGAAGAGGTCTAAGTTTTCTCATGCATTATAAACATAACATGGATTTAACAGAGTGTGGGTTTAACAGAGTATATAATAATCCTAGCAACAAAGTCTCAGGTTTGTTACATGCATAAGTTCAGAAATGTGGTGATGCGTTCAAACATAGATGCATAGCTAATCAAGTGCATATTTACTTTAAGTAAGGTTACAGAATTTAACAACCTACATGGTTTCAAAAAGAATTTTAATTACACTCATGTGGGTATCATGTATGTGTGAAATCATCAAAGTTTATCATAAGATCCTACCAAAGTATAAAACTAAAACCTTGGTGTTTACACACTTTCTTTGTTGTATGTATTATACTTGGTATGCATATGTAGTTTATTTGTTGTGACATATTTCTTTATTAACTAGTAAACTATGTGAATATTTTCTTGCAGGAACTCAAGTCTAACTTATACCATCAACACAGATATGAAGAGTTGAAATAAAATAGAGTAATGTCTTCACACAGGGTATACACGGTTTCAACTAGCAAAGGGTATCTCAGGTGTGTGATCAAGCAACCATGGGTTTAGCAAATATGATTTTCTATACATACATACAACAACATATAGATATATCTAAAATCAAACATTGATTTATAGGGAATAAACAGTAAGTGTTTACTCACTTTGTAGCTGAACTTTGAATAGAGTTTCCTGTTTTTGCTCGAAAAAATGAAGTGCAAAAATTTATGAAAGCATGCTGCTACTTATAGATACACAAATATATTAAACTAATAATGTATTTGATGCTAGCATGGGGAAGGCACTCTTTAATACGCGCAGAATGTTATGATGTAAAAAATGAAAGGATTCTCCTACTTGATTCCTAGTTTTGTCCAAGAATAGACGGCGCATGTTTACCTTTGTTTACTAAATACACCACAAAGTCATCACTGTCCACTGTTGTTTATGTTTTAACAAAAATAGTTATTGCTATGGTCCTTATGGAAATAAATAAATTCTTCTTCTTACACACTTTGATGGAACAAAAAGGATTGTTCTCTCAAACATCTAGATGATTTATTCTCTTTACCATCATTCGGCAGCAGGTTTGTTTCCACATATTCGTATGTTTTGCTTTAAATACAAATCTTAGTTGTTAAGTATACTTGCATTAAATGTTCCCTAGAGAAATGGTGTCTAGTCTTCATGATATGGGAAGACAATTTACATCCATCAATCTTGTTTAAAACACTTAAGTGTTTATCTATCAAGTCCATTATCCTTATGCATGATGTAGTCATTTTAAACAATTTACTTAATCAATTTTGTTCTAAACCAAATAGGATTTTACTTTGTATGGCAAAACTAAGAGGTTTGGTTGCACATTTTCAAAATGACATGTATACATAGGTTAGCAAATTTCATATGCAGATGTATGTATGTAGAAGAAAAAGTTAGTTACATTTTTTTATTCACATGTATATAATCAATACTATTAATTAAATTAGTTATTAATGAAATCATTGATTTAAGGTTTTAGAAATATTTAGTTTAAAAAAACCTAGGACACTACAATCTACCCACCTTATAAAAATTTCGTCCTCGAAATTTGTAAACAACAGATATATAAAGCCAAAATGTGATATATCGTAAACCATCATACAAGTTACTATAGATAGTACGATAATAAGTGCTATACTCGACTAGCTCGAGTTATAGCTAGTTAAAATCCTTATGTACAAACATAACATACTATCTAACTCGGAGTCATCACAACTGATCTCAATCAGGTCATCCACTTCGTCATAAAAAATGTTGATGACCTCCACTACATCGTCTTCTTCATCTACATCTTCATTATCTGAGATGTTAATTACTTCCACTACCTCGTCTTCCTCATCCACATCCTCATCATCTGATTTGTAAATGACCTCAGCAGGTGAAGGCGGGTACAACATCATGTCTGGATATGCAAAGTCCATCTGAAACTCCTGATTACCCCCTACAGCATCGAACTCCAACAAGTCGTGAATAGTCTGCACCCACAGAGAAGTCAACTGGTCTTCTGGCTTTACGGGTGGGGTCTCTACTATTGGGTCGACCTGCATCGATTCCGGTATGACCTCCTCATCTTCTTCCGGCTCTTCCTCCTCCTCTATCTCTTCGTATTCATATATCCCCTCAAATCACATGTCCGAGTCGGCGTCATCATCGCTACTGCAATCTCCCTCTCCATCACCATCATAATCTATCTGCTGGCCTACCTTGTCCTCTACATCATCCTAGTCCTCAAAAAAATCCATGCTTTCCTCCTCTGACATAAGCTCTGCCTGTCCTGCGCCGTACTCGTCTGAATCCATGTCTCTACCCTCATCATCGCAAGGCTATACTGTCTCACTCCTATCGCTAGAATCGACTACCTCATGAATATGGATACCGGCATGGAGCCACAATATCTATAAGGGGGTCAGCTTCTTCCTTGCGGTCCTTTTGAAACCGGGTGCAATCTGATAATAAGGAATAGATATCAGAAAGTGAAAATAAACTGTAAAAATTCATAATCCCTAAGAATGACTGGATCCTCAAAAACACAAGTTGATAAAATGAAAGGTCCATAATTTCATTTCCAACATAGGGTAACATGCAAAACAATACATATGATAACATATAACATACGATAATATCTAATCAAACATACAATAAACCAACACTTAGTTTATAACAATGTTTGGATAAAACTTCTTGACGTGCTTCTCCGTCTCCCAACTATAGTCATTTGGGTTCTCGCTCCATTGTATTTTGAGTAGATTCACAATCTTGCTCTAGAGTCGCTTCTCTTCTTTATCAACTACATAGACTGGATATCGAATCATAGTCATGTCTGGTTCAATCTCGAGATCTTACGGAACGGATGGTTCCAAAATCAAAGACGGGTCGTGAACACACTTCCGAAGATAGGTCGCATGAAAAATATTGTGAATCTCTGCCATCCTTTTTGGAAATTCCACTCTATAGGAAAGTGATCCATCTTCTCAATAACACGAAAAGGTCCTACAAATCGTGGAGCTAACTTCCCTATTTGACCAAATCTGATTGCTCCTTTGATAGGTGCAATCTTCATAAACACTAGATCTTGAACAGAAAAATTAAGATCCCTTTTTCTCTTGTCTGCGTAGCTCTTCTGTCAATCTTGGTCCTCTTTCAACCTACTCTTAACTAACTCAACCTTCCCCGTTGCCTCTTCGATCATATCCGAAGGCCGAGAACAAGTTTATTACCGGGCTCAACCCAACAAGTTGGCGATCTGCACGGTCTTCCATGGAGAGCTTCATAAGGTGTCATACCTATACTGGCTTGATAGCTGTTGTTCTAGGAGAATTCTGCTAGATGCAAGTGATCTTCCCATGATCCTCCAAAGTCAAGAATACATGCTCTCAATAGGTATTCTAATATCGGGTTCACCCTCTCCATTTGGCCGTCTGTTTGAGGATGGTAAGTTGTGCTCAGATTCATCTTTGTACCCAAAGTTGTTTGAAGTGCTTCCCAGAATTTACTAGTAAAAATAGGATCTCTATCGCTTACAATACTTACTGGGACTCCATGTACTCTCACAATCTCTCTCATCTGCAGTTTGAGTCGGTTTCATTGGAATGAAATGTGCACACTTCGTTAGTCGGTCTACTATAACCCAAACTCCTTTATATCCCCTTCTAGTCTTGGTAACCCATCAATAAAATCCATTTATATCATCTCCCATTTCCAATTGAGAATCTCCAACGGTCGCAGTAATCCTGCTGCTTTTTGATGATCACCTTTGATTTGCTGGCAACATAAACACTTATTCACATGAGTCAAAATGTCCTTCTTCATTCCAGGCTACCAAAATACTTGTCTCATGTCTTTATACATTTTGTGAACTCCTGGGTGAATACTCAACTCATACTTATGGCATTCGATTAACACTTCTTGCCTTAGTCCATCAATATAGGATTACACAGTCTTCCATTTATCCTGAGAACACCTTGATTATCCAATTCAAACTCCGACTCCTTTTTTTTTCATAACCCCTTGGATTGATTTTTCCAGAATAGCATCTCTTCTTTGGTTTCCCATTATTCTTCCTCAGAGCGTTGGAGTAACTTCTAGAAGAGATAGGATTACATTTATACTCAAAGCGTCTGCCACGACATTGGCTTTTCCTTGCGTATAGTTAATATGCTGCAAGGAACTCTAACCACCTTTGTTGCCTTAGATTTAGATCTTTCCGAGTGAACAGATACTTCAATGGTTTGTGGTCTGTAAAAAGCTCGAACATTTCTCCTAGCAGATAATGTCTCCATATCTTCAATGCAAAGACAACTGCCAAAAGTTATAAATCATGTGTAGCGTAATTCTTCTCATGTAGTTTTAGTTGTCTACTAGCATACGCAATTATACGTCTATTCTGCACTAAAACTGCGCCAAGTTCAACTTCACAAGCGTCAACATATACCGCGAATCCACTCATTCCATCGGGAACAGCTAGAACTGGTGCTTTTGTTAACTTCTCTTTTAATTCCTTGAAAGCCTCTTCACATTTCGAAGTCCAAATAAATTTCTCACCCTTCTTGGTTAACTTAGTTAGATGAGAGGATATCTTAGAATAATCCTGGATGAATCTCCTGCAGTATCCTGCAAATCCTAAGAAACTACGGACTGTCGTCGGCGTTTGGAGTTGTTTCCATTCTTGCACCGCTTGTACTTTGATTGGGTCCACAGAGATACCATCTCCGTTTACAATATGCCCCAAGAATCTTACTTCGGGTCGCCAGAAATGGCATTTGGAAAACTTCGCCTTCAGTACATGCTTCCTTAGAGTTTCCAATACTACTCTAAGATGATATCGGTGTTCTTCTTCAGTCTTTGAATAAATTAGGATATCATCAATAAAAATTAGGGCAAACTTGTTTAGAATTTTCCTAAAGACATGGTTCATCAGGTCAACAAAATATGTCGGTGCGTTGGTGAGTCCAAATGGCATTACTAACCATTCATAAAAGAAATCCGGTCCTCTAAAGGCAGTTAAACAAATATTTTCTTCAGAAATTCTTAACTGGTGAAAACCTATAGCTAAATCCATTTGGGAAAATACAGTAGCTCCATTTAGTTAATCGAAAAGATCGTCGATTCAGGGTAAAGGATTATTAGTGACCCATCAAACTTAACCACAAAAACGACTGCTGAACCCCAGCTTGAAAAACTTGGTCTGATTAATCCTTTAGCCAATAAATCTTGAGTCTGCTCATCAATTTCCTTGACTTCTCTTAGCACCATTCGTATTTTAGGTTGAACTAACGGTCTTGCTTCTGGAATTAAATCGATTCGGAACTCTATTTCGCGATGTGGAGGTAAACTGGTGACCTCTTCAAATATGTCAGAGAAATATCTGACTATTGCTACCATCTCCAGATTTTCTTGAGGTGCTTCCAATGCATACTGAAACTACAAGTATGAATATTGGGTTTTCTACATAGTATCCAAGCTTTTCTTCCAATACTAGTTATTAAAGTTACGATTTCTTTGTCGCGTTTTATCTTAGCTTGGAATTTATAGTCTAACCCGAGTATATAAGTAAAACCTTTAAAATCCAAAACATTAAAATCGTATAGGAAGAAATGTGAAAGAAATGAGAGGGCTATGTTATCGCAAAACATTTTTATTCTGTCTTTTCGCCAATGGAATTAGATACGCAAATTGGATTTGGGGAAATTTTTGGGATAAGTTGAAATTTTCCTACGGTGCTAGATTAAATGAAATTATGCGAGATGCCAATATCAAATAAAATATGAACGTCAATTCCCTTTAAATTTAAGGTACTTCTAGAACTTCCTTCCCTTTCACATCCTTAGAAGTTGATGCTTCTTTCTTAATAGCATAGACTTTGGTTTCTTGTGCCCTCTTCATAAGCGGACAATCTTTGATCAGGTGTCCAGTCTGATGACAATTAAAGCGTAGAGTCTGCATAACCATAGCATTTCCAGGTCCTTGCTGTTGTTGATGCTGAGGTTGCTGTGGCATTTTCACTGTTGGCTTCTTACAGAACCCAACAATGTGTCCCTTTTATTTAAAGTTGTGGCATACTGTATCCTTGAAACATGCTTTATCCTTTTCCTCCATATTTCCTTTTCCCTTCCAATTCGAATTAAATTTCCTCTTAGGGTATTTTCTCCACTGGCTTCTCCTTTTTGTGCCTTCGCTACTGGCTTCTTTGTATCAAGTGCTTCATAATGAACTACCATGTCTAGTAAGTCAATAAATGGACTCTTCAAATGCCCAATCATCTTTACTTGCAAATTATCCTTCAAACCCTCTCTAAACATTTTATTTTTCTTAAGCGACGTATTGATCAGTTCTAGCCCAAAACAGGATAGTGCATTAAACTTATTCTCGTATTCTACCATTGGCATGTTTCCTTGCTTAAGATCTATGAAATCCTAGTACATCCTCATTTTTCCTGCTGCGGGGAGAAACTGTGCTTCAAACTCCTCTTTGAATCTTCCCCAAGTAAAATCATCTTCTGGAACGTTCGTTGTCTGTGCATCCCACCAGATTGCAGCTACTCCTTGAAGTTGCCACGAAGCCAAAAGATGTTTCTGCTCATCATTCAAATTCAGTCCTTTGAAAATCCTCTCACAAGATCTCAGCCACGCTGAACCTCAATGAAAGATTCGGTTCCTTTGAAAACCTTCACTCCTAGAGGGTTATACTCCTTGCAGACAGTTGTAAAGTTCAATCTCGGTTGAATTGACGTAACTTCTTCCACAGTTTCTACCGAGTTCTAAGTAGTGTTACGACAATTGGTAGTGGTGGTTCCACTAGCTCTACCTCTTCGTGCATGAGTACTCATACTTACTGACCTGAATATAACAGGTTGATAATCAAAACTTGATCGGATGGTATAATACTTATATAACTCAAGTCGATCCCTGGTAAGTATGTGTATATATACTATATATAATAATATCTAAATTCAAATACGCTCTATCAATACTCACCCAAAGTCTAGGTATTTAGAAACCTAAGCCCTGATACTAACTGTAACGACCCAACTTTCGAACACCTCGGCAGTTGTATCATTATATAAGAATAAAAGATAGATAGAAGATAATACTAAAACGTCAGAATCTCACAGCGGAACTTGATCATAACATAATAACCAAAAATATTACATATTATAAGTCAAGTACATTAGAGTACTTCATACATACGGATACATGTCATCACAAATTACACACTTAACTTTTGTGATACTAACTTGAAGATAATTATACGTAACATCATGGATAAAACAACTTGCAAATAATGATACATAGATAAGCCAACATTCTGATCCTTCTCATCCAGCTACTCCAAAAGTTAAGTCAAGACCTGGATCACTTGTCTACTCATAACAAGTGTTATGAGTACCCAAGAGTTTAAGGAAAACATAGAAAAATAAACACTGGGTCAGTCGGGGACTGGTGTGAGTAAATGATTTTAAAATAATATAAGAAATAAAATCATACTCATAAGACCACGTCGTAAATACGGAACGGGTTTTTACCTTATGAGAATCAAAAAGTTTGTATATTTAATTCAGATATTATGATAATATCTAGGGTTTCTACAAATATTTTAGAATCTAGTAGAATGTTTTCATCTCACATTCTACTTACATAATATATAAACAAGATCGCTTAACGTGTATGGATGATGGATTTCCAACTATGACAAGGTATGGAACCACCTTCCGATAGTGTATCTCCAGAGAGGAATACACTGGGTTCAACAAGAACTTCATGTAACCCGGCCACACATGACCGACCACTCATTTCTCTTGAGCGTATCGAATGTATATCACCAATGGTTGTGTATGGCAACCATTTCCCGAATGGTACACCATCGATAAAATAAGGAATAAAATAAATATCTCTAGACAGGTGATAATACACCCTAACGGGTGCTACCCACATAGCCATGCTGCCTGCCCGACTTTTGTCATTTCTTGGTTGTGAAGCTTAAGGCTAAACTTACCTTGACAAACACTTTTAATTTTCTTTGAATGTCACATCGTCAAAACTCGCTAATTACTACTTGACTTCTTCAAAAATATATCATGAGTATAAAGCAACAGAAACAAATTCCTCTGCCACCCATAACTACAATTGAAAATATCAATGTACATGATTAGTTAGGAATACTTTGTCAGACATTCATCCATACAAGTTATCCTGGGAATGGACAAACCGAAGATATTATTTTATAAACCCATCTTGGCAATTTCTACCTAGGATTTGTAAAACAATTCTTGCATAACTTCGTCTCTTATTATCTTTGATATTCTTCGTCTTGCAATGTAAAGATTGAATCTAAGTGAAATATATATTCCAGTTTCTTTGAAATGATTGACGTTGGTATCATTTAGGGACAAGTAATACTTAAATGGATCAGATTATAGTATAAAATTTGATCTCTAATGTACACTTTTAATTTATCGTAAAATTTGATTTTTAAATCATTCTTTGACATTGGAAAGAATACCGACATAAGTTGATAAAATATACTTCGATGTTATATTCGAACATTTGAATTAACGTCAATAGTTAAATCACCTTCATTTCGTCACGATAGATCATTGAGTTAAATTTAAACCATCAACCTTTTATTTCCTTATCATCTTGAAAAGATTTGATAATTATTCCTTTTTGTTTAATTAAATTATTCACATGAATAATTAATATTGAACAAATACACTTTGATTTCATATATATATATATAATATATATATATAATTCCTTTTAGTTCTATGATTACATATGTAAATCTATTAACGAAATGATTTGTTTAAACAAATGCTTATAATTTAAACAAATCTTTTACAAAACAAACCTTTACAAAATTAATTACTCACTTTCTTTATTTACCGGCCATTTACTTTAGCCCACTACCTTTATTTAATCACCTTCTATTTTATTTATCATGTGGCCCAACACTATGCAAGCCTACACACCCTTTAATTAACACGTGGCCCAAAACATTTTGCCAGACCACGTTTTCATCAGGTCACGCAAGCCTTTAGATCCCCATACACATTTTCGCGTGGCCTACACTTTCACACCCTTCTCATTTCATTCTACCGAAACCTGCTAGGATGAATTCATCCCAAAACAATACTCCACTCTTCATGTTGCTTCTCCCCCACTTTTCCTGTTACTTCCATTTCCCTACTTTTCCATTTCACATACAGTTACTTCCATTTCCCTACTACCATGAACTGATACTCCTCCACTACTTTGCCAATGCTTTGCAGACCAAACGTCCACAAATTTCATTCGTTCCATCATCTTAGTTGTGAACACCTTCAAATTTTTTTTACAGTGCCCAAAATAGCACCTGGGAATATCATAGTGTGCATGTGCACACACATCGGTCCGGGCACCGATATCTCTACTAACTACACACGCGCACAAGCCCTACCGACTAATTTAACCCATTTTCCTACCTCCGATCAACTCGATCGGAAAATGACACTTCATCTGGATTTTTCGGGACAAACGCTCCACTTGAAGTAAACAAAAATAGACTCAACGCAGTCATCATCCCCCATATAACGTCTCTGGGTTTCAGCATTAAACTATTCAACGTTGTAATTCTTATGTAAAACAGTCCTGAAACTCAGGCGCATCAATGAAAGGAAAAATGGTTTGAGAATTTTACTACTCGCCTAAACTATCATGACTCTCTCGACGAAAATTGTATCGTCAACAATCACCACGGTTTGTTGGAAAATGGCTTTGGTCACCGCTCCCGACCAAACTTTTATATCTTATTTTCCAGTAAATATCAAACCAAAATTTTGTTTTTCTAAAATCATGGTTTGTGTCATTTACTGGTGATATATAAACACATGTTTCCATGAAGAGTTCTATGTTTTCTCATGCATTATAAACATAACATGGCTTTAACAGAGTGTGGGTTTAACAGAGTATATACTAATCCTAGCAACAAAGTCTCAGGTTTGTTACATACATAAGTCCAGAAATATGGTGATGCGTTCAAACATAAGTGCATAACTGATTGAGCACATATTTACTTTAAGTAAGGTTACATGATTTAACAAACTACATGGTTCCCAAAAGAATTTTAATTACACTCAAGTGGGTATTATGTATGTGTGAAATCATCACAAGTTTATCATAAGATCCTACCAAAGTATTAAACTAAAACCTGGGTGTTTACACACTTTCTTTGCTGTATATATTATACTGGGTATGCATATGTAGTTTGTTTGTTGTGGCTTATTTCTTTATTAACTAGTAAACTAAATGAATACTTTCATGCAGGAACTCAAGTCTAACTTATACTATCAACACATATATGTAGAGTTGAAATAAAATAGAGTAATGTCTTCACATAGGGTATACGCAGTTTCAACTTGCAGAGCGTATCTCAGGTGTGTGATCAAGCAACCATGGGTTCAGCAAATATGGTTTTCAATACATACGTACAGTAGCATATAGGTATATCTAAAATCATGCATTGATTTATAGGGAATAAACAATAAGTGTTTACTCACTTTCTAGCTGAACTTTGGATAGAATTTCCTGTTTTCAGTACTTGGCTTGGAAAAATGAAGTGCACAAATTTATAAAAGCATGTTGCTACTTATATTAAACTAATAATGTATTTAATGCTAGCATGGGGAAGGCACTCTTTAATATGCACAAAATGTTATGATGTAAAAAATGAAAGTATTCTTCTAATTTATCCCTATTTTTGTCCAAGAATAGCCTGCGCAAGTTTACCTTTGTTTACTAAATACACTACAAAGTCATCACTGTCCATTCTTGTTTATGTTTCGACAAAAATAGTTAATGCCATGGTCCTTTGGAAATAAATAAATTCTTCTTCTTACACACTTTGATGGAACAAATAGGATTGTTCTCTCAAACAGCTAGATGCTCTGTTCTCTTTACCATCATTTGGCAACAGGTTTGTTTCCACATACTCATATGTTTTGCTTTAAATACAAATCTTAGTTTTTAAGCATACTTGCATTAAATGTTCCCTGGAAAAATAGTGTCTAGTCTTCATGATATGGGAAGACAAATTGCATCCATTAATCTTGTTTAAAACACTTAAGTGTTTATCTATCAAGTCCATTATCCTTATGCATGAAGTAATCATTTTAAACAATTTACTTAGTTAATTCTGTTCTTAACCAAATAGGATTTTGCTTAGTATGGCAAAACTAAGAGGTTTGATTGCACATTTTCAAAATGACATGTATACATTGGTTAGTAAATTTCATATGCAGATGTATGCATGTAGAAGAAAAAGTTAGTTACATTTTTCTTATTTACATGTATGTAATCAACTCTATTAATTAAATAAGTTATTAATGAAATCATTAATTTACAGTTTTAGAAATATTTAGTTTAAAAAAACCCAGGACATTACAGATATAGTGTCCTCTATATTAAGACCCAAAGAGTCCCATTACCCAAAAAATATATAATATGTACATGAACATTCCGCTTGCTTTATAACATATATGACTACATATTACATAAAATTGATTTTATTTTTTCTATATGATCATCTATACTTATTATTAATTATAAAAGTATGAAAATATTTTTTAAATTTATTTACACATATTATTACTATTTTTTTATGATCATGCGAACTTTCTAAGTTGTATAAAATATGTATTTTTTTAAATTACTACACTACATAAGAAGCCTTCGAAACAAATTTATATTTTCTTATAGATATTATAGTGGCTTGATTAGCTTTGACCAAAATATATTTCAATTACTAAAAATAATTTTTTAAGATAAAAAATTGATATTATTTTGTAACTTGTGTTCCTTGATTTTTTTTTCTCAAAATTAAAATTTTCTCATTCTTGCATTTAATATTAATTATTTATAGTCAAAATTTCCATAATTTAATTATCAAGAATATTATTTTAAGTCAAATAAATTTATATTTTTTGTGATATATGATTTGTGAACCTTGGTTTTTTTTTAATTGAATTTTTCTCATTTATGTATTTTATAATGATTATTTACCATCAAAACTGTTTTAAATTTATTAATAATATTTAATAAAATTGAATTTTTCTATAAACATATGTTAATTTTGAACTATATTATGTATATAATCTTGTTTTCTATTTATGAAATTGTGTGTATATATGTATGTACGTATATATATATATATATATATGTGATTGTGTTTACTGAGCCATAATATATTAATTTTCTTTTCATTTACAAATATAAACAAATATATATATACACTTTTGTATGTGAGTATACATATTGAGTCATATCTTATAATACAGTTATATATATATATATATAATTTATATTCTATAAGGTTTATATATGTACATTTTTAGACAACATATAATATGTACAAAATGAGCAATTGTATTCATTGCAACATAAATCTTGATTCTTATACGAACACATTATATCCTTCACGGATAATTATGTTATACAAGCACACAAACACTGAATATACATACATACATACATACATATATATATATATATGTTTATATATGTGTGTGTTATACATGTGCATGTATAAACTAAAACTAATCAAATCCATTAAAAAGTTTTTTATTTAAATAATATACCAAATTTTATTTAAAATGATTTGGAAATGTTCTAAATAAATTAGGCTTCATAGTCCAAACAAAGTTTCAATATGCAGCCATTTTGAATTTATCCATAACTTTCATTATAGGCTAGCCTATTTCAGACAGTGATTGGTGCGAGCGATCATTATGATCGGTATGGATTGTGGTCTCTTGGAATTTGTACTATTAGACTATTCTGGATTTAGGATCTTGTGATTAATCTGTGTTATGATGGATCCTATAGACTATGCGCTTTGTGTTATGTTATATGTTCTATGGCCTTAATATATGCTTATGTCATGTAATAGTTTCTAAGTTAAATCATTTATGTAATCTATTTAATTATATCTAGAGCACCGGGTTCATTTAATTTAGTACATTATTATGTTATTTCTTGTTCTTACCCTTTGGATATTTATGGATAGTTTGAACATGTCTTTTATGTACTCAGTCCAGACTAAGACTTTTCAGGTTACAAGACATGTGGACCTGAATAAGTGCGATAAAAAGGGGATAAACCATTGGCCATTATAGCAAAAACTCATATAGGATTATTTGTTTATTATGAAAATGTTTATTTATAGTTAGTTATTTGTAATTGATGAATATTATATTGGTGTAGTATGTTTTGTAAACTCACAGTTTGAATTTGTATAAGAGACCTCTTGCTCCATTTTGATATATGACAATTATTTTATATGTTATACTACTCTGAGAAACCAGTGTTCTCATTACTTTAGACTGAGACTGTTTACATAAAAATTTATTCAAATACTAAGTATATTAGTAATTGTGATGTATCACTGTTGGCTTGAAGTTACATTCACATTTAGATGGTCCCAACAAACCATATTCTCTGTGTGTTGAGACAACATTATTTATAATGTTCTTCGATAACATGGGTATTTCTGCGGAGTCGTTACAGTTTGGAATTAAAGTAGAGTCATAAAATTGTGGCTTATAATATCATAGATCTAAACCTAGTGAGACATGGTAGATAACTATCTTTGTATGGAGAGGAATATAAATTGATTATAGGGATAATCAATTGGGATGTATTTTGATTTAAATTTTAATTAGATAAATTAGAATTTGTGACACTCAAATTTTTGGAAAGAAAAATGCTAAAATATTTTAAAGCTTAGAAAATTTTAATTCTGGAGAAATAAATTTTAAGTTGATAAGTTGGAATGAATTAATTCAAGGTGAAAACTTTTCTTCTAATAAGAAATTAGAGATATTTGAGTAAATGTGTTTAAGATCTAAATGACCAAGGAGTAATCAGAGTTGAACAAAAAAAGTTTAAGAATATGATTTTTTTTATTGGTAGTGACTATTTTACTTTAGTTGATTAGTTATTAGGAAAATATTTCTTAGATGTATTAATTTAATTTTGATGCATGGATGCTAGCTATAATATAATAAATACAATTAAGGAAAATGTGTGACTATTTATCAGGGCTGTTATGGTAATGGTTACCGTTACCGTTTGGCAAATACCGTTACCATACCATTTTTGCTGGTAAATCAGAATTACTTACAGTTAATGTTACCGATTGACTAGCATACCAAAGAATGATATACTAATAATCTGGTAACCATTACACTGGTAATGGTAAATTACCGTTTGTTGGCTAGCTTTTTGATCAAGCCACCCAGGTTCACTCACAAAAGGAAGGTATGAAACTATATTCCCCAAGTGCATGAAGGAACGGATCGCACACTATCGACTCGCCCACCATCGGATCGCACACTATCGACTCGCCCACCATCGGATCGCACACTATCGACTCGCCCACCATCGAATCGCATCTCGTCGGATCTCCCCCTGTTTCATCAGCGAAACGAAACCTCTATGCGACTCGATCCGAACTTATATTGTTGCCCAGCGTAGACCGATCCGATCACCTGATGCATGGCGAACCCTCTGACCTGTTCAAGCGTGAGCTAGTCTTCAGCGATCCGAGATGCACGGACCTAGCGACACGTGTCCCCAACCGTCATTTTGACCGATTCTCCCCATCTGCATGATCCGATTTTCAAGGGGATCGTGACACCTGTCCACAACGGCTAATTTGACTATTTCTTCAATGGAGGCGATGCGATCCGATGTTCTCGGGATTCGTGCCACGTGTTACCACGACCCTCCTGACAAAATCAGCTATAAATAGCCCAGGGCTTGGCACTTTTTGGGAGCTTTTTGGCAATATTGAGTACTGAATCCGCCATTATTGTCAAAACACTAGAGTATTGAGAGAAATTCTTGATTGTATTAGCTTTCAAAGTATAATCAATAATATATAAAGTGGACGTAGGCTCGTTAACGCCGAACCACTATAAATTCTGTGTGTTGTTTTCTTTTTCCTCATTCTTCAGTTGAAACTCTATAACATTCGGAACAATTTGGGTGTTAGGTCCAAATTTTGATCTAACATTTTGGTGCTTTCACTGAGAAAACAATCCTAAAGTTTCACTATTCAGTTCTTTGAGGGTTCCAGCGATTCGGATATCATGGCTGGAAAAAGATCTAAGGAAGCACGAGCTTCGCAAACCAATGAAACAATTGAAGAAAGTGTGCACGAGCTAGGCAATGAGGAGACTCTGGATCGCGGAGCGCTGGGGGCGAACCGATTCGATGAAGACGCCACGCTCCGAGTCGACGAGAACGAGGCGATCCGGATTGCTGAAGGGGTTGTTACTCGATCCCGAGGCAACGTCTCGAATCCTCCACGCACCGCGACCGCGAATCGATCTCAGGGGGGCATTGCGAGCCGCCATCCTCGAACCACAGCGATTCGAATTGATGATCAAACTACAACTCGACCTGGAAAGGAGCCTATGGCTCGCTCCTACCGTCCTGGCCCCTCCGCTCGACCTGGCTCAAGCTCTTTGCGCATAAGAGAAAGTGATGATGATCAATATGATCCTGCTGCTCCCGTTACTGAGGGGGATCTCTCTCGCTTTTCCAAAATGTGGGAGAGGCTGTTTGATGAATTGGCTACCCAAAGGTAGGAAAGCTCCGTCCTACGACAAAATTTGACTGCTATGGATAGAAGACTTGATGAGCTCGCAAGGCAAACAACGCCGCCGGTTCGTCCACTCACTCCAGGATATTCTTCTTCGTCTGAGGAATCGCCGAGACCTCCGCGACGACCGTATGAGAGAGCCAAAAACATAGAGCAGCTTCGGTTCGGAACCCTGCCATCACGGGAAGAAGAAGCGCTGGGGGCGGGGCCCTCAAACCGTAATGTGAACGATCAAGCCACAACTCCCAGGACTCGAGATGTGGACAGTCCTGTGCATAACAGACTACCTCAGCCCCGTCGCCGCGCACATGCTCATGGTAACAGGGGGCAACGGAGCCCTATCCGAGCCCCGAATTTTATGACTGCTCCCGGAAGAGAGATTATAGAACCCCGCTGAACCAGAGGCACTGACCCTGAACCTCCGCTAACCAGTGCAAATGTTGCAGCCATGATCCATCAGATTCTGGCAGATAGCCGTGGACAACGGAACGAAGATTGGGGAATTGACCACAGTCACACCCTTTCACTGATGATATTTTGGATGCGACTTTCCCGAGGCGTTTCAACATGCCACAGATGAACCAATATGCGGGTAGGTCTGATCCTGTCCAGCATCTGATGAGATATTCTTGGTCAATGACCGATGCCGCAGCCTCTGATGCTGTCAAGTGCAAAGCGTTTCCCATATTCTTGGAGGATGTAGCATTGTTATGGTTTACTCGCTTGCCAGCAAGATCGATTTCTAGCTTCAGGGAGTTGAGTGAGAAGTTCGTAGAACAATTCCGTATCTATGCACAAAAAACAAAAAGTGTGATTGACTTGTTCCTTGTCAAGCAGCGACCAGGCGAGAGTTTGAGGGTGTACCTGGATCGTTTCAATTTGGCCGCTACTGAGGTTAAAGATCCCCATGAACCGACCGTTGTCGCAGCACTGATTGACGGAGTAGATAAAGACACTGAATTCGGGAGATACCTGGCAGGCAAACAACCCCATACTAGAGAGTTATTCTACGAAAAAGCTAACGTACATTTACGCCGGGAAGAGGTATATGCTAACCGAAAGGCAAAAACAACTGATAAGGAGGAAATCCAGAGCAATGTCGCTATAAAGCAGACAGGAGACAGCTCGGGGAAAGTCGAGGTTAATGTCGGAAATCGGAATCAGGGTGGTCGTCAGTCAGGTAACAACAATAATAATGGTAACGACAACAACCGGAAGAGGAACCGAGGGAACGACTCCCAGAGAAGGACTCGTCCCAGGGCCTTTGAAAGTTATAGACCAATAAATGATACTCTGGAAAATATCTTCATGGATGCGTATGAAGTCCTCCAGAACAAGAGGCCACCTCGCAGAGAGTCGACGGAGAAAGAACGTGAAACAGGGAAGTTTTGTCTCTTTCATCAGATTCACGGCCATTCGACAAATGAATGCCGTCACCTAAGAGATGTAGTCGAAAGGCTGCTTCGAGAAGGAAAGTTAGATGAATACAGAGTAACGCCCAGAGACAGGGGGGAAGCAATACAGGCCCCAAATCAGAACCAGAATCAACTTGCTGCTAGGTCGACTGCCCAGCAAAAGGGAAAGAACATTGTTATCAATACCCTAATCGGAGGACTTTATCTTGCCGGGCATAGCTCTAAGGCATTAGATCAATATGTCAATGCAGCCAAGCAACACCTCGAGGTAGGGGAGTGTAGCAACCCTGAGGACAATATCCCGGTAAAGCAAAAAAAGATGATGACCGACGATGTCGTTTTCCGAGAACGAGAAAGCATTGGAGTTCATGCTCCGACTGAAGATCCATTTGTAATTACAGTACCTATTGGACCAACCACTGTTCATAAGGTTTTAGTGGACAACGGGAGTTCTGCCAACATTCTTTTCAAAAGGACATTTGACCAGATGAACCTCGAAATAAAAGACTTGAAGCCCTGCCAAGGATGGATCCGTGGATTCAACGGAGCATCTACCGCTCCAATGGGTTATGTAGAGTTACCAGTTACACTTGGGGAAGGAGAACGCCAGAGAGTGAGAATCCTTCCCTTCGTGGTTTTGGATGTTGAATCGCCCTACAATGCCTTCTTGGGCCGACCGGCCCTCGCAAAGTTTAGAGCCTGTATAGCCCCCTGGTGCTTGTTATTGAAATTCCCCATAGAAGCTGGCATTGGCATCGTCAGAGGGGATCAGGTTGCTGCGCGAGCATGTTATGTTGCCGAACTAAAGTTACTTCGCAATGGAGGGGATATTGAAACTAAAGGCGCTTCTCCCCCTACGGGGGCGGAGACCTTATAGCAACCAAAGAGGATAGTCGTTGGAAAGTCACCCAGAGAGATGCCCGAGGATATAGATCCCAGAGAGGATCAAGAACCCGGGGGCAGAATGGCGACTCCCAACGAGACAACTGTGGATGTACCGATCGATGACAGTGACCCGGAGAAGGTCCTTAAGATTGGATCCCAGTTAAATCCGAATCTCACTAAAGAATTGACGGATTTCTTAAAAAACAACTTGGATGTATTTGCTTGGACCCACGCGGACATGTGTGGGATATCCCCATCAATCATGAGCCATTCCTTAAGCATTGACCCTAAACATCCTCCGGTAAAGCAAAAAAGGCGAATGTTGGGCCCAGAGAGGTCCGCTGCCTTGAAAGAAGAAGTTTGAAAGCCAAAGAGTAATGGATTTATCAGAGACTCGACCTACCCAGACTGGATTTCGAATCCAGTCCTGGTAAAGAAGGCCAACGGGAAGTGGCAAACGTGTATCGACTTCTCGGATTTGAACAAAGCCTGTCCAAAAGATAGTTTCCCGTTGCCTCGGATTGACCAGTTGGTAGACTCGACGGCGGGTCATGAGCTTCTCTCATTTATGGATGCTTATTCAGGATATAACCAGATTCCGATGCATGTTCCAGATCAAGAACACACTAGTTTTATCACGGATCTGGGATTATATTGTTATGTGGTGATGCCCTTTGGCTTGAAGAATGCGGGCGCTACATATCAACGTTTAGTCAACAGAATGTTTTATAACCAGATCAGGAAAACAATGGAAGTATATGTCGACGATATGTTGGTTAAGTCCAAGCAATCTTCTCAACACACTACTGACTTGGCAGAGATGTTCGACATTCTTCGAAAGTACGGAATGAAACTCAACCCAACCAAATGTTCATTCGGTGTTGCCTCCGGAAAATTCTTGCGATTCATCGTCAGTTCCCGTGGGATTGAGATTAATCCAGACCAGATCGCGGCAATAAGAGACATTCAGGAACCTAGGCAAATTAGGGATGTGCAAAGCCTTGCCGGAAAAGTGGCCGCACTAAGCAGATTTATCTCCAGGGCTACGGATAAGTGCATCCCATTCTTCGAATTAATAAAGCGAGGGAAACGCCACTTCAAATGGACACCTGACTGCATAGAAACGTTTCAGAATTTACTTAGGCACCTGGAGAAACCTCCGATATTATCTAAGCCAATGGATCACGAGGACTTATTCGTGTATTTGGCAGTGTCATCCCATGCGATCAGCTCAGCGTTGGTAAGAGAAGAGGATAAGGTCCAAAGACCTGTGTATTACATGAGCAAAAAATTGACGGCAGCAGAGCGTAATTATCCAAGGATAGAAAAGTTGGCGTATAGTTTGCTGATCGCCTTTAGAAAGCATCGACATTATTTTCAGGCGCATCCTATTACCATATACACCGATCATCCACTCAAGCAAGTCCTACAGAGACCAGAGGCATCTGGAAGATTACTCAAATGGAATATTGAGTTAAGTCAATTTGATTTGAACTTTCAGCCCAGACGGTCAATTCGAGGGCAAGTGATAGCCGACTTCATAGCAGAGTTTATCGTACCGGAGGAAGATATAGCCAATGAAGAGGACAATCCTTCAAAATTACTTTTCGATCCCAATGCCTGGAGATTGTATACTGATGGCGCTAGGAATGACGAAAGATCTGGCGCTGGAATAGTGCTTGAAACCCCCCGAGAAACAATTGATAACCTATGCAATCCGGATGGAGTTTCATGCCACTAACAACGATTTCGAATATGAAGCTCTGATAGCCGGATTAAGGATCGCAAAGGAATTAGAGGTCACAAAGCTGAACATCTTCTGCGACTCCAAGTTTGTTGTGAACCAAGTTACTGGAAAATTTCAAGCTAAAAGTGCAAGATTGATTTTATGCTTAAAGAAAGTGAAAGAGTTGTTGAACGATTTTGATCACTATAGCATATCTCATATTCCGCGACCAGAGAATCAGCAAGCGGATATGTTGGCGAAGATGGCTAGTTCCGACGACCCTGAAGTGACTGGGCTAGCCCCCGTTGAAGTACTTTGGTCCCCTAGCATAGATCAAATGGAAATCGACCTAATACTAGAGACGGAACCAGAAAGGGAGTCTTGGATGACCCCTCTAAAGAATTTCCTGATGAATGGAACGCTTCCGACCAAAAAAAGCGAGAGGCGTAAGGTAATTCGTAAAGCCGCCCGATACGTTCTGCAAGGCGGAGTTCTTTACAGACAAGGGTTTTCAATGCCCCTCCTTCGGTGTATAGCCCACAATGACATCAAACGAGTGCTGCAAGAGGTCCACGAAGGCGAATGTGGCGACCACACTGGAGGGCAAACTTTGGCAAAAACGGTGTTGTGGCATGGTTATTTCTGACCTACCATAAACAAGGATGCAGCGAGATACGCATGACGGTGTGATGCGTGCCAGAGATTTTCGAAGATACCTAGAGCACCTCCTAATCAGTTAAAAACAATGATGAGCCCATGGCCTTTCGCTATGTGGGGAATTGATATCATTGGAAGTCTCCCCATAACAAGGGGCGGAGCAAAGTTCGCCATTGTGGCCGTGGATTATTTCACTAAGTGGGTCGAGGCTGAGCCACTAACTACGATCACAACCAAACGAGTGATCAACTTTATCGTGAGAAACATCATCTGTCGATTTGGGATTCCAAAGATTGTAATAACGGATAACGGAACTCAGTTCGATAGTGCTGAATTCAGAAATTTCGGCCAAAAATACCACATTGAGAATCGATACACCTCTGTGGCGCACCCGCAATCGAACGGACAAGTCGAAGCGGCGAATGAAGTGATTAAGTCTATTCTGAAAAGAAGACTGAAGCAGGCTAGAGCCATGTGGGCTGATGAATTGCCCTCGGCGCTATGGGCCTACAGGACAACATATAAATCGGCAACGGGACATACCCCGTTCTCCCTTGCCTTTGGAACGGAAGAAGTCATCCCGGTTGAGATAAAGGTACCTTCTCACCGGGTGACTTATTATGATCCGATGACCAATAATGAATTGCTCCTTGAGTCCCTAGATATGATCGAAGAAAAGAGGGATGAGGCGGACCTGCGCGCCTTGAGATGCAAGCAACAGATCGCTCGATATTACAACAAAAAGGTTCGAGCCCGAACCTGGGAACCCGGAGACTTGGTTCTGAAATGTGTCTTTCCACCCCCAACTCATATGGGTGCGAAGTGGGAAGGACCATACTCCATTCTGAGCAAGCTTGTTAATGGAACCTTCAACCTGGCAACCGTAGATGGAAGGGAAATCCCCAGAGTGTGGAATGCCCAACATTTGCGGCCATACTTAGCATAAAAGTTTCAAATCTGTTCTTTTGCTTTGTTGAAAACCATGTATAAGGCACGACTAGCCTAGAATAGTTCGATTCCTTGAAGCAAAAAATTATAAAGTGGACGTAGGTCATGATTCGACCGAACCACTATAAAAATATTGTGTGTCATTTACCTTTATTGCATCCTTATTTATCTGCCTGTTTATTTTTATGGAAAGCGGCGTGAATAATGCAGGTACCTGAAGTCTGTTGCCAACTGTTCCTCCCGTAGACTGTTCGGAGGAACTCAAAGCCTTGGCAGAAGCTCCAACTGCTTGTCCGGCTGATTTCAATCCTCGGAGCTTGGATTAAAATGAAAACCTAGGACGAGTTTGATGAGCGTGCATGATTGCAGACTGCTTGATCCGTGACTCTAACTCTCCAGAGTAGAGAGAGAGTATAAAGGACGCGAAGATGACTTCCACAAGGCATGGCGGTGTACCATGATCAAGCCGCCTGAGCAAAAGTCTAACCTCGGCGACCGCCAGGTGAATATAAAAGCGTCTCCGACTGAGCGCTGAGAAAGAGCTCCTTCCCCGCTGAAGGATCGGGGAGCGAATGGATCGCTGAGCTCGAACTCTAACTCTCCAGAGAGAGAGAGTATAAAAGCGTCTCCGACTGAGCGCTAAGAAAGAGCTCCTTCCCCACTGAAGGATCGGGGAGCAAATAAATCGCTGAGCTCGAACTCTAACTCTCCAGAGAGAGAGAGAGTATAAAAGCGTCTCCGATTGAGCGCTGAGAAAGAACTTCTTCCCTGCTAAAGGAACAGGGGCCGACTGAACTACTGAATTCAAACTCTAACCTCGGCGACTGTCAGGAGATTGTAAGAAAGTCTATGATTAAGCACTGGGAAAGGTGCTAGAAATTCAGTACCACAAGAATAGTTATCCCTGAAATCTTCTAAGTCCCCCATATTCAGAAATAAGGGGCAACCTGCCGACAATACTAACCAATCCTTAGTAAACCCCAGTCAGGCGCTATGATAACAACTGATTGGGGGCACATATACTCATATACATATACCGAACTTTAATATAGCAACGCAGCACGAAAATTTTTCTTTCTGTTGTTTGACTGATTTGTAATTAGATGGCCTATGACTAAACATGGAAAGTTTATTTGAATACAGGTACACAATGATGCAAAAAGAGATAAACTTTCATTTATGTACCACAAACCTACTGAGTAAAAAACAACCTAGAAAGGGAAGTGAGGGCCAGTCTCACAATTACACTTCCTGACCAGTGGAAAACCTAAAGACAAAATATCAACAAGCAACAATATTCTATTTACGCTTTGGCCTCTTCTCCTGCTTCTGTCTCTCCAGCTTCGCCTTGTCAGCATCGGGCTGATCCCCTTTCTTCCTCTTCCTTTTGTCTATGAGAGGAACATGCGACTCTTTTGAAGATTCCTCTTCCACCTCTTTTCTCTTCCTTCTATCAGAAAGGGAAGCCGGGAAGTCATCGGGATTTGCAAAATGAAGCTGTCAGCTGATGGATTTGGGCTGGATTTTCACAATCATCCCAGTTTTGGGATCGAATTCTGCAAGAGGGACTATGTCCAAAGCCTCATCTCCCACCTTCTTCGAAGCCAACTCTTTCTCCTGCCTGGCCTTTTGGCTGGCCAAGGTTTCGTCGTCATCATCGTCGGCTTTTTTGGCGTCGATAATGTCTTCTTCATCATCTACATGGCGCCCATCCATGTCTTTCAAGGCTTCGATGGTCTCAGCATCTTTGGGAACGTCAGTACTAGGTGCCGGGATGCTTCTTTCTGCTGTTGTGACCTCAGCCTGCTTTGATATATCAATACCAGCACCTGGCGAGGCAGCCTCCTTCTCCACTTCTTTTTTTTTCAGCACCCTTGTCGAAGGGCTCGCCACCTGTATCAGGAGGAACACACATTACTAATTCAATTGGTTGTTCTACCAGACGACGACAATTCACAATTGCTTTGACAAATTGTGGGGAAAAGAGAGAGATACCTTCCGTAGATGCTCCCTCTTGAGTAGTTGCAGAGGCTCCAATGACCATGGGAGTTAGACCCAAAGGGATTAATGGATCATCGGGATGGTATTCCTCAACCCCGGAGGTCTTGGGCTCCACAGCTGAACTCGAACCCTCGTCAGCTTTGCCTTTACCCTTAGCCAGGGCCCTCTCCTTTTCCATCTCCGCTAGAATCAGACGACGACCCTCTGCTAGGTCCTCAGGCTCATTATCCCTTAAGATGCTCTTCATCAACTCATCCTCATCAATTTCTTCGACCCCCAATCTATGCTTTTCACCCTCAACAATGGCATCCCATAAATTGGCTAAAGTAACGTGGTAATCCGGGATCCACGAGATGTTGCGAGTTTTGAGAACCTGGCCAAGGAAATCGAAAATCATCTCTTCAAACCCCTCGATCTCCTTCTCTCTTTCGAGGAGCTTGTTGTTAGAAGCAGTGGCCAATTCGATGGCACTTTCAACATTCTTTTCGGCGAGAGCTGCCCGTCTCTCCGCGTCCGAGACCTGATCATTTAAAATCACCTTTTCTGCTTTAGCCAAAGCCAAACTTTCTTTTAAACTTGCTTTTTCTTCATCCCAAGCAGCTCTCTCAGCTTCAAAATGGCCTTGTGCTGTTTTCAACTCGATATTAGCCATTTTGAGGTCTTCAACCTCCTTCTTTAAGGCCATTTTCTCTTGGCTATTGGAGTCAAGTTCCGAATGAAAGCGCTGCTTAGCATTCTCTAATTCAATCTTATAATTTTCAGCGTCCCTCCGTGCTAAAGCAAGCTGGGATTGAGCATCTTCCAGGTCCTTCTCTATCTTTGTCCTGGCCCTTTTGTTGTTTTCAAGTTTCGTCTTAGATCTGTGTGCTTCTATTTCAAGCGATCGGATGACTTCTGAAAGGTTAACTGCATGTTTTTTCATCATCTCATATTGCCTGGCAACATGGCGGAGGTGCCCAACAACTTCGCTATCCCAGTTCTTGGGGACCGGTTCCAAGGCTGGAACGAATGTCATCCGGTCAAAGAATATGTCTGGGAATTGTTCCCGCAGCTTTTCCAGCCTACCTTGAATCTCGGGACCATGCATGTAATCCCGTGACCTGGGGGCAGCCAACTCTGGCTGGCTGGAAGGGACGATGTCACTCCTCTCCTTCTCAGACTCTTTGGATGGATCCTTGCCCTTATCTTTAGATTCGTGATGCCTTTTGGACGACCGGCTGTGGGAAGGTGCACTCTTTGGAGGATTTAACTCTTTAGGAAGTTTCTTTCCCCCTGCAGGAACTGCCAGATAACTGGAAGGCTTGGTAGAGGTCGATTTTGGTGGAGACCGAGTTTGCAAGGAAGTCGGCTTGTAAAAAGGGCCACGAGAGCGCTCAATACCCGGATGAAGGCTGGGTGTGCCCTCACGAAGAGAATGATAAGAGTAAGATTTCCTACGGGACATCGTTCCTGCAAAAAAGAGAAAAGCATATTAAAACTTTGAATACTCACGATATAAGAGTGCAGGGTCGGATAGTGTGTGTGATTTGTGCATCCCATATAATCCCTCCTAACAGACCCGGGCCTGAAGACAGGCTCATCTGACCAGTTTCTTGTTCTCTAGTTGGAGCGATGTTCTCTTCAGAAGCAGGGAAGAAAGGCCCCCCTTCAAAGTCCTTCTCTGTATATACATCATCGGGTAGAGGAATTTTATTCAGCTCGTCAAATAACTGCTTTTCTGTCAAATCATCGGGAGCAGCGGTTTCGATTGGAGTAGAAATCGGGATTTCCTTGGACATGTCACCACGGACCTCATCCCCTCTGTATATGTTCAGGTCCTCATCGTCTTGAATGACTATCGGAGAAGGACTCTTGCGAAACTTAGTTGTTTCTACCGCTTGCGAGGTTCCCTCTCCCTCCGTTGGGGGCACGTACTTATAAGGTCTGCCGCTAGTGCCAAGTCCAAATCTTCTATCCAGAAGATGATGCTTATGAAAATTTTCATCAGTAATGCATTTTTTGATCCTTAGAAAGTCGGATCTGCTTTGTATCAGAATGGACAATCGATTGTTGTATAGTGAACCCTCCGTTTTCGGGAAGACGTGATTTGTTTAAGACAAAGAAAAAGGGGAAGAATGTTAACGCCTAGACTTCTTGAACAAGATATTCGATTAGAAGCTTAAAGTTTACTTGATTTGAGCCATCTTCTTGAGCATCCGGCCTGTTTCTTTATATAAAACCAATCAGACTTGGGATCCCCTATATTGCTACATCCATCGTACAGGACCTTCCTATTCGCCACCGATTCAAAGAAAGAGAAATTTGGAGTTGCCGAAGAACGGTGCTTGAAAAGAAAGAAGAATGTCAAATCTCTGAATTTAAGTTCGGCATGTAGGATCTCCGCGTATGCAACATATAGGGTGTATAGAGATGCGTAGGCGTTAGGATGAAGCTGCATCGGAGCAATACCCAGTCGTCTTAAAGTTTCGATGGCGATCGGAGGAAACGGAGGAATAGCTCCTACCAAGCACATGGTTCGACTGATTGCCATATATCCTTCTGGAGCTAGGTGGGGTCTATCTTCGCTTCCGGGTGTCAAGACATCATCCCAAGGAATCCCGTGTCTCAAGCAGATTCTTTTAAGCTTTATATCGTCGAGCTTAGATGCTAAAGAATCAGAAAATTTATCTATTCCGAGCGCGCCAGGAATCTCGTCGGGAGCTCGCCCATCTATCTCAGACTCATCGCTAGATGAAGTACTTTCGGACGGATCTGATTCCGTTGCCTCGTATTCAGATCCAGAATCTTCACCTCCTGGATTAATTGGAGGAATCTCGGGGTTGTATTGCTCAGGAACCTCGGATTCCGCTTCTGTTGTGGATCTTGAAGGAGATTGATTATTCGACATTACTGCTAGGATGAGAAAACATGAACAATGAGATTAATACTACCCGTCCCCTGTGTGTGCAAGTGCCGGTGTGTGTGCTTGTGTGTGCATTAAAGATAAAGCGTGAAAGCTATCAAGATCATCAAAATATTAGTCGTCATATGCAGTCAAATTATGTGGTCATTTAGTCCAGAAAGTCCGACATCAAGGCCCTAGCCTAACTGTCCAGAATTTTATGGTGACAAGGCATCGTTTAAAGTTCGAAATTCGTTTGGATCGTGAACTACGAGTCGGATCGCAAGGTAAAGGGATCGCCCTCCTTCGGATCGCAGGGTAGAGGGATCGCCCTCCTTCGGATCGCAGGGCAGGGGGATCGCCCCCTCACGGATCGTGAAATTAAGTGATCGGGGTCTTTGCCAAATCGTTGCAGCCCCCCCACGGTACGTGCCTCTACCGTCACCACGACCCTCCGTCTCGCCACTCGCCTTCATCTTCTTCCTCTCCTCTCCTTGACCCCGATCCGAACTGGCTTTCTCTCTTCTTCTTCCTCCTCCGTTTTTCTCCTCCGAACTCCAACCCTTGAACCCATCTGCCATGGAGCCTTGAGGGTTCCCCCAAAAATCACGATATTCCACCGTTTCTTCCCTCAAGCTAGTCGAAAAAAAATTCATAAACAACAGCGATTACGAGTAAGGGTGCTTTCGGTGGGGTTACCTTTCTAAAAATTGGGAAAGCACTCGGATTTTCGAAGGTTTGAAAAACTAGGGTTCGTTCCTCAACAATGCAGATGAAACGATATGACAGAAAAAAGAAGGAAGAAAGTGAAGAGGGGGGATCGACTTATATAGGAAAAAGGGCGACCGTTTGTCTCCCCTTCTTTGTCCTATTCGATCCACGAAAATAGGCGGGCCGCGAACCAAAAGCCCACCACGTCTCGAAGAAGAGCCTGTCTCGTTCCGCTCTATGAAAGAGACCCAAGTGCACACCAAAGAACGAGACGAATGGCTCGAATGGCTTGATAAAGGACCACGACTCGAGTATGTGATACGAATCGATAAATCACCAACAGATTCAGTGATGAAGACTATAAAAAGTCCCAGAAAAGGAATCATTCACTGATTGGCGACTTGTTGTGAAAAGACGATCCTAAAGTATTCGAAGCATGTTCCATCATCTATAAAACATACTTCGAAGGGGCAAAATGTTGGCTAGCTTTTTTATCAAGCCACCCTGGTACACTCACAAAAGGAAGGTATGAAACTATATTCCCCAAGTGCATGAAGGAACGGATCGCACACTATCGACTCGCCCACCACCGGATCGCACACTATCGACTCGCCCACCATCGGATCACACACTATCGACTCCCCCACCATCGGATCGCATCTCATCGGATCGCCCCCTGTTTCATCAGCGAAACGAAACCTCTATGCGAATCGATCCGAACTTATATTGTTGCCCAGCGTAGACCGATCCGATCCCATGATGCATGGCAAACCCTCAGACCCGTTCAGGCGTGAGCTAGTCTTCAGCGATCCGAGATGCACGGATCTAGCGACACATGTCCCCAACCATGATTTTGACTGATTGTCCCCATCTGCACGATCCGATTTTCAAGGGGATTGCGACACCTGTCCACAACGGCTAATTTGACTATTTCTTCAATGGAGGCGATGCGATCCGATGTTCTCGGGATTCGTGCCACGTGTTACCACGACCCGCCTGACAAAATCAGCTATAAATAGCCTAGGGCTTGGCACTTTTTGGGAGCTTTTTGGCAATATTGAGTACTGAATCCGCCATTATTGTCAAAATACTAGAGGATTGAGAGAAATTCTTAATTGTATTAGCTTTCAAAGTATAATCAATAATATATAAAGTGGACGTAGGCTCGTTAACGCCGAACCACTATAAATTCTGTGTGTTGTTTTCTTTTTCCTCATTCTTCAGTTGAAACTCTATAACATTCGGAACAATTTGGGTGTTAGGTCCAAATTTTGATCTAACACCGTTTGTCCATTAAAGTTTGTATCTTAACATGTTTTCTTTATATAATGCATCTCTATTATACTATATGTTGTGTTAGTCAATAAAAACCATAAATGAGAAAGGAAATAAGTGTATTTGAAATTATTTCACCATATTATTGAACTAAATTTAATCATTTATTTGATTTTAAATGCATGTAACAAAGCATATCAGGTGAACATACATATGTTTTAAAATGACTGGTAAAATTATCGTTATCGCTGGTATTGGAGAAATGTTATTGATAATTTACCGTTAAAATGGTAAATTTACCGTTACCATACTGTTTTAACTGGTATACCGATTTTAATAAAAAATAGTTACCAATCGACTGGTAATGGTATGGTAATGGTAAATTTACCGTTACCATAACAGTCCTACTATTTATTGTGTTAACTTGACTAGGAAATATTTAAGGATTCTGGTCGATACGCATGATGACTTGTTATTGGTATGAGTTCCTAAACATAGATCGATACATTATGACATGTGAAACGACTAAAAATTGGGTAAATATTTGATTTTAAATTATTTAAATTATTATTTTATTGCTATTAAATAAATTGTGAAAAGTGGAGAGCATGGCGGGGGAATATTGATATACCATTAACTTCACAACTAAGTGATGAAATCACTAAAATTACATGGCTTAAATTTATTTTATATAATGATATAAATTAAGGGAATTTTTTGAGGTTAAAACTTGAAGTGATATTTTGGGAAAAGTGATGTATACTTATGTACAGAAATGTGATTAAAAAAACTTGGATATGAAAAATATTTTTAAATAGAAATGTTATGAGTTATGTGGTTGTTTAGAAAGACAATATTAATGTAACGACCCAGATTTTTAGTAACTAGTTTTGATTGTTTAATATTGTTTTAAATGTTGAGTTAATAATATAAATCGATTTTTATATGGAATTTATCGATTAATAACCGAATACGATTTAATTTCGAGTATATCAATTTATCATAATACAAAAAGACAAATACTTGAATTCGAAGTTAAAACTAGATCAGAGCGATTCAGATGATCCATATAAATTCTATATGAAAATAAATGATAATGATAATAATTTATTATTGAGGATTTGATTGTATTGAATTTGAATTATAGTTTATTGATTTAATTTGGAACTTAAGATAGTCAAATTTCCAATGTGCTCGGATTTCAACGAAACTAATTTTATTAAGTTCACAATAGTTAATCACGTATAAATTTGAAATTTGTTGTTGATCAGAGTTTATATGTGATCATGCGTAATTTAAATGCATAACGATTCACGTTCAGAATTAAAAGGAAGTTTTACAAACGATCTCAAAATTCGACAAAACCAGTTGCATCATGTTCGAAATATTATGTTATTATGAGATTACAAGTTTCATCACAATTGGAGATCGTATGTGGTCGTTTAAGCATGTTATTTTGGGCTTAAGATTCACAAGATTATTATAATATTAAATTTCCCTATAAACATACATACACCCCCTTCTCTCCTTAATTTTCCTCCACCTCATTCATTATTCCGAATGAATTGAAAACTGAAGCGCCCTCTTTCAAATTCAATCAAAAAGTTATATAAAATCAAATTGGTAACCGAATTGATCAATCTTTGATTCGTTAGCTTGTAGATGGGAGAACCTCACTCTAGTACCATTCGAATTGCATTCGAATCGAGTTCTGGGTGCTTGGTTTTGAACCCGTGGGACTAGGATTGACCACAACAAGCACTACATGTTATTGGAGGGAGATTCAAGGGTGGCATGATGCTTGGGAAGATGAGGCGCATTGATAGTGGGAGTTTGAGGAGGGTTCAAACCAGAAAGTGTCGCACTTTTGTTCACACAAATGTGTGTTGTTCGAGAAGACCGCAACGTTCATGGGGGCTTCGGGTTGAAGTTGGTGTAACGACCCGCATTCTACGCATCAGAGGATCGTAGAATGTTTATTTCATTATCATATGAAGTCATATAGTCGTGTAACTTTGGGGAACGACTATTGGGATCATTTCCCATGTTTATGATTTTTGCCGATTTTTAAATGACCGTTTTGCCCCTAGCTGATCTTGTTTCGGCCATAACTTTTGATTGGTAAGTAATTTTGACCTGAAACCACTTCCATTGGATTTAAATGATGGTTTACAATTCCGTAGAGTGGCCACATTAGCAAACAGACTCACCGTTTGGGAGAAATGGATGAAACAAGGTTGAAGGTGAAAAACAACTTAATTGGGCTTAACCGGGTGATTAGCAGCTAGGCCCATTGGGTGAATTTGGGATTAGAGCTATATGAGGGCTGATTAGGGTTAGAGAAACCTTTTCCTTGTCATTTTCCAGCCGCTACTTACCTCTTCAACCCTAACAATGGCCTCCAACTCCTAAAACACTTCTAATCACCGTTTAATCAAGGATTAAGTTAATCTACGTCAAATCGAGGAGAAATAGCACCAAATCAGAGTTGGAGCTACTGTGTTACATAGTAAAACACCCCTAAATCAGAAATAGTTTCAGATCTAAGTTTTATTTGTGGCTAAGGTGAGTGATTTGCATTGTTTTTCACTAATTACGGCTAATTAGGGTGATTAGTGCTAATTAACGAAATTATACATTATTAAATTCTAGAAAAATGTTTAGAAATTCTCAATATTAATTTAAGCCTCTGTTAGGAATTTGGGTTAATTTGGACATGTTTTGCTAATCGTATGGTTAAATCATGATTAGGGGGATTAAAGGAAAAACATGGGTTTTGGGTATGTTTGATCCTTATTGACATGTTAAACTGTTGTTTTGGTATTTATGGTCGATTATACATGTTGCTATGACTGTTTGGAATGATTTGTGATTGCATATAAAAGTTGGACTGGTCGAAAAAGCCGTCGTATGGTGTAAATTGCTTGCTGGGAAAATTGCAGGTCAAGGTTCAGGTGTGGTTTAGTATACCTGTTATTGTTCTGTTTTGCTGCTTATCGCTCATACCAGACTTTTTTCTGACCCAGAGTTTTATGTCTCTTCTTATTACTCTGGGTGCTCTTAAATGGGCAGACTAGAGACAGGTTAGGTGATTATGCATGAGTAGCTGTACTGGAGACAAGCAGGAGGCTTCCACGTATGATATATATAGGTATTCTCCCTGCTCTCTGCTGGTCACAACTTTAGGCATTAGTAGTGTACTTTTATAGAGACAGTATATTGGAGTTATAATAAGCTGTATTTTGAATTTCCGTTGCTATGATGATTATGGTTTAGTTTTCAGCTTATGCACTGTCTCACATGTTTCATGTCAAGTATGTTATTATTATATTTTATTCCATGCGTTGTGAGACATTCTATAGGTTCTTTATTAGTTCACTGTATCCTTTTCTATCTTTTCCTTTCTTTGGCGACTGTCTCGTGCTAGTTGGGCATTGGCACAACGCACCTTCATTGGAAATGTCAGCTGGTGCGGGGCGGGCCGTCATAGTTGGTATAAGAGCTCTAAGTTGCGTAGCTAACCTAGGGAAAGTGTAACACCCCGGATTTTTGAATAATGGGATTAACTAAATTAAAGAATAAATGTTTAGCATTGTTCTAAGGTTTGTAAGCAAAAGGCTTAGTAGCTCATTTGGTTGGAACATGTGACTTGCATACAAGAGGTATAGAGTTCGATCCCCGCCAACGCCATATTTTTGTTTTAGGGGAATGGCTAAAAAGCGGCTTAGAGTGAACGCGGTTCAAAATGTAGTTTAGTGTGAAAATGGTTAATTAGGAAGATATATATATATATAATAAAATTCAACCTAAAATTTAAGAAAAAAAATTCAAAACAGCGGAAGCGGGAAGGCAAAACACCAAAACGACCTATTTTATGGGTCGACCTGAGACCTGCTGGGTCGACCCTAGGCTCGACTCAGGAGGTTTGGAATTGGTCCCGTCGGCCCTAAATGGTCTATGATGAAATTCTATGTTTTAAGGCTTAGATGGCGATTTCTGGTTGGTCTGTTGACATCATTTCTTGGTTTCTAAGGCCTAGATGGATTCTAGAGTAATCTGACGGCTTAAATTAATTCAAAGCTCTATAAAAAGACTTATAGACTCAAACCCTAAATCAGAATTAAAACTAAAACTATGACCGTCATGCTGTCGTCTTGAACCCTAGAGTAGCCACCACCAATTAGAGAGGAAGAACAGCAAATCAAATCAGTTCTATTCAACCTTAACAACGAATCTTCTTCATAAGAAAGCTAATCCAACTTCAGAAATCAGAATTCAGAAATCAAGACCGCCTTTGAGTTGTGAGTTCGATAGTTTTAATAAAATAATTAGTAATTTAATTGGATTAAGTTATGATGCGGATTGTATGGATGTGATGTGAATTATTGATCACATGTTGTAATTATGTTGTAGAATCGTGTTGAAATCTCTATGACGTTATGTTGTGATGCTATCATTGATGATGTAAAGTTATGTTGCTATCTTCTATGTTTTAATTTTATATATAACCAAATCATCATGTTTCATATGCTAGTTTGGTGATGTTGATTCATATGATAAATCATATGTATGCAAGTTTAGATTTTTATTTAAACATGAATCATATACAAGTTGGGTAAAATTATATGTGACCTTACAAGGTTATGACGTCTAGTTTATGTGAAAATTTGATTAAAAGTTAGGCTATGACATGGGTGAGTTATATGCTAAATTCTACATGATATTTTACATGTTAGATGCAAGTTTACACCATTGTTATGATGCATAAATCACATATGCAAGTTTCTATAAATATATAAGTAATATATAAGTTTGGGGTATGAATCATGTTATGCAAGTTTAGGGTTATTGCCTTTGCGAGTTTACACCTTTAGATGTAGATCTATGACATACATGATTTATGCAAGTTCACACCTTTAGATTTGGATCCATGACATATGTTGTTTATGAAAGTTGTAACTTTGGCCTATGCAAGTTTTAGACGTAAAATATCATTCACATATGCAAGTTCATCCCTATTTTTAGATTTATGTTTTCATTATGTGTACATTGTGATGTTTTCTATTTATTCCATGAGTTAGACTATTCGAGTCTAACGTATATTTTACGTTAAATGAACAAACGTACAACGTGGGGGTAAAGGGGATAATATTAAAAAGATTTAATTGACATAAATGCCTTAAAAGGCATAATATATAATTGTGGTGAAAATAGGTATGATTTTGCATACCATAAATGGATGGATATAATTGAGTCAATTATGGACATCGTTAAGTTTGGAATTGATTGGTAATTTGAATAGGGAAAGTACTTCAAATTTGGGGAATGATTAATTAGGAGAAATTAATCGTCTAAGACTTGAGGTTAGGCCCTTTTGTGGTGTAAGACTGCCCGGACCCGCTCGGCAAATCCAGCTGCCACAAATGCTAGTCTAATGTGAGAGGTCTTAGGCATAAATTAAATATGTAACAATTGTAAAGAAACGAGGTTAGGCTCTTTTGTAGTGTAAGACTGCCCAGACCCGCCCGGCAAATCCAGTTGCCATAAATGCCAGTTTAATGTGAGAGGTCTTTATGAGGTTACGGTCTTAATGAATTAAGAAACACTTAACCAGATAAACATGTAGTGGGACATGAGGGGGTTAAGTGGGTGCCTTGGGTGGCATGTGGAATCTAGTGGGTGCCTTGGGTGGCATTTGAAATACGATTATAAATACTTAACCAAAATTGAAACATGTAAGTGAACATGAATAAGAAGTGGGTTAAGTGGGATGTACTAGAGGGGACCAAGCTTAGGTGGATAGCTTGTGTCAAGTAATAGGGGCCCGTTTCAACCAGTAACCCATACGTATCTTTGTGGGCTCGACCCAAGTCAAGGACGTGACACACATACCGGGCTTGACTGTAAGAGGCCAAACCGGGTTAGCGGTGGCAACACAAGTCCAATGGGTTCATATGCGTGTGTGGACCCGGGCTGGTAGGTAAGACGTTGTTGCATCGTGTAGGTATAAGCCGTGCATATTCTGTGGTATCAGATTGCCACTTTGGGGAGTGATACACCCCACTGTGGGACCAGCATGGGTATCTACGAGTTAGGGAGCCGATCGCTTGGGGGAAGTGGGTACACCTAGTGGAGATAGGGGCAGGCGGCATCTCTGAAGGCAGCTAGGGGTGCACGAAACTACCAATATCATTATTTAGTCTGTAGGCGGGATCAACCTTAGGGTGACTAGTAGTGGTGCAGTAGCAATTATCCTATAGTGTTGGTGTAGCTTGGTAATTATCTTACAGTGGGTTAGGTGTGCTTTAACGATATCGTTGTTCATCTTGTTTCCTTATTTACTCTGCCATATTCAACGGTTCATAGTCATTTCCTTATTTTCTAACTTATACCTTAGCCTAGTTACTTTGTTAATTATATTGTTAAAATTATCGCACTCGCCAGACTTTTTGTCTGACCCCCTTTGTTTCCTCCTCTTTTCTTCCTTTTCTCTCCCCAGGTGCTCAGGTTGGGACTAGCACCAGTGGAGCTTGATCTTGGACTGCTGTTTCTCTGCTTTTAGAAGATTACTTGGATCGCTGAAGTAAAGTTCAGCTTCTCTTTTATTTATGGCTTTTTTGTATTGGGGATTATGTCTTTCATTTTATGTACTTTTGGTAGTCAAGATGGATATTATGTACTTTGACTCTGGTTTTGATGATGTAAGCAAACATATGTGTTTTCTGCTGCAATGAAATAAAGTTTTAAATCTTTGAGTACTATTTATATCTGTCTTGTTGTTAAGTTTTTGTTCTATACTTACCTAAAACGCTCCATAGAAGTTAATGCATTCCCTTTGTGAGTGACATTAATGGACGTGAGGTGTAACACGTGGTATCAGAGCTGAAGGTTACCAGAACAGATATGAATTTCGAAAAGTTGTTTTTCTAAAACAATTTTATAAAGAAGTACCTTCAAAAGTATGTTTTAAGGAAAGTATTTTCAAGAGAAAAGCTTATTTTAGAAAGCATAACCCCAAGGGCCATATATCTTTCCTTCGGTTCTTTTGTATTGAATCTTTCCTTTTTCGTTTCAGCATGTCTGAAGCATCTCAGATACCAGATGGTGTTCATGTACCCGGTTGGTTTCGTCAATATCTCGAAGCTAGGGCTACCACCGCAGGTCCAGCAAATGCTCCTTCTCCTCCTCCTCGCATCGATACTTTTGCTAAGATATGTAAGGACATTAGAGCAATGGGTGGAAAACCTTTTCACGGGACGGAGACATTTGTTGAAGCTCGTAACTGGCTAAAGGAGGTGGAAGAATTGTTTAGAATCTTTGAAGTGGACGATGAAAGAAAAGTCCAGCTAGCTGCCTGGCTAATGAAGGATGAGGCCTCATTTTGGTGGAAGGTCACTAATGGAGGACGCCCAGTCGATACATGGCCTGATTTTAGGCAGAGGTTTGAGGCGAAGTTTCTTTCACAGGCTAAAGAGAATCTATACATGGAAAGGTTTCTAGCATTGAAGCAAGGGAATCTATCGGTGAAAGAGCACGTCAACGAATTCAATCAGTTGGAAAGATCTGGCTTGGACTTGGTGAATACTCCAGAAAACAAGGGTCTAAGATTTGTTAAGGGTTTAAACGAGCTGCTTCATGGGTTAGCTATGACCCACATTCCCATGGGGGCTACCTTCGAGAGACTAGTTGACACGGCGCTCATGCATGAAGAGGAGGAGGTCGCCAATGCTAATAAGGCACCCGAGAAGAAAGGGGATCAAAAGAAGCCTCAACAGCAACAACAGAACAAGAATGATGGCAAAGGCAACAATGCTAAGGGAAAGAAAAGATGCTTTAACTGTGGGACACCCGGCCATCTAAGCAAAGATTGTAGGAAGAAAAAGAAGACTGGTTGTTTCCACTGTGGCGAGGCAGAACATCTTATTAAGGACTGCCCAAAGAAAGGGCAGAGGGTAAGGTCTACCTCGGGAGGAAAGGTGCAGGCTCTTATGGCACCAGGGCAGGCAAGGGGACAAGTTCAAGCTCTCAGTGGTTCCACCGCTGCAAGAACAAGGTAGAGTAATTTCCGTTGAAAGTTTAGTTTTTATGTTTGATCATCCTATCCGTACTTTATTCGATTCTGGCACATCACATTCGTTTATTTCTACATCATTGGTTGAAACACTGCACCTTGATACTAGTCTAGTTACTGATCCCTTAGTAGTCTCAAATCCTATCGGTGGTTCGGCTCATCTTTCTATGATTTTTCGGGATTTGAGAGTGTTTATCTTGGGCGTTGAGTTTGAGTGCAACGCTTTTGTTCTTGGCTTCATGGGCTATGGTTTAATTCTAGGTATGGATTGGCTAACTAGATATGGGGCCATCCTAGATTGTGAAAGAAGGGTAGTTAGATTGTTGACTCGTTTTGGAAAGACCCTTGATATTTCTTATGACCCTAGAGGTCCAGTAATGCTTAGCTACCTAGAATCCCATGACGCATCCGATGATGATTTACATTTTGTTCCCATAGTCCGTGAATATGCTGATGTCTTCGATGGGGTGAGGGGTTTTCCCCCAAAACGTGAGATAGACTTTCCGATATATCTAGTAGATAATGCAAAGCTAGTTGCATTACCAGTGCGCCACATGGCTCCAAGAGAGAGAAGAGAACTCAGTAAGCAAGTTAAGGAATTGCTTGAGAAGGGGTTCATCAGACGTAATATATTGGAGTGGGGTGCTCCAGTAGTATTTGCCACGAAGGAGGATGGGTCCCTTAGACTTTGTGTAGACTATAGAGAACTTAGTAAGCTAACTAAGAAGAATAGACACCCACTGCCGAGGATTGACGATCTCTTCGATTAGTTAGTTGGCGCCTCAGTGTTTTCGCAGTTGGACTTAGCCACTGGTTTCCATCAGTTGAGAGTGGCTGAGGATAGCATAGACAAGACTGCCTTTAGGACTCCAGACGGTTTCTTCAAGTGGCTTGTGATGCCCTTCGGCTTGACAAACGCCCCTGCATACTTTGTTGACTTGATGAGTAGGGTGTTTAGGGAGTACCTTAATAAATTCGTGGTGGTCTATGTGGATGACATCTTGGTCTTTTCTAAGAGCGAGTAAGAGCATGCCTTACATCTTAAGGAAGTATTGGAGACCCTTCGAGCGCATAGCCTTAAAGCTAAATTTTCTAAATGTCACTTTTGGAGGAAGGAAGTGCGATTCTTAGGGCACGTGGTTTCCAAAGAAGGGATAGCTGTGGATCCCGCGAAGGTAGTGGCCATCCAAGATTGGAAGGTTCCTAAAAATGCTACCGAGGTAAGGAGTTTCTTAGGGTTGGCTGACTACTATAGGAAGTTTATCAGAGACTTCGCAAAGATATCAGCCCCATTAACACGCTTGACAAAGAAGAACTTAGTTTTCACATGGGATGTAGATTGTGATGATGCGTTCTAACGTCTAAAGAGAGCTTTGACCACAGCCCCAGTCTTAATATTGCCAAATGGGAGTAAGCCATTTACCGTTTATACCGATGCTTGTGGGACAGGACTAGGCGCAGTCTTAATGCAAGTGGGAAGGGTAATAGCCTATGGTGGAAGGCAGTTGAGACTGTACCCTACACATGACCTATAGTTGGCCGCTATTGTCTTTGCGCTTAAGTCTTGGCGTCATTATCTTCTTGGCGAGAAATTCGAATTATTCACTGACCACAAATCGCTAAAATACTTATTCTCCCAGAAGGACTTGAACTTAAGGCGGCAAAGGTGGATGGAATTCTTAGCATCCTACGACTTCGAGATAACATATACCCCTGGCAAGGGTAACGTTGTGGCAGATGCCTTAAGTAGAAAGAGGTTGTCCTTGAGTCCGTTGTTTGTTGAGCGGCGAAGCTTAGAGTTCATCTCTACGTTTGACTTTAAACCTTCCGTTGACTTTGTACCCGGTTTGCTAGCATCCTTAGAGGTCAGACCTACGCTTTTAGGATGGATTGGCGAGGCACAGCGAGACGACCTACAGTTGGTTGAGTTAGTAGAAAAGATCAAAAGAGGGGAGTCATCAAGCCATCTCCGTAGGTATACCCTAGATGATAAGGGTTGGTTACGTAGCGATGGTAGGCTTTGTGTACCAAAAGACGAGGATCTAAGGAAGACCATTCTTGATGATGCACATCGTTCGAAGACGACCATCCATCCCGGCGGGGACAAGATGCACATGGACATGAGACGAGTTTACTTTTAGGTCGGCATGAAGAAGGACGTGGCAGGGTCTGTTGCTAGATGCTTGGTGTGCCAACAAGTAAAAGCAGAGCAAAAGAAGCCCGGTGGATTGCTTCACCCATTGGAGGTCTCACAATGGAAGTGGGAAAGTGTTTCGATGGACTTTGTTGACGGATTACCAAGATCGAGGAAGGCTAATACTGGGATTTGGGTCGTGGTAGACAGACTTACTAAGAGCGCCCATTTCATTCCCGTGAAGAGTAAGAGGACTGTTCCATGGTTAGCCTCCGTATACATTCGAGAAATAGTTCGTTTGCACGGTGTTCCTTCTAGCATAGTGAGCGACCGCGATCCAATCTTTACTAGCGAATTTTGGAAAAGCTTGCAAGAGGCGATAGGGACTCGGTTATGTTTGAGCACCGCGTATCATCCTCAGACAGACGGCCAAACCGAGAGGGTGAATCGTATTCTAGAGGACCTATTGAGGTTGTGTGTCTTTGATTTCGGAGGTACATGGGAGGAACATCTTCCGTTGGTGGAGTTCGCATATAATAACAGCTTTCAGTCTAGCATTGGCATGGCACCGTTCGAGACTCTTTATGGACGGCCATGTCGTTCGCCTACATGTTGGTGGGAGACTACAAATAAGATCTTACTTGGGCCCGATATGATTAGAGAGACTTCAGAAAAGATCGATTTGATTCGAAGGAGGATGAAGACGACACAAGATAGGCAGAAATCTTATGCGGACAAGAGGAGGACAGATCTTGAGTTTGATATTGGGGAAATGGTCTTTGTCAAGGTGTCTCCATTATGGAACGTCGTTCGCTTTGGGTCCGTTGGGAAGTTAGCACCAAGGTTCGTAGGACCGTTTCCTATTAAGGAGAGGATTGGGCAGATGATGTATAGAGTGGAGTTTCCCAAGAGACTTAGTGGCGTACACGATGTATTCCATGTGTCACATTTGAGGAAGTGATTGCACGAGACCGCGGAAGTGGTAGAGCCGAGCTTGCTTAGAGAGGTGGAGATAGAGCGTGATGCGACGATTCGGCGAGCTCCTACGTGCATTCTTAGGTCGGAGGTTAAGAAGTTGAGGAATCGAGAGGTCAAGCTAGTCAAAGTGCAATGGGGAGATGATGAGAGCAACGCTACTTGGGAGACGGAAGAGAGGATGTATTCATTATACCCTTTTCTTTTCGAGGGTATGTCTTTTAGTTTCTCCTTTATCGCTTACCTTATACTTATCTTATCTTTAGTATGTCCTCTCGTTAGTACCTTTGACCTTTAGATAGGATAGTCCTATGATTGCAACATGTGTTTGAGACATGTTATGTATGATGGATGCATGTGGATGCAAGTGTTCGCTAGTGGTTGCTCGTGGATGCATATACACACACTTTAGGCACTAAATCGGCTCAGTCACTTCATATTGCATATGAATGTGTGTGCATATTTAAGCTAATGGATGTATAACGGTTGTGCTATCATATGGATGTTGCATTTTGGTGAATGGTTGTGCACACATGTAGAAATAATATGTATCGATAGGGTTCTTTCGCATACATAATGGACGCATGGCACTATCATGGTTTGCATTAAGGAGGTCAACTGAATCAGTAGACCGCCTGATTTTGCATTAGATAAGGAATATATACATGCACTTTTTGCATATGTTCATATAGCATTAGAAATTCTATAAGGACAATGGATTCCTGTGTTTGATGGTTGAGTAGATGGTTGTTTGGATGTTAGGATATGCATTCTCCTTAGCTTGGAGATTTCGGGGGCGAAATCCTTTAAGGAGGGGAGAATGTAACAACCCGGATTTTTGAATAATCGAATTAACTAAATTAAAGAATAAAATGTTTAGCATTGTTCTAAGGTTTGTAAGCAAAAGACTTAGTAGCTCATTTGGTTGGAACATGTGACTTGCATACAAGAGGTACATAGTTCGATCCCTGCCAACGCCATATTTTTGTTTTAGGGGAATGGCTAAAAGCGGCTTAGTGTGAACGCGGTTCAAAAAGTAGTTTAGTGTGAAAATGGTTAATTAGGAAGACAGAAATATATATATATATATATATATATATATATAAAATAAAATTCAACCTAAAATTTAAGAAAAAAATTCAAAATAGCGGAAGCGGGAAGGCAAAACACCAAACCGACCTATTTTATGGGTCGACCCGAGACCCGCTGGGTTGACCTCAGGGTCGACTCAGGAGGTTTGGAATTGGTCCCGTCGGCCCTAAATGGTCTATGACGAAATTTTATGTTTTAGGGCTTAGGTGGCAATTTCTGGTTGGTCTGTTGACATCATTTCTTGGTTTCTAAGGCCTAGATGATTCTAGAGTGATCCGACGGCTTAAATTAATTCAAAGCTCTATAAAAAGACCTATAGACTCAAACCCTAAATCAAAATTAAAACTAAAACTATGGCCGTCATGCTGTCGTCCTGAACCCTAGAGTAGCCGCCACCAATTAGAGAGGAAGAACAGCAAATCAAATCAGTTCTATTCAACCCTAACAACGAATCTTCTTCAAAGGAAAGCTAATTCAACTTCAGAAATCAGAATTCAGATCTCAAGACCGCCTTTGAGTTGTAAGTTCGATAGTTTTAATAAAATAATTAGTAATTTAATTGGATTAAGTTATGATGCGGATTGTATGGATGTGATGTGAATTATTGATCACATGTTGTAATTATGTTGTAGAATTGTGTTGAAATCTCTATGACGTTATGTTGTGATGCTATCATTTATGATGTAAAGTTATGTTGCTATCTTCTATGTTGTAATTTTATATATAACCAAATCATCATGTTTCATATGCTAGTTTGGTGATGTTGATTCATATGATAAATCATATGTATGCAAGTTTAGATTTTTATTTAAACATGAATCATATACAAGTTGGGTAAAATTATATGTGACCTTACATGGTTATGACATCTAGTTTATGTGAAAATTTGATTAAAATTTAGGCTAAGACATGGGTGAGTTATATGCTAAATTCTACATGATATTTTACATGTTAGATGCAAATTTACACCATTGTTATGATGCATAAATCACATATGCAAGTTTCTATAAATATATGAGTTTGGGGTATGAATCATGTTCTGCAAGTTTAGGGTTATTGCCTATGCAAGTTTACACCTTTAGATGTAGATCTATGACATACATGATTTATGCAAGTTCACACCTTTAGATTTGGATCCATGACATATGTTGTTTATGCAAGTTGTAACTTTGGCCTATGGAAGTTTTAGATGTAAAATATCATTCATATATGCAAGTTTATCCCTATGTTTAGATCTATGTTTTCATTATGTGTACATTGTGATGTTTTCTCTTTATTCCACGAGTTAGACTATTCGAGTCTAATGTATATTTTACGTTAAACGAACAAATGTACAACGTGGGGTAAAGGGGATAATACTAAAAAAGATTTAATTGGCATAAATGCCTTAAAAGGCATAAAATATAATTGCGGTGAAAATTGGTATGATTTTGCATACCATAAATGGATGGACATAATTGAGTCAATTATGGACATCGTTAAATTTGGAATTGATTGATAATTTGAATAGGGAAAGTAATTTAACTTTGGGGAATGATTAATTAGGAGAAATTAATCGTCTAAGGCACGAGGTTAGGCTCTTTTGTGGTGTAAGACCGCCCGGACCCGCCCAGCAAATCCAGCTGCCACAAATGCCAGTCTAATGTGAGAGGTCTTAGGCATAAATAAAATACGTAACAATTGTAAAGACACGAGGTTAGGCTCTTTTGTGGTGTAAGACTGCCCGGACCCGCCCGGCAAATCCAGCTGCCAAAAATGCCAGTCTAATGTGAGAGGTCTTTATGAGGTTACGGTCTTAATGAATTAAGAAACACTTCACCAGATAAACTTGTAGTGGGACATGAAGGGGTTAAGTGGGTGCCTTGGGTGGCATGTGGAATCTAGTGGGTGCCTTGGGTGGCATTTGAAATACAATTACAAATACTTAACCAAAATTGAAACATGTAAGTGAACATGAATAAGAAGTGGTTTAAGTGGGATGTACTCGAGGGGACCAAGCTTAGGTGGATAGCTTGTGTCAAGTAATGGGGGCCTGTTTCAACCAGTAACCCATACGTATCTTTGTGGGCTCGACCCAAGTCAAGGACGGGACACACATACTGGGCTTGATTGTAAGAGGCCAAACCGGGGTAGCGGTAGCAACGCAAGTCCAACGGGTTTATATGCGTGTGTGGACCCGGGCTGGTAGGTAAGACGTTGTTGCATCGTGTAGGTATAAGTCGTGCATATTCTGTGGTATCCGATTGCCACTTTGGGGAGTGTTACACCCCACTGTGGGACCAGCACGGGTATCTACGAGTTAGGGAGCCAATCGCTTGGGGGTAATGGGTACACCTAGTGGAGATAGGGGCAGGCGGCACCTATGAAGGTAGCTAGGGGTGCATGAAACTACCAATATCATTATTAAGTCTGTAGGCGGGATCAACCTTAGGGTGACTAGTGGTGGTGCAGTAGCAATTATCCTATAGTGTTGGTGTAGCTTGGTAATTATCTTACAGTGGGTTAGGTGTGCTTTAACGATATCGTTGTTCATCTTGTTTCCTTATTTACTCTGCCATATTCCATGGTTCATAGTCGTTTCCTTATTTTCCAACTTATGCCTTAGCCTAGTTACTTTGTTAATTATATTGATAAAATTATCGCACTCGCCAGACTTTATGTCTGACCCCCTTTGTTTCCTCCTCTTTTCTTCTTTTTCCCTCCCCAGGTGCTCAGGTTGGGACAAGCACCAGTGGAGCTTGATCTTGGACTGTTGTTTCTCTGCTTTTAGAAGATTACTTGGATCGCTGAAGTAAAGTTCAGCTTCTCTTTTATTTATGGCTATTTTGTATTGGGGATTATGTCTTTCAGTTTATGTACTTTTGGTAGTCAAGATGGATATTATATACTTTGACTTTGGTTTTTGATGATGTAAGCAAACATATTGTTTTCTGCTGCAATGAAATAAAGTTTTAAATCTTTGAGTACTATTTATATCTGTCTTGTTGTTAAGTTTCTGTTCTATACTTACCTAAAACGCTCCAGAGAAGTTAATGCATTCCCTTTGTGAGTGATATTAATGGACGTGGGGTTTTACAGAAAGACACGAAGGAGAGATAATATACGTATATAAGAGCGCGTATTTGTGATATTTTGGTTTTCAAAAGCTATATATATATATATATATATATTAGTATATTTAAGGATGGATTCACACTGCACCGGCACCACTGAAGAGATGGTTAATCGTTTTCTCCTTACAGATTGAACGATGAGCCGACATACGAGGGGTACTGGTATAGGAGCTAATAATGGGAATGCTCCTAATATGAGGACGATGTTCACTGATTTCGTGAGAGAGATGCTTAGAGATGTGCAAGGAGCAGTTCCTAATGCTGCTAATGGTAGGGCAGTCTCGGAGTACATTGTTGAGTTCGATACTTTATCGAAGTATGGATTATCTCTTATCGACACTCCCGAGAAGAAGAATGCGAAGTTCATAACAGACTTAGATTAGTACTTGGGGGATAGGCTTATCAACCATATTGATGAGACTTTTGAATCGATTGTTGGGAAAGCATTGAGGTCAGAGAGCCTTTATCATAAGCCCAAGACTGAAGTCGTCATTGCATCTACAGAAGGGCCAAAGCCGCAAGCAAGCGGTGAGGGCAAGAATAATTTTAAGAATAAAAGGAAGCAGAGTCAGACCAAAGAAGGTCAGAAAAAGAAAGATAAGAAAGATATCGAGTGCTTTAGCTGTGGCAAGAAGGGCCACTATGCCAAAGAGTGTCGAGCAAAGCCTGCGAATACGAAGTACTTCAATTATGGCCAAGTGGGACATCACAAGGATAAATGTCCGCAACACCCTAAAGAGAAGCAGATTGTGAAAGCATATGCTCTTAAAGTTTTTCCTTCTTCGTCGAATGCCCCAACTATGGTGGATAAAGGAAAGAATGTCATCATTCAAGGTATGCTTTCTGTTTGTGATGTTCCTGTTCAAGTATTGTTTGATACCAGAGCTTCCGTTACTTCATATCTAGTGATCTGGTAGATAGGTTGGGATTGGAACATGAGATAGTCGATAGACCTTTAGCGGTTACGAACCCGATCGGTGGTTCGACTAGCCTTAGTATGATTTTTCGTAATGTGGTCTTATCGAGCCATGGATGTATGCTTGCTTGTGATTGCTTTGTTTTGGGCTTTAATGGGTTAGGCATTATTTTGGGAGTCGATTGGCTCCAAAGGTACGTGGTGGTGGTAGAATGTGAGGGCTTTTTGGTGACAGTTAGAGCGGATGATGGGCGGAGGGTAGTGTTTGGTGGTCTACCTAGTAATGGGGTAATGGCTAGTTTTCTAAATTCCCTCGACATCCCGCATGATGAGTTGTCAGATGTGCCTGTGGCTAGCCAGTATCCGGACGTCTTCGAGGAAGTGACCGTACTTCCACCACACCGAGAGATTGAGTTTTGTATTGATTTAGTGAAAGATTCCAGAACTATAGTGATGCCACTTCGTCGTATGGAGCCAAGGGAGCAGAGGGAGCTCGGGGTGCAAGTAAGTGATCTTTTGAAGAAGGGATTTATCAGAAGAAGTGTTTCTGAGTGTGGAGCACCAGTTGTGTTTGTTACCAAGGCAGATGGTTCCCTTCGATTGTGTGTGGACTATCGCGAGTTGAATAAGGTGACGAGGAAGAATAAGTATCCTCTACCATGGATTGATGATTTGTTTGATCAGCTAAGTGGCGCGAGAGTGTTCTCATACTTGGATCTCGCGACAGGCCATCAACTTAGGTTGGAAGCTGGGAGTATAGCTAAAATGGCCTTTCATATGCCGTTTGGATTCTATGAGTGGTTGGTCATGCCATTTGGGTTGACCAATGCAGTAGCATATTTTGTGGATCTTATGAATAGGGTATTCAGAGATCAATTGAATAAGTTTGTTCTTGTTTTCGTAGATGATATCTTGATTTATTCGGGGACAGAAGAAGAACACAAGGAACATTTGAGGATAGTGATGGAGGTGTTGAGAAAAAACCAATTGAAAGCAAAGTTTTCTAAGTGTCACTTCTGGAGGAGGGAAGTGAGATTCTTGGGCCATGCTGTTTCGGAGAATGGTATTGCCATGGACCCTGTGAAGGTGGCTACGGTACAAGATTGGTCTACGCCCAAGAATGCAACAGACGTAAGAAGTTTCTTGGGATTAGCTGGATATTATCGTAAGTTTATCCAAGACTTCTCCAAGATAGCAGCACCGTTAACTCAGTTAACCAAGAAGAATCAAGCTTTTGTTTAGGACGAAAGGTGCGAAAATGCATTCAAGAGCCTAAAGGAAAAGTTGACGTGTGCGCCAGTGTAAGTCATTCCTAAAGGGAATGAAGAGATGACGGTATACACAGATGCATGTGGTACCAGACTAGGTGCTGTATTGATGCAAGGAGGTAGGGTTGTAGCTTATGCTAGTCGTCAACTGAAACCGCATGAGAAAAGATATCCTACCCATGATTTGGAATTAGCAACGATCGTGTTTGCATTGAAGATGTGGAGACATTATCTCTTGGGAGAAAGATTCGAGTTGTTCACCGATCATAAATCGTTAAAGTATCTTTTCTCTTAGAAGGATCTAAATATCCAACGGCAAAGATGGTTAGAATTCTTGGCTTCCTATGATTTTGATATCGCATATACACCAGGAAAGGGCAATGCGATAGCTGATGCACTGAGTAGAAGACATGCCAGTTTAGGAGTTATATTTCTAGAATGGAAGCAACTGGAGTACATCGCTGGGTATGATTTCAGACCAAAGTGCGAATTGGATCCAGAAGTATTAGCAAGTTACACGATCAGCCCCACTTTGATTGAGCGGATTGGTTCCAGTCAGAGAGACGATCCTAACCTATTGGGAATCATCTCCAAGTTAGAGATGGGTATCGACGAGGAGGTGAACAAGTATGGGCTTGATCGAGATGGATGGCTTAGAAAGAATGGAAGACTAGTTGTGCCCAATGTCAACGGATTGAGAGATGAAGTGCTTAGAGAATGTCATCACTCGAAACTGACCAAACATCCCGTTGGTAACAAAATGTATCGAGATATGAGGCAAACCTACTAATGGGAAGGGATGAAAAGAGACATTGGAAAGTTTATATCCAAATGCATGAATTTCCAGCTAATTAAAGCTGAGCAAAAGAAGCCTAGTGGTTTGTTGCAACCATTAAAAATTCCAGAATGGAAATGGGAACAAGTCTCAATGGATTTCATTGATCGGTTACCAAGAACTAGATCGGCCCATGATAGCATTTGGGTGATTGTGGACTGATCGACCAAGAGTACAATGTTTATACCGATTAAATCAAATAGAACAATAGCTAAATTAGCAGAACTGTATATGAATGGGTTGTGAGATTTCATGGAATACCCAAAGGCGTTGTGAGTGTCCGAGATCCGTTGTTCACTAGTGGATTTTGGAAGAGCTTACAAGAGGCGTTAGGATCAGAATTACATCTCAGTACCACATACCATCCACAAACCGACGGTCAGACAGAGAGGGTGAATTGAGTATTGGAAGATCTCCTGAGAGCATGCATATTAGATTTTGGAAGATCATATGATGACCATTTGCATCTTGTAGAGTTTGCATATAATGACAATTATCAATCCAGTATTGGTATGGCTCCATATGAAGCTTTTTACGGAAGACCATGCAACTCACCGTCATGTTGTTTAGAAACCGGTGAGAAAATTGTGCTTGGGCCAGATATGATAAGAGAAACCTCAGATTAGATCAATGTTATCCGACAACGGATGAAGGCTTCCCAAGATGGGCAGAAGCGTTATGCTGATAAGAGGGGAAGAGATATAAAATTCTCCATTAGCGACTTGGTGTTTGTCAAGATTTCTCCGTTAAAGAGCGTGATTCGATTTGGTAGGAGAGACAAGTTAACACCAAGATTTGTTGGTCCATTCCGAGTTCTCGACCAAGTTGGGGACTTGGCATGTAAAGTTGAGTTGCCGGACAAGATGGCGGGTGTAACAACCCGAATTTTAATAACATACTAAAATCATAAATCAAGGCAGAATTAAATTTTAAAATAAGAATCAAGGGAAATGGGTTGCGCCATTGCGTTCGTCTCGAAATTCTACTTGAAAACGAGTCCGATTTTGCAAGAATCGGAGTCCGTATGAGAGAGATATGACCCTCTGAAGTTTCAGGATTTTCAGAATCGAAAACAGCTCGAATTTGAATTCAAATTTCGAATTCAAAACCCAGAAAAGGCTGGGCGGGAAATTTCCCGCCCAGTACCCAGGTCGACTAAGGAGTCTACTGGGCAGTCGACCACCCCCCCCCCCGGACAAGGTCGACTAGGCAGTCGACCTGGTCCCCGAGCCCACTTTTGGGCCTGGGTGCATCCTGATGTTCCTAGTCTCGCTTTCTGTCCAGGTTCGTCTGCCTAATCCTATATAAACCCCCTGATGCCTAAACCCTAATTCACTACAATATGTCTAGCCACCATTATACTGCTAAAATCCCTCTTGGTCACGGCCGCCGTCTATAATCTTCTTCTTAAGCTTTCATACGCAATCCAATGCAAAGATGAAGACTTCTACAACAATTCAAGGAGATGAATCAGCAACTCTACAACGTTTCTACATCGATTTCTGTTCTTAATTCGCTAGCCATGCTATGTAAGTTCTAGTTACTTTTTAGACTAAAATACTTAATTTTAATATGGCTATGGAATAAAGTGTAATTGGATATAAGCATGTTTATCAATTCAGATCTATTCCTGTTTACCTTTGAACTTTGAGTTTTGAGACCTGTTCATCTCCATTCTTATGTCTAGTTCATGCTCTATTCAGTCGTTGTAAATCAGTTTCTTGGATTCATGTTGATATTATTATCAAGATCTAATCTTTATGCCTATCATGACGATCTATGCTGTTTTCTCGCTGATCTTGTTTCATTGCAACTTCTACCTCCCCCTATTTATTTTCCTTTGATGAACCTAGGTTAATTTCGGACCTAGGCCTAAACTGCAATTTAAGTGCGATTGGATACGGGGGAAATACCGAGATATTGCCTAGTTAGATATATGTGTGTTTGGTAGAATCGAAGGCATAATATAGAATTGGATAATTGGGTATTGCCATTAAAATGGTAATTGTAAGAATTGGGATTGGCATAGGTAATTTTTGGTTAGAACTTGATATGTGTAAATTGACATAAAAATTGACATACGTGTAAAATGGCATGAACCGAACATATGTAGATTTGGTATGAATTAGGCATATGTAAAACAGACATGTAATCTAGAACTTGGGCATATGTTAATTAGGTGAGATTTGTAGTTGAAAAACATATGATAATTTATGTCTTGAGAAAGGGCTAATATGAACACGCCTAAGTGGGTTTTGGGTAGTTGGCATGTAATAGCCTTAAAGGAGGGATAAATATAAATTGAGATAAGTTGCCTTTAATGGCATAAGATAAATTATGATAAAATTGGTATGATTTTGCATACCATTAATTGATGAACATAATTAAGTCAATTATGGACATCGTTAAATTAGGAATTAATTAATAATTTGAATAAGGAAATTATTAAGACTGGGGTAAAAGATTATAAGTGATAATCAAAGCTTAGGACACGAGGTTGGACTCATCTGTGATGTAAAACTGCCCGGACCCAGCCGGCGAATCCAGTAGTCACAAATGGTAGCCCAATGTGAGAGGTCCTAGGCCCAAATTAAAAGCGTAACAGTTGTAAAGACACGAGGTTAGACCCTTTTATGGTGTAAGACTGCCCGGACCCGCCCGACAAATCCAGGTGCCATAAATGTCAGTCTAATGTGAGAGGTCTTTATAGGGTTACGACCTTAATGAATTAAGAAATACTTAACCAGATAAACATGTGGTGGGACATGGGGGGTTAAGTGGGTGACATGTAGAAATACGAATAGTAATACTTAACCAACATAACATGGTAATTAGACCAGTGGATAGGGTTAAGTAAACTAATGACACTTAACCAATATGGTATGAATGGGTGGGTTAAGTAATATGATTAGGCTAGTGACACTTAACCAATATGGTATGAGTGGGTGGGTTAAGTAATATGATTAGGCTAATGACACTTAACCAATATGGTATGAATGGGTGGGTTAAGTAATATGATTAGGCTAATGACACTTAACCAATATGGTATGAATGGGTGGGTTAAGTAACATCACCAGGCTAATGACACTTAACTTTTATGACATGAATGGTTGAGTTAAGTAAATCTTAATTAATGCCTAAGTGGGAATGATAACTTATGGAATAAAGTAAGTTAGGCAGAATAATAGATAAGATGAGATAACTTATGTAATAAAGAAAGATGTGCTTCATTGTAGATTAAGCAATATGTAAAGACAAGAATGAATTTACAATTGAAGGCGACATAAGTTATATTATAAAAAGGAACAAAACATTGGTTAGGTTGGATAATCCTATGAGTATCAATCTGATGTTGATTCCGGTCTTCGGGGTTGGTATTTAGGGAATTATTCTCTCTCTCCAGTGTGTTTGTAAGTTAAGGGGTACTTGGTTGTAAAGATTGAATAAGAACATGTTATTGTACCATAACAGGGGTTAATGTATGAATCATAGGAATAACATGTTCGGGCTTATTAATGGACTTAGTATAGTTCAAGTTAAGAATTGAATTAATAAGCAAGTTGAAGGTTGGTATAAATGGAAATAACCAAGTTAAATGATAAGACTGATAAGGTAGCACAAGCGCATAGTTAATGGATAGAAATAGGGTCTAATGGCAGATAAAGCCAAGGCGCTTGGTTAAACCCACGCGTTGGGGATAATATGAATGACATGTAAAATATAACCTATAAGCACTTAACCAAGATAAAGCATGTATTAAGACATGAGGATGATTTAGGGGTTAAGTGGAGAACATGGGTAACATGTAAGACATAACTGGTGTATACTTAACCAAAATTTAAGCATGTAAGTGGACATGAATAAGAAGGGATTAAGTAAGAATTACTAGAGGGGACCAAGCATAGGAGGGAAGCTTGTGTCGAGGAAAGGGGACCCTTTTCAGACCAGTAGCCCATTACGTATCTTTGTGAGCTCGACCCATGTCGAGGACGGGACACTCATACTGGGTTTGATTGTAAAAGGTCAAAACGGGTTAGCGGTGGCAACGCAAGTCCAACGGGTTTCATATGCGTGTGTGGACCCGGGCTGGTAGGTAAGACGTTGTTGCATCATGTAGGTATAAGTCGTGCATCCTCAAGTTGTATCGGGTTGTCACTTTAGGGGAGTGATACACCCCACTGTGGGGCCAGCACGGGTATCTACGAGTTAGGGAGCCAATCGCATGGGGGTTGGTGGGTACACCTAGCGGAGATAGGGGCAGGCGGCACCTATGTAGTCAGCTAGGGGTACATAAGACCAGTATTATGATTTCTAAGTAGTGGGTGGGATCACCTTATTATATAACACGGGCTACTAGTTGGGACACTAGTAGGGGGTAAGGATCCTTGTTACAAAGGACACTAGTTGGAGTATTAGTAAGAATACGGATCATTCCTTGCAAGACAATTGTAAGGATGCTAGTTAGGTGGTGCAGAGCAAATAGATCTCATAGAAATATTTTAATGGCGAAGCATAGGAATCTTGTTATGTTTGATAGGAATCTTACGAAATTATACTTAGTTTATCTTGAATGGGAACCTTGCGATGTTACTTGACAAAAATCACATCATGTTAACCTTAGTTATCTTGCCTGTTGCTTATCTTGTCATCATGCTTATGTTTACTTTCAGTTTACTCATGCCATATTATCCTTAACTATTTTTATGCTGAAATTCACTAGGACTTACTCAGTCTTTATGAATGACCCGTTTTGTTTCGCCTCTTTTTCTTCCGTCCACCCCCCCCCCCCCCAGGTTCGCAGGGTGGGAATACAGCTTAGTTCGGATCTTACCAAGCTCCAAGGCTCTTTCATGTATGGCTTGGATTTCTCTTGGCTATTGCTTGCTTTGCTTTATTGGGGAATACTACAGTTTGTTTTTATGCTTCTTTGTTTTTGATCAAGACAGATATCTTAACTATGTAACTGGGTATTGGAAGTTGATGGGCTTTTATTGTAAACATTTGTATTTAATAAATGATTTTAAGTACTTCCACTTTACTTTCCGCTGTTTTATATATGTCTATCTTGTAATATTTCTGTTCCAGTACCCATAATGCTCCATTGAAGTTAAGGTATTCCCTTTGTGAGTGACCTTAATGGATGTGGGGTGTTACATTTGGTATCAGAGCAGAAGGTTACCAGACCGGGCAAAAGTTTTCGAAAACCTTCTGAACTAGTTTTCAAAACATTTACAAAGAAGCAAATTTTCATGAAAATTTTGTTTTGATTAAAAGGCATATTCCCCAAAGCCATATGCACTATCTTTTGATTCCCTCTTGAAATCTCTCCTCTCTCTCTTTTCACCATAGTTTCGTAGGCATCCGACATATGTCGGAGGGAAAAGAAGTGCCCAACCTCCATCTGTAGCCGCAGTATTCCATCTGCGTCTAATCTTATTTCAAGTTGTGTAGAGTTGCCGTGCATTGGAGGTAGCTTCGAAGGACTTGTCAACAAACTATACAAGGACAGTAAGAACAAGAGACTAGTTGTTATAGCTTAATCCACGAAGGAGGAAAAAGGTGAAATGAAAGAGGCCAAAGTGAAAGAATAGTGAAATCCATGACAAGAGAGAGAGAGAGAGTATCTTTAGTATGGTAAGGAGGGAGTGTAGTTAAGTATTATAGGACAAGGACAAGGGCAAAGGACAGGATCGTCGAGAGGGCAATTGTATGCTCTCACTACTAGCGTACCTAAAGGAGGTGGTAACGTTACTGTTAAAGGTTTAACTTTTCTTTTCTATCATCCCACTAGAACTTTGTTTTTGTACATCGCATCCTTTTAATTCTGCTTCGATAGTTGAGTCTCTGCACCTTAGTACTAGCATATTGGAGGATCCCAATTTTTGTCTCAAATCCTGTTGGGGAATTGGTTCATTTATTCATGATTTGTTTGGATTTGAGAATGTCTATACTAGGTATTGAGCTTAGAAGGAATGCTTATGATTTTTGGGCTAGGAGTGGATTCTAGGGATGAAGTGGTTATCCAATAAGGGTGCCATTCTCGGTTTTGAAAGGAGGGTAGTTAGACTCTTGACTTGCCTCGGTAATGCCCTTGAAGTCTAGTGTAACCCTTAGGGTTTTTGCCATGCTTAGTTACCTAGAATCTCCAGATACAATTATTGATCCGCTCGAGTAGTGTTCGCCACTAAGGCGGATGGTTCATTTCACTTATGCATGTGATGTAGAAAATCGCCTTTGTAAGTACATTTAGCAACATGGTTGACATTTGTTTATTTTCAAGAGATAATTCATCTATGTGGAATACCTTCTAGTAAGTGAACGAGATCCAAGATTCACTACTGAATTTTGGAGAGCTTACATGGAACCCTCAGTACACAGTTATGTTTGAGACCGAGTATACTAGAGGGAGAATAAGTGAAAGTGGAACGAGAGGCAACAGTGAAATGAGTTCCAACTCGTATTTTGGAAATAAGAATCAAGGAGCTATGAAATTGTGAAGTTAAAGTCGGTCAAAGCACAATGGAGTTAAGCTCAAGGGAATGTGGCTTAGAAGATTGAAGACTATATCCGCGCATCACATCTCTTTTTAAGAGTATATTCTTGATTCCTTTTTCCTATAGAGCTTACTTGCATGCTATCTTTTGTGTATATCCTCTCGGTCCTATTCTCAATCCAATTTCTGTTGCAAACCCCATAGGGAGTATGACTCATCTGTTAGTTTTACATGTTGGGGCTTGAGGGTGTCCGTTGGGTTGATTAAGCCTTTTGGGTTTTATAGGATATGGGTTGGTTTTAGGAAGGGATTTCTTGTGAACTAAAAGGAGTCCACCATGCTTAGTTTCCTAGAAACACATATATATTGGTTGGGTTGAGAATTTCTTTGGGTGTCAGTCTGATGTTGATTTCAGTCATCGGGGCTGGTGCTTAGGGAATTCTTCTCCTAATCAGTATATATGTGACGTAGATTTCCAGCTTTGATGGGCGCAGAGTTTTTACTTGCTTCTATCATTCGACTATATCTTTAGGTAGGAACGGTTGGGTGTAAACATGTGTTTGAGACATGTTGTGATTGATGGTTGCAAGTGGTTGCAAGTGGTTGCTAGTGATTGCTCGTGGATGCATCTACACGCACATTAGACACTAGATCGGCTCAGTCACCTTTCATATTGCATATGCATGAGTGTTTACACTTGTTTGTGGATGAAATTGAATGTGTTATCAAACGGATGTTGCATATGGATGGATTTTTGTGCACACATGCAGTGTTTATGTGACTAGGACTATTTGCATACATGTTGGACTCATGACACTAAACATATTTTTGCATTAAGAGGATCAATCAGGCCTGATCATTTGCATTAGACAAGGAACATATACACACACTTCTTGCATATGTTCATACAACATTAGAAATTTCTTAAGGACAATGAATTCCTGTGATTGATGATTGAGTAGATGGATGATTGGATGGTAGGACACATTCTTCGTAACTTGAAGATTTCGGGGACGAAATCCTTTAAGGAGGGGAAAATGTAACAACCCGAATTTAATAACATATTAAAATCATAAATCAAGGTAGAATTAAATTTTAAAATAAGAATAAAGGGAAATGGGTTGCGCCATTGCGTTCGTCTCGAAATTCTGCTTGAAAACGAGTCCGAGTTTGTGAGAATCGGAGTCCGTATAAGAGAGATATGACCCTCTGAAGTTTCAGGATTTTCAGAATTGAAAACAGCTCGAATTCGAATTTCGAATTCAAAACCCAGAAAAGGCTGGGCGGGAAATTTCCCGCCCAGTACCCAGGTCGACTGGGGAGTCGACCCCCCCCCCCCCCGACCAGGTCGACAGGGCAGTCGACCTGGGTGTCGACCTGGTCCCCGAGCCCACTTTTGGGCCTGGGTGCATCCTGATGTTCCTAGTCTCGCTTTCTGTCCAGGTTCGTCTGCCTAATCCTATATAAACCCCCTGATGCCTAAACCCTAATTCACTACAACATGTCTAGCCACCATTATACTGCTAAAATCCCTCTTGGTCATGGCCGCCGTCTATAATCTTCTTCTTAAGCTTTCATACGCAATCCAATGCAAAGATGAAGACTTCTACAACCATTCAAGGAGATGAATCAACAACTCTACAACGTTTCTACATCGATTTCAGTTCTTAATTCGCTAGCCATGCTATGTAAGTTCTAGTTACTTTTTAGATTAAAACACTTAATTTTAATATGGCTATGGAATAAAGTGTAATTGGATATAAGCATGTTTATCAATTCAGATCTATTCCTGTTTACCTTTGAACTTTGAGTTTTGAGACATGTTCATCTCCATTCTTATGTCTAGTTCATGCTCTATTCAGTCGTTGTAAATCAGTTTCTTGGATTCATGTTGATATTATTATCAAGATCTAATCTTTATGCCTATCATGACGATCTATGTTGTTTTCTCGCTGATCTTGTTTCATTGCAACTTCTACCTCCCCCTATTTATTTTTCTTTGATGAACCTAGGTCAATTTCGGACCTAGGCCTAAACTGCGATTTACATGCGATTGGATACGGGGGAAATACCGGGATATTGCCTAGTTAGATATATGTGTGTTTGGTAGAATCGAAGGCATAATATAGAATTGGATAATTGGGTATTGCCATTAAAATGGTAATTGTAAGAATTGGGATTGGCATAGGTAATTTTTGATTAGAACTTGATATGTGTAAATTGACATACGTGTAAAACGGCATGAACCGAACATATGTAGATTTGGTATGAATTAGGCATATGTAAAACAGACACGTAATCTAGAACTTGAGCATATGTTAATTAGGTGAGATTTGTAGTTGAAACACATATGATAATTTATGTCTTGAAAAAGGGCTAATATGAACACGCCTAAGTGGGTTTTGGGTAGTTGGCATGTAATAGCCTTAAAGGAGGGATAAATATAAATTGAGATAAGTTGCCTTTAATGGCATAAGATAAATTGTGATAAAATTGGTATGATTTTGCATACCGTTAATTGATTAACATAATTGAGTCAATTATGGACATCGTTAAATTAGGTATTAATTAATAATTTGAATAAGGAAATTATTAAGACTGGGGTAAACGATTATAAGCGATAATCAATGCTTAGGACACGAGGTTGGACTCATTTGTGACGTAAAACTGCCCGGACCCGGCTGGCGAATCCAGTAGTCACAAATGGTAGCCCAATGTGAGAGGTTTTAGGCCCAAATTAAAAGCGTAACAGTTGTAAAGACACGAGGTTAGACTCTTTTATGGTGTAAGACTTCCCGGACCCGCCCAGCAAATCCAGCTGCCATAAATGTCAGTCTAATGTGAGAGGTCTTTATAGGGTTACGGCCTTAATGAATTAAGAAATACTTAACCAGATAAACATGTGGTGGGACATGGGGGTTAAGTGGGTGACATGGGGTGACATGTAGAAATACGAATAGTAATACTTAGCCAACATAACATGGTAATTAGACCAGTGGATAGGGTTAAGTAAACTAATGACACTTAACCAATATGGTATGAATGGGTGGGTTAAGTAATATGATTAGGCTAGTGACACTTAACAAATATGGTATGAGTGGGTGGGTTAAGTAATATGATTGGGCTAATGACACTTAACCAATATGGTATGAATGCGTGGGTTAAGTAATATGATTAGGCTAATGACACTTAACCAATATAGTATGAATGAGTGGGTTAAGTAATAGGACCAGGCTAATGACACTTAACTTTTATGACATGAATGGTTGAGTTAAGTAAATCTTAATTAATGCCAATTGGGAATGATAACTTATGGAATAAAGTAAATTAGGAGGAACAATAGATAAGATGAGATAACTTATGTAATAAGGAAAGATGTGCTTCATTGTAGATTAAGCAATATGTAAAGACAAAATTGAATTTACAATTGAAGGCGACATAAGTTATATTATAAAAAGGAACAAAACATTGGTTAGGTTGGATAATCCTCTGAGTATCAATCTGATGTTGATTCCGGTATTCGGGGTTGGTATTTAGGGAATTATTCTCTCTCTCCAGTGTGTTTGTAAGTTAAGGGGTACTTGGTTGTAAAGATTGAATAAGAACATGTTATTGTACCATAACAGGGGTTAATGTATGAATCATAGGAATAACATGTTGCGGGCTTATTAATGGACTTAGTATAGTTCAAGTTAAGAATTGAATTAATAAGCAAGTTGAAGGTTGGTATAAATGGAAATAACCAAGTTAAATGATAAGACTGATGAGGTAGCACAAGCGCATAGTTAATTGATAGACATAGGGTCTAATGGCAGATAAAGCCAAGGCGCTTGGTTAAACCCAGACGTTGGGGGTAATATGAATGACATGTAAAATATAACCTATAAGCACTTAACCAAGATAAAGCATGTATTAAGACATGAGGATAATGTAGGGGTTAAGTGGAGGACATGGGTAACATGTAAGACATAACTGGTGTATACTTAACCAAAATTTAAGCATGTAAGTGGACATGAATAAGAAGGGGTTAAGTAAGAATTACTAGAGGGGACCAAGCATAGGAGGGAAGCTTGTGTCGAGGAAAGGGGACCCTTTTCAGACCAGTAGCCCATTACGTATCTTTGTGAGCTCGACCCATGTCGAGGACGGGACACACATACTAGGTTTGATTGTAAGAGGTCAAAACGGGTTAGTTGTGGCAACGCAAGTCCAACGGGTTTCATATGCGTGTGTGGATCCGGGCTGGTAGGTAAGTCGTTGTTGCATCATGTAGGTATAAGCCGTGCATCTTCAAATTGTATCGGGTTGTCACTTTAGGGGAGTGATACACCCCACTGTGGGGCCAGCACGGGTATCTACGAGTTAGGGAGCCGATCGCATGGGGGTTGGTGGGTACACCTAGTGGAGATAGGGGCAGGCGGCACCTATGTAGCCAGCTAGGGGTACATAAGACTAGTATTATGATTTCTAAGTAGTGGGTGGGATCACCTTATTATATAACACGGGCTACTAGTTGGGACCCTAGTAGGGGGTAAGGATCCTTGTTACAAAGGACACTAGTTGGAGTATTAGTAAGAATACGGATCATTCCTTGCAAGACAATTGTAAGGATGCTAGTTAGGTGGTGCAGAGCAAATAGATCTCATAGAAATATTTTAATGGCGAAGCAGAGGAATCTTGTTGTGTTTGATAGGAATCTTACGAAATTATACTTAGTTTATCTTGAATGGGAACCTTGGGATGTTACTTGACAAAAATCACATCATGTTAACCTTATTATCTTGCCTGTTGCTTATCTTGTCATCATGCTTATGTTTACTTTCAGTTTACTCATGCCATATTATCCTTAACTATTTTTATGCTGAAAGTCACTAGGACTTACTCAGTTTTTATGACTGACCCATTTTGTTTCGCCTCTTTTTCTTCCGTTCCCCCACCCCCCAGGTTCGCAGGGTGGGAATACAGCTTAGTTCGGATCTTACCAAGCTCCAAGGCTCTTTCATGTATGGCTTGGATTTCTCTTGGCTATGGCTTGCTTTGCTTTATTGGGGAATACTACAGTTTGTTTTTATGCTTCTTTGTTTTTGAGCAAGACAGATATCTTAACTATGTAATTGGTTATTGGAAGTTGATGGGCTTTTATTGTAAACATTTGTATTTAATAAATGATTTTAAGTACTTCCACTTTACTTTCCGCTGTTTTATATATGTCTGTCTTGTAATATTTCTGTTCCAGTACCCATAATGCTCCATTGAAGTTAAGGCATTCCCTTTGTGAGTGACCTTAATGGATGTGGGGTGTTACAGCGGGAGTTCATAATGTATTTCACATTTCCCAGTTAAGGAAATTCGTGCACGACCCCGATGTGACTATTTCACCTGATCAGTTGGATGATATTGAAGTAGAACCCGAGGTGGCTGGGACCCGCAAGCCGATTCGTATTGTCGAGCGCGATACGGAGAAACTTCGAAGGAAAGCAATGAATCTAGTCAAGGTTTATTGGGGCGAGGAGGAGAATGACTGTACTTGGGTGACAGAGGAGAGCATTAGGAAGACGTATCCAGAACTCTTTGCCTGGTAAGATTTTAAATTTCGATTTGTCTTTCCGCATGCTATGATAGGTTTGTTTTGTGTGTTTGATTGTTTGTGAATGACTGATAGGCATGCAGAATGCCATTTTATGTTTTTGGTTAAGGAATTTCAGGGGCGAAATTTCTTAAGGGGGAAGAGCGTAACGACCCACGCTCTACGCATCAGAGGATCGTAGAATGTTTATTTCATTATCATATGAAGTCTTATAGTCGTATAACTTTGGGGAATGACTATTGGGGTCATCTCCCATGTTCACGATTTTTGCCGATTTTTAAATGACCATTTTGCCCCTAGCTAATTTTGTTTCGGCCATAACTTTTGATTGGTAAGGAGTTTTGACCTGAAACCACTTCCATTGGATTCGATTGATGGTTTACAATTCCGTAGAGTGTCCACATTAGCCAAATGGACTACCCGTTTGGGAGATATGGCCGAAACTAGGTTTAGAAGGTGAAAAACAGCTTAATTGGGCTTAATCGGGTGATTAGCAGCTAGGCCCATTGGGGGATTTCGGGACTAGAGCTATATGAGGGCTGATTAGGGTTAGAGAAACATTTTCCTTGTCATTTTCCAGCCGCCACTTACCTCTCTTCAACCCTAACAATGGCTTCCAACTCCTAAAACACCTTCTAATCATCGTTTAATCAAGGATTAAGCTAATCTACATCAAATCAAGGAGAAATTGCACCAAATCAGAGTTGGAGCAGCTGTGTTGCATAGGAAAATGCCCTAAATCATAAATAATTTCAGATCTAACTTTTATTTGTGGCTAAGGTGAGTGATTTGCATTGATTTTCACTAATTAGGCTAATTAAGGGTGATTAGTGCTAATTAACGAAATTGTACATTATTAAATTCTGAAAAAATGTTTAGAAATTCTTAAAAATTATTTTAAGCCTCTGTTAGAAATTTGGGTTAATTTGGACATGTTTTGCTAATCGTATGGTTAAATTATGATTAGGGGGATTAAGGGAAAAATATGGGTTTTGGGTATGTTTGATCCTTATTGACATGTTAAATTGTTGTTTTGGTGTTTATGGTCGATAGTACATGTTGCTATGACTGTTTCGAATGATTTGTGATTGCATAAAAAAGTTGGATTGGTCGAAAACGCCGTCGTATGGCATAAATTGCTTGCTGGAAAGTTGCAGAAATTGGTCAGACTTATCCCGTTCGTGAGCGTGCATCACGACCCCAGACCCGATCGTGGAGCACCTACTTTCCACGAGCCAGTCCCACTTGTATTTCACGAACCAACTGGATGTTGCACGAGACGAACCGGTCACCACGAGCTGGAGGAGGCACACCACAAACCAGGCAGGAGTGGCACGAGCTGGAGGAGGCAGACCACGAATCAGGCAAGAGTCTTGAGCTGGCGCTGAAGGACCAGGAGCCAGGAGGTAGGTCACGACCCGAGCATCATCGCAACTAGGACAAATGTCATTATTGGACTCCACCACCCTAACGAAGTTCACGAGCAGGACGTCACGAGCCGACATGGAGGTCCATGGACCGACGAGTTATGAACTGAGGAGCTGAAGAGTTACGAATCAGGATGATGACCAAAACCCGAGACGCAAAGGTAGTCCAAATAGGTAGTTGTAACTCAGGATCCAGTTGGGAACCAATGAGTTACTTCATGAGTTGGGCTTTGCTGCGGGATGTGTGCTAAGGGGTTATCCATGTCCATAACTTTGACTCACCACCAAGACGGATGTTAGGCTACGGATCAGTGAAGTAGGATAGCTATAACTCCATGGGGGCAGAGTGATCGTAGCATGGCTATGAGACAGTGCAGTGAAGTCGTCATCGCTTCATGGGGCAGATTGGACATAGCAAGGACTAGTGGCTATGGATCAGTGCAGTAGAGTCGTCATGACTCCATGGGGCAGAGTGATTATAGTGAAGGACTTGGGTTGTCAAAGCGGTGGATATTGTATGCTTTACGCACTGAGTGAGAGATGTGAGGATGGTTGCTATGCTTGATTGTTTGCCATCACTATGACATGCATACCCCCACCCCCATATCTTTACACCATATGCTAGCGTTACCTTAGAGTATTGTACATCCTTTTGTGCTAACTCTTTGATTACAGGTCCAGGTTCAGGTATGGTTTAGTATACCTGTTATTGTTCTATTTTGCTGCTTATCGCTCATACCAGACTTTTGTCTGACCCAGAGTTTTATGTCTCTTCTAATTACTCTAGGTGCTCTTAAACGGGCAGACTAGAGACAAGTCAGGTAATAAGCTGTATTTTGATTTTCCGCGGCTATGATGATTATGGTTTAGTTTTCAGCTTATGCACTGTCTCACCTGTTTTGTGCAAAGTATGTTATTATTATATTTTATTCCATACGCTGTGAGATATTCTACATGTTCTTTGTTAGTTCACAGTATCCTTTCCTTTCTTTTCTTTTTTTGGAGACCGTCCCGTGCTAGTCAGGCATTGGCACAACGCACCTTCATTGGAAATGTTGGCTGGTGCGGGGCGGGCCACCACAGTTGGGATGTTTGAGAGGTGAAGTGTTGGATGCGGGTTTTAATGGTGTCTTCGGATTTGGGTTACATAATTGAGGTTGGATGGGGTTCGATTTTTTACCGTAAGCTATGGTGGGTGGTTGAAGAAGGGAGTCGTGACTTGTAACTGAGGAGGAAGGCTGTTAAAAGGTAGTTAGGAAGTAAGTAAATAGTTAATTATTTCGTTAATGACCTTTAAATTAAATCAAACTTTTAAAATATGTGTCTTTATCGTACGATGTTATATTTTAGCGACTCAAGGTAAGATGGGTTCAAATGAGCGTAAGCTAAAACTTGGAAGTCATTTTGAAATTTTTTGAATCGATCAAAAGTGGCTTTGGAATCTTAATTTAAATCGAATGACATTCGATTTAGGTTAAAATGGTATGGGATTGCAAATAAAAATCGAGCTGGGTAAACTCACTCTCGGGTTCGTTTATAATTTAGTATAAATGATTTTTTATTTAGTATAAAATTTTTATATGTTTTTTGTTGGTTGTTTGGATGCATTGATGAATTATTGATCAATTGTGGCTATTATAACATATTAGTTATATTTAGGCATGGTAGTTTGATATTCCCATAACGTTTTTAGCGGATGAGAACCTATGTGCCCCGTATAATAACAGATGACCTTCTATACCGCGATATCCCGCCTTGAAGCGGGATTGGTATATTTATGTTGCCTAGCATCTTTAGATGCAGGAAAAACAAGTTGGAGGAATCCAACTAGATTCCTCAAAATTATTATTGTTTCTCTGTTTTTATATATAATGCAACATATGATGTGTTAGATATGTAACAGATTATTATTGTGTGATTGGATGTTTCATTATCACAGGCCCTAAATATTGATATTTTCCTTAAATATTGATATCTAAAAATATCATGAAAAGAAAATTTGAGTTTTAAAAGGAAAATTTATTTTTCCATAACGTAATTTGAATTTCGAATGGGCCAGGATTTTTTAATAATAAAAAATAGTTTAATTTATAAATAGTGTTAATAAAAGGTGAAATGATTATCATAATTTGGGAATTTAAATTCAAGTATGAATTTAAAAAGGGAAATAGGAAATCGTTTCAAAGGGAAACGATGAAATTATTCTGATGTTTGAAATGCGAATGGAATTGAAATAAATCCATAGGGATTTATAATTGGAATCCGACTATGTCGAATTTTATAAAAATAAATTTATTTCCAGAGAAGAAATCTGAATAGTAGAAACTATAATTTAAAAATTAAAATTTTAAGAAGTTAGCATTTCCAATAAATTAAAAAAGAATTAGATTCTATATATATGTATATATATAAATATAAGTTTTATTGTAATAAAGGTATTTTCTTAAATTGGAATTATCAAATAAGGAAGGCTATGAAAAGTGAAACAAATAAACAACGTAATTGGATGAGTAAAATTATATTGATTTTAACTAATATTGTATAAATGTACCGAACTTATAATATAAATTTTATGTTTTAACAATGTAATTCGATATAGGATTACAAACCATATTATAAGTGATGTTGTGTCTTAATAGGAGTTGAATTTATAATAGGAAATTGAAATGAAGTTGAGTTGTGAACGAATGTACTATTGATTTATGAATTATGAATGAAATAATCGATAATTTTAGGTAATCAGAAATTTTAAGTTAGATTTGGAAAATTGGCTTAATTTATATTAAATACAAAAGGATGAGAATTTTTTATTTATAAACTTAGTTTAAACGTATAAATTTAAATTTAATTAAATGAGCTCGCCACTGCACGGTAGTTTGTAGTTTTATGTTTTTGACTTCAGTTGAGTATACAGAACTCGATATAAGTTGGAATTCTTTTAAACAAGAATCATCTAGACCTATTGAGTAATAATTTTCTAATGGAAGAAAAAAATTTGGGTTTTGTCTTCTATATTTTGAGTTATGTCAAAATCAAATTTCCAGAAAAACAGCGGTATAATTATTTATGAACTATACGATTTATTTGAACAAAATTGAAGGATTTTAAGAAAGTGAACTTTCGATCTTCATTATTAAAAGTGTAGACTTGATTTATAAAAAAATTGAACTCAAGTGGGATGAATAAATTTATTTTTGAAATAAATAAAAAAAAATCAAAATTTTGATTATGGAATAGTGGTAACTAATTAGAAATTAATTAGTTAATAGGGTTTTTAAATTGAACTTAACCTTGGATATGTGAATTGGATTTGTGGATTTAAATTTGGAATCAAATATTAAACTTGAGTTAGAAATGGAATTCGACTTGTGTATAAGTGAATTAAAATATATTTGAACATAATATGTTCAAACTAAAAGTGAATTAGGCAAAAGAGCTAATTAGAGAATACATTAGCAAATTGAGTTAAAAACGATTTGATTTATTTGAGAATAAATGATAAACATATGAATACATGTTTAGCAGGTTTGGAATGAAGCTAATGGAAGAAATAAATTGAATGCTCGTTAGAAAGGGGTACATGTTTAATTCAGTATGAGTTTTTATGAGCCTATTGGCAAGCCACTTGGCTTTTTGATTTTCTTTTTCAGTGGAAAGGGGTCAGAGATGCGATTTGTAGTTGTACTGATTGAGCCGTACAAAGGAGATATTGGTAAAAAAATTTGGAAATTTAAGGTGATAGAAAAATTTAAGCAAATTGATAAATAGAAATCGATTTATCAATTATATATGGAATTTAATAAAAGAATAAACTTATATGAAATTTTATAAGTAAAAGGAGAATTTATAAAATTATATCTTAGTAGATTTGGAGGAGAAACGTATACACGTTTAAAAGTGGTTAATTGGTAGTATTTTGGATTGTCGTAACGATGTTTTACATAAGATCCGTTTTCACTCAAGTAAGTGTGATTTTGAAAATATAATAATGAATATTTCCTATGTATAGAAATGAATGGTTTCTCGCAAGGGATATGTAATTGGAAATGTTTTCCAATTATAAATAGAAGATATTTTCTAAGAAGAGAAAATAAAAAGAATGTGGAATATGGAAATGTTTTCCAAGTACATTGAGAATCCAAAGCGGATGTGAGAAATATCTCAGTAAGGAGATTTGATAAATGAATATTAAGAAGAATTTAATTAGTGAAATATTAATTAAAAAGGGCTCAGTGATTGTTTAGTGCAAATCTGCAGTATTTCCTTTTGGAAATAAGGGTTTTGGATGAATGTTTGTTATTCGATAGTTAAATAATCGACTGTCACAATTCTCACCAATTTAATGCTGTCATTGCCAATATAGAGAGCCATGTTGGATTTATTATCTGAAATCACTATGTATTGTGTAAGCATTGGATTAGATTATTTTGAAGATAATAGATGGAGTAAAGCACACGGGATTTTTTTGTTAATCCTAGGTAGAAATTTCCTAAGATGGATTGGAGATAGTACTTTCAGTTTCATTCAGTCCCAGAACGAATTTGTATGGACGAATGTCTGATGGAGTATTTCCAATGATTACGTACGTTGGTTTTAAAAAATATACCTGGTACGGTGGTGAAGAATTTATTCTCTTAGCTTAACAACTAGAATATATTTGTGAAAATCAATTAGTAATTGACAGATCAAGCAATGTGGCATTTGAAGTTTGAACATGTTGTCAAAAAGATAATCATAGCCTCAAGTCTCATCAACCGGAAATGACAAAAATCGAGCAAGCAGTATGGCTATGTCGGTCACACCTATTAGGGTGTATTATCACCCAATCTAGAGAAAAATTCAATTGTTTCATATTTTTCTGGTGCTGTATGCTTTCAGAAACGGTTGCCTATCACAACCATTGGTGAAATATACTTGGTACACTCAAGAGAAATGCATGGTCGGACATCTGTGGCCGGGTTACAAGATGTTCTTGTTGAGCAATGTATTCCTCTCTAGAGGTACACTGTCGGAAGGTGGTTCCATACCTTGTCATAGTTGGAAATCCCATCTCCAATAAGCGCCCATGGTTTTTGATTGTATAATATGTATGTGGAGCGTGAGATGCAAGCGTTCTGCTAGATTGCTAATGATTTGTTTATACACTATTATAATATCAAAATAGTGTTGATACAAAGAATATTTTGGGTTATCGTATGGTAAAAACCATCCATGTTTATGTGTGGATCGGTCGTATGATTATCTTTTCTTTAGAAAGTATTTTCAAAGTAAATCAAATCATTAGAGTTTACTCACACCAGTCCCATGACTAACCCGGTGTTTATTTTTTTACCCTAAACTCTTGGGCGCCCAAGTTTGTATGGGCAGTCAAGTAGTTCATGTGTTTACAGATATACTTGGAGGACGTTGGAGAAGGAGGCTTCTATGTTAGATATCTTGAGTTTATTCCATTGTGTTGTATCTGTGATGTAATCTGATGATGTTTAAGTACAATCACTGTTTTGTATTCCAAAGGTTATTATATATATTATAATTTGTTCTGCTGCGATGTGAGATTCTTTGTTGTTATTTCTGTTCTTCTTCTATCTTTTTCTTCTTTATCTATAATGATTCGTATTTCTGTGCAATTTGGGTTGGACGTGTAGTTAATTTAGTCAACTCAAAGGGTACGAATTTGCGGGCCATTAAAGTTGGTATTAGAGCTTAGGTTGAGCGAATACCTAGGCTTTGGTGGGTTTCACTCATTAGAGATAAGGTCACTAGTACCCGAGAATGAGTTAAGTGAGTGTGTGTGTGTGTGTGTATATATATATATATATTAGAGCATATATTTGATAACTGATATGAAAGTTGTTTTATTTGTGTTGGCTTATTTGTTGAGTGGCTTATAATTCTGGTCGAATCATGGGACACCATGACATTAATAAGACTTCCTAAACACTTGAACAGAAAAATTCGACATGATGTTGTTTTCATGTAGGCAAATAAGATAATTTTACCCAAAACTCTATTTTGGTATGGAATGAATAATTTTTTGAAATTATTATAATATATGGATGTGTTGGTTGTTATTATAATCAAGTGAGATTATAAAATTGGAACGGTAATATATAACCAAATATAATTTGTATATGAACGAAACATACAAATAAGATGAACTGGAATTGGATTCAACCCAGAATTTGGGATTTAAAGCTCGGGAGTTTGGAAAAATATTTTCTGAGGTATATTAAAGTTATATAGATTTGTTTTGGAAGGATTTTTGAATAAAAATCATTTTTGATGGATTTTTAGAGTGATAAAGCACTGAATGCACTTCTGTCGTTGGGAAACAATTCTGAGGATGATTGCTCATTTTCGAGTTTCTAAGTGATGGATTGTTACCATAGTAAAAAGATTCTAATGGAAATTTATTTCAGAAGACAAGTTGTTTTGAAAAAATTCAGACGTTTGGAAATTGAGATGGTTGTAAATATATGTATATATTTATGAGATTTTTAAAGGATTTGAAATGAAAATCCAGGAATCGTAATGTTGGAATTTATATTTGAATCATGCAAGATAAACGGATTAATTGATTTAGAATCAATTTAAAAATTAGCCAGAGGTATAAGTGGCTATTTTATTAATCGAATACTACCAGATACGCATAGAAAAATTAATCACTTGTCGTAAACGAAGTAAATTAATTGATTATAAACAATTTGAATGCATATGAATTGGATGATAATATATTGGTTGTAAATCATTCAATTTAAATGAATGTAAGCATATATGTTGAGCAATATGAATGATAACCAAAAATTTTGTTGGAACTAAATTTATAGAAATATGAAGAGTTGAGTTTCAACATAAGTGGATTTTGGAAAGTTAATGGGTTTGTAGCATTTTTCCTACTTTGGTAATTTCGGTGACGAGATACTTTTAAGGAGGGAAGAATGTAACGATTTATATTTTTGGTCGATTAATTTGAACATTTAATATTGTTTTAAATGTTGAGTCGAAAATATAAATGGATTTTTATATGGAATTTATCGATTAATAATTGAATATGATTCAATTTCAAGTATATCGAATTATGAAAACAGTAAATAATTGAATTTAAAGCTAAAACTAAATCGAAACGATTTAGATGATCAATATAAATTGTATTCGAAAATAAACGATAATAATAATCCATTATCAAGGATTTTATTGTTTTGGATTTAAATTATAGTTTATCGAATTAATCTGGTACTTAAGAATAGTCAACTTTCGAATGACCTCGGATTTCAACGATACTAATTTTATTAAATACATAATAGTTAATTATGCCTAGATTCCAAGTTTCGTCTTAATCAGAGTTTATAAGTGATCATGGACAATTTAAACGCATATCAATTCAGGTTGAGAATTAAAAGGAAGTTTTTCAAACAGTCTCAAAATGCGACAAAACCAGTCCCATCGTGTCTGAAATATTAAGTTACTGTGAGACAAGTTTCGTCACAATTGAAGCTCGTATATAGCCATTTAATCATGTTACTTTCGGCTTTATTTGCACAAAATTATTTCTAATATTAAATTTCTCTGTAAGTATACATACACTCCCCTTTCTCCTTTATTTTTTTCAACCTTGTTCATTGTTCTGAGTGAATTAAAAATCAAAGCCTTCTCTTTCTAATTCAATTGAAAATTTATATAAAATCAAATCAATAACCAAATCGACCGGTCTTTATTTCGTTAGCTTTGTACAGGGGAGAACCTCACTATACTACCATTCGAACTACGTGTGATTCGAGTTCTGGGGGTTCGATTTTGAACCCGTGGGACTAGGGTTGACCAAAGCAAGCATTACACGTTATTAGAGGAAGATACAAGATGCTCATGAATATGAGGCACATCGATGGTGGGAGTTTGAGGAGGGATCGAACCAGAAAGTGTCGCACTTTTATTCGGACCAATGCATGCTGTTCAACCGTGATATTCATGAGGGCTGCAAGTTGAAGTTGGGATGCCCGAGAGGTGAAGTGTTGGATGCGGGTATTAATGGTGTCTTTAGTTTTGAGTTGCGTGAATGAGGATGGAGGGGGATTGATTCTTCATTGTAAGCTGTGGTGGGCGGTTGAAGAGGGGAGCCGCGACTTATAACCGAGGAAGAAGGCTGTTAAAAGGTAGTTAGGAAGTAAGTAAATTGTTAATTATTTCGTTAATGCCTTTAAATTAAATCAAAGCTTATAAAATATGTATCCTTATCATACGATGTCATATTTGAGCGATTCAAGGTGCAGTGGGTTCGTATGAGCATAGGCTACAACTTGGAATTCATTTTGGAATTTTTGGAATCAATCAGAAGCGGCTTTGGAATTTTAATTCAAATTGAATGTCGTTTGATTTAGGTTATAATGGTATGGGATTACAAATAAAAATCGAGGTGAGTAAACTCACTCTTTGGTTCATTTATAATTTATTATAATAGAATTTTTATTTAGTATATATTTTTTATATGATGTTTGTTTGCTATTTGGATGCATTGATGAATTATTGATTAATTGCAGATATTATATATTAGTTATATTTAGGCTTGGTAGTTGGGTATTCCTGCAACTTTTCTAGTGGATGGGACCCCAAGTTCCCCGCATAGTAGAGGATGACCTTCTATACCACGATATCCCATCTTGAAGCGGGATTGGTATTATTTATGTCATATAACATCTTAGGATGTAAGAAAAACAGGTTGGAGGAATCCAGCTGGATTCCTCAAAATTATTATTTTTTGTTTACTTTCATATATACTGTAATATATGATGTGTAGATGAGTGATAGATTATTATTGTGTGTTTGGATGTTTGATTATCATTGGCCCTTAATATTGATATTTAAAAGTATCTTGAAAAGTAATTTTGAGATTCTAAAAGGAAAAATTATTTTTCAATAATAAAATTTGAATTTCGAATGGACATTGAATTATTAATTTGTTTTTAATAATAAACAAATAGTTTAATTTATAAATAGTGTTTATAAATGAGGTAAAATAATTATCATTGGATAAATTGGGAATTTTAATTCAAGTGTGAATTTAAAAAGGGAAATGTGAAATAGTTTCAGTGGAAACGATGAAATTATTCCGATGTTCGAAATGTGAATGGAATTGAAATAAATCCATAGGGATTTACAATTGAAACCCGAATATGTTGGATTTTATAAAATTAAATTTATTTCTAGAAAGGAAATCTCAATAGTAAAAACTATAACTTAAAAATTAATATTTTTAAGAAGTCAGCATTTCCTATAAATTAAATATGAATTAGAATATATATATATATATATATACATATATAATTTTTATAATAATGAAAGTATTTTCTTAAATTAGAACTATCAAATAAGGAAGGTTTTGAAAAGTAAATTAAATATATAATGTAATTGGATGAGTAAAATTATAGTGGTTTTAACTAATGTTATATAAATAGGTTCAAGTCAATATGGGATTATAAGTAATACTATAGGAGATGTTGGGTCTTTATAGGAGTAGAACTTATGATAGGAATTGAAATGAAGTTGAGTTGTGAATGAATGCATAACTGAGTTATAAATTTTGATTAAAATAATCGACGATTTTGGATAATCAGATATTTTAAGTTAGATTTGGAAAACTGGTTTAATTCATATCAAAATATAAAATGATGAGATAGAAATTTATTTATAAACACAGTTTAAATGTATAAATTTGATTTTAATTAAACGAGCTCACCGCAGCGCGACAGTTCGTAGTTTTATGTTTTTAACTTTAATTGAGTATATAGAACTCAACATAAGTTGGAATTCTTTGAAACAAGAATCATTTGAACCTATTGAGTAATAACTTTCTAGTGGAAGAGAAAATTCTAGATTACCTCTTGTAGATGTTGAGTTATGTCAAAATCAAATTTCCTGAAAAACAGCGGTATTATCATTTATAAACTATAATGATTTATTTCAATAAAATCAATCGATTTTGAGAAATGAAATTTGGATTTTCATTATTTAAAATCAAGGCTTGAGTTATAAACTAAATGTGAACTCAAGTGTAGTGAATGAACTGATTTTTGAAATTTAAAAAAATAAATCATATTTTGGATTATGGAATGGTGATAACTAATTAGAAATTAATTAGTTAATATAGTTTTTAGATCGAACTTAACTTTGTTAAGCGAATTTGGTTTATGGTATCAAATATTAAATTCGACTTAGAAATGGAATTCGACTTGTGTATAAGTGAATTAAAATATATTTGAACATGATATGTTCAAACTAAAAGTGAATTAGGCAAAAGAGCTAATTAGAGAATAAATTAGCAAATTGAGTTAAAAACGATTGGATTGATTTGAAAACAAACTAGAAATAGATGAATATGTGTTAAGCAAGTTTGGAATAAAGCTAATGGAAGAAATAAATTGAATGCTTGTTGGAAAGAGGTACATGTTTAGTTTAGTATGAGTTTTTATGGTTTATTGACAAGCCACTTGGCAAGCCGTTTGGCTTTTTTATTTTATTTTTGAATGGAAAGGGCCCAGAAAGGCGATTATAGTGTACAGATTGAGCCATATAAATGAGACGCTGGCCAAATTTTCTAGAAATTTAGAAGATAGAAAAATTTAAGAAAATTCGATAACTAGAAATTGATTTATCGATTATATATGGAATGTAATGAGTGAATAAACTTATAATGGAATTTTATAAGTAGAAAGAGAATTTATAAAATTAAATCTTGGTAGGTTGAAAGGACAAATATATACATGTTTAAAAGCGGAGAACTGATAGCATTTTGGGTTGTAGTAACGATATTTTTCATAACATCCATTTTAAACCAAGTAAGTATGACTTTGGAAATATAATAACGAATATTTCCTACATATAGAAATGTTTGGATTCATGGAAGGGATAAGTAATTGGAAATGTTTTCCAGTTATAAATAAAAGATATTTTCTAAGCATAGAAAATAAAAGAATGTGGAACATTGAAATGTTTTCCAAGTATATCGAGAATCGAAAGCGGGTGTGAGAAATATCTCGTTAAGGAGATTCGATAAATGAATATTGAGAAGAATTTAATTATTGAAAGATTAATTAAAAAGGGCCCAGTGATTGTTTGGTGCAAATTAGTAGTATTTCCTTTCCGAAATAAGGGATTTGGACGAATGTTTGTTATTTGATAGATAAATAACCGACTAACGAAATTCTCACTAATTTGATGTTATCGTTGTCAATATGGAGAGACTGGTTGGATTTATTATCTGAAACCACTCTGTATTGGCGTAAGCATTGCGATCAGATTATTTTGAAAATACTTGAAGACAGAGTAAAGTGCAAGGGAATTTTACGTTAATCCTAGGTAGAAATTTCCTAAGATAAGTTAATGGAGATAGTACCTTTGGTTTCGTTCAGTCCCAGAATGAGCTTATGGACAAATGTATAACAGAGCATTTCCAATGATTACATACGTTGGTTTTTACAAATATACCCAACATGGTGGCGGAGAATTTATTCTTTTACCATAACAACTAGTGCATATTTACGAAAATAAATTAGTAATTGATGGATTAACAATGTGACATTCAAAGTTGGAATGTTATGTCGAAAAGATAATCGTTTCCTTAGGTCTTATCTACCAGGAGATGACAAAAATCGGGTAGGCAACATGGCTATGTGGATCACACTCATTAGGGTGTACTATCACCCAATCTAGTGAAAAATTCAATTGTTTCTTATTCTATCGCTGCTGTATGCTTTATGAAACGGTTGCTAATCACAACCGTTGGTGATAATATACTCGGTACACTTAAGCGAAATGAGTGGTCGGTCATGTGTGGCTAGGTTGCAAAATGTTCTTGTTGATCCCAGTGTATTCCTCTCTAGATATACACTTCGGAAGGTCGCTCCATACCTTTGTTGGAGAATGGAATTTTGATGACAACAACCTTATTTCAATTATTAACATTATTGTTATAAAACATATACTAACATCTTTTATCCAGAATATATATTGATATATATGCAAGAATTATATACAGGTGATATAAAAGACTGTACAGTTGAAGTGATTCAAGATGTCAAGATTCAAGACTCATGAGAATCAAGATATCAAGATTTCAAGAGCTCAAGGATATCAACGTAATAGAGTCTAGATAATATGTTAAACTCTGGTTTGCACTTTCAAATACTGTTTTCAAATTCCTCTTCAAATTGATTTCAAAATTATTTCAAACTCCTTTCTAAATGATTTTAAATTATTAAGATTCTTACTTATGAGTTCAAATATTATATGTTTATAGTTTATAAAGTTTTATAATACATATTGATCGACGCTTTCTATGAACAAGAAAAGCGCGAATTTTAAAATAATAACTGTAAGCGCAAAGATCGTGTAATATGCAGGTCCAACACAGGGAGGAATTTTAAATTTTATTATTTATATATTTCTTGGGTGAGTTAGACAAAACTTGGAGATTGGGTTGAAAAACAATAAAAATTGAAACTGTAATTTGATTCAGAACAAACCTAATTGAACTGGCGATCAAATTACAATTTTCAATTGAAAAGAAAATAAAACTATAAACCAGATCTGAATCTAATCAAATCCAATTTAACCTAGGAAAGCAATTAAAAAGCAGAAATTAAAATTGCATAAATTAAATAACTAACAGAAAATAAAATTAGGATTACCGCTGAATCTAATCAGATGGTCAATCACTAATGAAAATAAGTGCAAAAGACAAATAGCGCTCTACCAAATCTTGTTAAGAAAATAAAAATGCAGAAAAGAGAAAAAGAACAAAACTTTATTGATTCCAGGATGATCTTTACAATGAGATTACAAGGGTATTTATAGGACAAATAGCCAACCTAAACCCTAATACAATCACAAATGGGACTTAGTTAATTCTATTAAAATTGGGCCTTTCTTCTTTTATTCTTGCTTCGGTGATTCTTCATTGATTTGTGATATGCATAGCCTTTCTTCCAATTATTTTCTTGTCCAAAAAGAAACTGGATGTGAGATCTTCTTCTGCAAGTCTTCAATTGTAAATATACAACAATTTGTTCACTATTTTTATATTTTCTGACTGCATGTGGCTAAGTCGGCATATCTGTAAATGTGACAAAATAATACCCAAGCAATATTTATTTATATACAAAAGATAAGATATAAGAGCATTAAATAAACACATTTCTATGTCAATCAAATACCCCCACACTTATCTTTTACTCGTCCTCAAGTAAAAAATATGAAAAATTAAACTAGATAGGTCACAATTTCGTAGGAAACAAGATTGCATTGAGCGTATGCAACAAGTCGTTAAACCTCTTGGTGTCCCTAGTAGGACGAGTGGTGTCTCGTGAGGGTTTCAGCGGATATTACCCACAAAATACAAATGCAGCGTGCAATGATTTTAATGCAATTATATGAATGCAAGGACATATGCAACTGAAAACAAAATAAAATGGAATGAATACACAACTTGTTTTAGGAAAGTGGTACAACAAATTAAGTTAACAATTTCTAGTCAGTTGATTTTATTTTAGATACCTCAATTTGTCACAAAATTTTAATATAATTCAAGTTTTCAATGTTAAACTCTAGTTTGACCAGTTGGTTCGGTCGATAACATAGTGCAACCATTAAATAAATTCTTAGTTTGTTTGTCACAGTTCGCAAAGTGGTATTCTAATTTTCTTGTGTATGGCTAGTCAAATCAATAAGGTTAAGAAGTGTTTGGACATCATTGCTTATTCTCAATCTCTATGAAAATGAAGCTTTATAATTAATTACATACACCTAACTTAAATACCAAGGTGTACCACCCATGCACTGCCTTGAGGACCGACGGAGAGTTGGGACAGAGCTTGGCAGATTGTGCAGACCGATGTTGACTTTGTCAACAAGATGTCGGTAATCCTTAGGTGTCCAACTCATAAAATGAGACCAAGATATACCGACGCTGACTTTGTCAACAACATGTCGGATAAAGGTTGGCGGGTTTGCACAAAAACGCTAGATTTACAAGCAATGTTGGATACCCTTGGATTAGTATTATTGAAAATATAAGAACAAGAGAGAGATACACAAATTCAGCTTAACACAACTTAGTTTTAAAGACTCGAAAAGCTAATATAAGTATTTTAAGTCCTCCACTCGTTAAACAAAGACTACAGTTTAGAATAAACTTCATGGCCATCACCTAAGAATCTTCCTATGTACCAATTACACTATTATCCTTTGTAATTCAACTTTTCATTATATTTCTTACTCGATCTTAGTTGAGAGAAAAAAAATACTATCAACTGACTAACAATTGTTAACTTATTTTGCTGTATCAATCTAAAATGAGTCGTATTTCAAAAAAAGAAATGGCATGTTACTACAATCTAAAATGCATAATGGTCCTACATGAAAAGAAAGAAAGAAAAATTAAGGAAAAATCAAAAGAATGCAACGCAAACTCCCCCCACTCTAGAACTAAACAGTGTCCACACTGTGAACGTTTCCTAAATTTGAAAGATCGTACCCAAAGGTGAATGAGTTGCAAAATTATCTGTAAAATAAAATGAAGTTTAACCACTACTTGTGAATGCCAATTACATACAAAATGAAATCTACAATGATGGTGAGTTTTATGTGAAAAATTAGAATTCCTTTTTCCCCCACACTTGCCTCTATTGAAAATGATGTATGATGATTTCATATCTGAATTTTGAGGTACAAGAGGCATGTCAATAACTTCTAAATTCAAAATCTTCCCTATGCAAATTTGGTTGTGACAGTGATTTATATCATTTAGATAAAAATTACCATAATTCCATAAAATTGAGTGCTTAACCACAATTTCTTTTGATGATATGGAATTAGGATTATGTTTGAGACGTTCCATATATTAATCCTCATTATTTAAAAGTAAAAGTTCGTCTTCAAAAAGTTCTTCAAAAGATATAGTTGACATTTCTATTGAAGTAAGCGAATCATAGTGGCTTTCATTCATTGTTATCAAGTGCAGAAAATCCAAACTTAAGATTGACAAAAATAACTTCTATTACAAAATAAATGATGTACTCAAGCATTTCTTATTAATTGACAATCTCAGTTTGAAGAAGGGAGTGGGTCTTATGGTCGTTCATGTATAGTATTAATACTAAGGGATACGATCAATGTTTTACGGGCAGTATGCAACCACTTTTGATAGAAGTTCAATAAATTGAACTAATATATATCCGCAATCAAACACTTGAGACACTCAATTTCTTAAAACACACCCTTGTAATTAAATATCTTGAAACCGGAAAAAAAGTTTTATTATAGAAAATGATGAAATGATGACTTCAGTTGTGGAAATTCATTCCTAAATTTAATTAAAAAAAATTCAAACACATAACAACCAGACAAGAATAATTGCAGGAATTAAAAAATTGGTGTAAGCAAGCCCCTGCCCCTGTAGAAGATTTTTACAAGCAATATATGTATATTTTTAAGCAACTGCAGCACCTATAGAGTTTAGTGAATTTTACAGTGGGTACGGTAGTCGTCTAAAATAGTTAGGCTTTACTGTTTACTTTACTCGACTCAAGTATTTCTTGTTTTTCTGCTTGAACTTTTCTTACTTTAATCCTTCTCTCTCACTCTTTTATTTTCTTCTGGAAGGAAGATAAAACAAACAAAAACAAAAAGAAAAAAAACTAAATTGGAAGGAAAAGGAAAATAAAACTGAAGTAAAAAAATGACTAAACTAACTCAGCTAGAAAAGAAATAAACTCAAAGGGGCTATCCAACAAAACTTGACTCAACAAATACTATAACTAGAAATGAAATGAATTAAGTTTAACAAAAACAAAAACTGGGCTCGAGCCATTCACTAAAAATAGATGCCACGTCTCACAATGCCAACCACAGTCGAACTGTAACGTCCCGTATTTTTGGTAGTGAGATATTTAATATATTTTATTATTTTAAATATCGATTTGGAATTCTATTTGGATTTAATTATATTTTTGCGATATTATATAGGCCACTGGAATGATTTATTTTTCTACCGACCTCCGTTTTCAACAAAACAAATTTTAGTGAAATACGTATCATTAGTTATTATTAGATATCCAGTTTGGAGCCAATCAGAGTTGTTTTATCGGTACGTACAATTTAATGGTGAACCGATAAATTGAAATAACACCGTAGTGGAAACTGAGTTGGTTTTCAACGGAATTAATTTCAAATGGGACCGAAACGTGAAGACGTAGCAGTACGTAAATTTTCTATCGTGTTTAGAATTTGTGTGTGCGGTACGTATGCTAAATGGTTAGGGTAAACAACAGTTAATGGTTAATGGTGGAATTTAATACCGTAAGAATCTATCCCTCTTTTACTGAAGCTTCACATAGAAGCTATACATTTCTTTTGCACCACACAATGATTTTAGAAGCCCTCACGCTGAAGTTACCTGTCTTTACTTGGCTATCACACAAAAGCCATTCCAGCCTTCACGCATAAGCTACTTTTACTTGGGAGCCACACTAACTAAATTTTTGCCTGCCATACAAAGTAGTTACTTGTGTACCACACCTCCTCTTTTTAAATACCCTCATCTAACCTGCTTAGTTTCTTTCAGCAAACCCATTTTACAAGCCGCCACATATTAAAAACCAACAGCTAAAATTCGTGATCTAATCACCTCAAACTCAAAATCCATTGATTGATTTAGAAGTCTTCAACTACACAAAGGATCAATTCACTGAGAACTCCATTCTGGACGGTTGAGATCAGGTGTGGCACAAAGGGGTGGTTTGATTCTCACTCGAGCAGTGTTGGCTTTCATGGGGTACTGGAGTCGAACAGCGGTACCTTGTGATGGGATATTTGGGGCAGTGGTTAAAGACGCTGAGGTGCTCACGCTAACACGTTCAGATCGGCCTCCGGTCACTGGTGAGTAGTTCGCGACGGTGAAAAGAAGAGATGGGCTAAATTTTGGATAGAAGGTGTAGTGGGGTTGAGACTTTGCGTGCGTGAGATATGGAGTGGGGATGAAGCTCATACGAGCTGGCAAGGAGGAAGTAATGTGAAATATTAGTTTGACACTGTACATGGAAAGGACGGGGAGAACGCACGTAATTAATAGTGAGTTTGGCATGGAAAGTAGCGACCTGTTTTGTGGTAACTGACCCGTTTAGTAATGACATAGAAAATAAAAACAAGTATAGGCAGAATGTGGGGCGAGTGGATGAAGTGGGAACAGGAAATGAGCGCAATGAGTTTTAATGGAGAAAGAACGGTGGTACAGTTTGTTCTAACATGTTAACATCATGATAGTTCGCGTGAATAGCAGTGGGGGATGAAAAGATGAGCGAGTGGTGAACGTGAAGAAGTAATGGAGTTGTTATACTGTAGAGATGGGAAGAGAATATGCGCGAGGGAAGCAGGAAAAAGGGAGAGCGGTATGTGTGAAATAGAACGGAGCAGTTTGAAGAAGAAATAAAAGATGGGCAGTAGACAGAAGTATGAAGACGTGGTGGGTATTTGCACGAAGCTGAGTATAATATAATGCGCATGGGATTGTGAGTAGGTGAATTTGAAAAACGTGAACAGTGGAGTTCGATGTTGGTAACGATGGAAGTAAGGTTGCATCAGGGGGGAAGCGGATCTGTACCAGTTTCGGAATATATATATATATATATATATATATATATATATATATAACAATAATACGAATAAGAAAAGTTTGGGCAGGAAAGACTTGAGCATGGAAATGAATAATGGAGTAGGAGGCCATGTTTCTCAACAAGTGGATGCGTGAAAAACAATTTGGAAACTTTGGTTCAGAAAACATGATGCAAAAGAGAAGAATAGTGATCGGTAGTTACACGGAGTAGGAGATTGGATTTTCGGTTTCGGCCATGGGAATAAAATACTGAGGAGCAGATTGAATTATAATGTTTCACGATGCACGGATGAGTAAGGATTTGGGCTTGCATGCTTTACGTAAGGCCAATTTCTAATATATATTTTTAGTTTAGTTTAATTTTAAAATGAAGTGGGCATTGGAAAATTATTTATTGCTTGATCAAAGTATATGTGTCCAAGTAGTAGTTAACATTCCTAATATTGATGCATATAACAGGGATCAGAAATTTTATTCTCGCCTAACCGAGTTAAAACGACCGATTATATAATTGTAATTAAATGTTAAATATTGTATTTAATTAAGGTTGAAATAATTTAAATTAAAAACAATGATTGTATAATTTTTGTAAATCGTTCACTTACGAAGAGAATTAGACAAAAACATAGACGTTTGAGTCGCCTTGACAGATACTTCACTGTGGAACAGATTTGGGTGCGTCTGGATCAGCTAGAAATTTACAATTAAACTAAATACTGTATAATCTAACTATAACCGAGCTGTTCAACGACTAAATCTAGGTGAGTTTACTCACTCAGTTTTTACCCATTTATATTTTATATAAATCGGGCTTTATTTTGTGTGCTATGGTTGATAATTGTTTGTGGTATGCTAATTATTTTTTTATATTGGTTGAGTTAGTTGATTTAAAACAAAAATAAGATCGTTATTTTAACGATTCTTTCCAAACAAGGTAACTTACCTTGTTGGTTCCGTTTATAGTAATATAAACGAGTTAAATAAAAAGATGGACGCTTAGATTACTGTTATTCACTTATGGTTGAATATTATATCTGTTTAATGAATTGAATTTGATGTAACGTATTTGGATGCAGGGAAGACAGGTGGGAGGGATCCAACTGGATTCCTCAAATTTATTGTTTATTTTCATATCACATGATATGAACTATTGACCAACCTTATTAGATGATTGATTTGATTATTGATCATCGAATCTAAATTCAACATTTGTTTTGGTATTAACCGATGGACAATATTGGTTGGGTACTGAGCAACATATGGCCTATAAATCAATCGTTTATAAACGTTGATTTACCGTCAAGTAAATCGACGGTAATGAAGTTAAAAATTTATTTTATAACTGAAATATATTTTTTAATCTATTAAATGAAATTAAAGTTATTTAAAAAAGAAATAAATATTTATTATTTAAGTTATAGGAAATTATTTAATTGTTTTATAAAGCGAATTGTTATGTTAATAACAATTACAAGAAGATGATCAGAAATTTATGTAATGATTTAGAGTTGGATTAATTGTTTCTAACAAAATAATTAAATGAAATTATTTATATTATTTATATTATTAATTAGTTTAAAAGGAGAATTAATTGGGATTGGTTAATGGGATAACCATGTTTTGAGTTGACTAAGTAAACCGCTTTAACTAGGATTGATTATTAAATCAAATTAGTTTATTTTTAAATAAATATAATGGAAACTGATTAATGAATATTTGTTAATTATAAGATTTTAAATTAAGGATCTTATTTTTTGTTTTAGTAATAAAGAATCCTACTACTGTTACAGTATTTAGTGATGAAGTAAATTATTAACTATTAATAATTTAAGAGATTTCTTTTTAAATAAATTCATTTAAGTAAGAAATCGGATTTTCGAAATGGAATTGAGTTGAATTGTGAAAGGAGTTCTGAACGGAGTTTATATAAAAACCGAGTTTATAACGAAGTTATAAAAGAGATTTCGAGCTAATTCGATAGCTTAAATAAATGTATTATTTAACATTTGAAGCAAGTAAGAAGAAATTGGTATAGAAAGGGCTTTTTGTATTAAACCAAATTATATAAATAAGATTTATAGAAGGGGCATGAAGTTAAAACGTTGATGATACTTAATAATGAGATTAAGTGAAACGAATGGAATTGAAACAAGATTTTCGAGTTGAAAATGATTTATTGGATTAGAAGTTAAATACGACGAATTGATAAGTAGTCAAGATAGGAGAGTTAAGAAATGGAAATAATTTCGGACTATGGGAATGGGTTCGAGGAATTACAATAATAATTCCAAAGTAACAGGAATGAAAAGGGATTTTAGAATATAAATTAATATTTACAACGCAAAAGGAATTAAGGAGATTTAGTAAAGATATAGCGATATTTCCGAAGTAAAGGAATCAATGGATAAGTTTGAATATGTTTATTCAAAGGAAAATAAGTGCTAGTGTCGTTTCCAAGCGATGAAAACTTAAGAGATTTCGTTAATGATGCTGGTGTATTGAACCCAAGCTGGAAGTCAATATATATATACACATATATTTTTGTTTTTTAAATTCTAAAGCATAAAAAATGATTTTGCGAATATTCTTATAATAAGATAAGAAATAATATTGTGTTTTAAAATATTAAGAAGTTTAATTTTGTTTTTAAATTAAAAAGGCTATGTGATGCTGAGTACTGAACCAGTAAGTTTATTTTATTTTTATGATTGTTTATTTGATAGTCAAATAACCGACTATCAAATCTAACCTATACGGTTGTTGGTACGGAAAGACCGAGATCGAATTTTATTCGAAAAACCATTCCGACCAATAAATACGAAATTGAGAAGATATAAGATGCTGATCAAGATGGAGCCAAGAATATAGATATTCATAAAAAGGAAGGATTACTTATATCTCTGGTCAAACCCCATATTGTTTTCTAAGTTTAATATACATAAATTTAATCTATAATTTATAACCAGAGATGTACCATGGTTCTGTCGTGGTTGAAATCTACGGATTTACAAGGACTACTTGCTACTGATCTATAGGGTGATTCCTATGATGTGGTAGGAGGTTACATTCGATTCATCCTGTTCCTGAATGACATATATGGACGAATGTATGACAGAGTATTTCTTAAGAATCACGTACGTTGATTTTTACAAACGTATCTCTGTAGGTGGCAGAGAAAACACCTTCTCTTAGCATAAGTACCCAAAGTATTTTTGTGGGCGTTAATTAGTGATTGGGCGGATCTGACGATATGACATTCAAAGATATTGTGTTGTTCTAAAGGTAATGTTAAACCTCAAGCCTCACAATTGGGAAATGACAAAAATCGGGCAAGCAGCATGGATATGTGAGTCACTCTCATTAGGGTGCATAATCACCTATCTAGAGAAATTTCATTCGCTTCTTTGACCTATTTTTCGATGCTGTCCCTTTTCGGGAAACGGTGGGTAGCTCCCAATCATTGGTGATATACATTTGATACACTCAAGCGAAATGAGTGGTCGGTCATGTGTGGGCCGGGTTGCAAGACGTTCTTGTTGAACCCAGTGTATTCCCCTCTAGAGATACACTATCGGAAGGTGGTTCCATACCTTGTCATAGTTGGAAATCCAATCTTCAATAAGCGCCTGCGGTTTTGATTGTATACTATATATGTGGAGCGTGAGATGCAAGCGTTCTGCTAGATTGCTATTTACTTGTATTTAGACACTATTATAATATAATAGAAATACATGATTTCAAAAATATTTTGGGTTATAGTAAGATAAAAACTGTCCATGTTTATGTGTGGGCTGGTCTTACTATTATTCTTTTCTTTCAAAAGGATTTTGACTTTAAAATCAATATGGATGTTATTTAAACTTAGTGGGTTTTCTCACTCTGGTTCACCAGATTGATCCGACTTTTGTAATGCTCGGGTTATCCTGGGTTGTACAGGTTCAGGTTTGGATGATATGAATCTCAAGAAGACGTGCTGGAGGAGTTCATACATACATATATTTATTTCGTTGTGCGTTGTATATGAGGACATATATTTATAGCTCTCCAGATGTGTTGATGTACTTTGATGATTGTAAGTTTTTATTTTCAAAGCTCTCAATAAAGTTTATTTTTTATTATATTTTGTTCCGCTGTGATGTGAGACTCTATATTGTGTTGGTTAGTTCTTCTTCTTCTTATATTCTAATATTTCTTTCTTTCTTATACCACCCTCTATTTTCTTTCATTAACTATCTGGTGTTTTCGATACTTGAGTTCTGGCATGTAATACGAGTTTTTTGTATTATTGTTGGAATTCGGGTGTCGAATCCGCCGGGTCATTACAGTGGTATCAGAGCATAAGGTTTAGTAATAACCTTGGCTCTGTGGCATAACTCGATAGAGATGGGGTTAGTAATATCCTAGACTGAGTTAAGTATATAGATGAGAGTGCGTATTTGTATATTTTAAGTGTAAATGTTTTATATCGTGTTATTTGGTCGGTTCGATTTTGAATTGGCAACGGACACGATATTGTCTTGTAAAGGAGGTAAATGATATTTTTTTACCCAAATTATATTTTTTGTATAGAAAAGAAATAATTTTATCAGATTATTGAGATATTGGTGTGATTGATTAATTTGAATAGAATTCAAACTGGATTATCAATTGGAATGGTTTGATAACTAGGAGATTTCACATTTGAAATTAGTAAATGAGAATTTCAAGTTGGAATTAAAATGAATCGAAATTTGGATTTTGTAATAAAAGTAACTAATTAGAAAATTAATTAGTAAATTGAATATGAATTGGAAGTTATTTGGTCAATTGAAGTTAATCCAAGAATGGATATCGGAGTTAATAAGATCATTTGAAATTTGAAATTGAATTAATAATTAAATGGAAATCAATCTAATATAAATCGATTAATATTAAACCCAAGTGAATACAAGTAAATTTTAATATTGAATATTTATTAAAGTTAATAAAAACTGATTGATTGGGTGATGTTGATTGTACATTGTTTGTTGATTATATGTTGGATTGGTTGGATAAAAAATTCATTTGAATTGAAACTGGATCATTTACCTTGAATGTGAAAATTAATGAAAGCTATATGTTCGTATTGGGAAAATTGGTATAATTAGCTTGTTGATAAATGAACTATTATATAAAATTTCATATGAATGTCACTTGCATGGTGAATTGAGGTGAGTACAGGTGTCAGCAGGCTTTGACGTTGATTTTTGTTAAGTATATTGAAATAAATTGAGCCAGTATGCACAATAGCGTTCACATAAGGTACGCCTACGCAAAAAAATAAAAATTGGATTTTGAATTTTGTTTTCCGACCGTGTGGGTCGATGTATATATATTATTTGTTCCTGCAATATCGTAGAAGTCCCTTCATACTTGGGAGATGCTGCCGGATTTTTCCAAGAATTTAATGTTTTGGAAAATTTCGATATTTTGAAAATTTTATTTATAATAATGAACTAGTTTTTGATTTATGGTAAATTGTATTTTAGAAAGGATAATGGGTTATATCGTTTCTTCTACCTTAGTAATTTCGAGGGCGAAATTTTTTTAAGGTAGAAGGAATGTAACGTCCTGTATATTTGGTAGTGAGATATTTAATATATTTTATTATTTTAAATACCGATTTGGAATTCTGTTTGGATTTAATTATATTTTTTTCGATTTTATGTAGGCCTTAGGAATGATTTATTTTTCTAATGACCTCCGTTTTCAACAAAACAAATTTTAATGAAATACATATCATTAATTATTGTTAGATATCCAATTTAGAGCCAATCAGAGTTGTTTTATTAGTACGTGCAATTTAATGGTGAACCGATAAATTAAAATAATACCTTTGTGCAAACAGAGTCGGTTTTCAACGGAATTAATTTCAATTGGGACCGAAGCGTGAAGATGGAGCAGTACATAAATTTTCCATCGTGTTTAGAATTTGTGTGTGCGGTACGTATATTAAATGGTTAGGGTAATCAACAGTTAATGGTTAACGATGGAATTTAATACCGTAAGAATCTATCCCTCTTTTACTAAAGCTTCACATAGAAGCTATACATTTCTTATGTGCCACACAATGACTTTAGAAGCCCTCACGCTGAAGTTACCTGTCTTTACTTGGTTACCACACAAAATCCATTCCAGCCTTCATGTGTAAGCTACTTTTACTTGGGAGCCACACAAACTAAATTCTTGCCTGCCACACGAAGCAGTTACTTGCGTGCCACACCTCCTCTTCTATAAATACCCTCATCTAACCTGTTTAGTTTCTTTCAGCAAACCCATTTTACAAGCCGCCACATATTAAAAACCAACAGTTAAAATTCATGATCTAATTCACCTCAGACTCAAAATCCATTGATTGACTTAGAAGTCTTCAACTACACAAAGGATCAATTCACTGAGAACTCCATTCCGGATGGTTGAGATCAGGTGCGGCGCAAAGGGGTGGTTCGATTCTCACTCGAACAGTGTTGGCTTTCATGGGGTACTAGAGTCGAACAGGCACCTTGTGATGGGATATTTGGGGCGGTGGTTAAAGACGCTGAGATGCTCACGCCAGCACGTTCAAATCGGCCTCCGGTCACTGGTGAGTAGTTCGCGGCGGTGAAAAGGAGAGATGGGCTACATTTTGGACAGAAGGTGTGGTGGGGTTGAGACTTTGCGTGCATGAGATATTGAGTGGGGATGAAGCTCATATGAGCTGGCTAGGAGGAAGTAACGTGAAGGATTTGTTTGATACTGTGCATGGATAGGACGGGGAGAACGCACGTAATTAATGGTGAGTATGGCATGGAAAGTAGTGGCCTATTTTGTGGAAACTGACCCGTTTACTTATGACATGGAAAATAAAAACAAGTATGGGCAGAATGTGGGGCGAATGGATGAAGTAGGTATAGGAAATGAGTGCAATGAGTTTTATTGGAGAAAGAACAGTGGTATAGTTTGTTCTAACGTGGTAACAACATGATAGTTCGCATGAATAGCAGTGGGGGATGAAAAGATGAGCAAGTGGTGAACGTGAAGAAGTAATGGAGCTGTTATACTTTAGAGATGGGAAGAGAATATGCATGAGGGAAGCATGAAAAAGGGAGAGAAGCGGTATGTGTGAAATAGGAACGGAGCAGTTTGAAGAAGAAATAAAAGATGGGCAGTAGATAGAAGTATGAAGAAGTGGTGGGTATCTGCACAAAGCTGAGTATAATATACTGTGCATGGGATTGTGGGGAGGTGAAGTTGAAAAACGTGAACAGTGGAGTAACGGTGGAAGTAAGGTTGCATCAGGGGGGGAAGCGGATCTGTAACAGTTTCGGAATATATATATATATATATAAAATATATAACAATAATATGAAGATGAAAAGTCTGGGTAGCAAGACTTGGCCATAGAAATGAATAATGGAGTAGGAGACCATGTTTTATCAACCAGTGGATGTGTGGAAAACAATTTGGAGAGCAGATCGAATTATAATGTTTCAGATACACGGATGGGTAAAGATTTGGGCTTGCATGCTTTACGTAAGGCAACTTTCTAATATATATTTTTAGTTTAGTTTAATTTTAAAATGAAGTGGGCATTGGAAAATTATTTATTGCTTGATCAAAGTATATGTGTCCAATTAGTAGTTAACATTCCTAATATTGATGCATATAACACGGATCAGAAATTTTGTTCTCGCCTAACCGAGTAAAAACGATCGATTATATAATTGTAATTAAATGTTAAATATTGTATTTAATTAAGATTTAATTAATTTAAATTAAAAACCGTGGTCGTCTAATTTCTGTAACTCATTCACTTACGAACAGAATTGGACAAAAGCATAGATGTTGAAATCACCTTGACAGACACTTCATTGTGAAACAGATTTGGGTGCGTCTGGATGCAGCTAGAAATTTACAGTTAAATTAAATACTGTTTAATTTAACCGTAACTGAACTGTTCAACGACTAAATTTAGGTGAGTTTACTCACTCAGTTTTTACCCATTTATATTTTATATAAATTAGGTTTTATTTTGTGTACTGTGGTTGATAATTGTTTGTAGTATGCTAATTATTTATTTATATTGGTTGAGTAAGTTGATTTAAAACAAAAATAACATCGTTATTTTAACGATTCTTTCCAAACATGGTAATTTACCTTGTTGGTTCCGTTTATAGTAATATAAACGAGTTAAATAAAAAGATGGATTCTTAGATTACTATTATTCACTTATGGTTGAATATTATATCTGTTTATTGAATTGAATATGATGTAACGTATTTGGATGCAGGGAAGATAGGTTGGAGGGATCCAACTGGATTCCTCAAATTTAGTGTTTATTTTTATATCACATGATATGAACTATTGACCAACCTGATTAGATGATTGATTTGATTATTGATCATCGAATCTAAATTCGACGTTTGTTTTGGTATTAACCAATGGACAATATTGGTTGGGTATTGAGCAACATATGGCCTATAAATCAATCGTTTATAAACTTTGATTTACCATCAAGTAAATCGACGGCAATGAAGTTAAAAATTTATTTTATAACTAAAATATACCTTTTTCAATCTATTAATTGAAATTAAAGTTATTTAAAAAAGAAATAAATATTTATTATTTAAGTTATAGGAAATTATTTAATTGTTTTATAAAGCAAATTATTATGTTAAAAACAATTATAAGCAGATGATCAGAAATTGATGTAACGATTTAGAGTTGGATTAATTGTTTCTAACAAAACAATTAAATGAAATTATTAAAATTAATTATATTATTAATTAATTTAAAAGGAGAATTAATTGGGATTGGTTAATAGGATAACCGTGTTTTGAGTTGACTAAGTAAACCACTTTAACTAGGATTGATTATTAAATCAAATTAGTTTATTTTTAAATATATCGAATGAAAACTGATTAACGAATATTTATTAATTATAAGATTTTAAATTAAGGACTTTATTATTTATTTTAGTAATAAAAAATCCAACTACTTTTATAGTAGTTTGTGATGAAGTAAATTATTAACTATTAATAATTTAAGAGATTTCGTTTTAAATAAAATTCATTTAAGTAAGAAATCGGATTTTTAAAATGAAATTGAGTTGAATTGTGAAAGGAGTTCTAAACGGGGTTTATATAAAAACCGAGTTTTATAACAAAGTTATAAAAGAGATTTCGAGCTAATTCGATAGCTTAAATAAATGTTTTATTTAATATTTGAAGCAAGTAACAAGAAATTGGTATAGAAAGGGCTTTTTTTGCATTAAACCAAAAGTATATAAGTAAGATTTATAGAAGGGGCGTGCAGTTAAAACGTTGACGATGCTTAATAATGAGATTAAGTGAAACGAATGGAATTGTGTGACGGCAAAGAATTTCGCTCGGTCCGAACCAGTCGCTAAACCGACCCAGACCGTTCGAAACGCCCTATCGTTTGAGAACGAGACAAAACAGAACGCATATAAAAGGACATTTCATTGTATATTACAACAATGCATCAGATTACAAGAATATACAGAGTATGAATGAATATTACACAGAAATATCAGAGATTTAAATTACATTTAAATACATCGCAGCGGAAAATAATACAATACACAACTAGAAGAGATATACGGATACAAAGCTTTCCGGATATCGTTCCAGCTGTAAACCAGGATCCTGTGAATATAAATCTGCAAAACCAAAACTACTAGCTGCCCATGTCAAAATAAGGGCACCCAGAGTTTAGGTTAAAAACAATAAACTCCAGGTCAGTCATGTGACTGGTGTGAGAACTAAAAACAGTTATTATTCTTTATTTTGAATCATTAGGTTAATCAAGGGACCACGCCGTATAACACGGAACGGGTTTCCTCCCAAGAATACCAGTGCATAAAACAAACAGCGCAATGCTAAATAAAGAAAAATGAAGCTGTTATAAGACCCAGGTCCTATCACACAATGCAACGCAAGCCGGGGGATAGGGTTTTCCCTTATAACAGCCAAAGAATGCTTGATACGTTTAAAACAAATCATTTGATACTATTATAAGTGCATAGTGCATAAAACAACTTCAAATCATAAGTATCAATCATAGGCGACATGAGCGTCCCATGCCACTATGTCGCCATATATAGGTTTACAAATAAAACCGCAAATGGCACGTATTTGGAAATTGGATTTCCGTTTATGAACCGAGGCAAAAGATAGTCCTCAACCGATTCGAGACAATCTAGCCCATGTCTCAGGCAAGTACTCAGTCAAGCCTTTGGATCGTCAGGGCCGGTCCACCGATGTGGATTAAAATGCCTGAACAATACGTCTCTCCGCCCTATGGGGCGTAAATGAGCCAACAAATGACTCCATCGGACCCGGATCGTCCGATCAAACCGAGGCGCCTCGCAACAGCAACAACAACATAAGTCAAACTCGTCAGGGCATGTAAAACCACTGACACCACTTCTAGCTAGAAAGAAACGCAAGTCCTCCCTGAGGTTCGTCTCCCGTTTTTGGTTCATACCGGGTGTGAAACTCGCGAAGTAAACGTTACACAAAGCTACGCCACAAAGGTCGTGCTTTGATCATCACCACAAGACTTTGCTTTTCAACAGAAGCCTCGATCAATTGCCACTTAGGCATGCCACACAGGCAATTCACTCCATGCGTTTGATATCCATCAATATATAACCCCTGAGCTCGTACGTCTCAGAGAAGGGCGTTAAGCAAGAGAATAAATTCTCCGCCGCCAAACAGATATATATTTAATAGAGATCAATCACACAGACTAAAATCCAATGTCAGACACACAGTCCCTTTACAAGTCCGTTCTGGGTCTGAACGAAACCGGAGGCACCTAGTACCCCGCATATCCATCGATCTCCAAGTACGTCTGGACGATCACTAACTGTTTCCATCTTCTTGGGTGTACAGCCCAATCATTATCATCAGTAATTACCCAAACAACGTGAAGACCTCCGGTCTTCGACCACCGTCTTCATCTTCGACTTATCGTCGTATCAGTTATTCAGAATGGGATAAACCCGGTCTTTCCGAATAACTCGCGTATATTTAAATAAGTGTTACACAAACACAACATACGCCTCATTCCAATTCATTAGTCACTAACCGTAAATTAATCAAGAGAATAATTCCCCAAATATTAACCCCGAAGGCCGAAACCAACATCAGATCAATATCCAGAAAACCATTCTGCTTGGCCAACCGACAGTTAGTTTCTAAATTTCACATTCATAGGGAAATGTTCCCATTAATTTTATCCAAGATAAATTTCTTGAATTTATTCTTCTTTCTATTCTTTTGAATTTCGATTCAACTAGCCGGGATTAACGGAACTTACCGAAGTAATCATTTGTTTCAATTTCCCAATCCCAACCTATTTATCCCATGAAGTAAAACTGGTAATACTTCATATCTAACACCACAGTGTTATCGGTAAATTCAATTACCATTTCACGTTCAAATCTAATTAAAGATTTAACTATCGCCTGGAGCAAAACTGGTGATACTCCATCCTCGATTCTTTCAATCTAATTAAAGATTCATTAAAACTCCACTTAGTTTTAATCTGTGACTTGGTTAAAGAATCAGTGTCATTTAAAAACACGGTTCACGATAAACCCAAAATCACATCTCAATCAGTCCCTAATTGTAAATTAGCAAGTGAGCAATTCCCTAAGTATTAATCCCGAAGGCCGAAACCAACATCAGATCAATACCGCGGAAACTATTCAACTTAACTAATCTCCAGTTAGTTTCTGATTTTCTTAACTCCTTTAGGTCTAAGAACTATATTATTGAAGATACCGTTCACGACAACCCAAAATTACATTTCATCAATGATCGGGTTAAAGAACGAGTGTTATTTAAAACACTGTCCACGATAAACCCAAAAATCAATATCGATTCAATTCCAATTAAATATTATTTAATTGGTACACTTCATTAAATCTAAATAAAAAGATTTAATCTTTTCTCAACTGGGTTCAAGAACAGTGTTAGTGAAGACACCATTCACGACAAACCCAAATCACATTTGATATTAAATACAAGGCTCTGAATAGAAAATATCCCGGCTTATATTCAATATCAAATTCTACGATTAACAAATGTCGTATTGGAAATAACGATATAAATATATATCTTTCAAATTTCCATAACAACATCTGTATAATCACGAATTCCAACATCGAAATATTCCGAAGACAATTTCGATTCAAATCCACTCCAATGCAATCATTGGATATTTTGGTTATTTTCAAAACCCTTTTCAAATTCAATTTATTTACTTAAAAATAAATAGAATTATATTTCTAGTTCAAAACTAGTTCATTTCGATAAAAATCTATTTTTATCTTTTCAAATGTGGAGTTTTTCATCCCAATCCTTTCTAAACCATTTCTTATGATTTTACACAAATTATTACTATTTTTAATAATTTTATCAAGGCCCGTACAGTCGATTTCCATCAATGGCCATCGAACTGCACTTACAGCGACCTTTTTCGAATTTGATTTGGACATAATTCCAAATCCAACCGTTAGATTTCAAATTTCTAATATTCGTTAGAAAGCTCTTTTCGATAAGAACCCAACGGTTCCAGTTTTAGGAGAATCCGACGGTCGGATCTCCCGCAATGTCCGTTTGAAATAAATGGTCGAAATTCACGAACTGCCGCGGCGCGGCGCGTTCTATTCAGGCCATTATATTATATATATAATATATATAATATATACTTCGTCGATTTCTATTTAAAACGAATTATATAAATAGTTTTAAAATCGTTTCAAAAGCTATTTCAACTTTCTTTTCAATTCAAATCAAAATTGAATTCTTCTTTATAAATTCGTTTTAAAATTCATTTCTATTCAATTCAAATTTCAATTCAATTTGAATTCATTTCAATTCGCTTTCAATTCCATTTGAATTCGTTTTATATTCAATTCATTTCAAAATCGTTTTATATTCAATTCATTTCATTTCGAAATCGTTTTCAATTCATTTCATTTCGAAATCGTTTTCAATTCATTTTAAAATAGTTAAAATCGATATAAATATCGTTCACGTCATAATGGCGTCAATCTAATCAACACGGCTTCATAAATTTCTATTTTCAAATATTCTATTTCAAATATTTCCTTTTCAAAAGAGTTGTTATTATCAAAATATTTCGTTCAACACATGACCAATCTCAATGAATGAGTACTGTCAACACATGAACTTTTATTTTATATCGATAAAGATGTAAATTTTATTACTAAAATATTTCGTTCAACACATGACCAATCTCAATGAATGAGTACTGTCAACACATGAACTTTTATTTTATATCGATAAAGATGTAAATTTTATTACTAAAATATTTCGTTCAACACATGACCAATCTCAATGGATGAGACTGTCAACACATGAACTTTTATTTTATATTGATAAAGATGTAAACTTTATTACTAAAATATTTCGTTCAACACATGACCAATCTCAATGGATGAGACTGTCAACACATGAACTTTTATTTTATATTGATAAAGATGTAAACTTTATTACTAAAATATTTCGTTCAACACATGACCAATCTCAATGGATGAGACTGTCAACACATGAACTTTTATTTTATAATATTCTTTATTTTTCAAAATTGGAATGAGGCCCAATCAATCACCATATAAAATTAATTATATGGATTTTCATACAACACATGTATATAATAGCATTGAAAATAATCAACCATCAACCAAAGTGCACTACACTGTATAAGCATCAAATATAGATATTCAACGCTTATAACAGCCTGTCAATCAATCGATCGACATATTTAATCAATCAGGATGAGTGAACTTCAAATTTCATCCCAACACCCGTGTGGGGTTTCAAACAATCAAACACAGATTTTTATTCGTGCAGTTGGGCGATGTGTAAAATTTATCGTCCCAATCAATGTCATTCAAATAGGTGCACATAAACAAACCGTCTGGTTTGTAAATGAATATTTATTTATTCACATTCACGTTAAAAATTATAATTTTAACGACAAGACATTTTATTTTCAACATATGAATTTCTATTCAATTCATTTATTCTACAAAATGATACTGTTATTTTTCTAACTTATTTTAGAAAATTTCGGCGGCATAACGGCACGATACTAGAAACGGGACGAGGCCTAGCCTTATCCCCGGTCTAGTGAAGGCCCACGCCATTCACACATCAATCAAATCAATTCATTTCACCAAACAATTCAATTCAAATCAAATCATCAACTAATCTATGCAACCAAACAAACAAGTCCATGGTCTGTAGACGATTGTGTCGGGTGCTACTAAGCACCGTCTGCATCCTAGTATATATATATAAATAGAAGTGAAATTGAAAGGTGAGAAATTCTCACTTATAGCTATCCAAGCTCCTTGGCACTTCATTGATAGAAATCTTCATCGTTATCGCATCTCCGTCATCTTTATTGCCCGTAGCCACTACATATATAAAAATCACATTTTTATATTTTGATGTCTTTAAAATAAAAATAACATTTTTATTTATTCACTTTCAATTTAAAAATCATATTTTTATAATCACTTCATATATTTAAAAATCGAATTTTTACTATGCTATTCAATATATAAAAATCATATTTTTACTATCTCGTTCTATGGATAAAAATTCTATTTCTACATTGCTACTATATAGACAAAAATTCCATTTCAAAAAATAAAGTTTTCGCCTTTATAAAAATAAAGTTTTCGCCTTAATAAAAATAAAGTTTTCGCCTTTATAAAAATAAAGTTTTCGCCTTTATAAAAATAAAGTTTTCGCCTTTTTAAATTCAAAGATTTCACCTTTTTTTAAAAATCTCATTTTCATTTTTCGACAAATATAAAGATCATATTTTCCTAATACAAAAATCTAAACTTTTATAAATTAAAAATCTAAATTTTTATAAATTAAAAAAAAATCCTAACTTTTATAAATTAAAAATCCTAACTTTTATAAATTAAAAATCCTAACTTTTAAATTAACAAAGCTATACATAATAAATAAAAAAAACAAAAAAAGAAAGGGAAAGACACTTACAGGTTTTAGCAAGAGGGAGGGGGGTCGCGTTTTCCGTTCAGGCGAAGGAGAAGGATCGGTGGAAGAAGGGGGGTGCGGATGTGGTCGCGGGAGGAGGAGGGGAAGGTGGCGGAGCACTGGCGATGGGAGGGAGGTGGTGTTCGGACTGGTGTGACTTCAGGAGGGGGCACACGAGACAAGGTGGCTGCTGGTGTCGCTTGGAGGGCGGTGCTCCATCGGTGGCGGCGGGATCGAGGTCCAGGGGGGGAGCGGCGTTGAGGGCGTCGCCCTGGCGATGGCGAACGTCGCCTTCGTCTCCTTTTCCCTTTTTTTTTTTCTGTAATTCGATTTTGGAAATAGAGAGGGGGGGGGGCAGCGTATAAGGGTTATATTTTTTTTTTTTATTTAATTATTTTATTTTCAAAGAAGTTGACTTTTACATACGACCTCGAAACGAGGCCCACCGCCTGTCGTCCATAGCGTTTAACCCCCATTCCGAACACAATGGGATATGTATCGTCAGCTAATTCGGCTGTTACAATCAGTTTCCGTTAAATTTACATTTAAATCACTATATTGAATTTTAAACGTACATTTCAAATTACTAGGGTCACATACTAACTAGAAAAATTCCAGAAAAATATTTTCTAGCTTCGTATTGACGATACGGTCCTAACAGAACTAGTTTCGTCGAAATCTGAGACCGTTAGAAAAATGGCCAATTTCCAGTCGATTAAAATCAACTTAAATGGTCAAAACACGTTTTCCTATGCCACGCTCACATATTGATTCGAAAAATTATGAAATTTGAAATCTAGCAATAACTCGACATCACGGACCCAACAAAACTGGTTTCGTCGAAATCCGAGGTCGTTTGCAAAATGTCCATTTTTAAGGGCCTGAATTCCATAGCGACTATTCAGAATTTTCAACTGGACATATCTTTTGATTCTCGCTACGAAATTTTGATTCTTCGGATTCGTTAGAAAGATATTCACAATTAGATCCCATTATTTTTGGTTTCGCTAAAATCCGGATTGTTTTGTACCCGGTACATTCAATTGAAGTTTGAAATCGAATTATCGAACTACCGCGCCATTTTCAATTCTATTTATAATTATATAAATATTTATATTCAAACGACGACGCGTATAAAATATATACATCGAATTCTATTCAACATAAATTCCTCGTCGATATTATTTAAAATAATCCATTTTAAATATTCAAAATTCGCTAAAATTGCCAAAATAAAAATTTTAAACTGGCCCAGATTTTCGGGTTATTACAATCTCCCCCACTTAAAACTTTTCGTCCCCGAAAAGGAACAAAGTCGAAAGGGGTTTGATTAATCAGCTCTACGCTCGATCTGGCTTCCATTCTCCAACTTTTCAGTTTCTGAGAATTTTCAAATTTTCAAAAATTTGGCTAACACCCTAAATTTTCGAAAAATTTCGCCATAACCTCCCCTGCACCGGGAGCATCGGGGAATTTCAAATAGCTTCCCTGGTCCTTCAGATCTCAAATAGAAAAAGAAAAAGCCAAGCGGCTAGCCAATAGGCTCATAAAATCATCATCACCCAAACAAAACAGTAAATTATGTAGTAAACATGTACCTATTTGTCGGGCAAACAAATTTTATTCTCTGCTCTAGCCTCCTTGCTATGACCTGTTCAATGATATATATGTATATGCAAGCAAATGCAACCAATTTTCAATATAATTCAATATTTGGTTCAAATAGGCATAATGGTTCAAAATTATCAAACAAATAAACAAACAACACAAACATCAATCAATTAGTGAATTAGAGTCTCAAATTCATAATTTTGATACATATACAAAAATCAGATTTTTGATGCCAATTCACTACAATGTGTTCTAGCTATATATAAGTTTTGGTTCTCACACCAGCCAATAGGAAATATATAGATATCACACGTTCGTCACTCGAATATAAATTCTGATGATGATATATCAATCATCAGAATCACCCTCGGGCGACTAGAGTATAATTCTATATCTATCCAGTATATTAAAACTTCAAATACACGTTTGCAAGGCGTATATGCAAAATCTTTATATACTGGACTGTCCTAATCAATATGAAATAAATAATCAAATACGAATAGTTGATTTAGATTTTCAAAACAAAAATTGTTTTCACTTTTAAAAATATACTCTTCACACCCGTTCTAGGATACTACTGATCCTATCTCTAACGAGTCATTCTGATTGGATATTACTAATCCAATATCTGATGAATTCTTTCGTACGGTTCTAATGTGCCTTGTTCTCTGAGCTCTGTAAACCAAAGCTCTGATACCAACTGTGACGGCAAAGAATTTCGCCCGGTCCGAACCAGTCGCTAAACCGACCCAGACCGTTCGAAACGCCCTATCGTTTGAGAACGAGACAAAACAGAACGCATATAAAAGGACATTTCATTGTATATTACAACAATGCATCAGATTACAAGAATATACAGAGTATGAATGAATATTACACAGAAATATCAGAGATTTAAATTACATTTAAATACATCGCAGCGGAAAATAATACAATACACAACTAGAAGAGATATACGGATACAAAGCTTTCCGGATATCGTTCCAGCTGTAAACCAGGATCCTGTGAATATAAATATGCAAAACCAAAACTACTAGCTGCCCATGTCAAAATAAGGGCACCCAGAGTTTAGGTTAAAAACAATAAACTCCAGGTCAGTCATGTGACTGGTGTGAGAACTAAAAACAGTTATTATTCTTTATTTTGAATCATTAGGTAAATCAAGGGACCACGCCGTATAACACGGAACGGGTTTCCTCCCAAGAATACCAGTGCATAAAACAAACAGCGCAATGCTAAATAAAGAAAAATGAAGCTGTTATAAGACCCAGGTCCTATCACACAATGCAACGCAAGCCGGGGGATAGGGTTTTCCCTTATAACAGCCAAAGAATGCTTGATACGTTTAAAACAAATCATTTGATACTATTATAAGTGCATAGTGCATAAAACAACTTCAAATCATAAGTATCAATCATAGGCGGCATGAGCGTCCCATGCCACTATGTCGCCATATATAGGTTTACAAATAAAACCGCAAATGGCACGTATTTGGAAATTGGATTTCCGTCTATGAACCGAGGCAAAAGATAGTCCTCAACCGATTCGAGACAATCTAGCCCATGTCTCAGGCAAGTACTCAGTCAAGCCTTTGGATCGTCAGGGCCGGTCCACCGATGTGGATTAAAATGCCTGAACAATACGTCTCTCCGCCCTATGGGGCGTAAATGAGCCAACAAATGACTCCATCGGACCCGGATCGTCCGATCAAACCGAGGCGCCTCGCAACAGCAACAACAACATAAGTCAAACTCGTCAGGGCGTGTAAAACCACTGACGCCACTTCTAGCTAGAAAGAAACGCAAGTCCTCCCTGAGGTCCGTCTCCCGTTTTTGGTTCATACCGGGTGTGAAACTCGCGAAGTAAACGTTACACAAAGCTACGCCACAAAGGCCGTGCTTTGATCATCACCACAAGACTTTGCTTTTCAACAGAAGCCTCGATCAATTGCCACTTAGGCATGCCACACAGGCAATTCACTCCATGCGTTTGATATCCATCAATATATAACCCCTGAGCTCGTACGTCTCAGAGAAGGGCGTTAAGCAAGAGAATAAATTCTCCGCCGCCAAACAGATATATATTTAATAGAGATCAATCACACAGACTAAAATCCAATGTCAGACACACAGTCCCTTTACAAGTCCGTTCTGGGTCTGAACGAAACCGGAGGCACCTAGTACCCCGCATATCCATCGATCTCCAAGTACGTCTGGACGATCACTAACTGTTTCCATCTTCTTGGGTGTACAGCCCAATCAAGATCATCAGTAATTACCCAAACGACGTGAAGACCTCCGGTCTTCGACCACCGTCTTCATCTTCGACTTATCGTCGTATCAGTTATTCAGAATGGGATAAACCCGGTCTTTCCGAATAACTCGCGTATATTTAAATAAGTGTTACACAAACACAACATACGCCTCATTCCAATTCATTAGTCACTAACCGTAAATTAATCAAGAGAATAATTCCCCAAATATTAACCCCGAAGGCCGAAACCAACATCAGATCAATATCCAGAAAACCATTCTGCTTGGCCAACCGACAGTTAGTTTCTAAATTTCACATTAATAAGGAAATGTTCCCATTAATTTTATCCAAGATAAATTTCTTGAATTTATTCTTCTTTCTATTCTTTTGAATTTCGATTCAACTAGCCGGGATTAACGGAACTTACCGAAGTAATCATTTGTTTTAATTTCCCAATCCCAACCTATTTATCCCATGAAGTAGAACTGGTAATACTTCATATCTAACACCACAGTGTTATCGGTAAATTCAATTACCATTTCACGTTCAAATCTAATTAAAGATTTAACTATCGCCTGGAGCAAAACTGGTGATACTCCATCCTCGATTCTTTCAATCTAATTAAAGATTCATTAAAACTCCACTTAGTTTTAATCTGTGACTGGGTTAAAGAATCAGTGTCATTTAAAAACACGGTTCACGATAAACCCAAAATCACATCTCAATCAGTCCCTAATTGTAAATTAGCAAGTGAGCAATTCCCTAAGTATTAATCCCGAAGGCCGAAACCAACATCAGATCAATACCGCGGAAACTATTCAACTTAACTAATCTCCAGTTAGTTTCTGATTTTCTTAACTCCTTTAGGTCTAAGAACTATATTATTGAAGATACCGTTCACGACAACCCAAAATCACATTTCATCAATGATCGGGTTAAAGAACGAGTGTTATTTAAAACATTGTCCACGATAAACCCAAAAATCAATATCGATTCAATTCCAATTAAATATTATTTAATTGGTACACTTCATTAAATCTAAATAAAAAGATTTAATCTTTTCTCAACTGGGTTCAAGAACAGTGTTAGTGAAGACACCATTCACGACAAACCCAAATCACATTTGATATTAAATACAAGGCTCTGAATAGAAAATATCCCGGCTTATATTCAATATCAAATTCTACGATTAACAAATGTCGTATTGGAAATAACGATATAAATATATATCTTTCAAATTTCCATAACAACATCTGTATAATCACGAATTCCAACATCGAAATATTCCGAAGACAATTTCGATTCAAATCCACTCCAATGCAATCATTGGATATTTTGGTTATTTTCAAAACCCTTTTCAAATTCAATTTATTTACTTAAAAATAAATAGAATTATATTTCTAGTTCAAAACTAGTTCATTTCGATAAAAATCTATTTTTATCTTTTCAAATGTGGAGTTTTTCATCCCAATCCTTTCTAAACCATTTCTTATGATTTTACACAAATTATTACTATTTTTAATAATTTTATCAAGGCCCGTACAGTCGATTTCCATCAATGGCCATCGAACTGCACTTACAGCGACCTTTTTCGAATTTGATTTGGACATAATTCCAAATCCAACCGTTAGATTTCAAATTTCTAATATTCGTTAGAAAGCTCTTTTCGATAAGAACCCAACGGTTCCGGTTTTAGGAGAATCCGACGGTCGGATCTCCCGCAATGTCCGTTTGAAATAAATGGTCGAAATTCACGAACTGCCGCGGCGCGGCGCGTTCTATTCAGGCCATTATATTATATATATAATATATATAATATATACTTCGTCGATTTCTATTTAAAACGAATTATATAAATAGTTTTAAAATCGTTTCAAAAGCTATTTCAACTTTCTTTTCAATTCAAATCAAAATTGAATTCTTCTTTATAAATTCGTTTTAAAATTCATTTCTATTCAATTCAAATTTCAATTCAATTTGAATTCATTTCAATTCGCTTTCAATTCCATTTGAATTCGTTTTATATTCAATTCATTTCAAAATCGTTTTATATTCAATTCATTTCATTTCGAAATCGTTTTCAATTCATTTCATTTCGAAATCGTTTTCAATTCATTTTAAAATAGTTAAAATCGATATAAATATCGTTCACGTCATAATGGCGTCAATCTAATCAACACGGCTTCATAAATTTCTATTTTCAAATATTCTATTTCAAATATTTCCTTTTCAAAAGAGTTGTTATTATCAAAATATTTCGTTCAACACATGACCAATCTCAATGAATGAGTACTGTCAACACATGAACTTTTATTTTATATCGATAAAGATGTAAATTTTATTACTAAAATATTTCGTTCAACACATGACCAATCTCAATGAATGAGTACTGTCAACACATGAACTTTTATTTTATATCGATAAAGATGTAAATTTTATTACTAAAATATTTCGTTCAACACATGACCAATCTCAATGGATGAGACTGTCAACACATGAACTTTTATTTTATATTGATAAAGATGTAAACTTTATTACTAAAATATTTCGTTCAACACATGACCAATCTCAATGGATGAGACTGTCAACACATGAACTTTTATTTTATATTGATAAAGATGTAAACTTTATTACTAAAATATTTCGTTCAACACATGACCAATCTCAATGGATGAGACTGTCAACACATGAACTTTTATTTTATAATATTCTTTATTTTTCAAAATTGGAATGAGGCCCAATCAATCACCATATAAAATTAATTATATGGATTTTCATACAACACATGTATATAATAGCATTGAAAATAATCAACCATCAACCAAAGTGCACTACACTGTATAAGCATCAAATATAGATATTCAACGCTTATAACAGTCTGTCAATCAATCGATCGACATATTTAATCAATCAGGATGAGTGAACTTCAAATTTCATCCCAACACCCGTGTGGGGTTTCAAACAATCAAACACAGATTTTTATTCGTGCAGTTGGGCGATGTGTAAAATTTATCGTCCCAATCAATGTCATTCAAATAGGTGCACATAAACAAACCGTCTGGTTTGTAAATGAATATTTATTTATTCACATTCACGTTAAAAATTATAATTTTAACGACAAGACATTTTATTTTCAACATATGAATTTCTATTCAATTCATTTATTCTACAAAATGATACTGTTATTTTTCTAACTTATTTTAGAAAATTTCGGCGGCATAACGGCACGATACTAGAAACGGGACGAGGCCTAGCCTTATCCCCGGTCTAGTGAAGGCCCACGCCATTCACGCATCAATCAAATCAATTCATTTCAACAAACAATTCAAATCAAATCATCAACTAATCTATGCAACCAAACAAACAAGTCCATGGTCTGTGGACGATTGTGTCGGGTGCTACTAAGCACCGTCTGCATCCTAGTATATATATATAAATAGAAGTGAAATTGAAAGGTGAGAAATTCTCACTTATAGCTATCCTAGCTCCTTGGCACTTCATTGATAGAAATCTTCATCGCTATCGCATCTCCGTCATCTTTATTGCCCGTAGCCACTACATATATAAAAATCACATTTTTATATTTTGATGTCTTTAAAATAAAAATCACATTTTTATTTATTCACTTTAAATTTAAAAATCATATTTTTATAATCACTTCATATATTTAAAAATCGAATTTTTACTATGCTATTCAATATATAAAAATCATATTTTTACTATCTCGTTCTATGGATAAAAATTCTATTTCTACATTGCTACTATATAGACAAAAATTCCATTTCAAAAAATAAAGTTTTCGCCTTTATAAAAATAAAGTTTTCGCCTTTATAAAAATAAAGTTTTCGCCTTTATAAAAATAAAGTTTTCGCCTTTTTAAATTCAAAGATTTCACCTTTTTTTAAAAATCTCATTTTCATTTTTCTACAAATATAAAGATCATATTTTCCTAATACAAAAATCTAAACTTTTATAAATTAAAAATCTAAATTTTTATAAATTAAAAAAAATCCTAACTTTTATAAATTAAAAATCCTAACTTTTATAAATTAAAAATCCTAACTTTTAAATTAACAAAGCTATACATAATAAATAAAAAAACAAAAAAAGAAAGGGAAAGACACTTACAGGTTTTAGCAAGAGGGAGGGGGGGTCGCATTTTCCGTTCAGGCGAAGGAGAAGGAGAAGGTGAAAGAAGGGGGGGTGCGGATGTGGTCGCGGGAGGAGGAGGGGAAGGTGGCGGAGCACTGGCGATGGGAGGGAGGTGGTGTTCGGACTGGTGTGACTTCAGGAGGGGGCACACGAGACGAGGTGGCTGCTGGTGTCGCTTGGAGGGCGGTGCTCCATCGGTGGCGGCGGGATCGAGGTCCAGGGGGGGAGCGGCGTTGAGGGCGTCGCCCTGGCGATGGCGAACGTCGCCTTCGTCTCCTTTTCCCCTTTTTTTTTTCTGTAATTCGATTTTGGAAATAGAGAGGGGGGGCCAGCGTATAAGGGTTATATTTTTTTTTATTTAATTATTTTATTTTCAAAGAAGTTGACTTTTACATACGACCTCGAAACGAGGCCCACCGCCTGTCGTCCATAGCGTTTAACCCCCATTCCGAACACAATGGGATATGTATCGTCAGCTAATTCGGCTGTTACAATCAGTTTCCGTTAAATTTACATTTAAATCACTATATTGAATTTTAAACGTACATTTCAAATTACTGGGGTCACATACTAACTAGAAAAATTCCAGAAAAATATTTTCTAGCTTCGTATTGACGATACGGTCCTAACAAAACTAGTTTCGTCGAAATCTGAGACCGTTAGAAAAATGGCCAATTTCCAGTCGATTAAAATCAACTGAAATGGTCAAAACACGTTTTCCTATGCCACGCTCACATATTGATTCGAAAAATTATGAAATTTGAAATCTAGCAATAACTCGACATCACGGACCCAACAAAACTGGTTTCGTCGAAATCCGAGGTCGTTTGCAAAATGTCCATTTTTAAGGGCCTGAATTCCATAGCGACTATTCAGAATTTTCAACTGGACATATCTTTTGATTCTCGCTACGAAATTTTGATTCTTCGGATTCGTTAGAAAGATATTCACAATTAGATCCCATTATTTTTGGTTTCACTAAAATCCGGATTGTTTTGTACCCGGTACATTCAATTGAAGTTTGAAATCGAATTATCGAACTACCGCGCCATTTTCAATTCTATTTATAATTATATAAATATTTATATTCAAACGACGACGCGTATAAAATATATACGTCGAATTCTATTCAACATAAATTCCTCGTCGATATTATTTAAAATAATCCATTTTAAATATTCAAAATTCGCTAAAATTGCAAAAATAAAAATTTTAAACTGGCCCAGATTTTCGGGTTATTACAAATTGAAACAAGATTTTCGAGTTGAAAATGATTTATTGGATTAGAAGTTAAATAAGACGAATTGATAAGTAGTCAAAATAGGAGAGTTAAGAAATGGAAATATTTCCGACTCGGAAAAGTGCTCGAGGAATTATAATAATAATTCCAAAGTAACAGGAATGAAAAGGCATTTTAGAATATAAATTAATATTTCCAACTCAAAAGGATTTAAGGAGATTTAGTAAAGATATAATGATATTTCCGAAGTAAAGGAATCAATGGATAAGTTTGGATATGTTTATTCAAAGAAAAATAAATGCTAGTGTTGTTTCCAAGAGATGAAAACTTAAGAGATTTCGTTAATGATGTTGGTGTATTGAACCCAAGTTAGAAGTATATATATATATGTTATTTAAATTATAAAGCATATAAAATGGTTTTGCGAATATTCTTATAATAAGATAAGAACTAATATTGTGTTTTCAAATATTAAGAAGTTTAATTTTGTTTTTAAATTAAAAAGGCCAAGTGATGCTGAGTACTGAACTAGTAAGTTTATTTTATTTTTATGATTTTTTTTTTTGATAGTCAAATAACCGACTATCAAATCTGACCTATACGACTGTTGGTACGGAAAGACCGAGATCGAATTTTATTCGAAAAACCATTCCGACCAATAAATACGAAATTGAGAAGATATCAGATGCTGATCAAGACGGAGCCATTGAAGACCATAGATCTTCATAAAACGGAAGGATTACTTATATCTCTGGTGAAACCTCATCTGGTTTTCAATGTCTACTATATATAAATTCGATCTATAATTTATAACCAGAGATGTACTGTGGTTCTATCGTGGTTGAAATTTACTGATTTGCAAGGACAACTCACTACTGATCTATAGGGTGATTCCTATGATGTGGTAGTAGGGTACCATCGGTTCATCTTGTTCTTGGATGACTTGTATGGACGAATGTTTGACAAAGTATTTCTTAAGAATCACGTACATTGATTTTTACAAACGTATCTATGTAGGAGGCAGAGAAGACACCTTCTTTTAGCATAAACACCCAGAGTATTTTTGTGGACATCAATTAGTGATTTGGCGGATCTGACGATGTGGCATTCAAAGATATTGTGTTGTTCTAAAGGTAATGTTACACTGCAAGCCTTACAACTGGGAAATGACAAAAATCGGGCAGGCAGCATGGCTATATGGGTCTCTTCCATTAGGGTGTATAATCACCTATCTAGAGAAATTTCATTTGCTGCTTTGACCTATTTTTCGATGTTGTCCCTTTTCAGGAAACGGTGGGTAGCTCCCAACCATTGGTGATATACATTCGATACACTCAAGTGAAATGAGTGGTCGGTCATGTGTGGGCCGGGTTGCAAGGCGTTCTTGTTGAACCTAGTGTATTCCCCTCTAGAGATACACTATCGGAAGGTGGTTCCATATCTTGTCATAGTTAGAAATCCAATCTTCAATAAGCACCTGCGGTTTTGATTGTATACTATATACGTGGAGCGTGAGATGTAAGCGTTCTACTAGATTGCTATTTACTTGTATTTACACACTATTATAATACCAGAGAAATAAATGATTTCAAAAATGTTTTGGGTTATAGTAAGATAAAAACAGTCCGTGTTTATGTGTGGCTGGTCTTGCTATTATTCTTTTCTTTCAAAAGGATTTTTAACTTTAAAATCAATATGGATGTTATTTAAACTTAGTGTGTTTACTCACTCTGGTTCATTAGACTGATCCGGCGTTTGTAATGCTCGGGTTAACCCGGGTTGTACAGGTTCAGTTTTGGATGATACGAATCTCAAGAAAACGTGCTGGAGGAGCTCAGACGTATATATATTTATTCCGTTGTGTGTTGTATATGAGGACAAATATTTATAACTCTCCAGATGTATTGACGTACTTTGATGATTGTAAGTTTTTATTTTCAAAGCTCTCAATAAAGTTTATTTTATATTATATTTTGTTCCACTGCGATGTGAGACTATGTGTTATGTTGGTTAGTTCTACTTCTTCTTCTATTCTAATATTTCTTTCTTTCTTATCCCACTCTCTATTTTCTTTCATTAACTATCTGGTGTTTTCGATACTTGAGTTGGCAAGTAATATGAGTTTTTTGTATTATTATTGGAATTTGGGCGTCGAATCCACCGGGTCGTGACATGTACCCCATAGAATATAAGAAGTCACACCCAATAAGGGCTTCAATTCCTCACACAAACCTTTTCTTTTGGTCAAAAATGCAAAAATGATGTATGTAGGCCTTTGTTGGTAATCTAAGTAAAATTGCTACTGCTTTTTGTGAATGGCCTTAATAATAGTTGAACCCCTCTTTTTGTCAGCAGCAGTCAAGTTCCAATCTCCCAATACCGAAAAATCGATAGAAATGAATCAACACGCCTCCCTCTTTTTCTGGAAATCAAAACATGCAACCCTTAATAACAGTCGAACCCCAAGAAAAACAAAATTACACTTCCTTTTCTTTTTCTATAAAGCACCTCAATTAAACTCTAGAAACCCAAGCAATTTAATCGCAAAACTCATGTCCCATTTTTTCTGATTCGGATATGTTCTTAAAATCGATACTGGAGGTTCGAGTTTTGGATCTGCCGATTCGATTTGGAGGGTTTCAGGTCTTGGTTGATGGGATTCAAGCTGAGTATTTTGGAGAAGGAATTTCGCAGGTTTGGTTTCTTGCGTGGTAACTTTTTTTGAAGTTTGAAGGGTATTCGAATTGGTTTAGAGTCTTGAAGTTTGGTGATTTGCGTCTTGCGTGAAACTTGATTGGGAGTGATGCGGGGGTGGATCTGAGTTTCTAATGGGTACGATTTGATGATTGGAAGGGGTATTACTGATGGATGTGATATGAGGTATTGATGGTTGTGCTACAGGTGGTATTTGAAACGATGAAGAGGGTAAGCTGTTGATAGAGATGGTCGAATAGTTGTTTGAAGGGAAGGTTGTTGGGTTGAGTTCTGGTGATGCACGGTTGATAAAGGATGAGAGTGAGGTGTTTGTGGCGGAGATGTTAAAGGGTGGAGCAGTTGTGGTATGGTGGCTTTAGAAGTCAGACTGTTGGATAGTCTGAGTGGGGATCGTGGCTGGGCGAATTGGGTAGAAAGGTATGTGGAGAGAGAAAAAAATAAAAGAAATTTTGTATTTTTCAGAGGGAAAGAGATCAGATTGTATATACAATGTAAAAGAAGAAAGGGGAAAAATGGAAAGGAGTTGAAAAAGGCAGAAATTCAACGAAAAAGGCAAAAATTCACCGAAAAAGGCTAAATTTCAATGAAAAATGGCAAGGTTTTTTTATTGATGTTAAAATAGAAGAGGAACAAAAATGTAAGAGGAAAGAAAATTCAAAAAGGATAGAAATAAATAAAAAAATGGAAATAAATTGAAAATAAAAAATTAGCAAGTTTTTTTTCCTCTTATTTAGATGACTGGTATTAATGCCTAATACCAAACCAAGAAATCAAGGATTTTTTTTGTATATATAAAAAGAAACAAATAAATTCAAAACTAACATGAATCGAAAATTAAATAAATAATAAAATTTAATCGTTACCTCCCCGGCAATGACGCCAAAAAACTTGATCAACGCTTTCTATGAACTTGAAAAGCGCGAATTTTAAAATAATAACTGCAAGCGTAAAGATCGTGTAATATGCAGGTCAAACACAAGGAGGAATTTTAAATTTTATTATTTATATATTTCTTGGGCTAGTTAGACAAAAATTGGAGATTGGATTGAAAAACAATAAAAACCGATACTGTAATTTGATTCAGAACAAATCTAATTGAACCGACGATCAAATTAAGACTTTCAATTGAAAAGTAAATAAAACTATGAATCAGATCTGAATCTAATCAAATCCAATTTAACCTAGGAAAGCAATTAAAAAGCAGAAACTAAAATTGCAAAAATTAAATAACAAACAGAAAATAAAATTAGGATTACCGTTGAATCTAATCAGACGGTCAATCACTAATGAAAATAAGTGCAAAAAACAAATAGCGCTCTACCAAATCAAATTGTGTAGACATCACTAATTGCTAAGAAAATAAAAATGCAAAAAAGAGAAAAAGAATAAAACTTTATTAATTCCAGGATGATCTTTACAATGAGATTACAAGGGTATTTATAGGATAAATAGCCAACCTAAACCCAAATACAATCACAAATGGGCCTTAGTTTATTCTATTAAATTTGGGCCTTTCTTCTTTTATTCTTGCTTCCTTGGTAATTTTCCAAAGATTTGTGATATGCATAGCCTTTCTACCAATTATTTTCTTGTCCAAAACGCAACTGGATGTGACATCTTCATCTGCAAATCTTCAATTGTAAACATACATCAATTTGTTCTCTATTTTTATATTTTCTGACTACATGTGGCTAAGTCAGCATTTCTGTAAACATGACGAAATAATACCCAAGTAATATTTATTTATATACAAAAGATAAGATAAAAGAGCATAAAATAAACACATTTCTATGTCAATCACATATATTTATAATATATAGTTTTATAGCTTCATATTATATAACTTTATAAATATATTTATATTATACATTACTACGTTTTTATATGTTTTTACACTTTACAAAATTCATTTGAAACTCTAGTTTTGATTCAAGAATTTCTAGAATATATATATATAGTAATTTAAACACTTTAAATTATGTTTAAAAATTCAAAAAACCTATATATGTCGACATACAATAATGAGCATGTTGACATATAACCGTCACAATTTTTAAAATTCAAATGAAGTGTCTTTTCATTATTTAAAACGTTTCAGAACTTTTGCAACCTGAACTCTATATAAAGGGGTCATTTTCGAATTTTCACCAACTTTTCTTCTCCTTCTTCATCCTTACTCTTACCACCATTATTCTACTTTAATTTCATGATTTCTACACTTATACTCTACTGTTTTCAATACAAACTGTATCATTCTCTTTCTCTTCTCAATCTCTATCGAATATTCTCTATTTGGAAGTGATATTCAAGAATTCTAGGGCTATTAGTAATTGTTATGGAAAGGGTGTTTTCCTTGTATCCTGCAAAAAGAGAGCAGTGTGAACCTTGTAGTCGTGAAATCAAGGGGGTTGAATCGGTGTGAGCCTTGTAGCCGGGAAATCAAGGGTGTGGAATCGGTGTTAACCTTGTAGCCGTGAAATCAAGGGTGTTGCAAGATTGATACTAGTATTAATAAAATCCTGCGCAATCCATTGTTGTGTGGGACTAGACGTAGGATTAATCCGAGCCAGTATAAAATCCGAAGTGTTCTTTCCTTTTCTACATTTTATTTCTATTTATATCTGCATCTATGATTGTTTCATTTGTGATATTCATTATGCGATTTATATAGTTGTTTGAATAATAGTTATTTGTTTAAGTTTTCCATAATCTTTTTAAAACACTATTAGCTCCCCTCTATTGATAGTTTTGCCTTAAGATCTGTGATTCTCATTCCTAACAATTGGTATTAGAGCATAAGTTTTCAAAAGATCATCATCTGAATTTTGGAAATACTAAATGGAAAATTTTGAAATGATTTATAACACTAGTTTAAATTCATGCATTATATCAGTATAAATGAGTCTGCATTACATTCGACTGAAAAATCAAGTGATCTACTAAATTGGTGTTCTACTAGGGAAAAGGTGTGTTATATGGCTGTTGAAAATTCAAATCTTGATGGTCAAATGGATATTGGATCATGGCTATTCAAGACATATGACGGGAAATCCAGGATTATTAAACAATCTAGTATATGAAAATGGAGGAATGGTCAACTTCTGTGATAATTCTAAAGGATATGTGGTTGGCATCGGCAATGTCGGTAATTCTGAAAGTCCTACTATTTCTGATGTTTTACTAATTAGGAATTTAAAGCATAGCTTACTAAGTATAAGTCAACTATTCGATAAAGGCTGTAAAATAAATTTTGAAAAAGATAAATGCTTTATAAAAGATAGGAATTCAAAAGTAATATTCAAAGGAGATAGAAAGACAAATAACTATATACTAATTATGAAAATTTATGACGATAATTTATGTCCTCCGGCCAATTCAAGTGACCCTTGGATCTGGCATAAAAGATTCATCCATATAAATTCCAAACATATTTCTAGGGTTTCAAAATTAGACTCAATTAGAAGTTTATTAAAATGAATTTTAAAGTAAATAATTTATGCGATGCTTGTCAATTCGGAAAATTGAAAAGAAGTTTGTTTAAATCAAAAGAAGAATACACCCTCAAAATCATTAGAATTAATTCACATGGATCCATTCGATCCATCCTAAACTCAATCGATAAATCACAATAGATATGTTTACATAATAATCAAAGATTTTTATGGATCTACTTGGACTTTGTTTCTTAAAAATAAAAGTGATGCTTTTAATCAACTAAAAATCTTAGCTAAAAGAATTCAAAATAGATTATCTTTAAAAATTAAAACAATAGGTAGTGATCACTATGGAGAATTCAAAAATGAAAATTTTGTAACAAAAAGGGGACTACCCATAATTTTTCTTTTCCCAGAACCCCTCAACAAAATGGAGTAGTTGAACGTAAGAATAGATCAATTCAAGAGTGTGCGAGAACCATGTTATCAGATCATAACTTGCTAAGAAATTTTTGCGCTAAGGCAGTTGCAGCAGCTTGTTATATATTAGATAGAATTTTGATAAGATTCTTAACTCATCAAACACCATACAAACTTATATATAATAAGAAACCAAAGGTATCATATTTTAAAATATTTGGAAGTAAATGTTTCATTCTTAACACCAAAGAAAATTTAGACAAATTTGACTTCAAATCTGATAAAGGAATATTTATTGGATATTGAGATAGAAGTAAGGCATGTAGAGTTTTTAATTTAAGAACTAATACTATAGAAGAAACTCTAAATGCATCTTTTGACGAGAATTATAGGAATACAACACAACATAACGAAGATGAATGCGAAAATGAGATTAATGAAGTAAATAATGAAATTCATCAACCAAATAAAATAAATAGGCTTCTAAGAGATCATCCAGTAGAAAATATCTTAGGAGGTATTGAATATGTTGTTTGGACTAGAAACCAATTAAATAATATGAGTAATTCAGCGTTCATTTCAACTATTGAACCTAAGAATCCAAAGGAAGCATCATCTGACTATTCATGGATCCTTGCTATGCAAGAGTAATTGAATCGGTTTACCAGGAATGATGTATGTGAACTTGTTCCTAGATCATAGGATAAAATTGTAATTGGAAACAAATGGGTTTATAAAAATAAAATGAATGAACTCAGTGAGGTCGTAAGAAATATATAATGTGGTCCATCCCAATCATTACAAGCAGTGTCTCAAAACCCAACTTCTAAATTATTACAATAAAACATCTGTCTTGATTTAAAACTCCAAGTACATAAAGAAACATAAAAATGGTAGCAAAGCAGCGTAAATCCCCAATAAAAGTGTAACCACAGCCATAGCCCAAGAAAAGAGAATCCAAGCAATACATCTACTCTCTTTAAGCTAGAAAAGGTCTGCACTAAGCTGAAGTATTCCCTCCCTGCGGACCTGGGGGGGAGGGGGAAGAAAAGAAGGCAAAAGAAAACGGGTCAGACATAAGCCTGGTAAGTCCAGTGATTATTCAGCATGTAAACAGGTAAAAGGATCATGACATGAATAAACTGAGCATAGGACAATAGCATAACAATAAGATAACATAAGATAAGGTGAATATACTATCGCACTCATTTCCATTTCTCCGCACCTGCTAACGAATGTTTCAACTACCATCACATGCCCATAACAAAGTGATCCCTTTTTTGATCGGCTTCTACCCGCATGCATTTATTTCTTGTGTCGTTCGACCCCGCTTGATTGTAGATACATGTGCTGGTCCCTCCATGGGGTATATCAATTCATATGGTGGCAACCCGACACAAATTCAAGATGCACAGTGTATACTACTGATGCCCAGTGCCTGCTTTTTCCACTTTGGAGTACGTGCACGCCCATACTCCACCGGAACCTACACTGCAGCACCACCCGCCGCTATTTTGACTGCTTATAATCAGCCCAGTAATCGTGCCCACCCTGCCTAGCTCTAGGTACCGTGATATATCTATGTGGGTAACTGCTAAAATGGGTCCCCGTTACTAGGTATTCCTAATCAACATGTTATAATGGTTAAGTGTTCTCAAATTAACCTAACCCCACTCTTCTGTTTAATTAACATGTTGTATTGGTTAAGTGTTGCCTTAATTAACTTAACCCTACCATTCTTAGTCTGTCCATCCCTTATCTTTAATTCAATCATTAAAGCACCAACCTCTCACATTAGATCTATATTGTTGTGGTTGCTGGATGTGCCGAGCGGTTCCGGGCAGTCTTACACCGCAACTCAATCTAACCTTGGGTTTTTTGGCTTAATGTGCTAACCTCTCACATTAGATCTATATTATTGCGGTCGCTGGATGTGCCGGGCGGTTTCGGGCAGTCTTACACCGCAACTCAATCTAACCTCAGGTTAGGAATGATCATCTTTAGCCAATTTACATGTTTGTCATATGTGTCCAAGTTTAGGTCTATTTATATCAATGTTCTCCAAGTGTAGTCAGTACAAGTTTAATGCCACATTCACTTGTATGCCCAAAATTTACTTCATTAAATTATACCCAATTTTTCCCGCATTATAATCGCACGTACAACGAGATTTGATCTAAGTTCCGAATGAACCTAGTATTCAGTAAAGAAAATAAAAAGGAAAAAATAGAGAAGCAGCATAAGAACTGGCATAAGGAAAAATAGGCATGTAAAGGTGTACCCAATTCAAGAATAATATTTCCAATAGGCATGTTGTATATTAACAATAAGTGCGGGCGAACTAAGCAATTTACACCATAGATATAAAGATTAGATAGAATTGGACTTAAGAGAATCACTAATTTGTATGTACAACATGATAAGTTCCATTATATCAATCACAATAGTCTCATAGGCATAGGATGTACAACATGAGAGGTTCCATCATATCAATCACAATTGTCTCATAGACATGACAGGTTCCATTATGTCAATCACAACAGTCTCATATGCAAGATAGGTTTCATTATGTCAATCACAACAGTCCCATAGGCAAGATAGGTGTCGTTATGTCAATCACAATAGTCCCATATGCAAGATAAGGTTTCATTATGTCTATCACAACAGTCCCATAGGATAGGCAATTCAGATTTGACAAAAGGATAAGCATGAATCAAAATTAGGCATAGTTCTAGATCCGATTATTACAGTCATGATTTCTATTAGGTGTTCAAATCGGAATAATAACTGAACTTACAGAAAAAGAACGGATCTTGTATTTTAGGATCTGATTTCTGAATTTGTTAAGCTTAACCCTTGATGTAGAAGTTTAATTCTCTAGTTTGGATTTGGTTTGGAGCTTTCTAACTTGATTTCTAGTTTGGAGAAGATGGAGGCTAGGCTAGCTTAGACATGGACAACATGACGGCTTCATAGAACGAGGTCTAGGGTTGAGGTTAGGGGTGATTATATAGAAGTTTAGGATTAATATGGGCCTTTAGATCAACCTAGGAGTCATCAGAGCCGTCTAGTCTAAGAAAATGTTCATCAATCAAACCAGAAGTCGCCACGTAGCCCTATGACTCATAAAATCGTCCCTGTCCAGCATAGTTGGCAGGGGTCAATCCCTGCAGGGGGGTTGACACCCATGTCGACACCCCTAGGGGGTCGACCCCTATGTCGACACCCTTGATCAGGAGATTTCCCACTCAGCCGATTTATGAGTTTTTGAATTTTGAACTGAATTGACTATTTAATTATTATTTTTAATTTATATTCTTCTTAAACTTGAAAACTTCTAACCTCCATAACTTCTTCATATGGAGTCTGATTCACGCAAACTCGGACTCTGTCTCAAGCAGAATGCCGAGACGAACGAAATGGTGTAACCCGTTTCACCCAATTCTTCTTTTAAGAATTAAGTGTTCTTAATTTTGTTATTTTAATATTCACGGAAAATACGGGGTGTTACGTTCTACCCTCCTTAAAGGATTTCATCCCCGAAATCTCTAAGTTAAGAAGAATGTATCCTAACATCCAACATCCATCTACTCAACCATCAATCATAGGCATCCATTGTCCTTAAAAATATTTCTAATGCTTTCATGATAATATGCATAGTGTGTGTACATGTCCTTATCTAATGCAAAATCAGGCGGTCTACTGATTCAGTTGACCTCCTTGATGCAAATCATGTCGGTGCTATGAGTCCATCATGTATGCAATTATTCCTAATCGTATTTTGTAACTTCTACATGAATGCACAATCATTCATACAATTGCAACATCCATATGATAGCACATCAAGTTTCAATCCACATACAAATACATATATGCATATGCAACATGAAAGTGACCGAGCCGATCTAGTACTTAATGTGTGTGTATATGCATCCACGAGCAACCATTAGAAACCACTCGCAACCATCAATTATAACATGTTTCAAATACATGTTTACATCCATTGGTTTCTACCTAAGGGTTAAGAATAGGAGTGAGAAGATATACTTAAAAGATAGTTACAAGCATGCATAAACTTATGGAAAAAGAGATCAAGGATGTACCCTCTAAAAGAAAAGGGTAGGATGCGCGTATCTTGTCTTCAATCTCCCAAGTCGCACCTCCGTTAGCGTCACTCCACTGTACTTTAACTTGCTTGACCTCACGATTGCGTAGCTTTTTAACTTATGCACCCAAGATACGAGTTGGAACTCTTGTCACCGTCGCTTCTTGCTCCACTTCTACTTCCTCTAGTATGCTCGGCTCCACAACTTCTGCGGACTCATGTAAGCACTTTCATAGATGAGAGACATGAAAAACATTATGAACTTCAGCCAATCTTTCGGGCAGCAATACTTTATAAGCCATCTTCCCAATCCTCTCAATGATAGGAAATGGCCTTACAAATCTTGGTGCCAATTTTCCTACAGTCCTAAAACGAACGACATTTTTCAAAGGAGATACTTTAAGACAAACTATGTCTCCAACCTCAAACTGAAGGTTGGTCCTTCTTTTATCTACGTAGGACTTCTGTCTATCTTCTACGGTCTTCATTCGTCTTCGTATCAAGTCCACCTTCTCTGAAGTTTCTCTGATCATGTCAGGCCCAAGTACGAGCTTGTCTGTAGACTCCCACCAACATGTTGGTGATCGGCATGGTCTTCCATATAAAGCCTCAAAGGGTGCCATGCGTATGGTGGCTTGGTAGCTATTGTTGTAGGCGAACTCCCCCAAAGGAAGATGATCCTCGCATGTTCCTCCAAAATCAAGAATGCACATTCTTAAAAGATCTTCTAATACTCTGTTCACCCTTTTCGTCTGACCATTGGTTTAAGGGTGATAGGCAGTGCTTTAGCATAGCTGTGTGCCTACAGCCTCTTGCAAACTCTTCCAAAACTCACTCGTAAAGATAAGATCTCGATCACTTACTATGCTAGAGGGTATTCCATGCAGTCGAACCACCTCTTTAAGATAAATGGATGCTAATAATGAGGCAGTCCTCCTACTCTTAACAGGCACAAAGTGAGCGCTTCTAGTGAGCATGTCCACTATTACACAAATACTGGTGTTGCCCCTTCTTGACCTAGGCAATCCATCAATAAAGTCCATCGAAATGCTATCCCATTTCCACTGTGGGACCTTTAGAGGATGAAGCGGGCCACTAGGCTTCTTCCGCTCTGCCTTGACTTGCTGGCATATCAAGCATTTAGAGACAAACTCAGCTACATCGTTCTTCATGCCATTCCAGAAGAAATCTCTTTTTATGTCTTTATACATCTTGTTCCCACCTGGGTATGGTCAGCTTAGAATGGTGTGCTTCTTCGAGAACGTTTTTCACCAAATCCCTTGCTTATGGGACACATGTCCTCCGTCCCGTCTCAACCAACCCTTGTCATCGATGGAGTATCTATTGAGGTGACTAGAAGTCACACCTCTAATTAGTTTATCCATCACATCAACTAGCTGAGGGTCTTCACATTACGCGGTTCCTATTGAGTCCAAAAGAGTATGCCGCACCTCTAGCGATGCTAACAAACCAGGTACAAATTCGAAGGAGGGTCTAAAATCAAAGTTTGCCATGTACTCCAAGCCTTGCCTTTCTACAAAGAGAGGACTTAAGGTCAACTTTTTCCTACTTAAGGTGTCTCCTACCACATTTCCCTTGCTAGGGGTATAAGCAATCTCAAAATTGTATGAGGCAAGAAATTCCATCCACCTTTGTTGTCTCAAGTTAAGATCTTTCTGTGAGAAAAGGTACTTTAACGATTTATGGTCAGTAAACAATTCAAACTTTTCTCCTAGCAGATAATGACGCTATGACTTAAGAGAGAAAACAATGGCTGCTAGCTCGAAATCATGAGTTGGTAGTTCTTCTCATGTACCTTCAACTGCCTCCCCCACATAACAAACTACCTTGCCTTCTTGCACCAAGACAGCGCCTAGTCCGGTACTGCATGCGTCTGAGAATACCGTAAACATCTTACTCCCATCAGGCAATGTCAGAACGCCGTTGTCAGAGCCCTTTTCAGTCATTGGAAAGAAACATCACAATCCAAATCCCAGGCTAAAGTTAGGTTCTTCTTCGTCAACCTAGTGAGTGGGGCTGAGATCTTTGCAAAGTCCTTAATGAAATTTCTGTAAAAGCCCGCTAGCCCGAGAAAACTTCATACTTCGGTTGCATTTTGTGGAATCTTCCAATCTTGCACCATAACTACCTTTGTGGGATCCACAGCTATCCCCTCTTTGAACACCACATGTCCAAGAAACTTTACTTCTTCTCTCCAAAAATGGCATTTGGAGAATTTTTCTTTTAGCTGATGTGCTCGAAGAGTATCCATAACTTCCCTTAAATGCAAAGCATGTTCTTCCTCACTTTTTGAAAAAATCAAAATCTCGTCCACGAAGACCATTACAAATTTATTAAGGAACTCTCTGAACACCCTATTCATCAGGTCTATGAAATAGGCGAGTGCTTTTGTCAAGCCGAAAGGCATGACAAGCCATTCGAAGAAACCATCCGGGGTCCAGAACACGGTCTTATCTATGCTGTCTTCAGTCACTCTTAGCTGATGAAATCCGGTGGCCAGATCTAGTTGGGAGAAAACCAAGGCACCTACGAGCTGGTCGAACAAGTCGTCTATTCTAGGAAGTGGGTGCCTATTCTTCTTAGTAAGCTTGTTTAGCTCCTTATAGTCCACACACAGGCGAGGTGAACCATCCTCTTTGGTTGCAAACACCACTGGAGCACCCCATTCAGAATTACTCTGCCTTATGAATCCCTTTTCCAGCAACTCTTTAACTTGCTTGCTGAGCTTTTTCCTTTCCCTTGGAGTCATGTGTCTAACGGGTAAAGCAATGGGTTTTGCATTATCAACAAGGCATATGCGGAAGTCTATCTCTCGCTTCGGAGGTAAACCCTTCACCTCTTCAAAGACATCCGAGTATTCACAGACTACTCTAACAGATTGCAAGTTTTCAACGGACGAGAGATTCTAGATAGCAAAGTATAACAGAATTCATGGGATTACAAGAGATTTCGAGAGTGTTACCGAGGCAAGTCATAAGTCTGACCACTCTCCTTTCACAATCGAGGATGGCACCATTATTGGATAACCAATCCATTCCTAGAATCAACCTATAGCCCGTGAAACCCAAAACATAAGCATTACATCTAAACCCAATGCTTAGTACAGAAATTTCCAAGTCCAAACAAATCATTTACAAATAAGCCAAACCCCCAATTGGATTTGAAACAACCATGGGATCCTCTATTATACTGGTATCTAGGTGCAGAGATTCAACTAAAGCAGTAGATATAAAAGAGTGCGATGTGCCAGAATTAAAAAGAGTACGAACTGGATGATGAGAAAGATAAACTAAACTCTCAATACAAATATTTCTACTTCTTTCTTGCGGAGGTGCAATGAGAGCGTGAATCTGCCCTCCAGAAGTAGATCCAGTCCTCTGCCCTTGTCTTCTTGGGCAATCCTTAGCCATATGTCATGTCTCGCCGCATTGAAAGCAACCACCCATCTTCCTTTTCTTCTTTCTGCAGTCCTTAATCAGATGTCCATGTATGCCACAAAATTTACACTTCCTCTTGTCATGGGGTTTGTTATTCTTCCCGCCTTTCTTGGAGTTTGTCTTCTTACTCTGTGATCCCTCCACTTTCTTGTCTAGAGGTTCTTCCACCTTTGCCTCTTTCTTTCCATCCTTGTCTTCCTCCTGTAATAGTGCCACGTCCACCAGTGTCTCAAAAGTCGCACCCATAGGTATATGGGACATAGCTACGGTGTGCAGTGGTTCATTTAACCCTTTAACGAATCGGAGAGCCTTTTTGTGTAGAGTATTTATTAACTCCAGTCTGAATCTAGCCAGCTGGTTAGATTGGTTGACATATTCCTTAACTGATAGGCTTCCCTGTTTGAGTGCTAGAAACTTCTCCATTTGTAGATTTCACTCAGCTTGCGAGAGGAACTTCATTTCAAATTTCATTCTGAAATCCTCCCAAGTTTCAACTGATCTCTCAGCATTAGTAACTTCCCACCAGTAAGAGGCTTCGTCCTTAAGTTACCATACAGCCAATTGTATCTTCTGCCTATCGTCCACTTCGAAGATAACAAACAAATCTTCTGTTTCCTTGAGCCAGTTTCTTGCTTCTACAAATGACTCAGTCCCATTAAATTTCTTTCCACACAACACCAGAAAAGCGATATACTCACACTTATAAGCATGAGTAATTTCTTTTCTCACGGTTACTGCTGTGTAAACAAAACGCTGGGCAATTTTCGGATTATGCATATAATAACGGTCATAACCGTGATAATCTCATTGTTTTCTAACGGTTATAAGCATTAGAATCTAAAGTCCTAATGTTTAAAACCATTATAAATTATTTATTTGCTAACGGTTAAAACCATCAGAATATTATATCTTACTAACAGTTATAACCATGATAATTATGTAATTTCTAACGGTTAAAAGTGTTATAAACTGTCATTTACACCCTATTTTGTCACGGTTATAATTGTGAAATACAATACTGCTATTCAAACAAGCTACACAACCCATCACATAATCTTACAAATTTCATTACAGTATCAATATTTCATTACAACTAATGCAAAATATTGCATTTAGAACAACATTAAACATATATTGTTTCATACCTAATTCCATAAAGTATCCAACATAAAAACGTAACATAAGCAACAATTTTTAGAACATGACATCAATTAAAATTACATAATATTTAACAGCCCACTAACAACGCAAATGATTCTCGGGCCAAATCACAAAACCTCCTTTAACTAGTTCCGATAGCAAGTGGTGACCATATTGTGGTGCGTCATAAATTGAAGCTTCCGGATCGAAAACATCCTCCACCCAAACAACTTGTTCACCATCAACTACCTTTCTACCAAAACATATCTTTTGCGTCCCAATGTGTCCCTTCGCTACTTCTATCTAATTTGCAGACAACAGATTTACGGGTCGTTTTCCTCTAAAAGAAGATCCCCTAACTCCATTCACTGGAACACCTAAGCCTATAGGCTGTTCAAATTTGGTGCTGCAGTAGAAGATCCCCTACTTCATTCACTGGAGCACCTAAGCCTACAGGGCTGTTCAGATTTGGTGCTGCAGTAGAAGCCTCTTCCGCTCTTGGTGTCGTCATCATATTACCTCCAAGTTGATTAACAAGCATTTTCATGAATTGCCTCATTTCATTCATAGCTGAACTCATTGTTTTCATCTCTTCACGCATCCGTTTTTGGTCGCTTTGCATTTCCATTTTCCATTTTTGATTTGCATTATCTTTGTAATTGTTTATAGTTTTTGAAGCTTGAGTGATTTTTACTTGTCTCGCATTAGACATAGAGCTAAAAGTGCGACAATAACTTCTCTTTTTATCATCCCCAAAAACTTCGGCAATAGGATCTTTTTCAAATTCTTCTAAGCCTCTAATGCCATCACCTCCATTGACACTAGCTTCCGATTTTTGTTGTTCTTCGGCTGCTTCTATCAATGCCTACAAAACTTATGTGCAAGCATTAACATATAAATGATAGGAACTTGCTGCTGGACATAATACATAGGAACTTGCTTCTGGACATATTACATTATGAATTATGCATAGCATGCAAGAATTATTTATTTTTCTCTATTAATATCTTCCTTTTCCCTATAGGCCACAATACTCTTAACAGGCAAAGAGACAAACATACATATCCTGTCTATGCTTTTCAGTAGTCTGCTACAGTTTATGATCATGGTCAAATGATGATCTACTCCATTGTATTATAGTCAATAGTAATAAATGACCCTTCCAGTGTTTTGTTAAGAGGAAATTTTGTCAAGAAAAATTGCAGACTCAACTTTTCAATGTGTAGTAAGCATTTTGTATGAAGGCGTTGACATCAACTTTGCATTTTTGGAATTTATCTCCCAAGCCTAAACTAGGGACAATCTAAAAACATGCATCAACTCAATTTAGCAGACATTACTTTAGTTTGTGCTAGATTTTACTGCTCAACACTTATATGTAAACAGCTGAATTTGTATATATTTTGCATCTTGTCCTTTCTGTATGTTAAGCTGAAATTTTAAGCACCAAAATTCAGCTGCAGATTGGATTAAATTTGACAAATTAAGCATCGGCCAGCTTAGGTACATATATTAGTCAAGATATCCAAAAATCAACCTTTTAAAAATCTTTGTATTCTACAATTTATCCCTTCATTTGATTTGCATACCCGAGTTAAAAATAAAAATGACAAATAATTAAGTGAGATAAAAATATCAGTTGTGCACGTACGACATGAATGGAGACAGCTTAACAAACAAACAGTTAATTAACTTGACTAAATGTGTAGCATAACCAAATTGTAACAAACACATGAAAACTGTGGAATCAACAATGATGAAGAAACAATATCAAATATGTACAAAATGACTGATTATATATGAAGCCCAGGGATGATACATTTAGAGTATATGTGCCAGAATCAAAAGTAGAAAATGGAAAGTGCTAGAAGACACCTGGACAGAGCATTTCCTTCTTTATACTGTAGGAGACCTTGAAAAGAAATTAATTCGTGATGGTCGGGCACTGAGATGTCCATGTTTTAAGTAGTGGTGTACTGACAGATGGTGTCGAAGGTAAATGAGCCATTTACATGTACATGCAACGTACGTTCTAGCTCCAAGAAATTGCTAGACGTAGTATTTTTGTTGATGTGTAATGCAGTGCCTTTGTAGTAGAGATTACCATGGATATGGTTTTCTCAGCCACAACTGAAATTACTACAAATGTGGCTTATACTATGCAAAAGAGTAATAAACTATATTTTAGGAACCAACAAAAAAACATACTGAATAATGTTAATGTGAAATAGAAGATAAAAATATGGAAAACGTAGTGTGCAATCTTTATCTGTATTAAATTAGCAAATTTTTAGTTTTCTTTTGTAGTTATTTTCGAATTATTAAATATGGAATCAAAATTATAATGTTAAATTTGAAATATTAAAGCTATAGCATTAAAGAGCACAAAATTGAAGATAAACATATAAAAACTGCAAATATAACAAAAGCAAAGTTCATTGTTTAAAATTGACTACCCATCAGATTTATCATAACTCCTAGATGGTATACTCTAAATTTTGCTAAAATATCTAATTCATCCTTCATGTGTTATGTCAATTGCTTATGTTGACAGTATTTGGGTATTAGGAGAAGAATATAGTATTTAAAAGAGCACAAAGCAGGCGTCTCAATCAAATTTAACATGCACTACCCATTTACATTTCTGGGACAAAGCTGGGTAAGAATAACTATATATTTGGCATATTTTTTTACATAAAAAATGTGTAGCTTTATAGCATGCGAATACCTAATGCAGTGGAAGCAAATCATTTTTAAAAGAAAAAATTAAGATTCGAACTCCCCCATTTTTACAGCAGCACAATAAATCTTACATATTTTTCATATTTGAATAAAAGAAAACAAACTTTTAAAAAATGTCAAGGAACCTTATATATTTTTCGGCAGCACAAGGAAGAACCTCCCCTTTTTTTGCTTGTGTGCGCCATTTTCCATGCCTTTGATCGTGTAAGCTTACATGCAGTATTATCCCTTTCCTACCTGAATAAATATACATATATTCATCAATTACCTAATATTATAACGGTTAATTGTGAAAGGCTTTAATTGCGTACTAATTCTTCATATAGTACAGAATAAGATTTTCTTCCCTGTGTATGGTATATAGTGTTCTTTGATCTATTATCAGCATTCATCTTGCATTGTTTTTTTCTTTTTATCAGTGTACTCGATGTCGATGAACTTCTCCCACTGAACTTTATCGATATCTTCGAGTCAGTTATCAATTGTGAAACGTCTAAGCAAAGATTCTCCTTCCTTTGTTTTAAGAAATTTCTTTCTCAACGTCGCTTTTGCTGTTCTTAAGCATTGTGGAAACCCCTTCTCCAGTATAAGTCGAGCTATATTAGGGTTTATATTCAAATCGAACTCTTTCTGTAGAAAGGAAAAAGTATGAGATAAACATGAAAAATAAGTCAGTGCAATATTACATCAAAACACTTGCATCATGAATTCTTGTAAAAGATTGATATAAAACAGTTTATCCTACTTCATTGGCTACCGCATTTGCACTGAATCACTCAACACCATGAAAAAAAGTCTGCATAAATCAGAAACTAAAAACTAGACCTTAAAAAAATAGCAAATTTTTTAATTATTTTGTTTAAGAAAAAAAAAACAGCCGCAGAATTTTGTTTAAGCAAAATTTTAAGCCGCGTTTTGGTGAAGACAGCCACAGAATAGACCAATTAAATTATCATATCATGAAACCTAACTAGATTAACATGTTGCGACTAATCTATATATGGAAACAAATCATTTTGTAACAACTCATGTTGCATGCCCTAGATTATTAGAATATAGCATTCTAAAATCTGTTTAACTTTGGAGTGCCGGATAGAAATAAATACAGTATTTTTTTTCAGAAGCTATCCCGAAGTTAGAGTGAATGTAATTTCAATGCTAGCAAATATATGAACTGTGTGTAGAGTTAAGTTTAACATACGAATAATTTTGGAAAGCTTTATTATACTAACTCAACTCTAAGCCCTTTTGTATAACAATTCCTGTCATGATTATATTATTATATGAATAATGCTTATATCACTTTAAATTGAATATGTCAAAGAAATTGATTTTGAAGTAGACAAAAGATTTGTTAAGCCACTCACCAAATTGATGCTCACCATACTAGTTATGTAATGGAGCAGTTATTGACAAATTCTATGATTGTTATTGTCTTAATTTCAAAACCAAAGAATAATGTACCATATTTTGCATATAATTTTATAAAGTTGGTAAGAATTAGTTAAATTGCTGTTATGCACTAATCGTGCGGTGTAAACATTTTCTTCATACAGGAATTGAAAAGGAAGAGTTGACTCTTCTAAACGTAGAGACCAATTCGTTCAGTATGGCTCAAACCATCAGTATGCATGGAAAATTTGGATCCTTATAAGTTCCGTCAAATAGCACAAAGATTATGAGGTTATTTCCAGAAATTGAGTCTATTTACATAATCAACATAACAGTTATAAAGGTCCAAAATTACCCAAGAAATCTGACACTATCATTATAAAATCCTATACATCCATTGCTATGTTTTGATTGTGTTCGCCTGGTAGGTTGGTTGGAATTGAGAAAATAATCAAAGTGAATGATGTTTATGCATAACTTTCAGCCAATAACAAAGTTATTAAAGAACCAAAATGCATTTTAGCATACCGTTGCACATGAGATAAAAAGTAAGTTTCATGCATGCCTATGTGATTCAACATTTCAAGGAGGCAGCAAAATCATTTCCACCTTTACCATAATAAAGTATCATCAGTGCTATTAGAAAAAACTATGGTTGAGTAATTGAAGAAGTATGGTGAAATATTTTTAACCGCAATCAAATCTTGAACAAATTAAACTACTTTTGAATTATTTACGACCAGTTTAGAACCTTAATTAAATGAAGAACACATCACAAATTATTATGATTCCCATACATTTCCTTGCGCTCAAAATTGACGTTTGCATTCCCCAAGGTAATAAGTGCTTATAAAGCTTGAGTGATACATGAAATACAGATTAACCATTGTTTAGTATCATATCTAATACTATATAATCAAACGATATTGCTGTAATGGCAATATCTGAATATTTGTAATGCAAATATCCGAATTAACAGTCAAATAGGAAAAGTGTGTAATTCTCCTGAGAAATATTTTTAATTAATTATATTGTAGTGGAAAATGTTAACATGTAGCCATAAAAGAACATGTTAAGATTAATTAATTGTAATTAAAACTAGACCCATTTTCATAGGTCCTAAGAGATATTTTTCAATTGATCTTTTTACCTCTCTTCAAAACAAGCATGTTAACATGTGCCTGTTTTCCACATGTTAACGCCACCTTATTGCAATAATATGTTTGTTTTGAAAGAACATCATGTAACAATGTCTTACTACCTACATGCAGTTTTTTTTAATAGTTAAACCTGAAACCAAATGTTTATATTTTTTTCCTTTGATTTCCAACTTTTAAGCACTGTATTAGTTCATACCTCGCTCTCATATCATTTGAGCTACTGGCATTGTATGAAACCAGTCAACTATCTAGTGCCAAGAAATGACAGGACACCTCTCAAAAGGGAGCAGAGATGTAACAACCCAGATTACAACGGACCGATTTTTTTTCAAAAATCCAATCCACCGAAACCCGAGTTGGTTTCTCTGGTATCCTGCAGAAAAAGATAGAGAAAAGAGATATGTCAGAGTTCGGAAAACACCTCACAGCGGAAGGAGCAAAATATAATATATTTAAAACATAGCTTTACCTTAATCGCAATACAGCTAAATCAGTATTCCCAAAGCTATAAGTCTCTGTCTAACCTGCAAATGTTATGAGGAGGGGGTCAGAACATAAATTTAGTGTGAATAAATTTAAACTGCACTTCTTGAATAACCCTACATATACCATTCGGTTACATTTTCTTATTTATTAGGTTATACGTGTCATTAGCACTCAAAGCTTACATACACGTCGCACCCATCTACTCCCTAGTAGATTAACCTAATAAAATGTATTATGTAGCTACCCCCCACACAGAGGTACACCCCATGGTACCCCACTTGCACGGTCTCTACCGTATCATCGTAGTGATATACGCAGTCCCCCATCCTATGTCATAGTAACATATATTCCCCTTACTTAAAATACAAGATTACACCCGCATAGGATTACTACAATTATATTATGTGAACATAACGACTGCTATTATCGACTGGTGCCCTCTAGTCTATGATACACCACCAGAGCAGACATGGTTGTATCTAGACTTTCCCACGTACGTATCGTCAAGCGTATTTGATGTCTAACCCGCACACCCATCCTGTGTGCGTACCGGAGTTCCGTGGCAGGGCTATACAAGAAACACGGAACTCGGTTGGGAGTTTTCCTCATATCTGTGCAAGGCCCACCTTTAAGAGCCTCTAGCACAAATATCTCTTAGGGTTTGTTTTCTATGGTATCTATGGCGCCACCTCGGCCGCTCCCTTAACTAGTAAAGACCACACGAGCTAAGCGACACCCCTAACAAGAAAACAATCAAAACATCCATGTGGGGTCTCCCCGCACCTGTCCCTTGATAGCAAAGGTTAATGATCTCTAGGGGTTAGCTCTTGTCTTTTCGCATTCCTTAGGCTGCTGGTGATAGGAGTCCAATGGTCTTGCTATCGTTTGGTCTTGAACCTCCACCTCCGCCTGAGGCAATCGCTGAACCACCCTTAATGCCACCGCGTACAGCATTCTGACTGCCCCCTACTTATGCAGTCAAGGCCCACCCACCTGGTAGTTCCGCGCAGACCCAACCTATGTAATCCTAGCCCGAAGCTAAACCACCACAGAGGACTACCAGGAGCACCTTTAACGTCTCAGGAAGCCGCCTACCTCCCTTTCCAGTCCGTTGGAGCCGCCAGAATAATGAACGTGCGCTCACCTCGTGCCTTATAACACCTTTAATGATCTACCTCGTTAGGATATTCATCCTATAACGTATGGACTGCTTCAAGCGCCTTAGACCTATCTGTCATTAGACTTTACGTCTAATCATTAATTACTCGCTTGCGCCCCCTCATAAATTTTCTCATTTAACTTGGTTATTCACATTAGCTTCCTTTTTCGTATCTACCAAGTCACCCACGCTTATTAACTCAATTTATACTTAACCCACTTAAGTCCATTAATAAGCCCATAACATGTTATTTTCCAATTTCATAAATTATTCCCTTTTTGGGGTTACAACAATATGTTATACTTAATTCATAGTTAAGTATGCCTTATCCCACGTATGTACTGATTAAGAGAATAACCCCTAAACACCAGCCCCGAAGACCGAAATCAACATTAGACTGGCACCCAGTGAACTACTCAACCCAACCAACACATATGATTCTAATTTACTTCCTTCCCATTCATATAACTTATATCATTTTTAATTCCACATTTCTCCTTCCCAAACCATTTAATTTAAGTATATCCTTACATATAAGTTACCTCATCTTCCTTATCTTTTCCTATAACTTATCTTGTCCCATAAGTTATAATTTCCACCTATTATCCTTTCTTTCCTTATTCAAGTTTATTAATGATAAGTTATTTATCATTCCCCATTTCTTGTCATTAATCTTAGATTTGACTTAACCTTTTCGCTTACTTAACCCATTACTTAACTTTATCTAATTCAATTAATTTATAATACTGTTGCGGGTCCCATTTGGTGAAGCATATCTAAATTTTTGTTTCTCATGTCACTCGTGTCCCGCTTAATCCCCTATACTATAGTTTTCATGTCTTACACATGTCTTACTACGGTTAAGTCTACCTTAGTCATGTTTTACATGTCATTTATATCATCCACTTAACCCTCTAACCATACCCATGTCACCCACAAGTCTTATTATGTTTAGTGTTTCTTAATTTATTTATTACGTTGTAACGATATATGACCTCTCACATTAGATGTCCGCTTGTGGTTGCTGGATTTGCCGGGCGGTTCCGGGCAGTCTTACACAACAAACGCGTTTAACCTCATGTCATAAACCGTTATCCTCTAGTTCTTGCTGTTGACCTCTCACAATAAGTGTCCGCTTGTAGTTTCTAGATTTGTCGGGCGGTTCTGGGCAGTCTTACACCACAAACGTGCCTAACCTCGTGCCATAGGCGTTCATTAACAATCTTCTCCCACCCAAACGCTTCAAATTCAACTTAATTACGATTCATTTTTTTCTGTGCCTATTTCCAATTTATCATTAACTACACCAATTACATAATAGTTAGCCAAATTTCATATTACCCAAATCATCCAATTATAGCCAAATTCACCAATTCCATGTTATTAACACCCAAGCATGCCAATTTCCAATATCCAATTATACCCAAATTCATATAATCAGTACTTTCCCAGTATATATATATATATATGTATATATATATGTATATATATATATATATATGTATATATATAACCCAACATTCCCACGTTCATACTTATAATCTAATTCACCCCCTAGACTTATTTTTCAAGTCACAAATAATTTTTACCAATCCATGCTATCCAATTACATATTGTTAATATTAAGTTTATACCAATTCCATATCCAATTACAACTATGACAATTGACATAAATCCAACATCACAGTATAATTATGCCCATATTTCTATACAAAACCTTCCATTCACAATATTACACTCAAACCAGCCCCTTTTCCTTTTTTTATTTCTCGTTCCTCTTTTAAACGCATAAATCCATGATAGACGTAGGCTCGAGATAGCCTAGTTATAAAAATAAAGAGGGAAAGGATAAAAGAGAGAATTCAAATGTAGGCATAAATAAAATAACTAATCTTATTGAATTATCATCATATTCATTATGAGGAATGGTAAACGATAGAGGCAATATTATACAACAAATATAGTTCAAATCCAATCACTTTGACTGGATTGGAGAAATAAACGATTTGTTGTTGATGTATAATGCTGATCAAATCTTCTTTTCTGATTATTGGTGAAGAGCTTGAATTGTTGACGAAGAATACCTAATTTGATTTAGGTTTTAGAGGAGGCGGCTAAGAGAATTGAAAGTTCAGCAGCACGGAGGCGTCTTGAGGAATTGTTATGAATTAGGGTTAGGTGTTGCTATGTATTTATAGATGTAGAGAGTGTTTTGGAGCCCATAGATTGACTTGGAAGCCACTAGATTCGTACAACACATTAAAACACGTCACAGGAACAAAACTGCTTAGATCTTTTGGGGGGTGGAGGGGTTGATCAACCCCCAGGTCGACCTCCCTAGGGGCAGGTCGACCTGACCGCCAGGTCGACCTTAGGGTCGACCTGCCTAGTTGATGGGCGAGAAATTTCCCGCCCAGCTGCCTGGGTCGAATTTCGAACTGTTTTGATTTTTTAGTTGAACCTTCAAAAGGCTATAACTCATTCATACGAAGTCCGATTTACGCAAACCTGGACTCTGTTCCAAGTAAAAATCCGAGACGAACGCAATGGTGATGTCCGTTTTACCTAATCCCTGAAATTTAAATTAAGCATTATTATTTTATTATCATCTCTATTACATAGACATTGTACATTACCATTATTTTCCTATTTATGCATATATATATATACACATTTTTAATTATATTAAAAATGTGGGGTGTTACATTCTCCCACCCTTAAAGAATTTTGTCCCCGAAATTCGATAAGAGTAAAATAGATAATCCCTCGCAATATTCATTTATCAAGTGTGCATTCAATTGTTGCAAACATTGTGCACATGTGCAAAGTGAAACACATCATAGTAAAGCATGTATGCCTAATTGGTACCACCTATATGTGTGCAAATTTTTTTAAAAACGCTTTCTCAAATCATGATGCTCACATCCTAAATATACTTGAAGTTTTATACGAATGAAAAGTTGTTTTTTTGAAAAAAAATTCTAAAATATTATTTTTGTTCATCCAAATTTTCCCATTCCTTATAAAATAAGAGTGTAGTTCATCCAATTGCCACGCCCAAAATCCTATCAATCACTTTTAAATTTCAAAATTCAAAAAAAGCTAATTTTCCAAAATTTTAATCCTTATGCATTTAACGGACAAACCTATATTTTCCCGTTTTCTTTTAGCATTCTGCTTTAATTAATTTATATGTTTTTATTTTACATGCCCAACAAATTATAACAGAAAATTTTCTAATTAAACATTCGTAGATTACATCAAAGCAAGTTCTAGTACATTACTACAACTAGATTAAAGAGAGACAGTCATACACTACATAATAAGATACTACCCTATTAATACAGCAATAGAGGTCAGATCCCTATTGGAAGAAACTACGAATGAGATCCTCTATACCACCAATCTTACTATCCAGATGCTCCGTAAGCTGTCTAGTCCCCTCCCTGACCTCTAACTGCAAGTCCTATTGCCCAGTCCCTAACTGATCATAGAAGGTGCCCATCTCCTGTAGCATCTGCTATTGAGTCTGTCCCAACTCAACCTGTGTCTGGAGCATCTCCTGCTGTGAGCCTGGGAAGTCCAAGCACCTTCCCAAGCCTGTTCTTCCTGATATGGGTCTGATCCTGCTGGCGGTACGTATTGGGGCTCTCCATAATGTTCGGGCTGATAGTCACCACCCTGTGGTTCCTGCACATGCTCCGCCTGTACATGTTCCTCCTCCTCCTCATCTCCTCCATCATGCTCCATGGGCTGAGGCTCTAATAAATCATGTAGGTGTATATGAATCCTCGTCAGTGCGGCCAAATCTATAATACTGGAGGGATGAGAAGGAGGTGATATATAACCTTCCCTTCGCAGAGGAACATTGCTTCATGTAAAAACTATGGTCCATAAATTTCCAAAAGAAATGTTTGACTGCCTCGCCTCTCTAGTAGAGTCATAATACTGTAGGATAGTGCGAGCCCAGTTTATTTGAATACCCCAAAAAATATCATACGTGGCTCGTTTAAGGATTTGTGTTATCATATCAAATCCACCAGTCTGTCCAACAATATTATACTGTAAAATCCGAATAACAATGTAGCTAACGGACGTAGATTGGTATAATTCCAAATCCTCTCGTACTTATCGTAGAAAATCCGACGCCATACCGCCAAATCAGTCATCTCAAGATCCCCTAACTCGTGGCCCGTACTACAGATATTTAACATTTCCCCAAACTGTATTTAATTAAACAAATGATGGTTCCCTTTACATACGAATTATATGTAATCAAACTCTCACTGTCTACCCCAACTTCTAAATTAGCATCAAAAAGTCTTACTAACCTCTTGTAGCCCTTTCGCTCAATGGTATTAACATCCAAAATTGCAATTAAACCCGCCTCCGCAAATAAATCCTCCAAAGGTGTTCCAACAAAATCACCAAACTTAACCGGACGGCCTAACAACAACTTCAAACCTGCGGTGTTGACATACGCCTCAACTATATCTTTCCCAGTGTTGCACCAAACGATTTCTTGAGGCGTAAGTTGGGGAAAAGAGGCAAGAAGGGAAGGTTGGTCCGCCATGGCGAATTAAGCTCGAACTGAGAGGGGAAAGGTATAGATCTTGGTAGAGGAGACTTCTAGCTTCGATTTGGAGGTAATTTTGCGCGAAATAGTGGAGATTTGAAGTGGTGGGAGGTGAAAAACGTGGTGGTGGAGGTGGTTTCGTGCTCCCTGTAATGGAGCACCTGGAACGATGGAATGAGCTGAAGGCCTTTGGCCTTTTATTTTTTTTTCTTCCTGCACTAGGCAGGTCAACACTAAGGTCGACCTCCCTATAGGCAAGTCGACACTAAGGTCGACCTCCCTATGGGTAGGTCGATAAAAGTGTCGACCTATATTTTTTTTCACTTCGCTTGTTTTTTCCGCTTTTCTCCGTCTTCTTTCTTGATAGTTACAAGCGACTGTATATTCTTATTGCACATGTTCCAATTTCATGAAATAGAAACTTAAGTGGAACATGAAGTCTTAAATATCCATTTTGATGTACACCTTTTTGCTTTTTATTAAAGTTCAAAACTTTTCCTGATCTCCATTTTTAGTGTACGGGAATAAAATCTCATTTTCTTTTTCCAAATCTATTTCTCAAGCGGGCTCCTATACTAACCTAGGCTTATATATTTATATTTTTCTCAAAAATACAAATACGCTCACTCATAATTTTTCCCTGGGAAAACTAAACCTAGGCTCTAATACCAAATGTAACAACCCAGATTCCAACAGACCAATTTTTTTTTAAAATCCAATCCATCGGAACCCGAGTTGGTTGCTCTGGTATCCTGCAGAAAAAGGCAGAGAAAAGAGACATGTCAGAGTTCGGAAAACACCTCACAGCGGAAGGAGCAAAATATAATATATTTAAAACATAGCTTTACCTTAATCACAATACTGCTATATTAGTATCCCTAAAGCTATAAGTCTCTATCTAACCTGCAAATGTTATGAGGAGGGGTCAGAACATAAGTTCTGTGTGAATGAATTTAAACTGCACTTCTTGAATAATCCTACATATACCATTTGGTTACATTTTCTTATTTATTAGGTTATACGTGTCATTAGCACTCAAAGCTTACACACACGTCGCACCTATCTACTCCCTAGTAGATTAACCTAATATAATGTATTATGTAGCTACCCCCACACGGAGGTACACCCCATGGTACCCCACTTGCACGGTCTCCACCGTATCATCGTAGTGATATACGCAGTCCCCCATCCTATGTCATAGTAACATATATTCCCCTTACTTATACTACAAGACTACACCCGCATAGGATTACTACAATTATATTATGTGAACATAACGACTGCTGTTATCGAATGGAGCCCTTTAGTCTACGATACACCACCAGAGCAGACATGGTTGTATCTATACTTTTCCACATACGTATCTTCAAGCGTATTTGATGTCTAACCCGCACACCCACCCTGTGTGTGTACCCGAGTTCCGTGGCAAGGCTATACAAGAAACATGGAACTCGGTCAGGAGTTTTCCTCATATCTGTGCAAGGCCCGCCATTAAGAGCCTCTAGCACAAATATCCCTTAGGGTCTGTTTTCTATGGTGTCTATGGCCCCACCTCGATCCCTCCCTTAACTAGTAAAGACCACACGAGCTAAGCGACCACGTCTAACAAGCAAACAATCTAAACATCCGTGTGGGGTCTCCCCGCACCTGTCCCTTGATAGCAAAGGTTAACAATCTCTAGGGGTTAGCTCTTGTCTTTTTGCATTCCTTAGGCTTCTGGTGACTGGAGTCCAACGGTCTTGCTATCATTTGGTTTTGACCCTCCACCTCCGCCTTAGGCAACCGCCGAACCACCCTTAATGCCACCGCGTACAGCATTCTGACTCCCCCTACTTATGTAGTCAAGGCCCACCCACCTGGTAGTTCCGCGCAGACCTAACCTCTGTAATCCTAGCCCGAAGCTAAACCACCACAAAGGACTACCAGGAGCACCTTTGACGTCTCAGAAAGCCACCTGCCACCCTTTCTAGTCTGTTGGAGCCGCCAGAATAATGAACGTGCACTCCCCTAGTGCCTTATGACACCGTGATGACCTACCTCGTTGGGATATTCATCCTATAATGTACGGACTGCTTCAAGCGCCTTAGACTTATCTGTCATTAGACCCTAGGTCTAATCATTAATTACTCGCTTGCGCCACCTCATAAATTTTCTCATTTAACTTGGTGATTCACATTAGCTTCCTTTTTCGTATCTACCAAGTCACCCATGCTTATTAACTCAATTTATACTTAACCCACTTAAGTCCATTAATAAGCCCATAACATGTTATTTTCCAATTTCATAAATTATTCCCTTTTTGGGGTTACAACAATATGTTATATTTAATTCATAGTTAAGTATGCCTTATCCCACATAAGTACTGATTAAGAGAATAACCCCTAAACACCAGCCCCGAAGACCGAAATCAACATCAGACTGGCACCCAGTGAACTACTCAACCCAACCAACACATATGATTCTAATTTACTTCCTTTCCATTCATATAACTTATATCATTTTTAATTTCACATTTCTCCTTCCCAAACCATTTAATTTCAGTATATCCTTACATATAAGTTACCTCATCTTCCATATCGTTTCCTATAACTTATCTTGTCCCATAAGTTATAATTTCCACCTATTATCCTTTCTTGCCTTATTCAAGTTTATTCATAATAGTTTATTTATCATTCCCCATTTCTTGTCATTAATCTTAGATTTTACTTAACCTTTTCACTTACTTAACCCGTTACTTAACTTTATCCAATTCAATTAATTTATAATACCGTTGTGGGTCCCATTTGGTAAAGCATGTCTAAATTTTTGTTTCTCATGTCACCCGTGTCCCACTTAACTCCCTTTACTATAGTTTTCATGTCTTACACATGTCTTACTACGGTTAAGTCTACCTTAGTCATGTTTTACATGTCATTTATATCATCCACTTAACCCACTAACCATACCCATGTCACCCACATGTCTTATTATGGTTAGTATTTCTTAATTTATTTATTACATTGTAACGATGTATGACTTCTCACATTAGATGTCCGCTTGTGGTTGTTGGATTTGCCGGGCGGTTCCGGGCAGTCTTCCACCACAAACGCGTCTAATCTCGTGTCATAAACCGTTACGCCTCTAGTTATTGCCGTTGACCTCTCACATTTGGTGTCCGCTTGTGGTTGCTGGATTTGCCGGGCAGTTTCGGGCAGTCTTACACCACAAATGTGCCTAACCTCGTGTCATAGGCGTTAATTAAAATCTTCTCTCACCCAAACCCCAAATTCATGCTGTGCGCTCCAAATTCAACTTAATTACAATTCATTTTTTTCTATGCCTATTTCCAATTTATCATTAACTACACCAATTACATAATAGTTAGCCAAATTTCATATTACTCAAATCATCCAATTATTGCCAAATTCACCAATTCCATGTTATTTGCACCCAAACATGCCAATTTCCAATATCGAATTATACCCAATTTCATATAATCACTACTTTCTCAATATATATATATATATATATCCCAACATTCCCACGTTCATACTTATAATCTAACTCACCCTCTAGACTTATTTGTCAAGTCACAAATTGGTTTTACCAATCCATGCTTTCCAATTACATGTTGTTAATATTAAGTTTATACCAATTCCATATCCAATTACAACTAAGACAATTGACATAAATCTAACATCACAGTATAATTATGCCCATATTTCTATACAAAACCTTCCATTCACAATATTACACTCAAACCAACCCCTTTTCCTTTTTTTCAATTTCTCGTTCCTCTTTTAAACGCATAAATCCATGATAGACGTAGGCTCGAGATGGCCTAGTTATAAAAATAAAGAGAGAAAGGATAAAAGAGAGAATTCAAACGTAGGCATAAATAAAATAACTGATCTTATTGAATTATCATCATATTCATTATGGTGAATGGTAATCGATAGAGGCAATATTATACAACAAATATAGTTCAAATCCACTCACTTTGACTGTATTGGAGAAATAAACGATTTGTTGTTGATGTAGAATGCTGATCAAATCTTCTTTTCTGATTATTGGTGAAGAGCTTGTATTGTTGACGAAGAATACCCAATTTGATTTAGGTTTTAGAGGCGGCGGCTAAGATAATTGAAAGTTCAACAGCACAGAGGTGTCTTGAGGAATTGCTATGAATTAGGGTTTGGTCTTGCTATGTATTTATTGGTGCAGAGAGTGTTTTGGAGTCCTTAGAGATTGACCTGGAAGCCACCAGATTCGTACAGCACATTAAAACACGTCACAGGAACGGAACTGCTCAGATCTAGGGGGGGGGTGGGTCAACCCCCACGTCGGCGTCCCTAGGGGTAGGTCGACCCCTAGGTTGACCTTAGGGTCGACCTGCCTAGTTGATGGGCGGGAAATTTCCTGCCCAGCATCCATACGGAGTCCGATTTACGCAAACTTGGACTCTATTCCAAGAAGAATTCCGAGACGAACGTAATGGTGATGTCCGTTTTACCTAATCCCTGAAATTTAAATTAAGTATTCTTATTTTATTATCATCTCTATTACATAAACATTGTACATCACCATTATTTTCCTATTTATGCATATATATACATATACACACACATTTTTAATTATATTAAAAATGCGGGGTGTTACAAGAGATGCACATAATCTCATATAACCTTAACTATTTTTTCCCTTTCCTTCTCAAATAAAGTTTTGAATTTTTGGAATATTTCATGTAGTTGTAAATAAGGACTTATTATATAATGGTCTTCATTGATGCTACTCAATTTGAAGGATTTAAAACTTAACTGAAGCACTCAGAAAAGAAAATTACAAAGATTTAAGAAAATCTCAAAAAATCGATGGTATTACCTTATCTCAAAAACCCATTTTTTATGTTTCTTAATCACATTGGTTAAGAATGGATGGACTTTTTTTTTGGTAGTGTGTTTGTATATCCGGAATAAACAGCAAAAAATTAGCAAAACTGAATAAATCGGAAATCTATCTTGAAACAACTATGGAATTGTTACTGCGTGCTTAAAACAAGGTTAAACCATGAAGGCCTTTTGCTTAAAAAACAGCAGAATAAAAAATTTCAAGAAAGGGTATAGTAAAATACCATTAGTGCTCTCCATAAATTGTCCTTGTAAAAAGCTTCAAGTTTTCTCCAATCATTGTAGCTAATCGGGATATGCCTTCGAATTAGAGCACCACAACGTGAACGCCACTTTGATGCATCTTTACCTTTTGCACCATCCATCTCAACGATTATCGAGTATTTTTTTCTGATGGAGGAGGAGGAATATCGTCTTCTATAATTTCCCTATCTCTACTACAACTACTTGAAATTCTACAAAAATATAACGCAAACAACAATTAACAAAGAAATTTATAATTTGTATACTAAACTCAAGATAACAGGATTAAGAAATAGGTACAAATACAGAGCTGTGTTCTTGAACAGGACAGCAAAAAAGAAAACACAGGAGTAGTTAGTTGGTGGAGTAAGTAGACATAGAAACAGCAATAGGTAAAACATTAGGTAAAAATAGAAGCTGTATGCACAAATGTTCTCCAACAAAAACACAACCATATATTAAGCATATGTGTCTCCAAATTTAATTGAATAACAAATGGTATGCTGCATAAACACTTGATACTACTAACTGCTGCAAGTGGTACACTGCACAGTAAAATAGATTTTGATTGAAAGAAAAATATAATGTATTGATGTCATAAAACAGTCAATTTAAGCCAAGCAAAGTCAACTTGATGTGTGTAATAGTAAGCCAAATATGTACAACGATACACCTTAAGCCATGTATTAAACTTAAACTACCAGAAATACAACAGATAATGCACAAAAGGTGATTAAGAAAACAACTAACATCTTTATATTAATACCAATTACTAATATCTTGCACTACTACTTTTCAACATACAGAATTCCAAAATAGTAAAATTTCAACTTCTTCCTCTATGAGCTTATAATGACAAGCTTACAAAAAAGCAACTACTACTCCAATCAAACTCAATTATTTCAATTCAATACATTTTAAAAAGGGCTTTTAGTTGGAGTGCTCCTTTAAAATTGATGGGAAGTTTGTCGACATCTCGTAATCATTCACCCTATTCGTCAAGCGTTTAAGTGAGCATCGTACAATGGAACAATCAGGATTTTGAATGCCTTTTATGTAAAAAACTTGACTTGCTTCGGATGCAAGACTGGCAGGCTCATCGTACTCTCCATCACTGCTTTTAAGTTTTTGTAGATTAACCATCCACAAATTAGATTCTGGACAAACCTTACAAGCATGCATTTTGTCAGCGATATTGACCCACTTGCAATAAAACACTACGTGTGAAAATTCATAACAATCAACTTCTAGATCTCCTTGATAATACCATACCAAGTAATATCGTCATCCGTAGGATTCAAATCTTTTGAACTTGCTACAAAAGTTGTAATCGCATCCATACAAACACCGCTACCTTGCGTTGAAAGAGTGTCATCATAATGCTGAGGAGAAAATACGTAACCATTGATACTATACTTAAGATGAGTTTTGGCTTCCCATATTGGTCCATTAACATAATACCATAATAGTGAATCCATACGGTTTTCATCCATTAGCTGTTAAAAATCATTTTAATAAGTTAAATAATATAAATTTGACTATTAATATCTTGTGGAATTTAACAAACCTTCTTGTGCAACCAATCAATGAACTCAGTTTGTACTACCACTTCTGTCATTGTCTGAAGCTTTTTTCTACTCCGCAGAGCATTTTCCAATGTAGATTGATATTCACTACATATTAAAATTATGGTAGCTTAAGTAAATTTTGAAGTTTCATCTTATAGTAAGTAAAAAAACAAACCTATAATAATCATCTCGGTTTGGAATGTCCAATCTAAAAAGTATTCATCTTCGAATTTGAATACGTTGTATGCCAGATAATTTAATAGTTTTGTTCTCGATGATGGAATGTTCATAAGTGTCATCCCCGTACTCATCTAAAAATGGAGCTTGTTTAGAGCTATGATTACCACTACGTGGATTTGGCATATATTCCATGGCGTATGTAACAGATTCTAAAACAAGATATGCTTCAGAAATTGATCCCTCTATATAACTGTAACACCCCGCCTCCGCTTGGGTCACTCGCAAAGGAATGCACTAGCTTTAGAGGGGCATTATTGGTAAACATGCACAGAAATATCACAAGACAGAACATATAAAATAGCGGAAGTAAAATCAAACTTTCATAAACATTAATAATTAAGGTCTAAAGCCTTTCACATCAGAGTACATCAAAACCTATCTTGCAATAGTAAAGAAGCATAAAGACTTTTTCATAAATTATTCCCCAAGTAAAAACAGTAAAGTAGCCATAGCCAAGAAAAGTCCAAGCCATCCATGATGACCTTCAAGCAGAAGAAGTCCGAACTAAACAACAGTATTTCCTCCCTGTAACCTTGGGGGGAAACGGAAGAAAAGAGGCGAAACAAAACGGGTCAGTCAAAAAAGACTGAGTAAGCCCTATCTACTATTAGTATAAAAACTAGTAAAGTTAACTGTCATGAGAAACTGAGATGAACATAAGCATGATACAAGATAGGTCAATTAAATCAAAATAACAGGATGATCTACTGAACTCAGATAAACTAGGGTGTCGTGATAAACTATGATGTCAAGATAAAACAAGGTATCACATTGCCAGGTTTCTATCAAGTATAATATCCCAAGATATGTATCGCGTATAACGTCCCATGGCATCTATCCTGTATATCCGCTCTGCACCTCTCGTACTAGTATCCCAACCCGCGTTATGTGTTAACTATGAATGTCCCTTGCCCAATGTCATGGAATGGTCCATGCCAACCTAATATATATCATATGTAGGTTTTCCCAACTCGTATGTTTCTTTCCATGTATAAGTTCAGTCCTTTGCCGTAGGCCATACGGGCTTTCCCATGTAAACGGTTTATCCTTTAAGTTGTTTTGGACTGCAACCCTTGATCTAGTTGTGTTTCCTTACCATGAACTATCGCGCGTCCACTTAGGAATTATGCCACCTAGGACCGCTAGGGATTATGCTACCTAATGAACGTTTCCGTGTCTCGGTTTGGGTCTTGGCCACCTAGGACCACTAGGGATTACGCCACCCGTCAACCGCGCCCTTGATCCCACGTATGTATCGTGAATCGTTTTCCATGTCTAGATGCACATGTTCCCCAATGTGCCATCCGAGTTCCGTGTCAGGGCAAACTAAGAAATACGAAACTCGGTCGGGAGCTTTAAATCGTCTGCCGATGAAGATATCAAGGTCTGTTTTTGCACCCATGGCTATGGTCCCACGTGACCCCTCCCTCAACTACTGAAAGGCAATCCAAGAAAAATCATGTATAAGAACCACTCCCAGGCCCCACTATAGCCCACTTTCCTACGGGCCAACCTCACCCATGACTCGATAGCAAGCACATGGTCTGTTGGGGGTTCCCTGCCTTTCCGCATGTACACGATTGACTAAAGATGGTAGGTAGTCGGCGATGTGCTATCCAGGGCAAAAACCAAGAATCGTCGACTCCACGCTAATCCATCCCAGTCTTTAGGTCGCTCGCATAGCAACCAAGGCATACTCTTGGTCCTTCTAACGCAGACCTTAACCTCTCATGGGCCTAGTATAATTACCTGGCAGCCCACAGAGGGATCCCAAGAATATCCTCACGTCCCCCGAAGCTTCCACTTCGGCACCCAGTGCGCTGGAGCTTTTATCCAAGTCAGATAACTTGCTCCTCCTCGTATACTAAGCGATGACCTACCGTATCAGGTTACTCATCGCTTTGTGAATTAGTCCTATGTCCTTAGCTAAGAATTATTACTTAGTTACCCTTAACTAAGGTTTACCACTTAGCTTCCCTTCCCGTTATCCTTGATTAACCACGATTTTCTACCTAGTTCCTCTAACTAGGGTTTGTCTATTGGGTTAAGTGTTATCATTCAAGTCCATGACTTAACCCGCCCACGAATCACGTCAAGATTGGCTAAGTATTTAAGTTCAAGACTTAGCCCTACAGGTTGGTTAAGTGTACCCAGAGGCTCATGACTTAACCCTATCGAGTCAAATTGGTCAAGTACCAGTTTACCTTAATCCTACCGGATTATCTTGCTAGATCGATTAAGCATAGATTATCTTAATCCCATCAAATTATCGAGTCGGATTGGTTAAGTATAGGTTGGCTTAACCCCATCCTCTAATCGTACTACAATGGTTAAGTATATTCTAAAAAGGTCTTGTGACTTAACCTTATCAGGTCCGCGTATTAGATTGGTTAAGTGTAGGTTACCTAACCCCATCAAGTCATCATGTATAATTGGATAAGTATAAGTTGCTTAACCCCATCGAATTACCTTGTTGAGATTAGTTAAGTGTCAATTACTTAACCCCGTCTAATTACCGTGCTTAGATTAGCTAAGCCTTAATTACTTAACCCCATCTAATTACCAAGTCGGATTAGTTAAGTGTAAATTACTTAACCCCATCCCCTAATCACCTTGCATGGTTAAGTGTCATTAAGAAATCAAACCCGATCCCACTTAACCTTATCAAGTTATCATGTTGGATTGATTAAGTATTGGTTAACTTAATCCCCGTCCACTAGTCGTATAAAAATGGTTAAGTGTCATTAGGCAAATCAAATCAATTAACCTACCTAACCTTGTCATGTTTTGTTAAGTATCATTAGCCTAATCAATTTACTTAACCCCTTTATCCATGTCATATTTGGTTAAGAGTCATTAATCAAATTAACTTAACCCTATCATGTGACATTAATTACTTAATGCACCCTAACCTCTCACATTAGACTTTGTTGTGGTTACTAGTTAAGCCGGTCGGTTCCGGGTAGCTTTACACCACAACTTGGTCTAACCTCGGGTTCAAGCACAACATGACCAACTTCTCACATTGGGTCCTATTGTTTGCAACTACTCTTTAGGCCGGTCGGTTCCGGGTAGTTTTACGTTGCAAACTCAACCCAACCTCGAGTTGGCCACACTTATATTATCTAAGTGTCATGTTCATCATGTTTCCAAAATATGTTACAAGTTTTTCAAGCATTTGGGTAGACCTAACTTAATAGGTAAATTCCCAAAGGGTAGACCTAACTTAATAGGTAAATTCCCAAGCTTATGTTTTATGCATACTTACATATCATCTTCCATGTTATATTTCAAGCCATGTTTTCAAGTTGTATTTTCATGTCATTAGAAATTACCCATAACATAACCCAACGCTTTTAAATTCGCATATACGTTCGCAACAACGTAATGGATTAAAAGAAGAGACTTGGCAAAGGAATGACAAAAATGGGTATTAAGCCACAAGTTAATCATGGTGGCAAACGAGGCACACATGTGTTCATTAACTTGCATGTTACATTCTTACACCTCAAAAACATTCATAAACCCAAACTTGGCACATATAACTAATCATGGTGACAAAAGACATGGAATGATGACTAGTAACTCGCATATATCATCATATAAGGGTTATGACTTCATATGCAAGTTGACATAAAGATTATGAAGGTTCTCATGTTGCATAATGCAACATTTCAACATAAAGGTTGTGGCTTTTTGCTCATGAGATCAAGATAATGACTTCATAAACTTGCATAACATGATAGTATGCATCATTCTCAATGATCAAACCCAAACTTTCAACATGAACATTTAACTTCATAGTTAATATCTAAGAGTAGGGAAGGGCTTACATTGCTATGAAGGCCTAAATCAATTAAACCAAAGCTTATGAGGAAGCCTATGCATGCCATCACCCAAAACCCAAATATGGATGCACCAAATTACTAAAAACACCATCTTTATGAACAAAGATCATAGCTTTTGCCTTGAAATCAACTTGAGAAGCTCTCATATTAACATAGGGACTCTCTAATACTCTCATGATCATGAAACCTCTCATAGAAATGAAGTGGAGGCTAGGATAGTTGAGTGGAGGCCATGAGAGTAGCAATTTTGCCATAGTTTAGTTGCATGAATGAATAATGAGGATTTAGGAGAGGGTTAGGGGCTTATTTATAGAGATTAGGAGTAGTTTAGGACCCTTAGATTAACCCTAGGATAGATCCCAGCCCTCAAAAATCGTCACAAGCCTCCAAAACAAGACCAAGGGCCAAAACAGGTGCACCAGGCCAGCCAGGGTCGAGCCAGAAGGCTGTGCAGGTTTCTGGCTCAACACGGGCGCACTTCCCAAGTGCGCCAGTGTATTTTTGTGCTGGCGCACTTCACAAGTGCGCCAGTGCATTCTGGGTTGTTTTCGGGTTTTCTGCCTAACTTCATTCGTCCATATCTTCTTCATACGGACTCCGATTTACGAAATTTCGGACTCTATTTCGCGTATTTTTCCGAGACGAACGCAATGGCGCAACCCGTTTATCCTGATTCATATTTTATAATTTAATTCTGCCTTGATTCTTGTCTTAACACGTTGCTAAAAATTCGGGTTGTTACATCCTCCCCAACTTAAAGGATTCCGTCCCCGAAATCTCCAAGTTAGGAAGAACGTATCCTACCATCCGTCATCCATCTACTCAAAACATCATCCACAAGCAACCATTGTCCTTAGATGATTTCTAATGCTGTATGAGTACATGCAAAACGTGTGTGTACATGTTCCTTAGCTAATGCTAATGATCAGGCCTGAATAATCTTTCTAATGCAAAATATGTATAGTGCCATGAATCCAACATGTATGCAAATAGTCCTAGCCATATAGATACTATATGCGTGCACAATCATTCATTCATATGCAACAATCGCATGATAATACATTCAATTTCATCCATAAACAAGTATAAATACTCGTGCATATGCAATATGAAATGTGACCGAGTCGAGCTAGTATCTAATGTGTATTCGCGCATCCACGAGCAACCACTTGCAACCACTTGCAATCATATCAATCATAACATGTTTCAAATACATGTTTACATCCATAGGGTTCTACCTAGGATTCCCTGAAACAGGGTCGAGAAGATAAACAAGAGAAACTCCTTACGGGGTTTGTAACAGAAAATAGGACCGAGAGGATGTCCACAAAAGATAGCCTACAAGTAAGCTCCACAAAAACAGGGATCAAGGATATACTCCCAAAACGAGATATCATGCGCGCATCTAGTCTTTGACCATCAAAGTCGTATTTCCTTGAGCTTAACTCCATTGTGCCTTGACCGTCTTTTAACTTCGCGATTTCGTAGCTTCTTATTTCCTGTTTCCATAACATGAGCTGGAACTCATTTCTTCGTCGCCTCTCGTTCCACTTGCACACTTGGCGCAAACATGACTGCGTACTCATGATCTCATGCAAGCTTTCCAAAATTCACTAGTGAATCTCGGACCTCGTACCACAAGGTATTCCATGTAGAAGAACTTTCTCTTGAAAGTAAACAGATACCAACCAGGTTATCAAGTGCGCTTACTAGGGTGATTCCCATAACACATGCATAATCGAAACGAACCATCCGCCTTAGCGGCGAATTCTATTCGAACGGATTACCAATAACTGCATCCCGGGATTCTAGGTAACTAACCATGACAGAACCCAAAAAGGTTACACGGGACTTCTAGGGTATCACCAAGATGAGTCGAGAGTCTAACTACCCTCTTTCCAAAACCGAGAATGGCACCCCTTACTGGATAACCACTTTACCCCCAGAATCCATCCATAGTTCCAAAAACATGGGCACTCTCAAATCCAAACAGGTCATGAATAAATGGACCGATCCTCTAACAAGATTTGGGACAAAATAGAATCCTCTTCTATGCTAGTACTAAGGTGCAGAGACTCCTCTATCCAAGCAGACTTAAATGATACGATGATCAAGACAAAGTCTGGACGGGATGATAGAAAGGAACGACTAAGCCTTTACCAGAAACGGCACCATTTCTTTTAGGTACCCTAGAAATGAGAGCATACTATTGCCCTCTCGATGATCTTGTCCTTGTCCCATGATACTTAACTATCCGTCCCGTTCCACCATGCCAAAGGTACTCTCTCGTCATGGGTTTAATTGTTCATCTTTCTCTCTCATTCTGGGTTGAGCCATACCAACAAGTTGTTCATCCTTAAACTCGCATCCTTTATCCTCTTTCTCACTATCCTTTCTTATAACGCGGCCACTGGTCTCTCGAGAACCACCTCCATCGCATGGAAAGCGCTTTCGTAGATAGAAAAACCTAGTCGCAGTTAAAATCACTGTGACTACAGATGGAGGAGAGAAAGGAAAAGAGATTCAATTAAGGAAACAAGGATACTGCTAATGGCCTTTGGTGAATAGCCTTTTTCTTTTAAAAGAGAATTTTCTTGAAAAATGCTTCTTTATAAACGATTTTCAAATAGTTTTCAGAAGGTCTTTAAAAACTTTTGCCCAGTCTGGTAACCTTCTGCTCTGATACCAAATGTAACACCCCGCCTCCGCTTGGGTCACTCGCAAAGGAATGCACTAGCTTTAGAGGGGCATTATTGGTAAACATGCACAGAAATATCACAAGACAGAACATATAAAATAACGGAAGTAAAATCAAACTTTCATAAACATCAATAATTAAGGTCTAAAGCCTTTTACATCAGAGTACATCAAAACCTGTCTTGCAATAGTAAAGAAGCATAAAGACTTTTTCATAAATTATTCCCCAAGTAAAAACAGTAAAGTAGCCATAGCCAAGAAAAGTCCAAGCCATCCATGATGACCTTCAAGCAGAAGAAGTCCGAACTAAACAACAGTATTTCCTCCCTGTAACCTGGGGGGAAACGGAAGAAAAGAGGCAAAACAAAACGGGTCAGTCAAAAAAGACTGAGTAAGCCCTATCTACTATTAGTATAAAAACTAGTAAAGTTAACTGTCATGAGAAACTGAGATGAACATAAGCATGATACAAGATAGGTCAATTAAATCAAAATAACAGGATGATCTACTGAACTCAGATAAACTAGGGTGTCGTGATATACTACGATGTCAAGATAAAACAAGGTATCACATTGCCAGGTTTCTATCAAGTATAATATCCCAAGATATGTATCGCGTATAACGTCCCATGGCATCTATCCTGTATATCCGCTCTACACCTCTCGTACTAGTATCCCAACCCGCGTTATGTGTTAACTATGAATGTCCCTTGCCCAATGTCACGGAATGGTCCATGCCAACCTAATATATAGCATATGTAGGTTTTCCCAACTCGTATGTTTCTTTCCATGTATAAGTTCTGTCCTTTGCCGTAGGCCATACGGGCTTTCCCATGTAAACGGTTTATCCTTGAAGTTGTTTTGGACTGCAACCCTTGATCTAGTTGTGTTTCCTTACCATGAACTATCGCGCATCCACTTAGGATTTATGCCACCTAGGACCGCTAGGGATTATGCTACCTAATGAACGTTTCCGTATCTCGGTTTGGGTCTTGGCCACCTAGGTCCACTAGGGATTACGCCACCCGTCAACCGCGCCCTTGATCCCACGTATGTATCGTGAATCGTTTTCCATGTCTAGATGCACATGTTCCCCAATGTGCCATCCGAGTTCCGTGTCAGGGAAAACTAAGAAATACGGAACTCGGTCGGGTGCTTTAAATCGTCTGCCGATGCAGATATCAAGGTCTGTTTTTGTACCCGTGGCTATGGTCCCACGTGACCCCTCCCTCAACTACTGAAAGGCAATCCAAGAAAAATCATGTATATGAACCACTCCCAGGCCCCACTATAGCCCACTTTCCTACGGGCCAACCTCACCCATGACTCGATAGCAAGCACATGGTCTGTTGGGGGTTCCCTGCCTTTCCGCACGTACACGATTGACTAAAGATGGTAGGTAGTCGGCGATGTGCTATCCAGGGCAAAAACCAAGAATCGTCGACTCCACGCTAATCCATCCTAGTCTTTAGGTCGCTCGCATAGCAACCAAGGCATACTCTTGGTCCTTCTAACGCAGACCTTAACCTCTCATGGGCCTAGTATAATTACCTGGCAGCCCACAGAGGGATCCCAAGAATATCCTCACGTTCCCCGAAGCTTCCACTTCGGCACCCAGTGCGCTGGAGCTTTTATCCAAGTCAGATAACTTGCTCCTCCTCGTATACTAAGCGATGACCTACCGTATCAGGTTACTCATCGCTTTGTGAATTAGTCCTATGTCCTTAGCTAAGAATTATTACTTAGTTACCCTTAACTCAGGTTTACCACTTAACTTCCTTTCCCGTTATCCTTGATTAACCACGATTTTCTACCTAGTTCCTCTAACTAGGGTTTGTCTATTGGGTTAAGATTTATTATTCAAGTCCATGACTTAACCCGCCCACGAATCACGTCAAGATTGGCTAAGTATTTAAGTTCAAGACTTAGCCCTACAGGTTGGTTAAGTGTACCCAGAGGCTCATGACTTAACCCTATCGAGTCAAATTGGTCAAGTACCAGTTTACCTTAATCCTACCGGATTATCTTGCTAGATCGATTAAGCATAGATTATCTTAATCCCATCAAATTATCGAGTCGGATTGGTTAAGTATAGGTTGGCTTAACCCCATCCTCTAATCGTACTACAATGGTTAAGTATATTCTAAAAAGGTCTTGTGACTTAACCTTATCAGGTCCGCGTATTAGATTGGTTAAGTGTAGGTTACCTAACCCCATCAAGTCATCATGTATAATTGGTTAAGTATAAGTTGCTTAACCCCATCGAATTACCGTGTTGAGATTAGTTAAGTGTCAATTACTTAACCCCGTCTAATTACCGTGCTTAGATTAGCTAAGCCTTAATTACTTAACCCCATCTTATTACCAAGTCGGATTAGTTAAGTGTAAATTACTTAACCCCATCCCCTAATCACCTTGCATGGTTAAGTGTCATTAAGAAATCAAACCCGATCCCACTTAACCTTATCAAGTTATCATGTTGGATTGATTAAGTATTGGTTAACTTAATCCCCGTCCACTAGTCGTATAAAAATGGTTAAGTGTCATTAGGCAAATCAAATCAATTAACCTACCTAAACTTGTCATGTTTTGTTAAGTATCATTAGCCTAATCAATTTACTTAACCCCTTTATCCATGTCATATTTGGTTAAGAGTCATTAATCAAATTAACTTAACCCTATCATGTGACATTAATTACTTAATGCACCCCAACCTCTCACATTAGACTTTGTTGTGGTTACTAGTTAAGCCGGTCGGTTCCGGGTAGCTTTACACCACAACTTCGTCTAACCTCGGGTTCAAGCACAACATGACCAACTTCTCACATTGGGTCCTATTGTTTGCAACTACTAGTTAGGCCGGTCGGTTCCGGGTAGTTTTACGTTGCAAACTCAACCCAACCTCGAGTTGGCCACACTTATATTATCTAAGTGTCATGTTCATCATGTTTCCAAAATATGTTACAAGTTTTTCAAGCATTTGGATAGACCTAACTTAATAGGTAAATTCCCAAAGGGTAGACCTAACTTAATAGGTAAGTTCCCAAGCTTATGTTTTATGCATACTTACATATCATCTTCCATGTTATATTTCAAGCCATGTTTTCAAGTTGTATTTTCATGTCATTAGAAATTACCCATAACATAACCCAACGCTTTTAAATTCGCATATACGTTCGCAACAACGTAATGGATTAAAAGAAGAGACTTGGCAAAGGAATGACAAAAATGGGTAATAAGCCACAAGTTAATCATGGTGGCAAACGAGGCACACATGTGTTCATTAACTTGCATGTTACATTCTTACACCTCAAAAACATTCATAAACCCAAACTTGGCACATAAACGAATCATGGTGACAAAATACATGGAATGATGACTAGTAACTCGCATATATCATCATATAAGGGTTATGACTTCATATGCAAGTTGACATAAAGATTATGAAGGTTCTCATGTTGCATAATGCAACATTTCAACATAAAGGTTGTGGCTTTTTGCTCATGAGATCAAGATAATGACTTCATAAACTTGCATAACATGATAGTATGCATCATTCTCAATGATCAAACCCAAACTTTCAACATGAACATTTAACTTCATAGTTAATATCTAAGAGTAGGGAAGGGCTTACATTGCTATGAAGGCCTAAATCGATTAAACCAAAGCTTATGAGGAAGCCTATGCATGCCATCACCCAAAACCCAAAGATGGATGCACCAAATTACTAAAAACACCATCTTTATGAACAAAGATCATAGCTTTTGCCTTGAAATCAACTTGAGAAGCTCTCATATTAACATAGGGACTCTCTAATACTCTTATGATCATGAAACCTCTCATAGAAATGAAGTGGAGGCTAGGATAGTTGAGTGGAGGCCATGAGAGTAGCAATTTTGCCATAGTTTAGTTGAATGAATGAATAATGAGGATTTAGGAGAGGGTTACGGGCTTATTTATAGAGATTAGGAGTAGTTTAGGACCCTTAGATTAACCCTAGGATAGATCCCAACCCTCAAAAATCGTCACAAGCCTCCAAAACAAGACCAAGGGCCAAAACAGGTGCACCAGGCTAGCCAGGGACAAGCCAGAAGGCTGTGCAGGTTTCTGGCTCAACACGGGCGCACTTCCCAAGTGCGCCAGTGTATTTTTGTGCTGGCGCACTTCACAAGTGCGCCAGTGCATTCTGGCTTGTTTTCGGTTTTTCTGCCTAACTTCATTCGTCCATATCTTCTTCATACGGACTCCGATTTACGAAATTTCGGACTCTATTTCGCGTATTTTTCCGAGACGAACGCAATGGCGCAACCCGTTTATCCTGATTCATATTTTATAATTTAATTCTGCCTTGATTCTTGTCTTAACACGTTGCTAAAAATTCGGGTTGTTACATCCTCTCCAACTTAAAGGATTCCATCCCGAAATCTCCAAGTTAGGAAGAACGTATCCTACCATCCGTCATCCATCTACTCAAAACATCATCCACAAGCAACCATTGTCCTTAGATGATTTCTAATGCTGTATGAGTACATGCAAAACGTGTGTGTACATGTTCCTTAGCTAATGCTAATGATCAGGCCTGAATAATCTTTCTAATGCAAAATATGTATAGTGCCATGAATCCAACGTGTATGCAAATAGTCCTAGCCGTATAGATACTATATGCGTGCACAATCATTCATTCATATGCAACAATCGCATGATAATACATTTGATTTCATCCATAAACAAGTATAAATACTCGTGCATATGCAATATGAAATGTGACCGAGTCGAGCTAGTATCTAATGTGTATTCGCGCATCCACGAGCAACCACTTGCAACCACTTGCAATCATATCAATCATAACATGTTTCAAATACATGTTTACATCCATAGGGTTCTACCTAGGATTCCCTGAAACAGGGTCGAGAAGATAAACAAGACAAACTCCTTACGGGGTTTGTAACAGAAAATAGGACCGAGAGGATGTCCACAAAAGATAGCCTACAAGTAAGCTCCACAGAAACAGGGATCAAGGATATACTCCCAAAAAGAGATATCATGCGCGCATCTAGTCTTTGACCATCAAAGTCGTATTTCCTTGAGCTTAATTCCATTGTGCCTTGACCGTCTTTTAACTTCGCGATTTCGTAGCTTCTTATTTCCTGTTTCCATAACATGAGCTGGAACTCATTTCTTCGTCGCCTCTCGTTCCACTTGCACACTTGGCGCAAACATGACTGCGTACTCATGATCTCATGCAAGCTTTCCAAAATTCACTAGTGAATCTCGGACCTCGTACCACAAGGTATTCCATGTAGAAGAACTTTCTCTTGAAAGTAAACAGATACCAACCAGGTTATCAAGTGCGCTTACTAGGGTGATTCCCATAACACATGCATAATCGAAACGAACCATCCGCCTTAGCGGCGAATTCTATTCGAACGGATTACCAATAACTGCATCCCGGGATTCTAGGTAACTAACCATAACAGAACCCAAAAAGGTTACACGGGACTTCGAGGGTATCACCAAGATGAGTCGAGAGTCTAACTACCCTCTTTCCAAAACCGAGAATGGCACCCCTTACTGGATAACCACTTTACCCCCAGAATCCATCCATAGTTCCAAAAACATGGGCACTCTCAAATCCAAACAGGTCATGAATAAATGGACCGATCCTCTAACAAGATTTGGGACAAAATAGAATCCTCTTCTATGCTAGTACTAAGGTGCAGAGACTCCTCTATCCAAGCAGACTTAAATGATACGATGATCAAGACAAAGTCTGGACGGGATGATAGAAAGGAACGACTAAGCCTTTACCAGAAACGGCACCATTTCTTTTAGGTACCCTAGAAATGAGAGCATACTATTGCCCTCTCGATGATCTTGTCCTTGTCCCATGATACTTAACTATCCGTCCCGTTCCACCATGCCAAAGGTACTCTCTCGTCATGGGTTTAATTGTTCATCTTTCTCTCTCATTCTGGGTTGAGCCATACCAACAAGTTGTTCATCCTTAAACTCGCATCCTTTATCCTCTTTCTCACTATCCTTTCTTATAACGCGGCCACTGGTCTCTCGAGAACCACCTCCATCGCATGGAAAGCGCTTTCGTAGATAGAAAAGACTAGTCGCAGTTAAAACCACTGTGACTACATATGGAGGAGAGAAAGGAAAAGAGATTCAATTAAGGAAACAAGGATACTGCTAATGGCCTTTGGGGAATAGCCTTTTTCTTTTAAAAGAGTATTTTCTTGAAAAATGCTTCTTTATAAACGATTTTCAAATAGTTTTCAGAAGGTCTTTAAAAACTTTTGCCCAGTCTGGTAACCTTCTGCTCTGATACCAAATGTAACACCCCGCCTCCGCTTGGGTCACTCGCAAAGGAATGCACTAGCTTTAGAGGGGCATTATTGGTAAACATGCACAGAAATATCACAAGACAGAACATATAAAATAGCGGAAGTAAAATCAAACTTTCATAAACATCAATAATTAAGGTCTAAAGCCTTTTACATCAGAGTACATCAACACCTGTCTTGCAATAGTAAAGAAGCATAAAGACTTTTTCATAAATTATTCCCCAAGTAAAAACAGTAAAGTAGCCATAGCCAAGAAAAGTCCAAGCCATCCATGATGACCTTCAAGCAGAAGAAGTCCGAACTAAACAACAGTATTTCCTCCCTGTAACCTGGGGGGGAAACGGAAGAAAAGAGGCGAAACAAAACGGGTCAGTCAAAAAAGACTGAGTAAGCCCTATCTACTATTAGTATAAAAACTAGTAAAGTTAACTGTCATGAGAAACTAAGATGAACATAAGCATGATACAAGATAGGTCAATTAAATCAAAATAACAGGATGATCTACTGAACTCAGATAAACTAGGGTGTCGTGATAAACTACGATGTCAAGATAAAACAAGGTATCACATTGCCAGGTTTCTATCAAGTATAATACCCCAAGATATGTATCGCGTATAACGTCCCATGGCATCTATCCTGTATATCCGCTCTACACCTCTCGTACTAGTATCCCAACCCGCGTTATGTGTTAACTATGAACGTCCCTTGCCCAATGTCATGGAATGGTCCATGCCAACCTAATATATAGCATATGTAGGTTTTCCCAACTCGTATGTTTCTTTCCATGTATAAGTTCAGTCCTTTGCCGTAGGCCATACGGGCTTTCCCATGTAAACGGTTTATCCTTGAAGTTGTTTTGGACTGCAACCCTTGATCTAGTTGTGTTTCCTTACCATGAACTATCGCGCGTCCACTTAGGATTTATGCCACCTAGGACCGCTAGGGATTATGCTACCTAATGAACGTTTCCGTGTCTCGGTTTGGGTCTTGGCCACCTAGGACCACTAGGGATTACGCCACCCGTCAACCGCGCCCTTGATCCCACGTATGTATCGTGAATCGTTTTCCATGTCTAGATGCACATTTTCCCCAATGTGCCATCCGAGTTCCGTGTCAGGGCAAACTAAGAAATACGGAACTCGGTCGGGAGCTTTAAATCGTCTGCCGATGCAGATATCAAGGTCTGTTTTTGTACCCGTGGCTATGGTCCCACGTGACCCCTCCCTTAACTACTGAAAGGCAATCCAAGAAAAATCATGTATAGGAACCACTCCCAGGCCCCACTATAGCCCACTTTCCTACGGGCCAACCTCACCCATGACTCGATAGCAAGCACATGGTCTGTTGGGGGTTCCCTGCCTTTCCGCACGTACACGATTGACTAAAGATGGTAGGTAGTCGGCGATGTGCTATCCAGGGCAAAAACCAAGAATCATCGACTCCACGCTAATCCATCCCAGTCTTTAGGTCGCTCGCATAACAACCAAGGCATACTCTTGGTCCTTCTAACGCAGACCTTAACCTATCATGGGCCTAGTATAATTACCTGGCAGCCCACAGAGGGATCCCAAGAATATCCTCACGTCCCCCGAAGCTTCCACTTCGGCACCCAGTGCGCTGGAGCTTTTATCCAAGTCAGATAACTTGCTCCTCCTCGTATACTAAGCGATGACCTACCGTATCAGGTTACTCATCGCTTTGTGAATTAGTCCTATGTCCTTAGCTAAGAATTATTACTTAGTTACCCTTAACTAAGGTTTACCACTTAGCTTCCTTTCCCGTTATCCTTGATTAACCACGATTTTCTACCTAGTTCCTCTAACTAGGGTTTGTCTATTGGGTTAAGTGTTATCATTCAAGTCCATGACTTAACCCGCCCACGAATCACGTCAAGATTGGCTAAGTATTTAAGTTCAAGACTTAGCCCTACAGGTTGGTTAAGTGTACCCAGAGGCTCATGACTTAACCCTATCGAGTCAAATTGGTCAAGTACCAGTTTACCTTAATCCTACCGGATTATCTTGCTAGATCGATTAAGCATAGATTATCTTAATCCCATCAAATTATCGAGTCGGATTGGTTAAGTATAGGTTGGCTTAACCCCATCCTCTAATCGTACTACAATGGTTAAGTATATTCTAAAAAGGTCTTGTGACTTAACCTTATCAGGTCCGCGTATTAGATTGGTTAAGTGTAGGTTACCTAACCCCATCAAGTCATCATGTATAATTGGTTAAGTATAAGTTGCTTAACCCCATCGAATTACCGTGTTGAGATTAGTTAAGTGTCAATTACTTAACCCCGTCTAATTACCGTGCTTAGATTAGCTAAGCCTTAATTACTTAACCCCATCTTATTACCAAGTCGGATTAGTTAAGTGTAAATTACTTAACCCCATCCCCTAATCACCTTGCATGGTTAAGTGTCATTAAGAAATCAAACCCGATCCCACTTAACCTTATCAAGTTATCATGTTGGATTGATTAAGTATTGGTTAACTTAATCCCCGTCCACTAGTCGTATAAAAATGGTTAAGTGTCATTAGGCAAATCAAATCAATTAACCTACCTAAACTTGTCATGTTTTGTTAAGTATCATTAGCCTAATCAATTTACTTAACCCCTTTATCCATGTCATATTTGGTTAAGAGTCATTAATCAAATTAACTTAACCCTATCATGTGACATTAATTACTTAATGCACCCCAACCTCTCACATTAGACTTTGTTGTGGTTACTAGTTAAGCCGGTCGGTTCCGGGTAGCTTTACACCACAACTTCGTCTAACCTCGGGTTCAAGCACAACATGACCAACTTCTCACATTGGGTCCTATTGTTTGCAACTACTAGTTAGGCCGGTCGGTTCCGGGTAGTTTTACGTTGCAAACTCAACCCAACCTCGAGTTGGCCACACTTATATTATCTAAGTGTCATGTTCATCATGTTTCCAAAACATGTTACAAGTTTTTCAAGCATTTGGGTAGACCTAACTTAATAGGTAAATTCCCAAAGGGTAGACCTAACTTAATAGGTAAATTCCCAAGCTTATGTTTTATGCATACTTACATATCATCTTCCATGTTATATTTCAAGCCATGTTTTCAAGTTGTATTTTCATGTCATTAGAAATTACCCATAACATAACCCAACGCTTTTAAATTCGCATATACGTTCGCAACAACGTAATGGATTAAAAGAAGAGACTTGGCAAAGGAATGACAAAAATGGGTATTAAGCCACAAGTTAATCATGGTGGCAAACGAGGCACACATGTGTTCATTAACTTGCATGTTACATTCTTACACCTCAAAAACATGCATAAACCCAAACTTGGCACATAAACGAATCATGGTGACAAAAGACATGGAATGATGACTAGTAACTCGCATATATCATCATATAAGGGTTATGACTTCATATGCAAGTTGACATAAAGATTATGAAGGTTCTCATGTTGCATAATGCAACATTTCAACATAAAGGTTGTGGCTTTTTGCTCATGAGATCAAGATAATGACTTCATAAACTTGCATAACATGATAGTATGCATCATTCTCAATGATCAAACCCAAACTTTCAACATGAACATTTAACTTCATAGTTAATATCTAAGAGTAGGGAAGGGCTTACATTGCTATGAAGGCCTAAATCGATTAAACCAAAGCTTATGAGGAAGCCTATGCATGCCATCACCCAAAACCCAAAGATGGATGCACCAAATTACTAAAAACACCATCTTTATGAACAAAGATCATAGCTTTTGCCTTGAAATCAACTTGAGAAGCTCTCATATTAACATAGGGACTCTCTAATACTCTCATGATCATGAAACATCTCATAGAAATGAAGTGGAGGCTAGGATAGTTGAGTGGAGGCCATGAGAGTAGCAATTTTGCCATAGTTTAGTTGCATGAATGAATAATGAGGATTTAGGAGAGGGTTAGGGGCTTATTTATAGAGATTAGGAGTAGTTTAGGACCCTTAGATTAACCCTAGGATAGATCCCAGCCCTCAAAAATCGTCACAAGCCTCCAAAACAAGACCAAGGGCCAAAACAGGTGCACCAGGCCAGCCAGGGTCAAGCCAGAAGGCTGTGCAGGTTTCTGGCTCAACACGGGCGCACTTCCCAAGTGCGCCAGTGTATTTTTGTGCTGGCGCACTTCACAAGTGCGCCAGTGCATTCTGGGTTGTTTTCGGGTTTTCTGCCTAACTTCATTCGTCCATATCTTCTTCATACGGACTCCGATTTACGAAATTTCGGACTCTATTTCGCGTATTTTTCCGAGACGAACGCAATGGCGCAACCCGTTTATCCTGATTCATATTTTATAATTTAATTCTGCCTTGATTCTTGTCTTAATACGTTGCTAAAAATTCGGGTTGTTACAATAACGCTTATTGCTTAGCATGTCTTTGCATTCCTTCATAGCTCTAATTAAAGAACACACTATTTTGCATTATCATTGAAAAAGGATTATGTAATTATCATATAAAAAATATGTAGTACCTTTTAAATGGATACATCCATGTATAACTAACTGGTCCACATAGCAATGCCTGATCAGCTAAATGCACCATTAGATGTATGCTTATGTCAAAGAATCGAGAAGGAAAATAGTGCATCAACACGCATAATACCTCGGAAATCACATCTTTTGTAGCTTGTACACGCTCTCGAATTAAAACCTTCGAACAAATAATGTTGAAATACAAGCACACTTGCAATATGGCATGCCTTAAGTCATGATGCTTTGGATAGGCATGTTGAATCATGATGGGCAGAAAACATTGAATAATAACATGATAGTCATATGACTTTCTAATATTCAAACAAGGTGGCTGAATGTTGACTAAGTTTCTTAACTTAGTCCCAAAGCATCATGGAAGTGTTGCATCTTTTAGAAGTTGACAACATTGCAGCTTGTATGTTTTTCCAAATGCAAATTTGTAAGATTGCTTGGTTATTTCAAACAACAAATTAATAAAATGCTCCAATACATTCTTCTCAGTGTGCATCACATCAATAGTATGCCGCACTTTATGACTGCTCCAATACTCTAAAGAAAACAATCGATTTCTTATACCATGCTGGTCTTTCATCATCGCCATTTTCATTTGTAAAATGTTCATCATCACAATCAACATCATTTACTACAGGTCTTTTGTTTTTTGGTATTTTACCTAGTGCAAATTTGATATGAGCAAGCTTTTCTAAAAGCATGGAGCCTGCTAATTGGGTTGGAGGTTCCTTATCTTCTATGTTTTTGTACCATCCATGTTTCAATGCCCTATATGGACGACCATTCTTCAAAAATCTTCTATACTTTGTGTACACAATCTTATTTCCAACACGTTCTTATTCAGTCTCCATTGCACAAACAGGACATGCTTTGTAACCATGTGTTACACATCCAGATAAATTCCCCAGTGCAGGTAAATCATGAATCCCCCATAACAACATTACTCTCAAAGTGAAACGCTCTTTCTTATACATGTCAAATGCTAGCACTCCATCAGTCCATAGCTGCTTCAACTCATCCACAAGAGGTTCTAAATACACATCAATATCTTGACTCGGTGCTCTCGGTCTAGGAATCAACAAGCACAACATTTGAAACTCCGATTTCATGCATAATGAAGGGGTTAAATTATAAGGAACTGTATACACATGCCAACAACTATAACCACTTGATTGCGTTGTATTAGGGTTAACCCATCGGAGGCAATACCAAGCCAAACATTCTGCCCATTTCTACCAAACTCTAGCCACTTGTTCTTGAACGATCTCCATTCAGCTGAGTCAATAGGATGACGCATGGAATTCCAACAAGGTTTTGCTTCACTATGCCATGACATTTTTCGAGCTATCCATGGTTAGTGTACAACCTTGTTAATCTGGGAGCTAGTGGAAAATATTTCTAAACCTTTCGAGGTTGTTTTGTGATTTTTACTTCTCCTCCATGGTTTTTAACTTTAAATCTTAAAGTATGACAATGAGGACTTCTGATGCATCATTGTATTCCTTCCAAAACAATATGCAATCATTTTCACAAGCATGTATACACTTGACTTTCATTCCCAAATATTTTAACATTTGTTTCATTGTCGAATACTTCTTTGTTATTGTATTTTCTTTTGGAAGCCACTGTTTCAATCGCATCAACATTTCGGTCATACCATTTCCTGACCAATTAAAATCTTTTTTTTAAATTATGAAGCTCTATAATGACGCTTAATGTTGTAAGTTCATCTTCACAAGAAGGGTACAATTTTTCATTTGCTGTTCTTTTGTACTCCTGATTCTTTTTCCAGTGGTTACCATCATCCACACCTTCTATGCCGTCATAAACCCCATATGCATCATTAACAAGGTCTTCAAGAGCTTCTCCTACATGGCTTTGCTCTAAAGCTTGATTAGAATTGTAAGCCTCATAAGAAACATGTCGTGTTGGAGTAGCCATCATGTCATTGTCAATTCTTTCACCGTGAAGAAACCATTCATCGTATGTTGGATCCATACCATAAATGATTAAGTTTTTTCTACTGTTTTAAAAGAAAACTTTTTAGAATTTCTACACTTTACAGAAGGACAGCTACATAACTCAAAGTCAGGTGGAGCATTACTCCTTGCGAATTCCATAAAATCTCGAACTCCTTGTATACTCATTGGTGTTCCTATGTCGAATTCTAGTCCATCCTCTCGATGTAGACTTTGACATTAGGAAAAACTTTTATTTGCTCCTTTATTTGTTCCTCCTTAAATCCAAAATAAAATTAATAAGAAAATATGTTATATTAAACTAACATCACATAAAATAGAATGCTAAGTTAAACTAACATCATGTGAATTACATTAGATAACCTAGAAATAACACTGATATTCAGAGTTAAAAAAATTGCCAAATTAATAAATACATATATCACTGAAAGTCATTGAATACATCATTGATTAGCATCATTGATTTGTAAAATGCTGAATCTACTCTTTATTCTTGCTTAACACTTGTGCTTATATATGGAAAAAATGACATCATTTTAAAGATAAATATCTAATATGACTTCTTCCAGACATTTGCACAATGGAAAGTACCGTGCTCGTTTATATGTTTATATTTATGCTAAGTAACATCAGTTGCACTCGGATAGACCCGTTTAAACACAAAGGCACCACATATACACTAAAACACACGCACAAACCCTAAAACACACAGGCACCACATGTACATCCAAAGTACAACACACTTACACCCATAAACATACACAACACACAAGACAACAACTATAAATACATAGCCATACACTCACAAGTTCTATATTTGTCGTACTTGAAGTAGAAAAGAAGAAATCAGAGTACATTTTTGAGATGGAGATAAGCAGCTTGATTTGAGATTATTTTTTTAAGTCTAAGCTTTAATGTAGATTCCAGGATGTTAGAAATGAGTTGTGTATATGCGAGAATAGTTTCTGTTTTTATTACACTTCAGGTATGAAGTTGTCGTTTAATCCAATAGATATTAGGCTTGGCACAAACGTTTATTATCAATCAGAAATTCTTGTATATAAAGTCAGCTTTTGTAACAATTGTAATACAGTGAAATAAAACAATTTATCAGCTTGTCAATGACAGTTCACTTTGACAACATTAATATCAAAGTCATCAATTCTTTATATATTTGCACAGTAGCAGTATCTCATATTTCTTCTACTTAATGAAAACCAACTACAAAAATGATGAGTGTCCTTATACAGGTTGGGAAAAAGTCTTTGAGACAACTTTTACAAGTATATTTATATATTATAATACTTTACATCATGTATTATTGCTTTCTACAATATTAAACAATAATATTTAAGATTAAAAGTACTGATACATTATGAAAGATACATTTATACCTCAATTCTGCATCAACGATGCTAAAACCGTTGGGTTTATTCAATAAGCAACTACAAATTGGCAGCTATTAAATTATTTGAATATAACAATAATTATTTTCATCGACCTAACGGCTTAACAGCCACCAAAATAACATTTTACGCTACTCGCTATATATATATATATATATGTGTGTGTGTGTGTGTGTTTGTATGTAAATGTATATATGTATAATAGATTTTGTTACTCGCTATATATATAGAACTGTCAATAAATGGAGTACAAAGGATGATTATGTAAATTCACCTATTGATGCCTCCTCGCAACCCCTATGTACAAAGTTTTATAATTTTAAAAATCAACATATAAATATAATGTCCAAAATTGAAACAAGAAAAGAATGATAAAGGAGTTAACAAACGTATCTATCCATATTAGAAAACTAAATCTAACAAATCTGAAACAAACCGAGCAAATCAAACAAATCTGAACCAAATCAAACATTGTAAATGCAAACCAAAATTTTTATTAGAAAGCTAAACGTGGAACGTCTAAATCAGGGAAAAGATCCATAAAACGGTGCTGATTTATCCAAATCTATTGCACACGGGCTTGCCATTTAATCATAAGTCACTCAAACTATACCGAAATCACGCACATGATAGCTAAATTATATTTTACATCTAAGAAAAATGAAAATTAATTAATATTATTAACAACAAACAATGACTTAAAATCGAATTTAAGAAACGGGAGGAGGTAAAATATACCTTGTCTGAAACGAGGCAGCATCGGAGATGTTGATGAAGGCGGCTCCAATTTGAGGCAGAAGCGCAGAGGTCGATGGAAGCTGCTCACATCTAAGGAAAAAACGTAGAGGCGGTGATAAGTGGAAAGCCCTAGCTTGATTTATGAAACAAGAATGAACCATAAGAAGTAAGAGAGAAAAATGAAATGACAATTCTATCCACCTGTTTGAGTCGTGTACGGCAATTTCAGGTAATATCACGGATGTTACGGTGATAACATAATCCAACATTATCAACCGTGAATTCTTTATCACCATAATAACCGTTAGCAACCTGAGCGCAAAAAGTGTTACAAATTGAGCCATTTGGGGTTGTGCCACCCATAGACCAAAAGTCTCTACATATCTTCGAGAAAGCATTCACACACAGAGGAGGAGGAGGAACGACTACGACTGGGGGAGGAGGAACGTCTGCTGGGCTTGCGTCATTAGCCCTAGCCTCCAGATACCTTCTGAACAAGCTAGGTATCAGTACGCCCTCGGGAAGAATAAGATTCCCAGACATGCTGAAACGAAAAGAAAAGCTTCAAAACAAAGGATATAAAGATAGTGTATATGGCTTTGGGGATTATGCCTTTAAAATAAAACAACACTTTTCTTGAAAATGCTTCTTTAAACTTCTTTTTGAAAAATAGTTTTCAAAAACTTTTATCTGATTTGGTAAACCATCGCTCTGATACCAAGTGAAACACCCCACCTCCGTTAAGGTCACTCACAAAGGGAATGCATTAACTTTGGTGAAGCATTTTAGGTAAACGGCACAGATAATTTACAAGACAGACATATAAACAGTGGAAAACTGAAATCATTTCATAAATAATGTGGTTTAGTCAAAACATTACGAGCAATGTCTCAAAACCCAACTTCTAAATTTTTAAAATAAAACATCTGTTTTGATTTAAAACTCCAAGTACATAAAGAAGCATAAAACAGTAGTAAAGCAGCATAAATCCCCAATAAAAGTGTAACCACAGCCATAGCCCAAGAAAAGAGAATCCAAGCAATACATCTACTCTCTTCAAGCTGGAAAATGTCTTCACTAAGCGAAAGTATTCCCTACCTACGGACCTGGGGGGAGGGGGGAACGGAAGAAAAGAAGGCGAAAGAAAACGGGTCAGACATAAGCCTGGTAAGTCCAGTGATTATTCAGCATGTAAACAGGTAAAAGGATCATGACATGAATAAACTGAACATAGGACAATAGCATAGCAATAAGATAACATAAGATAAGGCAATTATCGCACTCATTTCCATTTCCTTGCACATGATAACGAATGTTTCAACTGTGTGCTCATAACAAAGTGATCCTTTTTCCCATCGGCTTCTACTTGCATGCATTTATTTCTTGTGTCTTTCGGCCCCCCTTGATTGCAGATACCTGTGCTGGTCCCACCATGGGGTGTATTAATTCCTATGGTGGCAACCAGAAACAAATTCAAGATGCACAGTGTATACAACTGATGCCCAGTGCATGCTTTTTCCACTTCGGAGTACGTGCACGCCCATACTCCGCCGGATCCTACACTGCTGCACCACCCGCCGCTATTTTGACCGCGTATAATCAACCCAGTAATCATGTCCCACCCTGCTTAGTTCAGGGTACCATGATACATCTATGTGGGTTACTGCTGAAATGGGTCCTCGTTACTAGGGTCTCCTAATCAACATGTTACAATGGTTAAGTGTTCTCAAATTAACCTAACCCCACCCATATGTTTAATTAACATGTTTTATTGGTTAAGTGCTGCCTTAAGTAACTTAACCCTACCATTCTTAGCATGTCTTCCCTTAGCTTTAATTCTTTCATTAAAGCACCAACCTCTCACATTAGATCAATATTGTTGCGGTCGCTGGATGTGTCGGGCGGTCCCGGACAGTCTTACACCGCAACTCAATCTAACCTCGGGTTTTTGGGCTTAATGCGCTAACCTCTCACATTAGATCTATATTGTTGCAGTCGCTGGATGTGCCGGGCGGTTCCAGGCTGTCTTACACCACAACTCAATCTAACCTCGGGTTAGGCATGATCATCTTTCGCTAATTTACATATTTGTCATATGTGTCCAAGTTTAGGTCTTTTTATATCAATATTCACCAAGTGTAGTCAGTACAAGTTTCATGTCACATTCACTTGTATGCCCAAAATTTACTTAATTAAATTATACCCAATTTTTCCCATGTTATAATCGCACGTACAACGAGATTCAATCTAAGTTCCAAATGGACCTAGTATTCATAAAAGAAAATAAAAAGGGAAAAATAGAGAAGGAGCATAAGAGCTGTCATAAGGAAAATAGGCATGTAAAGGTGTACCCAATTCAAGAATCATATTTCCAATAGGCATGTTGTACATTAACAATAAGTGCAGGCAAGCTAAGCAATTTACACCATAGGTATAAAGATTAGATAGAATTGGACTTAAGAGAATCACGAATTTTGATGTACAACATGATAAGTTCCATTATATCAATCACAATAGTCTCATAGGCATAGGATGTACAACATGATAGGTTCCATCATATCAATCACTACAGTCTCATAGGCATTGTTAGCCTACTTTGTGAACTAGGCAACACAAAGTCAAGAAACCAAACATTGAATGATATTTTTAATTATAAGGCTTCGGTTCGGATTGAAGGAAAACACTACAATTCAGATTGAGAGCTGCAGTTGTTCGGATCGGATATAATTCCCTGATCGGATCGGTGATCTCTTACTAGATAGATTGGTGAGGCATATCCAATCGGATCGGAAGGCAACTAAATCTCGCATGGAAATCCATCTGCTTGCCACGACGCTGGAGCGGAGCGGAATAGATTAGAGAGGGAGAGACGTCCAAGCCATTCCGGTTCGGATCGGGTATCCCGATCCGAACCCCTTACCTGCACGCCTCCGACCCGCACCCATGATCCAAGTTAGTCTCCTGTAAAATCGCCTGGAGAACCGGACCGGATATGACTAATTCCTACCCCTAACGTCCATCTCTTTGATGTGTTGTCAGCTTGATAGTTCATCCGAACCCGAAGAGAGTGCGCTGGATGACACGTGTTCCGACCCGGATTGAATCTCAGGCAAATTCACACCTATAAATACCCCATCTAGAGACAAAGAGAAGGATCTTTTTCAGCACTTTTGAGAATCCAAGTACCTCTATCATCCGAACTCCATTACTCCCGGAGAATCCAAATCATCTTTCATTTCTTGTTTTAATCATTTGAGTGAACAAAATTGAGTTGTGAGTGAATCTTACATTGCATTTGTAACTGAATTACTGAATATAGTGGAAAATAAGTGGACGTAGGCATTTCTTCGCCGAACCACTATAAATCCTGTGTGTTCATTTTTATTATTGTCTCATATAATCTTGTTTCTAATCAATTTGGGTGTTAGAACCACTTTTGGGTCTAACATTTTGGTGCTTTCACTGAGAATCCTAATCTAAATTCTTTATTTTCTGGGATCTCTTTCTACTTTTTGGACCGTTGAGTTCAAAGAAGTGAATCCTTAAGTTTCTCCGTTTTCTTACATTCGTTGAAGTAATTGCTGAAGACTCATGGCCAAAGGAAAAGGCAAGGAAGTTCAGACTTTTCGAGGAAATGGAGCTGGCGAAGATCAGCAAAATGCTGTTGTAACAAGGTCTCGGGGGCAGAGTTCAGCAGCAGGAAGAATCAATGCAGGAAATCCGAACCGACAGCAGGGGGAGAGCTCCGATCCGATCCGGGTAGGGGACTCTGAAGCAGTGCATTCCCCCAATTTGAACCGACCTGAGCTGCTCGCTGCGCACCGATCCGACCAGGCACCCCAGCTCCGATCCGACCCGACCTCCTACCTCCGATCCGACCCGATGCTTGGTGAAGCTGGAACCTCTACTCGAGTCCCTGCGAATGCTCCAATTCCAGCTGCCAGGGTTGGAGATCAGGTCAATCCATCTGCGCCCATCACTCAAGGAGATTTTTCGCGCTTGCTTGACATGCTTGAGAGCACAAGGGAAGCTATGAGAGTTCATGAGCGCACTAACCTCATGATGCAGGAAAATATGAGGCTCATGAGTCGGGAGATCAATGAGCTCCGTCGACAGAGAACTCCATCACCGGTTCGTCACACACCAGTAGATCAATCTTCATCTTCCGAGGAAGAGAGGCCCCGTGAGCGGAGGCCACTCGAACGACCTCAGAATGTGGAGCAGCTGACATTTGGATCTTTGGGATCTCGCGAGGATATCGCACGAGCATTAGGAACCGATGACCCCACTCGGGGGCAAAGACTCCAGTCCCCTCTTCCCGAGATCGACCGGGAACGCAGGGAACGGAATCGAGCAGAGGCAGTTCGAAGAAGAAGGGCATCTCCTGAGCAAGAGCCCGGAAGGAACTCGGATACTAGGGCCAGGGAACCTGAGCAGCCCCTAACTAGTGCTGATGTACAGGCAATGGTTCGCCGAATTATGTCCGAGAGCCGGAATTATACAAATGAAGACTACGGCATTGAGCGAAGCCATACTCCGTTCACCGATGATATCCTCGACTTCCAGTTTCCCCGACGCTTTAACCTGCCACAAATGGATAAATATAACGGAAGGACTGATCCGGGACAGCATTTAATGAGATATTCGTGGCTCATGAATGCTGCTGCTGCCCCAGATGAAGTGAAGTGTAAAGCATTCCCAATCTATCTAGAAGACGTGGCATTGTTCTGGTTTACCCGACTTCCGCCTCGTTCGATTTCAAATTACAAGGAACTAAGCGAGCGTTTCATGAACCAGTTCCGTCTCCATGCACGAAAGTCCAAAAGTGTTATTGAATTGTCAAGAATCAAACAGGCACCAGGAGAATCTTTAAGGGCATATCTTGATCGTTTTAACCAAGCTGTGACTGAGGTCAGTGATCCGCATGAGCCCACTATTCTGATGGCATTAAAGGAAGGAGTTGATCCTGGATCTGAGTTTGGAGACTACCTTTCCGGGAAGACACCCCCCACAAGGGCGATATTCTACGAAAAAGCCGATATTTATCTAAGACGAGAGGAGGCTAGGGCAAACCGAAAGAGAAAGTCTGAGACAACCTCAAAGGAGAATGTGCAGAGTAATATTGCCGTGAAGCAGTCTGGGGAAAGTTCTGGCAAGGTCGAAGTAAATGTAGGAAACAAGGGTGGAAACAGCAATACTGGAAATGGGGGAAACAACAACAACCGTAATTCAAACGGTAACAGGAGAAACAGAAATAGGGGAAGCGACCCTAACAAAAGGCCTCGATTCCAGAACTACGAGAACTATAAACCATTGAATGACACCTTGGAAAATATTTACCTGGATACGTACAATGTGTTGCAGTACAAAAGACCGCCACCTCGTGATTCGACCGAGAAAGAAATGGCGACAGGGAAGTTTTGCTTGTTTCACGGAACACATGGACATTCGACCAATGAATGTCGGCATTTGAGGGATGTAATTGAAAAGCTACCGCGTGAAGGAAAGTTGGATGAGTACAAGGTTGCCCCGAGGGACAGGGGGCAAGGAGAGCAGGCTCCAAAACAGATCCTACCTGCTCCTAAGCCTACCGCGCAGCAGAAAGGTAAAGGGATTGTCATCAACTCCATAGTAGGCGGACCTCACCCGGCACTCCGAAGTTTTAGGTCAATGGACCAATATGTGAATGCTGCCAAGCATCTAGATGTGAATGAAGGTGACGATTTGGAAGATGTCACTCCCATAAAACAACAAAAAACCATGTTCGACGACGTGGTGTTTCGCAGCCGAGACAACGCGGGGATACAATCTCCCACCAATGATCCGTTGGTTATTACTACCACTATTGGGCCGGCCTTGGTCCATAAGGTATTAGTAGACAACGGAAGTTCCGTTAATATTTTGTTCAAGAAGTCATTTGATCAGATGAAGCTTGAGCCCGAAGATCTGAAACCTTGTGAAGGATGGATTAGAGGTTTCAACGGAGCGACGACGTCTCCCATGGGATATATAGAGTTGCCCGTGACCCTAGGGCAAGGAGAACGTAGAAGAGTGCGAATGCTTCAGTTCGTAGTATTGGACGTAGATTCGCCATATAACGCATTTTTAGGGAGACCTGCCCTCGCTGAATTTAGAGTTTGTATCGCCCCTTGGTGCTTGTTACTAAAGTTCCCAACCGAAGCCGGGACTGGAGTAGTAAGAGGGGATCAGGTTTCGGGACGGGCCTGCTATGTGGCCGAACTGAAGATGTTGATGAAAGGAGTTAATGCTGAGAGTAAGGACGCTTCGTCTCCCTCAAAGGGGGACTCGGCATAGCAACTAGAGAAATTGACCCCAAAGGAGTTGCCCAAAGGAACACCTGAAGACCTGGATCCTAGAAAAGACGAGGAACCAGAGGCTAGGAATGCAACTCCTAACGAAGCGACAGTGGAACTTCCCATTGATAAAGCTGATCCGACGAAAGTTTTGAAGATTGGTTCTCAATTGGATCCACGTCGTGCTGAAGAGCTGACGGACTTCTTGAAGGCAAACTTAGATGTGTTCGCCTGGACCCATGCTGACATGTGTGGGATATCACCTTCCATTATCAGTCAAAAATTGAATGTGGATCCGAAGCATCCGCCTGTGAAGCAAAAGAGACGCATGCTGGGCCCAGAGAGGTCGGCTGCTCTCAAAGAGGAAGTAGAGAAGTTGAAGCAGAATGGATTCATTCGAGATTCGACTTATCCCGACTGGATATCGAATCCCGTCTTGGTAAAGAAGCCAAACGGAAAGTGGCGAACTTGTATTGACTTTTCAGACTTAAATAAAGCTTGCCCAAAAGATAGTTTCCCACTTCCCAGGATTGACCAGCTTGTAGACTCGACAGCAGGTCATGAACTTCTATCTTTCATGGATGCGTACTCTGGATACAACCAAATTCCTATGCATGTACCAGACCAAGAGCATACGAGTTTCATTACGAATTTGGGGCTATATTGTTATGTTGTAATGCCATTTGGGTTAAAAAACGCTGGAGCTACATATCAGCGCTTGGTAAATAGAATGTTTTATGGTCAAATAGGAAAAACTATGGAAGTTTATGTGGATGATATGCTTGTCAAATCAAAGCAGTCTTCCAGTCATACGCAAGACTTAGCGGAAATGTTTGGTATCTTGCGAAAATACCGTATGAAATTGAATCCTTTAAAATGTTCTTTTGGAGTGGCGTCGGGAAAGTTCCTTGTCTTCATTGTGAGTTCCCGAGGAATTGAAATTAACCCTAGCCAGATAGCAGCGATTAGAAACATCGAAGAACCAAGAAGAATTAAAGACGTCCAAAGTCTGGCAGGGAAGGTAGCGGCGTTGAGTAGATTCATCTCTAAAGCCACAGATAAGTGTGTTCCGTTTTTTGATTTGATAAAAAGGGGAAAGAAGAACTTCCAATGGACTCCCGATTGTGTTGAGGCCTTCCAAAATCTGTTAGAGCTGTTAGAGAAGCCGCCAATCTTATCAAAGCCCGTAGATCATGAAGAATTATTTGTTTATCTAGCAGTCTCGGCTCACGCTGTCAGCACAGCCCTGGTTCGAGAAGAAGACAAAGTACAAAGGCCAGTGTACTATGTGAGTAAGAAATTAGCAGCGGCAGAACGCAACTACCCAAAGATTGAGAAGCTTGCTTACAGCCTCCTGATCGCATCCCGAAAACTTCGTCACTACTTCCAAGCCCATCCAATAACCATATACACCGACCAGCCGTTAAGACAGGTGTTGCAGAAACCCGAAGCGTCGGGAAGGTTGATCAAATGGAACATAGAACTAAGCCAGTTTGATTTGAATTTTCAACCACGAAAGTCTATCAGGGGGCAAGCTCTAGCAGACTTTATTGCGGAGTTCACCATTCCAGAGGAGGAAATAATCAATGACCGAGTGGTCAAAACCGAGGATAAGCTAGAGATGAATCCGTGGAGATTATATACAGATGGAGCTAAAAATGACCGAAGGTCCGGAGCTGGAATTGTCTTAGTCACTCCCGAGGGATGGTCGTTATATTACGCCCTACGGTTAGAATTTTCGGCAACTAACAATGACTCTGAGTATGAAGCCCTGATTGCCGGTCTGAAACTTGCTAAAGACCTCGGAGTAAAAATGATGGACATATTTTGTGACTCTAAGATTGTTGTTTGTCAAGTGCGAGAGGAATTCGCGGCTCGAGGACCTCGACTTATCGCCTACCTCAAGAAAGTGAAAGAGCTATTGAATAGCTTAGAGCGGTACAGCATAACACATATTCCCAGAATTGAAAACCAGAAAGCAGATAGACTGGCAAAAGTGGCTAGTTCTGACAATCCTGAAGGGACCGAGGTAATTCCAATTGAAACATTGGAATCGCCAAGCTTTGAGTCAATGGAAATTGAATTCGCTCTTGAAGCGGAACCAGAGAAGGAGTCATGGATGACTCCAATTAAGAATTTTCTTAAGAATGGGACACTCCCATCGAAGAAGAGTGAGAAAAGAGCTGTAGTTCTCAAAGCTACCAGATATGTTATACAAGACGATACTCTCTATAGACAAGGATTTTCTATGCCCCTGTTACGATGTATCGCACACGACGACATCAAGCGTGTACTAAGAGAAGTGCACGAAGGTGAGTGTGGAGATCATACAGGAGGCCAAACTTTAGCAAAGAAGATATTGCGATACGGATACTTCCGGCCGACGATCAACAAAGATGCAGCTGATTATTCGCGACGCTGCGATAAGTGCCAGAGATTCGCCAAAATCCCCAGGGCACCGTCGACCCAGCTTAAATCGATGGTGAGTCCTTGGCCATTTGCCACATGGGGAATTGATATCATTGGAGTTTTACCGATTGCTAAAGGAGGAGCTAAGTATGTGATAGTAGCCGTGGATTATTTCACGAAATGGGTGGAAGCTGAGCACTTGACCAAGATCACAACAAGAAAAGTGATAAGTTTTGTGGTCAGAAATATTATATGCCGGTTCGGGATTCCAAGGACGATTATAATTGACAACGGAACCCAGTTTGATAGTGCTGAATTCAGAAATTTTTGCCAGAAATATAAGATAGACAAGCGATATACTGCAGTCGCCTATCCACAATCGAATGGGCAAGTAGAAGCAGTAAACAAAGTTATAAAATCCATCCTCAAGAAACGGTTGGAGCGTGCAAAGGCAAGATGGGTTGACGAATTGCCCCTAGCTTTGTGGGCATATCGAACAACATTTAAAACGGCTACCGGTCATACCCCTTTCTCTCTCTCCTTTGGTTCAGAAGCAGTGATTCCAGTTGAACTGGAAGTTCCTTCCCACAGGGTGACGTATTATGACCCGATGACGAATCGGGCACTTTTACTTGAATCCCTTGATGAAGTCGAAGAGAAAAGGGACGAAGCAGACTTGGGTGCAGCAAGACATCGGCGTCAGATGGCACGATATTATGACAAAAAAGTTCGCCTCAGAACTTTTGAACTAGGAGATTTGGTGCTAAAGAGAGTTTTTCCATCCCTTCCTCACCTCGGCCCAAAATGGGAAGGACCCTTTGTCATCCAACGGAAACTTGAAAAGGGAACCTTCAAGTTAACGACCGTAGATGGCGAAGAAGTTCCCCGAGCATGGAATGCCCAACACTTAATGCGGTATTTGGATTAGAGATGCTATATTTCTTGTTATTTTTACTGTGAATTCTGTAACAAGACATACTTTGCCTTGGGAAAATCTGATGATATGAATAACAGACTATAAAGTGGATGTAGGCTACGACTTAGCTGAACCACTATAAAAATATTGTGTGTTATTTACTTTTATGCATTTACATTCATTAGTTGTTCTGTTGTGATTATGAAATACAGGATAACTCAAAGCCTAAATAAGGTTGAAAACAGTTTGGACATAAAAAGAAGCACAATGATTATTTGTGCAATAAGACATAAAAGAATGAGAAAACGACATTCTTAACTCTAACTCTCCAGAGAAAGAGAGAGAGTATAAAAGCGTCTCAGACTGAGCGCTGAAAAAGAAATTCTATTTTTAACTCTAACTCTCCAGAGAAAGAGAGAGTATAAAAGCGTCTCCGATTGAGCGCTGAAAAAGAGATTCTCCTCCTAACTCTAACTTTCCAGAGAGAAAGAGAGTATAAAGGCGTCTCCGACTGAGCGCCGAAAAAGAAATCTTTTCCCGTTGAGAGACCGGGAAATGAATAGATGACTAAGCTCGAACTCTAACTCTCAAGAGAAAGAGAGAGAGTATAAAAGAAATGCCAGGAAAAACAACAGGTATTGACGACACAGGAAATGCTATCCCGCTAGGGAATTGGGAGCATTCAGATTGCATGGATAAGCATTGAATAACTTATGGAAATTGACTGGGGACACATATGCATACACATATTTTCCCCCTTTACAACTTTTTTTCATAACTATAGACATGCATTTTTACATAAGTGCAGAACTGCTAATCAATAAATATTGCAAAAAAGTGAATTATTTTTATTTACAAATGAATAAATTTGTACAGGGAAATAACTAAAGAAGAAAGTGCAGGAGCCGCTTTTGTAGCAGCAATTATTGGGTTACAAAGATACTAAAAGGAATACAGGGAAATCCGCTACTTAGGTTTGGAATGAGCCTTAGATTTCTTGGCGGCTTTCTCCGCATCCTTTGCTTCCTTCTCGGCTTCAGTCAAGATTCGTTTTGTTTTCTTTTTCCCTGAAGATGCGGTGCTGGAGCCAGTAGACTTCTTCCCGGAGGGCGGGACACTGGAATCAAGAGAAGATTTTTTAGCAAGTTCTCCGGTAATAGATCTAGTTGAGAGCTTAACAACTAACCTTGAACCCGCATCCACAACTGCGAGGGGCTTGAGGACCTCAGGGTCTAGTTCTTCGGCCTTTAATTGCAAGCGCTTATCTTGATCAGCCTTCATGGCAGCCAAGGTAACATCATCGGCGCTTCTCGACTCCCCAGTTATTGCAACCTCCGGTTCCTCATCATGCCCCTCGTTTCCTCCGTCGTCTTTTAAAGCTGCGATCATTTCTTCGTCATGGGGAGTGGTGACCTTAGTTGGCTCATTTCCGTCTCCCGAGTCTACAGGAGCAGCCTTGTCTTCCCCTTCTTTGGCCCTATCAGCGGGCTTTGTCCCAGCGGTAGCTCCTTGAGCTACATCCGTCTTTGCGAATGGTTCAGCGCCTACAGAATAAGAAACATCGGTTATCAACTCAGGCGAAAGCAAAGGGTTTCGCATCGAACGTTCAATCACGAAGCCAAAGGTAGTAGTAGCCTTGGCAAACTGAGGAGAAAAGATAGGAATACCTTCTGAAGACTTTTCAGCGGGGGTGACTACTACCTCTGGAGTTATTTCAGGAATGGGAGATAGTAAAGTTATCCGGGAAATTCCCGGGTTTTCGGGATCATACCCTTCTACTTCGGGAGTTATAGGAGCAGAAGAAGAGGAGCCAGCTTCGGGAATGGTTTTCTGTTTAGACTTCCGTCTCTCTTCTTCCATGGCCTCAGCAATAAGGCGGCGCCCTTCAGCTAGGCACTCCGGTTCATCGTCTCTCAATTATTTTTCCATCAGTTTATCTTCATCAAGAGAATCGACCTTGAGTTCTTCCTTTTCCCACTCGACGATTTGATTCCATACTTGAACCAGAGTGGACGGATAGTCTTCGATCCAGGAAATGTTTCGACGACGAATAATATGCGCGAAGAATTCAATCATTAGCTCGCCGAAACCCTGAATTTCAGCCTCCGCATCAGATAATTGCTTGCGGGTCTCCTCCGCAGATTTAATAGCGCATTCTACATTGCCCTCGGCTAAAGTAGCCCTGTTTTCTGCCTCCAACAACTTCGAAGCCAAGTCAGCATTCTTCTTTTCTAATTCAGCACTCCTTTTCGCTAACTCGGCGTTTTTCCGTTCAAGCTCAGCATAAGCAAGGTGTGTTTTAGCGGCTTCTAATTTGGCCTCGTCAGCTTGCTTTTTTAGTTCAGAGCGCTCCTGAGTATGAGACTCGAGCAAGTCATGATAACGCTTTTTCATATCCTCAAACTGTTGTTTGAAATTAGAAGCGTTCTTTTGAGCGACAGCCAGTTGAGCTTGAGTGTCTTCTAAGTCTTTTCCTAAGGCTTTTAAAGCCTTGGCATCCTCCTCCGCAGTCTTTTGCATTGAATCAGTGTTTGTCATTAGAGTGCGGATGATTCTAGAGAGATTGCGGGAGTACTTGAACATCTCGGTATATTGTTTCTCCACCAAATCAATCTTTGCTTTGGCCTCCTCTGCCCAATTAGACGAAATAGGTTCCAGGGCAGGTAAAAAAGTCAGAGTCTCGAAGTAGTGTTCAGGAAACTGCTCTTCCAAATATGCCCGTCTTACTGCAGTTCCCGCATCTGGTGGAGGAGGAGCGAGGATTGTTAATTCAGCGTCCCTTCCTGAAGAAGATTCTGTAGTACCCTTGTCTGTCCTAGGTCGTTTGGTAGCAGGGACCTTTTGCTTGCTTCGAGACCCGGTTTCCTTTGGAGGAGTTTTCTCTCTACTCCGCTTTTCATGGGAGGAAGTGGAATCCTTAGATGGTGGTCTATCCTCCTCCCTACGACCTTGATAGCTCTTGTATTTTTCTTGTTCCGGTCGAACTGGTGAGCGGGAGCGTGAGGGCCGAGATCGATAGGGATCATAAGGTCTTCTTTCCTCCCTACCACGGTCATCCCGGCGATCATATTCAACATCTTGAGGAGGATTGGACATGCTGCGACGAAGCTTTCTTATATCATAATGAGATCGAGACATTGTACCTGCACGATAAAATAAACGAAGTTTAGAATCAACGGATTCATGGAGAAAAGAAGTGCAATGAATGCTAATGCTGTGGTGTAAAGTGCATCCTAAGTGGTGTGTGTCCCCCCAACCAACCCGAGTCTGAAGCTAGACTAGTGCGGGCAGGCTCTTTGGCTTTAGCGGGAGTAGTTTCTTCGGAAGAAGTGAAGACTAAAGGATCCTTCCTGAAATCCTCTGAAGTATAGATAGTCTCAGGTAAGGGGAGATCCCCCAAACCCTGAAATATGTGTTCGTCAGTGCCAGGGACATCCCCTTCGGAAGCGTGAAGTGGCGACTCTTGGGAAGATTTTGACTTGTCTAAAGAAGTAGTTTCCTCAGGGGCAATATACCCTTCACGATGCTTTTTGGCCAGATTAGCCAGTTCATCATCTTGTGTGGAAGAGGGAGAAGGTGAAGTGTGAAGAGAAGCTGTAGGGATTCCTGAACCTTCTCCTAGTTCTGGGACCACCTCCACTGGAGGAATGTACGGGTATGGAACCGTCCCATGTCCAATGCTACGAAAGACAGATAGCAGCCCATGAAAGTGAAGGTATTCATCTTTAAGGACCTCGTCGATCGTCAAGAATTTTTGATCACCATTGAGAAGTAGGTGCATTCGATCAAAGAACACCTGATCTGATATCTGTTTGGGGTTGTCAACTGCAAATAAAAGGGAAAACAGGTCAGGGTGATGATTCAAGTGAATAGAGTCCGGATTTAGAAAATCAACGCTTTACTTGATTTTGTCCATCTTCTGGCGCATCCAGACTGTTGCTTTATATAGAACCATTCTAATCTGGAGTCTCCAGCTTTACTGCTAAATGGTGCAGAAATTATCTTTCTTTTCGGGACTGATTCGAAGTAGCAGAAGGATGGAGTCTCTCGAGTCCGATGTTTAAAATTATAAAAGAAGTGAACGTCATCAAATGTGAGCTCTAGGCCTAGGATTTCGCGATATGCTATGTACAGGGTGTGCAAATAGGCATATGAATTAGGATGCAGCTGCATGGGGGCAATCCGCATTTGTCTTAAGAAATCAACGATGAAAGGCGAGAACGGAGGAATGGCGCCGACCATGCACATCAATCGAGTCACCGTCATATATCCTTCTGGAGGGTTGTGGGGACGGTCAGAACGTGAGGGCACTAGGGTGTCCCTTTTCATTATTCCATACTTTAAGCAAATTCGAACAAGTCGGTCGTCGTCGATTGTCGATTCCACGGAATCTGGAGGTGACTCCAATATAATGGCTGAGTCAAATTCATCGGGTGCTCGGTTGTCACCAATCCCTCCTTCCTCCTCAAAGCCCAGGGAAACTTCATTCTCCGAAGACGCTTCGTCGCTTTCCCGATGACCAATTCCGTAATCCGGGCCCTCGCTGTCCCATTCTGGATCAGATGAAGAAGATATATCCTCAAGAGTGATTTTGCTAGAAGTTTCCGGAGCTTCTTTCCTCTCAGCTAGACGAGAAGAGCGTCTGGGCCTCATTGTCATGGAACTATTGAAGAAGCAATAGCACGAATTAGAGTAAATTATCCCGTGTCCCCCTTTTTGTGTATGTATGTGAACTAAAGTGTGTGCAGCAAATGTGGGAAATGCAAAATAAAAGTACAGCAATGTAAGACGAAGCTTTAAAGAGAAGGTGATAGTCAGAGTTGTTCTTAATTCTTGCTTATGTTCACAAGGCACTATCCTAACTGTCCGCGAAGCATATTCGTCTAGAATAAGTGTTAGTTGAATTAGTTGGGTGGTCTTTATGTGTCAAGTTTGATATGTTCGGTTCGGTTCGGATATGCATATGATGACTAGCTCAATACAAATACAGATAACAGTCGGTTCGGGTGCTTCATTAAAACAAGGTCAGTTCAAGACAAGAGAAACAACGGGCTCGGAAGCAGGACTGATCTGATCGGATCGGGTGACCCGATCCGAACCGAACCAGCACCACTTAACCAGTCCAATAACTTCAACCCCTTATCCCATTCTCTCCTCCGACCCGAACCGACATTTTCCTTCCTTCCCGTCCTTCTAAGGTGTGCAACCCGAACCGATCCCCTATCCTTCTCCTTCCTTTTTGCTCCTTCGTCTTCTACCCGAACCAGCTCCAATTTGTCATCACGCTCCTCATCTTCTTCCTCTTTCCTTTCTACTCGCAAACAAATTTGTTCTATCGCCAAGGCTACCGTTGAGGACAAATATTTGCCCACTCCAACCTCGCAACGCCTCGAAGTGATGGCGGATCCACCACAGTAACGACGTGGAGTTCAAGCAAAGCCCCGTGGCTAAACCGTCCCAATCGACCGCAAATTGAAATCAAGTACGGTTACAATGAAGTTATTCGAGATTAAAAGGCTACCTATATGTTCGATTTGAGAAATCTACAAGGAGCGGTTTCAGAATATTCGAGTTTTTTAAAGTTTTTAATGCTAGGTTTGGAAGCGGCGGTGGAAAAGAAGAAGAAAAGAAAGAAGACGGTGGTGAGTTTATATAAGGGGTAATGTTGACTCCTCGTATTCCTATTCTTTCTCACCCGCTCGGACCGGAGTGAAGGCCCAGAAGCACAACTCTGCCTGAAGGCCCAATGTCAAAGAGCCAAACCCACGAGAGCGCTTCGGATCGGAATCCGAATCGAGCAAATTTCGCACGTTATTTTATCCTCCGACTCGAATTGAAAAGAAGGAGGATAAAGGAAGAGCATACCCGAGAGAAGCATTATGTGTCGATAAAAATTCCTAAACTTGTTCAGAAATGAAGAAAAATGTGCTCGAGTCAGACACCGAACCGAATAAAAGTCTGTGCATTTCTCCTGACCGTTCCGATCCAAGGACTAGCATCTCGAATGACGTCAAAGCACGCTTCGTATACAACAGAAGCATCCTTTGAGGGGGCAGAATGTTAGCCTACTTTGTGAACTAGGCAACACAAAGTCAAGAAACCAAACATTGAATGATATTTTTAATTATAAGGCTTCGGTTCGGATTGAAGGAAAACACTACAATTCAGATTGAGAGCTGCAGTTGTTCGGATCGGATATAATTCCCTGATCGGATCGGTGATCTCTTACTAGATAGATTGGTGAGGCATATCCAATCGGATCGGAAGGCAACTAAATCTCGCATGGAAATCCATCTGCTTGCCACGACGCTGGAGCGGAGCGGAATAGATTAGAGAGGGAGAGACGTCCAAGCCATTCCGGTTCGGATCGGGTATCCCGATCCGAACCCCTTACCTGCACGCCTCCGACCCGCACCCATGATCTAAGTTAGTCTCCTGTAAAATCGCCTGGAGAACCGGACCGGATATGACTAATTCCTACCCCTAACGTCCATCTCTTTGATGTGTTGTCAGCTTGATAGTTCATCCGAACCCGAAGAGAGTGCGCTGGATGACACGTGTTCCGACCCGGATTGAATCTCAGGCAAATTCACACCTATAAATACCCCATCTAGAGATAAAGAGAAGGATCTTTTTCAGCACTTTTGAGAATCCAAGTACCTCTATCATCCGAACTCCATTACTCCCGGAGAATCCAAATCATCTTTCATTTCTTGTTTTAATCATTTGAGTGAACAAAATTGAGTTGTGAGTGAATCTTACATTGCATTTGTAACTGAATTACTGAATATAGTGGAAAATAAGTGGACGTAGGCATTTCTTCGCCGAACCACTATAAATCCTGTGTGTTCATTTTTATTATTGTCTCATATAATCTTGTTTCTAATCAATTTGGGTGTTAGAACCACTTTTGGGTCTAACAGGCATGATAGGTTCCATTATGTCAATCACAATAGTCTCGTAAGCAAAATAGGTTTCATTATGTCAATCACGACGTTCCTATAGGCAAGATAGGTTTCATTATGTTAATCACAACAGTCCCATAGGCAAGATAGGTTTCATTATATCAATCACAACAGTCCCATAGGCATAGGCAATTCATATTTGACCAAAGGATAAGCACGAATCAAAATTAGGCATAGTTCTAGATCCGATTATTACAGTCATGATTTCTGTTAGGTATTCAAATCGGAATAATAACTGAACTTACAGAAAAAGAACGGATCTTGTATTCTGGGATCTGATTTCTGAATTTGTTAAGCTTAACCCTTGGTTTAGATGTTTGATTCTCTAGTTTGGATTTGGTTTGGAGCTTTCTAACTTGATTTCTAGTTTGGAGAAGATGGAGGCTAGGCTAGCATAGACATGGACAGCATGACGGCTTCATAGAATGAGGTCTAGGGTTGATGTTTGGGTGATTATATAGAAGTTTAGGATTAATATTGGCCTTTAGATTAACATAGGAGTCATCAGAGCCGTCTAGTCCAAGAAAATGTGTCACCAGTCAAATCAGAATCGCCACGTAGCCCTATGACTCAGAAAATCGTCAATGTCCAGCACAGTTGGCAGGGGTTGACCCCTACAGGGGGTCGACATCCCTATAGGGGGTTCGATTCTTATGTAGACACCCTCTAGGGGGGTCGACACCCCTGAGTGGGAGATTTTCCGCTCAGCCGATTTATGAGTTTTTGAATTTCGAACTGAATTGATTATTTAATTATTATTTTTAATTTATATTCTGCTTAAACTTGAAAACTTCTAACCTCCATAACTTCTTCATACGAAGTTCGATTCACGCAAACTCAGACTCTATCTCAAGTAGAATTCTGAGACGAACGCAATTGCGTAACCTATTTCACCCAATTCTTCTTTTAAAAATTAAGTGTTCTTAATTTTGTTATTTTAATATTCATGGAAAATACGGGGGTTACACCAATCAAAGCCATCCTGAAGCTGAAATAGCTTGAGGATTCACCACCACCAATTAACAGGCGGGTTCCACCAGTGCACCAAGTGATGCGTGCGTCTGGAGTTATTTCATCTTTAGACGAATCCCCAGTTTGTCATTTAAAAATTTATTTATCGCTTTTAGTAATATGGCAATACATTCCATATTTTTCGTCAGAATTTGATAATTCTTTGTTTTTTGAAAATTATAGACCCTTTTATGCCAATTTTATGTTATGAAGTTTGTAAAAGTTATAAGATTATAATGGTAAAAAACGTGTTTATTTTGCTGTCTTGATAATGAAACGTGAATTAAGTGATCAAAATCTAACAATTTTTTTACCATAAATTTTGAATCAATAGTTGAAATCCAATTATCATTTTTCTGTTGGAAAGCTTATATATATATATTTTTTATAATTTTGATGTTTTGAGTTGTTACCTTAGATTTAGGTTTAAATTGTCAAAATAGCATTTCTTTGTAGTTATCCTTAGAATAAAAAGAAGAGTTAATAAGTTAAAACCACAAGCTTAATTGATCATAACTTTTAATCGTACATTCGAATTTAATGAAAATTTTCTTTCGTTGCAGGGACATTAAATCACTTTGATTCAAAATTTATATAATTATATAAATATTTACTTATTTATTATATAAAATAAATTTGCAGTTTACATATGAGCCATTCTTTTACAAAAGAGAGTTATTTAAGTTTATAATCTCAAATTTGTTTCCAAATAATCTTTATTAAAGATTGAGTCCTGTTAATCAAATGGAAATAAAAAATATGGTTTAGCAAATATAAATTTAACTTTTATGTAAATAAACATATATATATATATATATATATATATCAATATGGTTTTGGAACTTGGAAAAAACTTAGCTTCATGAAATATGCGTTTATTGTTAATTCGGAATCTTGGTTTATTTTATCCTATGATAAATATATAAAAGTGAAACTTTGGAACAATTCAGACTGGTGGAATGTATATATATATATATATATATATATATATATATATGTATATGATCATTAATAAATCTGGGAAATTTACTTAACTTGTTTTCTAAACAATAAATTATTAAGAGATAAATGTTTTGAAAGGCCAAGTTTTATAATATGATGAGTACTAATATTCGATTGGTTGTCTCGATTGGTTTAAATGCTCTTGAGTAGCATTTCATTTGAATATTGTATAGCTTACTGAGTAAAAAAATTAGTGGTAATTTCTAACGCAATAGCAATTACTTGAACTTCACCGGGTAGTATAAGATACCTGGTCAAATTCTTATGATTGCTTTCGGGGAGTATATTACACTTAAAGGGTTATATTTTATTTTGGTGTTTGATAGAGTCAGTAAATCCCTAAGAGATATAACTCAAGTTTTCAAATAATATCCATAATGAGTGAGATTTACTAGTGGAGTTCCACTTTACGATATAGGATGTTTGGTTAAATTCTTGTGGTTGCTAAAGGCGGTTGTATTTAAAACTTGAACTGCATTTTTTTTTCGACGAGGTCGACAAATCCTTAAGAGGCACATGGATTTATTTACGATCCTAGTGATCAGAACAAGTTAATATAAACAAACTAATATGTAATTACTGTTCTCTTTCAATCATAGCTGCTTGTGGGCTATCCTTGAGATTGCTATGTTATTTTGTGTTTCACAACATGAGTAAGATCTTGGTATCATGTCGATTTGAATGATAGGCAATTGTTGGTTTTGTTTAGTACAGTCCATGTACAATTATTACGATTGGTATGGGCAATCATAATGACTGGTATGCATTATTATCTCTTGAAATATGTACTACCAAGATATTCTGAATTTAGAATCTTGTGATTATTCCATGCCGTCTAGGTTAAATATTATGTCTACAGACTTTGTAGCCTGTGATATATTCTTTATTTGTGGCTTTAATATATGTTTGTATCATGTAATAGTTTCTTAATTAAATTATTTCTGTAACCTGTTTATGTCTAGTCCAAATTTTCATATATCATTATGTTACGTCTTGTTCCCATCCTTTGGATGTCTGAAGATAGTTTGACCCATGTATTTTATGTACTTGGGTCAAGCAGATACTTTTTAGGTTACATGATGTATAGATCGTAGATAAGTATGATGGAAAGGTTTTTAACCATTGGACATTTCAGTAAAATTCATATAGGAATACGAGTTTATAATGGAAATGTATATTTAGATCCATTGCCTTATACTAGATATACATTATCTAGGTTTAATATGTTTTGTAAACTCACAATTTGTATTTGTATAAGAGAGTTATTACTGAGTAATGATGTGTGATAATTATTCAACATGCTATATTATTCTAACTTGAAAAACCAACATTTTTATTGCTTTAGACTGAAATTTCATGTAAAAATTTATTCAAAGGCCAAATAAAACAGTAAGCATGAACATGTCAATGTTAGTTTAAAGTAATATTCACATTCGGTCGTCCCTAAAAGTTGTATTCTTCCTTTTATTAGCCTACATCATTTATAATGTTCTATAATAAAATGGGAATAATGATAGGATTATTTAGTCAATACACACCACCCAGGCATTGTGCATGTAATCCATGTCAATACCGCGTTGACTGACATCCGTAGCATTACGAATACAATTTTGGTTGGGTGTACGATCTGATACCAAATATGAAAAATGTGGGACTCGAATCTTACTTCCTTGAATAAGTATGTCAATACACTCACTTAAGTATATATTTGGGTGGTGTGACCCATTTATAACGAGATGATTGAACTAGGGACCTAGTGTCCATGTAACAACCCGGATTTTCAGAACCAATTTAAAATTTTTATTTTAGCTATTTTAATGGATTTTGAATATTTAAAATGATTTATTTTAAATAATAACGACTAAAAATTTATTCTAATCGAATTTAGAACATGTAAATTAATTTTATATAAAACAAGCCTGAAATGGCGTGGTAGTTTGCGAATTCGATTTTAAATTTCAACTGAATGTACAGAATTCATTATAAATCGGATTTCAGTTAAACCAGAAACGTTGGAATCTGTTTAATTATATTATATCTTTCTAGTGAATGTGAAAAAATGAGATTTCAATTTAAACTGAAAGTTATAGCCAGATTAAATTTTAGAATAGTCACTATGGAATTTATGTATAATTATATATATTTATAATATATATATATAAGCCCTTAAAAATAGCCATTTTGCAAACAACCTTCGTTTTCGACTAAACCACTTTTGTTGGATCCAGAATGTCAAATTAGTGTTAAATTCCAATTATCATAATTTTTGGAAATGATATGTGAGCATGGTGAATTTAAACGCGTTTGGTAATTTCAGTTTGAATTTAATCGATTGGAAAAAAGGCCAATTTACAAACGACCTCCAAATTGGACGAAATTAGTTTTGTTAGGACCGTATCATCAAAACATAGCCAGATTTATTTTTTTGGAATTTTAGGAGTTAGTATGTGACCTCGGTAAATTAAAATGTACGTTGAAATTAATTTTGAACATTATATTAATTTATATTTTAATTTTGATGAAAAATAGATGGAAATAGTCGAATTGGCTTATGGGACATGTCTCATTATGTTCGAAATGGGGATATTACGCTAGGGGCGACAGTCGTTGGGTTCGATTTGGAGTTCAAATGAGAAATCACTATTTTTAGAATTAAAAGAAAATAAAAATAAATTAATATAAATATAAACCAATTAGAAATTGTGTTAACCTAATTTCATTTTATCAAACCCGCGCCTCCAGTTAAAAATCGAACGACGAATATTGCTCCAATCTTCCCTCTCCATAACTTTTGATTCTCTGAATGGATTCAAGAAATTTATGAAGCAATTTTGTAGAGAATTCCACCCTCTTCAAATTCATACTGGTCTAGTCTTCCATTATTTAGTATTTTTTTTGAACCGTCGTTCCAAAGTCGCGCCTTTCACCACCTGATTCTGTCATCGTGCCGCCACTGAGTTGGACGCCGTCAGAGGCGCCGACGTGGGTTTCGGAGCTTGACAACATGGCAGTGGTCGATCATCACCTAGCTTCGCAGATTGGAAGAAAATTGCTAACCTAGTTTTGAAGCACGTCGAACAAAGGTCCATCATGAATTTCTGAAGCTCATGTCATCATGAATGCGTTGAATGGCCACTGCAGCACCTGGAGCTGCCACATTTCCTCCCTCAAAGCCGGTCCACGACTGCTGCCTCCCCTTCATCGACAAGGTGAGCGGTTCGAGTTGAATTTTTTTTCCAAATCATATGAAAAGCGGTTTAATTATATGATAAGCGGACTAAAGATCTGATTTTTATATAAATAGATTTGGATTAAAAATATGATTTTTAATATATATATATATATAGCGTTGTAAAAATGTGCATTTTTAAGTAGAAATAGCGTTGTTAAAAATGTGATTTTTAATATAAACCGCATGAAACAAATTGCGATGGAACTGACTAGAAACAAAACAGAATCCAAACCATCTAGAAAAGAATGGAGGAGTGGATCCCAATGTGAGAACACCTACTCACTCAAATTATTATACAGTTAAATATATCCTAGACTGCAGACGGGGCTTAGTAGTTCCTGACACTATTTTTTTGCAAACCGTGGATGATTATTTGTTTGGATTATGATCGAGATTGTCACTGATTGATATTGTTGTATATAAAGTTATTTATATAAAATTTATATATAAAATTTCATAATAAGAAATTGAAATAAATATTCATTTACAAGTCGGACGGCTTGTTTATGTACACCTATTTATCTGATATTGATTAGATGATAAATTTTACACATCGCCCAATTGCACAAATAATAATTCGTATTTGTTGCTTGAAAACCCCACACGGGTATTGGATGATATTTGACATTCACTAATCCTAATATTTAGTTGTATGTCAATCGATGGGTTAAGAGGCTGTGATGAGTGTTGTTTATTTATTTTAACACTCATACGGTTGTAGAATGCACCCTGGATGATGTTTGAACGTGTAATGACTATTTATCATTACTGTTGAATACATGCGATGTATGAAATCCATATAACTGAAATTATATGGTAATTGATTGAGTCGCATTCCGATTCAGAAACAAAGTATATTTTAAAATGAAGTATATTTTAAAATAAAGAATATTTTCAAATAAAGAATATTTTAAAATAAAGAATATTTTAAAATAAAGAATATTTTAAAATAAAGAATAATTAAAATAATGAATATTTTTAAAATAATATTCAGTGAATAATCAAAAATACGGTTTTGATGTCCGATTTTGGATAGGCACGAAAATATTAAAGTGAATGGAGCCGAGTTAAGTATAATTGCACCATTTTAACTCGAATGGATTTTTTTATCAATTTTATTCATTTTGCAATGAATATCGAAAATATTTGATTTCAAAACCAGACATTTTGAAAATATTATCATTTTAATATTATAATGATAGAGAATATTCAATTTTGAATTAAAATTGAAAACGAAGTTGAAATCGTTTTAAAATGAATTTATAAAATACGTTTTAAATGAAAATCGACGATATTATATATATAATGGCATGAATAGAACGCGCCGCGTAGCGACCGTTCGCGAATTTCGACCAATAACTTCAAATTGATGTAACGGGAGATCCGACCGTCGGATTCTTCTAAAACCAGAACCGTTGGGTTCGTATCGAAAAGAGCTTTCCAATGAATATAAGAGATTTGAAATCTAACGGTTAGATTTTGAGATATGTCCAAATCAATTTCAAAAAAGGTCGCTATGAATGCGGTTCTGTGGCCGTTATTGGAAACCGACTGTAAGGGCCTTAATAAAATTATTAAAAATATGGAAAAATTGTGTAAATCATAATAAATGATTTGGAAAGATTTTGGGTGAAAAATTCCAAGTTTGAAAAGATAAAATAATTTTTCATCGAAATGAACCAGTTATTAACTAAAATAATAATCCAATGTTTAAAAATAAATAAATTGGACTTGAAAAGGAGTTTTAAGATAACCAGAATTTTTCCAACATATGAGTTGGAATGAATTTAAATGGAAATAATCTTCGGAATATTTTGATATTGGATTACGTGATTATATGGATATTTTTATGGGAATTTGGAAGATATAGATATCGTTATTCCCAATACGATATCTGTTAGTTTCAGAATTTGATATTGAATATCAACCGATATAATTTCTATTCAGAGCCTTGTATTTAATATCAAATTAGATTTTGGATTTGTCGTGAATGGTGTCTTTAATAACACTGTTCTTAAACCCCGATGAGAAAAGAATCAATATTTTAAATAAGATTTACAAAAGTTTACTAATTAATATTTAATTGGAATTGAATTGAAATGGGATTTTGGGTTTATCGAGAACGGTGTTTTAAATAATATTTGTTCTTTAACCCAATTAACAGTGAGGAGATGATTTGGAATTTATAAATATTTTTATTAAGATTTAATGGAAATTTTCCAAAGTGAAGTTTTCTAGTTTAATATATTAAATTGGAATTGAATGGATCTCGATTGGGTAATAATCGAGATGAGCTTCTATAAAGGAAGACCATTACTATATATGGAATTTAAAGGGCTTTGTCGTTATTCCATTTATATTATTAGTCTAATACGGAAATTTATATCGATTATATATTGATATGTTTTCCGTGAAGATTACATTTTGATGGAATATAATTTTAGGGTTTATCGTGAACTGTGTTTTAAATGACATTGGTTCTTTAACCCAGTTAAAAATAAGATTAATTTCTTAAATTTGAATAATCATTAAGTAATGATTTTTGAGATTAAAACTAAATTAGAGTTTTAATGAATCTTTAATTTGATTGGAATGAGAATGGGAAAATTATATTTATCGAATTCATGAAATGATCGATAATGAAGTACCACCAGTTTTACTCCAGGCGATAGTTAAATCTTTAATTAGTTTTGAACATGAAATGGTAATTAAATTTACCAATAACACCGTGGGTGTTACATATGAGGTACTACCAGTTTTTCTCCATAGGATGAATAGGTAGGGATTGTGATTAATAAATAAATGATTACTTCGATATGGCTCAAGAATCCCAACTAGTTTTATAAACCTTTATTTGGTTTAGACTTGTGGAAAGATAAAATAAAATCTTTTGAAATTGATATCCAAGGGAAGATTAAAGAATAAATTTAAAAGGGTTTATCTTCGATAAAATTAATGGGAACCTTTCCCTAAAGATGTGAATATATGAATAAAGGAATATTCTGAACTGGAATAAGGCATATGATGTGTTTTTATAACACTTGACTGTAAAATATGCGAATCATTTGGAAAAACCGGGTTTAACCCATTTTGAATAACTGATACGACCACTAAATGTCAATGATATGAAGACGGTGGTTGAAGACTGGAGATATTCACATCGTTTGGATGATTACTGATGTCTTGATTGGGATGTACACCCAAGACAAGGTAATAATTAGTGATCGTCCATACGTACTTGGAGATCGACCAGATATGCGAGGGCCTCTCTCTTGTATTGGACAAATGGGACGAGGAATAAGGTGCCTCTGGTTTCGTTCAGACCCAGATTGGACTTGCAAATGGATAGTGTGTCTAACATTGTATTCCTTTATACAGTATTCGTTGATCTCTGCTAAATATATATTTGTTTGGTGGTGGAGAATTTATTCTCTTGCTTAACACCCTTCTCTGAGACGTACGAGCTTAGAGGTTATATATTGGTGGAAATCAGTGGTACGATATGGAATGATAGTGTGGCTTGCTGAGATGCAAATGATCAAGGCTTTTATTGAAAAGCATAGTCTTGTGGTTTATTATCAAAGCACAGCTTTAATTAGCATAGCTTTGTGTAGCGTTAGTTCGCGAGCTTCACACCTATGTATGCACCAAAAACGGGATAGTGACTGCATGGAAATGGACATATGTTAGTTCTAGCTACGAGTAACGTAATGGTATGGAGCCCAGACGGTTTACTTATGTGGATGATGCATATTATTTGATGAAAAGCGAGGTACCTCGGAATTCGGGTCGATTGAAAGGCTCAGATATGATTTGAGTCCCTAGTGGCTCTAGAGTGGTCGACATTACTGACCCATTTTGGAGGTTCGATAGAACCAACTAACCTATAGTTTACGGTATAACTATTCATAGACGGATGGTCGGCCATGAAGATCTAAGGAGTTCACTACGGGAGATCCTAAGGCACTTGCTAGTGTGTCTTGAAATCGGTGAGGAAGATCCCTTGCCCCGGTTCGTAGATGGAAACCTAATTTCCAATACGTGATTTTTCAATTATAGTTGTAAATATATATATATATATATATATATATATATATATATATATATATGGCGATGTAATATAATGGTACCTACGCCCCCTGTGATTGATACATTTTTATTTGAAGTTGATTTCTTCACTTCTAGTAATAATAAAAGATTAAATTTCACGTATCAAGCATATTTGGCTATTATAAGGGAAAACTCTATCCTCGACTGCATTCATTGTGTGATGAGACCTGAGTCTTATAATAGCTTCATTTTTCTGTTTAACATTGCGCTGTATATTTTTATGCACTGGTATTCATTGGGGATAAACCCGTTCCGTGTTATAAGGCGTAGTCCCGTGATTTACCTAACCTTAAAATAAAAACTAGTAACTATTTTATTTATCACACAAGTCCCATGACTGACTCGGAGTTTATTGTATCTACCTAAACTCTGGGTGTCCATATTTTCCACACGGGCAGCTAGTAGTTTTGGTTTTGCAGATTTTATTTCATAGGATCTTGGATTACAACTGGAGCTATATTTGGAAAGCTTTATATCCGTGTATTTCATTCAGTTGTGCTAGTTGATGTATTTTCCGCTGTACATTATACTTATGTATTATTTTTCTGTTGCTTTGTAATTTATTAAATCTCTGATATTTTCCACTGTATATTATTTATTGGAACTCTGATATCTTGTACTCTGATGTAAATTGTTGTTGTAGCAATGGAATGTTCTACTGTTTATGCTCTAATGCGTTGTGTTCTCAAAGCAATCCGGGCTTTCCCATAAGGGGAAGTTTTGGTCGTTACATAATCGATTATCTCATAACTAGATTTGAGTTATATACATACATACATACATACATACATACATACATTCATACATATATATATATATATATATTTGTGCGTGTGTGTATGTATTTGTATGTGTGTATGTGATAAGGATTGTTTGATATTATTTACAATTGATTATGTAATATGTTTATACTATTTACCTTTATGTATATGTGTATCTCAAGTTCATTATAATGGAAACAATTTTACATGTGTATTATTTGTAATAATCGGGTTGATCTGAGAGATTTTAGGTGCATGTAGCTAGGGATCAGAACTTGATGGACCTTGTAAAGAATGCTAGCAGTAGATACAGGATGATAAATACCATATACATTTTGTAGCCTCGTTAATGTGTTTATTATGTAGTATATAATGGTATATCATATAGTAGGCTAAGGACTAGTATTTTTTCTCCTAGACCATGTCTTATATTATATATTGTGTTTTATCTAATGCATTCTGATTCTATATACCATGATATTATCATGTGATTATGTATTGTCTTGTCCTGGAAGCAAACATGTTCATTGCATTGTACTGGGACCGTATACAAGTATGATGAGTATAATATGATTTAAGATAGGTATCAATTTTAGTTCAATGAAATATTCACATGCATATTCCATATCATCACATTCTCCATATTATATGATAATATTACCTTATAATATTATTGGTAATACGTGTATACAGATCAGAGCTTTTAAATTTGGCATCAAAGCAAGTTTATAACAATACATATCATAAAAAGACATGAGTCACTAGCCTAGATGACTTAAGAGACCTTATCCTTTGAGAATTGGGTAAATAACCAAAATATATGATCTAGGCATACATAGTGATTATGTATCCACCTTTCCGAATTTTAAAAGTCAACATCAAATATGACCATTGTATTTCAATGTCGAACACCTAATCGTCGAAAACGTAGATTGTAAGGGTTAAAAGTAAAAGAAAAGAATGGAAGAAATAAAAAAATTATAGTGGAATTGACACACATAGTAATAATGACATATGAACTATCAGTTCAAGATCTAACGTACATAAAAGTTAAATCCTATCTGATAGATAGTTATAAAACTATGACCTTACGAATGCCGATATAAATCAAACACTACTCCATGAGCTTCATTGCCAATTGAAGACGACGTGGAAACATGCTTGGCCTGACCCGAGCATTATAATAAAACATTACACGGATCAACCTAGAAAACTAGTATGAGAAAACTCAAGTAAAAGGAAACATATGATATTTCTAGGACAGCAACACATAGAGAAGTGTGAATGACACTTCTCGATGGAAACAAAGAATATGATCCAGAAATTTGGATCAAACATGGAAAAATATTATTTTCCCCAAAGATATAGGACCACAATAGTAATCATACACTAGGTTACTTACAACAACATCCAATATCACCATGGACTCAAATAATTAAACATCACGAAGGGTTTGTATCTTCCCAACGGAAATCGAAAATTGAAAAACTTATAAATTTGGAATTAAAGAAATCAAATTAATTTTTTCCAACTAATGACTAGGAAGGTGCGCCCTCTTGGACGAAATGTATACTTCCAGAAATATACTTGAAAACTCTGATGGCTTTCGAGAATATCCAAGCCGGACCTCATTCAAATCCAATTATTCGAGTATTTCACATCTCCTTGCAAATAAATCAAATCCAAACTTGAGTGGAAGTGGTAATACCCTAGTGGGAGAAACCCCACATTGCTTGGCTACCTCTCGCTCTTTCGATCCATCCATTTAAACAAAGCATATTAATGCTTAAAGAGCAATGAATCATTTTAATTTAACGATGCAACTTAAGCACATTGAACTAATAACTATTAAATCAATTATTAAGAATATTTAGAATGCTCGTATATGTAAATTAAATCGCATTCTACTACCATTACTCAACAATTTCAAACTTGCATTATCACTTAGCTTAAAATAACAGGGCAAGTTAAGGTAGTGTTACGTCTAGACATCGCCATAACAGTATTTTCAATCTTTGAAATAGGAACAAGTTTCGTACTTCAACCTCAAAGGATAAGAGCATAACAAAATATTTACATATAAACTATATAGTTTATGGAAATTTTCTTTCCATATCCATATTAAAGACTTTAAACTTCAAAACTTGAACTTGTTCTTGGTTTTCACATTTCAAATGTTTGTAATCACCATTAAAAATACTCTTTAAAATATATATTTAAAATAGATAATTCTTTCCTAAGTCTATTTAAAAGAAAAGTCAAAAACCTATGTTATTTTAAAAACGTCGTTTTCAATAAGCCCCAAAACAATTTACACTTAGACTTAATTTTGAACTATTTCTATTTTAGAAAGGCATTCTCATTTAAAACCATCATCCATAAGTTGTAAATGATATTATTTATCCAAAAGGATGATAAAGTAAATTTAAATACTTTGATAAACTTAAAAACAAATGTTATTCAAACCAAAGGACAATATTTAATACTCCTTCTATAACTTTAAACCCATACCATTTTTCCCAAATGAAAATAAATTGGATATAAACTTTATTTTACATTATAAAACAAAAATAATAATCCCATAAGATAGTTAGTCACATTTATGATCTTTTGAAATAAAACAATTGAAACGACTGGCTTTTACGAGAAAGCCCGGATTGAGTTAAGAACACGCAAATCCGAGTACAAACAGAAGAACATTTCATTGCTATTACAATAATTTACATTAGAGTACAAGAATATATAGAGTATGAACAAATAATATACATTTGATAAATATTAGAGATTTACAAATTACAATGCAGTGGAAAATAATACAAAACACAACTGAAAGAAATACATGGATATAGAGTGTTACGAATATAGCTTGATCAGCTGTAAACCAGGATCCTGTGTATATAATATCTACAAAACCAAAACTATTAGCTGCTCGTGTGGAAAATAGGGGCACACAGAGTTCAGGTTAAAACAATAAACTCCAGGTCCGTCATGTGACTGGTATGAGAACTAAAATAGTTATTTAAAACTTTACTTTAGAAATAAGGTAAATCAATTCCTCCTAAGAATACCAGTGGCTAGAGTTAATAGCGCAATGCTTTTTGAAAAAATGAAGCTATGACAAGACCCAGGTCCCATCACACAATGCAACACAAGCCGGAGGTTAGGGTTTTCCCTTATAATAGTCAAACATGCTTGGTACATTTAAAACAAATCATTTGACACTATTATAAGTGTATAGTGTCAAAACAACTTCAAATATAAATGTATCAATCATATACTGCATGGGTACCATATATCATGTCGCCATACTGGGCTATACAATCAAAACCGAAATGTCACGTATTGGAATTTGAATTTCCGTCTGTAACCAAGGCAATGGATCCTCCTTACCGCTTAGATACAATCTAGCCTACCATGTCTCAGGCAAGCGCGCAGGCAAGCCTTGGATCGTCAGGGCCGGTCTACACGGAGTGGATTAAAATGCCTGAACAATGTGTTTCCCCGCCCTATGGGGCGTAAAACTGGTCAGTATATCGACCAAACCATCGATCAGTCTCGTAGTGACCGATATAACCGAGGCGCCTCACTTTCCATCATCCACATAAGTAAAAATATCTGGGCTCCATACCATGACACCACTCCTAGCTAGAATGAAACGCATGCCCTCCCCGAGGTCCTCTCCCTTTTCTGGTTCACACTGGGGTGTGAGGCTCGCAAATTAATGTTATACACAAAGCTATGCTATATCAAAGCCGCGCTTTGATCATCAACCACAAGACTATGCTTTTCAATAGAAGCCTTGATCATTTGCATCTCAGCATACCACACAGGCAATTCATGTCATGCGACTGATGTCTATCGATATATAACCTATGAGCTCGTACGTCTCAGAGAAGGGTGCTAAGCAAGAGATTAAATTCTCTGCCACCAAACAGATATATATTTAATAGAAATCAACCAACACAGAGTAAAATCCAATGTCAGACACACATCCATTTACAAGTTTGTTCTGGGTCTGAACGAAACCGGAGGCACCTTATTCCACGTCCCATATGTCCAGTACAGGGGAGAGGTCCTCACTTATCCGGTTGATCTTCAAGTACATCTGGATGATCACCACTTATTACCTCGTCTTGGGTGTACAGCCCAATTAAGACATCAGTAGTCATCCAAATGATGTAAAGACTTCCGGTCTTCAACTACCTTCTTCATCATCGACCTGTCATCGATTCAGTTATTTAAAATGGGATAAACCCGGTCTTTTTGAATATCTCGCGTATCTTATAAACAAGTGCTATAAAAACACAACATACGCCTCATTCCAATCTAGAATATTCTTTTATTTAAATATTCATCTCCTTTGGGAAAGGTTCCCATTAATTTTATCAAGATAAATTCTTTCAATTTATTCTTTAATCTTCAATTGGATATCAATTCAAACCAAATTAAGGTTTATCCAAAACTAGTCGGGATTAGCGCACCTTACCGAAGTAATCATTTGTTTTATTTCCTAATCACAACCTATTCATCCTATGGAGACAAACTGGTAATACTCCATATCTAACACCACGGTGTTATTGGTAAAATTATTTACCATTTCATGTTCAAATCTAATTAAAGATTTACCTATCACTTGGAGCAAAACTGGTGATACTCCATTCTCGATCATTTCATGAATTTGATAAATTTAATTATCTCATTCACGTTCCATTCTAATTAAAGATTCATTAAACTCTAATTCAGTTTTAATCTCAAAAATTATTACTTAATGATTATTCAAAGTTAAGAAACTAATCTTATGTTTAACTAGGTTAAAGAACTAATGTCATTTAAAAACACAATTCTCGATAAACCCAAATCACATTCCATTATTTATGGAATCTTCACAGAAAATAGATCAATATATAATCGATATCAATTTCCATGCCCGACTAATAATATAAATTGAATGACGATAGGGCCTTTTAAATTCCATATATATTAACAGTCTTCCTCCACAGAAGCTCACTTCGATTATTATCTAATCGAATTCCATTCCATTCCAATTTATTGTATTAAATTGGAAAACTTTACTTTGGAAAATTTCCTTTAAATCTTAATAAAAGATTTATAGATTCCAAATCACATTTCACTGTAAATCGGGTTAAAGAACAAATATCGTTAAAAATGCAGTTCACGATAAACCCGATTCACATTCCATTTTATTCCAGTTACCAAATGTAACTGAAAACTCTAATAATCTTAATTAAAAGATTTATTCCTTTCAAATGGGGTTTAAGAACAGTGTTACTGAAGACATCATTTACGAAAAACCAAAAAATCCAATTCTTTATTCAATTCTAATTAAATATTAATTAGTTGGAAAAATTGCATTAAATCTTAATAAAATGATTTATTCTTTCCTCAACTGGGTTTAAGAACAATTTTATTTACAACACCATACATGTAACAACCCGGAAAATCTGAACCAACTTAAAAATTTAAATTTGGCAATTTTAGTGAATTTTGAATTTTAAAAATAAATTATTTTAAATAATAATGACCAAAAGTCAATTTGAATCGATGTTGTAAAATAAATGTATTTATTTTAATTATAAACAAGGCCTGAAATGACGCGGCAGTTTGAAAATTTGTATTCGAACTTCGACTGACCGTACCGGGTGCAAAATAAAACGGATTTTAGTGAAACCAAAAATATTTAAATAGTATCTTTCTAAAAAATCTGAAAAATCGAGATTTCATAGCGGGATTCAAAAGTTATGGATAAATGAATTTTCAGAAAGGTCGCTATGGAGTTTATATAGCCCTAGAAAATAGCCATTTTGCAAACGACCTCAGTTTTCGATGAAACTATTTTTGTTGGATCCGGGATGTCAAATTTATTCCTAGGTTTCAAATTCCATAATTTTTGGGGTTAATATATGAGTGTAGCAAAGGAAAATGTGTTTGGTTAATTTCAGTCAATTGGGATCGACCAGAAAAGGGCCATTTTTTGAACGGTCTCCAAATTCGACGAAACTAGTTTGTTGGGACAGTATCATCAAAACATAGCTAGATTTATTTTTCTGGAATTTTTGGGATCAGTATGTGGCCTAGGAAAATTGAAATGTACATTCAAATCAAATATTAAATGTTTTATATTTTAATTTGAAGAATAACTGACTGAAATAGTTGAATGGTCCTACGAAACATATTCCATTGTGTCCAGAATGGGGGTATTTATTTAGGGACAACAGTCGTCGGGTTTGAATTAGAGGACATACGGAAAAGGGGTATTTTTGGATTTTAAAAATAAATAAAAAATCATGGACCAATCATAATTGGCCATCTCAACTTTCTCTCTCCCCGATCTTTCTCTAGACGACGACGGAAAAGCTTTCCCCGCTTCCTCCTCTGATTCCTCCTCCTACACGCAAAATTAGACCTCCCTCCAGTTGGGAATTATGAAGCCCTTTCCAAGATCTTCAAATCCATATAAGGATTGTATTTTTTCATTGCGTGTTTGAAGAGGATCGACGCTCCAAAGTCCGGGAGTTTGAACCGCCGCCGCTCGCGCCTGCCACCACCGAAGTGGACCCCACTACCGCGCGCGGAGGCGCCTCTCCTCCCTCTTTGACGTGGCGTTGGCCGATCCTCCTATAGTGCAGCGGATTGGAAGATAAATGCAAACCTAGTTTCGAACCTCTTCTGAAAGTGAAACAAGTGACAGTGGACTCGTGTGGACGTCTTCTACCATCTAGAAGAAACCGGATATTTTTCTGTGCCTTCTACAATTTTTGGAGGAGTGGAACCCAATGTGCGATTTCTGAATTATAAACGATATGGAATGACGATGTATAAATTATACGGTTGATGTAGGAGTTATATAAGCGTTGTACATCTCATGTATAAGCGTTGTATAAGTTGTTTGTGCAATGTATAAGTTATATATGCGTTGTAAAAATCATATACGCGATAAATGGAATTCAAATGATATTGAAATGGAATCGGAATATATATATATATATACACATATATACATATATATATATATACACACACTCCCCTCGTCCACAGACCATGGACGATATATATTGGTTGTGATTTGTTTGGATTTGGTTGATGTGAAATTTGGTTGAGATATAAGAATGGTTGAAATGATTGATTGTGGTTAAATTCCCAATAGGATCAGTATATGGGAAAATTCGTCTGCGTACGAATTACATTATTGAAATCCCCATTGTCAAAAGCTGCGAGGCTTTAAGGTAGAGCGAGGAGCCATACTAGGGACGGTGTCGGTTTTAACTACCCTGCCATTATGCAGCTCAAATTTTCTGAAATATTCCTGTGTTTGATTTATGTTCATGTATTGAAATATGTTCATGTGTTGGAAAAATATTCATGTTTGAAATAAAATGGTTTGAACTATAAAAATAACATTTTTATCGAAGGTATGAAATAAAAATGGTTTGAATGATAAAAATAACATTTTTATAGAATGTATGAAATAAAATAGTTTGAGCAATAAAAATAACATTTTTATTGTATGTACGAAGTAAATAAAATAATCGTGTTTGAACTAAAATTTTTTGGCAATAAAAATCACATTTTTACTATATATATATGAATTGTTAAAAATAGTCATATGTTGAAATAAATATCTGTTGGATAAAAATATCATATTTATCGCCTATATGAGTTGAAATGGTTTTTGAAATCGAAGAATGGATTATATATATATAATTAAATTAAATCGAATAACGATGTTGTAGTTTGTATTTTGATACCATGATTTCAAATGATTGTACCGGGAGATCCGACCGTCAGATTTTTCCCGAAACGGAAACCGTTGGGTTTGCTATGGAAATGTCTTTCCAACGACACCAACTTTGCAAAGATCCAACAGTTGGATTATCTGGAATGTTGAATTCAAATCTGAATGAAAACAACGCCAGAATGGATTATATAAATATATATAAATATAATTAAAATAAATCGAATAACGACGCTGTAGTTCGTATTTTGAAATCATAACTTCAAACGATATTACCGGGAGATCCGACCATCGGATTTTCCCGAAACTGGAACCGTTAGATCCGTTTTGAAAAGATCTTTCCAATGATATAAAATATGTGAAGGTCCAACGGTAGATTTTCAGATATGTGTAAATCAAATCTGGATAAAAACAGCGCCATGGCTACGTTATGGCCTGAAGCGTCGTTTGAATGAATTGGCTGTATTTAAATAAACAAAAATAGCGATAAATCGTGATAAAATATTACAAACGATATGGAATGGAAATAAACCGAATTTACACGGTTTATTGGATATTTGATGGTTGAAATTGTTTGACATGAAAACTAAATTAATGAACTGAATTATGGATGTCAGATAATTTAACCATTGAAATGAATTGATTTGAAATTATAAATATGCGTGAATAATTGGAAAAGGCCGAGTTAATTCTCGTTTTAAATAATTGATCGATGGTTAGAAGTCGAAGATATGAAGATGGTGCAAGACCGAGGATCTTCACATCGAACTGATGGCTACTGATGCCTTTGATGGGAGTTGTTTCCCTGAAGGGGTTACGGTGGTGGTCATCCGGACGTACTTGTTGATCGTTCGGATGTGCGAGGGCCTCTCTCCTATATTGGACATACGAGAGAGGAATAAGGTGCCTCCGGTTTCGTTCAGACCCAAAACGGACTTGTAAATGGATGTGTGTTTGACGTTGTAGATTGACAACGTGGCATACAGAGATGCTGTGATCATGGATTTTGTTGAAAAGCAGAGCTTTGTAGTTGATTATCAAAGCAGGGCTTTGAATAGCTAGCTTTGTGTGTAGCGTTGATTGCGAACCCCACACCCTGGTATGGGCCAGAAACGGGAGAGGGCTTCAGGGAGGACCTGCGTTTCCTTCTAGCTAGGAGTGGTGTTTTGGGTTTTACACACCCGAGCATTTTACTTATGTGCATGATGGATAGCGAGGCGCCTCGGTTATATCAGTCACTCCTGGGCCGATGGTTTGGTCGGTATATGACCAGTTGACGCCCCATAGGGCAGGGAAACGCAGTGTTCATGCATTTTAATCCACTCCTTGTGGACCGGCCCTGACGATCCAAGGATTGCTTGCGCGCTTTCCTGAGACACGGGCTAGAGCGTCTTGAAGCGGTAAGGATGATCCCTTGCCTTGGTTCATGACAGAAATCCAATTTCCAAATACGACATTGTGCGGCTTTGATTGTATACCTATATATGGCAACATGATATATGGTACCCATGCCGTTTATGATTGATACTTATGATTGAAATTGTTTTTGAAACATATAGAAACTAGTAGTAATACCAAATGATTTTGTTTTATTCGTATCAAGCATATTTTGGCCATTATAAGGTAAAACTCTATCCTCTGATTTGCGTTGCATTGTGTGATGGGAACTGAGTCTTATAATGGCTTCATTTTTATAAAAAGCATTGCGAGGTTTTAATGATTAACTTGTTTTTAGCACTGGCAATCCAATGGAGTAAACCCGTTCCGCGTTAGCGGCGTGGTCCTGTGATTGGCCTTATTATTAAAATAAGTTAAGTAGATTTCTCATACCAGTCCCATGACTGACTCGTAGTTTGTTTCACTTGCAAACTCGGGTGCCCAATTTTCTACACGGGTAGCCTTGTATTCAGGCTTTAGCAGGCTATTTTTAGATAGCTATGGAGCTGAAAATGGATTTTATCACTTCTTTCTTTTTATGATGTTCAGTTCCTGTTGTACATATTATGTTTTGATTCCGCTGTAGACATTTTATGTAAAGCTGAACTGCATTTTTGTACTAAGTATGATCCTGTATACTATGTAACTATGATGACTATGTTTATCCAGTGTATTCTGTTGTGCATTATCAGGTGTATTTATTTATTTCTGTTCTGATATTATATGTTTATGTGTTATATTCCAAAGATTACCCTTGCCACCGTGGAACGGGGTTTGGGGTCGTCGCAACGTGCTATTAGAGCTTTGTTTAAGCTTAGTTTTCGAATATAACATATCAACGAACTTGTCAGAAATAGAATCAGTAGTATTCTAAGACAAGTTACTCATTTCAGAGAGGATCAGTAATATCCTTGAATGAGTGTAGCAAAATGAAATGCACCTCGATAAACGCATTTACAGTCAAGTATATGTCTCTATGCTTTAAAGTACCTTTTCTGTTGGACTAACACTTTGTCTGCTATTTGCAGACATTTAAAAATGATTGGTAGAAGTAGAAGAGGTGGGTCAAAACCAGATATTGAGGCTCTATTAATTAATTATCGAAATCTGGGTTGAGTACCATTCTCGGGCAATGAATCTATTATTCAAACACAAGCCTGAATGCGTTCTGCTAAGAAAATCTTTGAAGGTTTAAAGCTGAGAGATGATCAGAAAAGATTACTGGCATCATGGGCACTCAAAGATGAAGCTTTAATCTGGTGGGATACCGTTATTAAGAATAATCCAGAAGGTGATATCACCTGGGATAGATTCAAAGAGATTTTCAATACAAGATTTATTCCTCTAGAAGCAACTGAGCGGTTAAGTGATGAATTCTACTATCTGATTCAAGGAGATATGACTATTCCGGAATATCATAAGAAATTCAATGAACTTTTTCATTTTGTCCCGCATCTAATTAAAAATCCAAAGATGAAGAATCTGAGGTTTATTAACGGGCTACAAAGAAAGTACCAAAGTTGTGTAACTACACATGTGCAACAATCATTTTCTGAAATGATATATATGGCTTATCAGTATGAAGATCTAGATAAGCAAGGTCTTTTGGGCGATGAAGAAGGGGCCAGTTCTAGCAACAAAAGGAAATTCGAAACTGATAGCCTGGAGGCAAGTACACAGTCAGAGGCTAGTATGCAGCCTGAGATAAGTTCGAAGTCTGAGTTCAGTAAGAGGCCTAGATTCAATAGGAAAAAGGTTAAATCTGAGAAAGGACCAGTAACAACTGCCACCTGCTCTAACTGTAATCAGAAAGGGCGTTTGGCGATAAACTGTGGACCCTTAAAGAAGCGATTAAAGAGTGGATTTAAATCCAAGAAGGAGTTTTAAGAGACTAGAAAATACAATCTTTGCCATCAGGCTGGTCACATAAAGCGAGACTGCCGGCTGTTGGAAGAAACCAAAGTAGTGCATGTAAATGAAGCGGTAGAGCTTCCTGCATCCTCAACCAGTTAAGCGAGGCCAGATGTTTTAAAAGGCACACTTACAGTTAAGGATATTCTAGTTAAAATACTGTTTTATACAGGCGCGTCGTGAAGCTTTATTGCAAAGAATGCGGTTAAGAAACTGGATTTGAATTTGAAAAAGCTCAAAACACCCATGACTGTCCATAATCCGGTTGGGGGTTTCCTCGATCTTAGTTGGATTTGTGGGGGGCCTGTTTCTTTTTCCCGTTATCGGTTCCCTAATATCTCGATCGTCATGAATTTTAAAGAATTTGATCTTATTCTAGGATTGGATTGGTTAACCAAATATGAAGCTGAGGTCAAATACGCCGAAAGAGTTGTTAAGGCAAAGACAAAGTTCGGGGACTATATAACCGTACCGTGTGAAGGTCCGAATTCTGATAGAAAAGATTTTTGGTCAGCTTTGGATGTTTCTCCTGCTCAAATAGAAAAGATTCTTGTCATTACAGAGAATACTCTGGTCGATGTAGAAAATATTCCAGTCGTCAAGAACTATGCGGATGTGTTTGAAGAAGTTGTCAAGTTACCTCCGCGTAGGGAAATAGATTTCAAGATTGCTTTAATTTCGAATGCAGGGCCAGTAGTTCATAGTGCTTGAAGAATGACCTTGAAGGAAAAAGAAGAATTAGACAATCAGACTCGACAGCTTGTAAGGAAGTGTTTTACTAGGCCTAGTTTCTCTGATTGGGGAGCAGCAGTGGTGTTTGTCCCAAAATCAGACGGTACTCTCAGATTATCTGTGGATTATCGTGACTTGAATAAGCAGACATTAAAGAATAAATATCTATTGCCGTGAATGGACGATTTTTTGGATTGACTGAATGGTGCACAAATATTTTCACGAATGGATCTAGCTATAGGTTTCCATCAGCTTCGAATTGCCGAAGAGTGTGTTCCTTTGACAGTATTCAGAGGTCCAGATTTATTCTACGAGTAGTTAGCAATGCTGTTTGGCTTATGTAACGCTCCAGCTTATTTCGTCGACCTAATGAACCGGGTATTCAGAGAAGTATTGAATAAACTCGTATTGGTTTTCATTGATGATATTCTGATCTTCTCTAAGTCAGAGGATGAGCATACAAAACATTTGGAACAAGTGTTAGAGATTCTGAGAAAGAATGTTTTAAAAGCAAAATTTTCCAAATGTGTATTCTGGTAAGAAGAAGTCAAGTTTCTTGTCCATGTTGTATCAAAAGAAGGAATTTCTGTGGATCCCAGTAAAATTCAACTATTCAGAATTGGAAACAACCAACTACTCCCACAGAAGTCCGAAGTTTTCTTGGATTGGCTAGTTATTATCAGAAGTTCGTTAAGAATTTTTCGAAGATATCCAGTTTCTTAACAAAGCTTACTAAGAAACATTCAAGGTTCAATTGGACTCCAAAATGTGAGGTAGCTTTCCAGAAGCTGAAGTCAAAATTGACAACTGCTCCAGTGTTAACAATTATTGATGGCAATCATGACTTGAAAGTCTAGACAGATGCTTCTAAAGAAGGCCTTGGCGCAGTGTTAATGCAAAGAGGCCAAGTAGTTGCTTATGCTAGCCGTCAATTGAAGCTACATGAGAAGAATTATGCAACTCATGATCTTGAGTTGTTAGCCACATGTTTGCTATGAAAATCTGGAGGCATTATCTATTGGGTGAGAAGTTCGAACTATATACTGATCATCAATCATTGAAGTATTTATTCACCTAGAAAGATCTGAATATGAGGCAACAACGTTGGTTAGAATTTCTCACGGCATATGATCTTGATATTTTATATACTTTAGGGAAAGCCAATGTTGTGCCTGATGCGCTCAGTAGAAAGAATGTAATTATTGCCAGTCTTATCATCGCGCCCTCGTTGATTGATAACATATCTGCTCTTCAAAAGGATGATCACTTCATTTAGAAGATCAGAGAGAGAATTCAGAAAGGCGAGCCCTCGAGTTTTTAGATTGATAACGATGGGATACTGAGGTTAAAGGGTCAGATTTGTGTTCCAAACATTCCTGAACTTCGGAGAGATGGATGAATGTCACAAAGCCAAACTTAGTATCCATCCAGGAGTGAGAAAAATGTATAATGATATCAAATGCACTTTCTGGTGAAGATCTATGAAACGAGATATTTCTTTATACGTTAGCTGGTGTTCCACTTGTCAACAAGTTAAGAGCGATCAACAGAAACTTGCTGAACTGTTGCAACCGTTGGAAATTCCAGGTGGGAAGTGGGAACATATTTCTATGGATTTCATAGATGGTTTACCCAGAACCAGGAAAGGAAACGAGAATATTTGGTGATCGTAGATCATTTCACGAAGACCGCCCATTTCATACCTGTCAATTCGAGTAGAACCGCTCAGAGTCTGGCACAGATTTATTTTAAGGAAATTGTTAAACTCCATGGAGTTCCCATGAGTATCGTTAGCGATCGTGACCCGATTTTTTACTAGTAAATTATGGGAACCATTCCAAGTAGAATTGGGAATGAAACTGAAATTGAGTACCGCTTATCATACTCAAACAGATGGTCAAACTGAGAGGGTGAACCGTATTCTTGAAGATTTATTACAGTCATGTGTTATTGGTTTTGGAGGATCATGGGAAGACCATTTTCATTTGGACGAGTTCTCATACAACAACAGCTACCAAGCGAGCCTGACAATGTCACCACTTGAAGCACTGTATGGTAGGCCGTGCCGATCTCCTCCTTGTTGGGTAGAACCTGGTAATCGACTCGTTTTGGGACCCGATATGATTCGTGAAGCTGCGGACAAAGTCGATTTTGTTAAGAAACGATTACTAGCCGCTCAAAGCCAATAGAAGAGCTATGCAGATAAGAGAAGAAGAGACTTATCATTCGCTGTTAGCGACTAAGTGTATTTGAAGGTATCTCCGATGAGAGTAGTCCGGTTCGATAAAACGGGGAAATTGGTGCCCAAATTCATTTGTTTGTTTCCTATTCTAGAACGGATTGGAACTCTCGCTTATAGGGTTCAATTACTAGATTGGTTGCCTAGAGTACATGATGTGTTTCATGTATCTCAACTTCGAAAGCATGTGCATGATCCAGACTTGATCGTGGAAAAAGCCATGCACCAAGATTTGGAAATTACTCCAGAATTGGCAGTGAGGAGAGAGCCGCTAAAGATTATTGGCAAAGAAACTAAAGAACTGAGGAACAAGAAGGTTCACTTAGTCAAAGTGCAATGGAGTGGAGACCCGCGAGACTGTACTTGAGAAACTGAGGAGAGCATTGAGAAGGCCTATCCCAAGTGTAGGGTGGATATCTCTGATTGACCCTGGTGCAAGGTACATTTACTATATTTTGCATTTTCGTATTATTTTCTACTTTGCTGTTGTTTCCTTTTCATGGATATGAAATTTTAATCATATATTCTGAATAATTTTAAAAGAGTATATGAATTAATTAGTATGTTTTTGAAAAGGTTAAAAATAAATTGATTGTTGTTTGTGTTGTGTGATTAAGAATTTGATTAATCAAATATTAGAATGATAATTAATTTAATCAATAAGAGCCTGAAAGGTAAATTTATGTAATCAAATCAAACATTGAACTGATTTGAAAATAGATAGAAATATATACATGTACATTTTATATGTTTGAACAGATAAATGGATTTTCTGTTGAGTAAAGAATTTATTTGCGTGCCCGACAAATAGGTAAACCTTAATGAGTTGGATGCATAGCTTTATTTATTATATCAACTCCTGTGAATGCCATTGGATGCGGTGTGTAGTAATAAACGTCGCCATAGGGTATTAACAATTAATTTTGAACTACAACACATGGCATACTTCTGGAAGATAGCATACTTCATCATATACCACAAAAGCATTTGGAGCTTGGAAGATAGCATACTTCATCATATACCACAAAAGCATTTGGAGCTTGTGTGACGAGGTTGAAAATTTACCATACAAGCGAGAGGCTTGTATGGTGATGACTATATATTACAGGTTGAACTTATGACTGACATGGACAATATAAATTATAACGATAAATTACTAGATTAATAAAAACCCCACACGGGTCTGGAGATGAAAATAAACACGTCTCTCTGGTCATTAAGGCACAAAAAGTATTTATAAGGTGATGAGAATTTATTCTCTGGGGTTATGATCTATACGCACTCTCTTGTGGACACCGGAATATATCACTATAAATATGTGCATGCTTATTAGGATTTATTGGGCAACTAAAACGGCCCAATAAATTTCCAAACTCCTCCTTGTATAAAGGAGGTTATGGCGAATTTTTTCGAAAATTTAGGGTGTTAGCCAAATTTTTGAAGAATCTAAAAATTCTTAGAAACTGAAAAGTTGAAGAATGAAAGCCAGAATGGAAGTTGAGTTGGTTAATTTAACTACTTTCAGCTTCGTTCCTTTTTGGGGACGAAAAGATTTTAAGTGGGGGAGACTGTAACAATCCAGAAAATCTGAACAGAATTAAAAAATTTAATTTGGAAATTTTAGTGAATTTTGAATATTTAAATAAATTATTTTAAATAATAATGACCAAAAGTCTATTTGAATTGATGTTGTAAAATAAATATATTTATTTTAATTAAAAACAAGGCCTGAAATGGCGCGGTAGTTTGAAAATTTGAATTCGAACTTTGACTGACCGTGTCGGGTGCAAAATAAAACGGATTTTAGTAAAACCAAAAATATATAAATCTGTTTATGAATATCTTTTCAACGAATCTGAAAAATCGAGATTTCATAGCAGGATTCAAAAGTTATGGATAAATGTGTAACACCCCACCTCCGCTAGGGTCACTCGCAAAGGAAAGCACTAGCTTTAGAGGGGTATTATTGGTAAACATGTACAGAAATATTACAAGACAGAACATATAAAATAGCGGAAGTAAAACCAACTTTCATATCATTAATAAATAAGGTCTAAAGCCTTTTACATCGGAGAATTTCTTACATGAAAACCTGTCTTGCAATAGTAAAGAAGCATAAAAACCTTTTCATAAAGTATTCCCCAAGTGAAACAGTAAAGTAGCCATAGCCAAGAAAAGTCCAAGCCATACATGATGACATTCAAACAGAAGAAGTCCGAACTAACAATAGCATTTCCTCCCTCTAACCTGGGGGGGGGGAACGGAAGACAAAGAGGCGAAACAAAACGGGGTCAGTCATAAAGGCTGGTAAGTCCTATCTACTTCCAGTATAAAGACTAATAAAGTTAACTGACATGAGAAACTGAGATGAAACATAAGTATGAAGACAAGATAGATAAGCTAAAACAACAGGATGAACTACAGTACCCAGATAAACTAAGATGTCATGATAAACTACGGTGTTATGATAAATCAAGGTATCACATCGTCAGGTTTCTATCAAGTATACCATCCCAAGATATTTGTCATGTATATTTGCTCTGCACCTCTCGTACTAGTATCCCAACCCGCGTCATGTGTTAACTATGAATGTCCCTTGCCCAATGTCATGTAATGGTCCATGTCAACCTAATGTATAACATATGTAGGTTTTTCCCAACTCGTATGTTTCTTTCCATGTATAAGTTCAGTCCTTTGCCGTAGGCCGTACGGACTTTCCCATGTAAATCTATACCCCCTCAATGTGGTACCATTTTATCCTTGAAGTTGTTTTGGACTGCTACCCTTGGTCTGGTTATGTTTTCTTACCATGAACTATCGCATATTCACCTAGGGTTTATGCCACTTAGGACCGCTAGGGATTATGCTACCTAATGAACGTTTTCGTGTCTCGGTTTGGGTTTTAGCCACCTAGGTCTACTAGGGATTATGCTACCCGTCAACCGCGCCCTTTTCTCCCACGTATGAGTCGTGAATCATTTTCCATGTCTAGACGCACATGTATCTCAATGTGCCATCCGAGTTCTGTGCCAGGGCAAATCAAGAAATACGGAACTCGGTCGGGAGTTTTAAGTCATCTGCCGATGCAGATATCAAGGTATGTTTTTGTATTCGTGGCTATGGTCCCACATGACCCCTCCCTCAACTACTGAAAGGAAAAACAAGAAAAGTCATGTATGAGAACTATACTACAGCCATCGATGCCCTCTTTTCGGACGGCTAACCTCACCCATACCTAGATCGCAAGTATGGTTTGTTGGGTGTTCTCTGCCTTTCCGTACGTACACGATTGACTAAAGATGGTAGGTGGCCGACGAATGTGCTATCTAGGGCTACCGTGAAAATATCGCCGACCCCACGCTAATCCACCCCAGTCTTTAGGTTGCTCGCACAGCAACCAAGGCATACCCTTGGTTCTTCTACCGCAGACCTTAACCTCTGTGAGCCCTGGTTTCATGGACCATCCGCAACCTCACAAAGGGATACCAAGAGTACCCTCACGACCCTCGAAGCTACTGCTTCGTCACCCAGTTCGTTGGAGCCCTTATCTAAGTCAGATAATTTGCTCCTCTTCGTGTGTTTAAGCGATGACCTACCGTGTCGGGTTACTCATCTATCTGTGAACTGGTCCAAATTCCTTGACTAAGAATTATTACTTAGTTATCCTAAACTAAGGTTTATCATTTAGTTCCCTTTCCCGTTATCCTTGTTAACTACGATTTCCCACCTAGTCCCCTGAACTAGGGTTTTGTCAAATGGGTTAAGTGTTGTCATTCTAGTTCATGACATAACCCGCCTACAAATTATGTCAAGATTGGATAAGTATTTAAGCTCGAAACTTAGCCCTACAAGTTGGTTAAGTATACCAAGAAGCTCATGACTTAACCCTATTCAATTATCAAGTCAAATTGGTTAAGTATTAGTTTGTCTTGACCCTATCAGATTATCTAGTTAGATTGGTTGAGCATAGATTATCTTAACCCCATCAGATTATCGAGTCGGATTGGTTAGGTGTGGCTTAGCTTAACCACATTCACTAATCGTATTACAATGGTTAAGTATATTTAAATGGTCTTGTGACTTAGCCCTATCAAGTTCTCATATTAGATTGGTTAAGTATAGGTTACTTAACCTCATCAAATCATCGTGTATAATTGGTTAAGTATAAGTTACTCAACCCCATTAAATTATCACGTTTAGTTGGTTATGTGTTGGTTACTTAACCTCATTGAATTATCAAGTTTAGATTGGTTAAGTGTTTAAATTAACCCCATCTTATTACCGTGTTTAGATTAGTTAAGTCTAGGTTAACTTAACTTCATCAAATTACCGTGTTTAGATTGGTTAAGTGTAGGTTACTTAACCTCATTGAATTATCAAGTTTAGATTGGTTAAGTGTTTAACTTAACACCATCGTATTACCATGTTTAGATTAGTTAAGTCTAGGTTAACTTAACTTCATCAAATTTCCTTGTTTAGATTGGTTAAGTGTAGGTTACTTAACCTCATTGAATTATCAAGTTTAGATTGGTTAAGTGTTTAACTTAACCCCATCGTATTACCGTGTTTAGATTAGTTAAGTCTAGATTAACTTAACTTCATCAAATTACCGTGTTTAGATTGGTTAAGTGTCATTAAGAAATCAAGTCCGGTTTAACTTAACCTACCCATTCATGTCATATTGGTTAAGTGTCATTAGTCAAATTTACTTAACCGTATCATGTGGCATTAATTAAATTAATGCACTTTTAACCTCTCACATTAGACCTTGTTGTGGTTACTAGTTAAGCCGGGCGGGTCCAGGTAGATTTATACCACAACCTAGTCTAACCTCGGATTTTAAGTGCTATGTGACCAACTACTCACATTGGGTCCTATTGTTTGTAGCCACTAGTTAAGCCGGGCGGGTCCGAGTAGATTTATGCTACAAACTCAACCCAACCTCGAGTTGGCCACTTTCATGTTTGGCCTAGTGTCTTATTACACTTACAACCCATACATGTCAAGTTTTCAAGTTCCATGTTCATAGCCAAAATTACATGTTGTTATGTTTATACCAATTTACCCCAAGTCGTGTTTCATGTCATTAAAGTTTACCCATAATGTAACCCCAACGCTTTTAAACTCGCATATACATTCGCAACAACGCATAATGGATTTAAGAAGGAACTTGGCAAAGGCATGACAAAAAGGGTATAAGGCCACAAGTTAATCATGGTGGCATATGAGGCATAAATGTGTTCATTAACTTGCATGTTACATTATTAAGCCTCAAAAACATGCATAACCCCAAAGTTAGCACATAGGCGAATCATGATGATATGTGACATAGAAAGATGACTAGAAGTTCGCATATAGCATTATATGCAAGTTATCATAAGGGATATGGTAGCACTCATGTTGCATAATGCAACATTCAACATAAAGCTTATAGCTTTTAGCCCACAAGATCAAGATAATGTCTTTACAAACATGATGGGATACATAACATGATAGCATGTATGATACTTAATGTTCAAACCCAACTTGCAACATTCATTTAACTTCATAGTCTAAAAAGAAAGTAGAAAAGGGCTTACAATGCTATGAAGGCAATAAAACGACATATAATACAAAGATTGAGACGAAGCCACTCAAGCAACACCAAAAACCTCAAATGATAAGCTCCAAATGAAACCTTGAGCAAATATCAATAGAAATCCTTGCCTTGAAGTAGAAAGGTTGCAACTTTGGCTAGAATGCAACTTATGAACTCTCATACAAACTTGAAATCACTCATATGATCATGTAATCTCTCATGTGAATGAAGATAGAATTTATGACAAGAGGATGGAGGCCATGACTAAACATTTTGGCATAGTTTAGTTGTAGCATCAATTTATGAAGGTTTTAGATTAGGTTAGGGGTCTTTTTATAGAAGATTAGGATAGTTTAGGCCATAGGATTAACCCTAGGATAGATCTGAGCCTTTAAAATCCGTCACAAGCCTCCAAACATGTCTTGAGGAACAAGTCAGGTGCACCCAGGCCAGACTGGCCGACCACCCAAGTCGACAGGAGTGTCGACTGGGCAGTCGACACCACCTGGGGGGTATCGACTCCCAAGTCGACTCCCCAGTTGACTTGGGGGTGGCGGGAATTTTTCCCGCCTCTTCTGCTTGGCTGGATTTGAAATCTGAATTCAAATTTGAACTGTTTTTGAACTTGAAATTTTCTGAAAACTTTGACGGGCCATATCTTGGTCATACGGACTCCGATTTTCGAAAACTCAGACTCTATTTCGCGTATTTTTCCGAGACGAACGCAATGGCATAGCCCGTTTCCCTTGATTCAGATTTTATAATTAAATTCTGCCTTGATTCTCGTCTTAGCATGTTGTAGAAATCCGGGTTGTTACATCCTCCCCAACTTAAAGGATTTCGTCCCCGAAATCTCCAAGTTAGGAAGAACGTATCCTACCATCCATCATCCATCTACTCAAAACATCATCCACAGGCAACCATTGTCCTCAGATGATTTCTAATGCCATATGAACATATGCAAAATGTGCGTGTATATGCTCCTTAGCTAATGCTAATGATCAGGCCTGAATGATCTTTCTAATGCAAAATATGTTTAGTGCCATGAGTCCGGATGTATGCAAATAGTCCTAGTTATATGAACACTATATGTGTGCACAACCATTCATCCACATGCAATATCCATATGGTAACACATTAAATTTCATTCATAAACAAGTATAAATACTCGTGCATATGCAACATGAAACGTGACCGCGTCAATCTAGTATCTAATGTATTCACGCATCCACGAGCAACCACTTGCAACCATTTGCAACCATATAAATCATAACATGTTTCAAATACATGTTTACATCCATAGAGTTCTATCTAAGGTTCCCAAGATAAGATCGAGGAGATAAACAAGACAAACTCCTTATGGGGTTTGTAACAGAAACAGGACCGAGAGGATATCCACCAAGCGATAGCATGCAAGTAAGCTCTACAGGTGAACCAAGGATCAAAGATATACTCTTAATAAGAGACATGATGCGCGCGTCTAAGCCGCATTTCCTTGAGCTTAATTCCATTGTGCCTTGACCGCCTTTGACTTCATGATTTCGTAGCTCCTTGATTCCTATTTCCAAGGTATGAGTCGGAACTCATTTCATTATCGCCTCTCGTTCCACTTTCACTTATTCTTTCCCAAGTATACTTGGCTCAACCATATCTGCGTACTCATGCAAGCTCTCCAAAATTCACTAGTGAATTCTGGAACTCGTTTACCGATGCCAGTCCATGTTACCCAGTATAATTACTAGGGTGATTCCTACAGCCTCATGCTTAAGCAGAATGAACCATCCGCCTTATTGGCGAACATTACTCGATCGGACCAGAGATTTCCGATAAATGCATCAAGAGATTCTAGGTAACTAATTATGACATAACCCAAAAAGGTTACACGAGACTTCGAGGGTATTACCAAGGCAAGTTAAGAGTTTAACTACCCTCCTTTCAAAACCGAGAATGGCACCCTTACTGGATAACCACTCCATCCCTAGAATCCATCCATAGCTCAACAATAGAAGCATTGCTTCTAATCTCAACACTTGGCATTTACACCCTCAATTCCAAACAAGTCATGAATAAATGGACCAATCTCTAACCAGATTTTGGGACAAAAGTGGGATCTTCTACCATGCTAGTACTAAGGTGTAGAGACTTAACTATCGAAGCAGACTTAAATGATGCGATGATCAAAACAAAGTGTGGACGGGATGATATAAAAGAAAGGCTAAACCTTTAACAGAAACGGTACCATTCCTCTTAGGTACGCTAGTGATGGCATACGATTGCCTTCTTGCTGATCTCGTCCTTATCTTCCTTTGTGGATCAAGCCATACCAACAAGTTGCTTACCCCTAAGTCCGTGTCCTTTATCCTTGCTCTTATTATCCTTTCTTATAACTTCGGTAACAGGTCTCTCGAGAACTTCCTCCATCGCAAGGGAAAACACTTACGTAGCCAGACAAGGATTAGTCACAGTTAAAACTACTGTGACTACAGACGGAGGAAAGAAAGGAAAGAGGCTCAATCAAGGAAACAAAGGATAGTGCTAATGGCTTTTGGGGAATAGCCTTTAAAAACTTTTCTTGAAAAATGCTTCTTTGTAAACGATTTCTCAAATAGTTTTCAGAAGGTTTTAAAAACTTTTGCCCAGTCTGGTAACCTTCTGCTCTGATACCAAATGTAACACCCCACCTCCGCTAGGGTCACTCGCAAAGGAATGCACTAGCTTTAGAGGGGTATTATTGGTAAACATGTACAGAAATATTACAAGACAGAACATATAAAATAGCGGAAGTAAAACCAACTTTCATATCATTAATAAATAAGGTCTAAAGCCTTTTACATCAGAGAATTTCTTACATGAAAACCTGTCTTCCAATAGTAAAGAAGCATAAAAACCTTTTCATAAATTGTTCCCCAAGTGAAAAAGTAAAGTAGCCATAGCCAAGAAAAGTCCAAGCCATACATGATGACCTTCAAACAGAAGAAGTCCGAACTAAAAATAGCATTTCCTCCCTGTAACCTGGGGGGAACGGAAGACAAAGAGGCGAAACGAAACGGGGTCAGTCATAAAGACTGGTAAGTCCTATCTACTTCCAGTATAAAGACTAATAAAGTTAACTGACATGAGAAACTGAGATGAAACATAAGTATGAAGACAAGATAGATAAGCTAAAACAACAGGATGAACTACAATACCCAGATAAACTAAGATGTCATGATAAACTACGGTGTCATGATAAATCAAGGTATCACATCGTCTGGTTTCTATCAAGTATACCATCCCAAGATATTTGTCATGTATATTTGCTCTTCACCTCTCGTACTAGTATCCCAACCCGCGTCATGTGTTAACTATGAATGTCCCTTGCCCAATGTCATGTAATGGCCCATATCAACCTAATGTATAGCATATGTAGGTTTTTCCCAACTCGTATGTTTCTTTCCATGTATAAGTTCAGTCCTTTGCTATAGGCCGTACGGACTTTCCCATGTAAATCTATACCCCCTCAATGTGGTACCATTTTATCCTTGAAGTTGTTTTGGACTGCTACCCTTGGTCTGGTTATGTTTTCTTACCATGAACTATCGCATATTCAACTAGGGTTTATGCCACTTAGGACCGCTAGGGATTATGCTACCTAATGAACGTTTTCGTGTCTCGGTTTGGGTTTTAGCCACCTAGGTCTACTAGGGATTATGCTATTCGTCAACCGCGCCCTTTTCTCCCACGTATGAGTCGTGAATCGTTTTCCATGTCTAGACGCACATGTATCTCAATGTGCCATCCGAGTTCTGTGCCAGGGCAAATCAAGAAATATGGAACTCGGTCGGGAGTTTTAAGTCATCTGCCGATGCAGATATCAAGGTATGTTTTTGTATTCGTGGCTATGGTCCCATGTGACCCCTCCCTCAACTACTGAAAGGCAAAACAAGAAAAGTCATGTATGAGAACTATACTACAGCCATCGATGCCCTCTTTTCGGACGGCTAACCTCACCCATACCTAGATAGCAAGTATGGTTTGTTGGGTGTTCTCTGCCTTTCCGTACGTACACGATTGACTAAAGATGGTAGGTGGCCGACGAATGTGCTATCTAGGGCTACCGTGAAAATATCGCCGACCCCACGCTAATCCATCCCAGTCTTTAGGTTGCTCGCACAGCAACCAAGGCATACCCTTGGTTCTTCTACCGCAGACCTTAACCTCTGTGAGCCCTGGTTTCATGGACCATCTGCAACCTCACATAGGGATACCAAGAGTACCCTCACGACCCCCGAAGCTACTGCTTCGTCACCCAGTTCGTTGGAGCCCTTATCTAAGTCAGATAATTTGCTCCTCCTCGTGTGTTTAAGCGATGACCTACCGTATCGGGTTACTCATCTATCTATGAACTGGTCCAAATTCCTTGACTAAGAATTATTACTTAGTTATCCTAATCTAAGTTTTATCACTTAGTTCCCTTTCCCATTATCCTTGTTAACTATGATTTCCCACCTAGTCCGATGAACTAGGGTTTTGTCAAATGGGTTAAGTGTTGTCATTCCAGTTCATGACTTAACCCGCCTACAAATTATGTCAAGACTAGATAAGTATTTAAGCTCGAAACTTAGCCCTACAAGTTGGTTAAGTATACCAAGAAGCTCATGATTTAACCCTATTCAATTATCAAGTCAAGTTGGTTAAGTACTAGTTTGTCTTGACCCTATCAGATTATCGAGTTAGATTGGTTGAGCATAGATTATCTTAACCCCATCAGATTATCGAGTCGGATTGGTTAGGTGTGGCTTAGCTTAACCCCATCCACTAATCGTATTACAATGGTTAAGTATATTTAAATGGTCTTGTGACTTAGCCCTATCAAGTTCTCATATTAGATTGGTTAAGTATAGGTTACTTAACCTCATCAAATCATCGTGTATAATTGGTTAAGTATAAGTTACTCAACCCCATTAAATTATCACGTTTAGTTGGTTAAGTGTTGGTTACTTAACCTCATTGAATTATCAAGTTTAGATGGGTTAAGTGTTTAACTTAACCCCATCATATTACCGTTTTTAGATTAGTTAAGTCTAGGTTAACTTAAATTCATCAAATTACCGTGTTTAGATTGGTTAAGTGTAGGTTACTTAACCTCATTGAATTATCAAGTTTAGATTGGTTAAGTGTTTAACTTAACCCCATCGTATTACCGTGTTTAGATTAGTTAATTCTAGGTTAACTTAACTTCATCAAATTTCCGTGTTTAGATTGGTTAAGTGTAGGTTACTTAACCTCATTGAATTATCAAGTTTAGATTGGTTAAGTGTTTAACTTAACCCCATCGTATTACCGTGTTTAGATTAGTTAAGTCTAGGTTAACTTAACTTCATCAAATTACCGTGTTTAGATTGGTTAAGTGTCATTAAGAAATCAAGTCCGGTTTAACTTAACCTACCCATTCATGTCATATTGGTTAAGTGTCATTAGTCAAATTTACTTAACCGTATCATGTGGCATTAATTAAATTAATGCACTTTTAACCTCTCACATTAGACCTTGTTGTGGTTACTAGTTAAGCCGGGCGGGTCCGGGTAGATTTATACCACAACCTAGTCTAACCTCAGGTTTTAAGTGCTATGTGACCAACTACTCACATTGGGTCCTATTGTTTGTAGCCACTAGTTAAGCCGGGCGGGTCCGGGTAGATTTATGCTACAAACTCAACCCAACCTCGAGTTGGCCACTTTCATGTTTGGCCTAGTGTCTTATTACACTTACAACCCATACATGTCAAGTTTTCAAGTTCCATGTTCATAGCCAAAATTACATGTTGTTATGTTTATACCAATTTACCCCAAGTCGTGTTTCATGTCATTAAAATTTACCCATAATGTAACCCCAACGCTTTTAAACTCGCATATACATTCGCAACAACGCATAATGGATTTAAGAAGGAATTTGGCAAAGGCATGACAAAAAGGGTATAAGGCCACAAGTTAATCATGGTGGCATATGAGGCATAAATGTGTTCATTAACTTGCATGTTACATTATTAAGCCTCAAAAACATGCATAACCCCAAACTTAGCACATAGGCGAATCATGATGATAGGTGACATAGAAAGATGACTAGAAGTTCACGTATAGCATTATATGCAAGTTATCATAAGGGATATGGTAGCTCTCATGTTGCATAATACAACATTCAACATAAAGCTTATAGCTTTTAGCCCACAAGATCAAGATAATGTCTTTGCAAACATGATGGGATACATAACATGATGGCATGTATGATACTTAATGTTCAAACCCAACTTGCAACATTCATTTAACTTCATAGTCTAAAAAGAAAGTAGAAAAGGGCTTACAATGCTATGAAGGCAATAAAACGACATATAATACAAAGATTGAGACGAAGCCACTCAAGCAACACCAAAAACCCCAAATGATAAGCTCCAAATGAAACCCTTGAGCAAATATCAATAGAAATCCTTGCCTTGAAGTAGAAAGGTTGCAACTTTGGCTAGAATGCAACTTATGAACTCTCACTACAAGAAAGGGGCTTAAATTCGACGGCCCATATCGACGGTTTCCGACGGCTTTCGACGGGCCGTCGGCGGCCGTCGGAAACCGTCGATTATAAACGTATTATCTTCTTCCAGCCGAACAGAATTTTTCACCTCTCTCCTCAAACCCATTTTCCAGCCGATTTTCCAACCCTTACACCATCAAAATCGCGATTTTCCACCTCCAAACACCAAAATTTTCACGTCCAGATCACTCCCGACTCCTCCTCAAGCTTCCAGCAACATCAATTTAAGGTATAATTCGTTTTTTGGTTAAAATTTCAATTTTTGACCTAAACCTAAATTTGGTAAAATTAGTAAATTAAGCATAATTGTTGATTGCAATTGGTTCCTATGGTGTTGTAGTATGTTATATCATCATATTATATGTGTGTTTCATTTGCTACACTGAAATTGAAAAAGTTATGTTAAATATTTGCATATTTGTGTATTTGACATCAAAATTTAGGCATGTTTTGGATATATTGTTGTTTGTAGTGGTCATAAAAAATTGTTTAAAATCCCAGATATTTACAAATTGGTTTAAGTGTGTGTATGTGTTTCAATTTAGATTGTTTATGTCGTTGTATAATTTAGGATATTTTTGTACATGTGTGCTATTATGCGCTCGTCATTCTTGCACGTGTTATTTGACATACGAATAATTGAATGGATGAACTATGAAAAGTACATCGTGCAAATTTTGATTTATGCACAAAAACGCATGATTCTAAATTCTAGTTGTGTGCCTATTGAATCAACGGTAATAATATTGTTTTAAGTTGATTGAAATGTTAGCAGATGTGATAAAATATAAAATATTTTTTGTTGCAGTAAAACGTACTTTATATTAATATGCGCACATATAATTGAGTAATATCCCCTAGAGTGTTTTCGGCCCCGTCCGACGAGTGTTGTACATGATCGTTATATAAATAGTTGTTTTTTTTAAATTAAAAAACGACCGTTTATATTCATCTGGTACAATATTTGTTGGATTTGTCCTTGTATTGGACAAGTTATAAACGCAATAAGCATCTACATTTTGTATACTACTTCGTTTCAAAAGATTCACAAAATTTTGGTTCCATTTTCCCTTTTGTTTCCTGCGTACATGTGTACAGTGCAGGAAACAAAAGGGAAATGCTGCCGAAATTTTGTTGAATCGTTTGAAACGAAGTAATATACAATTGTAAATGTTTACTGTGTTTATAATGGGAAGTAGGATGCCTGACCATGTAAAAGAATTGCATTAAAAAAAGTGTCAAATTTAACTGTGTTGGGTTATGGATATTTAAGATTATTTATTTTAAATAACAACGATTGATTTTTTGTTATTTAAGTTAGATTTTATAAATTAAAATAATTTATATTCCAAGACTAAAATGGCGCGATGGTTTCAAAATTTAATTTTGAACTTTGGAAAATTATATAAAATTCATTTTAAATCGGATTTGGACGAAACAAGAAACGCTAGGACCGTTCTGAAATTTTTTTTCTAACGGATATAAGAATTTGAGATTTTAATTCATAATTTGTAAGTTACGACAAAATCAAAATTTCAGAAAAACGCTATGGAATTAATATATAAAATACATATGGATCAAAACGCTATAGAATTAATATATTTTTAATATTAAAAATATATTCCTTAAAAATGAAAATATTGCAATATACGTGCGTTTTATTACCATAAGTACAAGTTTTTTTTTGTAATTTGAATTCTTAAATAAATATTAATTTTTGGACTTATGACTGAATTTCTCAACTAGGAAAAATGATTGATTATTTTGTTGATCGGAGGAGTTGGATGTACCAAAGAAGAGGACAGAGAGGTTCAATAAAAGAAGATTTTTATAATGGTATAAATGTCTTTGTTGACTTTGCTTTAAGTAATAATGGAAGCGATCCTGAAATTCGTTGTCCGTGTAGCAAGTGTAAACATTTGAAATATTTGTTACCCGATGTTGTGAAAGTCCATTTGTGCAAAAACGGATTCGTACCCGAGTATTATTTTTGGGATCGTCATGGAGAAGTTGTATCAAATACTCCTGTTCAGACTGAGGTAGACAATCCTGTTGAAGAAAATGTTAGCACGACCCGTATTGAAAATATGGTGGAAGATGCAGCTCGATCTATGTTTCCTATGATTGCAGCCGACGACGACGATGGAAATGATGAAGAACCGAATATTGAAGCTAAGAAAATTTATGATTTGCTGGATAATGCTAAGAAACCTTTTTGGGATGGTTGTACAAGCGGCACTCAGCTATCGGTAATCGCGGAATACATTGCGATGAAATCTAAATACAACATCACTGAAGCTGGGTTCACAGCAATTGTACAAGCTGCAAAAAGGCACATGCCGCCGGATAATTTAATGTGTGAAAATCACTACGAAGTTAAAAAACTTATGTCGGCATTTGGTTTACCTTATCAAAAAATAGATACATGTGTAAACGGATGTATGTTGTTTTGGAAAGATGACGTAAACCTTAGAAATTGTAAAATTTGTAATGAAGAAAGATATAAACCACGAAAAAAGAAGGGAAAGGAAGTTCCATATAAACGTATGCATTACTTACCTCTTACTCCAAGGCTTCAAAGATTATATGCATCTTCTGCAACTGCATCTCATATGAGATGGCATAAGGTGAGATCGGAGCAAGAAGGTACGTTGACCCATCCAGCCGATGGGGAAGCATGGAAGCATTTCGATAAAACTTATCCCAATTTTGCAGCGGAGAGTCGTAATGTCAGACTAGGATTATGTACGGATGGGTTTTCACCATTTTCTCAGTTTGGTTCTAAATACTCATCATGGCCCATTATCATCAAACCTTATAATTTACCTCCATGGATGTGTATGAAAACACAATATATGTTTCTTACTGTTATTGTTCCTGGGCCCGATGATCCAGCACAAGGAATTGATGTTTATTTACAACCGTTAATTGAAGAATTAAAAACATTGTGGAACGAAGGTGAGACGACCCGATTTCCCGTTCTCACGGAAACAAGGTTATCTTTGGAATATAACACAGAAACATATAATAGCAGAACAGAATTAAATAAATACACCAGATTGAACAACAAAATATACTGGATAAAAGTAATCATCAGAGTTACACAGTATACAGGATCTTACTTAGTACAAATACAGTTCAGCTATACATAAATGTCTACAGCGGAAATAAACAAAATATGTACAATAGGAGCTGAACAGCATAAAAAGAAATAAATGATAGAATCCATCTTCAGCTCCAGCTATCCAAAAAGAACCAGCTAAACCTGAATACATGGCTGCCCGTGTAGAAAAAGGGGCACCCGAGTTTGAGAGTGAAACAAACTACGAGTCAGTCATGGGACTGGTATGAGAAATCTACTCAACACATATATAATATGGCAAATCACAGGACCACGCCACTTTCGTGGAACGGGTTTACTCCATTGGATTGCCAGTGCATTAAAACAACTCTTTCTTTTAAACATCGCTATGCTTTTTATAAAAATGAAGCCGTTATAAGACTCAGTTCCCATCACACAATGCAACGCAAACCGGAGGATAGAGTTTTTACCTTATAACGGCCAAGATATGCTTGATACGAATAAAACAAAGGCATTTGATATTATTGCTAGTGTTTATATGTTTTGAAAACAATTTCAAATCATAACTATCAATCATAGACGGCATTAATGCCCCATACCACTATGTCGCCATATATAGGTATACAATCAAAACTGCACGATGTCGTATTTGGAAATTGGATTTCCGTCATGAACCAAGGCAAAAGATAGTCCTTACCGAATTCGAGACAATCTAGCCCATGTCTCAGGCAAGCGCGCAGGCAAGCCTTGGATCGTCAGGGCCGGTCCACCGATGTGGATTATTATGCCTGAACAATACGTCTCTCCGCCCTTTGGGGCGTAAGTGAGCCAACGAATGACTCCATCGGACCCGGATCGTCGGATCTAACCGAGGCGCCTCGCAACAGCAACAACCACATAGGTGAAAAGTATATAAATGTCAGGGCTGGTAGGTCACTGACACCACCCTAGCTAGAAAGAAACGCATGTCCTCCCTGAGGTCCTTCTCCCGTTTTAGGTTCATACCGGGATGTGAGGCTCGCGAATTTACGTTATACACAAAGCTACGCCACACAGGCGGTGCTTTGATCATCACCACAAGACTTTGCTTTTCAACAGAAGCCCTGATCACTGCATCTTAGCATGCCACACAGCATAAATCCTATGTCAGACACACAGTCCATTTACAAGTCCGTTCTGGGTCTGAACGAAACCGGAGGCACTAAATACCTCGCAAACCCTTCGATCACCACGTACGTCTAGACGATCACCACTCATTATCCATATTTCGGGATGCCTCCCAATCAGGACCTCGGTTACCATCCAAACGAGGTGAAGATCTCCGGTCTTCGACCATCGTCTTCATCTTCGAATTTCAATCGTCGATCAATTATTCGAAATGAGAATTAACTCGGCCTTTTCAAATAATTCACGTATATTTAGAATTTCAATTCGATTTATTTCAATAGTTAAATTATTCGACAACACCAATTTTGTCCTTTAATGTAATTTTCACACCAAACACATTCAACCATCAAACATCACATAAATCAAGCAAATTCAGTTTATTTCCTTTCCATATCGCTTATGATATTTTATAACTATTTATCGCTATTTTTATTTATTTTAAAATAGCTAATTTATTCAAAACGACGCTTCGGGCCATAAGGCGGCCGTGGCGCTGTTTTTCTTCAAATTTGATTTACACATATCTGAAAATCTAACCGTTGGATCTTTACAAAATTTACATCATTAGAAAGGTCTTTTCAAAACGAATCCAACGGTTCCAGTTTCGGGAAATTCCGACGGTCGGATCTCCCGGTACAATCGTTTGAAGTTTCGATTTCAAAATACGAACTGCAGCGTCGTTATTCGATTAAATATAATTATATTTATATATATAAATAAATATAATCGTTTCTGGCGCTGTTTTTCTTCAGATTTGAATTAAACATTCCAGACAATCCAACCGTTGGATTTCTACAAAGTTGGTGCCGTTGGAAAGATTATTCCAAGGCGAACCCGACGGTTGAGGTTTCGGGAAAATCCAATGGTCGGATTTCCCGTACTAGTTGTTTGAAATCACGGTTTCAAAATACGAACTGCACGGCTTCGTTTCGTTTTAATTTTATTTATATTTATATATTTATATAAATATAGTTCATTCAACAATTTCAATATCGTTTTAACTTCAAATATTTTTCTAACGCCTTAAATTTTGGAAAAATTTCGCCATAACCTCCCCTGTACCGGGAGCATCGGGAAATCGCAAATAGCGTCCCGGTCCTTCTAGTCTCAAAAAGAAAAAGAAAAAGCCAAGCGGCTAGCCAACAGGCTCAAAATCATCACCCAAACAAATCAGTAAATGTGTACCTATTTGTCGGGCACAAATTTTATTTCTCTTCTCTAGCCCCTTTGCTATAACCTGTTCAATGAATATGCATGTACATATATATACAGTTTTTATCTTTTATCAATTTCTATTCGACTTCATATTTGATTCCTATTTGGTATAAAAACTCCATTCATTCTAATGTTACATAAATAGGTGCAAATCATTTCATTAGCTAATTAATGAATATTTCAACTCATATATGTTTATTTTGAACAAGTGGCTATTTTTTTACACTTCACATTTCAACGATTTATGCATACAATAAAAATGTGATTTTTATTGTAAAATAATTCATTTCAAAACAATATTTTTCTATATAGTTCATATAGTCTATAAAAGGTGATTTTTATTATCAAACAATTTATTTCAAAATATGAATACCATTCAACACATGAATTTCTAAAAACGAATGAATATCAATTCAACACATGAATGTTTCTATAGTTTTTATATATCGATAAAAATGTGATTTTTATTATCGAACAATTTATTTCAAAATATGAATACCATTCAACACATGAATTTCTAAACAACGAATGAATATCAATTCAACACATGAATGTTTCTATAGTTTTTATATATCGATAAAAATGTGATTTTTATTATCGAACAATTTATTTCAAAATATGAATACCATTCAACACATGAATTTCTAAACAACGAATGAATATCAATTCAACACATGAATGTTTCTATAGTTTTTATATATCGATAAAAATGTGATTTTTATTATCGAACAATTTATTTCAAAATATGAATACCATTCAACACATGAATTTCTAAACAACGAATGAATATCAATTCAACACATGAATGTTTCTATAGTTTTTATATATCGATAAAAATGTGATTTTTATTATCGAACAATTTATTTCAAAATATGAATACCATTCAACACATGAATTTCTAAACAACGAATGAATATCAATTCAACACATGAATGTTTCTATAGTTTTTATATATCGATAAAAATGTGATTTTTATTATCGAACAATTTATTTCAAAATATGAATACCATTCAACACATGAATTTCTAAACAACGAATGAATATCAATTCAACACATGAATGTTTCTATAGTTTTTATATATCGATAAAAATGTGATTTTTATTATCGAACAATTTATTTCAAAATATGAATACCATTCAACACATGAATTTCTACACAACGAATGAATATCAATTCAACACATGAATGTTTTCAATAGTTTAAGCATATGAAAATAATTCAAACACACAAATATTATTCAAAATTTCGGCAGCATAACGGCAGGGTAGTTACACCGGCACCGTCCCTAGTACGGCTCCTCGCTCTACCTTAAAACCTCGCGGTTTTTGACAATGGGAAACATGCATCTAGTTCGCACGCAGGCGGCATGTATATATATTTATTTCATTTCCACAAACTAATCCTATGTGGTTTCAACCAAATATTTCACAACCACAAATGGGTATTTTTCAACCACAATCAACCAATATCAATCACAAACAATCCCAAACAACCATTCGTTATCAACCAATTATCACAACAATTTCAACCAATAAATATCGTCCATGGTTTGTGGACGAGGGGCGTATATATATATATATAGATATTAATATATAGCAATTCACTTTCATTTTCATGCATATATATATATTTTTTTTAATCAGAAATCTCACCAATAGCTATCCAACTTCACGACTCTTCCTTATAGAAATCTTCGCCTATTTGTCGCTTTCACCCGTATTCTCTGCATATGTAAAAATAGAATTTTTACTACGCTATTCAATATATAAGAATCGAATTTTTACTTCGAGTTTCGATATATAAAAATATGATTTTTCCTTTTGACTTTCGATATATAAAAATATGATTTTTCCTTTTGACTTTCGATATATAAAAATATGATTTTTCCTTTTTAAAGTTCAAATCCTTTTTCGAAAAATCAGTTTTAACCTTTCTTTCAAAACAGTTTTAATCTTTTAAAGAAAATCAGTTTAAAATACTTTTATAAAAATCTGTTTTTACTTTCTTAAAAAAACAGTTTTATGCTTTTAAAAATTTCAGTTTTAAACTACTTTTAAAAATTTCAGTTTTAACTTTAAAACAAATTCAGTTTTTAATACTTTAAAAACAAAATCAGTTTTATTTCTTATATTTTTAAAACAGTTTTATTTCTATATTTTTAAAACCGTTTTATTTCTTTAAAATCCTAAAAAAAAATCAGTTTTAAAATTCTTAAAAATTCAGTTTTTATTTTTCTTAAAATTCAGTTTTAAATCTATCCTAATATCAGTTTTAAATCTATCCTAATATTAGTTTTAAACTTTATATAAAAATCAGTTTATATATAAAATAAAAATAAAATAAATAAAAATTAAATTAAATTTAAAACTTACAGAGGAGCGGGGGGGGGGGGGGGGGGAAGGAGACGACGTCGGCGGCTTCAGTGTCGCGAGCGAGGGGGGAGGGGCTTCGTCGGAGATAGTACGATCTGGGGGGCTTCGGGTTTCGAGAGGGGCGGCTTCTGGTTTCGAACGCGATGGAGGGAGGACAGGTGGAGGCGTGGTCGTCGGCGATGGCGGTCGTGGGCGGGCGGCTCGATCTAATTTAGGTTTTTTTTTTTTCTCTTTTCCGTTTGAAATTATAATGAACGGGGGGGGGGGGGGGGCCAAGCAGAAGGAAAAAGGGGGAGAAAGAATATATTTTATATTTTTTTTATTTAATTATTTAATTATTCAAAAAGGTTGACTTTTACATACGACCTCGAAACGAGGCCCACCGCCTGTCGTCCATAGCGTTTCACCCCCATTCCGAACACAATGGGATATGTATCGCAAGCTGATTTGATCGTTACAATCAGTTTCCTTTTGAATTTTCATTTAAATCATTATATTGAATTTTAAACGCACATTTCAAATTACCGGGGTCACATACTAACTAGAAAAATTCCAGAAAAATATTTTCTAGCTTCGTATTGACGATACGGTCCTAACAAAACTAGTTTCGTCGAATTCTGAGACCGTTTGAAAAATGGCCAATTTCCAGTCGATTAAAATCAACAGAAACTGGTCAAACGCGTTTTCTTTTGCCACGCTCACATATTGATTTGAAAAATTATGAAATTTGAGACCTAGCAATAACTTGACACTGCGGATCTAACAAAAGTGGTTTCGTCGAAATCCGAGGTCATTTGCAAAATGTCCATTTTTAAGGGCCTGAATTCTATAGCGACTATTCAGAATTTTCAACTGGACATATCTTTTGATTCCCGCTATCAAATTTCGATTGGTCGGATTCGTTAGAAAGATATTACCAATTAGATTCTAATGTTTTTGGTTTCACTAAAATCCGGATTGTTTTGCACCCGGTATATTCAATTGAAGTTTGAAATCGAATTATCGAACTACCGCGCCATTTTCAATTCTATATATAATTAGAATTAATTATATTCGTTTTCAAATGTCGATTCAAACTTAGTTTTCATCGCCATTATTTTAAATATTTATTTTAAATATTTAAAATCCATTATTTTAGCCAATAATAAAATTTTTAAATTGGTTCAGATTTTCTGGGTCGTTACAGAAGGAGTAGAAACGTACGATGTTTCAAAGAAGAAAAATTTTCGCATGTTTGCTTCTTTGTTGTGGACTATAAGTGATTTTCCTGCATATGCAATGCTTTCAGGATGGAGTACTGCTGGTCGTCTATCATGTCCATATTGCATGGAAGAGACACGAGCGTTTTCCTTACCGCATGGTAGGAAAATTTCATGGTTTGACTGTCATCGATGTTTTCTCCATGTAAATCATGTTTTTAGAGCAGACAAGAAAAACTTTTTGGTTAATAGAGTAGAAACCAGACAACCCCCAACGTTATGGACTAGCGAAGAAATATATGAAATGGTTCGAAATCATCCAAAGATATATCAAACTGGAGTTCAAACAGAAATTGAAGGCAAATCGATTTATCATAATTGGTGCAAACCATCTATTTTTTGGGAGTTGCCGTATTGGAAACATCTTCTGCTTCGTCATAACATTGATGTGATGCATAATGAGAAAAATGTATTTGATAATGTGTTTAACACGATTTTGAATGTTAAAGAGAAAACTAAAGATGATTTGAAATCAAGGCGCGATATAGAAGAATTATGCAAACGTCCCGAGCTTCATATGAAACCTAATGACAGTAAAAAACCCAAAGCATGTTATGAATTAGATAATAATCAGGTTAAGGTTGTTTTAAAATGGGTTGAAGGGTTACGATTTCCTGATGGGATTTCCTCAAACCTTCGTAGGTGTGTTGACTTCAAAAATGGTAAATTGAGCGGAATGAAAAGCCACGATTGTCATATTATGATGGAGCATCTATTCCCAGTTATGTTCAAAGAACTACTGCCGTTAAAAGTTTGGAAGGTAATAACGGAGCTTAGTTTGTTTTACAAAGAACTTTGTTCAACTACTTTGAAAGTGGAACGTTTACGTAAATTTGAGGTAGATATTCCAATATTGCTTTGCAAATTAGAGAAAATATTCCCACCAGGTTTTTTTAATGTAATGGAACATTTACCTGTTCACCTTCCAACTGAAGCACGATATCGAGGACCTGTCCAATATGGATGGATGTATCCATTCGAGAGGTAAACATAGACATATTAACGATTAATTTAATTGAATTTAAAACTATTAAATAATGTAAATTAATATTGCATAGGTATCTGAATCATTTGAAGAAAAAAGTGAGACAAAAAGCACGAGTTGAAGGTTCGATATGTAAATCTTACATCGAAGAAGAAGCTTCGTTCTTTTTCTCTCATTATTTCAATGATCATGTGAATATATCATTTGAAAGTGTTCCAAGAAACGACGAAGGAGACGAACAAGAATCGTCTCAAACAGTTTTGTCTATTTTTAGACAACACGGTCGACCTTCTGGAAAATGTGTTGACGTCTGGCTAAATGATAAAGATGTTCATGTAGCTCACACTTATATTCTTCTAAATTGTGCTGAAGTTGCACCATTCGTTAGGTAATCTGAAATATCAATTACTGCATTTTTATTTCTACATCTTTACGTGTGTATAATCTAATGCAAAACACTATTTCTATTTACAGCGTTTATGAACGTGAACATCCAAATGGAGATATCAGTAAAGAATTTTCTGCTTGGTTTACAAATTATGTTTATGAACCCAAAAATTGTGTTGTTGATGAAGGGTTGAAACATCTTGCAATGGGACCAAAAAGATTGGTTAAGACATATCCAATATATTTTGTTAATGGATATAAATTTAACACAAAAGAATACGGTGCTGAAAAATCAACGAACAATACTGGTGTATTCGTTAAAGGCAGTGACGATCCTGAGAATCACATCAAAGATTTTTATGGCGTTTTAACACAAATTTTGCAATTGACATATTTCTCACGACCCGCAGAGGAGGTGTTTCTATTTAAATGCGATTGGTTTAGCAATGTTCCGGGTTCTGGGATTAATGTACATAAGGATTATAATCTGATTGAAATAAAGCATACATCGCGTTATTACAAGTATGATCCTTTTGTACTAGCCAAACAAGCATTACAGGTTTATTATGCTCCTTACCCGTCTCTAAAAAGAGATAAAGCAGATTGGTCGGCAGTTTTTAAAACAAAGGCCAGATTTACGTTTTATGGGAAGAATATTCCAGATGAAGGAGCCTATCAGGCAGAACTCGAACAGAACAATGAAATAATAATTGAAGATGATCATGCAGATTTCGGACCTCTAATCGATGAGGCAAATGCTTTGGTAGATGCGTATGAGAGTGCGGAGGAAGATAGTATGCAATCTGAGGATGAATTTGAATCTGAAGAAGATGATGATTGATATAGATGATGATCGAGTACTATCTATCTATTGTAATGTAATTATGTAGTAAACCCAGCTTATTTTGCAATTCATGTAACTCTATTAAATTTTTAACTTTTATGATCGTTTTTTACATCTTTTGTGTCATATGCAGTTTTGCTTATTTATTTGTCTTAAATCTGCAATAATGTAAAAATGTTAATCTTTGGAATATGAGACCAAATCAAATACAGGTAAAAACAATTTCTCTTTTATGTCATTTTTTGCATCTTTTATGTCACTTATTTAGCAGCTTATATCGTTTGTTTAAGTTAGCTTAGATCTTTGAAATGATTTGTATGTGACAGGTATGTCATCTAGAGGAAATTCGTCAGGCGAGGGTTCTGGATCGCATCCCCACGTGCGTCCAGTCGTGTCCTTAGTTCCTACAAGTACTGGGTAAAAATTAAACTTTATTTAGCATGTTTATTATTTTATACAACACACTTATATGTTTTTCACATTTAATGCAGGACTTTCGATTTTCAGCCTTCGAAGACTATTTTGACCGCTTCGACAGCAGCATATAAGGCAAGGATGTCGGGATTTTGGCCTAAGTGGGATTTGATACCACCTCACATTCAGGAGGTCATTTGGCAGGATGTGCTAGTAAGTATTTTCTTTTATATTTTTTGCAATATAATTTATGTTAATCGCTGAGATATACTTTACATATTTTACTACTAATGTTTGTTTAACGTGAAATACAGGCTGAGGTTGATATACAGACCGATGATTTGGCATTGGCTAGGACGTATTGGATGCAAAAGATGAGGAAAAACTATAAAGATGCCATATCAACAATGAAAAAAAATAGGAAAAAACCTACGTGGATGGGAGATAATGTTTGGAGTGGTTTCTGAAGTATTGGGATAGTGATACAGCGAAGGTTAGTGTACTAATTTTTTTTAAGAAATATTAAAATATTTAGACTGATAAATATAAAATTTTAAATGTGAAGGCGGAGTCACAAAGAAACAGCGCGAATAGGAATAAAAATCCAGTCACGCATAGAGGAGGATCCAAGTCATTCCAGCAGTATCGACAGGAGTTGGTAATTTTTTTTAAATGCGACTTATTATGCTGTATATAGTTTTGAACATTTAATAATTGTGTTTAATAATCTAATTCAGGAGGCTGAGGGGCAGGGTCCAGTCTCCTATATGGATGTGTTCACACGTACGCATGCCATAGAGCATGTCGACTCAGACGGGAACATCACATACTCATGGCATGACGAGAAATCCAGGAAGAGTCACGTAAGATTTCATTTTATGTAGAAGTTTATGTAGTAATTGTTAAATTAATATAAAATACGATATCATGATATTAATTTTATATACATTCCTATTGGGCTTGCAGGAGAAGTTCATGGAGAAACGTCAGTTGCGTCTAGCTGAGACTGGAAAGGAGTAGCTTACTACAGACGAGGAGGACATTATCTTCCAGTCAGTGATGGATCCACAGACGCGTAATAGACGATATGGATTTGGAAATCAAGTGGTAAAACATTTTTAGTTTAGTTTAATTTTTATGCGTTTTATTTTTATCTACAAAGCTTAAGCCTCAAGTTCTTTAATTTTGTGATAAATATATCTTTCATGATACCAATGTTGCGTGCATTCAATGTTATCATTTGAGAGATCAATAATTATTGCTCTAAATTAACTCGATGAAGTGCATAGTTTACGGTATTAAATTATGCCATTTAAAGCATATCAAATTTCTTTAACATGTGATATCACACCTGTCATTAATTGTTGTTATAATTTAAAGCATATCAAATTTCTTTAACATTTGATACCAACAAGTAAGCATTAACTATGTTATTGTAATTTATAAAACGTTTTATAATCAGTGTTATGCGTTGGCTTGGAATAGGTTCATTTATGGTCTTATTTACCATAATAGTTAAAAGAGGATATAGAATGTAATGATATAGTCGATAACCTTTTTATGTCAACGAAGATTATAATGTATTACTCCGAACTCTTTAATTACATATTTTTACGCCATGCAGATTATTAAAATAATTGTAAATGAGTAAAAGAATTTTAAATAATTGTTACAGTCCACCAGTCAGCAGGCACGGGCCAGACATGCTAGAGAAGCTATGGATGCCGCAGAGATCGAGGACTTGAGAGCTAGGGTGGCACAGCTTGAGGAACAGAATCGCCGCCAAGCCATTGAGATGACTCAGATAGTGGATCGACGCATAGCAGAGTTCGAGCGGCAGTATGGACGCTTTCCTTCATCAGCTGGCTCTGCAGAAGAGGACGACCAGTGATGTTGCTTGTTAGGTATGTTTTTTTAGTTTGACATATGTACATATATGACTAGAGATGCGCTATATATATATGGGGGTGTATGACTGAACATTGGTTGACATTTCGTATGTATTTTGATGGTAGACAAGATGTGGTGGATTGATGTAGTAAATGTGATGTATTATATAGTGTGCAATCGTAGAAGTGTTATGTTTTATATGTTTTTTTTATCGTTTTTATGAATTTTTGGTTGAATTGGTTTGGTTTTGATGATTTTTTGGTTGAAATGGTGTGGTTTTGATGGTTTGTGTATGAAATGTTGTGATGGAGTTAAAGACCGACGGTCTGAATTAATGAATTGAGTGGAATGTGGGTTTGATGGTTAAATAACAGCTGTAATATAAAAAAAAGCAGCAGTATTTCCGACGGCTTACTGGTTCAAATGTTTATAACGGTTTCCGACGGCTTGCGACGACTTCCAGGCAAATGTCTCTAACGGTTTCCGACGGCCGTCGAAAGCCGTCGGAAATTAACGATAACTGTAGGAAAACGTAGGAAAAATATTCGACAACAGCCGTCGAAAACCGTCGGAAACACTGTGTACCGACGCCTTTAACTGCGACGGGGATTTCCGACGGCTTCCGACCATTTCCGACGGCCGCCGACGGTTTTCAGCCGTCGGAAATCCGTCTTATTCTTGTAGTATCTCATACAAACTTGAAATCACTCATATGATCATGTAATCTCTCATGTGAATGAAAATAGAATTTATGACAAGAGGATGGAGGCCATGACTAAACATTTTGGCATAGTTTAGTTGTAGCATCAATTTATGAAGGTTTTAGATTAGGTTAGGGGTCTTTTTATAGAAGATTAGGATAGTTTAGGCCATAGGATTAACCCTAGGATAGATCTGAGCCTTTAAAATCCGTCACAAGCCTCCAAACATGTCTTGAGGAACAAGTCAGGTGCACCCAGGCCAGACTGGCCGATTACCCAAGTCGACAGGGGTGTCGATTGGGCAGTCGACACCACCTAGGGGGTGTCGACTCCCAAGTCGACTCCCCAGTCGACTTGGGGGTGGAGGGAATTTTTCCCGCCTCTTCTGCATGGCTGGATTTGAAATCTGAATTCAAATTTGAACTGTTTTTGAACTTGAAATTTTCTAAAAACTTTGATGGGCCATATCTTGGTCATACGGACTCCGATTTTCGAAAACTCAGACTCTATTTCGTGTATTTTTCCGAGACGAACGCAATGGCATAGCCCGTTTCCCTTGATTCAGATTTTATAATTAAATTCTGCCTTGATTCTCGTCTTAGCATGTTGTAGAAATCCGGGTTGTTACAAAATGAATTTTCAGAAAGGTCGCTATAGGGTTTATATAGCCCTTGAAAATAGCCATTTTTCAAACGACCTCCATTTTCGATGAGAACACTTTTGTTGGATCCAGGATGTCAAATTATTCCTAGATTTCAAATTCCATAATTTTTGGAGTTAATATGTGAGCGTGGCAAAGGAAAATGTGTTTGGTTAATTTCAGTCAAATGGGATCGAACAGAAAAGGGCCATTTTTCAAACGATCTCCAAATTCGATGAAACTTGTTTTGTTGGAACCGTATCGTCAAAACATAGCTAGATTTATTTTTCTGGAATTTTTAGGATCAATATGTGGCCCTGGCAAATTGAAATGTACGTTCAAATCAAATATTGAATGTTTTATATTATAATTTGAAGAATAACTGACTGAAATAGTCGAATGGGCCTACGAAACATAATCCACTGTGTCTGGAATAGGGGTATTTAGTTAGCGACGACAGTCATTGGGTTTGTATTGGAGATCGTAGGGAGAAGGGGTATTTTTGGATTTTAAAAATAAATATAAAATCATGTACCAATCATAATTGGCCATCTCAACTTTCTCTCTCACCGATCTTTCTCCAGACGACGGCGGAAAAGCTTTCCCTGCTTCCTCCTCTGATTCCTCCTCCTACACGCAAAATTAGACCTCCCTCCAGTTGGGAATTCTATAGCCCTCTCCAAGATCTTCAAATCCATATAAGGATTGTATTTTTTCATCGCGTGTTTGAAGAGGATCGACGCTCCAAAGTCCGGGAGTTTGAACCGCCGCCGCTTGCACCTGCCACCACTGAATTGGACCTCATTACCACGCGCGGAGGCACCTCTCCTCCCTCTTCGACGTGGCTTTGGCCGATCCTCCTATAGCGCAGCGGATTGGAAGATAAATGCAAACCTAGTTTCGAACCTCTTCTGAAAGTGAAACAAGAGACAGTGGACTCGTGTGGATGTCTTGTACCTTCTAAAAGAGACCGGATATTTTTCTGAGCCTTCTACAATTTTTGGAGGAGTGAACCCAATATGAGATTTCTGAATTATAAACGATATGGAATGATGATGTATAAATTATACAGTCGATGTATGAGTTATGTAAGCATTGTACATCTCATGTATAAGCATTGTATAAGTTGGATGTGCGATGTATAAGATATATTTGCGTTGTAAAAATCATAGATGCGATAAATGGAATTTAAATGATATTGAAATGGAATCGGAATATATTTATATACGTGTATATGTGTATATATATATATTAATAAATACTCCCCTCGTCCACAGACCATGGACGATATATATTGGTTGTGATTCGTTTGGATTTGGTTGATGTGAAATTTGGTTGAGATATACGAATGGTTGAAATGATTGATTGTGGTTAAATTCCCAATAGGATTAGTATATGGGAAAATTCGTCTGCGTACGAACTAGATTATTGAAATTCCCACTGTCAAAAGCTGCGAGGCTTTAAGGTAGAGCGAGGAGCCGTACTAGGGACGGTGTCGGTTTTAACTACCCTACCGTTATACTGCCGATTTTTTTTGAAATATTCCTCTATTTGATTTATATTCATGTATTGAAATATATTCATGTGTTGGAAAAATATTCATGTTTGAAATAAAATTGTTTGAACGATAAAAATAACATTTTTATCGAAGGTATGAAATGAAAATGGTTTGAATGATAAAAATAACATTTTTATAGAATGTATGAAATAAAACATTTTGAGCGATAAAAATTACATTTTTATTGTATGTACGAAGTAAATAAAATAATCGTGTTTGAAATAAATTGTTTTGGCAATAAAAATCACATTTTTACTATATATATGAATTGTTAAAAATAGTCATGTGTTGAAATAAATATCTGTTGGATAAAAATATCATTTTTATCACCTATATGAGTTGAAATGGTTTTTGAAATCAAAGAATGGATTATATTTATATATATAAACATAATTAAATTAAATCGAATAACGATGTCGCAGTTCGTATTTTGAAACTGTGATTTCAAATGATTGTACCAGGAGATCCGACCGTCAAATTTTCCCGAAATTGAAACCGTTGGGTTCGCTTTGGAAATGTCTTTCCAACGACACCAACTTTGCAAAGATCCAATGGTTGGATTGTCTGGAATGTTGAATTCAAATCTAAAAGAAAACAGCGCCAAAATATATATATATATATATATAATTAAAATAAATCGAATAACAACGCTGTAGTTCGTATGTTGAAATCGTAACTTCAAACGATATTACCGGGAGATCCGACAGTCGGATTTTCCCCGAAACTGGAACCGTTGGATCCATTTTGAAAAGATCTTTCCAATGATATAAAATATGTAAAGGTCCAACGGTTAGATTTTCAGATATGTGTAAATCAAATCTGGAGAAAAACAGCGCCATGGCCGCGTTATAGCCTAAAGCGTCGTATGAATAAACTGGCTATATTTAAATAAATAAAAATAGTGATAAATCATGATAAAATATTATAAATGATATGGAATGGAAATAAACTGAATTTACCCGGTTTATTGGATATTTGATGGTTGAATGTGTTAGACATGAAAACTACATTAATGAACTGAATTATGGTTGTCAAATAATTTAACCATTGAAATGAATTGATTTGAAATTATAATTATATGTGAATTATTTGAAAAGGTCGAGTTAATTCTCATTTCAAATAATTTATCAACAATTAGAAGTCGAAGATATGAAGACGGTGCAAGACCGAGGATTTTCACATCGAATGGATGGCTACTGATGCCTTTGATGGGAGTTGCTGCCCTGAAAGGGTGACAGTGGTGGTCGTTCGGACGTACTTGTTGATCATTCGGATGTGCGAGGGCCTGTCTCCTGTATTGGACATACGGGAGAGGAATAAGGTGCCTCCAGTTTTGTTCAGACCCAGAACCGACTTGTAAATGGATATGTGATTGACGTTGTAGATTGACAACGTGGCATACAGAGATGTTGTGATCAAGGCTTTTGTTGAAAAGCAGAGCTTTGTGGTTGATGATCAAAGCAGGGCTTTGAATAGCTAGCTTTGTGTTTAACGTTGATTCGCGAACCTCACACCCCGGTATGGACCAGAAACAGGAGAGGGCTTTAGGGAGGACCTGCGTTTCCTTCTAGCTAGGAGTGATGTTTTGGGTTTTGCACGCTCGGGCATTTTACTTATGTGGATGATGGATAGCGAGGCGCCTCAGTTATATCGGTCACTCCTGTGCCGATGGTTTGGTCGGTATATGACCAGTTGACGCCCCATAGTGCGGGAAACGCAGTGTTCAGGCATTTTAATCCACTCCGTGTGGACCGACCCTGACGATCCAAGGCTTGCCTTCGCGCTTTCCTAAGACACGAGCTAGAGCGTCTCGAAGCGGTAAGGATGATCTCTTGCCTTGGTTCATGACGGAAATCCAATTTTCAAATACAACATCGTGCGTTTTGATTGTATACCTATATATGGCGACATGATATATGGTACCCATGTTGTCTATGATTGATACTTATGATTGAAATTGTTTTTGAAACATATAGACACCAATAGTAATCCCAAATGCTTTTGTTTTATTCATAAGGTAAAACTCTATCCTCCGATTTACGTTGCATTGTATGATGGGAACTGAGTCTTATAATGGCTTCATTTTCATAAAAAGCATTGCGAGGTTTTAATGATTCACTTGTTCTTAGCATTGGCAATCCAATGGAGTAAACCCATTCTGCATTAGCGGCGTGGTCCTGTGATTAGCATTATTATTAAAATAAGTTAAGTAGATTTCTCATACCAGTCCCATGTCCGACTCGTAGTTTGTTTCACTTGCAAACTCGGGCGGCCTATTTTCTACATGGGCAGCCTTGTATTCAGGTTCTAGCTGGCTCTTTCTAGATAGCTATAGAGCTGAAGATGGATTTTATCACTTCTTTCTTTTTATGTTTTTCAATTCCTGTTGTACATATTATGTTTTGATTCCGTTGTAGACAATTTATGTAAAGTTGATCTGTATTTTTGTATCAAGTATGATCCTGTATACAGTGTAACTCTGATGATTATGTTTATCCAGTGTATTATGTTGTGCATTATCTGGTGTATTTATTTATTTTTGTTCTGCTGTTATATGTTTATGTGTTGTATTCCAAAGATTACCTTTGCCATCGTGGAACAGGGTTTGGAGTCATCACAATACACGACAAACCAAAAATCCCATTTGATATTAAATTCAAGGCTCTGAATAGAAAATATATCGTCTTATATTCAATATCAAATTCTGAAACCAACAAATATCGTATTGGAAATAACGATATAAATATATCTTTCAAATTTCCATGACAATTTCTGTATAATCACGAAATCCAACATCGAAATATTCTAAAGATGATTTCCATCCAAATCCACTCCAATTCATATATTGGACATTATGGTTATATTAAAACCCATTCTCAATCCAATTTATTTATTTAAAAATAACTGGATTATAATTCTAGTTAATAACTTGTTGGTTTCGATAAAAATATATTTTTACTTTTACAAATATGTAATTTTTCATCCCTATTCTTTTCAAATCATTTATTATGATTTTACACAAATTACCAATATTTTTAATAATTTTATCAACGCCCATACAATCGATTTCCATAAATGGTCATCGAACTGCACTTACAACGACCTTTTCCAAATTTGATTTGGACATAATTCCAAATCCAACCGTTAGATTTCAAATATCTTGTATTCTTTGGAAAGCTCTTTTCGATACGAACCCAAAGGTTTTAGTTTTAGGAGAATCCGACGGTCGGATCTCCCGTAATATCAATTCGAAGTCAATTGTCAAAATTCGCGAACTACCGCGGCACGGCACATTCTATTCAGGCCATTATTATATATATATATATATATTTCATCAATTTCCATTTAAAACGTATTTTATAAATCGTTTATAAATTCCTTTTAAAACGAATCTAACTTCATTTTCAATTTTAAATCAAAATTGAATATTCTATATCATTATAATATATAAATGATAATAGTTTCAAAATATTAGGTTTTGAAATCATTTCCTTTTCGATATTCATTATAAAAAATGAATAAAATCAATATAAATATCGTTCACGTTAAAATGGCGCTAATCAAATCCACACGGCTTATATGTATTTCGATATTTTCGTGTCCATCCAAAATCAAACATCAAAATCATATTTTGATCCTTCACAGAATATTATTTTAAAATATTTGTTATTTTAAAATATTCTTTATTTAAAATATCCGTTCTTTACGAATTGGAATCAGACACAGTCAATTACCATATAGTTTTATTTATATGGATTTCATACACACATGTACACAATAATCAAACACAGCCAACCATCATTCAGAGTGCATTACACAATTGCATAAGCATTAAATATAAATAATTAACGCTTACAACAGTCTGTCAACCTATCGATTGACATACAACTAAATATTGGGATTAGTGTATGTCTAATATCATCCCAATTCTCGTGTGGGGTTTTCAAACAACAAATACTGATTATTATTTGTGCAGTTGGGCCATCTGTAGAATTTATCATCCCAATCAATATCAGTCAAATGAGTGTACATAAACAATCATCCGATTTGTAAATGAATATTTATTTTCATTCATATACTCGTTAAAATTTATATTTTTAATGATAAAATATTTATTTCAACATAGGAATATTTTATACAGTTCATTTATACAATACAAATTATATTTTATTGTTCTAAAATTTTATTCAACACATGAATATTTTATACAGTTCATATATACCATAAAAATGATATTTTTATTGTTCAAATATATTATTTCATACTTAAATATTTTATATAGTTTATTCATTCTATAAAAATGATATTTTTATTGTTCAAATATTTTTACTGTTCAAGTATTTTATTCCATACATGAATATTTTATATATTTTATTCATTCAATGAATACAACACAGTAAATTCAATCCAAACAAACAATCATGGTTTGTACAATCAATGGTGTCGGGTGCTGTTAGGCACCGTCTACATCCTAGTATATATTTAACTATATATGAATTGAGTGAGAAAGAGTTCTCACCGTCGGTTCCACTCCTCCAGTTCTACTTCTGAATTTTTGAACCGTTTGGATTTGCTCGAAATCCCAACGCAGTCTTTTTCTTGCTGTTCATAGTAAAAATCACATTTTTAATATGATGTTTATATATTTTTATCTAACTAAAAATAATATTCTTATCTACCTGAAAAACATATTTTTATATTCTCTACATACACAAAAATCATATTTTTAATACGATACATATATAAAAATCATATTTTTAAACTATGGTATATGTATATAAAAATCATGTTTTTTTTTAAAAAACCATGTTGTTTTTATTTTAAAAATCATTGGTATTTATATTTTAAAAATCAATGCTATTTTATTTTCAAAAATCAATGCTAATTTTATTTTCAAAAACAATGCTAATTTTATTTTAAAAACAATGAAAATTTTATTTTCAAAAACAACGCTAATTTTATTTTAAAAACAATGCAAAATTTATTTTCAAAAACAACGCTAATTTTATTTTAAAAACAATGCAATTTTTATTTTCAAAAACAACGCTAATTTTATTTTCAAAACAATGCAAATTTTATTTTAAAAAAAACGCTAATTTTATTTTCCAAAACATTTTAATATTCAATGCTATCTATATTTTAATGCAGAAAATATAACAATTCGAATACATATAAAAACTGAAAACAAAACAATTTGATTTTATTAATACAATAAATAAAATAACTAATTAAATTATAATCACCTTGTTTTCCTTAATCATGTCCTTAGGAGGGATTAAACCCATCTTCCCCGTAGCAAACCTCTACAGGCAGAAACAAAGAACGAACCATCCTCGATCTTCAAACCTTCACCACGTGCCACCAGATACCGTCGTATGTTGATCGGAGGGTACCACAACAGTCGCCTTGGCCTGCTCTACCACCGCCGTGCATGTGGTGAACCTTGGCAGCTCCCTGGGCTCGCAAATCAAGGGTGACGGAGTTCCTTTTGGGGTGGAAATTCAAGCAAATCCCTCCACGATACTTCAGCATACCAGTGTCAATTGAAAGATCGAAGTTTTACCTCTAATTTTCGTTTCGATTCCATCGTTTAATTCTGTTTAATTTGAGCGTGATTTGAGGATGAATTTCTGAGCATGAGGGTCATTGATTTTAAGCAGTGGGCTTCAGTAATGAAAGGGTTTTGGGAAAAAATAATATATATATATATATTATTTTTATTTTATTTTATTCGTTTTAAAAGTCAAATTCACCACGAACTCCAAATCAAACCCAATGACTATCGCCCCTAGCTAAATACCCCAATTCTGGACACAATGGGATATGTTTCTTAAGCTAATTTGACCGTTCCTATCAGTTTTCATTAAAATTAAAATATAAATCAATATATATTGAATTTGAACGTACATTTTAATTTACCAGGGCCACATACTGACTCTAAAAATTTCATAAAAAAAATCTGGCTATGTTTTGACGATACGGTCCTAACGAAACTAGTTACGTCGAATTTGAAGACCGTTTGAAAAATGGTCATTTTCTGGTTGGTCCAATTCAAATTTAAATTACCCAACACATTTAAATTTACTACGCTCACATATTATTTCCAAAAATTATGAAATTTAAAACCCAGCAATAATTTGACATTCTAGATCCAAAAAAAGTTGTCCCGTCGAAAACGGAGGTCATTTGCAAAATGGTTATTTTTAAGAGCTATATATTATATTAAATTCTATAGCGACTATTTCAGATTTTCAACTAGACATAACTTTTTATTCCCGTTATGAAATTTGGATTTTCACATCATTGGAAAGATATTTTCAAACAGATTCAATTATTTCTTATTTCACTGAAATCCGGTTTATTTTGAATCCTGTACATTTATTTGAAATTTGAAAATAAATTTTCAAACTACCGCGCCATTTCAGGCTCGTTTTATAATTAATATAAATTTAAACGTTCTAACCTCGATTAAAATAATTTTTTAGTCGTTATTATTTAAAATAATCATTTTAAATATTCGAAATCCATTAAAATTGCCAAAATAAAAATTTTAAATTGGTTTCGATTTTCCGGGTTGTAACAATCTCCCCCACTTAAATTTTTTTTCATCCTCGAAAGGGAATGGAGCTGAAAGTTGTTTAACTAACCAACTCAACTTTCATTCTGGCCTTCATTCTTCAACTTTTCAGTTTCTAGGAATTTTGTAATTTTTCAAAAATTTGGCTAACAACCTAATTTTTTGAAAAATTTCGCCATAACCTCCTTTGTATGGGGAGACATTTAAATCCGCAACTAGCTACGCAGGGCCCTCACCAATCCCAAAGAAAAAGAAAAAGTCAAGCGGCTAGCCAATCGGCTCATAAAATCCTCTAAACCCAAGAAATATTGTAAACATGTACCTATTTGTTGGGCATACAATTTTATTCCTCTTCTTAGCCTCCTTGCTATGACCTGTTCATTATATACACATCTACATATATGCAATTGTAATCAAATTTCAAGCTAGTGCACTATTTGATTCAATTTGGCTTAATGGTTCAAAATTTTAATTAATCAAACCAATAATCAAGAAACACAATCAGCAATCAATTAGTTGATTACCGTTTCAAACACATAGCTTGTATATATATATATATATATATATATATAAATACATACATAGAAAAATCGTATTTTTGATGCCAATTCAAAATAATGTATTCTAGCTAGTTTTGGTTCTCACGCCAGTCAATTGGAAATATATAGATATCCCACTTTCCAAACTCGAACATAAATTCTGATGATGTTGCAACAATCACCATAATCATCCCCGGGCGACTAGAGTGTGATTCTATATCTATCCGGTATATTTGAGGCTTTGTATACACGTTTGCAAGGCGTATATGAAAAATCTTCATATACTAGATTGTCCAAAATCAATTTAAAATAAATATTCGAATACATATTATAAGGTTTAAATTTTTAAAACAAAATTTGTTTTTCGTTTTTATATTAAAAACATTACTCTTCACACTCATTCAAGGATACTACTGATCCTATCTCTAACGAGTGATTCTCGTTGGATATTACTAATCCAATCTCTGATGAATTCTTTCATTTGGTTCTAATGTGTCTTGTTCTCGAGCTCTGTAAAACCAAAGCTTCGGTACCAAAATGAAACGACCCACACTCGCCCTTACGGGAAAGGCCGGATTGAGTTGAGAACACGATAAATCAGAGTACAAACAAAAAACTTTTCATTACTATTACAACAATTTACCTCAGAGTACAAGAATATACATAATATACATTTGATAAATATTAGAGATTTACAAATTACAATGCAGCGGAAAATAATACAAAACACAACTGAAATAAATACACGGATACAGAGCGTTCCGAATATAGCTTCAGCTGTAAACCAGGATCATGTGAATATAATATCTGCAAAAACCAAAACTACTAGCTGCCCGTGTGGAAAATAGGGGCACCCAGAGTTTAGGTTAAAACAATAAACTCCAGATCAGTCATGTGACTGGTGTGAGAACTAAAACAGTTATTTAAAACTTTACTTTGTAAATAAGATAAATCAAGGGACCACGCCGTATAACACGAAACGGGTTTCCTCCCAAGAATACCAGTGCTTAGAGTAAACAGCGCAATGCTTTTTGGAAAAATGAAGCTATTATAAGACCTAGGTCCCATCACACAATGCAACGCAAGCTGGAGGATAGGGTTTTCCCTTATAATAGCCAAACATTCTTGGTACGTTTAAAACAAATCATTTGATACTATTATAAGTGTATAGTGTCAAAACAACTTCAAATATAAATGTATCAATCATAGACTGCATGGTTACCATATATCATGTCGCCATTCTAGGCTCTACAATCAAAACCGAAATGTCACGTATTGGAAATTGGATTTCCGTCTGTGAACCAAGGTAAGGGATCGTCCTTACCACTTCGAGACAATCTAGTCTACCATGTCTTAGGCAAGAGCGCTGGAAAGCCTTGGATCGTCAGGACCGGTCCACACGAAGTGGATTAAAATGCCTGTACAATGCATTTCCCCGCCCTATGGGGCGTAAAACTAGTCAGTATATCGATCAAACCATCCATCGGTCCCATAGTGACCGATATAACCGAAGGGCCTCACTTTCCATCACCCACATAAGTAAAAATGTTTGGGCTCCATACCATGACACCACTTCAAACTAGAAAGAAACGCATGCCCTCCCTGAGGTCCTCTCCCGTTTCTGGTTCACAGCGGGGTCGCGAATTAACGCAATACACAAAGCTATGCTATATCAAAGCCGTGATTTGATCATCAACCACAAGACTCTGCTTTTCAACAGAAGCCTTGATCATTTGTATCTCGGCATGCCACACTGGCAATTCACACCATGCGGTTGATGCCTATTGATATATAACCTCTGAGCTCGTACGTCTCAGAGAAGGGTGTTAAGCAAGAGAATAAATTCTCTGCCACCAAACATATATATATTTAATAGAAATCAATCAACACAGAATAAAATCCAACGTCAGACACACATCCATTTACAAGTTCATTATGGGTTTGAACGAAATGGGATGCACCATATTCCTCGTCCCATATGTCCAATACAGGAGAGAGGTCCTCGCATATCCGGTCGATCTCCAAGTACGTCTAGACGATCACCAGTTATTACCTCATTTTGGGTGTATAGCCCAATCAAGACATCAATAATCATCCAAATGATGCGAAGACCTCCGGTTTTCAACCACCGTCCTCATCGTAGACCTATCATCAATTTAGTTATTCAGAATGGGACAAACCCGGTCTTTCTGAATAACTCGCGTATCTTATAAACGTGTGCTATAAAAACACAACATACGCCTCATTCCAATCCATAATATTCTTTTATTCAAATATTCATCTCCTTTGGGAAAGGTTCTTATTAATTTTATCAAAGATAAATTATTTCAATTTATTCTTTAATCTTCCATTAGATATCAATTCAAACCAAATTAAGGTTTATCCAAAACTAGTCGGGATTAGCGCACCTTACCGAAGTAATCATTTGTTTTATTTGCTAATCCCAACCTATTCATCCCATGGAGAAAAACTGGTAATACTCCATATCTTACACCACGGTGTTATTGGTAAAATTAATTACCATTTCACGTTCAAATCTAATTAAAGATTTAACTATCGCTTGGAGCGAAACTGGTGATACTCCATTCTCGATCATTTCATGAATTTGATAATTTAATTATCTCATTCATATTCCAATCTAATTAAAGATTCGTTAAAACTCTAATTCAGTTTTAATCTCAAAAATCATTGCTTAATGATTATTTAAAGTTAAGAAATTAATCTTATCTTTAACTGGGTTAAAGAACTAATGTCATTTAAAAACACAGTTCACGATAAACCCATATCACATTCCATTATTTATGGAATCTTCACGAAAAACTGATCAATATATAATTGATATCAATTTCTGTGTCCGATGAAAGTGTTTGCGTGTACTTGTCATGTAATAGTACACTCGGATCGTGTAATATGGAATAACACACAACTATTTTCTAATACAATAGTTATGCAAATAAATATGAAATAGAGTAAGATCTCACAGAAACAGTATCACAGATAAGTAAATGCAGAAAAAGGAAAATCACACCAGGGATTTTTATACTGGTTCGGAGCACCATCCTACGTCCAGTCCCAAACCTCTCTCTGGATTTTCACTAACCAACTACCTCACTTCACCCGGAGGAACAGGTTCACAATACCCGAGCAGCCAAACGGGATTTCACGCCTCTATCAACACAAGGACTTAACAACTTGCCTCTTAACAACACGAGGACTTCACAACTTGCCCCTAACAACACTGAGGACTTCAACCAAGATAAATAATCTTGTAGTTTGACAATGTGTGTTCTTAATAACACGAATTTGTCAATTCTTGTACAACCTTCCTATAATCTTATCCTCGAGTATATACATTGAATGCATAGATTTAAGGAAGTAGAATGCTTGTTGAATCAAATGATATTAATTTGATTCAAGGATTCAACAAGTATTTGAAACTTGGAGAGCTTTTGTTTTGCAAAGAATATGAAAATGCAATTCAAAAATTAGAGAGAATATAGAATGATTTCATGATTGTAAAACAAGTTTGAAGTTATTTATATAAAAGTAGAAAAGTAGTAATTCTTCATGAAGAGTTTCTATAAAAAGTTATGTTCATTTCCTTTGATTATTGAATAGAAATCTCTTCACAAATAGAAGCAACCTTTTAGAAAAAGCTTGCTGTTTGAAAACGGTCGACAGGTCAAAAATCATCGGTCGACTGGTTGGATTTAAAAAATCCAAAAAAATAGTCGTTATGTGCAAAATTACACAGACCGGTCGATTGGTCCGTATTCACCGGTTGACTGGTTCGGGTAAGAAAAACTTTGTTTCCAAATCAGAAACATGAACGGTCAACCGGTGGTATTTTGGGCGGTCGACCGTTTTATTGCTGTGGACCGGAGAATCTCGGTCCACAGTGTAGATCACTCTGCACTCTTTCCCAGTCGGAGCCTGGACCATTTGGGCTTTTTCTGTGACTTTTCAATTTCTCAAATATACAGATTTCAGCAACGAAGATATGATATTATTTTATGCATTCGTGTTATACTTTGAGGATAGATTTTAACATATTTCTAACATGACACAAAGTAAAAAAAACCTTATCTCTATGAAATGATCTTCATTGCAACTTTATATGTTGGCATCGATCAAAACCTTGTCTCAACATTCTCCCCCTTTTTGATTGATGACAACACCTTGGATTTTCTCCCTCTAAATATAAAGCTCCTCCTGAATTTCTGCAACATTTTTAGTTCATAATATAAACAATCTTACCTTTTTATTCCTACATTAACAAATGTTAGCACACATATACTATTACCATGTTAAGCACATAATTTTAAATGATAGTATATGTAACACGAATGATATGAATAATCATAAGAGAAAATATTTCTCCCCCTTTGTCATTGATTAAAAAGAATAAATACTATAATAAGCATAGTAATCGAGAGTAATAGAGAATACAAATAATTATAGCACCTTTAGGAGATACAGAATAGCCTTCTTTTTGCTGTGGAGTACCTGCAAAAAATATAACATATATAGTTTGGTACCCATTTGCTTTGTTTTGGGTCCATGGGTTTGATGGAAGGTGTTAGATCAAAATTTGGACCTAACACCCAAATCATTTTGATTCTTAAAGAATTTTAACTGGAGAATGAAGAAAAAGAAGAAAACACACAGAATTTATAGTGGTTCGGCGTTAACGAGCCTACGTCCACTTTATATGTTATCGATTATACTTTGAATGCTAATACAATCAATGATTTCTCTCAGGCTCACTTTTACTATTATGATTTCTCTCAGTAATCTCGAAATAAGACTGATAAGAAATGGTGGTATGACAATAATGGCGGAATCAGTACTCAGTATTGCCAAAAGATCCCAAAAAATTCCAAGCTCTGGGCTATTTATAGCTGATTTTGTCAAGCGGATCGCGGTCACACGTGACACAAATACCGAGAATATCAGATCGTATCGCAGCCTTACGAAGAATTAGTCAAATTAGCCGTTGTGTAGAGGTGTCGCGATCCCCATAAATATCGGATCGAGCAAAGGGAGAGAATCAGTCAAAGTGACAGTTAGGGACATGTGTCGCTGGATCCGTGCATCTCGGATCGCTGAAGACTAGCTCGTGCTTGAACAGGTCAGAAGCCTCACTGTGCATCAGGGGATCGGATCGGTCTGTGCAGGATAGTGGCGTAAGGACGGATCGAGTCGTGCAAGGGTAGTCGGATCGCTGAAGCTATGGGGGCGATCCGATGAGGGGCGATCCGAGAGGGGCGATTCGAGAGGGGCGACCCGATCCTTCATGGACTTTTAAGGAACGTAGTTTCATACTTTCTTCTTGTGAATGAACCTTGGTGGCTTGGTCAAAAAGCTAGCCAACATTTTTCCCCCTCGAAGTATGTTTTATCGATGATGGAACATGCTTCGAAACTGTGGAAACATCTTTCCATAAAGAGATGCAAATCAGTGGTAGCGTCTATCCGAAAGGCCATATCGTTTACGGAAAGCTGTTTCTTTGCTTGCCATAAATATTGGATAAATCTTTAATAGTTTCCCTGTTTATTGGACAATTCTTTTCTGAGATCTTTCAGAGTCTTCATTATCGAATCTGTCAGGTGCATTTTTGAATTTTCATTCCTATCGGTCATTTATCGGTTCAGATCGCATGCGCGAGTCGCGGTCCGTTAGCAAGTCATTCGCCTCGTCCTTTGGTGGGCACTTGGGCCTCTTCACGGAACGGAACGAGGTGGGCTTCTCTTTGAGACGTGGTGGGCTTTTGGTTCGCGGCCCGTCTATTTTCGCGGATCGAATAAGACAAAAAGGGGAGACAAACGGTCGCCCTTTTGCCTATATAAATCGATCCTTACCCTCATTCTCCTCTTCTTTTTTCTTTTTTCGCAGCCGCCATCAATTTTCTTGAGAGAAAACTCTAACTTTGATTTTCAAATTTCCAACCAGTCTCAAGCTTTAAGAAAGTAATTAAACAGCTTTTCTTTAGTTTCTAGCTTGTTCGTACTGATTTAGAGAGTGGAGACAGCGGAAATTCGTAGGATTCGACGATAGTGAACGCGAGCATGCCTGGTGCGATTCCATGGACTTAAGGATAAAGAGGAGAGTCGAGGAAGAAGAAGGAAGGGATGACCAGGTTGATTCGTGGGCGAGGCCCGAGCTCGAAGCGGTGGATCGGATCGCGGAAACGGCAAGGCTGCGATTCGTGGGGAACTAGACGTGAGTGTCAGATCACGGGGATACCGGAACTCCGGGTTGTGGAGGATGGAGGGCGATGCGGATCGCTAAGAAACCATCGCGATCCGTTCTGGATGAATTGGTGCGCCTCACGATTCGAAGCCTTTCCATGATCTAGTACCCTTCCGCATACCGAGTCCTTCACCACGATCCGTCCACATTTCGTGATCCGAACCTGTCCTGCGATCCGACTGACGAACAATCTGATGCACACGCTGACTAAATAATATGATGCAACTCTAACAAATCGATGAACAGTTAGGTTAGAGCCTTTGAGACGAACATTCCGGATCGAACAAATGCATAATCTATCAACCGAACAATGACCAATGTCTGGATGATTTTGTTGACCCTTGTACTTTTCTTCAATGCACGCACAAACACACACACGCCGGCACTTGCACACACAGGGGGGACGGGTAGTTTTAATCTCATTTCTCATGTTTTCTTGCCTAAACAGTAATGTCGGATAATCATTCCTCTTCAAGATCCATTACAGAAACGGAGTCCGAGGTTCCTGAGCAACACAACCCCGAGGTCCCTCCAATTAACCCAAGGGGTGAAGATTCTGGATCCGAGTACGAGGCAACAGAATCGGATCCGTCTGAAAGTACTTCACTTAGTGAAGAATCTGAAGCAGATAGGCGAGCTCCCGATGAGATTCCTGGCTCGCTCGGGATAGAGAAATTTTCTGATTCTTTAGCGTCTAAACTCGATGACATAAAGCCTAAAAGAATTTGCCTGAGACATGGGATCCCTTGGGATGATGTGAGGACACCCGTTAGCGAAGATAGACCCCACTTAGCTCTGAAAGGGTATATGGCAGTCAGCCGAATCATGTGCTTGGTAGGAGCTATTCCTCCGTTTCCTCCAATCGTCATCGAGACCTTAAGACGACTGGGTATCGCTCCGATGCAGCTTCATCCTAACGCCTACGCGTCTCTATACACCCTATATATTGCATACGCGGAGATCCTGCATACCGAACTCACATTTAAAGATTTAACATTCTTTTATCTTTTCAAGCATCGCTCCTCGACAACCCCAAATTTCTCTTTCTTCGAATCGGTGGCAAATAGGAAGGTTTTATATGACGGATACAACAATATAGGGGATCCCAAGTCTGATTGGTTCTATATAAAGAAACAGGCAGGATGCTCAAGAAGATGGCTTAAATCAAGTAAACTTTAATCTTTTGACTGAATATCTTGCTTAAGAAATCGAAGCATTAACATCCCCCCTTTTTTTGTTTTAAGCAGATCACGTCTTCCCCAAGACGGAAGGCCCGTTATACAATAATCGATTGTCTATTCTTCTACAAAGCAGATCCGATTTTCTAAGGATCAAGAAGTGCATCACTGACGAGAATCTTCATAAGCATCGCCTTCTGGATATATTGGACTTGGTGCTGGCGGCAAACCCTACAAATATGTGCCCCCAACGGAGGGAGAGGGTACATCACAGGCAGCAGAAACAACTAAATTCCGTAAGAGTCCTTCCCCGATAATCATCCAGGACGACGAGAACCTGAACATATACAGAGGAGATGAGGCCCGTGGTGACAAATCCAAGAAAATCTCAGTTTCTCCGGGGGGTTTCCCCTCAAGGGCTTCTCTTCCGATCGAACCTGCTGCTCCCGATGATTTGACAGAAGAATAGCTATTCAAAGAGCTGAGCAAAATTCCTTTACCCGATGATGTATACGCAGAGGCGGACTTTGAAGGGGAGCCATTTTTCCCTGCTTCTGAGGAGACCACCGTTCCAATTAGAGGACAAGAAACTACTCAGATGAGCCTGACTTCTGGCCCGGGTCTGTTAGGTGGAATTATATGGGATGCACAAATCACACGCACTGCCTGACCCCACACTTTTATATCAATAGTATTCAAAGTTTTAATATGCTCTTTTCTCTTTTGCAGGAAAGATGTCTCGTAGGCGGTCTTATTCTTATCGTTCTCTTCATGAAGGCACACCCAGTCTTCATCGGAGCACCGAGCGCTCTCGCGGCCCTTCTCACAAGCCTACTTCTTCGCAACCCCGGTCTCCATCAAAATTGACTTCTGGCAAGCTTCCCAGTTATCCGGTAGCTCCTGCAGGGGGAAAACAACTTCCTAAAGAGTTAACTCCTCCGAAAAGTGCACCCTCTCATAGTAGGTCGTCAAAAAGACATTATGAGCCTAAGGATAAAAGCAAGGATCCAATCAAAGATTCTGAGAAGGAGAGAAGTGACATTGTCCCTTCCAGCCAGCCAGAGTTGGCTGCCCCCGTGTCACGAGATTACATTCATGGTCCCGAGATTCAAGGTAGGCTGGAAAAGTTGCGAGAACAATTTCCCAACAACTTCTTCGAAAGGATGACGTTTGTTCCAGCCTTGGAACCAGTCCCTAGGAACTGGGATAATGAAGTCGTCGGGCACATTCGCCATGTAGCCAGGCAGTATGAAATGATGAAGAGACATGCGGTTAATCTTTCAGAAGTCATTCGAACGCTTGAAATGGAAGCACATAGATCTAAGGTGAAAATTGATAACAACGAAAGGGCCAGGACAAAGATGGAGAAGGACTTGGAAGATGCTCAATCCCAACTCGCCTTAGCGCGGAGAGATGCTGAAAATAATAAGATCGAATTGGAGAATGTTAAGAAACGCTTTCATTCGGAACTTGACTCAAATAGTCAAGAGAAGATGGCCTTAAAGAAGGAGGTAGAAGATCTTAAAATGACCAACATTGAGTTGAAGACAGCACAAGGCCATTTTGAAGCTGAGAGAGCTGCCTGGGAGGCAGAAAAAGCAAGTTTGAAAGAAAGTTTAGCTTTGGCTAAAGCGGAAAAGGTGATTTTGAATGATCAGGTCGTGGATGCGGAGAGGCGGGCGGCTCTCGCCAAAAAGAATGTTGAAAGTGCCATTGAAATGGCTACTGCTTCTAACAACAAGCTCCTCGAGAGAGAAAAGGATATCGAAGGGTTTGAAGAGATGATTTTTGACTTCCTGGGCCAAGTCCTCAAAACCCGCAACTTCTCGTGGATCCCGGACTACCACGTTACTTTAGCCAATTTATGGGATGCCATCGTTGAGGGTGAGAAGCAGAGATTGGGAGTTGAAGAAATTGACGAAGATGAGCTGATGAAGACCATCCTCAGGGATAACAAGCCCGAGGATCTGGCAGAAGGTCGTCGTCTAATTCAAGTGGAAATGGAAAAGGAGAGGGCCCTGGCTAAGGGCAAAAGCAAGGCTGACGAAGGTTCGAGCTCAGCTGTAGAGCCCAAGACCTCCCGAGTTGAGGAATACCATCCTGATGATCCATTAATCCCTTTGGGCCTAACTCCTGTGGTTGTTGGAGCCCCTGCAGCTAGCCTAGATGGAGGATCGGCGGAAGGTATCTCCCTTTTTTCCCCACAATTTGTCAAAGCAATTGTGAATTGTCGTCATCTGGTAGAGCAACCAATTAAATTAATAACATGTGTTCCCCATAATACAGGTGGCGAGCCCATCGACAAGGATGTCGGGAAGAGGAAAGAGGCAGAGAAGGTTGTTGTCTCACCTAGCGCCGGTGTTGAGATACCGAAGCAGGCCGAGGGTACAACATCAGAGAAGGGCGTCCTGGCACCCAGTGCTGACGCTCCCAAGGATGATGAAACCATCGAGGCCTTGAAAGATATGGATGGGCGCCATATAGAGGATGAGGAGGATATCATTGGCACCAAAGAAGCCGAAGACGATGACGACGAAACTTTGGCTAATAGAAAATCTAGGCAGGAAAAGGAGATGGCTTTAAAGAAAGCGGGACAAGAGCCTTTGAAAATATTCCCTGTCTTGGAGTTTAATCCCAAAACCGGGATGGTTTTGAAACTCCAGCCCAAATCCATCAGCAAACAGCTTCATTTTGCGAACCCTGATGATTTCCCAGCTTCCCTTACTGATAAAAGGAAGAGAAAGGAGGTGGAGGAGGAATCTTCTGAAGAGTCGGACGTTCCTCTCATAGACAAAAGGAAGAGAAAGAAAGGTGATCAATCCGACGTTGACAAGGCAAAGCTGGAGAAACAGAAGCAGGAGAAGAAGTCCAAGCATAAATAGGATATTGTTGCTTGTCTATATTTTGTTTTTAGGCTTCTTACTGGCCATGAAATGTAATTGTGAGACTGGCCCTCACTTTTGTTATTGGTTGTTTTTCACTTTCTAGGCTTGCAGTTTGTAAATGAAAGTTTATCTCTTTTTGCATCACCGTGTACCTGCATTTAATAAACTTTTCATGCTTAGTCATAGATCATCTGATTATAACTACAAATCAGTCAAGCAACATAAAGAAAAATTTAAAAATTTCCGTGTTCGCGTGTATATGTATATATGTATATGCCCCCAATCAATCGTTAACATAGCGCCTGACTAGGGCTTATTAAGGACTGATTAGCGTTGTCTGAACGTTGCCCCTATTTCTGAATATGGGGGACTTAGAAAATTTAGCAAGATAATTGTCCTTATGGTGCTGAGTTTCCAGCACCTTTCTTAGTGCTTAACCATAGACTCTCTTATACTCTCCTGGCGGTCGCCGAGGTCGGAGTTTAGCAAGATAATTTAAGAGCTCAGTCGCTCCCCGATCCTTCAGCGGGGCAAGAGCTCTTTCTCAGCGCTCAATCGGAGATGCTTTTATACTCTCTCTCTCTGGAGAGTTAGAGTTCGAGCTCAGCGGTTCAATTGCTCCCCGATCCTTCATCAGGGCGAGAGCTCTTTCTCAGCGCTCAATCGGAGATGCTTTTATACTCTCTCTCTCTCTCTGGAGAGTTAGAATTCGAGCTCAGCGGTTCAATTGCTCCCCGATCCTTCAGCGGAGCGAGAGCTCTTTCTCAGCGCTCAATCGGAGATGCTTTTATACTCTCTCTGTCTCTCTCTGGAGAGTTAGAGTTCGAGCTCAGCGATTCAATTGCTCCCCGATCCTTCAGCGGGGCGAGAGCTCTTTCTCAACGCTCAATCGGAGACGCTTTTATACTCTCCTGGCGGTCGCCGAGGTTAGAGTTCCGTCAAGGCGGTTCCGATCATGGTACACCGCCATGACTTACGGGCATCGATTTCATGTCCGTTATGCTCTCTCTCGGCTCTGGGGAGTTAGAGCGCTATCAATGATATGATTTACTTTATCGCACCTTCAGAATTTTGACTGGTGATTACATTCCATTCTGATGGAAGGCACCTATAATTATATGCTTCTGGGATCGTTGCATGATTCACAACAATTTCCATAAAAATAAAAAGGCAGATAAATAATAGTGCAATAAAGGTAAACAACACACAATATTTTTATAGTGGTTCGGTCGAATCATGACCTACGTCCACTTTATAATTTTTTGCTTTAAGAAATAGGACTATTCTAGGCAAGTCGTGCCTTGTACATGGTTCTTAACAAAGCAAAAGAAACAGATCTGACATCTTTACGTTAGGTACGGTCGTAAATGTTGGGCAATCCATACTCTGGGGATTTCCTTTCCATCTACGGTTGCTAGCTTGAAGGTTCCATTATCAAGCTTGCACAATATGGTGTACGGTCCTTCCCATTTCGCACCCATATGAGTTGGGGCTGGAAAGACACGCTTCAGAACCAAGTCTCTGGGTTCCAAGGTTCGAGCTCGAACCTTTTTGTTGTAGTATCGTGCAACCTATTGTTTGCATCTCAAGGCACGCAGGTCTGCTTCGTCCCTCTTTTCTTCGATCATATCCAGGGATTCAAGAAGCAATTCGTTATTAGTCATCGGATCGTAATAAGTGACTCGGTGAGAAGGTACTTTTATCTCAACTGGGATGACTGCTTCTGCTCCGAAAGCAAGGGAGAAGGGGGTATGTCCTGTTGCCGATTTATGTGTTGTCCTGTAGGCCCATAACGCTAAGGGTAATTCATCAGCCCACATGGCTCTGGCCCGTTTCAGTCTTCTTTTCAGAATGGACTTAATTTCTTTATTCGCCGCTTCGACTTGTCCGTTCGATTGCGGGTGCGCCACAGAGGTGTACCGTTTCTCAATGTGGTATTTCTGGCAGAAGTTCCTGAATTCAGTGCTATCGAACTGAGTTCCGTTGTCAGTTATAATAATCTTTGGAATCCCAAATCGACAGTTGATGTTTCTAACGACAAAATTGATCACTCGTTTGGTTGTGATTGTAGTCAGTGTTTCTGCCTCGACCCACTGAGTGAAATAATCTACGGCTACAATAGCGAACTTCGCTCCACCCCTAGCTATGAGGAGACTTCTGATGATATCAATTCCCCACATAGAGAAAGGCCATGGGCTCGTCATTGTTTTTAACTGATTAGGAGGTGCACTAGGTATCTTTGAAAATCTCTGGCACGCATCACATCGTCGTGCGTATTTCGCCGCATCCTTGTTTATGGTAGGCCAGAAATAACCATGCCGCAACACCTTTTTCGCCAATGTTTGCCCTCCAGTGTGATCGTCGCATTCACCTTCGTGTACCTCCTGTAGCACACGCTTGATGTCGTCATGAGCTATACACCGAAGAAGGGGCATCGAAAATCCTTGTCTGTAAAGAACTCCGCCTTGCAGAACGTATCGGGCAGCTTTACGAATTACTTTACGCCTCTCACTTTTCTTGGTCGGAAGCGCTCCATTCATCAAGAAATTCTTTAGAGGGGTCATCCATGACTCTCTTTCTGGTTCCGTCTCTAGTACTGGATCAATTTCCATCTGATCTATACTAGGAGACCGAAGTACCTCAACTGGGGCTAGTCCGCTCTCTTCAGGATCGTCAGAGCTAGCCATCTTCGCCAACTTATCTGCCTGCTGATTCTCCGACCGCGGAATATGAGATATGGTGTAGTGATCGAAGCCGTTCAGCAACTCCTTCACTTTCTCCAAGTATAAGATCAATCTTGCACTTTTGGCTTGGAATTTCCCAGTAACCTGGTTCACAACTAACTTGGAGTCGCAAAAGATGTCCAGCTTTGTGACTTCCAACTCCTTTGCGATCCTTAATCCTGCTATCAGGGCTTCATATTCGAAGTCGTTGTTAGTGGCGTGAAACTCCATCCGGATAGCATAGGATATCAGCCGTTTCTCGGGAGTTTCAAGCACTACTCCAGCGCCGGATCTCTTGTCATTCCTAGCGCCATCAGTATACAATCTCCAAGCACTAGGGTCGAGAAGTAATTTTGAGGGGTCAACTTCTTCATTTGCTATATCTTCCTCCGGAACGGTAAACTCTGCAATGAAGTCGGCTATCACTTGCCCCCGAATTGACCGTCGGGGCTGAAAGTTCAGATCAAATTGACTCAACTCAATGTTCCACTTGAGTAGCCTTCCAGATGCTTCTGGTTTCTGTAGAACTTGCTTGAGTGGATGATCAGTGTATACGATAATGGGATGTGCCTGAAAATAATGTCGAAGCTTTCTAGAGGCGATCAACAAACTATACGCCAACATTTCTATCCTTGGATAATTACGCTCTGCTGCCATCAATTTTTTGCTCACGTAATACACGGGTCTTTGGACCTTATCTTCTTCTCTTACCAATGCTGAGCTAATCGTGTGGGATGACACTGCCAAGTACACGAATAAGTCCTCATGATCCATCGGCTTAGACAGTATCGGTGGTTTCTCCAGGTGTCTCAGCAAGTTCTGAAACGCTTCTACGCAGTCGGGCGTCCATTTGAAGTGGCGTTTTCCTCGCTTTATCAATTCGAAGTATGGGATGCATTTGTCCGTAGCCTTGGAGATAAATCTGCTTAGTGCGGCTACTTTCCCTGCTAGGCTTTGCACATCTTTAATTTGCCTAGGTTCCTGAATGTCTCTGATTGCTGCGATTTGGTCGGGATTAATCTCAGGTGACCCCGAATGAACATTTTGTTGGGTTGAATTTCATCCCGTATTTTCGAAGAATGCCAAACATCTCTGCCAAGTTCGTAGTGTGATTAGAGGATTGCTTGGACTTAACCAACATGTCGTCAACGTATACTTCCATTGTTTTCCTAATCTGGTTACAGAAGATTCTATTCACTAACCGTTGATATGTAGCACCTGCGTTCTTCAAGCCAAAGGGAATTACTACATAGCAATATAATCCCAGATCCGTAATAAAACTAGTGTGTTCTTGATCTGGAACGTGCATTGGAATCTGGTTATATCCTGAATATGCATCCATAAAGGAGAGAAGTTCATGACCCGCCGTTGAGTCCACCAACTGATCGATCCTGGGTAACGGAAAGCTGTCTTTCGGGCAAGCTTTATTCAAATCCGAGAAATCGATACACGTTCGCCACTTCCCGTTAGCCTTCTTCACCAGAACTGGATTTGAAATCCAGTCTGGGTAGATTAAGTCTCTGATAAATCCATTGCTCTTTAGCTTTCCAACTTCTTCTTTCAAGGCAGCGGACCTCTCTGGACCCAGCATTCGCCTTTTTTGTTTCACCGGAGGATGTTTAGGGTTAATGCTTAATGAATGGCTCATGATTGATGGAGATATCCCGCACATGTCCGCGTGGGTCCAAGCAAATACATCCAAATTATTTTTTAAGAAACTCGTCAGTTCTTTAGCTACATTCGGATTTAACTGGGATCCAATCTTAAGGACCTTCTCTGGGTCACCATCATCGATCGGTACATCCACAGTTGTCTCGTTAGGAGTCGCCATTTTGTCCCCAGGTTCTTTGTTCTCTCTGGGATCCATATCCTCGGGCAATTCTCTGGGCGACTCTCCCACGGTTATCTTCCTTAGTTGCTATAAGGTCTCTGCCCTTGTGGGGGGAGAAGCGCCTTTGGTTTCTATGTCCCCTCCATTGCGGAGTAGCTTTAGCTCTACAACATAACATGCTCGTGCGGCAACCTGATCTCCTCTGACAATAACAAAACCAGCTTCCGTAGGAAATTTCAATAATAAGCACTAGGGGCTATACAGGCTCTAAACTTTGCGAGGGCCGGTCGGCCCAGGAAGGCATTGTAGGATGATTCAACATCCAAAACCACGAAGGGAAGGATTCTCACTCTCTGGCGTTCTCCTTCCCCAAGCGTAACTGGTAACTCTACATAACCCATTGGAGCGGTGGATGCTCCGTTAAATCCACGGATCCATCCCTGACAGGGCTTCAAGTCTTTTATCTCGAGATTCATCTGGTCGAATGTCCTTTTGAAAAGAATATTGACAGAACTCCCGTTATCCACCAAAACTTTATGAACAGTGGCCGGGCCAATAGGTACTGTGATTACAAATGGATCATCGGTCGGAGCATGAACTCCAATGCTTTCTCGTTCGCGGAAAACGACATCGTCGGACATCAACTTTTGTTGCTTTACCGGGACGTTGTCCTCGGGGTTGCTACACTCCCCTACCTCGAGGTGTTGCTTAGATGCATTGACATATTGATCCAATGCCTTGGAACCGTGTCTGGCGAGAAAAAACCCTCCGATTATGGTATTGATAACAAGGTCCTTTCCCTTTTGCTGGGCAGTTGGCCTGACAGCAGGTTGATTCTGATTCTGATTTGGGGCCTGTACGGCTTGCCCCTATCTCTGGGCGTCACTCTGTATTCATCTAATTTTCCTTCTCGAAGAAGCCTCTCGACTACGTCTCTTAGGTGACGACATTCATTTGTCGAATGGCCATGAATCTGATGAAAGAGACAAAACTTCCCCGTTTCGCGTTCTTTCTCCGTCGAATCCCTGGGAGGTGGCCTCTTATTTTGGAGGACGTTGTACGAATCCATGAAGATATTTTCCAAAGTATCGTTTATTGGTGTATAACTCTCAAAAGACCTGGGACGAGTCCTTCTCTGGGGATCGTTCCCTCGATTCCTCTTCCGGTTGTTGCCATTACTGTTATTATCATTGTTTCCTGACTGACGACCACCCTGATTTCGATTTCCGACAATAACCTCGACCTTCCCCGAGCTGTCTCCTGTCTGCTTGATGGCGACATTGCTCTGGATTTCCTCTTTATCGGCCGTTTTTGCCTTTCGGTTAGCATATACTTCCTCCCGACGTAAATGGACGTTAGCTTTTTCGTAGAACAACTCTCTAGTATGGGGCGGCTTGCCGGCCAGGTATCTCCCAAATTCAGTGTCTTTATCTACCCCATCAATCAAGGCTGCCACAACAGTTGGCTCATGAGGATCTTTAACTTCAGTAGCGGCCAGGTTGAAACGGTCTAAATACACCCTCAAACTCTCGCCTGGTCGTTGCCTGACAAGGAACAAGTCGATCACACTCTTCGTCTTCTGTGCATAGATGCGGAACTGTTCCACGAAGCTTTCACTCAACTCCCTGAAGATGGAAATTGATCTTGTTGGTAAGCGAGTAAACCATAACAATGCTACATCCTCCAATAATATGGGAAACGCTTTGCACTTGACAGCGTCAGAGGCCGCGGCAGCGGTCATTGACCAAGAATATCTCATTCGATGCTGGACGGGATCAGATCTACCCGCGTAACGGTTCATTTGCGGCATGTTGAAGTGCCTTGGGAAAGTCGCGTCTAAAATATCATCAGTGAAAGGGGTATGACTGCAGTCAATTCCCCAATCTTCATTTCGTTGTCCACGGCTATCTGCCAAAATTTGATGGATTATAGCTGCAACATTTGCACTGGTTAGCGGAGGTTCGGGGTCAGCGCTTCTTGCTCGGTGGGGTTCTCTAATCTCTCTTTCGGGAGCAGTCACGAAATCCGGGGCTCGGATTGGGCTTCGTTGCCCCCTGTTACCATGAGCATTTGCACGGCGACGGGGCTGAGGTAGTCTGTTCTGTACAGGGCTGTCCACACCTCGAGCTCTGAGAGTTGCGGCGTGATCGTTCACATTACGATTTGAGGGCCCTGCATCCAGTGCCTCTTCTTCCCGCGATGGCAGGGTTCCAAATCGAAGCTGCTCTATGTTTTCGGGCCTCTCATACGGTCGCCGCGGAGGCCTTGGCGATTCCTCTGACGAAGAAGAGTATTCTGGGGTGAGCGGACGAACTGGTGGCGTCCTTTGCCTTACGAGATCATTAAGCCTTCTATCCATAGCGGTCAAATTTTGTTGCATAACGGAGCTTTCCTGCCTTTGAGCAGCCAATTCGTCAAACAATCTTTCCTACATTTCGGAAAAGCGAGAGAGATCCCCCTCAGTAACGGGAGCAGAAAGGTCATATTGATCATCATCACTTTCTCTTATGCGCAAAGAGCTTGAGCCAGGTCGAGCGGAGGGGCCAGGACGGTAGGAGTGATTCATAGGCTCCTTTCCAGGTCGAGTTGTAGTCCGATCATCGATTCGGATCGCTGTGGACCGAGGATGGTGGTTCGCAGCGCCCCTTGGGATCGGTTCGTGGTCACGGTACGTGGAGGATTCGAGGCGTTATCACGGGATCGAGTAACAACCCTTTCAGCAGTCCGGATCGTCTTGTCCTCGTCGACTCGGAGCATGGCACCTTCATCGGATCGGTTCGCCCCCGGCACTCCGCGATCCAAAGTTCCCTCATTACCCAGCTCGTGCACACTTTCTTCAACCGCTTCATTCGTGATTTCATTTGTTCGTGAAGCGCGTACTTTCTTAGACCTTTTTCCAGCCATGATATCAGATGTCGCTGGAATTTTTCAAAAAACTGAACAATGGAGTTTTGAGACTGTTTTCTCAGTGAAAGCACCAAAATGTTAGATCAAAATTTGGACCTAACACCCAAATCGTTTTGATTCTTAAAGAATTTTAACTGGAGAATGAAGAAAAAGTAGAAAACACACAGAATTTATAGTGGTTCGGCGTTAATGAGCCTACGTCCACTTTATATGTTATCGATTATACTTTGAATGCTAATACAATCAATGATTTCTCTCAAGCTCACTTTTACAATTATGATTTCTCTCAGTAATCTCGAAATAAGACTGATAAGAAATGGTGGTATGACAATAATGGCGGAATCAGTACTCAGTATTGCCAAAAGATCCTAAAAAATGCCAAGCTCTGGGCTATTTATAGCTGATTTTGTCAGGCGGATCGCGGTCACACGTGGCACAAATTCCGAGAATATCGGATCGTATCACAGCCTTACGAAGAATTAGTCAAGTTAGTCGTTGTGTACAGGTGTCGCGATCCCCATAAATATCGGATTGAGCAAAGGGAGAGAATCAGTCAAAATGACAGTTGGGGACATGTGTCGCTGGATCCGTGCATCTCGGATCGCTGAAGACTAGCTCGTGCTTGAACAGGTCAGAAGCCTCGCTGTGCATCAGGGGATCGGATCGGTCTGTGCAGGATAGTGGCGTAAGGACGGATCGAGTCGTGCAAGGGTAGTCGGATCGCTGAAGCTATGGGGGCGATCCGATGAGGGGCGATCCGAGAGGGGCGATTCGAGAGGGGCGACCCGATCCTTCATGGACTTTTAAGGAACGTAGTTTCATACATTCTTCTTGTGAATGAACCTTGGTGGCTTGGTCAAAAAGCTAGCGAACAGAAGGTAACCATACCCAAAAGGGTTTAATGGAACCTTTAAAGATAAAAATTTCATTATTAACTACTGAATCAAAATAATCATCGATATATTTTTCTCTGTTTTTCCAACTTACAGGAACCCAAATACTTAAGTAATTTCTAGTGATATTCCTTTTCGTACTTCTATATTTATTATAAATACCGCTAGTCATAGAAGTATTCGAATTTCTATAATAATTGGGTCTTGGATGTGCATTAGTACTAGTAGTGATATTCTTATTGTACATAAAGGCATATCTAATACTATTTCTATGATTGGTTTTATTATATCCTATACCACTTTGATCGTGTAAAGGTCTAGAGCAGGATAAAATATCATTTAAATCATTTTGACCTTTATTAAATTTCGCGAACTTATTTGTACATTTTTCAAATTCGATTCCAAAGTCGTGAGTGACATTTTCAAAGGAAATTTTGTTATTACCAATTTCCTTATTTAATTCAGATTTTTTTTCTTTTAAAGTACTGTTCTCGGTTTTGAGACCAAAAATTTGAGATTCTGAATCAAAAGTAGTTTGTAATTTTTCAAAATTTTCTTTTGTGTCAAAAATTTCATTTTGCAAAATATTATTATTCACCTTTAAAATCTCATATTCTTTAGATAATTCCAAATTCTTTTCAGTTAGAGCTCCATTCTCTTTTTCAACAGACGAAATTAAAGAAGTAGAATTATTTAAAGAATCTTCTAGTGATTTATTTCTATTTTGCAAAAGATCGATTTCCTTTAAAAGAATATTGTTTTTATCTTCTAATCGCTCATTTTCTTTTTGAAGGAATTTTTTTTGAGAAACAAGCTCTTCTAAGGTATTTTCAAAACATTTGGCTTGTTTTACCAAACGATTGTTTTCTTCTTTTAATTTGGAATTTTCTTGCTCGTAATTTTTTGACATAGCTAAAATGACTATATTGAGTTTCAATAATTTTTCATGGTCTAACAAAAGACCTTTATATAATGAATCTGTACATACCGATTGTGATCTGACTTTAGCCATGAAGCATTTGCTTCCTTGCTCCCTCGATTCCACTTTGTTTCTCTTCCACTTTCTAATTCCTTGACTAGATTTCTTTATTGCCATTTGTCCTAGGATGTTGTTATGATCTCTAGAACACGAAGCTCTGATACCAATTGAAAGTGTGTGCATGTACTTGTCAAGTAATAGTACACTCAGATCGTGTAATATGGAATAACACAAACCTATTTGTCTAATACAATAGTTATGCAAATAAATATGAAATAGAGTAAGATCTCACAGAAACAGTATCACAGATAAGTAAATGCAGTAAAAGGAAAATCACACCAGGGATTTTTATACTGGTTCGGAGCACCGTCCTACGTCCAGCCTCATACCTCTCTCTAAGTTTTCACTAATCAACTACCTCGCTTCAACCGGAGGAACAGGTTCACAATACCCGAGCAGCCGAACGGGATTTCACGCCTCTATCAACACAAGGACTTCACAACTTGCCTCTTAACAACACGAGGAATTCACAACTTGCCTCTAACAACACGGAGGACTTCAACCAAGATAAATAATCTTGTAGTTTGACAATGTGTGTTCTTAATAACACGAATTTGTCAATTCTTATACAACCTTCCTATAATCTTATCCTCGAGTATATACTTTGAATGCGTAGATTTAAGGAAGTAGAATGCTTGTTGAATCAAATGATATTAATTTGATTCAAGGATTCAACAAGTATTTGAAACTTGGAGAGCTTTTGTTTTGCAAAGAATATGAAAATGCAATTCAAAAATTAGAGAGAATATAGAATGATTTCATGATTGTAAAACAAGTTTGAAGTTGTTTATATAATAATAAAAAGGTAGTAATTCTTCATAAAGAGTTTCTATAAAAAGTTATGTCCATTTCCTTTGATTATTGAATAGAAATCTCTTCACAAATAGAAGCAACCTTGCAGAAAAAGCTTGCTGTTTGAAAAAGGTCGACAGGTCAAAAATCACCGGTCAACTGGTTGAATTTAAAAAACCCAGAAAAATAGTCGTTATGTGCAAAAATACAAAGACCGGTCGACTGGTCTGTATTCACCGGTCGACTTGTTCAGGTGAGAAAAGTTTTGTTTCCAAAATAGAAACATGAACAGTTGATTGGTGGTATTTTGGGCGGTCGACCGTTTTATTGCTGTGGACCGGAGGATCTCGGTCCACAGTCTAGATCACTCTGCACTCTTTCCCGGTCGGAGCCTGGACCGTTTGGGCTTTTTCTGTGACTTTTCAATTTCTCAAATATACAGATTTCAGCAAAGAAGATATGATATTGTTTTGTGCATTCGTATTATACTTTGAGGATAGATTTTAACATATTTCTAACATGACTCAAAGTAAAACACCTTATCTCTATGAAATGATCTTCATTGCACCTTTATATGTTGGCATCGATCAAAATCTTGTCTCAACATCTGACTAATAATATAAATGGAATAATGACAAAGCATTTTAAATTCCATACATATTAACAGTCTTCCTCCTTAGATGCCCACTGCGATTATTATCCAATCGAATTACATTCCATTCCAATTAATTGTATTAAATTGGAAAACTTTACTTTGGAAAATTTCCTTTAAATCTTAATGAAAGATTTATAGATTCCAAATTATATTTCACTGTAAATCGGCTTAAAGAACAAATGTCGTTAAAAACGCAGCTCACGATAAACCCAATTCACATTCCATTTTATTCCAATTACCAAATGTAACTGAAACTCTAATAATCTTAATTAAAAGATTTATTCATTTCAAATAGGGTTTAAGAACAGTGTTACGGAAGACACCATTCGCGACAAATCCAAAATCCAATTCTTTATTCAATTCCAATTAAATATTAATTAGTTGGAAAATTGCATTAAATCTTAATAGATTGGTTTATTCTTTCCTCAACTGGGTTTAAGAACAGTGTTATTTAAGACACCGTTCACGACAAACCCAAAATCCCATTTGATATTTGTTAGACCAAAAAGTGGATCTAACACCCAAATTGATTGAAATTACAACAAAATGAGATCAAAAACAGAAAAGAGACACAGAATTTATAGTGGTTCGGCATTAAAGAGCCTACGTCCACTTTATATCACTTTTTTAATGATGCAGATGAAAATACAATAAGATATTCACTCAATCTATCTTACTTTTCATATACACTCACTCAATTATCTCAAAATATACTTTGAATGATGATTTGGATTGTTTGGGAATGCTGGAATTCGGTTCTCAAAGGTGTTTGAACTCTCAAAGTGCCAAAAAGATCCTTTCAAACGACCCTTGGAGGTCTATTTATAGGTGGAAACTTCTCCAGAATTCGGTTCGGATCGGGTGCACGTGTCCTCTATTCCATGACTTTCGGGATCGTATGAGTTCTGGTATTGCCAGCACATCAGGTTAGTGGCCATAGTGGGTAGAAAGTGGGTGTAACTGCCTCGAATATCCAGGAGATCATGGAGTGAAGTGGCTGGAAAGTTCTGGGATCAGATCGGGTCCTTCTAATGACATGGGGTTCGGATCGGAGCATCCCATCCGATCCGATCCGGTTTGAATTTTGTCTCTCCTCACTTTGTCTCACTTTGCTTTTCTCTGACTACCCCCGATCCGATCCGATTTATAGGCAGATTATATTCTAATATTAGATAATTTAGCTTTGTGTTGCCTTTGTTCCTACTCCTGTAATTTCGATCCGAACCGGATGTGTAATAGAGTGTCCTTTGTCTACTTGATCTTCTGACTTCTTGACTTTGTATAGCCTAGTTTACAAAGTAGGCTAACATTTTGCCCCCTCAAAGGATGCTTCTGTTGAAGACGAAGCGTGCTTTGATATTATCTGCTCATTGATCATTGAAAAGTCATTTCCATTCGTTTGTGAAGATGCGTTACTTCATGAAGTCGTGTCTTTTTTCGCTTATATATATATTGTCGAATACACGATTTATTTTCTTCATTTTTAAACAATCCTAGGAACTCTCCTTGATGATAAGTGATTCTTCCAGGTATGTCTTTTCTTCATTTTTCTTTGAATTTAATTTGCACACCAAGTTGTTGTGCTCAATTCATTCGGTTCGGGCCCGATCCGAAGGGACTCCCTTCGTGTTGCTTAATGCTGGTCCAATAGGCCAGAATGTGTTCGTGGGCCTGTATCCCTGTCCGAGTGGGGAGAACAAAAACGGGGAATACGATTAGTCACTAAGAATACATATATAAACCCATTATTTATTTCCTTCTTCCTCCCTTTCTTTCATTAATCTCGCTCAACAGTCTTTACACTGAAACCCTAGCTTTCAGAAAGCTCAAAAAACTCTGAAATTCTCTCGTCAATCTTCAATTTAAACATCTCGGTAGGTTTAAAACTTCAATTATCTTAGTAATAATTGGTTCCAATTGAAATTTGCGGTTGATTTGAGTGTGGTTATCGTTTGGCTTCAACGCCGTGACTCTGTCCTCCCTCGCCGTCGTCGTTGGTGGCTCCGCCATCACCTCGGAGCGATGAGATTGAGTTTGGTTGTGACCGAGGGGGAAGAGGAAGACGAAGGGCATAGGGAATCGGTTCGGGTGAGGAGATATGGAAGACAAAGGAGAATAAAAGGAAGAAAAGGCTCAGAAGGCCTGATCGGGTCGGGGCAAAAGTTGAAGAGGGTGACAGAGCTCACCTAACTGGATCGGGTCGGATAGTACTCTCGCAACCGGGTCGGACCGGAAAGTGAAATAAAGGAGGAGAGGGGCATGGTTACTTAATTCGATCCGGACCGTCCGAGGAGCCTACTTCCGAACCGATCCAACTTTGATCCCTAGGCTTCAATGTTTGTCTGGGTCCAAGGCAGGGTTGTGCCCCCGATCCGATCCCAATAAATGCATCCGAACCGAACCAAAGAGCAGTCCAACTTAATGCATAAGAACTTGTTTAACTGGCCAAATCAACTCTTGGTATAATCTTCAACTTAATGGACAGTTAGGATAACATCAAAAACTGTTCTAAACATCATTGCATTGCCAAGATTTTGCCTTACACATTCGAGTGTTAACTTTACATCTTCTGCACACACTATACGCACTTTAGTTCACACACGTGCACAGGGGGACACGGGCTAATTTACTCTAACTTCTGTTATTACTTCTTCGATAGTTTAGTGATCATGGCCAAAAGACATTCTTCTAGACTGGCAGAAAAGAAAGAGGTCCCAGAGACATCCGACAAAGTTACTCTTGATGACATATCTTCTTCCTCAGACCCTGAATGGGGTTACGAGGGATCAGATTATGAAGTGGGGGCGCATAGCAGCGGAACGTCTTCTGACAGTGAAGTTTCTCTGGGTTATGAAGAGGAAGGAGGGGTTGGAGATACTCGAGCTCCTAACGAATTTGAATCTGCCGTCATATTGGAATCAACTCAAGATTCTGTTGAATCGACAATTGACTATGACAGGCTCCTTCGAATATGCTTGAAGTACGGGATACATAAAAAAGATACTCTGGTGCCATCTAAAACCGACCGTCTTCATAATTCTCCTGAGGGATTTATGGAAATCACTCGATTGATGTGCATGGTCGGAGCTATTCCACCGTTTTCTCCCTTTGTCGTCGACTTTCTAAGACAGATGCCGATTTCCCCCATGCAGCTGCATCCTAACTCCTATGCTTACCCGCATACCTTATATGTAGCATACCGCGAGATCTTAGGCATAGAGCTCACTTTTGATGATGTTCATTTCTTTTATAACTTCAAGCACCGGACTCGAGAAACTCCTTCTTTCTCTTACTTCGAGTCTGTCCTAAAAAGAAAGATAATTTCAGTGCCATTTAGTAGCAAGGCCGGCGACTCCAAGCTGGAATGGTTTTATGTAAGGCAACAGCCAGGGTGTGCTAGGAGATGGAAAAAATCGAGTAAGGCACTGGTTTTCTAAACCTCGACTCTGAATGTCCATGCCACCACACTAATCCGATTTCTTTTTGTTTGCAGCTGACAATCCAAAACAGATATGGGGTCAAGTGTTCTTTGATCGGATGCATCGGCTCCTTAATGGTGATCAAAAGTTTTTAACTATCGACGAGGTCCTCAAGGACGAATGTCTCCATCACCACAGGCTGCTATCCATTACCCGTAGCATAGGCCACGGGTCAGGTCCATATGTATATATCCCTCCGGTGGATGTAATTCCAGAAATGGGCGAGAGCTCGAAAGGTCCCACCATGCCGCTTCAAACTTCACCTTCTCGAAGTTTGACTCAAGACGATGAGTTGGCTAATTTACCTGAAAATCACCGAGAGGGGTACATCACTCCTGGGGATGTTGTTTCTCCCTGAGAAATCACCATCTCCTAAAGAACAGCCAACAGGAGATTCCCAAAGAGATGCCCCTACTGTTGGTGATCCCACATTTCAGGGCTTGGGAGATCTCCCACTTCCTGACACTATCTACACTTCTGAGGATTTTGGCACAAATCCTTTAGTTTTTACTTCTTCGGAGGAGGCCACTCCTGTTAAGGCCAAAGAGCCCTCTCGCACTGGCTCAGCTTCAGACTCTGGTTTGTCGGAGGGGGAGACACCACTTAGGATGCACTTAACACAATTGCACCCTACTTCACAACACTTACGTCTTATGAGAATACTGATTCTGAATTCCACTTACATTATTGTGCAGGTACAATGTCTAGTGCTTACTATGACATCAGGAAACTACGCCGCAACATGACCAGACCCCCTCATGACGTTGAGTATGATCATCGCGAAAGCCGCGGTAGGGAGGATAGAAGGCCCTATGATTCTTATCAGTCGCGGTCCTCGCGCTCTCGCTCTCCCGTTCGGTCAGATCCAGAGCGACATAAGGGCTACCAAGGCCGTCGAGAAGATGACAGGCCGCAGTCAAAAGACCCAATTTCTTCTCAAGAAAAGCGCAGTAGGGAAAGAAGCCCGCCGAGAGATTCCGACTCGCGAAGCAAGCGCAAGGTTTCTGCTAAATGGCCTAGAAGGGATGAGGAGGCCATTGAGCCCTCCACACATAAGGACGCCGAGCTGACATTCCCTGCACCTCCGCCATTGGATGCTGAAACTGCAGTTAAGCGGGCGTATCTGGAGGAGCAATTTCCCGAACACTACTTCAAGAACTTGACTTTCTTACCTACTCTTGAGCCTATTTCCTCGAGGTGGGCAGATGAGGCTAAAGAAAAAATTGATGCGGTCGAGAAACAATATTCAGAGATGTACAAGTATTCGCGTAACCTATCCAGAATCATCCGAAATCTAATCACGAATACTAACTCGGTGCAGAAGACCGCAGAAGATGATGCAAGGGCCTTAAAAAATTTAGGAAAAGACTTCGAGGATACACAGGCTCAACTTGCTATCGCTCAACGGGACGCTGCTAGCTTCAAGCAACAATTCAAAGATATACAAAAACGCTATCATGACTTGCTCGAGTCCCATACTCAAGAGTGTTCGGAGCTGAAAAAACAAGCAGAAGACGCCAAGTCAGATGCTACCAAAATGCAACTTGCTTATGCTGAACTTGAGCGAGAAAAGGCCGAGTTGGCAAAGAAGAATGCCGAATTGGAGAAGAAAAACGATGACTTGGCTTCCAAGTTGATGGAGGCCGAGAACAGGGCTACCCTGGCAGAGGGTAATGTTGAAAGCGTCACCAAATCGGCCGAAGAGTCCCGCAAGCAACTGGTGGAGGCCCAGGAGGATGTGCAGGGCTTTGGTGAATTACTGATCGAATTTTTTGCATATATAATCCGTCACCGAAACATCTCTTGGATCGATGATTATCCGACTACTTTGGTTCATGTGTGGAGCCAAATTGTTGAATGGGAAAAGGAAGAACTCAAGGTAGATTCCATTGACGAGGACAAACTCATGGAAAAGTATCTAAGAGATGATGAGCCGGCGAGCCTAGCCGAGGGGCGTCGCTTGATTGCTGCCACCATGGATGAGGAAAAGCGGAAGGCTAAACAAAAGGACATCTTGGAGGCTGGTTCTTCTTCTACTGCTGCTAAAACTCCTGAAGTAGAGGGATACGACCCCGAAAACACGACGATCCCTCAAAAATCTCTTTTATCTCCTATTCCTGAATCGGCTTCAGAGGCGGCAGCTACTCCAGCTAAAAAATCGTCGGAAGGTATTTCTACCTTTTCACCCCAATTCATCAAAGCTATCTCCACTTTCCATCGCATAGTCGGACAATCAATGAAGGACCCTTTATTTTCCTGAGTTGATAACTGTTGCTTCTCATTCCGCAGGTGCTGAACCGTCCGAGAAGGCAGACGTGCCCCAGGGAACCACTGCCGAAGCAAAGTCAGCGGAGAAGGATGAAGGAGACAAGGGTAAGGCTGACGCTCCTCACGACGGCGAGATGATAGACGCCTTAAAGGATGATAGTGGCGATGAGGGACATGAGGAAGACCCTGAGGTGGCTATAGTTGGGGAGTCAAAAAACGCCGATGACATTACTTTAGCTGCATTGAAAGCCGAACAAGACAAACGCATGCAGCTTAAAGTTGAAGACCTAGACCCCTAAAGCCTTAAGCCTCTCGCAGTAGTGGATGCTGGATCAAGGTTAGTTGTTAAGCTTTCAACTAGATCTATTACAAAAGAACTTGCTAAAAAGTCTTCTCTTGATTCCAGCGTTCCAACTCCTAGGAAAAAATCAACCGATTCCAGCACTTCAGTCTCAGGGAAGAAAAAACCAAGGCGCATCTTAACTGATGCTGAAAGAGAGGCGAAGTATGCTCAAAAGGCTGCTAAGAAGTCCAAGTCCACTTCAAAGTCTAAGTGATGAAGTGTTTTGCTTTATTTTAGGATTTTGATTGGCCCATAATTGTTGCTGCGAGTGCGACCCTCGCACCTTCTTTTTGCCTGTTTTCCTATACAAATTCATTCATTTGTAAATAAAAATAATTCATTTCCTGCAATGTATGTTAGTCGTCAGTTCAGTACTTATGTAAAAATGCAAATGCATGTCCTACTAAAATTGTGTAATGGTGTCATAGTGGGGGGGGGGATATGTGTGTACATATATGCCCCTAGTCAGTCTTGAAAAACTATTCAAGATTAAGTTAAAAAGTCCGAATGTCCCCGATTCTTTGACGGGGTTCACATTCCTTTTGTCATTGATGCCTGTTCTTTCCTGGCATCTTTTATACTCTCCTGTCTTATATTCAGGTTAAAGTTCTTGCTGAGGCGGTCTCTCATCTGGGTGCACCTTCACGCCTCAGAGGACGTCGTCTTCCCGTCCTTTATACTCTCTCTCAATTCTTGAGAGTTAGAGTTAAGAATATCGTCTTCCCATTCTTTTATGTCTTGTTGCACATACAGTCGTTGTGTTTGTTCCTGCATATAGGCCATCTCCAACTTTTCAGATTTTAATTTCACATCTCATATTCTATAGTCACAATAGAATAACAGTTGAAGATATAAATAATGCAGGAAAGTAAGTGGCATACGATATTTTTATAGTGGTTCGGCTAAGTCGTAGCCTACATCCACTTTATAGTTCTTTGTTCGTATCAACAGACTTTTCTAAGGCAAGTCGTGCCTTTTTACAGAGTTCATAAGAAAAACAAAAGAAAATACAACATCCCTAATTCAAATATCGCGTCAAGTGTTGGGCATTCCAAGCCCTAAGCACTTCTTCGCCATCTACGGTCGTTAACTTGAAGGCTCCTGTCTCAAGTTTCCATTGGATGACGAAGGATCCTTCCCACTTTGGACCCAGGTGAGGAAGGGATGGAAAAACTCGCTTTAGCACCAAATCTCCTAGTTCAAAGGTTCTAAAATGAACTTTTTTGTTATAATAGCGTGCCATCTGACGTCGATGTCTCGACGCACGCAAGTCTGCCTCGTCCCTTTTCTCTTCGATTTCATCAAGGGACTCGAGGAGGAGTGCCAGATTCGTCATCGGGTCATAATATGTCACCCTGTGAGAGGGAACTTCAAGCTCTACCGGGATTACTGCTTCTGAGCCAAAAGAGAGAGAGAGAAAGGAGTATGACCGGTAGCTGTCTTAAACGTTGTCCGATATGCCCACAAAGCCAAGGGCAATTCATCCACACATTTTACTTTTGCATGTTCCAATCGTTTCTTGAGGATGGACTTTATGACTTTATTTATTGCTTCTACCTGCCCATTCGACTGTGGATGGGCGACTGCAGTATACCGCTTGTCGATCTTGTATTTATGGCAGAAATTTCTGAATTCGACACCATCGAACTGGGTTCCATTATCAGTTATAATGGTCCTTGAAATCCCAAATCGGCATATAATATTTCTAACCACGAAACTTATCACCTTTCTCGCTGTGATTTTGGTTAAGGGCCCAGCTTCCACCCACTTCGTAAAATAGTCTACGGCGATATTGCATACTTCGCTCCTCCTTTGGCAATTGGTAGAACTCCGATGTTGTCAATTCCCCACATGGAAAATGGCCACGGACTCACCGTCGACTTGAGCTGGGTCGGTGGTGCTCTGGGGATCTTGGCGAACCTCTGGCATTTGTCGCAGCGTAGTGAGTAATCAGCTGCATCTTTATTAATTGTGGGCCAGAAATACCCATATAGCAATACCTTTTTTGCTAAGGTCTGACCTCCCGTATGATCTCCACACTCACCTTCGTGAACTTCTCTTAGTACACGCTTGATGTCGTCATGCTCTATACATTGTAATAGGGGCATATAAAATCCTTGCCGATAAAGGGTATCATCTTGAAGGATGTATCTGGTAGCTTTGCGAAGTATGGCTCGCCTCTTACTCTTCTTTGGCGGGATTATCCCATTTCTAAGGAAATTCTTGATTGGGGTCATCCACGACTCCCTCTCCGGTTCTGCTTCGAAAGCTAATTCAATTTCCATTGACTCAAAGCTAGGTGATTCCAGCATCTCAATTGGAACCATTCCGGTTTCCTCCGGATTGTCGGAACTAGCCAGTTTTGCTAGTCGGTCTGCCTTCTGGTTTTCAGCTCTTGGGATATGCGTTATGTTATACCATTCCAAGTTGCTCAATGGCTCCTCCACTTTCCCGAGATAGGTAATTAGTCGAGGTCCTCGGTCCACAAACTCCTTTCGCACTTGGCAGACGACTAATTTGGAGTCGCAGAATATATTCAATGCCTTTATTCTGAATTCCTTAGCAAGTTTCAGCCCGGCAATCAGGGCTTCATATTCAGAGTCATTATTAGTCGCTGAAAATTCTAGTCGCAGAGCATAATATAACGATCGTCCTTCAGGAGTAACTAAGACGACTCTAGCTCCGGACCTTCTGTCGTTCTTGGCTCCGTCTGTGTACAACTTCCATGGATCTAATTTTAATTCCTCCTCTGACTTGACCGCCTTGTCGTTCATAATTTCCTCCTCCGGAATTGTGAACTCTGCTATAAAGTCAGCCAGAGCTTGCCCCCTGATCGATCTCCGCGGCTGAAAATTTAAATCAAACTGACTTAATTCAATATTCCATTTGATCAACCGTCCCGATGCTTCGGGTCTTTGCAACACCTGTCTCGGAGGCTGATCAGTGTATATGGTTATTGGGTGAACTTGAAAATAATGGCGAAGTTTTCGGGAGGCGATCAGAAGGCTGTAAGCAAGCTTCTCAATCTTTGGGTAGTTGCGTTCTACAGCTGCCAATTTCTTACTTACGTAATATACCGGCCTTTACACCTTGTCTTCTTCCCGGACCAAGGCGGTGCTAACGGCGTGAGCCGATACTGCTAGATAAACAAACAGCTCTTCATGATCCATTGGCTTCGACAAAATCGGTGGTCTCTCTAGTAAGTCCAATAGATTTCGAAAGGCCTCAACACAGTCCGGAGTCCATTCGAAATTTTTCTTTCCCCTTTTTATCATGTCAAAAAAGGGGACGCATTTGTCTGTTGCTTTGGAGATAAATCTACTCAACGCAGCTATCTTCCCTGCAAGACTTTGGACATCTTTGATTCTCCTTGGTTCCTCAATGTTCCTTATCGCTGCTATTTGACTGGGATTGATTTCAATCCCTCGAGAGCTCACGATGAAACCCAGAAACTTTCCAGATGCCACCCCAAACGAGCACTTCAAAGGATTTAACTTCATCCGATACTTTCGCAGGATACCGAACATTTCTGCCAAGTCTTCCGTATGGCTGGAGGATTGTCTTGATTTGACGAGCATATCGTCTACATAAACCTGCATAGTCTTCCCTATTTGGTTATAAAACATTCTGTTCACCAAGCATTGGTAGGTAGCTCCAGCGTTTTTCAATCCGAATGGCATGACCACATAGCAATACAACCCCAAATTTGTAATGAAGCTCATGTGCTCTTGATCGGGCACATGCATGGGAATCTGGTTGTATCCGGAATATGCGTCCATGAAAGAAAGAAGTTCGTGTCCCGCCGTCGAATCCACAAGTTGGTCTATTCTGGGGAGTGGGAAGCTATCATTCGGGCAGGCTTTGTTCAAGTCTGAAAAATCAATGCATGTCCGCCACTTTCCGTTTGACTTCTTTACCAAAACAGGATTCGATATCCAGTCTGGATATGTCGAATCTCTAATAAATCCTTTCTCTTTCAGCTTCTCCACTTCTTCATTCAGAGCTGCCGACCTCTCTGGGCCCAGCACACGTCTCTTTTGCTTTACAGCTGGGTGTTTTGGGTTTATACTCGGCGAATGACTCATGACGGATGGTGATATCCCACACATGTCGTCGTGGGTCCAGGCAAACACATCCAGGTTTGCCTTCAGGAAGTCAGTCAGTTCTTTGGCTCGGTGCGGATCCAACTGGGATCCAATCTTCAAAACTTTTGCTGGATCAGCTTCGTTAATGGGTATATCCATTGTCGTTTCGTTAGGAGTTTCCTTTCTATCCTCAGGTTCCGCATCTTCTCTGGGATCCAGGTCTTCGGGCATTCCCTTGGGCAACTCCTTCGGGGATGATCCCTCTAATTGCTACGCTGAACCCTCCTTTGGAGGAGGTGAGGCACCTTTAGTCTCGATGTTGAGTCCCTTCATCAGCATCTTTAATTCAGCAATATAGCAAGCTCGTCCGGAGACTTGATCTCCTCTCATTACTCGTGTTCCGGCTTCAGTTGGGAACTTTAGCAATAAACACCATGGCGTGATACAAGCCCTGAACTCTGCAAGGGCAGGCCTTCCTAAAAATGGGTTATAGGGCAAATCTACATCCAACACTACGAACTAAAGCATTCGTACTCTCTGACGATCCCCTTGTCCTAATGTTACGGGCAATTTTATATACCCCATTGGAGCCGTCGATGCCCCATTGAAGCCTCGGATCCAACCTTCACAGGGCTTCAAATCTCCAGACTCAAGTTTCATCTGATCAAACGACTTCTTAAACAAAATGTTGACTGAGCTCCCATTGTCCACTAGTACCTTATGAACCAGTGTCGGTCCAATAGTAGTGGTACGAATCTTCAGTAGGTGATTGGATTCCGGTGTCGTCTCTGCTACGGAACAATACATCATCGAACATTGTCTTCTGCTATTTCACAGGGGTGATATCTTCCAAATCATCGCACTCACCCACATCTATGTGCTTAACTGCATTAACGTATTGGTCCATTGCTCTGAAATTGTGGATAGCTGGATGGAGTCCACCTACTATGGTGTTAATGACAATTCCTTTGCCTTTCTGTTGGGCTATAGGCTTGGGAGAGGACTGATTCTGGTTTGGGGCCTATCCTCCTTGCCCCCTGTCCCTTGGGGCAGCCTTATACTCATCCAACTTCCCTTCACGCAACAGCTTCTCAACTACGTCTCTCAAGTGTCGACATTCGTTCGTTGAATGTCCATGAGTTCCATGAAATAAACAAAATTTTCCGGTTGCAATTTCTTTCTCTGTTGAATCTCGTGGCGGCGGTCTTTTGTATTGCAAAACATTGTACGTGTCCAAATAAATGTTCCCCAAAGTGTCATTCAATGGTGAATAATTCTCAAAGGTCTGGAACCAGGGTCTTTTGTCAGAATTACTTCCTCGGTTCCTGTTTCTCCTATTACCATTCGCATTACGGTTGCTGTTGCCCCTGTTTCCATTATTATTGTTTCCATTCTTGTTTCCCACATTCACTTCGACTTTCCCAGAGCTTTCTCCAGACTGCTTTACGGCAACATTACTCTGAACAGCTTCTTTTGAGGCCGCTCCAGACTTCCTCTTTCTGTTTGCCCTTGCTTCCTCCCGTCTTAACTGAATATTGGCCTTATCATAAAACAACTCTCTTGTGGGAGGCGGCTTCCCAGAAAGATAATCTCCAAAATCTGAATCAGGATCAACTCCCTCCATTAAAGCCATCAAGATGGTAGGCACATGCGGGTCACTGACTTCTGTTACAGCTAAATTGAAGCGGTCTAGATACGACTTCAAGGACTCACCCGGTGCTTGCTTAATTCTCGATAATTCAATAACATTCTTAGACTTTCGGGCGTGAAGTCGGAATTGATTCATAAAACGTTCACTTAATTCTTTGAAATTCGATATTGATCGAGGAGGAAGTCGGGTAAACCATAGTAATGCTACGACTTCTAAGTAAATCGGGAAAGCCTTACACTTCACAGCGTCAGGGGCAGCGGCAGCATTCATAAGCCATGCGTATCGCATCAAATGTTGTCCCGGGTCAGTTCTCCCGTTATATCTTTCCATCTACGGCAAATTAAAACGTCGGGGGAACTGAAAGTCAAGAATGTCATCAGTAAAGGGAGTATGGCTTCGCTCAATGCCATAATCTTCATTGGTGTAGTTTCGACTCTCAGACATGATCTGGCGTACCATAGCCCATACGTCAGCATTGGTCAAGGGCCGTTCAGGCTCCCTGGCTCTGATGTTCAGGTTTCCTATGGGCTCCTGATCAGGGGAGACCCTCCTTCTTCTAGCGGCTTCTGCTCTGCTTTGCTCTCTACGTTCCCAATCGATCTCGGGAGGAAGGGGCTGAAGCATTTGTCCCTTAGTGGGATTGGTGAGGTTAGGGTCTCTAGGCAAAACATGAGATCCTCGCATTGGTAATAGCATAGGCTCTCTCAAGCTTGGATCATTGGGTCCTAGTACACGAGCAGTGTCCTCGCGGGATCCCAAAGATCCAAAAGTCATTTGCTCCAAATTCTGAGGTCGTTCGAGCGGCCTTCTTTCACGGGGCCGTTCTTCCTCAGAAGAAGAAGACTGATCCATTGCAGTATGATGAATTGGGGAAGGGGTTCTCTGCCTGTGGAGCTCGCCAATTTACCTACTCATGATTCTCATATTCTCTTGCATCATAAGATTGGTGCGCTCGTGGATTCTCATGGCCTCCCTAGTGCTCTCAACCATGTCAAGAAGGCGCGAAAAATCTCCTTGCGTGACAGGCGCAGATGGATTGATCTGGTCATTGATCCTGGTGGCTGGAGTCTGAGCATTTGGAGGGGCCCGAGTAGAGGTTCCAACATCACCTAGTGCCGGATCGGATCGGAGCAAATTACCCTGGCCGGATCGGTTCGGATTGGGGGAGTGCACCTCTTCAACATCTTCCACTCGGTTCTGATTGGAGCTCTCCCTATGTGATCGGTTCGGATGTCATGGACCTGTCCGATCCGCTCCCGAACACTGCCCACGGGACTTCGTCACGACCTGGTTTTTCTGATCTTCGCCAACTTTGTTCCCTCGACTGGTTTGAACTTCCTTGCCTTTTCCTTTGGCCATAATTCTTCAACAATCAACCAATGAGTATTTAAAAGCGTCGAAAATTAGGGATTAACTTCTTTGAACTCAACGGTCCAAAAAGTAGAATGATAATCTAGAAAAACAGAGAATTCAAATTCTTCTCAGTGAAAGCACCAAAAAGTGGTTCTAACACCCAAATTGATTGAAATTACAATAAAATGAGATCAAAAACAGAAAAGAGACACATGATTTATAGTGGTTCGGCGTTAAAGAGCCTACATCCACTTTATATCACTTTGTTTAATGATGCAGATGAAAATACAATAAGATATTCACTCAATCTATCTTACTTTTCATATACATTGACTCAATTATCTCAAAATATACTTTGAATGATGATTTGGATTGTTTGGGAATGCTGGAATTCGGTTCTCAAAGGTGTTTGAACTCTCAAAGTGCCAAAAAGATCCTTTCAAACGACCCTTGGAGGTCTATTTATAGGTGGAAACTTCTCCAGAATTTGGTTCGGATCGGGTGCACGTGTCCTACATTCCATGACTTTCGGGATCGAATGAGTTCTGGTATTGCCAGCACATCAGGTAAGTGGCCATCGTAGGTAGAAAGTGGGTGTAACTGCCCCGAATATCCAGGAGATCATGGAGTGAAGCGGCTGGAAACTTCTAGGATCGGATCGGGTCCTTCTAATGACATGGGGTTCGGATCGGAGCATCCCATCCGATCCGATCCAGTTTGAATTTTGTCTCTCCTCACTTTGTCTCACTTTGCTTTTCTCTGACTACCCCCGATCCAATTCGATTTATAGGCAGATTATATTCTAATATTAGATCTTTTAGCTTTGTGTTGCCTCTGTTCCAACTCCTGTGATTCCGATCCAAACCGGATGTGTAATAGAGTGTCCTTTGTCTACTTGATCTTCTGACTTCTTGACTTTGTATAGACTAGTTTACAAAGTAGGCTAACAATATTAAATTCAATGCTCTGAATAGAAAATATATCGGCTTATATTCAATATCAAATTTTGAAACCAAAATATATCGTATTGGAAATAACGATATAATATATCTTTCAAATTTCCATAACAATATATATAATCACGAAATCCAACATCGAAATATTCCAAAGATGATTTCCATCCAAATCCACTACAATTCATATATTGGACATTATGGTTATATTAAAACCCATTCTCATTCTAATTTATTTATTTAAAAATAATTGGATTGTAATTCTAGTTAATAACCAGTTCATTTCAATAAAAATATATTTTTATCTTTTCAAATATGGAATATTTCATCCCTATTCTTTTCAAATCATTTATTATGATTTTACACAAATTATTAATATTTTTAATAATTTTATTAAGGCTCGTACAATCGATTTCCATAAATGGTCATCGAATTGCACTTACAGCGATCTTTTCCAAATTTGATTTATACATAATTCCAAATCCAACCATTAGATTTCAAATCTCTTATATTCATTGGAAAGCTCTTTACGATACGAACCCAATGGTTTCGGTTTTAGGAGAATCCAATGGTCGGATCTCCTGTAATATCAATTCAAAGTCATTGGTCGAAATTTGTGAACTGCCGCGGCGCAGCGCGTTCTATTCAGGCCATTATAATATATATATAATATATATTTCATCGATTTCCATTTAAAACGTATTTTATACATCGTTTATAAATTCGTTTTAAAATGATTCTAACTTCATTTTCAATATTAAATAAAAATTGAATATTCTATATCATTATAATATATAAATGATAATATTTTCAAAATATCAGGTTTGGAAATCATTTCCTTTTCGATATTCATTATAAAAATGAATAAAATCGATATAAATATCATTTCCGTTGAAATGGCGCAAATCTAATCAACACGACTTATATATATTTCGATATTTTCGTGTCCGTCCAAAATCAGACATCAAAATCATATTTTGATCCTTTACAGAATTGTTATTTTAAAATATTCATTATTATAGAATATTCGTTCTTTCCGAATTGGAATCAGACACAGTCAATTACCATAAAATTATATTTATATGGATTTCATACACACATGTAAACAATAATCAAACACAGTCAACCATCAATCAGAGTGCATTACACAACTGCGTAAGCATTAAATATAAATAATTAGCGCTTACAACAATCTCTCAACCTATCGGTTGACATACAACTAAATATTGGGATTAGTGTATGTCCGATATCATCATAATACCTGTGTGGGGTTTTCAAACAACAAATACTGATTATTATTTGTGCAGTTAGGGGATGTGTAAAATTTATCATCCCAATCAATATCAGTCAAATGAGTTGTAATAACCGGGAAATCCAAGCCAATTTAAAAATTTTATTTTCGCAATTTTAGCGAATTTTGATTATTTAAAATGAATTATTTTAAATAATAACGACGAGAAATTTATTTTGAATAGAATTAGAATGCATATATTTATATACATTGTTGTTAGAATATAAATATATATTTATATATATAAAAGGAATAGAAAGTGGCGCGGTAGTCCGATAATTCGATTTCAAATTTCAAATGGATGTACAAGATTCAAAATAAACTGGATTTTAGTGAAACCAAAAATATTTGAATCTAATTGAGAATATCTTTCCAACGAATCTGAAAAATCGAAATTTCATAGCAGAAATCAAAAGATGTGTCCAGTTGAAAATTCAGAATAGTCGCTATGGAATTCTGGCCCTTAAAAATGGAAATTTTGCAAACGACCTCGGTTTTCGACGAAACCACTTTTGTTGGATCCGTGATGTCAAAATATTGCTAGGTTTCAAATTTCATAATTTTTCGAATCAATATGTGAGCGTAGCAAAGGAAAACGCGTTTGACCACTTTTAGTCGATTTTAATAAAAAAGGCCATTTTTCAATCGGTCACGGAATTCGATGAAATTAGTTTTGTTAGGACCATATCGTCAATACGAAGCTAGAAAATATTTTTCGGGAATTTTTAGAGTTAGTATATGGCCCAGGTAAATTGAAATGTGCGTTCAAATTCAATATACAGAGTTATATTTTGATTTTGACGAAAACTGATTGAAACAGTTGAATCAGCCTGTGAAACATATCCCTTTGGGTTCGGAATGGGGGTAATTAGCTATACGCGACAGACGGTGGGTCTCGTTTGGAGGTCGAAATAAAAAGTTGCTTTTAGGAAATTTTAAAATAATAAAATATATATTATTTATATAAACCCCCCCCCCCTCTAATTTATCCTCCCCGCTTTTAATATATCAGAAAGGAAAAAAACCCTCTAATCGATTGCCGCCCCCCCCCCCCCATACCTGCGCCGTCACCGATCGACGCGCGCCCCCTTGGATCGCAGATCGATGCCCCCCTGGATGGAAGATCGACTCGCAAGCGTCGTAGTGGGGGATTATGACTCGAGCAGGCGCGGCAATCAGAGGGTTTTTGCTGGCGACTGGCCAGGTGTGGGAGGATCGGATTTCGGCCAAGGGAAGAGGAGGCGCTGACTATCGTTTTGGCACTCTCCGATGGGGCCCACGTCAACCCTAAGCGGCGTAGCAATGGTGAAGGAAGGGTTTATGTCTGACGGAGTTCCAGGAAGCGTGAAAACATCCAGAATGATTTCAGTGAGTTTTATTTTCTTTCTTTATTTTCTTTATTTTATTTATTACTTAAACATATTTTAAAACTCTGATTTTCAAAGAAGAATAAAATATAGCATTGTTTTTCATAATAAAAATAGAATTATTTTTAAAATATATATAGAAGATGATTTTTTTATACAAATCACTTTGCTATGAAAATGTGAATTTTTATGGATAAACAGAAAAGGCATAGTTTTAAAAAGGTGTTATTTTTAAATAAAATAACTATAGTGAAAAAGGTGATTTTTATATTGATAGAACGTGAATGAAAATATGATTTTCATTATGTAATATAGCGATATGAAAATATGATTTTTATATTTTAGAAAGAATAAAAATTCGATTTTTAATTTATAGAAGATATAAAGATATGATTTTTATATAATGTAGATAATAAAAATATAATTTTTATATGATGTGAGGAATAAAAAATAATCTTTATATAGCAGAGAATATAAAAATATAATTTTTATAAGATAGAGAATATAAAAATACGATTTTTATATATGTTGTAGTGAAAAGATTTGATCTTTATAAATATAGTGGAGTGATAAAAATGTGATTTTTAATGTGAACAGCGTGACAAAGATTATGTTGGAAGTGCGGTCAAATCCAGATATTCAGAAATAAAACTAGAGGAGTTGATCGCTCGGTGAGAACTCCTCACTTTTAATTTATTTCTAGTTGAAATATATTCTAGGATGCAGACGGTGTTTAGTAGCACCCGACACCCGTAGTCCACAGACCATGGACGGCTTGTATGCTTGTTTGTTTGGTTTTGATGTGTAGTTGATTCCGTGATGTAATGTGAAATGAAATAAAATATTTGATAGTGGAAAATATTTTATAGTTAAAAATATAATTTTTAATGTGTATATAAAATAAATATTTATAAACGAATCGGACAATTTGTTTATATACACATGTTTGACTGATATTGATTAGGACAATAAATTTTACACATCGCCCAACTACACAAATAAAATCTGTGTTTGATTGTTTGAAACCCCATACGGGTATTGGGATGATATATGACATACACTAATCCCAATAATTAGTTGTATGTCGATCGACTGATTGATAGACTGTCATAAGCGTTAAATATTTATATTTGATGCTTATACAGTGTAGAATGCACTTTGGATGATGGTTGATTATTTATCATTGTTATTTTATACATGTGTTGTAGAAAATCCATATAATTAACATTATATGGTAATTGATTGGGCCTCATTCCAGTTTTGAATAGAAATATTTGAATAGAAATATTTGAAAAAGAAATATTTGAAATAGAATATTTGAAAATAGAAATATTTGAAAAGAAATATTTGAATAGAAATATTTGAAAAAGAAATATTTGAAGTAGAATATTTGAAAATAGAAATATATGAAGCTGTGTTAGTTAGGTTGACACCATTTTGACGCAAACGATATTTATATCGATTATATTCGTTTTTATAAAGAATATTAAAAAGTGATTTTGTAACAACCCGTATTTCGATAACATGTAAAGACAAGAATCAAGGCAGAATTAAATTATAAAATCTGAATCAGGATAAACGGGTTGCGCCATTGCGTTCGTCTCGGAAAAATATGCGAAATAGAGTCCGAAATTTCGTAAATCGGAGCCCGTATGAAGAAGATATGGACGAACGAAGTTAGGCAGAAAAACCGAAAACAAGCCAGAATGCACTGGCGCACTTGTGAAGTGCACCAGCACAAAAATACACTGGCGCACTTGGGAAGTGCGCCCGTGTCGAGCCAGAAACCTGCACAGCCTTCTGGCTTGACCCTGGCTGGCCTGGTGCACCTGTTTTGGCCCTTGGTCTTGTTTTGGAGGCTTGTGACGATTTTTGAGGGATGGGATCTATCCTAGGGTTAATCTAACGGCCTAAACTAGCCTAATCTTCTATAAATAAGCCCCTAACCCCCCCTAAACCCTCATTATTCACTCATGTAACTAAACTATGACAAAATTTCTACTCTCATGGCCTCCACTCAACTATCCTAGCCTCCACTTCATTTCTATGAAAGGTTTCATGATCATGAGAGTGTTAGAGAGTCCCTATGTTAGTATGAGAGCTTCTCAAGTTGATTTCAAGGCAAAAGCTATGATCTTTGTTCATAAAGATGGTGTTTTTAGTGATTTGGTGCATCCATCTTTGGGTTTTTGGGTGATGGCATGCATAGGCTTCCTCATAAGCTTTGGTTTAATCGATTTGTGCCTTCATAGCAATGTAAGCCCTTCCCTACTCTTAAATATTAACTATGAAGTTAAATGTTCATGTTGAAAGTTTGGGTTTGATCATTGAGAATGATACATACTATCATGTTATGCAAGTTTATGAAGTCATTATCTTGATCTCATAAGCAAAAAGCCACAACCTTTATGTTGAAATGTTGCATTATGCAACATGAGAACCTTCATAATCTTTATGTCAACTTGCATATGAAGTCATAACCCTTATATGATGATATATGCGAGTTACTAGTCATCATTCCATGTCTTTTGTCACCATGATTCGTTTATGTGCCAAGTTTGGGTTTATGCATGTTTTTGAGGTGTAAGAATGTAACATGCAAGTTAATGAACACATGTGTGCCTCGTTTGCCACCATGATTAACTAGTGGCTTAATACCCATTTTTGTCATTCCTTTGCCAAGTCTCTTCTTTTAATCCATTACGTTGTTGCGAACGTATATGCGAATTTAAAAGCGTTGGGTTATGTTATGGGTAATTTCTAATGACATGAAAATACAACTTGAAAACATGGCTTGAAATATAACATGGAAGATGATATGTAAGTATGCATAAAACATAAGCTTGGGAATTTACCTATTAAGTTAGGTCTACCCTTTGGGAATTTACCTATTAAGTTAGGTCTACCCAAATGCTTGAAAAACTTGTAACATGTTTTGGAAACATGATGAACATGACACTTAGATAATATAAGTGTGGCCAACTCGTGGTTGGGTTGAGTTTGCAACGTAAAACTACCCGGAACCGACCGGCCTAACTAGTAGTTGCAAACAATAGGACCCAATGTGAGAAGTTGGTCATGTTGTGCTTGAACCCGAGGTTAGACCAAGTTGTGGTGTAAAGCTACCCGGAACCGACCGGCTTAACTAGTAACCACAACAAAGTCTAATGTGAGAGGTTGGGGTGCATTAAGTAATTAATGTCACATGATAGGGTTAAGTTAATTTGATTAATGACTCTTAACCAAATATGGCATGGATAAAGGGGTTAAGTAAATTGATTAGGCTGATGATACTTAACAAAACATGACAAGGTTAGGTAGGTTAAGTGATTTGATTTGCCTAATGACACTTAACCATTTTTATACGACTAGTGGACGGGGATTAAGTTAACCAATACTTAATCAATCCAACATGATAACTTGAGAAGGTTAAGTGGGATCGGGTTTGATTTCTTAATGACACTTAACCATGCAAGGTGATTAGGGGATGGGGTTAAGTAATTTACACTTAACTAATCCGACTTGGTAATTAGATGGGGTTAAGTAATTAAGGCTTAACTAATCTAAGCACGGTAATTAGATGGGGTTAAGTAATTGACACTTAACTAATCTCGACACGGTAATTCGATGGGGTTAAGCAACTTATACTTAACCAATTATACATGATGACTTGATGGGGTTAGGTAACCTACACTTAACCAATCTAATACGCGGACCTGATAAGGTTAAGTCACAAGACCTTTTTAGAATATACTTAACCATTGTAGTACGATTAGAGGATGGGGTTAAGCCAACCTATACTTAACCGATCCGACTCGATAATTTGATGGGATTAAGATAATCTATGCTTAATCGATCTAGCAAGATAATCCGGTAGGATTAAGGTAAACTGGTACTTGACCAATTTGACTCGATAGGGTTAAGTCATGAGCCTCTGGGTACACTTAACCAACTTGTAGGGCTAAGTCTTGAACTTAAATACTTAGCCAATCTTGACGTGATTCGTGGGCGGGTTAAGTCATGGACTTGAATGATAACACTTAACCCAATAGACAAACCCTAGTTAGAGGAACTAGGTAGAAAATCGTGGTTAATCAAGGATAACGGGAAAGGAAGCTAAGTGGTAAACCTTAGTTAAGGGTAACTAAGTAATAATTCTTAGCTAAGGACATAGGACTAATTCACAAAGCGATGAGTAACCTGATACGGTAGGTCATCGCTTAGTATACGAGGAGGAGCAAGTTATCTGACTTGGATAAAAGCTCCAGCGCACTGGGTGCCGAAGTGGAAGCTACGGGGGACGTGAGGATATTCTTGGGATCCCTCTGTGGGCTGCCAGGTAATTATACTAGGCCCATGAGAGGTTAAGGTCTGCGTTAGAAGGACCAAGAGTATGCCTTGGTTGCTATGCGAGCGACCTAAAGACTGGGATGGATTAGCGTGGAGTCGACGATTCTTGGTTTTTGCCCTGGATAGCACATCGCCGACTACCTACCATCTTTAGTCAATCGTGTACGTGCGGAAAGGCAGGGAACCCCCAACAGACCATGTGCTTGCTATCGAGTCATGTGTGAGGTTAGCCCGTAGGAAAGTGGGCTATAGTGGGGCCTGGGAGTGGTTCCTATACATGATTTTTCTTGGATTGCCTTTCAGTAGTTGAGGGAGGGGTCACGTGGGACCATAGCCACGGGTACAAAAACAGACCTTGATATCTGCATCGGCAGACGATTTAAAGCTCCCGACCGAGTTCCGTATTTCTTGATTTGCCCTGGCACGGAACTCGGATGGCACATTGGGGAACATGTGCATCTAGACATGGAAAACGATTCACGATACATACGTGGGATCAAGGGCGCGGTTGACGGGTGGCGTAATCCCTAGTGGTCCTAGGTGGCCAAAACCCAAACCGAGACACGGAAATGTTCATTAGGTAGCATAATCCCTAGCGGTCCTAGGTGGCATAAATCCTAAGTGGACGCGCGATAGTTCATGGTAAGGAAACACAACTAGATCAAGGGTTGCAGTCCAAAACAACTTCAAGGATAAACCGTTTACATGGGAAGCCCGTATGGCCTACGGCAAAGGACTGAACTTATACATGGAAAGAAACATACGAGTTGGGAAAACCTACATATGCTATATGTTAGGTTGGCATGGACCATTCCATGACATTGGGCAAGGGACATTCATAGTTAACACATGACGCGGGTTAGGATACTAGTACGAGAGGTGCAGAGCAAATATACATGTTAGAACCAGGAGAGATATACATGATAGAAACCGGGGGATGTTATACAGGATAGATACCTTGGGATATTATACTGGATAGAAACCTGACGATGTGATGCCTTGTTCTATCTTGACATCGTAATTTATTATGACACCTTAGTTTACCTGAGTTCAGCAGTTCACCCTGTTATTTTGATTTAGCTTATCTATCTTGTCATCATGCTTATGTTCATCTCAGTTTCTCATGTCAGTTAACTTTACTAGTTTTTATACTAATAGTAGATAGGGCTTACTCAGTCTTTTTGACTGACCCGTTTTGTTTCGCCTCTTTTCTTCCGTTCCCCCCCCCCAGGTTACAGGGAGGAAATACTGTTGTCTAGTTCGGACTTCTTCTGCTTGAAGGTCATCATGGATGGCTTGGACTTTTCTTGGCTATGGCTACTTTACTGTTTTTTTTTACTTGGGGAATAATTTATGAAAAAGTCTTTATGCTTCTTTACTATTGCAAGACAGGTTTTGATGTACTCTGATGTAAAAGGCTTTAGACCTTAATTATTGATGTTTATGAAAGTTCGATTTTACTTCCGCTATTTTATATGTTCTGTCTTGTGATATTTCTGTGCATGTTTACCAATAATGCCCCTCTAAAGCTAGTGCATTCCTTTGCGAGTGGCCCTAGCGGAGGCGGGGTGTTACAGATTTCAAAATCGAACATTTTGAAAATGAATTCGAATCGAATTGAAATTGAATGGAAATCAATTTGAAATGAATTTGAATAGAAAATGAATTCGAATTGAATTCGAATAGAAAATGAATTCGAATTGAAATTGAATAGAATTGAATTCAAATTGAAATTGAATAGAAATGAATTCGAACTGAATTGAAAACGAACTAAAATTGAATTAAAAATCGATTTGAATTGAAATCAATTTGAAATGAATTTAAAACGAATTTATAAGGAAAATTTCAATTTTGATTTGAATTTGAAATGAAGTTGAAATTGTTTTGAAAACGAATTTGAAATGATTTATATAATACATTTTAAAAAGGAAATCGACGAAGTATATATTATATATATATTATATATAATATAATGGCCTGAATAGAACGCGCCGCGCCGTGGCAGTTCGTTAATTTCGACCATTGACTTCGAATTGACGTTGCGGGAGATTCGACCGTCGGATTCTCCTAAAACCGGAACCGTTGGGTTCGTATCAAAAAGAGCTTTCTAATTAATATTAGAGATTTGAAATCTAACGGTTGGATTTGGAATTATTTCCAAATCAAATTTGGAAAAGGTCGCTGTAAGTGCAGTTCGATGGCCGTTGATGGAAATCGACTGTACGGGGCTTGATAAAGTTATTAAAAATAGTAATAATTTGTGTAAAATCATAAGAAATGATTTGGGAAGAATTGGGATGAAAAACTCCATATTTGAAAAGATAAAAATAGATTTTTTATCGAAATGAACTAGTTTTGAACTAGAATTATAATTCTATTTATTTTTAAATAAATGAATTGAATTTGAAAAGGGTTTTAAAAGTAACCAGAATTTCCAATAATTGAATTGGAATGGATTTGAATCGAAATTGTCATTGGAATATTTCGATGTTGGATTTCGTGATGATACAGATATGGTTATGGAAATTTGAAAGATATATATATATATCGTTATTTCCAATATGATATTTGTTGGTCGTAGAATTTGATATTGAATATAAGCCGATATATTTTCTATTCAGAGCCTTGTATTCAATATCAAATGTGATTTGGGTTTGTCGTGAATGGTGTCTTCATTAACACTGTTCTTAAACCCAGTTGAGAAAAAGATTAAATCTTTTTATTTAGATTTAATGAAGTGTACCAATTAAATGGTATTTAATTGGAATTGAATTTGAATTGATTTCTGGGTTTATCGTGAACGGTGTTTTAAATAACACTTGTTCTTTGACCCGATAATTAATGGAATGTGATTTTGGGTTTATAGTGAGCCGTGTTTTAAATGACATTGGTTCTTTAACCCAGTTAAAGACAGGATGTGATTTCCCAAGTTAAATAATCATTGATAGTGATAATTGGGAGGATTAAAACCAAGTGGAGTTTTAATGAATCTTTAATTAGATTGAAGTGACCGAGAATCGAGTATCACCAGTTTTTCTCCAGGCGATAGTTAAATCTTTAATTAGATTTGAATGTGAAATGGTAATTGAATTTACCGATAACACTGTGGTGTTAGATATGCAGTATGACCAGTTTTACTTCATGGGATGAATAGGTGGGGATTGGGAAATAAAATAAATGATTACTCCGGTGTGGTTCGCTAATCCCGACTAGTTTGAACTGATATTCAAAGAAGATTAAAGAATAAATTTAAAGAATTTATCTTTGATAAAATTAATGGTAATCTTTCCCAAAGTATAAGAATATTCTGAATTGGAATGAGGCGTATGTTGTGTTTGTGTAACACTTGTTTATTATATACGCGAGTTATCCAGAAAGACCGGGTTTATCCCATTCTGAATAACTAATTCGACATGGTGTCGAAGATGAAGATGGTGGTTGAAGACCGGAGGTCTTCACATCGTTTGGATAATTACTGATGATCTTGATTGGGCCGTACACCCAAGAGGAGGGAATCGGTTAGTGATCGTCCAGACGTACTTGGAGATCGATGGATATGCGAGGTACAAGGTGCCTCCGGTTTCGTTCAGACCCAGAACGAACTTGTAAATGGACTATGTGTCTGACATTGGATTTTATTCTGTGTGATTGATTTCTATTAAATATATATCTGTTTGGCGCTCGAGAATTTATTCTCTTGCTTAACGCCCTTCTCTGATGACGTACGAGCTCAGAGGTTGTATATCGATGGATATCAAACGCATGGAGTGGTTTGCCTGTACGGCATGCCTAAGTGGCAATTGATCGAGGCTTCTGTTGAAAAGCAAAGTCTTGTGGTTGATGATCAAAGCACCGCCTGTGTGGCATAGCTTTGTGTAACGTGAATTCGCGAGCTTCACACCTCGGTTGTGAACCAGATTCGGGAGAGGACCTCAGGAAGGGCATGCGTTTCCTTCTAGTTAGAAGTGGCGTCAGTGGTTTTACATGCCCAGACGAGTTTGACTTATGTGGTTGTTGCAGTTGCGAGGTGCCTCAGTTAGATCGGACGATCCGAGTCCGATGGAGTCATTCATTGGCTCATTTATGCCCCAAAGGGCAGGGAAACGCAGTGTTCAGGCATAATAATCCACATCGATAAACAGGCCCTGACGATCCAAGGGGCAGTTGCAGCTGATCCTGAGACACAGGCTAGAGCGTCTCGAATCGGTAGAGGACTATCTTTTGCCTCGGTTCACAAACGGAAATCCAATTTCCAAATACGTGACTTTGCGGTTTTATTTGTAGAGCCTAGTATTGGCGGCATGATATATGGTACCCATGCCGCCTATGATTGATACTTATGATTTGAAGTTGTTTTATACACTATGCACTTATAATACTATCAAATGATTTGTTTTAAACGTACTAAGCATGTTTGGCTATTATAAGGGAAAACCCTATCCCCCGGCTTGCGTTGCATTGTGTGATAGGACCTGGGTCTTATAATAGATACATTTTTTCAAAAAGCATTGCGCTGTTTTGTTATATGCACTGGTATTCTTGGGAGGAAACCCATTCCGTGTTATACGGCGTGGTCCCTTGATATATCTGATTTAAAGTAAAGTTTTAAATAACCGTTTTAGTTCTCCCACCAGTCCCATGACTGGCCTGGAGTTTATTGTTTTAACCTAAACACTGGGTGCCCTTATTTTGACATGGGCAGCTAGTAGTTTTGGTTTTGCAGATTTTTATTCACAGGATCCTGGTTACAGCTGGAATGATATCCGGAAAGCTTTGTATCCGTATATCTCCTTCAGTTGTGTATTGTATTATTTTCCGCTGCTATCTAATTTATTGTAAGCTCTGATATTTGGTAAATGTGTAGTATTGATTTATACTATGTATATTCTTGTATTCTGATGGAATTGTTGTAATATACAGTGAAATGTTCTTCTGTTTGCATTCTATTTTGTCGTGTTCTCTTAGTATCCGTTCTTTCCTTGCCGGGGAAGTTACGGTTCCTCACAGCTGGTATCAGAGCTTTGGTTTACAAAGCTCGGAGAACAAGACACGTTAGAACCAAAATAAAGAATTCATCAGAGATTGGATTAGAAATACCCAATGAGAATGACTCGTTAGAGAGGGGATCAGTAGTATCCTAGAACGAGTGTGAAGAGTATATTTTTAAATGAAAATTAATTTTGTTTTGAAAATTTAAACTTTATTTAACGTATTTGATATTTATTTGTGTTGAATTTGGACAATCTAGTATATGAAGATTTTGCATATACGCCTAGCTAGCGTGTGTACGAAGTTTTAATATACTAGATAGATATAGAATCATACTCTAGTGGCCCGAAGATGATTCTGATGGTTGAGTACTCATCGTCAAAATTTATCTTCGAGTGACGAAAGCGTGATATTTATATATTTCCAATTGGCTAGTGTGAGAACCAAAGCTAGATAGGGCCTATTGTTGTGATATGGCATCAAAAATGTGATTTTTGACTATATATCAAAGTTATGAATTTGAAATGATTACCAACTAATTGATTGTTGATTGTGTTGTTTGATTAATGTTTGATTAATTAAAATGTTGAACCTTTAGCCAAATTGATCAAATAGTGAATTGTATTGAAAATTTGTCGCATTTGCTCGCATATATATGTACTTACACTGAACAGGTCATAGCAAGGAGGCTAGTGAAGAAGAATAAAATTGTTTGCCCGACAAATAGGTACATGTTTACCATAGTTTACTGTTTTGTTTGGGTGATGATGATTTTATGAGCCGATTGGCTAGCCGCTTGGCTTTTTCTTTTTCTTTTGGATTGAAGAAGGCCATGGGAGGCTGTATGAAATATCCCGAAGTCCCCGATGCAGGGGAGGTTATGGCAAAAAAATTCGAAAATTTATGGTGTTAGCCAAATTTTTGAAAAATTTGAAAAGTTCTTAGAAACTGAAAAGTTGAAGAACTTTAGTCGTAGTGAAAATACTGAAAGTTGAGTTGATTAGTTAAACAATTTTCGTCTTCATTCCTTTTCGGGGATGAAAAGTTTTAAGTGGGGGAGATTGTAATAACCTGGAAATCCGAGCCAATTTAAAATTTTTATTTTGGCAATTTTAGCGAATTTTGATTACTTAAAATGAATTATTTTAAATAATAACAACGAGAAATTTATTTTGAATAGAATTAGAACGCATATATTTATATACGTCGTCGTTAGAATATAAATATTTATTTATATATGTAAAAGGAATAGAAAGTGGTTAGGTAGTTCGATAATTCGATTTCAAATTTCAAATGGATGTACAGGATTCAAAATAAACCGAATTTTAGCGAAACCAAAAATATTTGAATCTAATTGAGAATATCTTTCCAACGAATCCGAAAAATCGAAATTTCATAGCGGGAATCGAAAGATGCGTCCAGCTGAAAATTCAGAACAGTCGCTATGGAATTCTAGCCCTTAAAAATGGAAATTTTGCAAACGACCTCGGTTTTCGACGAAACCACTTTTGTTGGATCCGTGATGTCAAATTATTGCTAGGTTTAAAATTTCATAATTTTTTGAATCAATATGTGAGCATGGAAAAGGAAAACGCGTTTGACCAGCTTGAGTCAATTTTAATCGGCTAGAAAATGGCCATTTTTCAAACGGTCTCGGAATTCGATGAAATTAGTTTTGTTAGGACTGTATCGTCAATACGAAGCTAGAAAATATTTTTCGGGAATTTTTAGAGTTAGTATGTGGCCCCGGTAAATTGAAATGTGCGTTCAAATTCAATATATAGAGTTATATTTTGATTTTGACGAAAACTGATTGAAACAGTCGAATCCGCCTGTGAAACATATCCCATTGGGTTCGGAATGGGGGTAATTAGCTATGGGCGACAGACGGTGGGTCTCGTTTGGAGGTCGAAATAAAAAGTTGCTTTTAGGAAAATTTAAAATAATAAAATATATATTATTTATATAAACCCCCCCCCCACTCTAATTTCTCCTCCCCCCTTTTAGTATATCAGAAAGAAAAGAAAACCTCTAATCGATCGCTGGCCCCCCATACCTGCGCCGTCGCAGATCGACGCGCGCGCCCCTTGGATCGAAGATCGACGCCCCCCTTGGATGGAAGATCGACTCGCAAGCGTCGTAGTGGGGGATTTTGACTCGAGCAGGCGCGACAATCGTAGGGTTTTTGCTGGCGACTGGCCAGGCGCGGGAGGATCGGATTTCGGCCAAGGGGAGAGGAGGCGCTGACGTTCGTTTTTGCACTCTCCGATAGGGCCCACGTCAACCGTAGGCGGCGAGCAACGGTGAAGGAAGGGTCGATGTCTGACGGAGTTCCAGGAAGCGTTAAAACGTCCAGAATGATTTCAGTGAGTTTTTTTCTTTCTTTCTTTATTTCCTTTATTTTATTTATTACTTAATCATATTTTAAAACTCTGATTTTCAAAGAAGAATAAAAAATAGCATTGTTTTTCATAATAAAAATAGAATTATTTTTAAAATATATATAGAAGATGATTTTTTTTATGCAAATCACTTTGCCATGAAAATGTGAATTTTTATGGATAAATAGAAAAGGCATAGTTTTAAAAAGGTGTTATTTTTAAATAAAATAACTATAGTGAAAAAGGTGATTTTTATATTGATAGAACGAGAATGAAAATATGATTTTCATTATGTAATATAGTGATATGAAAATATGATTTTTATATTTTAGAAAGAATAAAAATTCGATTTTTAATTTATAGAAGATATAAAGATATGATTTTTATATAATGTAGATAATAAAAATATAATTTTTGTATGATGTGAGGAATAAAAATATAATCTTTATATAGCAGAGATTATAAAAATATAACTTTTATAAGATAGAGAATATAAAAATACGATTTTTATATATGTTGTAGCGAAAAGATTTGATCTTTATAAATATAGCGATGTGATAAAAATGTGATTTTTAATGTGAACAGCATGGCAAAGATTATGTTAGAAGTGCGGTCAAATCCAGATATTCAGAAATAAAACTGGAGGAGTGGATCCCTCAGTGAGAACTCCTCACTTTTAATTTATTTCTAGTTGAAATATATACTAGGATGCAGACGGTGTTTAGTAGCACCTGACACCCGTCGTCCACAGACCATGGACGGCTTGTATGCTTGTTAGTTTGATTTTGATGTGTAGTTGATTGTGTGATGTAATCTGAAATGAAATAGAATATTTGATAGTGGAAAATATTTTATTGTTAAAAATATAATTTTTAACGTGTATATAAAATAAATATTTATAAACGAATTGGACGATTTGTTTATATACACATATTTGACTGATACTGATTGGGACGATAAATTTTACACATCTCCCAACTGCACAAATAAAATCTGTGTTTAATTGTTTGAAACCCCACGCGGGTATTGGGATGATATATGACATACACTAATCCCAATAATTAGTTGTAAGTTGATCGATTGATTGACAGACTGTCATAAGTGTTAAATATTTATATTTGATGCTTATACAGAGTAGAATGCACACTGGGTGATGGTTGATTATTTATCGTTGTTATTTTATACATGTGTTGTAGAAAATCCATATAATTAACATTATATGGTAATTGATTGGGCCTCATTCCAGTTTTCAATAGAAATATTTGAATAGAAATATTTGAAAACGAAATATTTGAAATAGAATATTTGAAAATAGAAATATTTGAAAAGAAATATTTGAATAGAAATATTTGAAGAAGAAATATTTGAAATAGAATATTTGAAAATAGAAATATATGAAGCCGTGTTGATTAGATTGACGCCATTTATATCGATTATATTTGTTTTTATAAAGAATATTAAAAACTGATTTCAAAATTGAATATTTTGAAAATGAATTTGAATCGAATTGAAATTGAATGGAAATCAATTTGAAATGAATTCAAATTGAAATTGAATAGAAAATGAATTCGAATTGAATTTGAATAGAAAATGAATTCGGATTGAAATTGAATAGAATTGAATTCGAATTGAAATTGAATAGAAATGAATTCGAATTGAAATTGAATTGAATTGAAAACGAACTGAAATTGAATTAAAAATCGATTTGAATTGAAATCAATTTGAAATGAATTTAAAACGAATTTATAAGGAAAAACTCAATTTTGATTTGAATTTGAAATGAAGTTGAAATCGTTTCGAAAACGAATTTAAAACGGTTTATATAATACGTTTTAAAAAGGAAATCGATGAAGTATATATTATATATATTATTCATATAATATAATGGCCTGAATAGAACGCGCAACGTCGCAGCAGTTCGTGAATTTCGACCATTGACTTCGAATTGACGTTGCGGGAGATCCGACCGTCAGATTCTCCTAAAACCGGAACCGTTGGGTCGTATCGAAAAGAGTTTTTTGATAAATATTAGAGATTCGAAATCTAACGGTTGGATTTGGAATTATGTCCAAATCAATTTGGAAAAGGTCACTGTAAGTGCAGTTCGATGGCCGTTGTTGGAAATCGACTGTACGGGCCTTGATAAAATTATTAAAAATAGTAATAATTTGTGTAAAATCATAAGAAATGATTTGGGAAGTATTGGGATGAAAAACTCCATATTTAAAAAGATAAAAATAGATTTTTATCAAAATGAACTAGTTTTGAACTAGAATTATAATTATATTTATTTTTAAATAAATGAATTGAATTTGAAAAGGGTTTTAAAAGTAGCCAGAATTTCCAATAATTGAATTGGAATGGATTTGAATCGAAATTGTCTTTGGAATATTCCGATGTTGGATTTCGTGATGATACAGATATAGTTATGGAAATTTGAAAGATATATATATCGTTATTTCCAATATGATATTTGTTGGTCGTAGAATTTGATATTGAATATAAGCCGATATATTTTATATTCAGAGCCTTGTATTTAATATCAAATGTGATTTGGGTTTGTCGTGAATGGTGTCTTCATTAACACTGTTCTTAAACCCAGTTGAGAATAAGATTAAATCTTTTTATTTAGATTTAATGAAGTGTACCAATTAAATGGTATTTAATTGGAATTGAATTTGAATTGATTTTTGGGTTTATCGTGAACGGTGTTTTTAATAACACTTGTTCTTTGACTCGATAATTAATGGAATGTGATTTTGGGTTTATAGTGAGCCGTGTTTTAAATGACATTGGTTCTTTAACCCAGTTAAAGACAGGATGTGATTTCCCAAGTTAAATAATCATTAATAGTGATCACTGGGAGGATTAAAACCAAGTGGAGTTTTGATGAATCTTTAATTAGATTGAAGTGATCGAAAATGGAGTATCACCAGTTTTGCTCTAGGCAATAGTTAAATCTTTAATTAGATTTGAACGTGAAATGGTAATTGAATTTACCGATAACACTGTGGTGTTAGATATGAAGTATGACCAGTTTTACTTCATGGGATGAATAGATGAGGATTGGGAAATAAAATAAATGATTACTCTAGTGTGGTTCGCTAATCCCGACTAGTTTGAATTGATATTCAAAGAAGATTAAAGAATAAATTTAAAGAATTTATCTTTGATAAAATTAATGGGAATCTTTCCCAAAGTATAAGAATATTTGAATAAAAGAATATTCTAAATTGGAATGAGGCGTATGTTGTGTTTGTGTAACACTTGTTTATTATATACGCGAGTTATTCAGAAAGACCGGGTTTATCCCATTCTGAATAACTAATTCGACATGCTATCGAAGATGAAGACGATGGTTGAAGACCGGAGGTCTTCACGTCTTTTGGATAATTGGTGATGATCTTGATTGGGCCGTACACCCAAGAGGAGGGAATCAGTTAGTGATCGTCCAGACGTACTTGGAGATCGATGGATATGCGAGGTACAAGGTGCCTTCGGTTTCGTTCAGACCCAGAACGAACTTGTAAATGGACTGTGTGTCTGACATTGGATTTTATTCTGTGTGATTGATTTCTATAAAATATATATCTGTTTGGCGACGGAGAATTTATTCTCTTGCTTAACGCCCTTCTCTGATGACGCACGAGCTCAGAGGTTATATATTGATGGATATCAAACGCATGGAGTGGTTTGCCTGTGTAGCATGCCTAAGTGGCAATTGATCGAGGCTTCTGTTGAAAAGCAAAGTCTTGTGGTTGATGATCAAAGCACCGCCTGTGTGGTATAGCTTTGTGTAACGTGAATTTGCGAGCCTCACACCATGGTTGTGAACCCAAAACGGGCAGGACCCCAGGGAGGGCATGCGTTTCCTTCTAGTTAGAAGTGGAGTCAGTGGTTTTACACGCCCTGACGAGTTTGACTTATGTGGTTGTTGCAGTTGCGAGGCGCCTCAGTTAGATCGGACGATCCGGGTCCGATGGAGTCATTCGTTGGCTCATTTACGCCCCAAAGGGCAGGGAAACGCAGTGTTCATGCATAATAATCCACATCGGTGACCGGCCTTGACGATCCAAGGGGCAGTTGCGGCTGTTCCTGAGACACGGGCTACAGCGTCTCGAATCGGTAGAGGACTATCTTTTGCCTCGATTCACAGACGGAAATCCAATTTCTAAATACGTGACTTTGCGGTTTTATTTGTAGAGCCTAGTATTGGCGACATGATATATGGTACCCATGTCGCCTATGATTGATACTTATGATTTAAATTGTTTTATATACTATGCACTTATAATAGTATCAAATGATTTGTTTTAAACGTACTAAGCATGTTTGGCTATTATAAGGGAAAACCCTATCCCCCGGCTTGCGTTGCATTGTGTGATAGGACCTGGGTCTTATAATAGCTTCATTTTTCCAAAAAGCATTGCGCTGTTTTGTTATATGCACTGGTATTCTTGGGAGGAAACCCGTTCCGTGTTATACGGCGTGGTCCCTTGATATATCTGATTTAAAGTAAAGTTTTAAATAACTGTTTTAGTTCTCACACCAGTCCCATGACTGACCTGGAGTTTATTATTTTAACCTAAACTCTGGGTGCCCTTATTTTGACACGAGCAGCTAGTAGTTTTGGTTTTGCAGATTTATATTCTCAGGATCCTGGTTTCAGATGGAATGACATCCGGAAAGCTTTGTATCCGTATATCTCCTTCAGTTGTGTATTGTATTATTTTCCGCTGCTATGTAATTTATTGTAATCTCTGATGTTTGGTAAATGTGTAATATTGTTTTATACTCTGTATATTCTTGTATTCTGATGGAATTGTTGTAATATACAATGAAATGTTCTTCTGTCTGCGTTCTTTTGTGTGTTGTTCTCAAAGTATCCGAGCTTTCCTTACCGGGGAAGTCACGGGTTCTCACATGAGTGCACATAAACAAATCGTCTGATGTGTAAATGAATATTTACTTTCATTCATATACTCGTTAAAAATTATATTTTTAATGATAAAATATTTATTTCAACATAGGAATATTTTATACAGTTCATTTATACAATATAAATGATATTTTTATTGTTATAACATTTTATTCAACACATGAATATTTTATACAGTTCATATATACCATAAAAATGATATTTTTATTGTTCAAATATTTTATTCTATACATGAATATTTTATATATTTTATTCATTCAATAAAAATGATATTTTTAATGTTCAAATATTTTTATTGTTCAAATATTTTATTCTATACATAAATATTTTATATATTTTATTCATTCAATAAATACAATACAGTCAATTCAATCCAAACAAACAATCATGGCTTGTACAATCAATGGTGTCGGGTGGTGCTGAGCACCGTCTGCATCCTAGTATGTATTTAACTATAAATGAATTGAGTGAAAATGAGTTCTCACCGTCGATTCCACTCCTCCTGTTTTATTTCTGAATTTCTGAACCGTTTGGATTTGCTCAAAATTCCAATGCAATCTTTTTCACGCTGTCCATAGTAAAAATCACATTTTTAATATGATGTTTATATATTTTTATCTAACTAAAAATAATACTTTTACTACCTAAAAATCATATTTTTATATTCTCTACATACATAAAAATCATATTTTTAATGTTGTACATATATAAAAATCATATTTTTAAATTATGGTACATGTATATAAAAATCATATTTTATATATATATATATTTTTTAAAAACCATGTTATTTTTATTTTAAAAATCCTTGCTATTTATATTTTAAAAATCAATGCTATTTTATTTTCAAAAATCAGTGCTAATTTTATTTTCAAAAATAACTCTAATTTTATTTTAAAAACAATGCAAATTTTATTTTAAAAAACAACGCTAATTTTATTTTAAAAACAATGCAAATTTTATTTTCAAAAACAATGCTAATTTTATTTAAAAACAATGCAAATTTTATTTTCAAAAACAACCCTAATTTTATTTTAAAAACAACGCAAATTTTATTTTCAAAAACAATGCTAATTTTATTTTTTTTAAAATGCAAATTTTATTTTCAAAGACAATGCAAATTTTATTTTCAAAAACATTTTTATATTCAATGCTATCTATATTTTAATGCAGAAAATAAAACAATTCGAACATATATAAAAACTGAAAACAAAACAATTTGATTTTATTAATATAATAAATAAAATAACTAATTAAATTATAATCACCTTGTTTGTCCTTAATCACATCCTTATGGGGGATGAAACCCATTTTCCCCGTAGTAAACTACTATAGGCGAAAACAAAGAAAGAACCATCCTCGATCTTCAAACCTTCACCATGCGCCACCAGAGACCCTCGTATGTTGATCAGAGGGCATAACAAGAGTCGCCTCAGCCTGCTCTACTTCCGTCGTGCATGTGGTGAACCTCGGCGGCTTCCTGGGCTTGCAAATCGAGGGCGATGGAGCTCCTTTTGGGGTGGAAATTCGAGAAAATCCCTCTATGATACTTCATCGTACCGGTGTCAATTGAAAGATCGAAGTTTTCTCTTTAATTTTTGTTTTGATTCCATCGTTTAATTCTGTTTAATTTGAGCGCGATTTGAGGACGAATTCTGAACGTGAGGGTCGTCGATTTTGACCCTAGGCGGCGGGTTTCTGTAATGAAAGGGTTTGGGGAAAATTATATATATATATTATTTTATTTTATTTTATTCGTTTTAAAAATCAAATTCACCACGAACTCCAAATCAAACCCAACGACTATCGCCCCTAGCTAAATACCCCTATTCTGGACACAATGAGATATGTTTCTTAAGCCAATTTGATCGTTTCGATCAGTTTTCATTAAAATTAAAATATAAATCAATATATATTGAATTTTAATGTACATTTTAATTTACCAGGGCCACATATTGACTCCAAAAATTCTAGAATAATAAATCTAGCTATGTTTTGACGATACGGTCCTAACAAAACTAATTTTGTCAAATCTGGAGACCGTTTGAAAATTTGTCATTTTCTGGTCGATCCAATTCAAATTTAAGTTATCAAACACATTTAAATTTACTGCGCTTACATATTAATTCCAAAAATTATGAAATTTAAAATCTAACAATAATTTGACATTCCGGATCCAACAAAAGTGGTCTCATCGAAAATGGAGGTCATTTGCAAAATGGCTATTTTCCAGGGCTATATATTATATTAAATTCTATAGCGACTATTTCAAATTTTCAACTGGACATAACTTTTTATTCCCGTTATGAAATCTGGATTTTTCACATCCGTTGGAAAGATACTTTTAAACAGATTCAAATATTTCTTGTTTCACTGAAATCCGGTTTATTTTGAATCCTGTACATTCATTTGAAATTTGAAATTTGAAATCGTATTTTCAAACTACCGTGCCATTTCAGGCTCATTTTATAATTAATATAAATTTAAATGTTCTAACTTCGATTAAAATAAAATTTTAATTGTTATTATTTAAAATAAATCATTTCAAATATTCAAAATCCATTAAAATTTCCAAAATAAAAATTTTGAATTGGTTCTGATTTTCCGGGTTGTTACAACAATTGATTGGTTTGAAACCTTTATTAATTTAACTAATTAACTTTTTATCCTTTTTATAAATCATTTAATTATTCTTAAATTATTTTTATTAAACAAATTAAACTAGTTTTATTCATTTTCATTGAATAAAATTTAACTTCTACAAAAAAACTTAATAAAAAACAACTCAATTAGGTTCAAACCTCATCAATTAAGATAAGAATTTGAACTAGGACATCATTCATTTAAAATGTTTGTTAACGTTAAACATCACTAATAAAAATAGTGATTAAATTTCAATTAATCAATAATGAAATAATCACTAATTAAAATAATTAATTAGAAAAACAACTAATGATGTATTTTATTTGTTGTGAATAAAAGTTTCCATTTTTTAAAAAGGACAATGGTTCTTATATAAGTTATCTCATAAAAGCTATTCACGTCGAAATTTCGTGACATCCAGAAGAAGCATGTTCACTGCCGTTACCAGCTAACTACCCTTATTCCGAGCTCAATGGAACTAGTTTCATGACTCAACTTGACCATATATAATTGTTATCCTTAAAATAAAATTTTCTATTAACTTAATTTCAAATTATTAAATGATACATGTTTCTAGTGCGCACAATCGCACAATAAGTCTGATTGTCACGAAACTTACCAACTACAATAACTTACTATTCCGGATCTGATGAAACTGGTTTTGTCCAATTCAAGATTGTTTGCAAAAATGATATTTTCTCTATTAAAATATTATTTTATAATACGATTAAAATATTGATTCAAATCCAAACTATTTATTATTATTTATAAAATTATAAAATGTATTTATAATTGATAGTTAACTAAGAGGAGTCAAATAAGATTATTGAATCCATTCTAATTAATATTTAATTGTCAACTCAAATATTAAATAACCACTAAACTGAATTTCAGGTTAACAGATTGTAGAATTCCAATTTCTTAAATATTTAAAATTAATTAAATATTTAAAATTCTATAATTAAATTTTTGGGTTGTTACACTCATCCCTCTTAATTGAGTTTCGTCCCTGAAATTCCGGAGGAAAGGAATGATAGCAAACTCTTAAGCTTGGATTATAAATTAAAATAGGTTACTAACTTATTTAATTAACTCATAAATTTTCAGAAAATTTAGACAACATGTCTTTTATGCGAGTCGATCCGAAAAACTACAGACTACCACTATGAGCCTTCAAACAAGTTAAAAGAAAACAAAATGTCATGTGGTCTCCCATATCCAGGGAATAAAATCGCCAAACAAATCAAAAACCTTATACTAAAATACTACGTACTTCTTTTGCTTTAAATTTTTTAGCATGCACAATATCTCTAAGCTGATGCAGGTGAAGAAAAAATAAATTTGCAATCTCTTGCTTTCCATTACTTAGATAATGCAAAATAAAGTCGGAACAACAAAAATGGAATATGATGCAATATATAGAAACAATGGAACAACCAAGGAACAAGCATATGCAACCAAATTACTGTGGGTATCTTGTAATAAACTAATATGCATCCTATATTCTATAAGAAAATTTTACAACTATTTTCTTGGGTTTTATATTCAAAACATACTTCTAAATTTCTTTGAATAAAAACAAAACCAAATCTAAATCAATTACGGCAAGGAGAGGGTTCATCCTACCGAAGCATGGTATCTCTAATAACAACATGGAGCGTATAATGGTATTCTAGTTACACTTGAAATCACTACTAAAATAAATAAATCTCTCTGGCGAGTCTTCCGACCGAAAAACTCCTAAATGCCCAGTTTTAGTCATAACTTAAAGTATTTGTAAATCTAAATCAAAAGTTTTTCAAATTCCTTTGAAATCACTCTTTTAAATTCACCGGAATTAACAATAGAAGTTTTATAAACCGTAGTCTGTAAAATGCACAATCAACTAACTCATAGCAATCAAATTGTAGAATGGAAAAATTAACACAACAATCAAACAAATTCCATAAAGGTACGTTATTAAAATATAAAATGAATATCATAAGATTCTGGGTGAGTCACATGCTATATTTTTAATTATATTCAAGTTCATAAGATGTATATAAATCATTTGTACGCCAAATTTGATCAAATCACTTGCTCGAACACATAGACTTCCACTCATAACTAGCACCACTCACGCAACCTTATTAGTGCAAACTCCGATTGTGTTTCTTGATTAAAACATCTATCTTCCTTACATAGCCTTATACTATGATGGAAAATTTTTGTAACATAACAAGAATCCAAATCAAGTATTCTCTATGAGAACCAAGTGGAAAATCCTTTTTCTGGTTGGTGCAATTTACCATAAAGCTATGTATCCGAACTCTAGATCATACATCATGTGAACCAAAAGATTTATGCATACCCTACTTACTCAATTTTTTTGGTTTCTTAATTATACCAATCTTTCCTAATTCACTTTCACATTTATTAATAGTATTTTATAGAATACCAAAGTTATTTAGGAATTACTTCATAAATATTTTAACTAAATTTTATATATTTTATAAAGACAAATCTTTATAAAATATCATATAATAACTTACTCAAATTTGATTTAAATTATATAATACTTTTTTTAATTCAAAAGAGCATAATGTAATACTAATTTTATTAATTACTTAATTAACTTATGCAATTAATTTAAGTACAAAATCAAAATAGGTATCTAAACAAAATTTGGGGTTCCGAACCAGTTTAATTTTTTGACGTTTTTCCGTAGGGTGTCTAAGGAAAAGCTGTCTATGGATTAGCTCAAGCAACATCAAATGATCCATAAAACTTAGATCTTTAAACCAATAAATGGTTTTAATAAACTAGGCTTATTAAAACCCTCACATTCACTTAACTCATTTAAAGTTGAGTTAATAATACCCATTTACTACATAAGAGTTCAAAATTTCTACATATTAAATCTCCCTACAATGGCTTTTAATTCAAATCATTTTCCCTTTAGGAAGATTAAAATTTGAATACCTGGTTTTTATTTTCAAAAAACGTTTTTTTTTACAATCATACTTTATTTATTTCTAAGTTTATAGAAATAATAACTTAAAACAATTTACTTATCAACATTCGCTTTGGATTCGCTCGAAGTCAAACTTATCATCATCGCAAATGACAGTAAGTATAATTTACTAAGTGCGGTATGACAATAATCTAAGCAAACATCTAACCATCACTTAGAAGATTATTTGAGTTATCAGAAAACTAATCTAGATATTTTCCTGCACAAACCAAAGAGAATATATTTTCCTTAAAATTTCATTTTGAAACAATTAAACTTAGAAATATTTTTAAGTAAGACTACAATGTTTATTCTTAAATCTTTTTAAGATTATTTTGAACAATATCGAGACTAAATAAATTAAAACTCCTTTCACTACATACTTCATAAATAATAATTATCTAATTGCTATTTCAAATATAATCGGTATATATTATAATAAATTTTTCTTAGATATTTTCTTTTTAAAAGTTCTATTTACAGTTTAGATTATGTTAACCAACTTAATATATAATTTTAACTTAACATTTTAATCAAATACCTTATATATTCAAATCGCGAAATCTAATTCAAGAGGAGTTTGATTCTAATATACTTAGAACTGCCAATAAATGTCTGTATATTAATAAAACAAAAATCAACAAATAACAAATAATAGTCAATACTCCTGAATTAATTGAGCATTGCCAATTAAATAATAATGATAATAATTAATACAATCGTTAACAAGCATAAATATATAAATAACTATATAGTTTTGAATATTTTTTTCTTTATGCATATAAAATATATTCTAAGAAAATATTTCATTTACCAATTTTTAAAAAAATCAATATCATGTCTTTTTATCCTATTCAAATATTTTAAAACTCTTATCGGCAACGAGGTGTATTAAGTCTCGATCAGAAGTCCAAAATTCAGACTTAACAAAAATGTTAACACAATACATTTGTATAACTCTAGCAAATACACACTTATATATATTGACGTATACACACACTCAAACTCATTTCAAGGCCTTGCTTACCCAATCTTAATGAGTTACCCTACCAGAGCCAAGGTTCTCGCTTAACGTTCAGCTCTGATACCAAATGTAACAACCTACCTTTCCGACCAACAAAAGTCTAAATCAAATACGACCACTATATTTCAATTTCAAACATCCAATTATTGAAAATGTAGACAAATAGGGTTAAAAGAAAAGGGAAAGAACAAGAAAATTACAAAATTTCACAATAGAGTCGACAACATATAATAATAATAGTAGTAGTAGTAATAATAATAATAATAAAAGACGAGCTTTCAATCCGAGATACAATGTATATCAAAATCAAAACAAATCGTATCGGTTAGACAGTTATAAAATTCTGACCTTACAAAAGTCGATAGGAAAATATAATACATCAAAAATAGAATAACACGATAAGTGAACTTCCAACTCTACTCCGTAAGCTCCATATCCAACTGAAAAAACCCTGAAAACATGCTCGTTGTGACCCAAGCGTTATAATGGTATAATATACAGGCCAGTCTGAAAATCCTGTGTGAGAAAAATCAAGTAAAATGAAACATATAATAATTCTGTGAGCACACGTTATTAATCATGGAACCGGTTGTTACCTCACAAGAACAATATATATAAGCATCAATGCAAATTAGAAATAGTGAAATATATAAGGAATGAATGTCATATATAAAGCCAATATAAAGGAAATAATGGAACAACAACACATGGAGAAGAGCGTATGACATTTTTGTGGAAACAAAGAAACAGAACCAAAAATGTGTTAAACATGGAAAAGGTTAATTTTTTCGAAGATATAGGATCACACCATTAATTATTTACTAGATCACTTACAACAACATCCAATCTCACCATGGATTCAAATAATTAAACATCGCGAAGGGTCTGTATATTTAAATTTGGAATCAAAGGAATCGAATGAGAAATTTTCCAACAAACGACTAGGAGGGTGCTCCCCCTGATCGAAATTATACATCTAGAAATGTACCTTAGAACTCTGATGGATCTTGGGATTCTCTAATCCGGACCCCATTCAAAAATGACGTGAATAAATTGAATTCAAACCTAGAGTATATGTGATAATACCATAATGGCAACAACCCCACATTGCTTGGCCTTGTCTCACTCTTTTGACTAACCCATTTAAACAAAGGATGTCAACCCTAAAAGAGCAACAAATCGTTTAATTTGATGATACAATAAATGAAGAATGAACCAATAGTTATTCAATAAACTATCAGGAATATTCTAAATGATCATATATGGAAACTATAACACATTCTCTTACCGTTATTCTTCAATTTCTAACTGGAACTGTCTCTTAATTAAAAATAAAACTATGCAAGTTATGGTAATGTTACCTCTAGACAACGTCCTGGTAATATTCTCAGTCTTCGAGATAGGAACCAGTTTCACAATCCAATGTCTAAGGATAAGAGTATAACAAAATATTTTCCATATAAGCAATTTCGTTTATTCAAATTTTCTTTCCATTTCCATATCAGAAACCTTTAAACCTCAAAACTTGTGCTTGGTTTTCACATTTCAAATATTTGTAAATCACTATCCATTATACTCTTTAAAACATATGTTTTAAAGACCTAATTCTTTCCTATGTCTGTTTTATAAAAAAGTTAAAAACCAATGTTATTTTTAAAATGTAGTTTTTAGTAAACCCAAAAACTACTTACACATGGACTTGATTTTGACTCATTTCTATTTAAAAAAGGCATTCTCATTTAAAACTAACATTCACAAGATTTAAACAGTATTATTTATCCAAAAGGATAATAAATTAAATTTAATAAACTTAAAAACAAATGCTAGTCATCCCATAGGACAATTCTTTATGCTCTTTCTATAATTTTATACTCATATCATTTTTCCTAAAGAAAAATAAACTGAACATATGCTTTATTTATAAACTATAAAAAAAAAATTATGCCATAAGATAATTAATCACATTTACGATCTTTTAAAATAAAACAATAGACTTTAAACCTTTATTAATTTAAATAATTAAGTTTTATATCCTATTATAAATCAGTTAATTATTCTTAAATCACTTTTATATAATAAATTAAAGTGGTTTTATTCATTTTCATTAAATCAAATTTAATTTCTTTTAAAAACGCTTAATGAAAAACAACTCAATTAACTTCAAACCTTATCGGTTAAAATAGGAATTTAAACTAAACCACATTTGTTTAAAATGATTATTGATGTTAAACATCATTAATGAAAATGGTTATTAAATTTTAATTAATCATTCATGAAAAAGACTGTTAATTTTCAGTTAATCATGAATTAAAATAATAAATTAATTATAGATTTTAAGAACCAAATAAATAATTAAATTCCATTATCATTGCTTAAAATGAATAATCAAATTTCAATTTAATAATTAAATGCATAGTTAAACTCAATTATCATAAGTTAAAATAAGAATTTGAATCTTACTATTAACTCTAACATTAAATAAATTTTTAAATATCATTAAACGATAATTTTATTCAAATATCAATTTTGTGAAAACTCAAGCTTAAATTAAATAGGATGTCTACTTTACTTCAATCCTTGATAATATAAAAAACATGAGAAACAAGTCAATAAGAGCAATGCATGATTATAAGAAAATGATGTGAATTGAATATCCAAATTTGATAAAATTATAGAACGGTGATTTACTCTGCAAACTTGATGCCAATTAGAATAAGTTCAATAGATTTTGAAATGGTGTTTATTTAGTCAAATAGATAACCCCAAACATATGCTTTAAATTTATTATGTCACTGACGTATTTAATTCAACTATAATCAATGATTCACTTATAACAAGATACTTGCAATAAATTTGAATATAAAATAAACTCAAATATGTCAAATAAAATTCAAGATTGTTATATTGCGATACTAAATCAGGTTCAAACAATATAATAGTATTTTAAGATGTTATACCGTGATTGTATATTTAATTAAAATAATTAATAAATTCGATTATTTCAGATAGATAATTGGTAATATAATAATTTAACCAAGCCAAATAACTAACAATTTTCATAATCAAGCAGAAAATCAATATTTTAGTCTAATTTATACAATACTGATAAATCAAAAAGGTGATTTTTACTCATCGAGGTTCCCATTGTCAGAGAAACGATTTAACTTGAACTAAAAAAATGTATAATACGTCCCTACGAATCCAATGTGACTGGTGGCGCTCGATTTGGATCTCATTTGAGAAAGAAATTAAATTTATCATTTTCTTGAGTTTGTTACACCATTAATTAACCAAATTGAGACTAATTAACTAATTTAAAAATTAACCTAATCACAAACCCACCTAATCTCTCCCTCTCACTACAGTTAACAAATGCGACATTGCAAACATCGAAATCCTCAACCTGGCCTGCCTTCGCCCTAACATTCACCATCTTCAACTGCACTCCATCAAAGTTACGCCCAAGCCACGACCGACCCCACGCCATCATCATCGCCCATTGTCTCCACTTCAAATTGCCACAAAAAACCCACAAATTGAAGCGACTTTGACCACCAAAACAACCACCTCCGGCCATCGCACTACAAGGGACTGCCACCGACAAACTCCTCGAGGACTATTTTGTCCATTTATTTAAGTAAAGGAACTGACAGCTCCGACTTTTGAATATTTGGGGTTTTGACCTAAGAAAATAAGGATAGAAAGAAATGAAAGGTAAAGGTTCTTATATAGGATATCTCGCTAACACTATTCACATCCGAATTTCACAACATCCAAACAAAGCGTGCTTACTATCATTGCCAACTAATTACACATATTATGATCTTAATGGAAGTAGTTTCATGACTTAGTTCGATCATATATAATTGTTATCCTTAAAATAAATTTTTATATTAATTTAATTTTAAATTATTAAATGCCACACATTTCTAGTGCGCACGATCACATAATAAGTTTGATTGTCACGAAACTTCACAAATTATAGTAATTTACTGTTGCGGATCTGATGAAACTGACTTTGTTGAAATTCGAGGCAGTCTGCAAAAATGATATTTTCCCCATTAAAATGTTATTTTATAATACAATTCAAATCCAAAATATTTATTATTATTTACAAACTTACAAAATGGATTTATAATCGATTTTAATTAAATAAAGGGAGTCAATGAGATTATTGAATCCATTTGAATTAATATTTAATTACCAATTCAAATATTAAATAACCAACAAAGTGAAATTAAAGTTAATAAATTTTAGAATTCCAATTGCTTAAATATCTAAAATCAATTAAAAATTTAAAATTCAATTAATAAATTTTTGGGTTGTTACATATTACATGGTATAGTAATCTAGATGCGTGTTTGTTATTTGTGTGATTTGATTTTTTTATTACCATTCTTAATGTATTTCTCACTCAAGTAAAGAAGTGACAAATGGTTGGTCCTCGTGCAGGCTAAGGTTAGTCTAGTGGATCTAAGGGAGTCTATATGACTATAGAGCGATTAATGGAGTTAGCGAGGGGCATCTAATAGTTGAGCGCTTCCACCAGTTCGAATCCTCCAAACATAGATTTGACAAAGGTAGGTCATGCAGGGAGTTTTTGAAAGTTGGAAGGAAAAGCTTCAAGGGCACAAAAAGAGTATCAGGAGGGTAGGATTGTATATAAATGCATTTTCACATGTATGGGCATTGTCAACTAAAAGAAAATCCAAGTTTTTCCATCTAGCTTTAACAAAGAGCATCTGTAACACCCCGTATTCTCTATGAATATTAAATTAACGAATTTACGAACACTTAATTTTTAAAAGAAGAACTAAGGGAAATGGGTTATGCCAGTGCGTTCCTCTCGGGATTATGCTTGAGATAGAGTCCGAGTTTGCGTGAATCGGACTCCGTATGAAGAAGTTATGGAGGTTAGAAGATTTAAGTTTAATTCAGAATTAATTAAATAATCAAAATTCGAAACTCAAACCAGCCGGGAACAGTGGGCGGGAAAAATCCCACCATAGGGTGTCGACCCCCCTATAGGGGTGACGACATGGGTGTCGATCTCCCCCCCCCCCCCTCTAGGGGTCAACCCCTGCTTACTGTTCTCGACAGTGACGAACTTCAGAGTTGTAGGGCTATGTGGCGACTTCTAATTGGTCTGCTGACTCATTCTCTTAGACTGGATGGTTTGAATGGATCCTAGGTTGATCTAAAGGCTGTTAATAATCCTATACATCTATATATACACTCATAACCCAACCCTAATTCTATTGCTCCAAAGCTATGACGCCGTCATGCTGTTCATCTTTAATCTAGCCTAGCCACTCCATCTTCTCCAAACTAGAAATCAAGTTAGAGAGCTCCAAATCAAAGGAGAGGTTTTCTTCTACAATCAACTTTGAAGATTAATCAATATCAAATTAGAATTTCTGCAACAACAAAGATTCAATTATCTTTTCTTAATCCTAGCAAGGTAAGTTCACGTTATTTTCAGATTTGAATACCTGATTGTAATCTTGACATGTAATAAAATGAATCGAAGTCTATGCCTGATTGTAAGATAATCTTTTCAGTTTTATCCCTACCCTTCTATTGAATCTATGTGTTTGCATACCTTAGAGGTTATTTTTATTGATTACGTCAGGCCTATCTTTGTTGTACATCAGGTTTATAATCCTTTTTGGTTCATGATGTTATTCTTATGCCTGTGACAATGATTGTATCAGTTTATTCAAGAGACTATCTTAGTTGGATCTAAATTTCTTGTATTAGGTCTGTTGTTACATGCTTATTCTTATTTTGTGTTCCTTCTCTCTCTCTTCCCCTATTTCCTTTTTCTTTGATGAACCTGGGTTACCTTCGAACCTAGGCTGAAATCGCGAAATACAAACGACTGGAATACGAGGATATTTGGGTATAACCTATTTTGGGTAAAATTGGGCATAATATATAAGGTGAAATAATTGGGCATAACATATTCGGTGAAATTATTGGGCATAACTTGAGAATTGGAACATGACTAGTTTTGTGAATTTGGGATAATTAGCATATAAAATCTAGACTTGGACATGTATGGTAAATAGGTAAATTGGTTAAAAGATGAACATGCCTAACCCGTGGTTAGATTGAGTTGCGGTGTAAGTCTGCTCGGAACCGCCCGGCACATCCAACAACCGCAACAACAGGTCTAATGTGAGAGGTTAGCGCATAAAGCCCAAAACCCGAGGTTAGAATGAGTTTGCGGTAAAAGTCTGCCTGGAACCGCCCGACAGATACAGCAACCGCAAACAACAGTTCTAATGTGAGAGGTTAAGGCATTAATGAATGAATTAATGCTAATGAACAGGGTTAAGTTAATAGGAAACACTTAACCAATATAACATGATGAATGAACATGCTTAAGTTAATAGGAAACACTTAACCAATACAATGAATGGGAAGGGTTAAGTTAATAAGAAACACTTAACCAATATGACATGTTAGGTGGGTGGATTAAGTTAACATGGACAAGAAGACAACTTAACCAATATTACATGAACAAAGTGGATAGCGTTAAGGCAAGCTTAACCAATAGTACATATGGGCTTGATAAGGGGAAGGGTTAAGTAAATCTTGGGTAACTGGGTAATATTAGTATATATAAGCCCATAAACTTAACCATAAAATAAACATGCATGAATCAATGAGAAGGTTATGTAACATAGAAATTGGTAACACTTAACCAGTACAACATGTTAATTAAGCAAATGGGTGGGGTTAAGTTAAATTGAGAACACTTAACCATTATAACATGTTGATTAGGAAACCCTAGTAACGGGGACCCATTTCAGAAGTAACCCACATAGATGTATCATGGTACCCTGAGCAAGGCAGGGTGGGGCACGATTACTAGGCTGATTATAAGCGGTCAAAATTGCGGTAGGTGGTGCAGCAGTGTAGGTTCCGATGGAGTATGGGCGTGCACGTGCTCCGGAGTGGAAAAAGCAGGCACTGGGCATCGATAGTATACACTGTGCATCTTGAATCATGTTGGGTTGCCATCATGGGAATTGATACACCCCATGATGAGGCCAGCACAGGTATCTACATAAAAGCGGGGTTGAATGACACAAGTAATGAATACATACAAGCGAGGTCGAATGACATAAGTAATAAATTAATACAAGTAGGAGCCAATCGGTTAAGGTAGTAAGGATACATCTAACATCTTCATGGCAATTAGGCCGATTGAGGTAAGATCCTTATACTAGATGTACACCTGAAGGCTACCGCAATTGCGGGGTTGGGATCTCCTTACTATATAACACATGATAGTAGTTGGGACACTAGTAGGGGATACGGATCCTTTTTCACAGGACTGATTGGGACACTAGTAGGGAATACGAATCATTCTATAAAAGATGCTAGTTGGGTGGTGTAGAGAAAATAGGAAATCAGAGAAAGAACCGAAGTGCATTCAGTGTATCTTGCCTTGTCCTATCGAATGGTGCAGTGTAATCTTGTAAAAGTGCGGTGACATAAGGTTGGTTGAGTTGGGTGATTCCTTGGGGTTCAATCTGATGTTGATTTCGGTCTTCGGGGTTGATACTCAGGGAGTTACTCTCTTAACCAGGGTGTCTTAATAAACAGTGCGGTGTAGGAAATATCTTAATAGTCAGAAGCGCAATCATCATATCATGTTCATCTTGTGTACCTTGTCATATCTAACTCTCATCATTTGTTGTCTTGCTATGCTTACTATTTTGGTTATGTCTTGTATCCAGTTTATTCATGTCATGATGCTTTTACCTATTTACATGCTGAAAGTCACTGGACTTACCAGGCTTTATGTCTAACTCGGTTTTTTTCGCTTTCTTTTCTTCCGTCCCCCCCCCAAAGGTTCACAGGGAGGGAATATTTCCACTTAGCTCAGTTTTCTTTCCAAGCTCGGATATAGTCGACGTATTACTTTGGACTCTCTTTTCCACTGCTATGGCTGGCTCATGCTTTATTGGGGAATATCATTGTCATTTCATGCTTCTTTATTTTGTTAAACAAGACAGATGCTTTGTTGTAATGGGTATTGGTGTTTTGGTGTTGGAAAACAATCTTTGTACAAAATGTTTTACCAAGCTGTAGTTTTATTAATGAAGTAAAGTTTTATTTATTTTCCACTGTTTAAATTTTGTCTGTTTTGTAATTTATCCATTCTATACACTAATGACACTCCACTGAAGTTAATGCATTCCCTTTGTGAGTGACCTTAACGGAGGTGTGGTGTTACACGTGGTATCAGAGCTAAAGGTTACAGAATAGATAAAAGATTTTTCAAAAGCATATTTTAAAAAGGGGTGTTTTCTAAACCATGTTTTAAAGAAGCGTTTTTCAAGAGAAAAGTATTGTTTTTAAAAGGCATATTCCCCAAAGCCATATGCACTATCTTTCGATTCTCAATTTCAATATCTTCTTCCTTTCTTTTCTCTATAGTTTCATAGGCATACAGCACATGTCGAGGGCGAAGTAGTGCCCAACATCCATCTTTAGCCACAGTAGTTTCACCTGCGGCTAATATTCTTTCAAGCTTGCTAGGTTGCCATGCGATGGAGGTAGTTTTTAGAAACTTGTCAACAAGCTATACAAGGATAGTAAGGATTAGAATAAGGGAGTTTGGGCTAAGGAGCACAAGTCCAATGATAAGAAGTTTGTTGATATGGCTTAATCCACGCAGAAGGAGAAAGGTGAAAAGAAAGAGGCCAAAATGGAAGAATCACAAGCAAGGGATTGGAATATAAGAAGGGTGGAGGAAATAATAGATCCCGCGACAAAAGCAAGTGTCTTTTCTATGGTATAGCGGGTCATTTAATTGTAGGAAGAAGAAGACAAGTGGTTGTTTTTAGTATGGTGAAGCAGGGCATCTTATCAAGGATTGCCCGAAGGAAAAGGACAAGGGCAAAGGACATAATCTTCTAGAGGGCAATTGCATGCTCTCACTGCTAGTGTACCTAAGAAAGGTAGGAACGTTTCTGTTGAAAGTTTAGTTTTTCTTTTCAATCATCCTATTAGAACTTTGTTTGATTTTGGCGCTTTACATTCTTTTCTATCTGCTTCCATAGTTGAGTCTCTGCACCTTAGTACTAGTAGGGTAGAGGATCTCATTTATCTATGATTTGTTTGGATTTGGGAATATCTATACTAAGCGTTGAGTTTAGGTGTAATGCTTACGTTTTTTTGTTTCAGGGGATATGGGTTGATTCTAGGCATGGATTGGTTAGCTAGTAATTGTTAAAGGATGGTAGTTAGACTTTTGACTTGCCTTGGGAATACCCTCGAGATTTCGTGCGATCGTAAGGGAATAGTTTGTCTTAGCTACCTGGAATCCATTGATGCATCTATCAACGATTTGTGATCTGTCAGAGTAGTCCACGAGTACGTAGATGTTTTTGATTTGGTTAGGGGTTTGTCCCCTAAAACTCGAGATAGACTTTTGCGTATATAGTTGACAATGCAAAGCCTGTTGCATTACCTGTACGACACATGACTCCAAGAGAAAGGAAGGGCTCAATAAACAAGTAAAAGAGTTACTTGAGAAAAGGTTTCATAAGACGAAGTATTTCTGAATGGGGAACTCCAGTTGTTTTCGCTACAAAGGCGGATGGTTCACTTTGCTTGTGCATAGATGATATTTTGGTTTTCTCTAAGAGTAGGGAAGAACATGCTTTGTATCTAAGGGAAATCTCGGATACCCTCCAAGCGCGTCATCTTAAGGCTAGATTCTCCAAATATCATTTTTGGAGAGAAGAAGTAAGGTTTCTAAGACAAGTGATATCCAAGGAAGGGATAACAGTAGATCCCACAAAAGTAGTTGCGGTGCAAGATTAGAAGGTCCCAAAGAATGCAACGGGAGAAAGAAGTTTTCTTGGATTAGTGGGCTGGTATAGGAAGTTAATTAAGGACTTTGTGAAGGTATCAGCCCCACTTACTAGATTGACAAAGAAGAATCTAACTTCTGCTTGGGATTTGATTCGTGATGTTGCTTTCCAACGACTGAAGAGAACCTTGACGAAAACCCCAGTCTTGACATTGCCCGAAGGGAACAAGACGTTTACAGTTTATATGGATGCATGCGGGACAGGGTTAGGCATTGTTTTAATGCTAGAAGAGAGGGTAGTTTGTTATGGAGGAAGACAGCTGAAAGTACATAAGGAAAAACTATCCCCCCCCCACGACTTGGAATTAGCTGTTATAGTGTTCGCTCTTAATTCATGGCATCATTATCTTTTAAGAGAGAAAATTTGAACTATATACGAATCATAAGTCCTTAAAATATTTGTTCTCGCAAAAAGATTTGAAATTGAGGCAATAACGATAGTTGGAATTTCTCGCCTCATACGACTTTGAGATTGCTTATACCCCTAGCAAGATAATGTTGTGGCAGGGGCTCTAAGTAGAAAAAGACTGACCTTAAGAGGGGTAAAGTTTGAAGTACATAACAACCTTCAGCTTTAGACCCTCAGTCAAGTTTGTACCTGGTTTGTTAACATCGCTAGAAGAGCTGCCTACGCTTTTGATCAGATAGGAGTGGTGTAACATGAAGACCCTCAGATTTATGACATGATGGATAAGCTAAATAGAGGAGAGACCTCTAATCATCTTAGTATATACACTTGGTATCATGGTTAACATCTGTTTATCTTGGAAAGATAGTCCGACCACATGGGATACCCTCTAGCATAGTAAGTTATCGAGATCCTATCTTTACTAGTGAGTTTTGGAAATGGAGGTCAAGCAGCTTCGAAATCTTGAGGTCAAGCTAGTTAAAGTACAATGGGGTGACGCTCAAGGAGACGCGACTTGGGAGACTGAAGACAAGATATGCGCATCCTACCCTTTTCTTTTTGAGGGTACATCCTTGATCTCTTTTTCCATAAATTTATGCATGCTTGTATCTATCTTTTAAGTATATCCTCTCGGTCCGATCCTCGATCCTTAGGTAGAAGCCAATGGATGTAAACATGTGTTTGAGACATGTCATGTTTGGTGGCTGTAAGTGTTTGCTTGTGGTTGCTCGTGGATGCATATAAACACACATTAGGCACTAGGTCGGCTCCGTCACTTCCATATTGCATATATGTGAGTGATTTATATATATATATATATTTATATATATATATATATATGTATATGGATTGAAACTTGATGTGATATCATATGGATGATGCGTTTGAATGGATGGTTGTGCATTCATAGAGAAGATATAAAGTATCATAGGAATGACTGCGTACATGTTGGACTCATGACACTTACATAATTCGCATTAAGGAGGTCAACTGAATCAGTGGACCGTCTGATCTTTTGCATTAATATTGGGACATATACCTTGCATATTTTCATATGGCATTAGAAATCTTTTAAGGACATCGGATGCTTATGGATAATGGATGAGTAGATAGATGATGGATGGTAGGACACATCCTTCTTAAGTTGGAGATTTCAGGGACGAAATCCTTTAAGGAAGGGAGGATGTAACACCCCGTATTTTCTATGAATATTAAATTAACGAATTAAAGAACACTTAATTTTTAGAACAAGAATTAAGGGAAATGGGTTACGCCAGCGCGTTCGTCTCGGAATTTTGATTGAGATAGAGTCCGAGTTTGCGTGAATCAGACTCCGTATGAAGAAGTTATGGAGGTTAGAAGATTTAAGTTTAATTCGAAATTAAATAAATAATCAAATAATCAAAATTCGAAATTCAAACCAGTAGGGGACAGTGGACGGGAAAAATCCTGCCATAGGGTGTCAACCCCCCCTTAGGGGTGTCTACATGACCCCCCTCCCCCGTAGGGGTCGAACCCAGCTGACTATTCTGGACAATGACGAATTTCAGAGTCGTAGGGCTACGTGGTGACTTCTGACTGGCCTGCTGACTCATTCTCTTGGACTGGATGGTTTGAATGGATCCTAGGTTGATCTAAAGGCTCTTAATAATCCTAGATATCTATATATACACTCATAACCCAACCCTAATTCTATTGCTCCAAAGCTATGACGCCGTCATGCTGTTCATCTTCAATCTAGCCTAGCCACCTCCATATTCTCAAAACTAGAAATCAAGTTAGAGAGCTCCAAATCAAAGGAGAGGTTTTCTTCTACAATCAACTTTGAAGATTAATCAATATCAAATTAGAGTTTCTGCAACAACAACGATTCAATTATCTTTTCTTAATCCTAGCAAGTTAAGTTCACGTTATTTTCAGATTTGAATACCTGATTGTAATCTTGACATGTAATAAAATGAATCGAAGTCTATGCCTGATTGTAAGATAATCTTTTCAGATTTATCCCTGTTCTTCTATTGAATCTATGTCTTTCCATGCCTTAGAGGTAATTTTTATTGATTTAGGCTGGCCTATCTTTGTTGTACATTAGGTTTGTAATCCTTTTTGGTTCATGATGTTATTCTTATGCATGTGATAATGATTGTATCAGTTTATTCAAGAATCTATCTTAGTTGGATCTAAATTTCTTGTATTAGGTCTGTTGTGACATGCCTATTCTTATTTTATGCTCCTTCTCTCTCTCTTATCCTATTTCTTTTTTCTTTTATGAACCTGGGTTACCTTCGAACCTAGGCTGAAATCGCAAATACGAATGATTGGAATACGGAGAATATTTGGGTATAACCTATTTTGTGTAAATATTGGGCATAATATATTCGGTGAAATAATTGGGCATAACGTTTTTGTTGAAATTGTTGGGCATAACTTGAGAATGGGAACATGACTAGTTTTGTAAATTTGGGATAATTAGCATATATGTAACACCCCGTATGTTGAATAACTTGCTATAGTATAAAACAGGGCAGAATTAAATTTTAAAATCTGAACCAGGGGAAAGGGCTATCCCATTGCGTTCATCTCGGAAAAATACGCGAAATAGAGTCCGAGTTTTCGAAAATCGGAGTCCGTATGCCCCAGTTAAGGCCCGAAGAAGTTTTCAGAAAATTCAAAACAGATTTAAATATAAAAATTTCACATTTCAGAAGAGGCGGGAAAATTCCCGCCAGGCAGAGGGTGTCGACCCTAGGGTCGACATGGGTGTCGACCCTCGACCCAGGGGTCGACCCCCCCTGTCGGTCTGTGTGACTTGGGTGCACCATTTTGGCTTTTGGGCTGTGTTCTGGTGGCTTGTGACGAGATCTGACGGCTCTAACATAATCTAGGGTTAATCTAAGGGCCTAAATTACATCCTAATTATATAAATACACCCTAAGACTACCCTAACTCATACTAAAAATAGGTACAACGTCGTTATGCCGTCAAAATGCAACTTGAAGGAGCCTCCATCAAATTGTAGAAGAAGATAGCTTCTCAAATCAACTTCTAATCAACTCTAGCAACTTAATCCTCTTCATAGGAGTGCTAATCAACAAGTTGTGAGTTTCTATAGCCTTAATGACCAATTGTTGAAATGATTATGATAGGATATAATGAGGTTATGGCTATGAATGTGGATCAATGTAAGTTATGTTATCATATGCTATGTGTTCATGATGTTATGCAAGTTATGCAAGTTATATGCTATGTGTCCATGATGTTATGCAAGTTATGCAAGTTATATGCTATGTGTTCATGATGTTATGCAAGTCATGCAAGTCATATGTTATGTGATCATGATGTTATGCAAGTTATGCAAGTCATATGCTAGGTGATCATGATGTTATGCAAGTTATGCAAGTTTTATGCTATGTGTTCATGATGCTAGTTATGCAAATCGCTATGATAAACATTGATCCATTATGACACCATGTTATGCAAGTTTGGTGTTTGATTATATGCAAGTTCATATATGATATGTTATGCAAGTTTGGTGTTTGATTATATGCAAGTTCATATATGATATGTTATGCAAGTTTGGTGTTTGATTATATGCAAGTTCATATATGACATGTTATGCAAGTTTGGTGTTTGATTATATGCAAGTAACATGTGCAAGTTTGCACCTTTGTATGATATGCATACATATGCAAGTTAACCCCTTTGTATGTCATACATACATATGCAAGTTTACCCCTTTGTATGACATAAGTAACTTATGCAAGTTAACCTCTTTATGACATATGTGATTCATGCAAGTTTGGGTTGATTATTTATGCTAGTTGGGTTTGATGCTATATGCATGTTGACACCTTTAAAACCCATGTTGATGCTAATGTTATGCAAGTTGAACCCATTGTATTTGTGATGAATCTTCCCTTTTATGTCATTTTAGCGAATTACGTGGGGAACGATGGGTTTAATATTCATGTTAATGAAATGGTGTGAAGTTGGTATGATTATGCATACCATAAAGTGGATGGACATAATTGAGTCAATTATGTACATCGTTAAATTTGTAATTAATTAGGGATAATTAATACAAATTATGGGGGTGATTAGTTAGGTGTAATTAATCGACTAAGACACGCGGTTGGACCCTTTTGTAGCATAAGACTGCCCGGAACCGACCGGCAAATCCAGCGGCTACAAATGATTGGCCCAATGTGAGAGGTCTTAGGCATAAACTAAATACGTGACAAGTGTAAAGACACGAGGTTAGACTCGGTTATAGCGTAAGGCTGCTCGGACCCGACCGGCAAATCCAGCTGCCATAAAAGATAGTCTAATGTGAGAGGTCTTTACAACGGTTACGTTCTTAATCAATTAAGAAACACTTAACCAGATAAGCATGTAGTGGGGCATGAGGGGTTATGTGGGTGCCTTGGGTGGCATGTGGAAATCAAGTAAGTGCCTTGGGTGGCATGTGGAAATCTAGTGGGTTGCCTTGGGTGGCAATAGAAAATACGATTAGAATACTTAACCAAGTGGAAACATGTAATTAAACATGATTAAAGGGTTAAGTGGGATGCACTAGAAAAAGGGACAAGCTTAGGTGGGTAGCTTGTGGGGGCCCATTTCAACCAGTAACCCATATGTATCTTAATTAGGCTCGACCCATGTCGAGGACGGGACACGCGTACTGGGCTTGACTATAAGAGGCCAAAACGGGTTAGCGGTGGCAACGCAAGTCCAACGGGTTTCATATGCGTGTGTGGACCCGGGCTGGTAGGTAAGACGTTGTTGCATCGTGTAGGTATAAGTCATGCACCATTGGTTGTATCGGGTTGCCACTTTGGGGAGTGATACACCCCACTGTGGGGCCAGCACGGGTATCTACGGTAGGGAGCCGATCGAATGGGGGTAGTGGGTACACCTAGTGGAGATAGGGGCAGACGGCACCTATGTAGTCAGCTAGGGGTACACGAAACTACTGGGTAAATTTTCTAAGTCCTTGGGTGGGATCAACCTTTAAGTAGGAATGACTGGTGTGGTGCAGTTAGTAATTACCCTTGGGTGGGTAGATGTGTCCTTACCGTTATCTTAGTTCATCCTATGTCTAGTTGCCTACTTAGTGTAGTCATTTATCCCCAGTCATCACCATACCAAGTTTATATCATACCCTAATTACTTTAATGATTGTGTTGTTAAAGTTATAGGGCTCACTCAGACTTATGTCTGACCCCGTTGTTTTTATCTTTTTTCCCCTCGGGTCCTCAGGTTGGGCCTAGCACTAGTGGGCTTTGATCAGATTTCTTTATCTATCTTTTGGAGCTTGGACCGTGATGTAAAGCCCAGCTTATCTTTTCTATTATGGCTATTAGTTATGTAGTGGGATTATGTACTTATGTTTTTATCAAGATGGATATTTGGTACTTGACTCTTTTTATGGTGTTGTAACTAAACATGTTTACCTTCTGCTGCAATGAAATGATGTTTTAGATTTTTCAAGTATTATTTATATCTATCTTGTTGTAATTTTTCTGTTCTATATTCACTTAAAATGCTCCACCGAAGTTAAGGCATTCCCTTAGTGAGTGACCTTAGCGGTGTGGGGTGTTACACGTGGTATCAGAGCGAGGTTACCGGAACAGATAAAATTTTTAGAAAACTATTTTTCTATAAACATTTTTGGAAGAAGTATTTTCAAAAACATGTCTTTTAAGAGAAAAGTTTTTGAAAGAAAAGCATAATCCCCAATAGCCATATCTTTATCTTTCGAATTCTCCGTTTTGAATCTTTCCTTTTTCGTTTCAGCATGACTGAAGATCTTAACTTTCCGGAGGGTGTGACGATACCAGTATGGTATAGGAGGTTGATGGAGGCTAGGGCCGCCACTGCGGGTCCAGCAAATGTTCCTCCACCAACAGTAGCACCCGATCTTCCTCCTCCTCCTCCTCGCACGGATACTTTTGCTAAGACTTGTAAGGAATTTAAGGCTATGGGAGGGAAACCTTTTCAAGGATCAGAAACTTTTGTGGAAGCTAGAGATTGGCTTAAGGAGGTGGAAGAGTTGATAGACATCTTTGAGATGGAAGAAGGAAAGAAAGTCAAGTTAGCTGCTTGGTTAATGAAGGGAGAGGCCTCATTCTGGTGGGAGGTCACTAATGGAGAGCGCCCTGTTGACTCTTGGGCGGATTTCAGGCAAAGGTTTGTGGCAAAGTTTCTCTCAAGGGCGGAGGAAAACTTGTATATGGAAAGGTTCTTGACCCTAAAGCAAGGAAACCTATCAGTGAAGGAATATGTCAACAAGTTTAATCAATTGACAAGGTTTGGCATAGACATGGTGAATACACCGGAGAAGAAGGCTTTGAGGTTCGTTAAAGGCTTGAATGAACCGATGCATGGATTGGCTATGACTCACATCCCTATGGGGGCCACCTTTGAGAAGCTAGTAGACATGGCACTCATGCATGAGGAAGAGAAGGGTCCCAATGCTAATAAGGCACCCGAGAAGAAAGGAGATCAAAAGAGACCTCAACAGCAACAACAAAACAAGGGTGGGAAAGGCAACGGTGGCAAGGGAAAGAAGAAGTGCTTCAATTGCGGGACACCGGGCCACCTAAGCAAAGATTGTCGGAAGAAGAAGAAGACTGGCTGCTTCCACTGTGGCGAAGCAGGGCATCTAGTGAAGGACTGCCCTAAGAAGGGGCAAAGGACGGGATCTACCTCAGGGGGACAGGTGCAAGCTCTTATGGCACCAGGTCAGGCAAGGGGGCAAGTTCAGGCTCTCGCAGTTCCACCGATTCAGGAAAGAGGTAGAACTATTTCCGTTGAAAGTCTAGTTTTTCTATTTGATCATCCTGTCCGTACTTTGTTTGACTCTGGCGCATCGCATTCGTTTATCTCATCATCATTAGCTGAGTCACTGGACTTAGACACCAGTCTAGTAGATGATCCCTTGGTTGTTTCAAACCCAATTGGGGGCTCCACTTATTTGTCCATGATATGTTTGGGTTTGAAGATTTCTATACTTAGCGTTGAGTTTAGATGTGATGCTTTTGTTTTGGGCTTCACGGGCTATGGGTTGATTTTGGGCATGGACTGGTTATCCAGTAATGGTGTCGTTCTTGATTGCGAAAGGAGAGTTGTTAGGCTCATGACCCGCTTGGGTAACACTCTCGAGATCTCTTGTAATCCCATGGATTCTGTTATGCTAAGTTATCTTGAATCGCTTGACGCTTCAGTCGAGAGTTTGTGATCTGTTAGAGTGGTCCGGGAATACTCGGATGTGTTTGAGGAGGTGAAGGGCTTACCTCCGAAGCGGGAGATAGACTTCCGAATATATCTGGTGGACAATGCTAAACCAGTATCTTTACCAATGCGCCACATGGCTCCTCGTGAGAGGAGGGAACTCCATAAGCAAGTAGGGGAGTTGCTTGAGAAGGGGTTCATAAGACGAAGTATATCGGAGTGGGGTGGTCCAGTAGTTTTTGCCACGAAGGCGGATGGGTCCCTCAGACTTTGTGTAGACTATAGAGATCTCAACAAGCTCACAAAGAAGAATAGACACCCATTGCCGAGGATTGATGATCTCTTTGATCAGTTGGTTGGCGCCTCAGTGTTCTCGCAGTTGGACTTGGCCACGGGGTTTCATTAGTTGAGAGTGGCGGAGGATAGCATAGACAAGACTGCCTTTAGGACTCCGGATGGTTTCTATGAGTGGCTTGTGATGCCATTTGGTTTGACGAACGCCCCAACATACTTTGTTGATTTGATGAGTAGGATGTTCAGGGAGTACCTTAATAAGTTCGTGGTGGTCTTTGTGGATGACATCTTAGTCTTTTCTAAGAATGAAGAAGAGCATGCCCTACATCTTAGGGAAGTGTTGGAGACTCTTCGAGCGCATAGCCTTAAGGCTAAATTCTCTAAATGTCACTTTTGGAGGAAGGAAGTGTGGTTCTTGGGGCACGTGGTCTCCAAGGAAGGGATAGCTGTGGATCCCGCGAAGGTAGTATCCATCCAAGATTGGAAGGTTGCAAAAAATGCTACCGAGGTGAGGAGTTTCTTGGGGTTGGCTAGCTACTATAGGAAGTTTATCAAGGACTTCGCGAAGATATCAGCCCCATTAACTCGCTTGACGAAGAAGAATCTGGTATTCGCATGGGACGTAGATTGTGATGATGCGTTCCAACGGTTAAAGAGAGCTTTAACCACAGCTCCAGTCTTAATGTTGCCAGATGGGAGTAAGCCATTTGTTGTTTATGCCGATGCTTGTGGGACAGGACTGGGCGCAGTCTTAATGCAAGAGGGAAGGGTAATAGCCTACGGTGGAAGGCAGTTGAGAAAGCATGAGAAAAATTACCCTACCCATGATTTAGAGTTGGCCGCTATTGTTTTGCGCTTAAGACTTGGCGTCATTATCTTCTTGGAGAGAGGTTCGAATTGTTCACTGACCACAAATCATTGAAGTACTTGTTTTCTCAGAAGGATTTGAACTTGAGACAGCAAAGGTGGATGGAGTTCTTAGCATCTTATGATTTCGAGATAGCGTATACCCCTGGCAAGGGTAACGTGGTGGCAGACGCCTTGAGTAGAAAAAGGTTTTCCTTGAGTCCATTGTTCGTGGAACGACAAAGCTTGGAATTTATCTCAATGTTTGATTTCAGACCTTCCGTTGACTTTGTACCCGGTTTGTTAGCATCCTTAGAGGTTAGACCTACTCTTTTGGGACGGATTGGCGAGGCACAGCGGGACGACCCACAGTTGGTTGAGTTGGTAGAGAGGCTCATATGGGGGGAGTCGTCCAGCCATTTGAGTAGGTACACCCTAGACGATGGGACGTGCTTGCGTAGAGACGGTAGACTTTGTGTACCGCAAGACGAGGGTTTGAGGAAGGCTATACTTGATGATGCGCATCGTTCTAGGATGACCATTCATCCCGGTGGGGACAAGATGTACCAAGACATGAAGCGAGTTTTCTCTTGGGCCGGTATGAAGAAAGATGTGGCCGAGTATGTCGCTAGATGCTTGGTGTGCCAACAAGTGAAAGCGGAGCAAAAGAAACCCGGTGGGTTGCTTCACCCATTGGAAGTTCCGCAATGGAAGTGGGATAGCGTCTCGATGGATTTTATTGATGGGTTACCGAGATCGAGGAAGGGTAATACGGGAATTTGGGTTGTGGTAGACAGACTTACTAAGAGCGCCCATTTCATACCCGTGAAGAGCAAGAGGACTGCTCCATGGCTAGCTTCAATTTACCTTCGAGAGATAGTTCGGTTGCATGGGGTACCTTCTAGCATAGTGAGCGATCGAGATCCTATCTTCACTAGCGAGTTTTGGAAGAGTTTGCAAGAGGCGGTAGGGACTCAGTTGTGTTTGAGCACCGCATATCATCCTCAGACGGACGGCCAGACCGAGAGGGTGAATCGTGTTCTGGAAGACCTTTTGAGGCTTTGTATCTTAGATTTTGGAGGTACATGGGAAGAGCATCTTCCATTGGCGGAGTTCGCTTATAATAACAGCTTTCAGTCCAGTATTGGTATGGCTCCTTTCGAAGCTCTTTATGGACGGCCTTGTCGATCACCTACATGTTGGTGGGAATCTACGGATAAGATCTTGCTTGGGCCTGATATGGTTAGAGAGACTTCGGAAAAGATTGATCTGATTCGAAGAAGGATGAAAGCAGTGCAAGATAGGCAGAAATCTTACGCGGATAAGAGGAGGACAGATCTTGAGTTTGATGTTGGGGACATGGTCTTTATCAAGGTGTCTCCATTACGGAATGTAGTTCGCTTTGGGTCCGTTGGGAAGTTAGCTCCAAGATTTGTAGGACCGTTTCCTATTAAGGAAAGGATTGGACGGATGGCATATAGAGTGGATTTACCCGAGAGACTTAGTGGTGTGCATGACGTATTCCATGTGTCACATTTGAGGAAGTGCCTACATGAGACCGCGGAGGTGGTAGAGCCGAGCTTGCTTAGAAACGTGGAGGTAGATCGTGATGCGACTATTCGACGAGCTCCTACCCACATCCTTGGGTCAGAGATTAGGAAGTTGAGAAACAGAGAGGTTCGACTAGTCAAAGTGCAATGGGGAGAGGATGAGAGCAATGCTACTTGGGAGACAGAAGCGAAGATGCGTTCACTGTACCCATTCCTTTTTGAGGGTATGTCTTTTAACTTCTCCTTTATCGTTTGTCTAGTACTTATCTTTAGTATGTCCTCTCATTAGTACCTTTGACCTTTAGATATGGTAAACCTATGGTTGAAACATGTGTTTGAGACATGTTATGATTGATGGATGCGTGTGGATGCAAGTGTTTGCTAGTGGTTGCTTGTGGATGCATATACACACACTTTAGACACTAGATCGGCTCAGTCACTTCATATTGCATATTGCATATAACTGTGTGTAGGTAGCTATATTAATGGATGTATAATGGTTGTGCTATCATATGGATGATGCATTTTGGTGTATGGTTGTGCACACATGTAGAAATAGTATGTGTCGATAGGGTTCTTTCGCATACATATTGGATGCATGGCACTATCATGGTTTGCATTAAGGAGGTCAACTGAATCAGTAGACCGCCTGATTTTGCATTAGACAGGGAACATATACACACACTCTTTTCATATGTTCATACAGCATTAGAAACTCTAAGGACAATGGATGCCAGTGTTTGATGGTTTGAGTAGATGGTTGTTTGGTTGGTAGGATACGTTCTTCTTGACTTAGAGATTTCGGGGTCGAAATCCTTTAAGTAGGGGAGAATGTAACACGCCGTATGTTGAATAACTTGCTATAGTATAAAACAGGGCAGAATTAAATTTTAAAATCTGAATCAGGGGAAACGGGCTATGCCATTGCGTTCGCTCGGAAAAATACGCGAAATAGAGTCCGAGTTTTCGAAAATCGGAGTCCGTATGACCCAGTTAAGGCCCGAAGAAGTTTTCAGAAAATTCAAAACAAATTTAAATATAAAAATTTCACATTTCAGAAGAGGCGGGAAAATTCCCGCCAGGCATAGGGTGTCGACCCTAGGGTCGACATGGGTGTCGACCCCCTCCCTAGGGGTCAACCCAGGGGTCGACCCCCCTGTCGGTCTGTGTGACCTGGGTGCACCATTTTGGCTTTTGGGCTGTGTTCTGGTGGCTTGTGACGAGATCTGACGGCTCTAACCTAATCTAGGGTTAATCTAAGGGCCTAAATTACATCCTAATTCTATAAATACACCCTAAGACTACCCTAATTCATACTAAAAATAGATACAACGTCGTTATGCCGTCAAAATGCAACTTGAAGGAGCCTCCATCAAATTGTAGAAGAAGATAGCTTCTCAAATCAACTTCTAATCAACTCTAGCAACTTAATCCTCTTCATAGGAGTGCTAATCAACAAGTTGTGAGTTTCTATAGCCTTAATGACCAATTGTTGAAATGATTATGATAGGATATAATGTGGTTATGGCTATGAATGTGGATCAATGCAAGTTATGTTATCATATGCTATGTGTTCATGATGTTATGCAAGTTATATGCTATGTGTTCATGATGTTATGCAAGTTATATGCTATGTGTTCATGATGTTATGCAAGTCATGCAAGTCATATGCTATGTGATCATGATGTTATGCAAGTTATGCAAGTCATATGCTAGGTGATCATGATGTTATGCAAGTTATGCAGGTTTCATGCTATGTGTTCATGATGCTAGTTATGCAAATCGCTATGATAAACATTGATCCATTATGACACCATGTTATGCAAGTTTGGTGTTTGATTATATGCAAGTTCATATATGATATGTTATGCAAGTTTGGTATTTGATTATATGCAAGTTCATATATGATATGTTATGCAAGTTTGGTGTTTGATTATATGCAAGTTCATATATGACATGTTATGCAAGTTTGGTGTTTGATTATATGCAAGTAACATGTGCAAGTTTACACCTTTGTATGATATGCATACATATGCAAGTTAACCCCTTTGTATGTCATACATACATATGCAAGTTTACCCCTTTGTATGACATAAGTAACTTATGCAATTTAACCTCTTTATGACATATGTGATTCATGCAAGTTTGGGTTGATTATTTATGCTAGTTGGGTTTGATGCTATATGCATGTTGACACCTTTAAAACCCATGTTGATGCTAATGTTATGCGAGTTGAACCCATTGTATTTGTGATGAATCTTCCCTTTTATGTCATGTTAGCGAATTACGTGGGGAACGATGGGGTTAATATTCATGTTAATGAAATGGTGTGAAGTTGGTATGATTATGCATACCATAAAGTGGATGGACATAACTGAGTCAATTATGTACATCGTTAAATTTGTAATTAATTAGGGATAATTAATACAAATTATGGGGGTGATTAATTAGGTGTAATTAATCGACTAAGACACGAGGTTGGACCTTTTTGTAGCATAAGACTGCCCGGAACCGACCGCCAAATCCAGCGGCTACAAATGATTGGCCCAATGTGAGAGGTCTTAGGCATAAACTAAATACGTGACAAGTGTAAAGACACGAGGTTAGACTCGGTTATGGCGTAAGGCTGCCCGGACCCGACCGGCAAATCCAGCTGCCATAAAAGATAGTCTAATGTGAGAGGTCTTTACAACGATTACGTTCTTAATCAATTAAGAAACACTTAACCAGATAAGCATGTAGTGGGTCATGAGGGGTTAAGTGGGTGCCTTGGGTGGCATGTGGAAATAAAGTAAGTGCCTTGGGTGGCATGTGGAAATCTAGTGGGTTGCCTTGGGTGGCAATAGAAAATACGATTAGAATACTTAACCAAGTGGAAACATGTAATTAAACATGATTAAAGGGTTAAGTGGGATGCACTAGAAAAATGGACAAGCTTAGGTGGGTAGCTTGTGGGGACCCATTTCAACCAGTAACCCATATGTATCTTATTGGGCTCGACCCATGTCGAGGACGGGACACGCGTACTGGGCTTGACTATAAGAGGCCAAAACGGGTTAGCGGTTGCAACGCAAGTCCAACGGGTTTCATATGCGTGTGTGGACCCGGGCTGGTAGGTAAGACGTTGTTGCATCGTGTAGGTATAAGCCGTGCACCATTGGTTGTATCGGGTTGCCACTTTAGGGAGTGATACACCCCACTGTGGGGCCAGCACGGGTATCTACGGTAGGGAACCGATCGAATGGGGATAGTGGGTACACCTAGTGGAGACTGGGGCAGACGGCGCCTATGTAGTCAGCTAGGGGTACACGAAACTACTGGGTAAATTTTCTAAGTCCTTGGGTGGGATCAACCTTTAAGTAGGAATGACTGGTGTGGTGCAGTTAGTAATTACCCTTGGGTGGGTAGATGCGTCCTTACCGTTATCTTAGTTCATCCTATGTCTAGTTGGCTACTTAGTGTAGTCATTTATCCCCAGTCATCACCGTACCAAGTTTATATCATACCCTAATTACTTTAATGATTGTGTTGTTAAAGTTATAGGGCTCACTCAGACTTATGTCTGACCCCGTTGTTTTTATCTTTTTCCCCCTTAGGTCCTCAGGTTGGGCCTAGCACTAGTGGGCTTTGATCAGATTTCTTTATCTATCTTTTGGAGCTTGGACCGTGATGTAAAGCCCAGCTTATCTTTTCTATAATGGCTACTAGTTATGTAGTGGGATTATGTACTTATGTTTTTATCAGGATGGATATTTGGTACTTGACTCTTTTTATGGTGTTGTAACTAAACATGTTTACCTTCTGCTGCAATGAAATGATGTTTTAGATTTTTCAAGTATTATTTATATCTGTCTTGTTGTAATTTTTCTGTTCTATATTCACTTAAAATGCTCCACCGAAGTTAAGGCATTCCCTTAGTGAGTGACCTTAGCGGGTGTGGGGTGTTACAATATAAAATCTAGACTTGGACATGTATGGTAAATAAGTAAATTGGATAAAAGATTAACATGCCTAACCCGAGGTTAGATTGAGTTGTGGTGTAAGTATGCTCGGAACCGCCTGGCACATCCAGCAACCGCAACAATAGGTCTAATGTGAGATGTTAGCGCATAAAGCCCAAAATCCGAGGTTAGAATGAGTTTGTGGTAGAAGTCTGCCCGGAACCGCTTAGCACATCTAGCAACCGCAAACAACGGTTCTATTGTGAGAGGTTAAGGCATTAATGAATGAATTAGTGCTAATGAACAGGGTTAAGTTAATAGGAAACACTTAACCAATATAACATGATGAATGAACATGGTTAAGTTGATAGGAAACACTTAACCAATACAATGAATGAGAAGGGTTAAGTTAATAAGAAGCACATAACCAATATGACATTTTAGGTGGGTGGGTTAAGTTAACATGGACAAGAAGACAACTTAACCAATATTACATGAACAAAGTGGATAGGGTTAAAGCTAACCAATAATACATATGGACTTGATAAGGGGAAGGGTTAAGTAAATCTTGGGTAAGTGGGTAATATTAGTATATATAGGCCCACAAACTTAACTGTTAAATAAACATGCATGAATCAGTGAGAAGGTTAAGTAACATAGGAATATGCAAAACTTAACTAGTACAACATGTTAATTAAGCAAATGGGTGGGGTTAAGTTAAATTGAGAACACTTAACCATTTAACATGTTGATTAGGAAACCCTAGTAACGTTGGACCCATTTCAGCAGTAACCCACATAGATGTATCATGGTACCCTGAGCTAGGCAGGGTGGGGCACGATTACTGGGTTGATTATAAGTGGTCAAAATAGCGGCTAGTGGTGCAGCAGTGCAGGTTCCGATGGAGTATGGGCGTGCACGTGCCCCGGAGTGGAAAAAGCACGCACTGGGCATCAGTAGCATACACCGTGCATCTTGAATCGTGTCGGGTAGCCATCATGGGAATTGATACACCCCATGATGGGGCCAACACAGGTATCACATACAAGCGGGGCTGAATGAAACAAGTAATGAATACATACAAGCGAGGTCGGATGACACAAGTAATAAATTAATAAGAGTAAGAGTCGATCGGTTAAGGTAGTAAGGATACATCTAACATCTTCATGGCAATTAGGCTGATTGAGGTAAGATCCTCATACTAGATGTACACCTGAAGGCTACCACAATTGCGGGGTTGGGATCACCTTATTATATAACACAGGATACTAGTTGGGACACTAGTAGGGGATACGGATCCTTTTTCACAGGATACTAGTTGGGGCACTAGTAGGGAATATGAATCATTCTATAAATGACACTAGTTAGGATGCTAGTTGGGTGGTGCAGAGAAAATAGGAAATCAAGGAAAGAACCAAAGCGCATTTAGTGTATCTTGCCTTGTCATATCGAATGGTGCGGTGTAATCTTGTAATGGTGCGGTTACATAAGGTTGGTTGAGTTGGGTAATTCCATGGGGGTCAATCTGATGTTGATTTCGGTCTTCGGGATTGATACTCAAGGAGCTACTCTCTTAACCAAGGTGTCTTAGTAAACAGTGCGGGGTAGGAATTATCTTAATAATCAGGAGCGCAATCATCATATCATGTTCATCTTGTGTACCTTGTCATATCTAACTCTCATCATTTGTTGTCTTGCTATGCTTACTATCATGGTTATGTCTTGTATCCAGTTTATTCATGTCATGATGGTTTTACCTATTTACATGATGAAAGTCACTGGACTTACCATGCTTTATGTTTGACTTTGATTTGTTTTGCTTTCTTTTCTTCCATTCGCCCCCCCCCCCCTAAAGTTCACTGGGAGGGAATATTTCCACTTAGCTCAATTTTCTTTCCAAGCTCGGAGATAGTCGACGTATTGCTTTAGACTCTCTTTTCCACTGCTATGGCCGGCTCATGCTTTATTGGGGAATACCATTGTCATTTTATGCTTCTTTATTTTGTTAAACAAGACAGATGCTTTGTTGTAATAGGTATTGGTGTTTTGGTGTTGGAAAACAATCTTTGTACAAGCTGTTGTTTTATCAATGAAGTAAAGTTTTATTTATTTTTCGCTGTTTAAATTTTGTTTGTTTTGTAATTTATCTGTTCTATACACTTATGACGCTTCACTGAAGTTAATGCATTCCCTTTGTGAGTGACCTTAACGGAGGCATGGTGTTACAGCATCTATATTGGTACGAGCTTTCAATAATACATACAAATGAAGCAAAGTTGACTAGGAATGATTTCAAGAGATAGTTCGAGATAAAATTTCTCCCAAAAGATGAGGATGAGTGATGACTTATGTAATGACCCAGGTTTTTAACCATTTAGTTGAATATTTAAAATTGATTTTAATGTTGGTTTTAGAATTTAATAACCTAAATTCAATGGTTTTGAATATTTTGTTAATATAAATAATAATTTAATTTCGGAATAGTCAAAATTAGTTGAGTTTGCAATGTTGAATGAAATGGACAATGTAGAAGAATTTAATTGGGATTGGTTTTGAATTATGTTAAGGAATCCATTTATTAAACGATGTTTGAATGTATAATTTGTAATTTAATTGTAAACGAGCCCGCAACATCGTGGTAATTCGTAGTTTATGTTTTGAACTTCAAATGGATGTATAAGATCCAATATAAGTTGGAATTCTTTGAAACAAGAATCGTCCGGATGAATAATAATTTTCTAATGGAAGAAAAAAATTGAGGTTTAACATTGTAGAATTTGAGTTATGTGCAAAGCAAATTTTAAAAAAGATCTTTATGGATTCGTTTATAAACCATAACGATTTACTAATAAAAATAAAAGGGTTTTTAATATGTATAATATCGATTTAACTTTAAACTCAACCTGAAGTTATTTATTTTGAAACTACATGGAATTCTATTTGAATATATTCGATTATGATAATTTATTATTATTATTATATTAAGGTGTTTTGAAATTGTTTTATTTAAATTGGAACCTTAATAATAGCTTTTATTCATATGAACTCGAATTTCAACGAAATGAATCTTATTAAATCCGTAATAGCTAATTATTCTAGATTTCAAGTTTCGGACAAATCAGAGTTATTTTGTGAGCGTACAAAAATTAAATGTGAATAAATTGATAATTTCAACTCAAACTAGCGCCATTTGAGAAAACGTATTTGGATTTCGACGAAACAAGTTTCATCAAGTCCGAAATGTTGAATTATTGCATGATGTCCATTTTTGTCGCGAACAGAGTTCGTAAGTGATCATACGAATCAATTTGTCGATCAGAAATGGTGACAGGCATGAATATAATATCGTTAGTCGCTTTCAATAAAATATTATTAGTTACTACAAGATAAAAAAATTATAAATCCCCACTATATGTAACCCTAATCCCCCAAATCCCTCAGCTCCAGATCATAATAGCCACATTTTTGCAATAAAGCACCTATTCACATTTTAATTCATATCTAAAAATCCGTAGAGAATTGGAGATTGTCACCAACTGCAAAGTTGGAGATCGTAGTGAGGCCGACCTATTGACCAAATTTCATGGCCAATGGTCGCATGGGCTAACAGGAAATCGGCAAAGACAGAGAAAAGGGCAGTCTCGAGTTTGACTGAAATCGAGGAGCTGAGTTTGGTTTCAGGTGATCAGCCCTAAAGGAAAATTGGAGAGAGGTCGATGGTCTATAACATTGATGTTGGATAGTTCGGCTGATATGGTCTATGGTGGCGTGAATAAGGAGTTGATCAAAGTTGGATTAAATGGCGAGCTGCGATCGGTTTCGATCGATTTGTGAGAGATGAAGGGCGAATTAGTGGTTGTTGTCTGAAGGAGAAAGGATGAGTGAAGTGAGGCCGTTCGAATGGCCCTGGTGCGATGGTTGAAGGAAGCTGATGGACAGAGTTATGGTGTGCGAAGGCATTTACGGCCGCGAGGGATTTTCAGGTGATCGAGGACACCTGAACGGTCGGTAGTTGGGGCGAAAGGGTACCGGGTGGCGCGGTGACATCGGCGGGGTCAGAGATGGGTCAAGCGTGTTAGAGGATGCACGGTCAGAGATTTTCGGTTGTATGTTGTGCGAATGGAAGAATATCAGGGGTACAGCGAGGGGAACCAAGGATTTATCAAGCTAATTTTGTTAAGGTAATTAAGTGAGGATTAGTATTAATCTAATTTAATTATGTTAGTTGTTTTAAATATGTTTAAAATGATAACAATGATAATTTATTCAAACATAATCAAATACGTATGAAACAAGAAGCGTTGGAATCGTAAAGACGAAGGCTACGAAGTCGAGCCGGCTTGGTTTGGAATCGGAAGCAACTGGGTTTTCATTTAATTTTAATATCCTGTTTAAAATTAAATGAAACAATGTAAATCATCGAATCAAAAATAAACTGCTGAGTTGACTCTCACGCTTTCTGGAATTTTATGATGTGTTAAATTCATATAACTAAAACTCATAGTTAATAGTATAAATTGGATGATTGGATGTCTTGGGTGCTTATTAAATTTTTAATGGCCGTTGATGTTTAATTTACGTCGTATTGGATGATTTGATTTAGAAATATTTTATGTGCTATTATAATATGATATTATGGGCTATGATGCAGAAAAGAACAGGTAGAGGGATCCAACTAGATTTCTCAATTAAATTGTATGTTGTTTGTCTTATTATTATTATATGAATTTTTTGTCCTAAATAATGTTATATCCTGATAGGATGTTAACTATTGGTTGGATATTGATCGTTGAATTTTAATTCAACGATCGTTGTGTTTTAAATCAGTAAATAATATTGATTAAGTGGTTAGTAGCGAATGACCTAAAACCCATCCTTTTAGACGTTGATTGTCGTCAGGCAAATTGAAGCAATTGAAGTTATAAATTTTACGTTGTAACCGAAGCAAAGGTTTAAAATTATACTTTATATAAAAATAGAAGTTTAATTAACTAATCAATATTTTATAGTTATAAATAATTTGTTTTGACATTTTAATAAGTTATAAGCATTGCAGTCAGAAATTAAGCTAAGGGTTAATAATTTAGGACAATTGTTCTGAGAAAAAATTGAGTGATGATATTAATTATATTACTAATTTCTAATTTAAGAAGAGGGATTTGTTAAATCAGTTAACAAGTTAACTGATGTTTATAAGTTGACCAAGTCAACTGTTTTAATTGAAGTTGATTATTAGATTAATTTGTTTTCAATTAATATAATAAGAATAGTTTTTAGAACGATCATTAAACTTAACAAATGTTCTTAAAAATTAATTAACTGTATTTTGAGTTAATTGTCGAGAAGTTTTTTATCAATAAAGTTAATTATTATTTAATAACCTTTTAGAAGTAATTAATTATTCTATTTTAAGTTAACAACGAAGTCAACTACTTTTATTTTGATTAATGGTGAAGTTAATTATTATTTTAATTAATTATTAAAGTGATAACTTTTAAATAAAGGTAGTCAGGTTTATAATGAAGTCTAATTGAATTTTGAAAGAAATTCATGGACATATTTTTATAATAAAATCCGAATTTTGTAAACGAAGCTTATAAAAAGAAATTTTAGTCAGTGTAATAGCTTTAAAAATACATGTTTACTTAATATTCAAATCAAGTAAAAAGAATCGAGATGAAAAACGAGATTCATATGAATGTAAGGAAATGTGTTTAAAAGGGTTTTATATTAAATTCAAGGTTATAAACCAAGTTATAAATGGGATATTACAGTTAAGTCGATCACTACACCATAATAGCCAATTAGCAACACTTATTTGCGTTCGGAGGTGGTAACAAGAGTATGCGTTGCTATAATTAAAAAGCGTTGCCAAAAATACATAATAATAACTTTATTATTGGCAACACTTATTTGGATTGTTAAGGCTCGATGCTGGGGGTAAAAACATAAACCAACCAGCATAACCCTAACTCCCCTACCACGTTCCTTTGTCCAACTCTTTCCCCTTTTTTGGTCGCTTAAATCATTATCCATATCCCACGACTCTCAGAGGAAAAAGGAAAAAAAAAATCTTAGCATGGCAAAGATGAAGGTTCCTCTCTAATCGGATTTTAGGGATGGCTTAGGCGTACAACTTGCGTTCACATTTGATTTTGGGGATTTTGTTCGATTTTGCTTGCATTCACTCGCTTTCAACTCATAGGTATAAATTTCGTTCTGGTCTTTGATTTAGTATTTACAATTAGATTGTTATGTGGTGTTTCTATTATCAATGTAGCCGAAATTGGATTGTTGTGCGGTCTTTGGTTTAGTACTTAGGGATCAATTGTGGTTCATAATTTGTGCTATTTGCAAAGGACATGAAAATTAGTTCAACCGTTAAATCTATGATCCGAGTTTGATGCCTTATGTGTTCAAAACTCTTGTTTTGATGTACATGGACAGTGTTCTTTGCTTGCTCAATTCTCATTAGCATAATGTTATGTTTTAGTTCAAGTTGAGCTCAAGTAGGATGGGTCCACTTAACAGTCAATTAGATTAGTTATTGATTTTATCAAATTATGAATTTTGTTTCAGCTCATGTATTAAAACAATGGTAATATTTCAATAAAAACAAGCAGTAATTGTAGAAAAAGCATACATATGATGGAATATAGAGATAAGGAAACTCACGGATAATATTAGGAACTAAATATTTCATAAAACTTGCAATATAAGTTCTTTCCATTATTTTCCCATTAAAATTTATAAAATTTGAAAATTAGTCATCATCTATTTACAGAGCATGAAAATTTAACAATATATATGTTTATTGGTGAATTGTGCATACTACTGTAAGGTAAAAGGATAACTTCAAATCTAAATAAAAACTGTAGAATGTATTCTCACAAATATTAAAATAATTTTACAACAGTTATTCTTTTGTTCTTTGTGACACTTGAATGAGATAAGTAGTCACATTCATTTTTGAACATGTTTTTAACATCTTAACCATGCATATTTTAAATTCATTTGTATGCCTCATGTTAGTAGATAAGTAGTCACATTTGTATCTTTTTGTTCAATTTTGAACATAATTTCAACCCGTACCATGTCTCCTTCATAGGGGCTCCAACTAAAAAAGAAATATAATTTGAATATAATTTATATGTAATATTATTATCATTATTTCGAATTGAATCCCACTAGTGAAGGAAACAAATGATGAAACAGATTTGCAGGCTGATTACATTATTTCCTAAAATAATGTAATTCCATTAACCCTATAAGAATATCATATCCAATTTTACTCTTAAGTCTTACTCTGGGTTAAATTGGGCATTTTTCCCATTTTGTCCTCAATGAGTGCATGATTCATATGGGAGTATATGAAACTAAAGAAAGAATTCTTTCAAAACTAAGTGGCATCTTTCTACTGTTTTTAGCCTCATAAATTTGGAAATGTCTACCTTTGATGATAGCTTTCAACTAAAATGTAAAGTTTGAGCAATTACGGTGTTTGTGCATATAGTTGTAAACTTGATTGTGTCCACTACATCGCAGCCAGATGTTTCCCAAGTTAATATCAATTAACAACATGTTTCGTTTTTTATAATATCATAACTAATATATATATATATAGGAACATTTTTCATGAATTTATAATAGTAACATATGTTTTTTGAACACATACAAAGCAGACAATCCGATTTGGATGCCCATAATTGCACATGTGAACTAAATAAGAAATACTAATATCATCAGTCTTGGCTGAATTCAATAGACAAATTTCATTTTGGGTTTTCCAATCAAACAAAACTGCATTTTATTTGTGCTATTCAAACCTTTAAGGTGATTTCTGACTTTACACCTTAAATGAATTAACATATTATGGTGACAAATCAAATCTTGTCAATTATAATTTTTCTACTTGATGTCATGCAGAAAAGATGAATAAATAACGACATATAATTATATTTTGTGTAACTTAGGTAGGTACTGTTATGGGTGAATTAACTCATTTACAGTCCACCATTCAATCGGTTTTGCTTCTGTTCGATTAAGAATTTTATAAGGTTAACTGAATTAGCTGTAAGGCTCAGTTACAGTCCACTCATTTACAGTCCACCATTAACTCATTTACAGTCCACAGGCTCAGTTTTTGCAACGAATCAGAAAATTCGATGCTCGAATTTTCAACACAGTTACATTTAGTGTCCTAAACTCGAGTACCGAACATCCAAAAAGTTATTAGAAAGAAGTTAGAGGATGAGATAAGAAAGAAAGAAATATTAGAATAGAAGAAGAAGAAGAACTAACACAATAGAATTAGAGTCTCACACCGCAGCGGAATAAAATATAATATAGAAATAATCTTTTTTGAGAGCTTGAAAATGCTTACAAACATCAAAGTACAGTTTATAGCCAACACATCTGGACAGTTATAATAATCTAACCCCATAAACAACACACAGTAGAATATTGTAATATCATATGCCTGAACCCATCCAGCTCGTCTCTAGACTTCGCAGCATCCGATAAGCTGAAGCTGTACAACCCGGTCTAACCCGAGCATTACAAATACCGAGTCAGTCTGGTGAACCAGATTGAGAACAACTCGCAATGTTTAAAGGGATCATCCAACTTGATTTTTAAGTTCAAAATCTTTTCGAAAGAAAGGATAATCGTATGACCAAAACCACACATAAACATAGACGGTTTTTACCTTACGATAACCCAAATCATTTTTGAAATCATATACTTGTCTGATATTATAATAGTGTCTACATACAAATAGATATCAATCTAGCGGAACGCTTGCATCTCACGCTCCATATATATAGTATACATTCAAAAACCGTGGACGCTTATTGGAGATTGGATTCCGACTATGAAAAGCTATGGAATCACTTGCCGATAGTGTATCTCTAGAGGTGAATACGCTGGGTTCAACAAGAATGTCTTGCAACCCGGCCCACACATGACCGACCACTCATTTCGCTTAAGTGTAACGAATGTATATCACCAACGGTTGGGATAAGCAACTGTTTCCCGAAAATGAACAGCATCGATAGATTAAAGAAGCAAAAGGAATTTCTCTAGATAGTTGACTCTATGCCCTAATGGGTGCGACCCACATAGCCATGCTACCTACCCGATTTTTGTCATTTCCCGGTTGTGAGGATTGAGGTTATAATATATCTTTTGGAATACCTGTCCATCATTCACTTTGAATGTCAGATCTGCTAGAAACCACTAATTGATTTCCACAAAAATAATCGGGTTTTAAATTAAGAGAAGGTGTCTTCTCCGCCGCCACAAAAATACGTTTGAGGAAATCAACGTACGTAATCTCTTTTGGAAATACTCTGTCAGACATCCGTCCATACAAGTTGTCCTAGGACTGGACAAACCGAAGGCACTCTCCTACTGCATCCTTGAATTACCCTACGGATCTGTAGCGAGCAGTTCTTGCAATCCGTAAAATTTCACTTACGACCGAATCACGTCAGAATACCTCTGGCTGTACATCCAAAGAGTATTCGACAAGCAATCCTTCCGCTTATGAAGATCCATGGTCTTCAATTTCTCCATCTCGCTCAGTATCTGATATCTTCAACATTTACGTATTCATTGGCCGGAATGGTTTTCAAATATAAATTCGATCCCGGTCTTTCCGTACCAACAGTCGTATTGGCCAAATTTGATAGTCGGTTATTTAACTATCAAATAAACAACCATTAAATCATGAAAATAAAATGATCCATTGGTTCAGCACTCAGCAACATTTGACCCTTTTAATTATAAATGATTATCAAATGATTAATTAAACTTCGGAATAATTTAAATACGTTATTTACTTCTTATTTATGTTCTCAAAACCTTTTTAATAGTTGGGGAAAAACATCTTATCACTATATCAAATTTTCTATCTTGCTATTATCTTCAAAACATTAGTTACAACATTTTTCTTGTATGTCTTCACTCTAATAATCGTTAGTCATTAACCGTAAGTTAGTAAGCGAATGACTTCCCGAGTATCAATCCCGAAGACTGAAATCAACATCAGATTAACACTTAGGAGATCACTTAATTCAACCAATCTCCAGTTAGATTCTAATTCTTATTTCAACTTGTAACAACCCATATTATCCCACTTCAAATTCATTTAATCATTTTCACTTTAAAAATCTCGTTTCAAATCTCATTGTCCAGTAACGTTAATTTAAACTTAACGTTTTGGCCTTTCGCTTCCTTTTATAAACATTGTTTATAAACTCAAGTTTAATATAAACCCCTTTAACTCGCCTCTCCTTTATTAATTTGAACACTTATCTTAAGTTATCGTATTTGCTAGAAACCTCTTTTAAAACTTAGTTTATAAAATCTCAGTTTTTAAATGTAAAAACCAGTTCATTACTACTTCCAAAGTCCAACTATATTTCAATATCAACTTTGATTACTTACTTCAATGAACCTCGTTTATGACTTGATCACTTAAATCATTGTTTATTTAAAATAATAATTTACATTATCATTAACTAACTATCGTAGAAATAGTTAGCTTCTTATTTACCAAAAACAAACTGTAAACTTCTTTTCAAAATTTTATTAAATTTAAAACAATATTTGTTAATTTATCTCATTAGATTAATTAATACCAAACTAAATTTATCAATCCTAAGACATGATCACCTCATAAACCAATTCAAACTATTCATTCTTTTTAAATTAATTACTAACATAATTAAATTAAATAAATTCCATTTAATTGTTTCTTAAAACAATTAATTTAACTATTACATTAGTTTCTCCTCGTCTCCTTATAAATCTCATTAACATAAGACTTTGATTTGTAAACTATTTAAAAATACTTAAACTTATTAAATAAATAATAAACCTTAATTTCCTTTATTTAACTTTTATTTAAATATATAGATTTTAAAAAAATCTATCTTCGGTTAAAATAAATTTCATATCTTTATTACCGTCGATTCAACCGACGGTAAATCAATATTTGTAACACCATTTAATTTTAGGCCAACTGCTGCCAATTACTCAACTAATATTGTTTATTGGTTAAAACAAAACAACCGTTGAAATCAGATTCAACAAACAATGATCAATCAATCATCCAATCATATTGGTTAAACAATTGATATAAATGCAATATGAAAATAAATAATAAATTTGAGGAATCCAGTTGGATCCCTCCAACCTGTTTTCCCTGCATCCAACTATGTTATTTCAACGATATCGTTTTATTTCAATAAACGGGTAAAATATTCAACCATCAAACAATAACAGCAATCCAAGCATCCATCATCCAATTAACAATCATAACGCACAAATATTTAAACCCCACTTATATAAAATATAAGTGGGATAAAACCAAGTGAGTTGAACTCACCTTGTTTCCATTCGTTTCTGCACCAGTCCGGTTACAGTTAAATTAAACAATATTTTAATCCAACTATAAATTCCAATTGTCTCCGTCTCTGTCAAAATATTTTCAAAATGTTCTGTTTGTCGATATGATTCGGTGCCACTTGTTTCGCTCCATTCTGATAACATAATATATAGTATACACGATTTTTAAGACATACTTTTAAAATTAATAATTAACTTTCTTAATGTTCAGTTTTGTAAATCTAAATTACTTTAGTAATTGGTTAACACACAGCTAACTTATACCGAAAATAACCCAAGTTGATACCTTGAATTTAGAACCCGGCGTCCTTACCGCTGATCGTTGGTGCCCAATTACTTCTGCTATGTTACGTTTGCCCATTCTTTCATATATATATATATATATATATATATATATATATATATATATATATATATATATATATATATTCTCTCAAAGGCCCGAAAGCCCAACTGGAAAATCACGGCCCACTTCCATAATAATTCCTTCTTCCCAATGATAGCTCTCTCCCCAAGCGTTGCAGCTTTCTCTTCCATGTGGATTCTCTCCCTCACACGTGTTTCTGCTCTTCTCTTCGAAAAGCTTCTTAACCTACTTTCCAAATGAACACAGTCTGTACAGTGCCTGTCTGTACAGTGCCTTCCGTCCCCTTTTTTGTTTTCCAGTTTGCTCGTTTCTTTCCCATATCCTTCTGCATCATAGCACCAGTCCACATCATGCCAAAACAAACTTCCACTTCGTTAAAACAATCCCAATTCGCCTGTTTTACGTCCCCTCATCCTCCAGCTTCCATCTTGACCTCCCAGTCCCAGTTCTCCACTTCCGACATTCTGTTGTTAAACCCACTTCATGCTCTTGTTCACTGTTGAAGCTGCATCTATGCCTTCCTTCGTCTGTGGCCACCGTATTCTAGGGGGACCCCACATGATGAACCACCGAACTATCTCATCTCTACTGACTCCTTGATTCACTTCCTTCTTCTTTGTTTTGGTCTGCCTCTCTCCAGATTTCAGCTTGTGCCTCGTTTGCTGGTTGGAAACCACATGCTCATCTAACAACCATACCGATATACTGCACTTACAGTTCAACACAAAAGCCTTATTCACGTCTCGGCCTCTTTCCTCCTAGGCCACGGATATTCAGTTTGAACTCCTCTAAGAAATGGTGTTTAGAATTTCTTCAAAACTTATGTGAATGTGAAGGGATTGTAAATTCGAGATTTATGAAATAAATGTTAGGATTTGGTGAAGCATATAATTTGCTTTCAGTTTTCCTTGCCATGAAAGCACGGCAAAATATCTGTGCAGGAATATGCGGACTTCTGTGTGTGCTTATTTATAGACAAGGACTCCTTGGCACCCAAGTAAGGAGCATACAGGCAGGCATAGACTAGGATAAGATCAGTGATGTGAAAATACAAAGGTTGGAGCAGCATGTGAAAACTGTTGAGGGGAATGGTGTTCGTGATTGAAGTGAAAATACAGAGAAAGAAGACAAGTAGGTATATAGCTACAGTACAGCTTGGTGACAAAGGAAAGAAGGTGCTGCATGTGCGAGGTTAGCTGTAGAAATGCAGTATGGTACTTTTGATTTTTGCTTAAGTGTGAAGCATGCGCAGATATGGCATCATATGTGGAATAGTTGTTTTGACAGTGAAAATATACTGGGACCAAGACAAAATGAGCAAATTTAATTGATACATTCATCTGCATGTTGGACAGAAAAAGAATAGGGTAGCATGCAGAATGCCCAGCACATGCAGCAGGTTTTACTTTCTTTCATTTCATTATATACAGTGTAGTTTAAAAAGAACAGTGTAAGCTTGATGTGAATGCACAAGTAGGATGGCGTGCTAGCATGTGCATGTTAGGAAGATGTACGTGGTACTGTAAGTAGGCTTTATTCTATTGCTTGGGGATGAAGTTGCATGTTCCTCTATTTAAGGCTTAAGCACGTTCAAGTCCGAGTCTTGACGTATATGATATGTTTTAGGTTAAGTTTGTTTACAAACAGTTATCAAATTATACCGTCAACTGTCAGTACACGTCTTATAATCACACTGAAATATAAAAACCCCAAACGTAATGAAAATGGATGTACCGTTACGTCTTTCCGTTCCAGTCCCAATAAAATTTGTTTCGAAAACGAAGGTCATTTAAAAAGAAAAACATCTTTAAGGCCTATATAATATATCGAATAATTTTTCTGTGTTCGAAGCACGGGCCTCGCCATAAGGTAAGCAACACATAAATTTGAACGTTCTATTTCGTATGATTAATTAATTTCATTGTCAATTGTCGCTAAACGTTTTATATTTGTACCAATATACATGAATTTCACATAGTAAACTACGAAATACCGCAACATTTACTAGTTCGAACATCGTTATACAAACAAATTATATGTTATAAATCCATATAAAATTTCAGTTTAATATTTAATATAAAATATATTAAATATCTTACCACTAAAAATACGGGACATTATAATTCTTCCCCCTTAAAAAATTTTCGTCCCCTAAAATTATTAAGGTAGGAAAAATGCTAAAATCCGATTTATAATAAATCAAAAGCCAATTTATTCAACTCTAATTAGACCTTTGAGGATTTATGTCAAACAAACTAACAACAATCAACAAACAATACACATTAACATAACCCAATCAATTTAAGTTTATATTATTATTAACATTTACTTGGGTTAGCATACCTTAATTATCAACCGATTAATATACAATCGATTTCCATTTAATTATTATTTACTAAATTTCAAGTTGATTTAATTTCAATATCCGGTCTCGATTCCACTTAACAGAATTAAGTCTCAACCTTATATTCAATTAACTAATTGAACTCCAAATTTCAAATCAATCCTATTTAATTTCCAAATCCAAATCTTAATTTTGATATTCATTCTTAACTTAACCAAGTTAAGTTTTCAATTCCATATCAATTAAGTAATTAATCTTCTAGTTAGTTTATTTCCATTTCGAATCTAATTCTGATTTTATCCAAAAATCATATATTCTACTCTTATCCAACTCAGCTCCCAGTTATATTCTATACTGTTCAATCTCATTTACTTATATGAGAAATCTTCTGTATATATTAAACCAATCCAAATTTTAATCAAATTTGAATTAAATCAACCTATCAAATAGATAAGTCCATTATTTGATCAAATTATTTCTTTTTTATACAAAAATATATTTCGGGCAAAATTATTTCATTTATCCCCTTTAGAAAACAATATCGTGTCAGTTACCGGTTCAATGCTTCTAAAAACTTGAACCAATAAACAACACAACATAAACCATTTGTATATAAAATTCACAAATACGCGCTCTCGTATATATACACTCAAACTCAATTTAGGGTGTTACTAACCCTATCTCTACTGGGTTACGCCACAAAGCCAAAGTTATTACTAAACCAATAGCTCTGATACCACTGTAACGAACCAGAAAATTCGATGCTCGAATTTTTGACACTGTTACATTTAGTGTCCTAAACTCGAGTACCGAACATCCATAAAGTTATTAGAAAGAAGTTAGAGCGTGAGACATGAAAGAAAGAAATATTAGAATAGAAGAAGAAGAAGAACTAACACAATAGAATTAGAGTCTCACATCGCAGTGGAACAAAATATAATATAGAAATAATCTTTATTGAGAACTTGAAAATGCTTACAAAAACAAGAGTACAGTTTACAGCCAACACATCTGGACAGTTATAATAATATGTCCCCATATACAACACACAGCAGAATATTGTAATATCATATATCTGAACCCATCCAGCTCGTCTCTGGACTTTGCAGCATCCGATAACCTGAACCTGTACAACTCGTTCTAACTCGAGCATTACAAATACCGGGTCAGTCTGGTGAACCAGAGTGAGAACAACTCGCAAAGTTTAAGGGAATCATCTAACTTGATTTTTAAGTTCAAAATCTTTTCGAAAGAAAGGATAATCTTAAGACCAAATCCACACATAAACAAGGACGTTTTTTACCTTACAATAACCCAAATCATTTTTGAAATCATATACTTGTCTGATATTATAATAGTGTCTACATACAAATAGACATCAATCTAGTGGAACACTTGCATCTCATGCTCCATATATATAGTACACTATCAAAACCATGGGTGCTTATTAGAGATTGGATTCCGACTCTGACAAGGTATGGAATCACCTGCCGATAGTGTATCTCTAGAGGCGAATACACTGGGTTCAACAAGAACGTCTTGCAACCCGACCCACACATGACCGAACACTCATTTCGCTTGAGTGTATCGAATGTATATCACCAACGGTTGGGATTAGCAACCGTTTCTCAAAAAGGGGCAGCGTCGATAGATTAAAGAAGCAAAATGAATTTCTCTAGATAGGTGATTATACGCCCTAATGGGTGCGACCCACATAGCCATGCTACCTGCCCGATTTTTGTCATTTCCCGGTTGAGAGGCTTGAGGTTATAACGTATCTTTTGGAACACATGTCCATCATTCACTTTGAATGTCACATCGTCAGATCTGCCAGAAATCACTAATTAATTTACACAAAAATAATCGGGTTGTTAAATTAAGAGAAGGTGTCTTCTCCGCCGCCACAGAAATACGTTTGAGGAAATCAACGTATGTAATCTCTTTTGGAAATACTCTGTCAGACATCCGTCCATACAAGTTGTCCTGGGACTGGACACACCGAAGGCACTCTCCTACTGCATCCTTGAATTACCCTACGGATCAGTAGCGAGCAGTTCTTGCAATCCGTAAAATTTCACTTATGACCGAATCACGTCAGAATACCTACGGCTGTACATCCAGAGAGTATTCGACAAGCAATCCTTCCGCTTAAGAAGATCCACGGTCTTCAATTTATCCGTTTTGCTCAGTATCCGATATCTTCAACGTTTACATATTCATTGGCTAGAATGGTTTTCAAATATAAATTCAATCCCGGTCTTTCCGAACCAACAATCGTATTGGCCAGATTTGATAGTCGGTTATTTAACTATCAAATAAACAACCATTAAATCATGAAAATAAAATGAATCCATTGGTTCAACACTCAACAACGTTTCGCCCTTTTAATTATAAATTATTATCAAGTGATTAATTAAACTTCAGAATAATTCAAATACGTTATTTACTTCTTATTTATGTTCTCAAAACCATTTTAATAGTTGGGGAAAAACATCTTATTACTATATCAAATTTTCTATCTTACTATTATCTTCAAAACATTAGTTACAACATTTTTCTTGTATGTCTTCACTCTAATAATCATTAGTCCTTAACCGTAAATTTGTAAGCGAATGACTTCCCGAGTATCAACCCCGAAGACTGAAATCAACATCAGATTAACACTTAGGAGATCACTTAATTCAACAAATCTCCAGTTAGATTCTAATTCTTATTTCAACCTGTAATAACCTATATTATCCCACTTCAAATTCATTTAATCATTTTCACTTTAAAAATCTCGTTTCAAATCTCATTGTCCAGTAATGTTAATTTGAACTTAACGTTTTGGCCTTACGCTTCCTTTTATAAACATTGTTATTAAACTCAAGTTTAATATAAATCCCTTTAACTCGCCTCTCCTTTCTTAATTCGAACACTTATCTTAAGTTATCATATTTTCTAGAAACCTCTTTTAAAACTTTGTTTATAAAATATCAGTTTTTAAATGTAAAAACCAATTCATCACTACTTCCAAAGTCCAACTATATTTCAGTATCAACTTTGATTACTTACTTCAATGAACCTCGTTTACGACTAGATCACTTAAATCATTGTTTATTTAAAATAATAATTTACATTATCATTAACTAACTATGTAGAAATAGTTAGCTTCTTATTTACCCAAAACAAACCGTAACTTCTTTTCAAAATTTTATTAAAGTTAAAACAATATTTGTTAATTTGTCTCATTAGATTAATTAATATCAAACTAAATTTATCAATCCTAAGACATGATCACCTCGTAAACCAATTCAAACTATTCATTCTTTTTAAATTAATTACTAATACAATTAAATTAAATAAATTCCATTTAATTGTTTCTTGAAATAATTAATTTTACTATTGCATTAGTTTCTGCTCGTCTCCTTATAAATCTCATTAACGTAAGACTTTGATTTGTAAACTATTTAAAAATACTTAAACTTATAAAATAAATAATAAACCTTAATTTCCTTTATTGAACTTTTATTTAAATATATAGATTTAAAAAAAATCAATCTTCGGTAAAAATAAATTTCATAACTTTATTACCGTCGATTCAACCGACAGTAAATCAATAGCTGTAACACCATTTAATTTTAGGCCAACTGGTGCCAATTACTCAACCAGTACTGTTAATTGGTTAAAAAAACAACTGTTGAATTTAGATTCAACAAACAATGATCAATAAATCATCCAATCATATTGGTTAAATAGTTCATATAAATGCAATATGAAAATAAAAAATAAATTTGAGGAATCCAGTTGGATCCCTCCAACCTGTTTTCCTGCATCCAACTATGTTATTTCAACGATATCGTTTTATTTCAATAAACGGATAAAATATTCAACCATCAAACAATAACAGCAATCCAAGCATCCATCAACAAATTAACAATCATAATGCACAAATATTTAAACCCCACTTATATAAAATATAAGTGGGATAAAACCGAGTGAGTTGAACTCACCTTGTTTTCATTCATTTCTGCACCAGTCCGGTTACAGTTAAATTAAACAGCATTTTAATCCAACTGTAAATTCCACCTGTCTCTGTCTCTATCAAAATATTTCCAAAATGTTCTATTTGTCAATATGATTCCGGTGCCACTCGTTTCGCTCCATTCTGATAACATAATAGATAGTTATACACGGTTTTTAAGTCATACTTTTAAAATTAATAATTAACTTTCTTAATATTCAGTTTTGTAAATTTAAATTACTTTAGTAATTGGTTAACACGCAGCTAACTTATACCGAAAATAACCCAAGTTGATACCTTGAATTTAGAACCCGACGTCCTTGTCTTCTACTGCTGATCGTAGGTGCCCAATTACTTCTGCCATGTTATGTTTGCCCATTCTTATATATATATATAATTTTCTCTCAAAGGCCCGAAAGCCCAACTGGAAAATGACGGCCCACTTCCATAATAATTCCTTCTTCCCAATGATAGCTCTCTCCCCAAGCGTTGCAGCTTTCTCTTCCATGTGGATTCTCTCCCTCTCATGTGTTTCTGCTCTTCTCTTCGAAAAGCTTCTTAACCTACTTTCCAAATGAACACAGTAACGTCCTGCATCCTTCTTTGTACCCAGTCCAAAGTACCCACCATGTATAAGCTTGTCTGCATAGTGCCTTCCATCCCCTTTTTTGTTTTCCAGTTTGCTCGTTTCTTTCCCATATCCTTCTGCACCATAGCACTAGTCCACATCATGCCAAAACAAACTTCCACTTCATTAAAACAATCCCAGTTCGCATGTTTTACGTCCGCTCATCCTTCAGCTTCCATCTCGACCTCCCAGTCCCAGTTCTCCACTTCCGACAGTCTGTTGTTAAACCCACTTCATGCTCTTGTTCACTGTTGAAGCCGCATCCATGCCTTCCTTCGTCAGTGGCCACCGTATTCCTGGGACCCCACATCATGAACCACCGAACTGTCTCATCTCTACTGGCTCCTTGATTCACTTCCTTCTTCTTTGTTTTAGTCTACCTCCCTCCAGATTTCAGCTTGCGCCATGTTTGCTGGTTCGAAACCACATGCTCATATAACAACAATACCGATATACTGCGCTTACAGTTCAACACAAACGCCTCATTCACGTTTCGGCCTGTTTCCTCCTAGGCCACGGATATTCAGTTTGAACTCCTCTAAGAAATGGAGTTTAGAATTTCTTCAAAACTTATGTGAATGTGAAGGGACTGTAAATTCGAGATTTATGAAATAAATGTTAGGATTTGGTGAAGCACATAATTTGCTTTCAGTTTTCCTTGCCCTGAAAGCATGGCAAAATCTCTGTGCAGGAATATGCGGATTTCTGTGTGTGCCTGTTTATAGACAAGGACTCCTTGGCACCCAAGTAAGGAGCATACAGGTAGGCATAGAATAGGATTAGATCAGTGATGTGAAAATACAAGGGTTGGAGCAGCATGTGAAAACTGTTGAGGGGAATGGTGTTCGTGATTGAAGTGAAAATATAGAGAAAGAAGACAAGTAGGTATATAGCTGCAGTACAGCTTGGTGATGAAGGAAAGAAGATGCTGCATGTGCGAGGTTAGCTGTAGAAATGCAGTACGGTACTTTTGATTTTTGCTTAAGTGTGAAGTATGCGCAGATATGGCATCATATGTAGAATAGCTTTTTTGACAGTGAAAATACACTGGGACTAAGACAAAATGAGAAAATTTAATTGATACATTCATCTGCACGTTGGACAGAAAAAGATTAGGGTAGCATGCAGAATACCCAGCACATGCAACAGGTTTTACTTTCTTTCATTTCATTATATACAGTATAGTTTAAAAAGAACAGTGTAAGCTTGATGTGAATGCACAAGTAGGAAGGCGTGCTAGCATGTGCATATTAGGAAGATGTACGTGGTACCTTAAGTAGGCTTTATTCTATTGCTTGGGGATGAGGTAGCATGCTCCTCTGTTTAAGGCTTAAGCACGTTCAAGTCCGAGTCTTGACGTACATGATATGTTTTAGGGTAAGTTTGTTTATAAAGAGTTATCAAATTATACCGTCAGTTGTCAGTACACGTCTTATAATCACACTGAAATATAAAAACCCCAAACGTGATGAAAATGAATATATCGTTATGTCTTTACGTTCCAGTCCCAATAAATTTTGTTTCGTCGAAAACGAAGGTCGTTTAAAAAGAAAATCATTTTTAAGGCCTATATAATATATCGAACATTTTTTCTATGTGCGAAGCATGGGCCTCACTATAAGGTAAGAAACACATTAATTTGTACGTTCTATTTCGTATGATTAATTAATTTCATTGTCAATTATCGCTAAACGTTTTATATTTGTACCGATATACATGAATTTCAGATCGTAAACTACGAAATACTGCAACATTTACTAGTTCGAACATCGTTATATAACGAATTATATGTTATAAATCCATAAAAAATTTCAGTTTAATATTTAATATAAAATATATTAAATATCTTACCACTAAAAATACGGGACGTTACAATTTTGCTGAGCTGTAAGGCTCAGTTTTGCTGAACCTATAGCTCAGCAAAACTGAGCCTTACGGCTTAGTTTTGCTGAGCAGTTTTGCTGAACCTATGGCTCAACAAAACTGAGCCTATGGCTAAGTTTTGCTGAGCCGTAAGTCTCAGTGTTTCTGATTATACGATGCATAGCATTAACTCGATAATTTAATCATACCAAATAAGGAATATGTTCAGTTATGTATTTGTATGTTTGGGTTTGTTTTTGTTCTATGTAAGTGGTTCAATCATATATACTTTTGATCATTTAATTATAGGAACAAAAGTTTGTTGTCTTTATTTGTAGAAACTAGAAATGAATGACATTTAGTTCGGTTATATATTTGTAAGTCTGGTTGTATATGATGCAGCAGCGCATTAGTATGATTATGAAATTTATTTCTGTTATGTAGATTTTATTATGCAGTAGTGCATTGGAATAACATTTATTTCAGTTATGTAGATTTTATGACGCACAAATAAAATTCTCATACCTTGTGGTACTGGGACCATTACCAACATGATAGCTTAGCATGCTTGCTTTTGTTTCGAGTTGGAGTTGTGGCCTCTGCATTTTGTTTTAGTTGGCTATGTACATTCTCTTGATTATGCAGTTAATGATTTGGTAACATGAGTAAAATTTTATTCCACTTTTGAAGTATCAGTTCGTTAAGTATGCCTAATGCTCTGATTATATTGTGTAAAATTTTACATTAATATCTTTAAACAGAAGGCATTTTTGGCCAGTGTTTTGACTGCAAACCGTGGGTTACCATGCTTTAGCTTTGGAAACTCTACAAGAGCAGTCATTCTTCTAAAGGTGATGTTACTTTTCATTGCGCTACTGTTCCGTATTTAGAAGTTGTCTCCTTATACATCTATTTCCGTTTGTTTTTCTCCTAAATACTAATTTTGCATAAAGGCAACAATATTAGAACCAAAATTAGAAGCTTGCAGTAACGACATTGTACTCACTTCACCTGCTATTTGTGTTCAAGCATGTCATCCTATTGTTGAGGTTAGTTATTCAACAATCATCTTGTATTATATTTGTTGAGTTTAGGTACATGGATGTGAAACTGTCTTGAATGGTTGTAAATTTTTTTGGTTACCATTATTATAATTTTGATCAGATTTACCATTTTCCATCTTGACACTGCTGTTATTTATTTATTTATTTATTTATTTTCTGCAGATGTCCTCTTACTCAAGGTCTTCAACCAATTATCGTGATTATTTTCAATGCTATTGTATGTCGGTCAATTCGGATGATTCGCGTGATCCTCCTCAAAATGTTTGTTCGGTCGAATCCCAGATACTAACTCTGTTTAGCGTTTACGAGAAAATAGAGTCGAGCTTAGAAAGAAATTTGGCATTATTAAGTATTCAGAATGTGGCATCGCCTACTAGGTCGACAACACCAACAAGATTGCCACCCCTGCCAACATTCTATGTTGGCGAGGTACAATCTCGAAGGTTGTTATGCTCTTGCAACATTGAACCAATATTCAGAACATTCTATCTGAATAAAAATGTTGGCCATCGATATTTTATTTGTGCAAACACTGAAACTCTTAGAGATTGTGGATCCATCCACTGGATTGACGAACCATTATGTGATCGTGGTGTAGAACTTGCAATGGAGGTTCTTGAAGAAACAAAAGACTTTAAAAGAAGCTTAAATTGCAAGATTTCATTGAGTTCAATAGACAAAAGATGTGTCAAAATTAAAAATGTATGACTTTGAACTTATAAAAACTTAAGTGATGTTTTTAATTAAATTCACACAAGAAACAGTAGAAGAAATAGAGAAAAAGTGAGAATTTGGTAGTACAAGCTAGGCAAATTTTTGGATGTAAGGTTCATTATATGGTTGGAGTTTTGCATTTAGTACTTGTAGACTTTAAATATGAAAAACATCTTGCATTTTATTAATTCTGTATTGTTGTTATTATGGAATTAGATATTGTTTCTTGATGTTTATTTGATTATAATTTGCATATGTATTGAACTTAATATCTTCATGTATTGAATCTTTTTTTGTTAGTTCATATTTTGTTGTTGCCACGAATATGTATTTTTTTCCTTATTGATTTTGTCATATGTTTCTATGTTGAGATAATATCATTGCTGAATGCATAATAAATAGAGCTTATGGTATATTATATGAAAATATAGGTGTTGCACATTACCAACGCTTATAAGTGTTACGAATATAATGTTGCCAACGCTTATAAGTGTCATGAATAAATATATGCCAACGCTTATAAGCGTTGTGAACGGATATTTGCCAACGCTTATAAGCATTGTGAATGAATATTTGCCAACGCTTATAAGTGTTGCAGATATTCCCAATCCCCTCACAGTGACGCATATGTGTCCCTGAAATTACTAGCGACGCTTATACTCGTTGGGAATCCCCTGTTTTGTTGTAGTGGATGATTTGTAAATTCGACGTTTACTTGAAATTGAATTAAGTGAAGTATTATGATTGAAAGGAAGTTTTCAAAAAAGTAAAGAAAAGGTGTAATTTCATTTTTGTAAAAGAATTCAGATAGAGCTTTATAATAAGTTATAAAAATGAATTTAACAAATGGTTTGATAAATGGATTATTATTTTATAATCCAAACTTTAAGTGGAATTGTATAGAGAGGCTTTAAAGAGAAAAGTTAAAGTGTGTTAGTAAAGAATTTATTTAATCAATGAATTAAGTAAAAATGGTCGTAATGAAAAATGGTTTTCAAAAGTAAGCATATGGTTTATGAAACCATATTCTAAATAAAATAGAAAATAAGATTTGATTTATATTGTAAGTAATATTAGCTCTGAGTTGCAACTTTTATCTATCCGAAGGTAAGAACGTTGTTAATCAAGATCTGAGAAGTAATAAAAAAAAACCAACTTGAACAATTTCAGGATTATCGAAGGATGGTAATAGTTTGTAACGGTAAGATGTTGAATTTATTTTATTAAAAGAAAAATATTGCATCTTTGTTTGCAAGGTTTAATAAAATAAAACCATTGAGTTTTGTGGTGAACAATGTATTATATAACATTGTTCGGATTAAATAAAGTATGACTATATTATAATGGCATTATTTTCCAAGTAATGGAAATGATATGTTTTATAAATACACTTATTTAACGAAATAACTAAATAGCTGAGTTTTTGAACAGATGGAATAAGAGGTTATTTAAATGTTGAAATGGAAATGAATATTGGAGTCAAAAATATATTTTCATAAGCAATATCATTAACCTTAATCTGAAGTCTGGAAGTTAAATAAATTATTGGAGTTATAAACAACGTGTCAATTGACATAGTTGTAGTCCACAAATAAGAACGGAAATTAGATTGTACCGTTTGCTTAAGTAAATAAAACGCTATTTCTAAAGAAAAAGGAATAAAATGAAACTTTGTGAATAAAAGATTATATGGATTTTGAAATGAAATCGTATACTGGAAATAGAATTATACTTTCCATAAGCAAGATTGTAAACTATAATTGATAAGAGTTTTAAAGATAAAGTTAACCGTTATGGTTATGCTATAAAAAATACATCGTTTGACGTTATTTTGGCTCGGATAAGATTTAGCATTAAACCACACCAACTGGTTAAAAGTAAATATTACGATATTTCCAAAATAAATAAAATAAGAGAGTTTTCGTGAATTATAACAATATTTCTAGATAAAGGAAGGAGTTTGGTAAATATGTTTAAATATTAGTATTGATTACTATTTCAAAGTAACGAAAACAGGAGAAATGTGTTGAGATAAATATATGGAATCGATTCGTAAAAATCGATGAATTAATTTTAAATGAATGGTTTTAAATAAAAGGGACCCAAGCTACCAAAGTACTAATCAATACTATTTGAGTTGATAGTTAAAACCCCGACTATCAATGAATATTGTTTGGACCTTTGACGAGTTAGTTCGAAGAGACCGGGATGGGGGACTAGACCCAAAACCACTTCGAACCAACTATGCGTTCGAGACTAATTCGCAGGCCTATAAAGACGGAGCATTGAATAAGAATCTTCATTGGCGGAAGTACTACTTGTTAAATTTCTCTGGTCTGGCCCCTAGAGTTATGATGACTTGTGATTCTGTCGTGATTGAAATCTTCGAATTGCGAGGACTACTCACTAATGATCGTTGGGATGATTCCTATATAGAATGCGGTAGGAGGGTGCCTTCAGTTCATCTTATTCCTGGGTGACTTGTTTGGACGAATGTATGACATAGTATTTCTTGATGATCACGTATGTTGATTTTTACAAATATACCAAGTTTGGCGGCAGAGAAGGAAACATCTCGTAGCTTAATATCCAGTGTATATTTAGGGATATCAATTAGTGGTTCAATGGATCTGACGATGTGACATTCAAAGATAATTTGATGTTCTCAAAAAGGAAATTGTAACCTCAAGCCTCGTCAACCGGGAAATGAAAGAAATTGGGTAGGCAGCATGGCTACGTAGGTCATACTCATTAGGGTGTATTGACGCCATCTAGACAAAATGTCATTTGTTTTTCTTCTGTCGTTTTTGTATCTTACAGGAATATGGTTCGGGTCGCTAACGACTGTGGTAACAATATATTCGATACACTCAAGTTAAATGAGTGGTCGGTCATGTGTGGCCAGGTTGCAAGATGTTCTTGTTGAACCCTAGTGTGTTGTTTCTGGAGGAACATAATTCGGGAGGTGGTGGTCCCATACCTTGTCATATTGGAAATCCAACCTCCGATAAGAGCCATGTAGTTTTTGATTATATACTAAGTATGTGGAGCGTGAGATGCAAGCGTTCTGCTAGATTTTTATTTATTTGCGGTTTGATATACATTATTATAATATCACTGGATTTTGATATAAAAATTGTTTTGGGTTATCGTAAGGCAAAAACCGTCCATGTGTATGTGTTGACTGATCTTACGATTAACCTTTTCTTTCAGAAGGATTTTCTGAAGTTAAGCAAGACGATTGTATAATGAATTTATCATTGAAAGTATTGCAGACTGATCCGGGTGAATTTTGCTAAACTTCAGCAGTGCTTGGGTCAGACCGAGTATATTATCAGGTTAGGTTTCTCTTAGAGCTTTGGAAAGGAAACTGGAGTCAAGACGCATATCTGTATTCTATGGTAATATATTATTATTCCACTGTGAGTGTTGTATTGAACTGAATGTATACTATGATGTTGTAATAAATAAAGTTCTTTTTGTGAAAAGAGTTTTGATATATTATATTTTTTCCATTCCTCTATGACCATGTTAGAGAACCCCGAATTATCACAAAACCAATTGTCTATGTGAAGGGTGAACACTTAATAGTTATATAGGATCTATTTTAGAAATTCCCCGACGTGGGACTTGTCTCAATGCGCCCTCGCACGTTTAGCATATCCTGAGCCTAACACGTAGACCTTAATTGGGTGACGTGGGCAAGTGTGGCAGTTATGTGCACACAAATTAAATCTGCTCTGATACCATATTAGAACTGATGGAGCCCCCATATTATCAAAAAACCAATTGGTTTTAGGAACACTTGCTTTATTCAGTAGCATTTCTACATTCTATTCTATATTTCTTTCTATTCTCACCCTCTAATTTCTTTCTATTAACAATATGGGTTTTTGATACTTAGGTTTTTAGCAAGTAATACATGATTAAGTATTATTATCAAAAATTCGAGCGTCGAATTTTCCGGTTCGTTACAACTTGTAAGTTATAGATCTGAAGCAGCGCAACATGTTCATGGTAGCGTATGTTTTCTACATTTGAAGCGCCTTAACTAAGTACGAAATTGATCTCGTTAACGCACCACTAAAGAAAAATCAAAAGTTTAATTATGGCTAAAGATATATTTGAGGAAACCTTTTATTATCTCGACTGGATGTCACTTTAGAGAAGGTGGTGGATATAACACTAGGTCTCGAGGAAGAGGAAAAGGGTATCAGTGAGGAGGATGGACATAAAACAGAGGTTAGCATTAGGTACAAAAGGAAATTACCATTCATAAAGTAAAGGACAAGGTTCTTAAAGGAGAAGTGGTTAAGGAGCAATATAGTAGAGAATAATTTTAATCTAGAGATGAGATAGTATGCTACAATTATGAAGAAAAAAGGCGCTATGCTATCAAATGTTCTAAACCAAAGAAAGCAACATTCCTGCTAGATGTAGGATCTACAGAGCAGCGTGATATCTTGATTGTGCTTTCTCAAAAGTAGAGAAGAAGGTTAGGAAGATTAATGTTAAAGAGACGGTTGGCAATACCCCTCAAGTTAAAGGAAAGGTACATGTTTTTATTGTAGGTACAATCCTATTTAGAACTTTTCTTATTAGGGTTTGATTTGTTACAGATGCATTATAATCAATTGTGTCAAAAGAATCAGTAGATAAGTTTAATCCTGATGTAATATATCTAAACATACCATTAAGGATTGTGAATCTTATTGAAGGATATGCAATTCTCAAAATGTTTTGTGAACAAGTTGAACAACTTTTGGATGGTTATTCTTCTCATTATGACTTACATGTATTTGTATACATAGAATATTGTATTATCCTAGGATGAAATTGTTAGACCGATATGAGACACATCTTTTAAGCCTTGAATGTATTGTGATTCTCATCCGTCCAGGTTCTAAAAAGAAAGTAAGCATTGCTCTTGGTAGTGTTACTGAAGATTATATTGGATCTACGTCAGTTTTGGAGACTCAACATGAGGATGGTGGATGGGATTTCCACTATTCAAGGAATACTCATATATATATATATCTTTGAACTTATTACGAATTTACCTCCTAAGCGGGCGATCAAGTTCTAGATAGATGTTGTTTTCGGATCTCAACCCGTTAGTCGATCTCTAAGACAAGGATGTATGCAAAAGAGAATGAAAAGATTAACTATTAGACAAAACTGGAGTCGAAGCATTTTATTATCGAGCAATTCACCCTATGAGCCGCAATTGTATTTGTAAAGAAGGTGGAAGAATCATCCCTCTGGTTATGCATTGGTTATAGGAAATTGAATGAGCTAACTATTTATAATAAGTATATCCTCTTTATAGGATCGAGGCTTGTTCAATCGACTGTGCGGAGCAAAGATCTTCTCACAGTTGAGGAAGGCATTCCACTATCTACATTGAGAACCTAATATGCCTCAAATGAATGGCTAGCTATGTTGTTTGTCTTGACAAATATCATAGTTTGCTTTATGGATTATCTAATGAGTGGAGTCTTTAGGAGCTACTTAGATAAGTTCGTACTAGTCTTCATTGATGATATACTAGTGTTAGACCAAAGATTGGTTCTAACACCCAAATTAGTTATGATTTCAATGAAATAGAATCAAAAAGCAACAAAGAACACGCATTTATAGTGGTTCGGCGTTAACGAGCCTACGTCCACTTTGTTTTCTTTTAATTGATTATTTGAATACAAATACTGCAATGATTCTCACTCAACTTCACAATTACAATGCATAAACTCACTCAAATCTCTCAAAAATAGACTTTAAGTAATGATCTTGATCTGAATGTTGCTATGAAATTCGACTATGGAGGAAATTAGAACTGAGAATTTGCCAAAAGATCCTTTCAAATGCCTCCAGATGGTGTATTTATAGGTAAAAAATCTCTTTGGTAAAAAATCTCTTTGAAGTGGCTCCAGTTCGGAATTGCGTGGCACCCATCCCATACGAGTCGGGTTCGGAGGCTTCCAGATGGTGACATCGCATTGATTTGGCAGGAGATCATGGAAGAAATGGTCATGCTTGGTCCGAGTCTTCAAGAAGTGTGTGCAACAACGGTCATAAGCTCAGAGAAAAGGGTTCGGATCGGCTGCCTCCGATCCGATCCGATGAAGCCACCGACTTTATGATATTGCTGTCATACTCCTCCGATCCGATCCGACGAGGCCATTTGTTGTTTTCTGATGTTGCTGACGTATCTCTCCGATCCGAACCGATGAGGCCACTCGCTATCTAATGTTGCTGACGTACTCCTCCGCTCCGAACCGATAAGGCCACTTGCTATCCTTTGATATTACTGACGTATCTCTCTGATCCGATCCGATATGATCTCTGCGTTCTTGATCTTTACTTACCTCCAACGCTATCTTCCTCCGATCCGAACCGATTAGTGTCTTTCTCACTATTTGCTCTTTGTGTAGCCTAGTTCACAAAGTAGGCTAACATTTTGCCCCCTCGAATTACACTCTTATTTAAGATAAAGTGTGCTTCGAAGCAATTTGCAAAACATCTTTGAATTAGAATCATTGAATGATCGCCTCCATTTACTTGTAGTGCCGTGTCGCTTCATAAAATCGTGGCTTTTGCTGCTTATATATATATCCATAATCCATATGAATTACTTTCTTCATTTTCAAACAACTTTGAGAGCTTTTATTTAATGTCCAGTGATTCCTCCAGGTAAGCTTTTTCTTTACTTTTCTTTGAGTTTAACTCGAATGCCAAGTTGTTCTATTCAATCCCATTTAGTTCGGACCCAATCCGAATGGACTTTTCTCCTGCATTGCTTCACATTGGATTAATCATGCAAGAATATTTTCATAATCTTAATTTTCGGTCCGAACAGGGCAAAAAAAACAAAGAGGGTAAGCACCACCCGTCCGAATGGTTTTTCTTTTACCTATTGTTAACAAATGGACGGGCCTAGTCAATCAACGCGGGCTTTTATTCCGGTCTGAGCGGAATCAAAGTCCTGGAATACAAAGGGCCATCTTGAATCTATATAAATTCACTACTCCTCTTCTTCCATTTCTCTTCCTTTTACTGTTCTCGTTCTCTGGCTCGTACATCAAAACCCTAGCTCTTAAAAACTTCGAAATTCTTGTTTTAATCCCCAAATCAAACACATAGGTAGTTTTATAATCTTGAATCTCATCTTTATAATTGCTTTTAGCTTAGATTCACGGTTACCTTGAACAATTCCAACGAGGTATTTAATGGATTTTGTCGCCATGACCTCCTCCACTCCGCCATCTTTCGTTAATGGCTTTAACTCCATCTCGAGGCGACAGTGGAGGGGGTTAAGATCCTTCGTTGAGCATTTGAATGAATTGGTACTCGATTTCAGTTGGGACTTTTGACATAGGATCAAGCTTGACCCCAAAGAGGAGGAAGAGGGAGAGGAGAAGTGCAGGGGATCGGTTCGGGTGACAAGATGGAGACGAAAATGGGGCTCAACTAACCAGATCGGGTCGGACTTGCAAGCCAAGAGAAGAACAAGACTTACTTGACCGGATCGGATCGGAATGCGAAACAAAAGGAGGGGAGAAGCATGGTTGCTCAATTCGATCCGGACCATCCAAATACTCACCTCTGAACCGACCCGACTTTGATCACTGGGCATCAACTTTTGTCCCAGGCTAGCACAAGGCTTTCTCCCCGATCCGACCCTAATGCGTGTATCCGAACCAAACCGAAAAACAGCCCAAGATTGTACATAAGACCTTGCTTAGCTGGTCAAACCAATTCTTGATATAATCTTCAACTTAATGGACAGTTAGGATAGTGCCTTGCAAACATAAACAAATATCCAGAATTGTTCTAAACATTACTGCTTCCTTGGACCTTTACATTATGCTTTCATGTATTTGCTCTGCATTTTTGTTACATGTAGCACACACTTTAGTTCACATACACACACGGGGGACACGAGCAACTTTACTCTAATTCTTGCTATTGTTTCTTCAATAGTCTAGTGATCATGGCCGAGAGACGTTCGTCTAGGTTAGCAAAGAAGATGGAAATTGCGGGAACTTCCGAGAAAGTTACTATTGATGACATATCTTCTTCTTCAGACCCTGAATGGGACGACGAGGGCCCATATTATGAAGTAAGAGCGCATAACAACGAAACGCCTTCCGATAGCGAAGTTTCTCTAGGCTATGAGGAGGAAGGAGGGATTGGAGATAATCGAGCTCCTGACGAATTTGAGTCTGCCATTATCTTAGAGTCACCCGTAGACCTTGTTGAATCAACGATTGACGATGATAGACTTGTCCGCATATGTTTAAAGCACAAGATACTAAAAAGGGATACCCTGGTGCCATCGAAAACTGGCCGTCCTCACAATCTCCCAGAAGGATTTATGGCAATTACCCGATTGATGTGTATGGTTGGGGCTATTCCACCATTTTCGTCTTTTGTTGCCGACTTTCTAAGACAGATGTGGATTGCCCCCATGCAGCTACATCCCAACTCCTATGCTTACTTATATACCTTATATATAGCATACAGAGAGATTATAGGTACGGAGCTCACTTTCGACGACGTTCACTTTTTTTTATAATTTCAAGCATCGGACTCGAGAAACTCCTTCCTTCTCTTTTTTCGAATCAGTCCCTAAAAGAAAAATTATTTCAGCACCATTCAGCATCAAGGCCGGCGATTCCAAGCTAGAATGGTTGTATATCAGGCAACAGCCGGGATGTGCCAGGAGATGGACAAAATCAAGTAAAGCATTGGTTTTCTAGATCTCAACTTTGAATGTTCACGCCAACACATTAATCCGTTTTCTTGTTGTTTGCAGTTGATAATCCAAAACAAATATCGGGTCAAATGTACTTTGATCGGATGCATTGGCTCCTCAATGGCGACCAAAAATTTCTCACCATCGATGAGGTTCTTAAGGATGAATACCTCCATCATCACGGGCTATTGTCCATTACCCGTAGCATAGGTCATGGATCGGGTCCATATGTATACATCCCCCCAGTGGACATAATTCCTGAAACGGGTGAGGGCTCGAAAAGTCCAAGAATACCTCTTCGGACTTCACCTTCTCCATCTTCAACTCAAGACGATGAGCTGGCCAACATAGCCGAAAAGCACCGAGAAGGATACATCTTCCCTGGGGATGCTATTTATCCTGAGAAATCACTATCTCATAAAGAACTGCCAATAGACCTTCCTAAGGAGATGCCCCTACTACCGATGATCCTACATTTCAGGGCTTAGGAGATCTCCCCCTGCCTGAAACTATTTATACTTCAGAGGATTTTGGCACAAATCCTTTAGTTTTTACTTCTTCAGATGAGACTACTCCTGTTAAGGCCAAAGATCCCACTCGCGCTGGCTTGACTTCGGACTCGGTTTGTCAGGGGGAATACCACTTAGGACGCACTTAACACAATAGCATCACACTTCACAGCACTTACTTCTCATGAGAATACTGATTCTAAATTCCACTTACATTGTTGCGCAGGTACCATGTCTCGCCCTTACTATGACGTCAGGAAAATACGTCGCAGCATGACTAGACTCCCTTTCGATGTCGAGCATGATCGCCGCGAAAGCCGGGGTAGAGAGGACAGAAGGCCTCATGATTCTTATCAGTCGCGCACCTCGCGCTCTCGCTCGCCCGTCCAGTCGGATCAGGACCGATACAAAAGCTACCGGGGTCATCGAGGAGAAGACACATCGTAGCTCAAAGGCCAAACTTCTCCTCAAGACAAACGCAGTCGGGAAAGGAGCCCGCCGAAAGATACCGACTCACGAGGCAAGCATAAGGTTTCTGATAAACGGCCTAGGAAGGGTGATGCGACCATCGTGCCCACTAAACATAAGGATACTGAGCTAACATACTGCGCACCTCCACCATTGGATGCTGAAGCTAAAGTTAAGCGGGCATATCTGGAGAAGCAATTCCCCGACCACTATTTTGAAAATCAGACTTTCTTACCTGCTCTCGAGCCTATTTCCTCGAGGTGGGCAGACGAGGCCAAAGCAAAGATTGACGCAGTCGAAAAACAATATTCGGAGATGTTCAAGTATTCACGTAACCTCTCCAAAATCATTCGAACTTTAATTACGGATATTTAATCAATGAAAAAGACTGCAGGTGCCGATGCAAAGGCCTTGAAAAATTTGGAGAAGGACCTCGAGGACACACGGGCCCAACTTGTAATCGCTCAACGAGTAACTACCAACTTTAAACAGCAATTTGAAGAGTTACAGAAGCGTTATCATGACTTGCTAGAATCTCATAGCCAAGAGCGCTTGGAGTTGAAAAAGCAAGCAGAAGATGCTAAGTCGGATAACGCCAAAATGCAACTTGCTTACAATGCTCTTGAGCGAGAAAAAGCCAAGTTAGCGAGAAAGAACGCCGAATTGGAGAAGAGAAATGCTGACTTGGCTTCCAAGTTGATGGAGGCCGAGAATAGGGCTGCCCTAGCGGAGGGTAATGCGGAAAGTGTTATTAAGTCCGCCGAAGAGACCCGCAAGTAGCTGTCAGAGGCCCAAGAGGAAGTGCATGGTTTCGGCGAATTACTGATCGAATTCTTCGCGCATATAATTCGTCGCCGAAACATTTCTTGGATTGAAGATTATCCAACTACCTTGGTTCACGTATGGAGCCAAATTATCGAATGGGAGAAAGAGGAAATCAAGGTAGATTCCATCGACGAAGACAAGCTTATGGAAAAATATCTAAGAGATGATGAGCCGGCACATCTGGCCGAGGGGCGTCGTCTCATCGCTGCTGCTATGGAGGAGGAGAAGCGGATGGCCAAACAAAAGAATATCTCCGAGGCTGGTTCTTCTTCTACTGCCGCTGAAACTTCTGAAGTTGAGGGATATGACCCCGAAAACCCGGAGATCCCTCAGGCATCTCTTTTATCCCCCATACCCGAGACGACGTCAGAGACGGCAGTCACTCCAGCTAAGAAATCATCGGAAGGTATTTCTACCTTTTCACCACAATTCGTCAAAGCTGTCTCCACTTTTCATCACATAATCGGGCAATCGATGAAGGATCCTTTATTTTCTCCTGAGTTGATAACTGTTGCTTCTCACTCTGTAGGTGTTGAACCGACCGAGAAGACAGACGTGCCTCAGGGAACCACCACCGGAGCAAAATCCGCAGAGAAGGCTCAAGGAGAAAAGGATAAGGCTGCCTCAGCAGAGTCAGGAGGGGGAGCTGAATTGTCCAAGGCTGATGCTCCTATGATGACGAGATGATAGACGCCTTGAAGGACGATGGCGGTAGCGAGGGACATGAGGAAGACCCTGATGTGGCTACAGTCGGGGATTCAAAAAGCGCTGATGACATCACTTTGGCTGAAATGAAAGCCGAACAAGATAAACGTATGCAGCTAAAAGTTGAAGACCTGAACCCCGAAAGCCTTAAGCCTCTTACAGTGATGGATCCTGGATCAAGTTTAGTCGTTAACCTTTCAACTAGATCTATTACAGAAGAGCTTGCTAAAAAGTCTTCTCTTGATTCCTGCGTTCCGACTCCTGGGAAGAAATCAACTGATTCTAGCACTTCGGTTACAGGGAAGAAAAAGTTGAAACGCGTTATGACCGATGCTGAAAAGGAAGCTAAGGCTGCTCAGAAAGCTGCCAAAAAATCCAAGCCTAATCCAAAGCCCAGATGATGAAGTGCTTTGTTTTATTTTGGCATTTAGTTGGTTCACAATTGTTGCAGCGAGTGCGGCCCTCACATCTTCTTTTTTGCTTGTTTTCCTTGTACAAAGTCACACGTTTGTAAATAAAAATAGTTTATTTCCTGCAATGCCTGATAGTCGTTAGTTCAGCACTTAAGTGAAAATACAAAAGTATGTCATACTAAAGTTATGCAATGAAGTCATGGTGGAGGGGAATATGTATGCACATGTATGCCCCCAGTCAATCTTGGGTAACTGAGAAAGAATATTCAAGATTAAATTAAATTAAAAAATCCAAATATCCCCGATTCTCTGACGGGGCCATATTACTTTCGTCATTAATGCCTGCTCTTTCTAGCATCTTTATACTCTCCTGTCTCATATCCAGGTTAGAGTTTTCGTTGAGGCAGTCTCTCATCTGGGTGCACCTTCACGCCTCAGAGGACGTCGTCTTCCCGTCCTTTATACTCTCTCTCGATTCTAGAGAGTTAGAGTTAAGAATGTCGTCTACCCATTCTTCTATGTCTTATGGTACAAACATTCGTGTTGTTTGTTCCTGCATATAGGTCGTCTCCAACTTTCCAAATTTTAATTTTACATTTCGTGTTTCACAGTCATAATAGAATAATTGTTGAAGATATAAATAATGCAGGAAAGTAAATGATACACGATATTTTTATAGTGGTTCGGCTAAGTCGTAGCCTACATCCACTTTATAATCTTTTGTTCACATAAACAGACTTTTTAAGGCAAGTCATGCCTTTTTACATAGCTTATGAAAACAAAAGAAATGACATTTCATATTTAGCTCAGATATCGTCGTAGGTGCTGATCTTTCCAGGCTCTCGGAATCTCCTCACCGTCCACGGTCGTTAGCTTAAACGCTCCTGTATCAAGCTTTTGTTGGATGGTGTATGGTCCTTCCCATTTTGGACCCAATTGGGTTGAAGGCAGGAAGACTCGCTTCAGTACTAGGTCTCCTGGTTCAAAGGTTTTGAGGCGAACCGTCCGGTCATAGTAACGTGCTACTTGATGTCGATGTCTTGAGGCATGCAAGTCGGCTTCATCTCTTTTTTCTTCAATCATATCAAGAGATTCTAGGAGGAGCGCTTTACTTGTCATCGGGTCATAATACGCAACTCGATGAGAAGGGACTTCCAATTCTACCGGGATCACCGCTTCAGACCTAAAGGAAAGTGAATAAGGAGTATGACCAGTAGACATCTTAAACGTCGTCATGTAGGCCCATAAAGTTAATGGCAACTCATCTACCCATCTAGCTTTGGCCCGCTCTAACCGCTTCTTTAGAATTGATTTAATGACTTTATTTACGGCTTCGACCTAGCCATTTGACTACGGGTGAGCCACTGCAGTGTATCATTTATCAATCTTATATTTTTGGCAGATGTTTTTGAACTCAATGCTATCAAATTGTGTCCCATTATCGGTTATGATGGTATTCAGAATCCCAAATCGACAAATAATGTTCTGACTACAAAACTGATCACCTTCCATGCCGTGATGGTTGTTAGAGGTTCAGCTTCCACCCATTTTGTGAAGTAGTCCACGACAACGATCGCGTACTTAGCTCCTCCTCTGGCAATAGGTAGCACTCCAATAATGTCAATTCCCCACATGGCAAACGACCACTGACTTACCATTGACTTGAGCTGAGTCAGAGGCGCTCTGGGAACTTTGGCATATCTTTGACATCTATCGCGGCGTCGTGAATAATCAGTCGCATCTCTGTTCATGGTAGGCCAGAAATATCTGTACCGTAACACTTTCTTTGTTAGGGTTTGGCCCCCAGTGTGATCTCTACACTCACCTTCATGCACCTCTTGCAGTACACGTTTGATGTCGTCATGTACGATACACCGTAGCAGGGGCATTGAAAACCCTTGACGATAAAGGACATCGTCCTGTAAAACGTATCTTGTGGCCTTACGTCTTACAGCTCATCTTTCGCTCTTTTTCAACGGGAGGGTTCCATTTTTGAGAAAATTCTTAATTGATGTCATCCAGGATTCTCTTTTTGGTTCAACTTCCAAGGCTAGCTCTACTTCCATTAGGTCGAAACTCGGTGATTCCAACACCTCTATCAGAACCATTTCGGTTTCTTTAAGATTATCAGAACTTGCCAGCTTCGCCAGTCGATTTGCTTTCTGATTTTCCGCTCTCGGAATGTGTGTTATGCTACAATGATCTAAACCTTCCAATAACTCCTTTACCTTTTTGAGATAAGTGATAAGTCGAGGTCCTTTAGCAGCAAATTCTTCCCGAACTTGACATACAACTATCTTGGAATCGCAATATATATCTAATGTCTTCACTCCCAAATCTTTGGCGAGTTTCAGCCCGACAATCAGGGCTTCGTACTCGGAATCGCTGTTAGTAGCAGCAAACTCTAACCGTAATGCATAGTAGATAGATCGTCCTTCAAGAGTTATCAAAACAACTCCGGCGCCGGACTTTCTATCATTCTTGGCTCCGTCCGTATATAATTTCCACGGACTAAGCTCTAATTCTCGATCCAAAGCAACTACCTTGTCACCCACCGTTTCCTCTTCAGGAATTGTAAAGTCGAATATAAAGTTAGCCAAGGCCTGTCCCCTTATTGATCTTCGTGGCTGAAAGTTCACATCAAACTGACTCAGCTCGATATTCCATTTAAGTAATCGCCCCGATGCTTCGGGTTTCTGCAGCACTTGTCTCAAAGGTTGATCGGTATACACAACTATTGGGTGTGCCTAAAAATAATGGCGGAGTTTGCGGGAAGCAATCAGGAGACTATAAGCAAGCTTCTCTATCTTCGGATAGTTACGTTCAGCTGCAGCCAGTTTTTTGCTTACGTAATACATAGGTTTCTGGACTTTATCCTCTTCACGTACTAATGCTGCACTGACGGCGTGAGATGATACCACCAAGTAGACGAACAAATCCTTGTGTTCCACAGGCTTTGATAATATTGGAGGCTTTTCTAAGAAATCCAATAGATTCTGGAAGGCCTCCACACAGTCAGGAGTCCACTCAAAATTTTGCTTTCCCCGTTTTATGAGATTGAAGAAAGGTACACACTTGTCTATTGCTTTAGAGATGAACCTGCCAAGTGCTGCAACCTTCCCAGCTAAGCTCTAAACATCCCTAATCTTTCGCGGCTCCTCTATATTCTGGATTGCTGCTATTTGGTCTGGATAGATTTCAATTCCTCTGGAGCTCACGATGAAGACAAGGAACTTGCCCGATGCTACGCCAAAAGAACACTTCAAGGGATTCAACTTCATCCCATACGTTCGTAGTATGCCGAACATTTCTGCTAAGTCATTCGTATGATCGGGAGATTGCTTGGATTTCACGAGCATATCATCCACATAAACTTCCATGGTTTTCCCGATTTGATTGTAAAACATGCGGTTGACTAGGCGCTGATACGTGGCTCCCGCATTTTTTAATCCAAACGGCATTACGACGTAACAATACAATCCCAAGTCTATGATAAAGCTTGTATGCTCTTGATCTGATATGTGCTGGGAATTTGATTGTACCCGGAATAACGTCCATAAAGGATAAAAGATCATGCCCGGCAGTTGAATCTACTAGTTGATCAATTCTGGGGAGAGGAAAGCTATCCTTCGGGCAAGCCTTGTTTAAATCAGAAAAGTCAATGCATGTTCTCCACTTCCCATTTGACTTTTTAACCAGGACAGGATTCAATATCCAGTCGGGATATTTCGAATCCTTAATGAATCCATTACCTTTTAACTTCTCTACGTCTTCTTTCAAAGCTGCTGACCGCTCTGGGCCCAATATCCGTCTCTTCTGCTTGACTGGTGGGTGCTTTGGATTAATACACAAAGAGTGGCTCATAATGGTAGGCAAAATTCCACACATGTCAGCGTGAGTCCAGGCAAACACGTCCAGATTTGCCTTTAAAAAATCAGCCAATTCCCTCGCTCTAGCTGGATCCAATTGCGAGCCGATCTTTAGTACTTTTGTTGGATCCGCTTCATCAATAGGTATATCAACTGTTATTTCGTTGGGAGTTGCCTTCTTGTCCCTGGGTTCTCTATCCTCTCTGGGATTTATATCCTCGAGCACGTCTGAAGGCGACTCTCTTGGGGCAGGACCCCTTAGTTGCTATGCTGAGGCCTACTTTGGAGGGGCGGAATCATCTTTAGCATCTATGTTCAACCCCTTCATTAACATCTTTAACTCTGCCACGTAACAAGCTCGTCCCGTAGCTTGGTCGCCCCTCATCGTCCCAACTCCTGAGTTAGTCGGGAATTTAAGCAGCAAGCACCAAGGCGCAATACATGCCCTAAATTCGGCAAGGGTCGGTCGGCCAAGGAAGGCGTTGTAAGGTGACTCCAAATCCAAAACTACAAATGGCAGGATCCTTATTCTCTGGCGATCTTCCTGCCCTAGAGTGACTGGGAATTCCACAAAACCCATCAGAGCTGTAGATACTCCGTTAAAGCCACGTATCCATTCTTGACATGGCTTTAAGTCTTTTGCTTCGAGCCTCATTTGTTCGAAAGCTTTCTTGAAGAGGATATTAACCGAGCTTTCGTTGTCCACTAACACTTTAGGGACTAAGGCAGGGCCAATTGTCGTGGTAATCACTAATGGATCGTCGGTTGGAGATTGAACTCCAAAATCATCTCTATTGCGGAATATCACATCATCTGACATCGTTTTTTGCTGTTTTATTGGAGTGACGTCTTCAAGGCTACTGCATTCTCCTACTTCAAAATGCTTGGCGGCGTTGATGTACTGGTCCATTGCTTTAAAACTACGACCAACTAGATGAGGTCCGCCTATAATAGAGTTAATGACGATCCTCTTACCTTTTTGCTGAGCTGTGGGTTTTGAAGCAGGCTGGTCTTGGTTCGGGGCTTGTCCCCCTTGCCCCCTGTCCCTTGGGGCGGCCTTGTACTCATCCAACTTACCTTCTCGCAGCAATTTTTCGACGATATCCCTCAAATGACGGCACTCATTGGTGGAATGACCGTGTGTACCATGAAACAAGCAAAACTTTCCTGTTTCAATCTCTTTCTCTGTAGAATCTTTGGGTGGCGGTTTTTTGTACTGCAATATGCTGTATGTATCTAAATAAATGTTCTCTAATGTATCATTTAACGGCGTGTAATTTTCAAAAGTCTGGAATCTGGGTCTTTTATTAGAGCTATTCCCTCGGTTTCTGTTCCTTCTATTGCCGTTTCCATTTCTGTTGCTATTACCACCACTCTGGTTGCCAACATTTACTTAAACCTTCCCTGAACTGTCACCAGATTGTTTCACAGCAATGTTACTCTGGACACCCTCCTTTGAGGCCCCTTCGGACTTTCTCTTTCGATTTGCCTTAGCTTCTTCTCGCCTTAAGCAAACATTAGCCTTTTCATAGAACAATTCTCTAGTAGGAGGTGGTTTTCCTTCTAAGTAATCCCCAAACTCTGTGTCAGGATCTACCCCTTCTATCAAGGACATTAGGATAGTGGGCTCAAGGGGATCACTAACTTCGGTGACGGCTAGGTTGAAGCGATCCGGATATGACTTCAAAGATTCTCCTGGGGCTTGCTTAATTCGTGACAATTCTATGACGGTCTTGGACTTTTGGGCATGGAGTCAAAACTGATTCAAGAAGCGCTCACTCAATTCTGTGAAATTTGATACCAACCGAGGAGGGAGTCGAGTAAACCACATCAATGCTACATCTTCAAGATAGATTGGAAAAGCTTTGCATTTTACGGCGTCCGGAGCTGCTGCCGCATTCATGAACCATGCATATCTCATCAGATGTTGCCCTGGGTCTGTTATTCCTGAATATCGATCCATTTGAGGCAAGTTGAATCGCCAGGTGAACTGGAAATTCAGTATGTCGACTGTGAAGGGGGGTATGACTTCGTTCAATGCCCTAGTCTTCATTAGTATAGCGCCAGCTTTCGGACATGATCTTGCGCACCATTGCCCATACATCGACATTTGTTAATGTCTGCACAGGCTCTCTCGATCTGATGTTCGGGTTACTCCTGGGTTCCTGATCAGGGGATAACCTCCTGTTTCTAGCGGCAGCTGCTCTACATTTCTCTCTGTGCTCCCGGTCGATCTCAGGAGGTAGTGGTTAGAGAAGCTGTTGCTGCGTGGGGTTGGTAATATTAGGATCTCTGGGTAAGACGTGGGATCCGCGCATGGGTAGTAACATAGGCTGTTGTAGGCTCGGGTCATCAGGGCCCAATGCATGAGCAACGTCTTCTCGGGATCCCAAAGATCCAAAAGTCAATTGATCTAGGTTCTAAGGTCGTTCGAGTGGCCTCCTCACGCGAGGGCGTTCCTCTTCCGAAGAGGACGGAACACCTGTAGTAAGGCGGCGTGTCGGGGAAGGAGACTTCTGCCTTCGGAGCTCCTGTAATTCTCTACCCATAGTGATCATGTTTTCCTGCATGCAAAGATTGTCACGCCTTTGGGCTTCCAATGCTTCTTTGGTGCTCTGAAGCATGTCAAGAAAACATGAAAAGTCTCCCTGAGTAATGGGTGCAGATGGATCGGACTGAACATTAGTCATCGTGGCTGGAATCAGAGCATTAGAGGGAGCTTGAGTAGAAGCTCCAGCTTCATTCTGGTTCGGATCGGATCAGTTCACAGCAGCCTGGTCGGGGCGGTTCAGATGGAGAGAGTGTGTGCCCCCGAATTCCTCAGATCGGATCGTATCGGTGCCTTCCACTCGGTTCGGATCGGCACTTCCGATCCGGTTTGGATCCTCCTGATCGGAGCGATTTGCTTCAGAGCTTTGAGCGCGTGACCTTGTTAACACAATAGCTTGCTGATCTTTTCTGGAATCATTTCCCCTAGCGCCTTGCACTTCTTTTCCTTTGGTCTTAGCCATAACACTTGATTCTTCAACGGTTAGTCAACAAGTACTGAAAGATGTCAGAGAGAAGGGATTAACTTCTTTGAACTTGAAGGTCCAAATAGTAGAATGATAATCCCGAAAAGGCTGAGAATTCGAAAGGCTCTCAGTGAAAGCACCAAAATGTTAGACTAAAAATTGGTTCTAACACCCAAATTAGTTATGATTTCAATGAAATAGAATCAAAAAGCAACAAAGAACACGCGATTTACAGTGGTTCGGCGTTAACGAGCCTATGCCCACTTTGTTTTCTTTTAATTGATGATTTGAATACAAATATAGCAATGATTCTCACTCAACTTCACAATTACAATGCATAAACTCACTCAATCTCTCAAAAATAGACTTTAAGAGATGATCTTGATCTGAATGTTGCTATGAAATTCGGCTATGGAGGAAGTTAGAACTGAGAATTTGCCAAAAGATCATTTCAAATGCCTCCAGATGGTGTATTTATAGGTGAAAAATCTCTTCGAAGTGGCTCCGGTTCGGAATTGGTGGCACCCATCCCATACGAGTCGGGTTCGGAGGCTTCCAGATGGTGACAGCGCGTTGATTTGGCAGGAGATCATGGAAGAAATGGTCATGCTTGGTCCGTGTCTTCAGGAAGTGTGTGCAACAACGGTCATAAGCTCAGAGAAAAGGGTTCGGATCGGCTGCCTCCGATCCGATCTGATGAAGCCACCTGCTTTATGATGTTGTTGTCATACTCCTCCGATCCGATCCGACGAGGCCATTTGTTCTTTTCTGATGTTGCTGACGTATCTCTCCAATCCGAACCGATGAGGCTACTCGCTATCTAATGTTGCTGACGTACTCCTCTGCTCTGAACCGATGAGGCCACTTGCTATCCTTTGATATTGCTGATGTATCTCTCCGATCCGGTTCGATGTGATCTCTGCGTTCTTGATCTTTGCTTACCTCCTGCGCTATCTTCTTCCGATCCGAACCGATTGGTGTCTTTCTCACTATTTTCTCTTTGTGTAGCCTAGTTCCCAAAGTAAGCTAACAACTAGTATACTCTATATCCTAGGAGGAGCATGAAAAGCACCTTAGGATGATGTTGGAGTGGTAAAGGTTAAACAAGTTAAAAACTAGGTTCTTCAAATGTCATTTTTGGCAGAAGCAAGTTAAATATCTAAGAAATGTTGTTTCACAAGAGGGTATCTCGATAGATTTAGTAAAGTTAAAAGCAGTACAGAATTGGAAACAAATTGAAATAGTTTTGAAGAATGTTAGGTGTTGTTTGGTTTATGCTTTTTAGTTTTTAGTTTTCGCCTATAGTGAAATGCGAACGATACATGTATAACGCCAAAATCGATTGTTTTAGAAAATAAAGTTAACACACAAAATAGGAAACAACTTTTATTTGTTTTCCCTATTTTCGGAATTAACACAAGAAATAGAGATAATATATCAATCTGTTGTCCCTCTTTCTTTTACGTGGTCCCCTCCACCACCCTTTCACTTCCTTCGTCATCCCTTAAATTTTCTTATGTTTTGTTATCAAAATTGAAAACTCAAAACTCAAAATGTACCTTAGAATAAACACTGAGATTAGTTGGGTATCATCAATGATTCATCGAAAACTTCTCGTAGACTGTACAGCCTTTGACCAAAGCTTACTAAAAAAGGAGTTAAGTTTCAATGGACATATAAGCATGACGAAGCTTAAATTTAGTTGAAATAGTTACTTATGAATGCATCTGAGCTTATTGTACCTAAAGGAAAATGGGACCTAGAAGTTTATACAGATGCATGTGGTTCTGAACTGAGTGCAGTGCTTATGCAAAAGGGAAGAGTGGTGGCATATGCATCAAGGCAACTGAGGCCCAATGAGATTAGATATGTTACGTGTGATTTGAAACTAGAACTATAGTCTTCGTGCTAAAGATTTGATGACGCTGCTTGCTTGGAGAGTGAATTGTGTTATACCAGATCATAAGTAACTGAAGTATTTATTTACGCAGAAAGATCTCAACAAAGGACAACAACGATAACTGAAGTTTACTGACACTTATGATTTTGAGATCCAGTATACACAAGGTAAGGATAATCGAGTGGATGATGCTTTGAACTGGAAGCATTAAACTGTAATCTCCATGATGATTGTTGAGTGGAAGGATCTCAAGACATTGTAATGTGTGATATCTGACATAGACGCTCTTTTTATAGGATAGATGTAAATGATAGTTAGTCTGGTAACATGACCATCTACAATTTATAGGATTGAAAAAGCATAGAAGAAAGATTCGACTACTTTAGCGCTTACTAAAAGACCGGAGTCTAAAGTTGAAGGTGAAGATTTGGCTAATAGTATTAGATACTTGATATTTATACCGATGTTAGTCCAAGGAATACTCATGGATGTAACAAGTATCACCTCACTCTCCTGTTATTTAACAGAAATACTTTGTATACGCTTAGGTAGTACGAATATAGGGCTATGATGTTCCATTTCTCCTTTGATCTGATTTGAATAGGTGATTCTTTCCTTTAATTTGAGTTGTTGTTGGTTAGACATCTGCAACGGTTTTATAATCAAAAATTATAATTTAGCAAATTACAAAATGTAATTAGTCCCGTAATCCAACTGTTTTCAGGGTAGGGCGAATGTTGAACAGACGCCTAATGGCCAAGCGCCTGCCTGAACTGTTTCTCTGCCCCACCCACTCCCAAGTGAATTATTTTCCAAATGCACTTAACACTAAATGAGAACGACCCATGTAAACAACGAAATTTATACTAAAATGTCGAATAAAAAAGATGTTAACTTGAAATAACCAACTAAAACATTTGAAACAACATATTTTAACTAGGAAAAATCTACGACAACTACGGAAACAACATATTTTAACCAGGAGAAATCTACGGCAACTACGGGTACAACATATTTTAACTAGGCAAACTCTACGACAACTACGGATACAACATATCTTAGCTAGGAAAATCTACGACGACTATGGATACAACATATCTCAACTACGGATGCAAGCAAACTAATTGTTACGTTCAATCTCCTGTGACTCTAAAGAAGTTTGGAGTCGCCTAATCTTTTGTTCTAACACGTAAGAATAAGAAATACCCCTTGGACATAAATGATAGTCAATTCGTTCAGAGTAATCGCAGCCGTTTGTCCATAACGAGCATAACATTAGGCGACGACCAATATTTTCAACGTCAGCCCTCACTACTACCTTCACAGCGTACCCACAATGGCAACAAACAGGATATGAGTTAACCTCCTGATCATTTGGAGACTCTTGAATTGAATCAGATTTTACCTCACGTTCAAATGGTTGTTGTTGAACTACGGAGAAATTATCTAACATTGGTTGAGTTGGTGGTTGAAACTGTTGTTGTTTGCACCTCCTGTTCAAATTGCGGTTGAGCTACATGCTGACGAAAATCAGTGTCATAATCAAAATGTTCTAGTATCTAAGTTTGAATAAGATCTGGGTAGTCACGTTAAACCTCCGCGTAGTGTTGCTCTTGGTATTCTACTAGCCGATCAATGTTCGTTCTTGGACTACTCGGTGGAGGTTGACCCGAAGACCAAGGAAAGTCAGAATCCATAGACGATGGCCATGTAGACATGTTTTTTTGTATGATCAAAGGTGATGGAAAAAAATTGTTATAGTGATTAGAGGAGAGAAAAACCACTCAAGATAGGTAGCCCAACAATATCAAACGAATAAGACAATACGTCTGTTGTTACACTGTAGTGAATCTACTTTTCGTCTTATCGTGTGATGTTACATCTTATGTTATACTGTAGCGAATCTGCTTTATGCACTGTGCTTTTCTAGTCGAGTAAGCTGAACTTATAGGTAAAATAGGCTGCAATTGCTTATGTAATATTACGATAAATAAGATACTTAATACTTAATCTAATGATACAATGATGGTAATATACAACCACTAAGACTCATTCAAATCCAAAGCGTTTTAGCCAGCTCCATGTACTTCATACACGTCATAATCGATGAAATATTTTCCGTGTTCTGCTCGAAATCGTGCATCGAAAGTGGGACGATAAGCTTAGAACATATCTTTCTCTTCTACCATCTCAATAGTCTTGCGGTAACGATGACACTCAGCCCTAGAAGCACTATGCGTAGTATGAACGTTTACAATAGTCCTCCTCGTGGTGCATCCTGGATGATTGTTGTAAATGTCTTGGATAAGAATCCAAAACAATTCATGGCTTACGCCACCACCATTTTGCAGCATAACCTTGTGTAATCTATCAAACTCGATATAAGCTTCCACTAGTATAAGTAACTCTGCCATAGACCAATTTTGGATAGATATTTTCTCCTATCAGTTTAACATTATTATTTATAGGAATGATAATCGATTCGTTCTGGTTTGACGTATAAGTAACGATTTGTTATCATTTACTGGGCGATTTCCAAAGTTGCTGATTGATTAATAATGATGTGATCGTCCACTGTTACAAACTTGTTTTAATAAAGGTGCATTTAGTAAAATAAAAATTTTCTTTAAAAATGATGTGATCGTTCACTACAGCCACTGTTAACATTGCTACTATCAAATTAGCCTCATACCTGCAACTGGTTTAATCTCTGGGCACACTGTACCTACTTCACATCTAACACACACTGTAACCACTACTTACTATTGGGTATTATAAAACCATCCATTATTTTATAATATTATACTATACACTACAGGTTTGTGTGTACAAATAAGAGTACTAACCTCTAGACATTTTACGTACCAAAAACACTTCAAAAACGTAACCACATAACAAAATCAAATCATGGCAGCTGAAGATCTAATTTTTTTCGACGATAGTGATGACAACTTCGACAAAATGATGGACGACCACTTCCAATGTAAAAAAGAGCTATGTATATGATACAGCAAGGTCAATCTAGTAAAAAACATGGAGGTTCTATACAAGTCAATATCTACAAAAATAGAAAATATTCTGTGTACAACCGGAGACTAATAAAAGACTATTTTTGTTCAACTCCAACATACGGTGATGTTGATTTCAGACGTAGATTTCATATGCGACAACCCTTGTTCTTGAGGATTCTACAGTCAATTCAACAGCACAATAATTACTTCATATTCAAAAAAATGCATCTCGTACAATGGGACTTACTGGTCTCCAAAAAATGACAAATGCAATGTGAATGCTTACATATGCTGGACCAACAGACTCCATAGATGAAAGTCTACATTTGGATGAAAGCACCCTACTGGAGTTTCTCGAGAATTTTTTTCAGGCAATCGTTAACATTTATGGTGACCAGTACCTACGCAGACCAAATGAAGCTGACATTGCTAGATTAACCGATGCATGGCAGTATAGGATAGTCGGGGATGTTAGGCAATATCGATTGTATGCACTTGGAGTGGAAGAACTATCCAAAGGCGAACATTGGAGCTTACCAAGGTAAGTCTCGTAGATCAACGATAATTCTAGAAGCCGTAGCTTCGTATGATTTATGGATTTGGCACGCATTTTTTGGAATGCCTAGTTCTAACAATGACCTAAACGTAGTCGAGCGTTCTAAGTTATTTAATGATTTAACAAACGGTAGGCCAGCCACATGTTCGTTTACTTTAAGAGGTAACACATACGACCATGTTTATTATCTTAGGGATGGCATATACCCTAAAAGGAGTACTATTGTGAAGATAATTCCTACTCCAATTAATAATAAATAGTCCAAGTTCGCAGCAATGCAAGAAGGCCAAAGGAAAGACATGGAAAGAGCATTTGGAGTACTACAATCAAGATTTTCTATAATTATAACCCATGCAGACTTTGGGATTCATTTAAAATGACAAAATATTGTATACTTGTGTTATTTTGCATAATATGATCATAGAGGACGAAAGAAATATGAAAGAAGACTACGTCTATGAGGGTACTTCAGAGGTTACGGATATATAGCGCGCTGATATGATTGGAAGTGAAATTGTACTCAAGTTTCATGTTTCCAGTCAAATGGCGTATCGAAGTGTTCAGCACACAAAAGACTACAAGTCGATCTGACTAGTCATATATGGAACTTTTGTGGCAATCAGTAACTTAGCTAGTTATCGTGTTTTTTTCTATGCTACTGTATTTTTTTAATGATGTTGTTTGTATTTTTATTCTTTTGCACTTTTAAGTTGTTTAACAATGTTGTTTGTATTTTTATGCTACTGTAGTTTGTTTAATGATGTTGTTCGTATTTTATTTAACATTTCATCGTTCAGTACACATAGCAAACATACTTATCAAGTCGAACTAGTTGAATGTGAACGTAATAGGGCAGGGCAGCTGGTGAACAGGCACCCTATGATGGGGGCGCCTGTTAAAACGGTACTCCATCACAGGGCGCCTGTTCACCAGCTGCCCTAACAGGCACCCCATCACAGGGAGCCTGTTCACTAGCTGCCCTGCCCTATTACGTTTTTGTAATCAAAAACACTGAATTCTGGATCAATTCAATATATTGCACACTGTTGGAGGCTTGTTTGAGTGCAATTGTTACATATATATAAATATAAATCTTTGTTGCAGATGCTCTTAGATTGAGTTGCTTTCGCTCTACACTTTTTTGATATTCTTTTCTGTTTTTTTACATTAAAGTCAAGGTAGAAAAGTGAATTTTAGTGCTAAGAGGTTATGCTGGTTATGGGATGTAGAAGAAAGAGATAAATATACTTACTTTTCCTTCCTGTTTAAACTGTAACTCAAAATCAACCTTTGGTTGACTTAAGCTTTCAGACCACGTTACGATAAACATTATGTGTCTCTTTGTTCAGTATTTCTTTCTGACGTTGTATACATGAATTATGGGTAGAAAAATCTACTTGACATAATGTTGAAGTCGGATTTTCCAAACTCCTTAGTAAAAGAATTAACTAAAGCCGGGTTTTTCAAACTGTAACCATCCATATTTTTATAACTGGAATATTTAATTAATTTAAATATTTAAAACGATTAATTTGAAGATATAATGATTTGAATTAAATTAAAGTGAGAATTTGAATGTTAAATTAACTCAAGATTGTAAATATTGAGATTAAATTCTAGTTAAGTTTATTTTGAAGTTGTGTGGATTTTTATTTGATCAGGGCGATAATAATAATTTATTGTCAATGAATTTGAGTTTGAAAATCAATTTATGTTTTATCGGTTTGATTTAACACATAAAAAGAGTCATTTTTCAAACTATCTCGGAATTCAACGAAACCAGTTTCATTGGGTCTGGATTGTTAAACTATTGTAGGATTTTCGATTTCGTGACAATCAGAACTTATGTGTGAGTGTGCGAGATGAAAACGTTAAGCGATAAACATATATGGATAATAATAGTATTATATTAGTTTGCCTATACAACATTTTTCCACCCCTCTAAAAATTAGACTACTCACTCTATTCCTCTCTCTCTTCTTCCTTCTTTCATGGTCGTGGGTTTCAAAATCAAAACCCAAAAGTAACGTGAACTTAAAAATTGAAAAGAAATTCAAATTATCCTAAAATTTGGAAGTTTAAAACTTTTGAATCACAAGAGTATAAGCTTCAAATCGATGTACAAATTCTCAAGTGCGAACCAGTTTTGTGGAGCACGACATTTCAATAGTCGATTTAGTGGCTGCCCTTTCTCGGCTTGATTTTGGTCCAGCCTACTACGAGGATCCCGAGTGCCCCGGTCAATCAAAAGTTTGATTCTATCATTGGTACTTTGCATCTTCATGGATAATTCAATTTCACAGGGTCCATGTCGGAGACAGCAAAGGCAGGCTTGCATCTTACATTCGTTGGGTTTCCCTCTGCGAGAGCCAATGCCCCGGCTTGTGCAATAAACCCTTCTAGCTGAAGACTATCCCTGAGAAGGGAGTGGCTACCTACTGGAGCTTCGACCAACCACCAACTAATCTTTACCCTCAATGAGACATTTTAGATAGATTGTCTTTTTCTTAGAAATGGAAGGGGTGCAAGCCATACTAAATAAGCTAAGTGGCTTTCATCACCCAAGTAGTGAGTTTGAGAGTGACTAGTAAGGCGACTGAAGTATTGGTCATGGTCGATTAGAGGCCCGGTCCATTTACAGGACAACGTCATAATGGCCTCAAGCAGGGAATAGCCCTAATGATCATTATCTCGGGGAAATTCTTAGCTCATGTTGATCAAAGTTGAGCGTGAGCCGATGGGGGCATAAGCTCGAACGTCCTAGGAATAACTAATGTTTCTAAAGTTTATTTTCAACTACCCATCTACTAATACCATTCCATTGCAAGCTCCTTGAGATCCATTATATTAATAGGGAGGTCCATTACAGAGCCTTATGGTTGTACTCTACTGTCCGTCGGTTCTTTACTCGTGGCTCGGCGGAGCTGGGTGACACTGGACTCAATTAATATATGTTAGGTATGTTTATACTATGGACCTCGCTTGCAAGGTCGCCTATTGATCACTCCTTCCTTTGATTCTTGGGCCTAAAGCAGAGCTTTGTTTCCGAGCCAAATCAAGGATTTTGGGATTCATGCTATATATTCATTGAAAGATAGATCCATATATCTAGATATCTAAAAAAGAATCGATTTTATTCAACGATTCAAAGAACCCCCCTCTCGCTCATGAAACGGCTCTATCGATGTTCCAGACCTTCCAAAAATATACTAGGAGACTTCTTATCCTTAAAAGCGAGTGTCTAGTAACTGATTTAGAGGAAACCAGAGCGCTAGGATCGAGGAAGCCCAGACCCTGGTCAGGAGAATCTGGCTCTCTCGGTAAAAATAGATTTTTGAGGTTGAGTAACATTCTCCTCGATTTTTCAAGTACACTAAATTGAGGAATGGTTATGGACCCATTATAGGCAGCTAACATCTAGTATATTAATTGGGAGATGGTGACCCTAATCAACTAGGAGGGAGGCTGTATATCAGGGGCTCGCCCACCTCACCCAATTTGTTCTTGGTTCCCATTCTGCATGCGCTTCGCGTACCATTTGCACTTTGCTCTCCTCTTAATTTTTCATTGGACGATTCAGATGGACTTATCGTTCTTTCACAACGAAAATGGAAAGCGTTGTATCACATCGAGATGTCAATTCGTTTTCTGCCGTGAGATGGGGAATTAGTCACCGCTACGCACCTTTATATTTCTGAATGAATTGAGGTCCGATCCAGCTTGCGTCGTTCCAACAACTGTTAGCCTCAGTATACGATCAGACGCAGTAACTGGGAGTCCTATTACACGCCAATTTTCATTCACCAAACCCAGGTTCATCTTGTGTAGTGATTGTGGACTCGTACAAGGATATGGAGTAGGTTAATGCATCAGACTCGGCCCTGTCAAAATCTATGAAGTTTTCGGTGAATCCAATGGTTGTTTTGAACTTGGGAAGTGAAATAACAACTTGCTCGTAAATTTTATTTAGTTTGGTTTATCAGTTTGTTGCATATTTTTGTTGATGATATGCGAAATGGAAGGGGATGTGTAATGACCCAAATTTTTGATCAATTTAAAATTTGTTTTTAGTTAATTTTACAAGGATTTATAGTCGATTTTAAAAATTCGATGATTTAGCGCTATTTCTATAGCTTATAAAGGAACATTTTCAAACGCTCTCCGAATTTGACGAAACCAATTTTATTGATTTGGAATGTCGAAATATGGTAAGGTTCCAAATTTCATAATTTTTGGAGTAAATATATGAGCGTGCAAGAAATAAATGCGTGCCCGGTCAATCGGTAAAAATTAAGCGAAACGCAATAAAAAAATAAAATGGAAGGTCAAACAAACTTGAAATTTGACGAAACTTGTTTCGTTGGATCCAGAATTACGCTTTATGTTCTAATTCAAATTTTCATATAAAACAGAATTACCGTTTGGTGGCATGAGATGAAGATGCGACGTTGAACTAAAACACGGCCAACAGTTTAACAGATAACTTAAGCCCGAAAAGGCTAATTGAAGTGTCATTGAATCAAAGCCCCTAGGTGTGTTTGTTCTCTATCTCTCCTCCCTTGACACCTCATCAATCGGAGAGCTCCCCTTTCTTATAAAAACCCTCTCCTCTTTCTTTCTTCTTCTTTACTTTTCACTTCTTCTTGATTTTCCTTCTCCTCCCATGCCAAATTAATGGTCGCCGCACCCCCTTCTCCCCTCACCTAAGTTCCGCCCCTCCACCAGCACCTACCCCACCTACGCATCCCCCTCCCTTGTCCTTTTCCCTTGTCATAATCTCCCCCGCCATTCTAGCTTTCAAAAATCCAATTTCTGCAAAGAACACCCCATACAAACCCAAATTGACACTCCTCCTTGTCTCTACACCCCACAACCAGCCCCCGTACCTATGACTAACCTTCTTACAGCACCTGCATAGCCTTAAACGTAGGGTCCATTGCAATCCCGAACCCCCACAAGCCCCGTCTCCCTCCCATTTTCCCCATATTTTAAATCTGTAAGTATTTGAATGTCTAGCGAATTTTAAAACCCTGTAGCTTCCAAACTTAGTCCAATTAGCTTCTGGAAATATTCATAGATACCGAGAGAGTGTAGTAGTCATGTGAGAATGTTCGTAGTCCATCCGCATCAAATATTGGTGGAGTGGAACAAACGGTGAGAAACCGAAACTCACTATAAAAGGGCTAGTTAGCAATTAGCTGATTATTAGTTAATTGGTTTGGATTGATAATGATTATTAATTGATAATGCAAGTTTATAATGATGCTAAGAAATGCGTAGTATGATAAAAATATCATCTTTACTTGATATGTGTGCATTTGATTGGGTATGTGACATTCAAAACACAAACAGTGTTGATTTGAAACGTTTTGAACGTTAATTGATTTTGGAAAAGTAATTCATAAATGATTGTTTACTGAATGTGTAGCAAACCCCACCCCATTTGGATGATAATTAACCTACAGTCTCCCTAGTGATTATTGAATGTGTAGAAAACCTCATACGGGTATTGGGATGATAAGTAATCTACACATCTCCCAAATATTTATTGAATGTGTAGAAAACCCCACATGGGTATTAGGATGATAATTAACCTGTACATCTCCAAAGTGTTTATTGATTGTGTAGTAAACTCCACAGGGGTATTGGGATGATAATTAACTTAAACGTCTCCCAAATGTTTTTTATGTAGTAATTTGTTGATTGATGAGGGCCCAGAGAGGCAAGTTATAGCTGTACTGATCAACCAGTACAAAGGAGGTTATGATGGAATTTTTCGAAAATTTAAGGCATTAGCCAAATAGTTAATAAACTATCATAAAAGCGACTACATTCGACATTTAATTATAATCAAATCTTGGTTTGAATAGAACTCATCTCACATCGACAGTTCAGGAATGTCGACCGTTAACTTCAAACTGATGTACCGGGAGATCCGACCGTCAGATTCTCCCAAACGAAAAACATTGGGTCCGAAATTAAAAGTGTCTTCAAATGAATCTAAGAATTTTAAAATCTAAAGATCATATTGTGAGATAATTATATATCAAATTTCCATAAAAATGTGGATTTTGTAGTTTAAGACCCACAACTGGATTTTTATGAAATAAGCTATTTTAAAAATAAGGAAAAATTATGTTAGCTCATAATAAATGTTTGGAACGAGTTATGAATCAAATATACTTGGTTTTTTATATTTATTTTGTTGATTGCTTTTTTGGATTATGCTCGACCAGTTTATGAGCAAATATGCTTTAATATTTAGCATTGGGTTGGGTAGAAATATTTGTATGCTAACACCTTATGATTTATTTCATGATTTGACTATGAGGTGTTTAGCGATGTTGTTTGGTTCATTTCAATTTAATGAATAGTTTTTGAAATGAATTTTTATAAGAGAAAGGAAATGTTTTTTTCGATTTTGGACAGGGAATGTTTTATAAAAATATTTTATAAAACAGAAAGGATATCGAGGACTAAACCCGATGTTTACCAAATGATTTGGAAATGGATTGTTATTTGACATTATATTTCATCACATAACCGATTAGTTTTTATTGACAGTATATCTATGGTGGCGGAGAATTTATTCTCTTAGCTTAACACCCTTCTTCGAGGCGTATAAGCTCAAAGATTATATTATTAACAGAAACTGATCATATGTGTGAATCGACAATGTGAAGTACTATGGTTCAAAAGTACTTGTCATTATTATTATTTTGAAATGGTTTTCCCCTAATACGGGATATATAATGGTTTAGTATGTGGCTAAAGATTCGGGCAACCCTGACGACTAAAAGTATGGGAGTGCCTCATGTACTTTAAATGGTCCGTGGTTGGTGTTGCAATTCCCCGTTATTGAGAGGTGCATATGTGTTTGTGTGTGTGTATATATATATATCAAGTGAATGGAGGTGTGTATCCTTTGCCTTATTGATGGAAGAAACCTCCCGATATTTGGTTGCATACGTTTTGTTATGCATGTATTATGATATTTTAGAATTTAAATTTCCAAGTGATTTGGTTGAGATCCCGAAGTGAATGCTAATTTGGTATGAAAGCTAGATATGTATTTCAAATGATTTGAAATAAGAAATAGGGAACAAAGTTCAAATAAATAACTTACATAAAGTGAATTAGATTTTGAAAATCTAAGTTCGGGAATTAAGCCTAAATGTGTAGTTTGAGCATTTGCATATAGTTTGATGCATCATAGGCTCTATAAATCTATTTCTGGTAATTGTTTTTGCATTGGCATTCATGTGGAGTAAACCCATTCCATGTTATACGCGTGGTCTCATGATATGCCTTACTTTTGAATAAGTTAAGTATAACTGTAGGATTTCTCATGCCGGTCTCTTGACTGACTCGTAGTTTGTTTTCCCCTTGCAAACTCGGGTGCCCATTATTTCCACATGGGCAACCGGGTAGTTTGTTATGCAGATATTTTGAGTAGGATTCTGGATTGAAGCTTAAAGTTGTGTCCAGAGCGTCGATAATTCTTCCACTGAATGTAATGTTGTTTCTGTTGTATGTTGTGTTATGAATTTATTAATTGTGATGTACTCTAATGTAAAAAAATTTAATAGCAATTAAATGTTCTTTCATTTTTGTCTAATGTTTTTGTACGCCTAAATTTAACGGTTTGAGAATTTTTGTCTTTGGGATCGAGCCTGTGTGGCTTACGATCAATTTGAAAGGCGAGAATTTATGGATCGTTACAATTGGTATCTGAGCTTTGGTTGATTCAAAAGCTTTGAGGTATAACTCGTTAGAACAGAATGAAAGAACTCATCGGATATAGGATTAGTAATGCCCCATAAGAATAACTCATTAGAGATAGGATCAGTAGTATCCTAGGATGAGTGACTCATTAGAGATGGGGTTAGTAATGCCCTAAAATGAGTTAAGAGTATTATGTATACGAGAGAGCGTATTCGTAATAAGAAATAGATTTTCAAAATCATTTTTGAAAGGTTATATTTTAAATAATAAACTTTCTTATGTCTTCCATTCTTTTCGAGAATGAAAAGTTTTTAAGTGGGGGAGATTGTAACTACCCAAATTTTTGGTCAATTTAAAATTTGATTTTCAATTAATTTTACAAGGATTTATATTCGATTTTGAAAATTCGATGGTTTAGCGCTATTTCAATAGCTTACAAAGGAAAAGAATTCAAACGATCTTGGAATTCGACGAAACAAATTTTATTGGATTCGGAATATCGAAAAATGATAAGATTCCAAATTTCATAATTTTTTGAGTTAATATGTGAGCGTGCGAGAAATAAACGTGTGCCTGGTCAATCGTTTAAATTAAGCGAAAATGCAATAAAAAAATAAAATGGAAGGTCAAACGAACTTGGAGTTTGATGTGACCTGTTCCGTTGGATCCGGAATTATGTTTTATGTTAGGGTTCAAATTTTCGTGTAAAACGGAATTGCCATTTTGTCGCACGAGCAGAAGATGCAACGTTGAACTAAAGCATGTTCAGCGGTTTAACAAATAACATAAGCCCAAAAAGGCTAATTGAGGTGTCATTGAATCATAGCCCCTAGGTGTGTTTGTTCTCCATCTCTCGTCCCTTGACACCTTATCAATCCGTGAGCCCCCTTCTTATAAAAACTCCTCTCCTCTTCCATTCTTCTCCTTTCCTTTTCACTTCTTCTTGATGTTCCTTCTCCTCCTCCACTGCAAATTAATGGCCGTCGCACCCCCTTCTCACCTCACCAGATTTTTACCCCTCCACCAATGGCCACCCCACCTGCGTTGCCCCCTTCCTCCTCCTTCCCACTTGTTGTAAGCTCTCATCCCCTTCTAGCTTCCAAAAATTCAATTTTTAATATAAATTTGCAAATAACACCCCATATAAACCCAAATCCACACTCCTCCTTGCCTCTGCACCCCACAACCATCCCCACATACCTAAGCCTAACCCCCCTATAACACTTACACAGCCAAAAACATGGACCCCGCTGCAAACACGAACCCCCACAAGCCCCGTCTCCCCTCCCGTTTTCCCCCACATTCACAGATCTGTGAGTATTTGAGTGTCTGGCGAATTCTGAACCCTAGTAGCCTCCAGACTTAGTCCACTTAGCTTTAGGAAATATTCGTAGACACCAAGAGAGTGTAGTTGTCGCGTGCGAGTGTTCGTTGTTCATCCGCGTCAAAGATTGGTGGAGTGGAACCCACAGTGAGAAACCAAAACTCACTAAAAAAAGCTAGTTAGCGATTAACTATTTATTAGTTAATTGGTTTGAATTGATAACGAATGCAAATTTATAATGATGCTAAGCAATGTGTAGTATGATAAAAATATTATCTTTACTTGATATGTGTGCATTTGATTGGGTATGTGACATTTAAAACACAAACAATGTATATTTGAAACGTTAAATGATTTTGGAAAAGTAATTCATAAATTATTGTGTATTGAATATGTAGCAAACCCCACACTGGTATTGGAATGATAATTAACCTACACATCTCTCAAGTGTTTACTTAATGTGTAGAAAACCTCACACAGGTATTGAGATGATAAGTAAACTACATGTCTCCTAAGTGTTTATTGAATGTTTAGAAAACCCCACACAGATATTCCGATGATAATTAACCTACACATCTGCCAAGTGTTTATTGAATATGTAGTAAACCTCTCATGGGTATTGGGATGATAATTAACTTAAACATCTCCCAATTTTTTAATTTTTGTAGTAATATGTTGATTGATGAGGACCCAGAGAGTCAAGTTACAGTTGTACCGATCAACCCGTACAAAGGAGATTATGGCAAAAAAATTCAAAAATTATAGGCGGTAGCCAAACAGTTAATAAACTATCATAGAAGCGACTAGATTCGATATTTAATTATAATCAAAGTTTGGTTTGAATAGAACTCGTCGTACAGCGTCAGTTCGCGAATATCGATCGTTAACTTCAAACTGATGTACTGAGAGATCTGATTCTCCCAAAATGGAAAACGTTGGGTCCGAAATTAGAAGAGTTTTCAAATGAATCTAAGAGTGTTATAATCCAAAGGCTAGATTGTGAGATAATTCAAAATCAAATTTACAGCAAAATACGGATTTTGCAGTTCAAGACCCAAATTGGATTTTTATGAAATGAGCTATTTTAAAAATAAGGAAAAATTATCTTAGTTTATAATAAATGTTTGAAAAGTATTATGAATCAAATATACTTAGTTTTTGATATTTATTGTTGTCGATTAATTGCTTGAATTGTGCTCGACTAGTTTGTGAGCAAATATGCTTTTATATTTAGCATTGGTTGGGTAGAAATATTTGTATGCTAACACCTTGTGATTTATTTCATGACTTGACTGTGAGTTGTTTAGCGATATTGTTTGGTTCATTTAAATTTAATGAATGGTTTTTGAAATGAATTTTCATAAGAGAAAGGAAATGTTTTTCCCGATTTTGGATAGGGAATGTTTTATTAAACAGAAAGGATTTCGAGGGCTAAACCCGATGTTTTCGAAATGATTTGGAAATGGATTGTGTGTTTGATATTGTATTTCATCACATAACCGGTTAGTTGCTATTGATAGTATATCTATGGTGGCAGAGAATTTATTCCCTTAGCTTAACACTCTTCTTCAAGAAGCATGAGCTCAAAGGTTATATTATTAAAAGAAACTGATCATATGTGAGAATCGACAATGTGAAGTACTATGGTTTAAAAGTAATTGTGATTATTATTATATCGAAATGGTTTTTTCCCTACTTCGGGATATAAAACGGTTTAGTATATGGCTAAAGATTCAATTAACCCTAACGACTCAAAGTATGGGTGTGACCTAGTTGCCTTAAATGATCAGTGGTCGGTGTAGTCCTGCCCTGTTTGTAGGAGGTGCACACATATATATCGAGCGATTGATGGTGCATCTCTTTGCCTTGTTGATGGGAGAAACCTCCCGATATTTGGTTTCATACATTTTGTTATGCATGTATTATGGTATTTTGGAATTTAAATTTCCAAGTGATTTGGTTTGTGATCCCGAAGTGAAAGCTAATTTGATATGAAAGCTAGATATGCATTTCAATTGATATTACATCAGAAATCAGGAATACAGTCCAAAGAAATAACTTATATAAAGGGAAATAGATTTTGAAAATCTAAGTGCGGGAATTAAACCAAAATGGGTATTTTGAGGAGTTGCATACTGTTTGATGCATCATAGGCTCCATAAGTCTATTTTTGGTAATTGTTTGTGCATTGGCATTCGTGCGGAGTAAACCCATTCCGCATTATACAGCATGGTCCCATGATATGCCTTACTTTTGAATAAGTTAAATATAACTGTAGGGTTTCTCATACCAGTCCCATGACTCACTCGTGGTTTTTTTTTTCCTTACAAACTCGGGTGCTCATTATTTCCAAGCGGGCAGCTAGGTATAGTTTGTTTTGCAGATATTTTAAGAAGGATTCTAGATTGAGGCTTAAGGCTCTGTCCAGAGCATCGATAAGTCTTCCGCTGAATGTAATGCTGTTTCCACTATATGTTGTGTTGTAAATTTATTAATTGCGATGTACTCTGATATAAAATTGTTGTAATTGTAATGAAATAATCTTTTTTTTGTCTGATGCGATTGAACGCCCAAAGTTAACGATTCGAGAATTTCTATCTTTGGGATCGGACATGTGTGACTTGCGGTTGATTTGAAAGGCAGGGATTTTTAGATCGTTACAGGATGGAAATTGTAGGGATGAGGCAGGGGAGAGGTTTAATAATGGTCGAGGGGCTCGTGCGGAGTGGAGGTGAACGAAGAAATTGGTTTCTCTTTTTATTGAGGGGTTGATGAAATTAAGTGGGAGTTTGCCAGCATCCATGGTGGAGGGAGGCTATGTTGAGATTATGTAAAGGAGACGAAGGGGAGTGTCAGGTTATAGAGGGCGAGGATATTAGGATTTATTTTGTAATTAAATTGAAATTAATTATATCTTAATCTTGTTCTAACTTATAAACGCAAAATATATTTCATACGGTGTCAGATTGGGATGAAACAAGTTGCGTTAGAATCGTATCATCAAATACTACGCATACGCGTTGGACTAAAGCGATTTGGAAGTATTTGGAATTTTGTCTAATTTCCAACATATGTTTGAAATTAGACAAAATGACATGAAAATGTTGATTGAAATTGATGGTGAGTTAACTCTCACACTTTCCGAAATATTGTGAATGTTGTTTCATATAATAACATTCATTGTTGTTAGTGTATAAATTATTTGTTTGGACGATTTGATTATTTATTGTCTAGTTGGTTGATAGTGGTTATATATTCTCGTCCGTGAATGGATGACCTTTGGCACTACCCGCTTATGAGCAAAAGATTCATCTTAAATGAATTAGATTAGATTATCTAATTTATATGCATATATAAACTGATATGTGAGTGGTGTTGCGGGGGACAGGTTGGAGGGATCCAACAGAATTCCTCAGTGACTTGGATGTTATTTGCTTTTATATTATTCCTATATGAATTATCTAACATAAGTAACATGAGAAATCTAATTTCGATGATGACTGTTGAATTAAATTCAACATTGATGTGTTATTAATCAATAAATAGTATTTGTTAAGTGACTGGCAGCAGTTGACTTAAAATCCATCTTTTTAAGATGTTGATACACCGTAAGGCGATGCCTAAGTTTGAAGTGGCAAAATTTATTTTTATAACAAAATCTATATCTCAAATTAATTTTATATAAGTTATATAAAATAAAAGTTTTATAAATAAATCAATATTTATAGTTCAATTTTATACTGAAACTATAAAATGTTTAGTGAAGCAAAATTCCTGTTTTATAAATATGCTTTATAATTGCGGATTTTTAGTGTTAAAACCTAAACAACTTTTATAAATATTTTTATGAATTATAAAAGAATTTTTTGAAATTGTTTTGAACTAAGTAACTTTATTAACTTGTAAAATGATGCAGAAACGGTCTTTGTTTTTAGAATTGAGGTTTATGAAAAGCTGGATACTCGTAAAGAGCTTATAAATGATTTAATTTGATTTCAAGCAAAACTTTGAGTGATTTGATTTAAAATCAAACCACGGTTGATAAGATTTGAAGTTTATAAAGAAATGGAAATCAAATTCTGTAACAAGATTTTTAAAAGAATTTTTATAAGGATTTTATAAAGGGTTTTTATAATAAGTTCAAGTTCTATAAACAAGGGTTATAAAAGAGATTTAAAGATGATTAAATGGTTTAAAACAAGGGTTACTTAATAAATGAATTAAGCAAAAATGATTATTTTTGGAAACGGATTTTCAAATGTAAGGAGAGTTTTCTTAAAAAACCTATTTAAATGGAATACTAAATAGAAATTATTGCAATATTTACTAAATATCAGGTTTTCCGTTAAAAAACTTCATTTTATCTTAAAGATAAGATTTTTTGTCGAGTCAAGGTCTAAGAGGTAAATAAAATATCCCAACTTCAACAACTTCATTGTTATCCAAGAGTTGATACTGATTTGGAAATGAAAGTGTATGTTGGAAAATAAATTATTATTTCCATAAGTGAAGTTATAAACATTTTTTTGTAAAAGTTTAAAAGCTAAATAAAACTTTTCGACTATATAATAAACAATGTATCACGTGACATTGTTTGGTGATACGCTGTTTGGCCATGTATAATTTGTGGCTATATTTATACCGTTTGGTTAAGTATGTAGCGCTATTTTCTAAGTAGTGAAAATAATATGACTTGTAAATACACGTATTCCAAAGAGATAAGTGTATGGCTATGGTTTTCGAAGTAATGAAAACAAGGAATTTGTTAATATGTTTATCGTGTTGAGATAAGTATATGGAATTGATTTTTAAAAATCGATAAAATGGTTTTAATGAATAAATAAATCAAAAGGGCCTGCGTTGCTTATGTACTTGACCGTACAAGTATAAATTGATAACTAAAGAATCGACTATCAATAAATCCTCTTATTACTTATAACGTGTTGGTTTGAGGAGCCGGAATTGGAATGGAATCCAAAACCATTTTGAATCGATTTTGCGTTTGAACTAGAATTGGCAGGTATGCTTGTGTAAAGACAACGTATTGAGAGTGCAAGGGTTACTTACTGCTAATCCTATGGATGTAGTAGAGGTAACGCCTTCTGTTCATTCTGTTCTTGAACGACTTGTATGGATGAATATTATCGGTACATTGCCATCGAAAAGCGGTGAACATTCAAAGATGAAAATGTGTCATGTGTGAAAGGTAAAAGTTTAGCATCTAGCCTAATTAGCCGAGAATGACTTAAACATGGGATATGTAAAAGGGCTATGTGAGTCGCACCCACTAAGGTATACTTATCACCAATCTAGAACCGTTGACCCTTTGATTAATGTATGGTGGTTGCTGCTCGTAACCATGGTGGTCATATATTCGGTACTATCAAGTTAAGTGGTAGGCCGGTTCTATGTTAGTTGCGGTGCATGACGTTCTTGCGACCTCGGTATGCTTATCTAGTGATATATTGTGACATAGTGCCCAATCATTGTATGGAATCAAAACTCCAATACGAGCCTATACGGACTTAGTTGTACCTAAATATGTTGAGATGTGAGATGCAAGCATTTCAGTTATATTTCTATTTTATTTGATTATTATATTATCACTGGATTTGATATAAAAGTGTTTTGGTTATCGTAAGAGAAAAACATGTGCCATGTTTATGTGTGGTCATGCCCTTACAAGAGTTTCATTCTTTTAAAGGTTTTCTAAATTAAGCACGTTGTTTGTAATGTGAATTTTCTCGTTATAAGTATTCCAAACTGATCCAGATAATTTTTTCTTTCCTCAAAATGTGTTCAAGTCAGACCGAGTATATTTTCCAGATTGTTGGAGCTACAGGAGTGGAGCTGGAGTCGAGATGTATTCACGTATTTCTTGTATTAATTTATTTTCGTTGTGTGTGTTGTACTTATCAGCCATTATGTGGACATATTGTCATGATTGTATAGGCTAATCTAGTTGCGTACTCTGATTATTTATTCATGTAAGAATACAGTTTTTCTTCTATGTAAAGAGTGTTGGTATATTATATTTTATTCATTCCACTTTAAGATTCTGATATTTTCCGCTTCTGATGTATTAGTTTTTTTATGTTTTACCATTCTTTATTTCTTCTTTCTCACCCTCTAACTTCTTTCTTTTAATTTTCTGGATTTTCAGTAATTGAGTTTAGGTACGTGAACACACAGGATGTACAAGTGTCGAAATTCAAATGTCGAATTTTCCCGTTCGTTACAAAACTCCTTAATTAGTAAAAGAATTAGTTCTACATTTTTATATGAAACTACCACACACTTATTTTAATTCACTAATTAATTTTCTTAAAAAATCGAGTATTGCACTTGTTAAAGCTAATACAAGTTCAAATCCCATTTTGGACCAAGTTTATCTTTAAATTTTATTCTTTAGCTTGCTAATTTATAACCTAATAGAGCTATATTACAAATAATATATGTATCCATGTGTTTATTGATTTAACTGAAAGATCGATCTGTGTCAATCAAAATGATAGATTTTACCGATAAAACAAAATTAATATAAATGTAGTGACATCGAAGACATTTATGTTTGTCATAAGAAAATTAATTGATTCACTAATGCACTCCACGTTACTTGTAATCCTTTTAGCTCTAGCGATGCGAGGAACAACGTGTGCATTAAATGGTTCAAACTGAAAAGGCCAACCAAACAAAATTACTTTGATATATTTGGATTAGTGATTACCGTTGATTTTTTATTTTTTATTTATTTAGTTTGACTCTTGTTTTCAATTTACAGTATAACGACAAAGAACCAACCAATCAAATTAAGTATAATATTAAACTATAATTGTTGTAAGAGTTATATCTATTAATGCAAATATCATCACTAATATATTGTCTGAACATATTATTTTCATTCGGTTTGTAAAACTATTCTTAGAAAAGTGGAATTGTTTGTAGAAATTGTAAATTAATACATTTCTACAAAAAGATGAAAATAATTTTGATCTCATATAATGCTGGAGTAAAAAAAATTCTAACTCACTTTTGGAATTGAAATATTTTAGTTAATAATCGGTCAATTTGATAAGTTCTTGTTTGTGAGTGCTTATTCTATTTAAAAAAAAATCAAAAAATCCAAATCGACCATTAGTTATCCCTAATGTTGAATGATGTATGCTAAAACTCAATTTTCCGTATCTTAATGAAAACTCCTCCAAATAATAGTCGAATGGATCCCACTTCTATGACCTTTCTTGAATTTGGAGAGAAATGAAACATAAGCACTGCTAGGCATCTCCCAAAATTCAAGAGGAGATAATATTTTGTTTGATCTTGTCCCACAATGCGAAGCTATGTAAGGAAGTTGCTGAAATTCCTCAATTCAGAATCATGTCATTTTTGTTTATAAGTATTTTTAAAGTGATATTGAATATGGTACTCTATCTAGGAAAGAACCAAAACCATTTAAGAAATAAGATTCATTTCCCTTTTTATTTAGGGCAGACTCCAATGAATGCTAATGCACACTTCTATTCATTCTTTGAGCTAGTTGAATATTTATTGATCGGAAATATACTTATACATTTCAAGTGTTTATTTTATCTAGTTGAATGTTGCATGAGAATATATCGAATAGACGAGAAACACAATGCTAAAATGGAAAAGTTCAAATTTATTTTCAAATTTTTTTATAAATATTAATCACTTAAAATTGCAAGAATTATATATAACATGTACTTCTAGATATTGTATGTTCACTTAATGTATATTCCATTGTATAGCCATTTTTTAACATAAAACTTATAACACTTAATAGAAAAAATTGGTCAAATTTTCCATTAATTTTCATTTACGCATTGTTGATTTAGTAAAGCAATGATTAGCATTTGAATAAATTTTTCAATAAGCACTTAACATACTAGAACAGTTTCCAGAACACCAATTTAGTATGTTTGATTTTTGTAAAGTCGATTATGATGGCTAATGTTTATTATCACCATGGTTGGAGGTAGGTAAAATTAGGATGCATGAATAAATTATTGTTTTTCTCCTTGCTTTAGGTGTTGTCTGGTGCTAGCCCAATGGTATCAAAGGAAGGTAAGATGAATATCCAATCTAAAACCTCGTTTAATTTAGAAATGAATTTTATATTTTGCATTTTCAACATGTCTTTGAAAATAAATGAGAGAAGGAAATGGGTCAGAAACGGTCAACTTGAAAATAGTTCAAGGTAATTGAAGTTTCCAATGTTTAGGAAATTGTCTTGTAGCCAAACAACCTTAATCTGTAATTTTTTATTTTTTAGGTCCCAACATAATACATTCATGAATTATGGTCCTCCATTCTTTGGCAGTGGATTGCTTAGGCAACATGCTGGTGCTTGTCTTGATTTTGGATTGGATTGGTGATAATGGATCTATGTTAGTTGGAAGGTTGTTGGTTAGGCTTGCTTTTTTGTTCTATCAGAGCGTTGGGTGACTGTGTTCCGTCTTGGGATTGTTCGTAAGTGGTTTTGGAGATTACTGTCTCGGTCAGTAGGTTGCTTGTGGTTTCTTTCTTTGGTTGTTTGACTGATTTTGTGGTTGTTTGCAGTGGTTTGTGCCTACTGGTAGATGGAAGTGGGTGGTATATTTGATAAGTAATTTGCAAGGTCGTTCCTTGGCAGTTGTTCTTGTTCTGCTTGGTCTTGGTGGAAGCTGATTGTGTAAGCTTGGAGTTGTAATTGTTTGTGTAGATGTGTCTACGTAGCTTGGTCAGAGTAAATGTGGTAATTAGGTTGTAACTGGGACTGCTCCAGCAGCCGGTGGACTGTGCTTTTATTTCTTCAATTGTAATTTATTGCTTCCTAGCTTTTATGTACTACCAGTACACATGCACGGCCGATGGGCGTGTGCATAAATGTATTTGACAAAGCTCAACTTGTGTTTTAAAATTGGTAGTTATTGTGCTCTTTTTTGGATTGTTGCATCTTAGAGAAATGAAAGTTCCAATGAGTAGAAGATGGACTGTATGCACAAACAAACGTCAATGAAAGTTCTATTGATTAGAAAATGGACTGTCACTGATGATCTCTTTGAACAGATTGCGCATAATTATTTGATTCAGTGTGTGCAATAGGAGTGTGAAAGTGAAGCGCATTGGATAAAAGCTGGTGAAAACAAAATGTTGTACATTTATGTGCATGGTGCCATCTTAATATAAGCATGTAATAAGAAGCAACAACAAATTTTAAAAACATTTCCATTAAGCGTTATGCATGTCAACTTGGATAATGAGAGTAGAAACATATAGGCATTTAGGTAACCACCCTATCTTCAGCAAATAAATTTATACGTTACGTAGAATGTAGTACGCCATATATCATGCATTGTCATGCTTTAATTAGCAAAAGAAGGAATATGCATGTAAGAGCATTCCCAACCCGGTGTGGGTCAGTTGCCAAAGCAACCCGAGCGGTTGCTTCTAAATGGCAACGTAGACGGCTTATTTAGAGTCGTCTTTAAATAAGCCGACTAGGGAGGAGGAATTTTCCTCCCTAGCCGACTTATTTAAAGCTGGCTAAAGGGACAAACATTGTTATCGTTGCCCTCATAGCCGGCTTTAAATAAGTCGTCTAAGGGCAACGACTATTTTTAGAGCTGTTGCTCCCTCCTCACTCCATTCTCTCTACCACCACCTTCTTCTATGTGTACAACATATTTTCCACTTTCATAACACACAATTTTCTCCTATCTTACTCAACCTTTCTAACTACTATTTTATTTATCATTGAATAGCAATGTCGAAGAATTTGTGCAGCAAGAATATCAGAGGAAAAGGGAAGATGACTTCACAAAGCAATCTGAATTCTTACAATTTTGCTAAAGATCAGCAAGAGTTTCCATCGCAAACTTTGTACCAGCACAATGAACCAGAACTTCTACCATCCACAGCAAAATTCAAATCATTTTCAAAACACTCAAGTTTCTGCCTACGGCCATAATCCCTCTTTTCAACAATCTCATAGTAATCAACCATATTCTTCTCCTAGTAGCCAACATCGATTGCCCATTCCAAATACTTCTCCCAATATTTCCATAAATTTGAACTTGTTATATGGTGATAATAGCATTCAAAACGACGAAATGAGAATTGATATCAATGAGATTCCTGAGTCAATTACTAATCTCCCGCCTGCAAAGGTTGCGAAAATGGTAAAATGGTCACTTGATGAACTAACTGAATTAGCCTTTTGTTGGGTTGAGTGTTCCAAACAAAACTAGAAAGGCACAAGTCAAACTAAAAGTTCATTTTGGAATTCTGTTTGTAAATTATTCAATGGTCAATGTCCATATAAGCCTCCAAGATCCGTTGACTCTTTGAAGCAGTCATGAAAGAGAATCAATTCTAGTAGCCAACGTTGGAAAGAGATAATGGTCGCGTTGGACAATAGACAACAAAGTGGTGCAAACAACATGGATTTTGTACGAAAAATATAATAAGCTTAATTTGATTCTCTTGTTTTATGATACTTTAATTTACGTTAATTATTGTTATGCAGCTTAACCGAGAAAATGTAGTGTATATGTCCGAACATAACAACCAATCTTTCAATTTGAACAATTGATATGACATACTTTCCCAGGAAGAAAAATGGAGCAAAGTGTGACAGGAGCATACAACACAGTGATTTATGCCACTATGGTAGACCAAAGAAGTTAGCTCTAGAAGCTTAAATTCACAAGAAGACAACCCTTTTACATCCAATTCAGGTGGAAGGCCAGTTGGAAGGTACAAAGGGAATAAAAAGGCCACAAAAAATTACAGCCAGTATTACGAACAACTTGACGGACATATGGCAGCTGCAGAAGAATCAAATAAGTAGTACATCGAAACAAAGGAAGCATCTAGAATAGAGAGAAAAGAGAGAGCACGAGAAAAACAACAAAGACATGAAGAGCTTCAGCAAACAAGAATCAATGAATTGAAGTTACGAAAAGAGGAGTTAGCTCAAAAACAACATGCAAGTGATTTTGCTGTTATGAGTGTCAAGCTGGATGATCTAAATCCAACACAAAGGATGTATATGGAGAAGCAACTTGAAGAGTTATAGAAACATAACGCAGATTAACCCATGATATTGTTAGAGTTTGTTGTAGTTTCATTTTAGTTGAGTTGTAGACATTGTTGTTGTTTTAGTTTTTTAATTCAGTTTTTTAATTAAGTTGTATTAGTGGTTATATTGTTGAATGTTGAATGAAACTTCGGTTGTAGCCATCATAAAAATGTCAGAACGGACCAAGATGGACAAGTAGAGTTTAATTAAAACAAAGAATACAATCATTAATTTAAAATAAAACAGATACTACCCACATGCTCCCAATAGTGCTCTACTAGCTCTTTGATTCTAAACATTCAGTAATTAATTAACTATTGGTTTCCCGCATGCTCCCAATAGTGCTCTACTAGCTCTTCTTGTAATTCTAGATGAGCTTGTGGATCTCGGACGTCTTCCAGTCGTTGCAAGTATTCTGCAAACGTATTTGGGTCCTTATAAGGCTTTTTCCTAAACTCCACTTCAATGTCCGGATAGTTTCGAAGTTGGAGTTCATATCCTCCTCGTTCTTCTTCAACAATCATTATGTAAAATAACACAACAGTACATGATATTAGCTATAATTGATTTATCGTGCTAGTTTACTTCCTTCTGTAGTATATTAAACCTACCTTGGAGTACTTTAAATGCTCGTTCAACATCTTTCCTCAAACTCTCTTGCTGTTTCGTGAATAAGGCTTCTTTTGCATTGTTCGGCCTTTTTACGCTTACACGAGCATTTTCCATTTCAGATAAATTCCATCTACAAGATAATATCCAACATAATGATCTTGTCTCCAATTTTGTAGTTGCATGGAGGTGAAAGATCATTGTACAAATCGTTAAATAAATATGACTGTCGTAATACATTATTAGCGTTTAGAGAACCAGGAACGCCAAAAAATGCATGCCATATGTAAAGGTCAAATGAAGCATTCTAACACCATCGTTGCCTTTTTTCAATGACCTCGATATTTTCCTTACAATGCCACTAGACTATTTTTCCATGTCCAGTGCATACGATCCAAGCTACCCATCATACATGGAAATCCACGTTGAGCTCCCATTGCTAATAATCTCCCAATGTCATGAGCTATAGGAGATCTAAGATGCTCTTCACCGAACTCACGTACGACTGTTTTGCAGAACTCTTTCATACATAATATTGCCATTGAGTCCCCAATTCTTATTTTGTCGTTGAGTGAATCAGCAGAACTACCATAAGAAGTCATATGTAGTGCAGCCATAACCTTCTGAAGGGGTGAAATGCCCAGTTCGTTGAGGCCATTTCTTCTATATGTGAAAAATATGTTGGTTGTGGAAACTTTGTTAAGTACTCGATTAAATACCGTTTTTGACATATGAAAATCTTTGATGGAAATATACATCTTTGTATACTGGGTTTGCCACGAAATAATCCTTGACTAGTTGATTGTGACCACTAGCATAGTCGCGTCGATATCGCATTTCTTTTCTACCGACAAAACTTCCACCTTGGGTTAAAGACGAGCTTTCAACAATATCTCATTCTATCGCATATCTTGTTTCTTCTTGAAATAATTGTTGCTGTTTGTTACGCCATTCAGCATACTCGTTCGACGTTGATGAGGATGAAGAGCTTGAAGTACAACACCATAAATTTTTTAAGGCACTCATTGATATTGTAATTGTTTGCAAGGGTTTGTGTTTGGCAGAAAGAAGAGAACACCTATTTAAATCAAGTGACATGTGAACTTGGACTTGATTTCCTAGAGTTCGTTTGTCCTTTAGTTTTCTATTCCATAATTTGCCATGTAGTGAAGTTGGAATATGTCAGTACAAAAGTAAATGACACTCACCTTTATTACAGTTTTTGTCTTTTAATGTATTTTATAAGTCGGTAAATAGGATTATGATAAGCTTTGTTCATTGTATATACATCAATCCAAGTTGAAATGAGCAGATTGATCCATTGTTTAATTAATGCTATAATTTTATGCCAGTTCCTTAATGAGAGAAGGTATTGTGTTGTCACCATCATGTATGCCTGTTGTATTTGAATTGGTATGCCAGTTGCAGCTTTAAACATAACAGCGTCTTCTCATAGAAAAATGACCGTTCAAATTGATAATACATTAAGTACAGACAGCTTCCCTATTGTGACATTGTGTATTTATGTGCAACACTGTATCTTTATATCTGTATCATTCTGGCAATGATTCCAGTGCTATCACTGTATTGCTATGTAAATTTATCCCTGTTAGGACTATTCATTTATATTAGGGATTCCAATGACATCAATTATGTATCACGAGTGTCCAGAGAGTAGACTAGTCCTTAGTCAGAATTTGAACATTTCTCCTTTTCTAAAGATGGCCCTATTGTATGTTCCAACGCAAGTACATATATGCCCTTATGTTTTCCTACTAACCAAACCAATACTTCATACAATTTTCAATCATATCAATTTTTTGAGTCACTTTAATCGATTTCAACTATGGACAATTGGGAAATTGACGATGAGGCGATGAACAATTGTTATGATGCATATGAACAGTCAAGGCATAGTGTACAACACAACAATGATAAGGTAGAATTTGTTCTAGAAACTCAAGGAAATTCTAAATCGGCGAAGCCGAAAATAAAATTTTTGAATGCTCATTTACGCGCAACTGTAGCAAATCAAAGACCAGGAAAACAGATCGCATATGAAGGACAAGTACTCGAGCCCCTATGTCTTATTGGTACTACACTACCGGCTGGAGCCTACCCTATTTACCGTTGTGGAGATGAATCGGTCATAGTTGTTGCCAAAACAAAAAAAAATGCTAATTGTTGATTTTTCGGTTGTGTAGGCTACGATGACCATAGGTTTTACCCTAATGAAGTTTAATGTTGAAATTTTATGCAGTGGATTGACCCTTCGATGTGCGAACATGGACTTCAATATGCACTGGAAGCGCATGCCAAAATAAGGCGCTTGAACAAGATTGTTGCTGAGACAACTAGAGCTGGATTTCTCGGAAATCTGTAGCATGTTTATGTGGAAACTATCTTGTTGTTATTTATTGTACTTGGAATTTGATGTTTATCTGTTAAGTTGTTCTAGTATGCATGATTGTAGTTTGGCATTTCTTAATGTTGTAAATGTCGTTATTGTATTCTTCTCGTTTATAGAATGCGAAATATTAAAATATCTAAATCATGAACCATTTATAAATGATCAATTTAGTGGCTAAAATATTAATTTGTCCCAGTTCATACATGGTAGGTAAACATAAACGTACACGCGGTATACATATAACTCCATATTTTCCATACAGTCATCAAATAATATAGTAGTTCAAACAACCATAAAATCGTAATACCATAAGCCTATTCATCCCCATATCGGATTAGCCAACTGTAGCGAAGTTTATACGCTTTATGGCCAACAAATTCCTTACTGTATTCGAATAGGTAACGAGAATCAAAAGTTGCTTTAGTTGATTTAACTATGTCTTTGTCTTCAACTATCTCGATAATGGTATGGTACTGATCTCAAGCTTCTGCAAAACGACGATGAGCTATTTGGATTTCAAATGACGATTGTTTAGTCGGCCGGCTACGATGGTTATTGTATAACCTTGTGATCATTTGCCATCTCTCTTCATATGTTAAACCCCCTCCTCTTTTCATCAGTAACTCATCTCTTCTATCAACCTCAATATAAGCTTTCACAAGGGCCAGTAAATCTTTGGAAGAAAATTAAGGACTTATAGAATTGGAGCTCTAAGTAGCGGGAAAATGACTTATTCCTGGTGCTTGAACACAATTAGTTGGTCGAATTACTGGAGCTGGAAGTACTCGATGCTGAACTTCTTCAACCGCCTCTTCTATTTGTGTATCTGGAATGAATCCACCCTCTTTCTTGTCTGCTTGGTTTCGTTCGTAATCATCAATTATATTTTCCATTTGGTCACCACTTATTTCCCAATCGTCCATTTAACCTATACAAAAATAAAATTACTAAAATTGTTGGAAGTACGAATTTTTGTTGATAAAAACCATAACCTTGATGCAAACAAGTAAATAAATTTCTCACTAACGACTGGAACGGTTGAGTTTGCACATATTTAAGTTTTAGGATGGACTATCAAGTATGTAGTATTTAAAAGGATGAGGTGCATATGAATAACAAGGAGCTAGATTTCTGCAGCATGTCAGTGATATCACGCGTCTATAGTTCAAGGGAATAGACTAGTCGTTAATGAGTAGATGAAACGCTCTAAAGCGATAGGACTGGTCAACATCGCGTTGTTGTATATTGATGTGTATCACTATAACCATATACCACTGTATTACTATATCGTTGTACCATTATGTCAGTGATTGCAGTGTTGTCACTGTATTGCTATCTAACTTTCTCCATGATTGGAAAATTCGATTTTGTCAGTATTTCCCGTGATATTAATTATGTATCACGCGTTAACAGTTCAAGAGGGTATTCTAGTCTTTAGTGCGGATTTCAACATTTGCTTTTCCAAAATAGAAAAAAAATCTTGTTGCGCTCCAAACCAAATAGTTTATACATCTTGTGAACGAGTTGTCAAATCCAACAGCCTCATGTCATAACATGTTTAATGAGTTGTCAAATGCAGCAAAGGCTAGACCATAGCTTTAACTCAACTTTATTCGGGTCGTTCTCATCCACACGTCAGGCGTAACAGTGATCAATCACGTAAAGACTTTATGTCATCGTGAACATTGTACTGGGTATATTACAACTCATTACTTTTAATTTTACTTTGTGTCCTTATCCACACGTTAGGCATAGTAGTGATCATCCACACTATATATATATACACACGCACACACACACACACATATATATATATATATAGACAAGCTTGTTCCCATTCTTGTATTACCTCATTTCTTTTATTACTCATACAAAATGCCTTCTTGGCCATCATCTACAGATTTCGATGAACATACGTATGAACAGATGAGACTTCAAGAGCTTGCAGACGAATTGCCATATCTAAACCTAATGAGACCTCAGGATGAACCATCGTATGAACATGGGAATGTACAACCTCCAAATGAAGCTCAAGTACCACATGTTCAACTTTCGTATGAATAGTCGATCGCCCAACCATAACAAGAAGTAGAGGTATATCGAGTACCACATGTTCAAATTTCTTATGAACAGGAAGTTGATTCTTATCTAGTTTGTTGCTACTGCGGTTATGCAGTTGAAGCTGTGGTTCGAGCAGATGGCAACAATATTGCTAGGTCGGCGCATTTAGAAATGTTCATCCTATCCGAATGGATGCAATTACACAGAATGGATAGACAAACCTTTGTGCCCAAGGGGAATAACATATGCAAATGAACTCGAATGAGAGTTTAGACATCTCCGAAATGTTATTGAATAGTTGTGGTTTGACTATACTGATTAGGCGACTTAGAATTGCTTTAGACTCCCTTTATATTGAATGTAACATGTAGTTTGCTTAAGTAACTATTTCCTACATCTGCTTTGATGTTTTATTTGGCATCTAATATCATTAGCTGTTATATCTTTATGACATGTTGTATCTGCATGCTTATTATTAGTTGTATCGTTATGCAAATTATTAGTTGTATCGTTATGATCATGACCACCTTGTTTCTGTATGATAATTACCAATTGTAGTTGAATCTATTAATTACGTGACGTTTTAGCGTATATCCAATCTGTGTGCAGATCAACATGTAATGTATCCCAACCAAATCCATTAAAATCAACTTAAACGATATCAAATCTGTATAAAGATCAACATGTATTGCAACTCAACCGAATCCATAAAAATCCATTTTAAATTATTAAATAAACATTATGGTTATAAACTAATACACAACGACTTTTAAAAAATTGAAATTGGGCATAATTTAAAATCTACATTATGAATATATGAAATTTCTTTTCCAAAGAAATTATAATCCAACAAATTCTAATGATTCTTGTTACAGGAAATTCCGACTTATATTGGATCATGTACATTCAGTTAAAATTCAAAACTTAAAATTATGGACTACCGTGACGTTATGCGCTAGTTTTTAATTTAATTAAATGTATAAGTTCATCCATCTTTTAATAAACAAATTCGTTATTAGAATTAAAATTTATAGAATTCCAAATATTAAAATGTCTAAATCATGAACCAATTTTAAATGATCAACTAAACGACTTAAATTTCAGGTTGTTCGACGTAATACGATATAAATATTGAACATACATGGCATATTACAAATAATAACAGATCGGGTCGATATAAGAATGTATAGCCATATTACATTTTGGAAGTAATACAAATACATAACATAAAACCAAATAAGCTACTACAGTGAGGTACATCATAATACAAAGACATAAAGATACTACAATGAACTATGGCTCATCAAACTGGTATGTATCATAAAAAAGATTCGCAGCATCCTCGTCGTCGCCCCCATAATCATCGTCGCCCTCGTCATTGTCACCTCCTTCATCGACTTTCCGTCTATGGCGGTATCGATCCTCATCACCAGTCGTAATCTCGCTAATACGAGCGGTCAACTCATCTATACTCCATCGGTGCTCAAGGTACATCATCTATCGAAGTCCCAGCTGCATCTGATTGAGATCTTCATAAGAAAATACAGTTGGATCTGGATACTGCATGACCACTAGGCATGGAATGTCAATATATATATATATATATATATATATATATATATATATATCTGCTCCGTATGTAGTGGGTATGCCAACAGTCCAACTCCGGCATCGCGGTGGACTGTGGAGGCGATGGAGGCTGCTCAACTTGGGTGCTCTGTGAAATGTCCTGAATAATAAGGGGTACAAGTCTACTAAGAATAGAAGAAGAGCCAACGAAATCAACTGCCTTGGCATGTAAAAAACTTCCCGTATGAGGTGGGGTGTAATACTACTACTAGAAAGAAATATAATCTTGACCCATAATAATGAAGTCACTAGCTGTCCATCACTCCCCGACATGCTGCTGTAAGGCACCGATAGAATAAACCCAGGGAGTAGCTATATCTGGGTGAGGATCATCTGGACAAAATCCCCGTCAAATATCTATCTCCAGCAATGCTCCCCTAAGTACCATAAGCAACATAAACTAGGTGGACAAGATACTAGAGGAAAGCGTCTTCTCGATAGAAAATTAGCCTGCACTATGACGGGGTCAGTCAAAAAAGGTGAACCATCATACATATGCCAAATAACTGACTCTCGTGTAGTCCGCAGCTCGACCTGATTATGAGCTATGGCAAGTACATGCCGTGTCTGTCCTCCTGGAACCTGTCTACAGTTATCGAGACTCCACGCTCATACTCTAGGAAAGTAAAGGGCCAGTGTCGGATCCAAGTTAGGACAAGTCATGTTGTGAAAGTACTCGTAGTACCAGTACTGGAAAACCTCCCAAAAACCTGTAATCGAAGCAATCTTCGACCTAACGACACATTGAGGATCCAACGACCTATACAAGTATGCTAATATAGGTGTCCCCCAATCATACACAGTAGGAATACAGTCAAAGGAAAACCCTTCAACAACCGCCACATAACCACAAGGCAGTGTACTCGAAACATTTGTAAAAAATAAATTTCCCATCATATACAAAATAAATAATCTGGCAATCTCCAAATGGTGAACTTTAGGATACATATGTAATAAAGTCTGGATTGCCTGCCTAATGTTTGAGCATCTAATATGGAAACCAGTGGTGATACCACTATGTAAATCAAGATGTGGAAATAAACTACCCAAAAGGATGAAGTCCTGGAACCGCTCATCATATGGCTAGGTTTCCCATTCGCTTATGGCAATACCAAGTAAGCATAGAAAAGTCTAGTGGAGTGACTCCCAACTCCCCAAAACTAAAGTGGAATGTATGAGTTGTTTTACACCAACAAGCAGCCAATGCACCACATAACTGAACATCGTTATTTAAAAGGTTTTCAATATCTATTTAACGAGTAATAATTAATTAATAGTGAAAAGAATGAATACGCAAATTTAAATGTACATATGACTAGAAAACGTACTCAAAAAGTCGTCAAACCCAATAGCATTAAGAAACCCATGAATAATAGCCTTTGTGTCATACTCACGAATCTGTCTGTATAGATGAACAACATTAACCCAAGACCCATGTGTACACTCGCGTCAAGCCTAATATTACGAACGAGACATTTATTTTGGGTACAACATTAAACTTATAAAAATTAAATAAATAAAACTTATAGATGTGTCAACTAAAGTGCTGCCACGCTCTTCAGTACCATCCAACTCACGAAAATTAGCCAACTGTTTCTCCGGTCTCAAATTCATGTCCTTGGGAGAATCCAAATCTGTGTGATCACTGCGTCTAGCACCACGTCTTCTTTTAACCATCGTTGTACGACAACCTTCCGTATCCCCAGTCGGTTCGTTCTCTTCAACGGGTACTTGCTCCTCAGCAAGATTAACATTTCCATTATGGCTTCCACTCCCTCGCATTGCTCTCCATACGCGTCTCATTGTTTAATTTTTTTTCTAGAAGGAGGGCTCGGGTGCAGAAATGGGAAAGGAGAAGGGAGGGAGGCGGCTTGGGAATGAATAGGTATAACAGGATTCTCCAAAGCCAGCTATATATAGCTAAAAGGTTAGCCGACTTATTTTAAGCCGGCTAAGCTTGTGGTGTGGATTTAATCCACACCAAAGCGCGGAGCGCAATCCAACGATCATGGGTTGCGACCCACGTGAACTGCTTTAGCCAACTTAAAATAAGCCGGCTAAAGCAGTTGAGCTTAACTGCCACATTGGGGTTGCCCTTGGTTGATTCTCCACGAATCGACCGCGAGCAACACCCAGGGTTGGGAATGCTCTAAGCTTTGTTGTCAGACGGTGAAAGCATATTTCAAATTATTCCACCATATGAATTAGCTTGATAAAGCTATACATGTCACATCATAAGAGGATGGCCTTAAAATACCACAATCTCCAACGTGTTGAATTAGTAAAGTGAAGTGACACAATTTAATTGTGTGAACCATCTAGTACACCATCACTAACCACTGAAAAAATCATGCTGATAATGAAGCACCATGCTATCACTGTATAGAAGTGAGATCAAAAGCGGAAGACATTGAAATAACATTATCAAAGAGAACAGAACAGACATATGCAACGATTTCTCAATTTGTAAGAATATAAATTAGGGTAAGAGGCAATTTCGTGTTGTCGTTAGTTCTGCAGCTTTAGCAAAAATGGGAATACGAAAATAGAACAGATATATTCAAGTTAACCATGGATAATGATCTATATAATAAAAACGATCGGAATATTTACATTGAAATAGCTGATTAAACATACTGTGTTTGTAGAAAAAAATGTAGTAAATGCTAAAGCAACATAATATAGTGTCATTTATGTATCTTCAAAGATAGATGAAATATTAACTTACTGATTGCATATTTTTATCTGAGACTCAAACCAAAATGTCAGTTGGAAAAATGAAAAAAAGTAGTATGTATAAAAACATAAGGGAATAAAACTTCAGTATAATGACATTCAAAAATTAGATTTCTCACCTAGGATCATTTCAGATAAATCTTTTTTTACCTATTTATTTTCTCCATCAGTGCTTTTTTCGTTAATCATTTACGGTTGACTTTCTAACAAAATCTTCTCCAAACATACAAAACATTGGTAAGAAAATTAGTAGTTAAGAAATATCATACGCGATCAAGGTAACTCAAATGTATTGAGCTCTTTTCTGTAGTCTCATTGAAACACCCCACCTCCGTTAAGGTCATTCACAAAGGGAATGCCTTAACTTTGGTGGAGCATTTTAGGTAAAAGATGCAGATAAATTACAAGACAGACGAATAAACGGAGGAAAATAAAGTCATTTTATAAACAACTTAATTCAGTCAAGCTTTTACAACAATTGTCTCAATCATACTTAAAAGTAATACATAGAAATTCTGTCTTGATTCAAAAACTTCCAAGTATAAAAAAAGCATAAGAATAACAATGATATTCCCTAATAAAGCGTGAACCAGCCACAGCAGTGGAAGAGAGAGTCCAAAGCAATACATCGACTATCTTCGAGCTTGGAAAGAAAATTGAGTTAAGTGATAACATTTCCTCCCTGTGAACCTGGGGGGGGGGAACTGAAGAAAAGAGGCGAAACAAAACTAGGTCAGACATAAGTCTGGTAAGTCCAGTGACTTTCAGCATATAAACAGGCAAAAGTATCATGACATGAATAAACTGAATATAAGACAATACCATGATAACAGGGATAACAACATAACATCGGATAAACATAAGGTATGATAAGGCAAGATAAACTGAATGCGCTTCTACTCTTTCTTTGCTTCGCTACTACTTTGTAGTTCTGATTTCTATATCTATCTCTACACCACCTAACTAGTGTCCCAACTAGTAATCTGTATAAAATGATAACGTGATACCAATCCCTGTAATTGTGGTAGCCTTTAGGTGTACATATATCGTGAGGATTCCACCTCGATCAGCCTAATTTCCATGAACATGTTAGATGTATCCTTACTACCCTATCGATCAGCTCTCTTACTTGTATTCATGTTCCAAGTGTCTGTGTCAGTTGGCCCTTTTATTGCATGTAGATACCCTGTGCTGGTCCCACCATAAGGTGTATCAATCCTTATGATGGCGACCCGACACGATTCAAGATGCATAGTGTATAACTATTGGTACCCAGTGCCTGTTTTTTCCCACTTCGGAGTACGTGCACGCCCGTAAATCGTCGAAACCAACACTGACGTAACCCCTGTCGCTGCTTTGACCGCTTACAATAAGCCCAGTAATCGTGCCCCACCCTGCCTAGTTCAGGGTACCGTGATACTTCTATGTGGGTTACTGCTGAAATGGGTCCCCGTTAGTAGGGTTTTCCTATTGGTTAAGTCTGTGGGCCTATATTTACTAATATTACCCACCAACCCGATATGTACTTAACCCTCCCACTGATTCAAGCATGTTTATTTAACAGTTAAGTTTGTGGGCCTATATGTACTAATATTACCCACTTACACGATAAGTACTTAACCCTCCCGTCGATTCAAGCATGTTTATTAAACGGTTAAGTTTGTGGGCCTATATTTACTAATATTACCCACCAACCCGATATGTACATAACCCTCCCTCACATTATGCCATATTGGTTAAGTGTCGCCCGGTCATGTTAACTTAACCCACCCATTAATCATGTCATGTTGGTTAAGTGTTTCTTATTAACTTAACCCTCCTCACTTATCATGTTGAATTGGTTATGTGTTTCCTATTAACTTAACCTCGTTCATTCATCAAGTTATATTGGTTAAGTGTTCTTTGTTAACTCAACCCCACGTGTTCATCATGTTGTATTGGTTAAGTGTCATCAATAAATTCAAGTTAACTTAACCCACCTACTTGTCATGTTACTTTGGTTAAGTGTTGCCTTCATGTGTTAACTTAACCTCACCACAAATCAAGTTATATTGGTTAAGTGTTTCCCTCTTGTTTTAACTTAACCTTACCACAAATCAATTTATACTGGTTAAGTGTTGCCCTCTTATTTTAACTTAACCTTACCACAAATCAAGTTATATTGGTTAAGTGTTGCCCTCTTGTTTTAACTTAACCTTACCACAAATCAAGTTATATTGCTTAAGTGCTTCTTATTACTTAACCCTACCCATTCATCATGCTATACTGGTTAAGTGTTTCCTATTAACTTAACCCTAGTCATTCATCATGTTATATTGATTAAGTGTTACCTTGATTAACTTAACCCTACCACTCCTGTCTTGGCTTTAATTCATTCATGAAAGCACCAACCACTCACATTAGATAGGTATTGTTGTGGTTACTAGATGTGACGGGCGGTTCCGGACAGTTTTACACTGCAATTCAGTCTAACCTCGGGTTCTTTTGGGCTTGGTGCACTAACCTCTCACATTAGATATACATTGTTACAGTTGTTGGAAGTGCCAGGCGGTTCCGGGCAGTCTTACATCGTAACTCAATCTAACCTCGGGTTAGGCATATTTGTCTTTTCTAAATTTACATATATACCTTCTATATTTATATGTAAATTATTGTCATTCAAGTCATGCCCAATTTCTCTCTAAATCATGTTCATAATTTTAGGTATATAAATTATACCATTTCAATGCCGCTAATCATTTAAAATATGCCAATAACATGTAACTTCATGTTTTTCCCAACATTACCCCCGCTAAACGTTCGCATAAATTTCATAGAATGTTAGGATTCGCAATTTAGCCTAACTCAAAATCAAGAGGGGAAAAGGAAGAGACACGTAGCATTGAAGACAAGCATAATATGGATCCAACATATGTCACATAAATTTGGCATAGAATAAATATATGTTTAATTATGAACTTGCAATTTTGAGCCTAATCAACATGAATATAAACCTTAAGCATATAGAATTGCACAAGTTCAGCTAGACATGTGAATGTAAACTTTAATTTGGATCCAATAATCATGAATCTTAAACATATGGAGTTACACAGGTTTAACAAGGCATGTAAATATGACCTTTTATCTTGGATCCAACAAACATGAATCTTAAGCATATGGTTTTACACAAGTTTAACAAGGCATGTAAATATGAGCTTTAATTTTGTATCCAGTTTTCATAGATCTAAATGTGAATCTAATCATAATACATGTCTTAGCCTAACAACTTGCATGATTCACTAAACATAATACATGTCTTAGCCTAATAACTTGCATGATTTAATAAACATAGATCTAAATGTAGATCTAAACTACTTGCATGATTCAATAAACATAGATCTAAACAACTTGCATGATTCAATAAACATAGATCTAAATGTAGATCTAAACAACTTGCATGATTCAATAAACGTAGATCTAAACAACTTGCATGTTACATAACATGAAAAAGTCACCATATTTACATAATATACGATTGGTTTAACATCAACATATAACCACAATAATCTCACAAGCATATACGATAGAATCGTTACAAGAATAGGCATAAATCAGCATCGTCATTATCTTACAACTAGGAATTACTCTAGTTTTCATTTTATTACAAATCACAACTTTTAATCGTTCACATCTAAATAATAACAGGACTTATAAACAAAAGAAAGTCTTGTTTTCTGGGATCTGTATTCTGAAATTGAATAGCTCTCCTTTGTTCTAGACATTGGATTCTCTTAGTTGAATTATCTTTTGAATCTCTACTAGAATTCTAACTTGATTTCTACGAAGGACTTGAGCAGCATAAGCCTGTCTTTGATTTATTTTGATATGAATTAGGGTAGAGTATTGGCAACGAAGTTGTGTGGAGAGAAAGTTAGGTTTGGGGGAGTTTAAATAGCTTAGTGCAACGAATCTAGTCAGAACGTGCGTCTAAATACAGAAAAGTGAATCTATCCTCGGATCTGGAAAAGATGGGAGGTCGACCCCTAAGTCGACCCCATGGTCGACCTATGTGACCAGGTCGACCAGTAATAATAGGACTTACAAACAAAAGAAAGTCTTGTTTTCTGGGATCTGTATTCTGAAATTGAATAGCTCTCCTTTATTGTAGACGTTGGATTCTCTTAGTTGAATTAGCTTTTGAATCTCTACTAGAATTCTAACTTGATTTCTACGAAGGACTTAAGCAGCATAACCCTGTCTTTGATTTATTTTGATATGAGTTAGGGTAGAGTATAGGCTTAATGAAGTTGTGTGGAGAGAAAGTGAGGTTTGGGGGTGTTTAAATAGCTTAGGAGCAACGAATCTGGTCAGAACGGGCGTCTAAATACAGAAAAGTGAATCTGTCCTTGGATCTGGAAAAGGAGGGAGGTCGACCCCCAGGTCGACCTGGGTCCTGGGCGGGAAATTTCCCACCCAGCCCGGGTGTGTGTTTTGAATTTTGAATTTGAATTTCGAGCTGAGCTATTTTATTTTATTCAAACCCCTGAAACTTCTGAAGGTCATAACTTCTTCATACGGAGTCCGATTTACGCAAACTCGGACTCTATCTCAAGCAGAATTCCAAGACGAACGCAATGGTGTAACCCATTTCCCTTAATTCTTCTCTTAAAAATTAAGTATACTTTGATTTGTTACTTTGACGTTCATAGAAATTACAGGGTGTTACATTCTCCCCTCCTTAAAGGATTTCGTCCCCGAAATCTTCAAGTCAAGAAGAATGTATATCTTACCATCCAATCGTCCATCTACTCAACCATCAAACACAGGCATCCATTGTCCTTAAAAGGTTTCTAATGCCGTATGAACATATTCAGAGTGTGTGTACATGTCCTTATCTAATGCAAAATCAGGCGGTCTACTGATTCAGTTGACCTCCTAAATGCGGATTGTGTTGGTGTCATGAGTCCATCATGTATGCAATTATTCCTAATCGTACTTTATAACTTCTACATGAGTGCACAGTCATTCATACAAATGCAACATCCATATGATAACACATCGAATTTCAATCAATATATATATATAAATTCACTCATGCATATGCAATATGAAGGTGACTGAGCCGATCTAGTGCCTGATGTGTGTATATGCATCCACTAGCAAACACTTGCAACCACTTGCATCCACCAAACATAACATGTCTCAAACACATGTTTACACCCATTGGCTTCTACCTAAGGATCGAGAATAGGACCGAGAGGATATACTAGCATGCAAATAAATATTACAGAAAAAGTGGAATCAAGGATATACCCTCAAAAAGGATATGATGCGTGTATCTAGTCTTTAGTCTTCTAAGTTGCATCTTCTTGAGCTTCACTCCACCATACCTTAACTAATTAACTTCATGATTGCGAAGCTTCATGACCTCTATTTCCAAAACCTACTAGTAATGATAGGACCTCGATCACTTACTATACTAGAGGGTATCCAATGTAGTCAAACTATCTTTTCAAGATAAACAGATATGAACCATGATACTAAGTGTATATACTAAGATGATGAGAGTCTCTCTTCTACTTAGCTTATCCATCGTGTCACAAATCTGAGGGTCGATATCTCTCATGCAAACCATCCTAGTCGAACTTGACATCCCTCAAGTACAAGCCCCAAAAGCCTAAACCAATATCAGACAAGCACCTGAGGAATACCTCCTCCGAATTTTGACGATTTATGTGAGATGATACTAGCAAATCAACCAAACAATTGAGCACTTAACCGACTCTGGCTATCCTCGCCAATCTTGCCCCAAAACTATCGTTGATCGCATAACTGGCTTTGCATTGTCAACTAGATATATGTGGAAGTCTACCTCACGTTTTAGGGGACAAACTCCTAACCTTAATCAAAAACATCTGCGTACTCATGGACTACTCCAACGGATCGAAAATCATCGATATATACATAAAGTGATTCTAGGTAGCTAAGACAAACTGATCCCTTAGGATCGCATGAAATTTCGAGGGTATTCCCGAGGCAAGTCGAAAGTCTAACTACCCTCCTTTCACAATTACTAGCTAACCCATCCATGCCTAGAATAAATCCACAGCCCATGAAACCAAAAACATAAGTATCTCAAATCCTTACAAACCAAAGATAAATGAGCTGAACCACAAACTGGATTTGAGACAATAATGGGATCTTCTACTATACAAGCTCTAGGGTGCAGAGACTCAACTATGGAAGCAGATATAAACGAATGTGAAGCGCTAAAATCAAAAGAGTACTAAGAGGATGATCAAAAAGAAAAACTAAACTCTTTCAACAGAAACCTTACTACCACTCTCAGGTATGCTAGCGGTGAGAGCATGCATTTTCCCTTCTGAAAATCCTATCATTTGTTATTGCCCTTGCCCTTAATTATACGACCCATTGTACCATAATAAAGTTACTTCCTCTTGTTTTAGGTTTCACTATTCTTTCCTCCCCTCCTTTGTGAACCAAGTCTATATCCATGAGTTCTTCATCCTTGGGTTGTGCTCCTTAGCAAAACTCCCTTATTCTTATCTTTGCCATCCTTGTGTAACTTGTTGACATGCCTCTTGAAAGCTGCCCCTATCGTATGGAAAATCCTACAAAGCTCGAAAGAAAATTAGTCGTAGGTGAAACTACTGCGGCTATAGATGGAAGTTGGACACTTATTTGTCCTATGACAAGTGTCGTAGTCTCATCAAGCCTACGGAACCATGCGGCGATGAGGTTACCTCCTAGAAAGCCAGAGGCCCCAGAGACTCAGGAAAGAAGGAAACAAGGATTCAAACAGAGGATCAAAAAAGTAGTGCATATGGCTTTGGGGAATATTCCTTTAAAAACAAAACTTTTCTTTAGGAAATGTTTCTTTTAAAACCGTTTTGAAATTAATTTTTCAAATCTTTTATCTGATCCGGTAACCTTCAGCTCTGATACCAAGTGAAACACCCTACCTCCGTTAAGATCACTCAAAAAGGGAATGCTTTAACTTTGGTGGAGCATTTTAGGTAAAAGATGCAGATAAATTACAAGACAGATGAACAAAGCAGCGGAAAATAAAGTCATTTTATAAACAACTTAATTCAGTCAAGCTTTTACAACAATTGTCTCAATCATACTTAAAAGTAATACATAGAAATTCTGTCTTGGTTCAAAAACTTCCAAGTATAAAAGAAGCATAAAAATAACAATGATATTCCCCAATAAAGCGTGAACCAGCCACAGCAGTGGAAGAGAGAGTCCAAAACAATACATCGACTATCTTCGAGCTTGGAAAGAAAACTGAGCTAAGTGATAAAATTTCCTCCCTGTGAACCGGGGGGGAGGGACGGAAGAAAAGAGGCGAAACAAAACTAGGTCAGACATAAGTCTGGTAAGTCCAGTGACTTTCAGCATATAAAATAGGCAGAAGTATCATGACATGAATAAACTGAATATAAGACAATACCATGATAACAGAGATAACAAGATAACATAGAATAAACATAAGGTATTATAAGGTAAGATAAACTGAATGCACTTCTACTCTTTCTTTGCTTCGCTACTACTTTGTTGTCATGATTTCTATATCTACCTCTGCAACACCTAACTAGTGTCCCAACTAGTAATCTGTATAAAATGATAACGTGATCCCAATCCACGTAATTGTGGTAGCCTTCAGGTGTACATCTATCGTGAGGATTCCACCTCAATCAACCTAATTGCCATAAACATGTTAGATGTACCCTTACTACCCTATCGATCGGCTCCCTTACTTGTATTCATGTTCCAAGTGTCTGTGTCAATCAACCCTTTCTTGCATGTAGATACCCTGTGTTGGTCCCACCATAAGGTGTATCAATCCATATGACGGCGACCCGACATGATTCAAGATGCATAGTGTATAACTACTGGTACCCAGTGCCTATTTTTTTACCACTCCGGAGTACGTGCATGCCTGTAAACCTTCGGATCCTACACTGACGTACCCCCTGCGGCTGCTTTGACCGCTTACAATCAGCCCAGTAATCGTGCCCCACCCTGCATAGTTCAGGGTAGCGTGATACTTCTATGTGGGTTACTGATGAAATGGGTCCACGTTACTAGGGTTTTCCTATTGGTTAAGTCTGTGAGCCTATATTTACTAATATTACCCACCAACCCGATATGTACTTAACCCTCCCACTGATTCAAGCATGTTTATTTAACTGTTAAGTTTGTGGGCCTATATGTACTAATATTACCCACCTACATGAGATGTACTTAACCCTCCCATTGATTCAAGCATGTTTATTAAACGATTAAGTTTGTGGGCCTATATTTACTAATATTACCACCAACCTGATATGTACTTAACCCTCCCGCACATTATACCATATTGGTTAAGTGTCGCCCGGTCATGTTAACTTAACCCACCCATTAATCATGTCATGTTGGTTAAGTGTTTCTTATTAACTTAACCCTCCTCACTTATCATGTTGAATTGGTTAAGTGTTTCCTATTAACTTAACCCCGTTCATTCATCAAGTTATATTGGTTAAGTGTTCTTTGTTAACTCAACCCCACGTGTTCATCATGTTGTATTGGTTAAGTGTCATCAATCAATTCAAGTTAACTTAACCCACCTACTTGTCATGTTACTTTGGTTAAGTGTTGCCTTCTTGTGTTAACTTAACCTCACCACAAATCAAGTTATATTGGTTAAGTGTTGCCCTCTTGTTTTAACTTAACCTTACCACAAATCAATTTATATTGGTTAAGTGTTGCCCTCTTGTCTTAACTTAACCTTACCACAAATCAAGTTATATTGGTTAAGTGTTGCCCTTTTGTTTTAACTTAACCGTACCACAAATCAAGTTATATTGGTTAAGTGCTTCTTATTACTTAACCCTACCCATTCATCATGCTATACTGGTTAAGTGTTTCCTATTAACTTAACCCTAGTCATTCATCATGTTATATTGGTTAAGTGTTACCTTGATTAACTTAACCCTACCATTCCAGTCTTGGCTTTAATTCATTCATGAAAGCACCAACCACTCACATTAGATAGGTATTGTTGTGGTTACTAGATGTGACGGGCGGTTCCGGACAGTTTTACACTGCAATTCAGTCTAACCTCGGGTTCTTTTGGGCTTGGTGCACTAACCTCTCACATTAGATATATATTGTTATGGTTGTTGGATGTGCCGTGCGGTTCCGAGCAGTCTTCCACCGTAACTCAATCTAACCTCGAGTTAGGCATATTTGTCTTTTCTAAATTTACATATTTACCTTCTTTATTTATATGTAAATTATTGTCATTCAAGTCATGCCCAATTTCTCTCTAAATCATGTTCATAATTTTAGGTATATAAATTATACCATTTCAATGCCACTAATCATTTAAAATATGCCAATAACATGTAACTTCATGTTTTTCCCAACGTTACCCCCGTAAACGTTCGCATAAATTACATAGAATGTTAGGCTTCGCAATTTAGCCTAACTCAAAATCAAGAGGGGAAAAGTAAGAGACACGTAGCATTCAAGACAAGCATAATATGGACCCAACATATGTCACATAAATTTAGCATAGAATAAATATATGTTTAATTATGAACTTGCAATTTTGAACCTAATCAACATGAACATAAACCTTAAGCATAAAGAATTGCACAAGTTCAACTAGACATGTGAATGTAAACTTTAATTTGGATCCAATAATCATGAATCTTAAACAATGGAATTACACAGGTTTAACAAGGCATGTAAATATGAACTTTTATCTTGGATCCAACAAACATGAATCTTAAGCATATGGTTTTACACAAGTTTAACAAGGCATGTAAACATGAGCTTTAATTTTGGATCCACTTTTCATAGATCTAAATGTGAATCTAATCATAATACATGTCTTAGCCTAACAACTTGCATGATTCAATAAGCATAAATCTAAATGCAGATCTAAACATAATACATGTCTTAGCCTAATAACTTGCATCATTTAATAAACATAGATCTAAATGTAGATCTAAACAACTTGCATGATTCAATAAACATAGATCTAAACAACTTGCATGAATGTAGATCTAAACAACTTGCATGATTCAATAAACATAGATCTAAACAACTTGCATGATTCAATAAACATAGATCTAAATGTAGATCTAAACAACTTGCATGATTCAGTAAATATAAATCTAAACAACTTGCATGTTACATAACATGAAAAAGTCACCATATTTACGTAATATACGATTGGTTTCACATCAGCATATAACCACAATAATCTCACAAGCATATACGATGGAATCGTTACAAGAATAGGCATAAATCAGCATCGTCATTATCTTACAACTAGGAATTCCTCTAGTTTTCATTTTATTACAAATCATAACTTTTAATCGTTCACATCTAAATAATAACAGGACTTACAAACAAAAGAAAGTCATGTTTTTCTGGGATCTGTATTCTGAAATTGAATAGCTCTCCTTTGTTGTAGACATTGGATTCTCTTAGTTGAATTAACTTCTGAATCTCTACTAGAATTCTAACTTGATTTCTACGAAGGACTTAAGCAGCATAACCCCATCTTTGATTTATTTTGATATGAATTAAGCTAGAGTATAGGCGTAATGAAGTTGTGTGAAGAGAAAGTGAGGTTTAGGGTGTTTAAATAGCTTAGGAGCAATGAATCTGGTCAAAACGGGCGTCTAAATACAGAAAAGTGAATCTGTCCTCAGATCTGGAAAGGGGGGAGGTCGACCCCTAGGTCGACCCCATGGTCGACCTATGTGACCCGGTCGACCTAGGTCCTAGACAGGAAATTTCCCGCCCTGCCTCGGTGTGTGTTTTGAATTTCGAATTTGAATTTCGAGCAGAGCTGTTTTATTTTGTTCAAACCTCTGAAACTTCTGAAGGTCATAACTTCTTTATACGTAGTCCAATTTGCACAAACTTAGACTCTGTCTCAAGCAGAATTCCGAGACGAACGCAATGGCGTAACCTATTTCCCTTAATTCTTCTCTTAAAAATTAAGTACACTTTGATTTGTTACTTTGACGTTCATAGAAAATACTGGGTATTACACTCATCATCCCTCATAGCAGTCAATCCAATAATCACCTCTCAACTCTTACATCTCTGCTACTTCACTCCACCGACAAACAATCTCTTTGTTCTACTATGCATGCCAAGTAAACATATGTTATTCATAGTAAAACATTGAATAAACTTATTTAATTAAAGCGAACCATAAACACCAATTATAGTTTTAATATCGAAAATTAAATGGAAAGCGGAAAATAAGCCTTACTCGAATCCTCTATAGTTACGCTCTAACTCAATCTGCAGTAGAATCCCGAATGCAAGCTATTTGTTCCATCTTCTAATGGTGGATATAATTTGCAATTTTGTTCTACAAAGCCAAAACAGAAAGTGGAGAGGATGAAAAAATAGTGAAGAAAAAAGGGGTTTTGAGAAGTCAAGTAGAGAAACAAACATGGATAGAAGTTCCTATATGCATAGTGGTTGATTACTCCAGATGGCAAAGCTAAATTTTCATTTCTTTTCGACTGTGTTGAAAATGAAAGAGGAGACGATGGAAAATAAGGTTTGGGCAAAAATGAAATACGTGGGAAGAAACGTGGGGAGGAGCGAGGTAAAACATAGTGGTGATAGAGGGATGAGTCATGAGAACACGTTATAGGGAATAGACAAATCTGACCGTGGAAGCTCATTTTCATTTATATATCAGGATAGGAAAAGCCAAAAAGGCTTCACTTTGACAGCTTTGACCAAGGTTTTGCATTATAATATAAGATAAGATATTTGATCCTCACACCCTACGCGGTGATTTAGCGGTATGTAGTCCTCTAAACTAGGGCTAGGAAATATGTATGTAGCAGATAGGCAATCTGCCTATCTCTTGTATCTTTTTGTATCCATTATTTGTTGCAAGGAAAAGTGTTACGGATCACGTTAAAAATAGTTCGGTCTTGCCAAAAAAAGATACGTGCATCGATTAAGTTTGATAAATATTTATATTGTAAATAAAATTTTAATTAAATAAATCCGAGGTTACTTTAAAATCGAGTATAGTTTAATACACATATGTTTACGTATACATATGGGTATACAAATAATATACACATACATATCAAAGCTAATAAATACTAGTACCATGAACAAAATTTTGATTTAATATATCAAAGGTGATTTTCAAACTAAACATAATCCAATGTTCAGCTTAGAAATGCTAGATATGTTTCGCAAAACTGATACACACATATAAATATGCACAGCCCCGTGCGCACACACATACACGCGCGCGCATACATACATACACACACACACACATATATATATATATAAATTGGTAAATATTGGTATCCCAAGTCGATTCTGATTTGATTAAATGGCCTTTCTCACGATTAAAATGACATCTGATACATTAAAGTGTCGTTTTTTATACTTATATTTATTAGTTTACACATAACATATGTATTTATAGTGGTTATTTGAATATAAAATGTGGTCCGCTTTAAATAACATCTTATACGTTAAAAGTGGCATACGTGGAGATTTAACTCATTGGGAGCCGAAATATAGAAAAATTGTTCAACTATATTTTCATAGCAACAATTAAGAGAAATTTAATCTATAAAACTTCATCAATATTCAGTTTAAGTATGAAAAAATATTACAACATCAAATGTTCACAAAATATCTTTCTAGGCTTCATATTTTGAATATATAGCATGGCTAACTCTGATGGATTTTGATACATTTCATTCAATATAATTCATTAGCTAGTTACTTATCATATCAACCCCCAATCTAATGTATGGTGAAGCCTTAATAATTTACATAGTTAAAAATATTCTTCTAACCATAGTGGTAATCGGATGATAATCATCCTAACTTCAAAAACAAGTACACTAAAGGATAACGATGTTTCTTCTTTCAAATCATTTTTTGAAAACAGATTCACTTATTCTCCCATAACGAAATTTGGAAATTTGATTATCAGACTATAAATCTAAGATATAAATATCAAAATTAACCAAGTTGCGTTAAACCATTTCAAAAGAAAAATTATAAATCAAATTCAGCGAATCAAATTAATTTTTTGTGTCATATGTTGAGAATTAATTACTTTAACTAAGAAAAACAATATACAACAATAATTCTATATTAGCTTTATTAATCTCTTGAAGTTCCATATCCACATGCTTCATAAAAAAAAATTGTCATGAAATAATAAATCCCTTTCCTTGGACCGTACAGTTCTATCTTTTTTAAACAACAAATAAGCAATCCATATTACGATTGGAAAGTGCAAAAGAAACTTAGTGTGTATTAATTTCAAAGAACCAACGCATAAAGCCCAATGTCACACTAAACTAAAAGGATTATAAAACAATTCAGTGGGGCCGGAGGCCCCCACTTGGACTATGGTAGGTATGTCACTATATGTCAAACTACAAAATTGTGCATGGTATTCATATTCAAAGTTGATAAATATCGATGTTACAAACGAAATTTTAGTTTATGTATAAGATGTTATTTAATGCTGACTTCATTCTTACAATCAAGGTAGGATTGTTTATACACATGTGCATGAATACGTAAACAAATTGGTATATGTTGTTCGTACGAGCCAGACAACGGGCGAACATTGTCGAACGATATAAAAGTATTGAACATATTTGAACAGGCATATTTTCGTATATTTTTTTGTGTCTTACGAATATGGACCGGATTTTAGGTATATCCCCTTCGTTCGACGATTTATAATGAGCATAATGTTAAATCAAAACTAATAAATGTTGATATCATTATTGAAAAATTTATTTAGTATATTAAAATTCATTTCTAAAATATAACATGATCATATATTTAAATAAGAAACTAAAATAAATTTTGTTGTAAATTTTAAAGAATCATATACCTAATAAAGAAAATACAATGGCAAATCATATTATTACTAAAACAAAAGGTTTAAAACTAGATTTGATCAATTTATACATGATAAAATAACAATATATTATTTAATATTCAACGAAAATAGAGAAACTGATTGATTAATAATACTGATTTGATTCAAGTTAAATTCAAAATTTTAAATTTTTATGGAAATGATATAGATGGCTTTATTAAAAAACAAACGTTAATGGATAGTTTTTAGATACAATGCCTAAATTTGGAAAATATTTCTGTAAATGCAAAGCGAAAATTGTAATTGTTTAATATTACTAAGCTCTTCTGACAAATTTCCACCTTTAAAATATCAAAAACTATTTCCCAAGCCTAACATTAAGCATAGGCCACATAGACAGTGATCGAGGCCATCTATCAAAAGACAGCCCAAAATTTAATATTATTACATATAAAAAATATGGATGCAAGAATAGGTAGATGGCTAGGAAAAATTGTTGTATGCTTTGTGTTCCCTAGTTTGAGTCACATCTTAGCAAAATGAGAGCAGTTTTGAAAACTTTAAGAGACCATCGATTTATTTTGTATTTTTATTTTCATTTTTCATTTGCTAACAAAAAGTGAAATAGTGAAGGAATGATGCAGAAAATGGAGAGATGACAAAAATATGAATTGTCTCTCATTTTTTCATTATTTGTCAAAACAAAAATAATAATAAAAGTTGTTTTTGCTTTGTATATTAACTTTATTTTTTTAAAAGATTGTTTTTTATAATATACATGCATCGTTCGCAATTTTGTATGAACGAAAATCCAAAATTAAAAAGAATAAATCAAACGCTACCTAAACTTTTTGTTTTTCCCTTTCTGACATTTTCGTTCGTGTCAATCATCCAAAATTCAAAATTTGTATGGTACCTTAGTGCAACAATGCGAAATTTGGCGTTAAGTTAAATTAATTATTTAATTAGGTTTCAAAAATGAAACTTTTGTAAACGATAGAATTTAACCATAATACTTGCACTATTGCATTTGTGAAGAAAATCTGATCAATTTTCATGTTTGGTGTTTCACGAACATAGTCCGTCTGAAGATGTTATTATAGGCAAAAACCAAATTTTAACAAAAAAACAAATATTATAAATAAATATAATTGACTTCACCATTTATTACCCATACACAGAAGAGCTAGGTCGGTCAAAGCGGTCGATCAGGTGATCGACATGGCATTCGACCGTAGGATCGACCTGCTTGATCGTCCTGTCATGTGGCGGCTAGATTTTGCTAAAGTATATTTTATATATTAATGGATGGATGTCTACAAGTTTAAATTCAACGATTTAGGATCTTTCCTGAGCCTATAAGTAAATGGCTAAACCCCCATCTTTTCTCATATTTTCTAGATGCAGCAGCAAAGCTATATCATTTTCATTTCTCTAGTCACTTCCAAAATAAATTAAAACGGATAGATTTCAATTCTATTTATATGGATTGGAGAAAAGAAATTCAGATCTATAAGAAAAGTTAGGTTTTGCCAGTAAGGTAAATTTTTTAGATTTCCAATTCTATTTCTCTATCCCTATTCCAATTGTTTTTCTAGATCTTTAATTTTGAATATGTATATCTCCCATTTTTACACATATCATATGGATCAAAAAGGGTTTGAATTAAAATCTAAAGCTATAGTTCAAATCTGAGTTTTAGGAAAGTTTTGCAAGGTGAGTGAAAAATTTATGTACTATTTGTAATATTAAATCATTTTCGTTGGTATCGTTTCAATTTTGATGCCTAAATTGAAGCAATTAGAGTTGTAGGGTTTTCACTAAAACATCTAAATCTTGCATGTATATTCTTTTGTAAGCAATGACTATTGTATGCACCTAATTCTAGGAAATTGGTCCCTAAAGATATTAATTTTGTTGTTTGCAATTGTTTTCTAGGTTCGTAAAATAGGTGTACAATTAGGAATTACTGGGAACTGCCATTTTAATTTAGATTTATCTATGTTTTAGTTTGTGTAAGGATACATGTTTAATTTTTATAAGTTAGCATATTTATCCGGCTGCAAAAAGATTGTATTTGAACTTATAAGAAATATGCACTAACAAAAAGGAAGAGATGTATAAATTAATTTTCTTATGTAGTTTACACTACCTATTCTAAATAAGAGATCACATATTCCTTGTAATTTTAATGCATCAATGTTCTTTTTTCCTTGTGTTGTTTGGACAAATTTTATAAAAGTGGAAAATTATACTGAAAGATCTTTTATGAAATTTGAATTCTAGCAAATTAGAAATACATGAAGATTTGTTCTAATAAATATTACAGATTAGAACATAAATTGTTAAAATGAGAAAAATTAATATCATATTAACTATTTCGCTAATATTATATGTATATATATATATATTGACTTGATTTTTGGTTCAATCAAGTCCAACACCTGATAATCACAGAATACGCAAGCAAATCCAAAAACAGAATGTAGCAAAGTAAAGAGACGCGTAATTTTATAGTGATTCGACAATCGGGTGTACGTTTACTTATCGTAATAACTTGTTTATACTATATAATTATAGTTATCATAGATTTTTATATATGAAATTTGAAGAAAAAGAGAATCAATCACGAAACCAGTCGAGTCCTGGTGTAGGAAAGCAAAGAGGATTTCTCTAAATGTTCATCTCAAGATCTATATATAGGCACATGAAAATCCAGTTCGACGGAATTGTGGCATGAGACTCGGTGTAGTGAAGAGAGCAGAAAGGACCAAATCAAGCAGGGGAAGAAATATGGATCGGTTTATACCAACATGACCCGGATTGGTACCGATGGGATTGAGGGCCAATCCTATCACTTTCCAGCGAAGCAGGGTTACCCGATGATAGGAATTTGTGTTTTGATGTTTCACTCAAACTCTCTGGGTGAAGCAAAACCCTAATTAAATTTCATTACTTGTTGATGGTGGTTTAAAGCAGATACAAACCATTTCAAAAATGCAAAGAAGGAAAGAACTAAGCAAGGCCTCTCTGGACCTCATGACTTAATGAGTGCTCAGACCATGCCTAGGGACAAATCATGGCATGCACATGTGTAAATCATTGAGTCGTTAGGTCAGAAAGCATTCTTTTGATGTCCGTGAGTCATCATCTTGGTCATAAGATGACGATCTGATTTTTGGATCGAGACCCTCCTTGATTCTTTGCCACAGACGATTGTCCTAGTTGGGACATCGTCCTTAGGTCTTAGCATAATCCTGGTGTCGTCTGTTTTTAATGTTCTCCTCAATCTCGACTCGAAGGTGACTGCATTTCGATGTGATATGTCCCATTTTGGGGAATAGGCAGTATTTTCCCATTCTCCTTTCTTTTTCAATCTGATATATGAGAGGAGATTTCCGGTACGAGATTTATCCTCAAATATCCAAGTAAATTCTCTCCAAGGACTCATTCAGCTTTGCGTAGGAGGGACATTTCTGTCCCTTCCTACTCCTCTCAGAGCCATCATGTTTCCCTTAAATCTTTCATTTTTCTTTATCATGCTTGAATCCAGCTTCAAGCATTTATTCGTCCTTTGGGACATTGACTTTGGTTCTCCTTTGTGCCTACACATCCTCTTGGCGCAGGAACTTATTAGCCTCAAAACATAACTCATCGAGATCCCTCAAGGGATCCATTTCCAATCTTGCTTTAAATTAAGAATTATTGGTCACTCCAGCCACGACCGCTATGAACACTGTAGACAATCCTGGTTAATACACTAAATTCGTCGCTGCATTGAATCGCTCTAAGAAACTCATCAACGTTTCTCTTATTCTTTGTCTTTTCTTTGGTAACGTCATCACATCCTTTGGTCAAGAAATATAAACCCTAAATTTCCTCATAAACCTATCCACGAATTTGTTCCAAAAGCCAATCGAATTGTTCTAGATCTTCCTAAATCAAAGCATAGCCAAATCAATCAGAAATAGCAAAAAACACTTCACCGTTAACTCTGGAGATGCCCCCGGAATATTCATATGCCTGATGTAGCGCGTCAGATGCACTATTGGATCTAATCTCCCATTATATGCCATCAGCGCTGGTAGCTTGATAAGGAGGCCCTCGCATTAAAAATGTTAGGAGTAAACGGGCTACTAGTAACATCATCGTTCGTTGACTGGGTAGAACACCTCTCGTTATGCATCTTACCTTCTCAGTCAATCTGTCGCTTTCACCGGCAACTTGAAATGTCTTCTCCCAGAGCCTTAAGGGTGTTCTGGTATGTATTGCTCATGTCGCAGCTCAGCATTTTCTTCCATCAAAGTATGACCTATTCCCAACACAAGTTTATCTCCGTTACGAGTTCCAGGATGATCCACGTTCTCTCTAACGTCATCGCCCAGGGGATCTGAAGGCATGCCTCGTCATGATCCCGTTCGGTACCGATCTGGAACGGCCTTTGGCCTATGGAGCATGTCTCCACTCCATCTGCTCCCGCTCCAGTGCTTTGATTCTGAACTTCGGCCCTCCTAGTCGTGAGAGTATCTCCTACATCAATTTCCCTTGATTCTCTAATCTAGTATGTAGCCCTTGAATCGTCTCCTCCATCTCTTCTCTAGTCAAGTAGATGGAAGGTTCTCCAATGGAGGAAGCCTCCTGGCCTCCCTCATGTTCGGTATCTCTAAGGTAGGTAGAAGTATCCGTCTTCTTCCTTTTTCACTATACTCGAAATCCTGAGTAATCCGAGTCACCAGAATTCTATATTCTATCTGTTTGGACCCCCTTACCTAACATGTCAAAATTTTAACTTGATTTTTAGTTCTATCAAGTCCAACACCCAAATTAGGGTGATAATTGCATAATACTCAAGAAAATTCAAACACAGAACGTAGCAAAGTAAAAAAGAAGTGCATGTTTTATAGTGGTTTGGCAATTAGGTCTACGTTCACTTATCATAATTACTTGTTTAAACTCTATAATTACAATTACAATAGAGTTTTATCTATGCAATTTGAGGAGAAAGAGAATCAATCTCAGAACCAGTAGAGTCCCGACGTAGGAAAGCGAAGAGGATCCCTCTAAATGACTATCCCTTGACCTATATATAGGCACATGGAAATATGGTGCAGCATAAAGTAGTGGCGTGAAACTCAGAGTACTGGAGAGAGTGGAGAGGACCAGGTCAAGCAGGAGAAGAAATCTAGATCGGCCCGAACCATCATGATCTGAATCGCTACCGATTCGGGGGCTAATCCGAAATATGGCGTATGTTATGCCTTGGCACTCCGTGCCTCATTCTGTCCATGTTCCCATCATTTGAGTAGGTCGATCAATGCATGTGATTTACCACACCACGCAATGTTACTTCGATCCAAGATGTAATAACGATCTAAGGCACCATATAGGACGATCTGAAGGGAGATAACCACACTGATCTGAGGTGTTGTGCATTTATGCCTAACCGAAGTAGCATGTTCTATGCCGATGGTTCCCCTAAGACACACCCATCAGGGGTGATCTCGCCTGGCTGAACCATGCTATGGTCGATCTGAGGCCATACCTATTTTGAAGTTCAACTTCCTAACACTACGAGTTCTCGTGGCTTCCGTTGCTTCATCCAAGCTTTTTCCCAAGTCCATGCTTAAGTCTCGAGCGATTCAAATATCATGAGTCTGAAGTCTAATGGTCTGGTAAAAAGGAGGGTCAACAATATCTATATTATCGATCTAATTTCATGTAATTTATGCTAGTTATCATTATTAGATTTACGCTTAGGTTAGGATTGAAATTTGAAATGTCTTCATTTATTACGGGTATTATTTATTTGTTTCATGCAATAAATGGAGAAACAATAATTGTAACCTTGGAGTTTATGGGTATTAAATAAGACAATAAATTATAGAATTTAGTATTAGGGTAAATAAAAATTAGATGTTGTCAAAAGAATCATTTTAAGATCAACATCATCTCTAATGGAGACTATCTAAATCGTCTCCTCTGTCAACGCTCTTTATCCTTCCACTTCTTCTTCTTTCTCCTCCTTAATATCTTCATTTGCGCTCATTTCTTCTTCCCATCGTCTTCCCTTTTGGCAACTTTCTCTGTTGGGGAGTTTACCCTCTTTTTTCCTAGCTCTAAATCATCCAGATCTGAGCTCTCTTCGCCTGCACTCGTCGACCCTTATCATATCCATTCGCCTCGCTCATCACTTCATCCTATGACACTATGTGCAGTGTTCTCCTTGGCGGCATCTATCAACACTGGTGAAAGTTAACTGTAAATATCACGTAAGAGTTACTATGCGCTAGTGCTCACCTAAAGGCTAACCGTAGGGTGTGGATTGCTTCGGCAACGAGCTGGTGATTTTGTTAGTGTTGAGTTTGATTTTTTCTCGTGTGGTTACTTTTACGTTTATCCTTTCACTTGTTTTGGCTGAGGCTGTGTACCGATAAGTATTCAACATATGTATTTTTCTTGATGTTGTAGTGTGTGCAGTGTTCTCCCTGGCGGCATCTATTAACACTGGTGAAAGTTTACTGTAAGTATCACGAACCCCTATAAGAGTAACTCTGCGCTAGTGCTCACCTAAAAGCTAACCCTAGGGTGTGGATTGCTTCGGCAACGAGCTGGTGATTTTGTTAGTGTTGAGTTTGATTTTTTCTTATGTGGTTACTTTTACATTTATCCTTTCACTTGTTTTGGCTGAGGCTATGTGCCGATAAGTATTCAACATATGTATTTTTCTTGATGTTGTAGTGGAGTTTGTTTTGGTGGCCGGAGTTGGTAGTGTCCTTGATGCAGTGAATCCTAGTGATTTGGTTTTGTTTTTCTAGGTGTAGGAGAGTCGGTTTATTTAGTCATGTTGTGAAGTGATTTCTTTTAGGTGGTTTATGTGGTAATCATATCCTTATGTTGTAACAACATGTGAAGAATGTGAAGACTTCTTGCAGCATTGTGAGTGAGTGGAAGGTGGTTGGTCTTTCTGGCAACTAACAGTGTGCCCTAGATATTTTCTTGTGGCTTGGAAAAGCTTGGTTATCCTTGGTATTTTCTATGTAATTGGAGTTTGCATTGTAATTTCCTGAAGCTCTACGTGCTTCTTGATTGTAATTGTAGTGTTTGTAACAATAGGTTAGAATTTGGTGTGACTGCCTAGGCAGCGATTCATGCTGTAATTGTTGTTTTTGGTTTTCTAGTTTTCTAGCTACTTTTCACCCTGCGTAGTGTTTATATGTACTAGAATTAGGAAATGTTTGTAGTAGACTGGCAATCTGTTGGTCTCATATATTGTTTTGTGCTCATTATTTGTTGTAATGATAATAGCGTTACAGACCACTTTATAAATCGGTTGGCCTTGCCCAAAAAAGAAATAAATGTTGTAATTCAAATTTGTGGGAAATTTATATTATAATGAATGTGAAGATGAATAAAAGTTACAATTAATAATAATAGATGGAAATAAACTAGATTGATATTAATGGTATTTAATGCAATATCTATTACCTTAGGAAAATGATAGTTATGGTTATTTATGGCATGTGTCATTTATGGTAGCAAATTTATATAAGGATTCTAGGTAAGATTACCATCACTATACTAAGTCCAATAAATTATCTTAGAACCATCTATCTCATCTTATTATTGGTCTAAATTTAGGAATAATATCCAAATTAAAATAGAGGATCGGATGTGAGGTCAGTTGATCGTTCGACAGAAGTTTGTACTTTCTAGTACTTGGATGTAGGTACAACTAATGTGATATGTCATTGATTGGAGAAACCTGTGGAATTTTCAGGAACGTGGTGGTTGAATGTTCCAAATGGTTTACTTGAAGTTTTAGGTATTAAATGATTGTAGGATCCGCCTCCCTACCAAAAGAAGAAACCTAAGAGCCATTAAGTGTTGAAGAACCAAAAACATGATTAAGGTATTAAGCAGTTAGATCCGACTTTTGGAAGTACTAAGTGATTAAGACTCATCCATTTCCTTAAGATTTATCTTGAGGATCACGAGCAATAGTCACAGGATACACCCTCGTGTATTAAGTTATTTTAAGACTCGCTTTTTTCCAATTGAAGTATTAAATGTGTTATTAGGTGCAAAGTAGGGAATCTTTTATGGGTCCGCTTCTCTAAAAAATTTGGAAAGTAACCGGGTTAGAGTCCACCTCAGGGTTGGGTTAGTTAAGCTAAGCCTTTTTAGTAGGGCCTACCAGACTAAGGGAAATATTAAGTGGCTAGAGATTACCCAACTAATGTCAACTAGATAATAACACATGGATCCGCCTCGAGGAGGTCTTAAATGGGAGATGCCATTTACCTACTAGGTAGTGACATCTTATTGCCTCTTGCATTATGCGCTGTTACACGAATGACAAAAGCCTTAATTAATAGTTAGAAGATTTAGTAGCTAGTCTCATCTAATATATATATATATATATATATATATATATAATAGCTGGGTGAGGTTGCAAGTGGTCATAGAACCTGTCTCTTTTGATATTTGGATAAGGTATTAAGTGGTTAAAGGACCTACTTCTTGGTTATAGGGTTTCGATTGTGGAGTAGTTTAGAGGTTTCATATAAAAAGACACGATCTTAGATTTTAGTAACTTGATTTTGGGACATGTGCTAACTTGGTTATGCTGGTTTAATCATTGTGCGTATAGTGCAAGGCCGGGTTAGAATCATTAACCGTGTTAGACATAAATTGTGCGAAACTAAAAGAGATACATTTGTGTATTATGGATAGTATTCTACATTCTCTACTCATGAGAACTTTCTGAGCCTCTCCTCATTACAAATATTAGGATATAATTAGAAAACTATTCGCTTTACAGCGGAAAAAATAATAATAAAGTGAATTAGAAAGATGTATCCCGAGTTTTTAGGAACTCTTGTGTTTGGTATTCCTTTTTACTCTCGCATGCACGATATTGGTGTAGCAACTTAAGTTTAAGGCAGTAGTCATAGTCGATACTTATCATCCTATCTTATTTTCATTGTGAGTTCGTTATTATTATAATCTAACTATGCTCATGCTAATTATTGCGAGTATCAAATCAATAAAATACATACCAGATGGATTTGAGTTTCACTTTTTGTCAAAATTCTAATTTAGAAAAGTGTGGACTGTTACGTACACTCAAACTCTAACAAGCCGAACTTGCTATTTTCCTTCTCCACGATAATTTTTTCCACCTCCACCTTTTTCGTGATTTACATCACAATGAAAATGAAAAATACGACTCGTCTTTAAGTCAAATGATCGTAAGGAGCCTCATATTATAATTCTTAATTATAGATTTTCTATGCATTTGCTTATTGGTTATTGATCGGTTTCTTCAAAATGCTTTATGTATATGTGTGTGTATTAGGGCTGTTATTATAATGGTTACCGTTACCATTTGGCAAATACCATTATCGTACTATTTTTACTGGTCAACCAGAATTATTTACCGTTACCGATAGACTAATATACCAAAAACTGGTATGCCAACAATCTGGTAACCGTTACACTGGTAACGGTAAATTACCATTTGTTGTAACAGCCCGAAAAATCTGAACTAATTTAAAATTTTTATTTTGGCAATTTTATTGAATTTTGAATATTTAAAATGATTTATTTTAAATAATAATGACTAGAAATTTATTTTGAATAGAATTAGAACATATAAATTTATTTAAATCAAAATTAGAATATAAATATTTATTTTAATTATAAAAGGAATTAAAAATGGCGAGACAGTTTGAAAATTCGATTTTAAATTTCAAATGAATGTCCAGGATTCAAAATGAACCGGATTTTGGTAAAACCAGAAATATTTGAATCTGTTTGAAAATATCTTTCCAAAGAATATGAAAAATCCAGATTTCATAATGGGAATAAAAAGTTATATCCCATTGAAAATTCAGAATAGTCGCTATGGAATTTATATAATATATAACCCTTAAAAATAGCGATTTTACAAACAACCTCCGTTTCGATGAGACCACTTTTCTTGGATCCGAAATGTCAAATTATTTTTAGATTCTAATTTTCATAATTTTTGGAACTAGTATGTGATCGTGGTGAACTTAAACATGTTTGGTCAATTTAGTCTGAATTTAATCGACTGGAAAATGGCCTTTTTTCAAACGGTCTCCAAATTCGACGAAATTTGTTTTGTTAGGACCGTGTCATCAAAACATAGCTAGATTTATTGTTCAGGAATTTTCGGAGTCAGTATATGGCCCCTGTAAATTAAAATGTAAGTTTAAATTAAATATATACTGATTTATATTTTAATTTCAATGAAAACTAATCGACACAATGGAATTTACTTACGGGATATATCCCATTGTGTTCGAAATGGGGGTATTTAGCTAGAGGCGATAGTCGTTGGACCCGATTTGGAGTTCGTTTTAAAAGTTTACCTTTTGGAATTCAAATCAAATAAAATATATATTATTATATAGCCCCCTCTAATTTCTCTCTCCCCGACAAAATCAAGTCCATAAAAAATAACTAACAACTGTCGTCGCTCCCCCCGTTCTACCACCGCCCACCTCCCTCACGCCGCCGCAGACGCCGCGCCACCCCCCTCCTCATCACCCCCGTCAGGCACCCCTCCTCCTCCTCGAGCCATTTCGAGCCCCAAACCCCCTTCCCAATATCGATTTAAACCGCCGCACCACCCCACTCTTGGCCCCACCTCCTGTAGCGCCATCTCTCCCTGCCTCCGACCGCCTCTCCGATGCTGGTGCCCCCTCCTCTCCGTTCAACGATGACCAGTAAGTTTTTATTTTACTTTTTTTATTGTTATTTTTATTTCTCTCTTATTCATATAATAAAAAAGAATAGATTTTTATAAATTTTAAAAGATTATATTTTTATATTAGAAAAGATTATATTCTTATATAAGAAAAGACTATATTTTTATATAAGAAAAAGTTATATTTTTAAATAGAAAGATTAGAATTTTTAAATAGAAAGATGAGATTTTAAAAATAGAAAGTTAGGATTTTTAAAAATAGAAAGTTAGGATTTTTTTAAAATAGAAAGTTAGGATTTTTTTAAAGTAGAAAGTTAGGATTTTTTAAAAATAGAAAGATAGGATTTTTAAATTGAAAAGATGATTTTTATTGTTCGAATAGCATTATGAAAATATTATTTTTAGTAGACAAAAATATTATTTTTAGTTAGATAAAAATATAATTTTTATTGTAGGTATGAAATATTATTTTGAGTAGGATAAAAATAGAATTTTTACATATGCAAGAGAAATAAAATTCGTTTTTTATTATACACGAAGAGAAATAAAAATTTGATTTTTATATATGAAGTAGCGATATAAAAATATAATTTTAATATAGAAAGTAGCATTGTAAAAATCTGATTTTTTATAATGTAAATTTGAAATAAAAATACAATTTTTATTATGATGTTAGCAAAATAAAAATGTGATTTTTATTATGAAGATAGTGAAATAAAATTGTGATTTTTACTATGAACATCGTGGAAAAGACTACCTTGGAATTTCGGGCAAATCCAAACAGTTCAGAAATTCAGAAATAAAACTGGAGGAGTGGATCCCAAAGGTGAGAACTTTTAACTCTAATTTATTTTCTAGTTAAATATATATAATAGGATGCAGAAGGTGCATAGTAGCACCCGACACCATTGTTTGAAACCATGTTTGTTTGGTTGTTTGGATGATTGGATTATTTGGTTGAATTTGGTTTGGGAATTGAATTGAATTGATAGAATTTGGTTTGTACATGACGCGAGCCATTATTAGGTGAGGGATAAGGCTAGACCTTATTCCGGTTCTAGTATCGCGCCGTTATGCTGCCGAAATTTTCCAAAAATGTTAGAATAATAAAAATATCTTTTTTATTGTATAAATGAACTATATAAAATATTCATGTGTTTAAATAAATATTTATCATTAAAAATATAATTTTTAACGGGTATATGAATGAAAATAAATATTCATTTACAAATCGGACGATTTGTTTATGTACACACATTTGACTGATATTGATTGGGACGATATATTTTACACATCGCCCAACTACACAAATAATAATCGATGTTTGTTGTTTGAAAACCCACACGGGTATTGGGATGATATTGGACATACACTAATCCCAATATTTAGTTGTATGTCAATCGATGGGTTGATAGACTGTTGTAAGCATTGATTATTTATATTTAATACTTATACAGTTGTGTAATGCACTCTGGATGATGGTTGACTGTGTTTGATTATTGTTGTGTACATGTGTGTATGAAATCCATATAAATAAAATTATATGGTAATTGACTGTTTTAGATTCCAATTCGGAAGGAACGAATATTTTAAATTAACGAATATTACAAAATGGCGAATAATGAATATTTTAAAATAACTAATATTTTAAAATAATATTCAATAATGAATCAAAATATGATTTTGAAGTTCGATTTGGAATGGACATGAAAATATTTAAATATATAAAGCCATGTTGATTAGATTAACGTCATTTTAATGTGTATATCGATTTTATTCATTTTTATAATGAATATCGAAAAGGAAGTGATTTCAAAATATAATGTTTTGAAAATATTATCATTTATATATTAATGATATAGAATATTCAATTTTGATTCAAAATTGAATACGAAGTAGAAATCATTTTTATAATGAATTTAAAACAATTTATAAAATACGTTTTAAATGGAAATCGATGAAATATAATATATATGTATAATATATATTAAATGGCCTGAATAGGACGCGTTGCACCGCGGCAGTTCGCGAATTTTGATCATTGACTTCGAATTGACATTACAGGAGATCCGACCATCGGATTCTCCTAAAATCAGAACCTTTGGGTTCGTATCGAGCATAGATTTCCAAAGAATATAAGATATTTGAAATCTAATGGTTGGATTTGGAATTATGTCCAAATCAAATTTGGAAAAGATCGTTGTAAGTGCAGTTCGATGACCGTTTATGTAAACCGACTGTACGGGCCTTGATAAAATTATTAAAAATATCAATAATTTATGTAAAATCATAATAAATGATTTGGAAAGAATTTGGGTGAAAAATTCCATATTTGAAAAGATAAAAGTATATTTTTTGTCAAAATGAACAAGTTATGAACTAGAATCATTGTCCAATATTTTTAAATAAATAAATTGGATTTGAAATGGTTTTAAAAATAACTAGAATTTCCAGTATATGAATTGGAATGGATTTGAATCGAAATTATCTTCGTAATATTTCGATATTGGATTCCGTGATTATATAGATATTGTGGAAGAATTTGGAAGATATATATATATGTGTATATATATATATCGTTATTCCCAATATGATATTTGTTGATTTGAGAATGTAATATTGAATATAAGCCGATATAATTTCTATTCAGAGCCCTGTATTTAATATTGAATTGAATTCTGGGTTTGTCGTGAATGGTGTCTTAAATAACGCTATTCTTAGACCCCGTGTGAAAAGAATAAATCTTTTAATTAATATTATTAGAATTTCTAGTTAATTAACGTTTAATTGGAATAAAATGGGATGAGAATTGGGTTTATTGTGAACTGTGTTTTTAACGACAATCGTTCTTTAACCCAGTTTACAGTGAAATGTGATTTGGAATTTATAAATATTTTTATTTAGATTTAATGGATATTTTCCAAAATAAAGTTTTCCAATTTAATATATTAAATTGGAATTGAATGGAATTCGATTTGATAATAATCAAAATGAGCTTCTGTGGAGGAAGACTGATAATATATATGAAATTTAAAAGGCTTTGTCGTTATTCCATTTATATTATTAGTCGAATACGGAAATTGATATCGATTATAGATTGATTTGTTTTTCCGTGAAGATTCCATAATAAATGGAATGTGATTTGGGTTTATCGTGAACTGTGTTTTAAATGACATTAGTTCTTTAACCCAGTTAAAGACAGGATAACATGTCTAATATTGTATTTCGAACTGTATGGTTGATCTCTATTAAATATATACCTATTTGGTGGCGGAGAATTTATTCTCTTGCTTAACACCCTTCTCTAAGACGTACGAGCTTAGAGGTTATATATCGGCAGAAATCAATAGTACGGTGTAGATTGTCGATGCGATATGTTTGTGTTTCCAAAGTTAAATAATCATTAATATTGAATTTTAGGAAGATTAAAACTAAGTGGAGTTTTAATGAATCTTTAATTAGATTTAAATATGAATTGATAATTTAAATTATCAAATTTGGGAAATGATCGAGGATGGAGTATCACCAGTTTTGCTCCTAGCGATAGTTCAATCTTTAATTAGATTTGAACGTGAAGATATGGAGTATTACCAGTTTTGCTCCATGGGATGAATAGGTTAGGATTGAGAAATAAAAGGAATGATTACTTCGGTAAGGTGCGCTAATCCCGACTAGTTTGGAAAGCCTTAATTTGGTTTGAGTCAATATCCAAAGGAAGATTAAAGAATAAATTTAAAGAATTTATCTTTGATAAAATTAATGGGAACCTTTCCCAAAGGATATGAATATTTAAATAAAAGAATATTCAAAATTGGAATGAGGCGTATGTTGTGTTTTATAGCACTTGTTTATAATATATACGAGTTATTCGGAAAGGCCGGGTTTATACCCATTCTGAATAACTGATTCGACGATAAGTCGATGATGAAGAGGCTGGTTGAAGACTGGAGGTCTTCACATCGTTTGTATGATTACTAATGTCTTGATTGGGTTGTACACCCAAGACAAGTTAATAAGTGGTGATCGTCCAAATGTACTTGGAGATCGACCGGATATGCGAGGACCACTCTCCTATATTGGACATATGGGACGAGGAATAAGGTGCCTCCCGTTTCATTCAGACCCAGAACGAACTAGTAAATGGATGTGTGTCTTACATTGGATTTTATTCTGTGTTGATTGATTTCTATTAAATATATATCTGTTTGGTGGCAGAGAATTTATTCTCTTGCTTAACACCCTTCTCTGAGGCGTACGAACTCAGAGGTTATATATCGACAGACATCATTCGCATGGCGTGAATTGCTTGTGTGGCATGCTGAGATGCAAATGATCAAGGCTTCTGTTGAAAAGCAGAGTCTTGTGGTTGATGATTAAAGCACGGCTTTATTATAGCATAGCTTTGTGTATAGCATTAATTCGCGAGCCTCACACCTCAGTATGAGTCAAAAACGGGATCGGACCGTTAGGATAACATGATGTTTCTTTCTAGCTATGGATGGTGTCTTGGTATGGAGCCCAGACATTGATTATATTTTTACCTATGTGGATGATGGATATCAAGGCGCCTCGGATATATCGGTTACTACAGAGTCGATAGATATAGGTCCGATAGGACCGGGAAACGTGTGTTCAAGAGTAACTAATCCTCGAACGTAAGGGAGGGCCGGCCTAGCCGCATCCAGGGTTCTCTGTGGGGAATCCTGAGACATTTTCTAGAGAGTCTCGAATCGGTGGGGAGCCATCTCTGGCCTCGACTCATGATGGAAATCCAATTTCCAATACGTGACATTTCGGTTTTGATTGTAGAGCCTAGTATTGGCAACATGATATATGGTACCCATGCCGTCTATGATTGATACATTTATATTTGAAGTTTTCTTATACACTATGCATTTATAATAGTATCATTGTTTTAAACGTACCAAGCATGTTTGGCTATTATAAGGGAAAACCCTATCATCCGGCTTGCATTGCATTTTGTGATGGGACCTGGGTCTTATAATAGCTTCATTTTTTCAAAAAGCATTGCAATGTTTGTTATATGCACTGGTATTCTCGGGGGAAACCCGTTCTGTGTTATACGGCGTGTTCCTTGATTTACCTTCTCTTTAAATTAAAGTTAAATAACTGTTTTAGTTCTCACATCAGTCACATGACTGACCTGGAGTTTATTGTTTTAACCTAAACTCTGAGTGCCCCTATTTTCCACACAGGCTGCTAGTAGTTTTGGTTTTGAAGATATTATATTCACAGGATCCTGGTTTACAGCTGGAGCTATATTCGAAACGCTCTGTATCCATGTATTTCTTTCAGTTGTGTGTTGTATTATTTTCCGCTGCGTTGTGATTTGTAAATCTCTGATATTTATCAAATGTGTATTATTTGTTCATACTCTGTATATTCTTGTACTCTGATGTAAATTGTTGTAATAGCAATGAAATGTTCTATTGTTTGTGTTCATATTTGTTGTGTTCTTGGACAATCCGTTCTTTCTCTTCTCTTCGGAGAACGGGGAAGTTCGGGTCGTTATAGCTTGGCATCAGAGCTTTGGTTTTACAGAGCTCGAGAACAAGGCATATTAGAACCAAACGAAAGAATTCATCAGAGATTGGATTAGTAATATCCAATGAGAATAACTCGTTAGAGATTGGACCAGTAGTATCCTAGAACGAGTGTGAAGAGTATTGTTTTAAAATAAAAATTAAAAACAAATATTATTTTGAAAATTTAAAACCTTATTCAACGTATTAGAATATTTGTTTTAAATTGATTTGGACAATCTAGTATATGGAGATTTTGCATATACGCCTTGCAAACATGTATACGAAGCCTCAAATATACTGGATAGATATAGAATCACACTCTAGTCGCCTGGAGATGATACTAATGATTACTCGAGTATCATCAGCATTTATATTCGAGTTTCAAAGGTGGGATTTCTATATATTTCAAACTGACTAGTGTGAGAACCAAAACTAGATAGGGTTTATTGTTGTGAATTGGCATCACAAGTATGATTTTTGAATATGTATTAAAATTATATATTTGAAACGATAATCAACTAATTGATTGCTGATTGTGTTATTTGATTATTGATTTGATTAACAAAAATTTGGAACCAATAAGCCAAATTGAATCAAATATTGAACTGACTTGAAAATTGATTGCAACTGCATATATGTACATGTGTATAGAATGAACAGGTCATAGCAAGGAGGCTAGAGAAGAGGAATAAAATTGTATGCCCGACAAATAGGTACATGTTTATTATTTTCTTGGGCTTGGATGATTTTATGAGCCGATTGGCTAGCCGCTTGGCTTTTTCTTTTTGGATGATGAGGGCCCTGTCTGGCTAGTTGCGGTTTTAATTGTCTCCCGTACAAAGTAGGTTATGGCAAAAAAATTAGAAAATTTAGGGTGTTAGCCAAATTTTTGGAAAATATGAAAACTCTTAGAAACTGAAAAGTTGAGTTGATTAGTTAAACAACTTTCAGCTCCGTTTCTTTTCGAGGACGAAAAGATTTTAAGTAGGGGAGATTGTAACAACCCAGAAAATCGGAACCAATTTAAAATTTTTATTCTGGCAATTTCAATGAATTTTGAATATTTAAAATGATTTATTTTAAGTAATAACGACTAAAAATTTATTTTGAATAGAATTAGAATGTATAAATTTATTAAAGTCGAAATTAGAATATAAATATTTATTTTAATTATAAAAGGAATTGAAAATGGTGCAGTAGTTTAAAAATTCGATTTCAAATTTCAAATGAATGTCCGGGATTCAAAATAAATCAGATTTTGGTGAAACTAGAAATATTTGAATCTTTTTGAAAATATCTTTCCAACGAATGTGAAAAATTCAGATTTCATAAAGGTAATAAAAAGTTATGTCCAGTTGAAAATTCAGAATAGTCGCTATGGAATTTATATAATATATAGCGCTAAAAAATAACGATTTTGCAAACAATCTCTGTTTTCGACGAGACCACTTTTGTTGAATCCGGAATGTCAAATTATTGCTAGATTCCAATTTTCATAATTTTTGGAACTAGTATGTAAGCGTGGTGAACTTAAACATGTTTGGTCAATTCAATCTGAATTTAATTGACTAGAAATGACAATTTTTCAAATGGTCTCCAAATTCGACGAAATTAGTTTTGTTAGGACCATATCGTCAAAACATAGCTAGATTTATTTTTCGGGAATTTTCGAAGTCAGTATATGGCCCCTGTAAATTAAAATGTAAGTTTAAATTAAATATATACTGATTTATATTTTGATTTCAATGAAAACAATTCGTAACAATGGAATTGACGTACCAGGCATATCCCATTATGTTCAGAATGGGGGCATTTAGCTAGGGGCAATAGTCATTGGACTCGATTTGGAGTCTGTTTTAAAAGTTTACTTTTTGGAATTCAAATCAAATAAAATATATATTATTAATAGCCTCCTCTAATTTCTCTGTCCCCAACAAAATCGATTTCAGAAAAAAAATCTAACAACTGCCGTCACTCCCTCCGTTTTGCCACCGCCCATCTCCCCCACGCCATCGCAAACGCCGCGCCACCCTCCATCCTCACCGCCGCATCCTCCTCGAGCCATTTCAAGCCCCAAAACCCCTCCTCCCCCCCCCCAAAATCGATTAAAACCGCCGCGCCACCCCCCTTCTCGGCCCCACCACCTGTAGCGCCACATCTTCCTGCCTCCGACCGCCGCTCCGACGCTAGTGCCTCCTCCTCTCCATTCAACGATGATCAGTAAGTTTTTATTTTACTTTTTTTATTGTTATTTTTATTTCCCTCTTATTCATATAATAAAAAAAAGAATAGATTTTTATAAATTAGAAAAGATTATATTTTTATATTAGAAAAGATTATATTTTTATATAAGAAAAGATTATATTTTTATATAAGAAAAGATTATATTTTTAAATAGAAAGATTAGAATTTTTAAATAGAAAGATAAGATTTTAAAAATAGAAAGTTAGGATTTTAAAAAATAGAAAGTAAGGATTTTTAAAAAATAGAAAGTTAGGATTTAAAAAAAAAATAGAAAGATAGGATTTTTAAAATGAAAAGATGATTTTTATTGTTTGAATAGCGATATGAAAATATTATTTTTAGTAGACAAAAAATATTAGTTTTAGTTAGATAAAAATATAATATTTATCGTAGGTATGAGATATTATTTTGAGTAGGAAAAAATAGAATTTTTACATATGCAAGAGAAATAAAAATTTGATTTTTATTATACATGAAGAGAAATAAAAATTCAATTTTTATATATGAAGTAGTGATACAAAAATATAATTTTTATATAAAAAGTAGCATTGTAAAAATCTGATTTTTATAATGTAAATTTGAAATAAAAATACGATTTTTATTATGATGTTAGCAAAATAAAAATGTGATTTTTATTATGAAGGTAGCGAAACGAAAATGTGATTTTTACTATGAACAGCGTGGAAAAGACTACGTTGGAATCTCGGGCAAATCCAAACAGTTCAGAAATTCAAAAATAAAACTAGAGGAGTGGATCCCAAAGGTGAGAACTTCTCACTCTAATTTATTTTCTAGTTAAAAATATATATACTAGGATGCAGACGGTGCTTAGTTGCACCCGACACCTTTGTTTGAAACCATGTTTGTTTGGTTGTTTGGTTGATTGGATTATTTGGTTGAATTATGTTTAGGAATTGAATTGAATTGATAGAATTTGGTTTGTACATGGCGTGAGCCATTATTAGGCGAGGAATAAGGCTAGACCTTATTCCAGTTCTAGTATCGCGTCGTTATGCTGCCGAAATTTTCTAAAAATGTTAGAACTATAAAAATATCATTTTTATTGTATAAATGAACTGTATAAAATATTCATGTGTTTAAATAAATATTTATTGTTAAAAATATAATTTTTAATGGGTATATGAATGAAAATAAATATTCATTTACAAATCGGACGATTTATTTATGTACATACATTTGACTGATATTGATTGGAACGATATATTTTACACATCGCCCAACTACACAAATAATAATCGATGTTCGTTGTTTGAAAACCCCACACGGGTATTGGGATGATATTGGACACACACTAATCCCAATATTTAGTTGTATGTCAATTTATGGGTTGGCAGGCTGTTGTAAGCGTTGATTATTTATATTTAATGCTTATGCAGTTGTGTAATGCACTCTGAATGATGGTTGACTGTGTTTGATTATTGTTGTGTACATGTGTGTATGAAATCTATGTAAATAAAATTATATGGTAATTGACTGTGTCTGACTACAATTCAGAAAGAACGAATATTTTAAATTAACGAATATTTTAAAAATGGTGAATAATGAATATTTTAAAATAGATAATATTTTAAAATAATATTCAGTGATGGATCAAAATATGATTTTAAAGTTTGATTTGGGATGGACACGAAAATATTTAAATATGTAAAGCCATGTTGATTAGATTAACGCCACTTTGACGTGAACGATATTTATATCGATTTTATTCATTTTTATAATGAATATCGAAAAGGAAGTGATTTCAAAATATAAAGTTTTGAAAATATTATCATTTATATATTAATGATATCGAATATTCAATTTTGATTTAAAATCGAATATGAAGTAGAAATCATTTTTAAAATGAATATAAAATGATTTAAAAAATACGTTTTAAATGGAAATCGACGATATATATATAATATATATATTATATATATTAAATGACCTGAATAGAATGCGCCGCGCCATGGCAGTTCACGAATTTCGACCATTGACTTCGAATTGACATTACGGGAGATCCGACCGTCGGATTCTCCTAAAATCGAAACCGTTGGGCTCGTATCGAAAAGAGCTTTCCAACGAATATAAGATATTTGAAATATAACTGTTGGATTTGGAATTTGTCTAAATCAAATTTGGAAAAGGCCGTTGTAAGTGCAGTTCGATGACCGTTTATGGAAATCAATTGTACGGGCCTTGATAAAATTATTAAAAATATCAATAATTTGTGTATAATCATAATAAATGATTTGGAAAAAATTTGGGTGAAAAATGGCATATTTGAAAAGATAAATATATTTTTATCAAAATGAACTAGTTATGAACTAGAATTATATTCCAATATTTTTAAATAAATAAATTGGATTTGAAATGGTTTTAAAAATAACCAGAATTTCTAATATATGAATTGGAATGGATTTGAATCGAAATTATCTATGGAATATTTCGATATTGGATTCCGTGATTATACAGATATTGTGGAGGAATTTGGAAGATATATATATCGTTATTCCCAATACGATATTTGTTGATTCGAGAATTTAATATTGATGATATAATTTCAATTCAGAGCCTTGTATTTAATATTGAATTGGATGTTGGGTTTGTCCTAAATGGTGTCTTAAATAACACTGTTCTTAAACCCCATGTGAAAAGAATAAATCTTTTCATTAAGATTATTAGAGTTTCCAGTTAATTAACATTTAATTGGAATAAAATGGGATGTGAATTGGGTTTATTGTGAACTGTGTTTTTAACGACTCGTTCTTTAACCCGATTTACAGTGAAATGTGATTTGGAATTTATAAAACTTTTTATTTAGATTTAATGGATATTTTTCGAAATAAAGTTTTCCAATTTAATATTTTAAATTGGAATTGAATGGAATTCGATTTGATAATAATCGAAATGAGCTTCTGTGGTGGAAGACTGTTAATATATGTGGAATTTTAAAGGCTTTGTCATTATTCCATTTATATTATTGGTCGGATACGGAAATTGATATCGATAATAGATTGATTTGTTTTTCCGTGAAGATTCCATAATAAATGGAATGTGATTTGGGTTTATCGTGAACTGTGTTTTAAATGACCTTAGTTCTTTAACCCAGTAAAGGACAGGATAACATGTCTAACATTGTATTCCGAACTGTACGGTTAGTATATATTAAATATATATATGTTTGGTGGCGGAGAATTTATTCTCTTGCTTAACACCCTTCTCTAAGACGTACGAGCTTAGAGGTTATATATCGACAAAATCAATAGTACGGTGTAGATTGTTAATCCGACATGTTTATGTTTCCAAAGTTAAATAATCATTAATGTTGATTTTTGGGAAGATTAAGACTAAGTGGAGTTTTAATGAATTTTTAATTAGATTCAAATATGAATTGATAACTTAAATTATCAAATTTTGGAAATGATCGAGAATGGAGTATCACAAGTTTTGCTCCTTGCGATAGTTAAATCTTTAATTAGATTTGAATGTGAAATGGTAATTAAATTTACCGATAACAACGTGGTGTTAGATATGGAGTATTACCAGTTTTGCTCCATGGGATGAATAGGTTGGGATTGAGAAATTAAAAAAATGATTACTTTGGTAAGGTGCGCTAATCCCGACTAGTTTGGATAAACCTTAATTTGGTTTGAATCAATATACAAAGGAAGATTAAAGAATAAATTTAAAGAATTTATCTTTGATAAAATTAATGGGAACATTTCCCAAAGGATATGAATATTTAAATAAAAGAATATTCAGAATTGGAATGAGGCGTATGTTGTGTTTATAGCACTTGTTTATAATATACGCGACTTATTCAGAAAGGACGGGTTTATACCCATTCTGAATAACTAATTCGACGATAAGTCAACGATGAAGACGGTGGTTGAAGACCGGAGGACTGTGAAAACCCGTAACTTCCCCGTAAAGGAAAGCGCGGATACTTCGAGAACAAGCCACAGAATAACGCAGACGGAAGAACATTTCATTGTATGTAACAACAATGCACTAGAATACAAGAATATACAGAGTATAAATGAATATTACACAGAAATATCAGAGATTTAAATTACATTTAAATACATCGCAGCGGAAAATAATACAATACACAACTAGAAGAGATATACGGATACAAAGCTTTCCGGATATCATTCCAGCTGTAAACCAGGATCCTGTGAATATAAATCTGCAAAAACCAAAACTACTAGCTGCCCGTGTCAAAATAGGGGCACCCAGAGTTTAGGTTAAAACAATAAACTCCAGGTCAGTCATGTGACTGGTGTGAGAACTAAAACAGTTATAAATCTTTATTTTAAAGTTAGGTAAATCAAGGGACCACGCCGTATAACACGGAACGGGTTTCCTCCCAAGAATACCAGTGCATAAAACAAACAGCGCAATGCTAAATAAAGAAAAATGAAGCTATTATAAGACCCAGGTCCTATCACACAATGCAACGCAAGCCGGGGGATAGGGTTTTTACCTTATAATAGCCAAGAATGCTTGATACGTTTAAAACAAATCATTTGATACTATTATAAGTGCATAGTGTATAAAACAACTTCAAATCATAAATATCAATTATAGGCGGCATGAATGCCCCATACCACTATGTCGCCATATATAGGTTATACAATCAAAATCGCAAAGTCACGTATTTGGAAATTGGATTTCCATCTATGAACCGAGGCCAGGGATCGTCCTCAACCGATTCGAGACAATCTAGCCCATGTCTCAGGCAAGCGCGCAGACAAGCCTTGGAGCGACAGGGCCGGTCCACCGATGTGGATTATTATGCCTGAACACTACGTTTCCCCGCCCTTTGGGGCGTAAATGAGCCAACGAATGGCTCCATCGGACCCAGATCGTCCGATCTAACCGAGGCGCCTCGCAACAGCAACAACCACACAGGTGAAAAGTATATAAATGTCAGGGCTGGTAGGTCACTGACACCACCCTAGCTAGAAGGAAACGCATGCCCTCCCTGAGGTCCTCTCCCGTTTTTGGTTCACAACCGGGGTGTGAGACTCGCGAAGTAAACGTTACACAAAGCTACGCCACAAAGGCCGTGCTTTGATCCTCACCACAAGACTTTGCTTTTCAACAGAAGCCTCGATCAATTGCCACTTAGGCATGCCACACAGGCAATTCACTCCATGCGTTTGATATCCATCAATATATAACCCCTGAGCTCGTACGTCTCAGAGAAGGGCGTTAAGCAAGAGAATAAATTCTCCGCCGCCAAATAGATATATATTTAATAGAGATCAATCACACGGACTAAAATCCAATGTCAGACACCCAGTCCATTTACGAGTCCGTTCTGGGTCTGAACGAAACCGGAGGCACCTAGTACCCCGCATATCCATCGATCTCCACGTACGTCTGGACGATCACCAACTATTTCCATCTTCTTGGGTGTACAGCCCAATCAAGATCATCAGTAATTACCCAAACGACGTGAAGACTTCTGGTCTTCAACCATCGTCTTCATCTTCGATTTATCGTCGTATCAGTTATTCAGAATGGGATAAACCCGGTCTTTCCGAATAACTCGCGTATATTTTAAATAAGTGTTACACAAACACAACATACGCCTCATTCCAATTCATCAGTCACTAACCGTAAATTAATCAAGAGAATAATTTCCCAAATATTAACCCCGAAGGCCGAAACCAACATCAGATCAATATCCAAAAAACCATTCTGCTTGGCTAACCGACAGTTAGTTTCTAAATTTCACATTCATAGGGAAAGGTTCCCATTAATTTTATCCAAGATAAATTCTTTTATTTATTCTTTAATCTATTTTTTGAATTTCGATTCAACTAGTCGGAATTAACGAACCTTACCGAAGTAATCATTTGTTTTAATTTCCCAATCCCAACCTGTTCATCCCATGAAGTAAAACTGGTTATACTTCATATCTAACACCACGGTGTTATCGGTAAATTCAATTACCATTTCACGTTCAAATCTAATTAAAGATTTAACTATCGCCTGGAGCAAAACTGGTGGTACTCCATTTTCGATCTTTTCAATCTAATTAAAGATTCATTAAAACTCCACTTAGTTTTAATCTTTAACTGGGTTAAAGAATCGGTGTCATTTAAAACACAGTTCACGATAAACCCAAAATCACATTCATTAATTATCGGGTTAAAGAACGAGTGTTATTTAAAACACTGTCCACGATAAACCTAAAAATCAATATCAATTCAACTAAATATTATTTAATTGGTACACTTCATTAAATCTAAATAAAAAGATTTAATCTTTTCTCAACTGGGTTCAAGAACAGTGTTAATGAAGACACCATTCACGACAAACCCAAATCACATTTGATATTCAATACAAGGCTCTGAATAGAAAATATATCGGCTTATATTCAATATCAAATTCTACGATTAACAAATGTCGTATTGGAAATAACGATATAAATATATATCTTTCAAATTTCCATAACAACATCCGTATAATCACGAATTCCAACATCGAAATATTCCGAAGACAATTTCGATTCAAATACACTCCAATGCAATCATTGGAAATTCTGGTTATTTTTAAAACCCTTTTCAAATTCAATTTATTTATTTAAAAAATAAATGGAATTATAATTCTAGTTCAAAACTAGTTCATTTCGATAAAAACCTATTTTTATCTTTTCAAATATGGAGTTTTTCATCCCAATTCTTTCTAAATCATTTCTTATGATTTTACACAAATTATTAATATTTTTAATAATTTTATCATGGCCCGTACAGTCGATTTCCATCAACGGCCATCGAACTGCCGCGGCGCGTTCTATTCAGTCGATTTCCGTATAATCGCGAACTGCCGCGGCGCGGCGCGTTCTATTCAGGCCATTATATTATATATATAATATATATAATATATACTTCATCGATTTCCTTTTTTAAGACGTGATTTATAAATCGTTTTAAATTCATTTTCAAAACGGTTTCAACTTCATATTCAATTTCTAATCAAAATTGAATATTACAATATAAATTCTTTTAAATTTATTTCAAATTGATTTCAATTTCAATTTTATTCGAATTCATTTCAAAGCGATTTCAATTCTATTTAATATTCACTTCAATTTGAATAAAATCGATATAAATATCGTTCACGTCAAAATGGCGTCAATCTATCAACGCGGCTTCATATATTTCAATTTTCAAATATTCTACTTCAAATATTTCTTTTTCAAATATTTCTATTCAAATATTTCATTTCAAATATTTCTATTTCAAAACTGGAATGAGGCCCAGACAATTACCACATAATGTTAATTATATGGATTTTCTACAACACATGTATATATCAACAACGATGAATAATCAACCATCATCCAAAGTGCATTCTACACTGTATAAGCATCAAATATAAATATTCAACGCTTATAACAGCCTGTCAATCAATCGATCGACACATTTAATCAATCAGGATGAGTGAACTTCAAATTTCATCCCAACACCCGTGTGGGGTTTCAAACAATCAAACACAGATTTTAGTTGTGCAGTTGGGCGATGTGTAAAATCTATCGACCCAATCAATGTCCTTTAAATAGGTGTACATAAAAAAACCGTCTGGTTTGTAAATGAATATTTTATTTTATTCACTTTCACGTTAAAACTATATTTTTAACGATAAAATATTTTATTTAAACTATGAATATTCTATTCGGTTCATTTATTCAATAAAATGATATTTTTATTTTTCTAACATATTTTAGAAAATTCTGGCGGCATAACGGCACGATACTAGAAACGGGACAAGGCCTAGCCTTATCCCCGGTCTAGTGAAGGCCCACACCATTCACACATCAATCAAATCGATTTCATTTCGCCAAACAATTCAATTCAAACCAAATAATCTAACCAACTACACAACCAAACAATTAAACAAACAAGCCATCCATGGTCTGTGGATGACGGGTGTCGGGTGCTACTAAACACCGTCTGCATCCTAGTATATATATCTATATATAACTAGAAAAAAATAAAATTAAAGAGTGAGAAATTCTCACTGAAAGCTATCCAATACCACGACTCTTCATCGATAGAAATCTTCATTGCTATCGCGTCTTCGTCATCTTCGTTGCCCGTAGCCACTACATATATAAAAATCGAATTTTTACTTCGTTGTTCAATATATAAAAATCGAATTTTTACTTTCACTTTATATTTTTACTTCGCTCTTCAATATATAAAAATCGAATTTTTACTTCGTTGTTCAATATATAAAAATCACATTTTTATTTCGCTATAAATAGAGAAAAGATTATATTTTTCTTATCATAAAAATCCGACCTTTAACACTTTAAAAATCTAATCTTTATTTGACTAAAGATCTAAACTTTTTGTTTCTAAAAATCTATAATTTATATGTTCAAAAATCCATACTTTTTATGTTCAAAAATCCATACTTTTTGTGTTCAAAAACTAATTACTAAATTAATTAAACTAAGCACATAAGAAAACACTCACTGTTAATTTTCTTTCTAGACAATGCTTCATCTTCACTGTATCGCGCTACAGGTTGCTCGCTTCCTAGGGTTTTGTATTGCACCACCCTGAAATGACCGGAGGTCCATCGAGCGGCGGCGAACGAAGCACCGGACCCTCCTCCACGAACGCCTAGAAGGGCGTGCCATTCGGTGGTCCCATCGGTGGTGGAGCCGCCTGAACTGAACGGAGCGAAGGTGGGTTTACGATTTGAGGCACGGTGGAGGTTCACGGCGGCAGGGCGATAAGGAGGAGTGCTTGGTCGAACGTCGATAGGCGGAGCAGGTGGTCGGTCCTTCACGCGATGGATTTTTCATTGTGCCCCCTTTTTTTTGTTTTTTTTTCTTTTATTCGAAATCGATTCTGATTTGGGGGGGGGGGCTTGGTCAACGTATGGAGAAAAGGGCACGGGTGGGGGGTTTTAATTTTATATTAATTAATTAATTTATATTTTATTCCCCAAAAGGTTACTTTAAAAATTCGAACTCAAAATTGAGCCCACCGACTGTCGTCCATAGCTAATTACCCCCATTCCGAACACAATGGGATATGCATCGTAGGCTGATTCGATTGTTTCGATCAGTTTTCGTCAAAATCAAATTATAACTCTATATATTGAATTTGAACGCGCATTTCAATTTACTGGGGTCACATACTAACTAGAAAAATTCCAGAAAAATATTATCTAGCTTTGTATTGACGATACGGTCCTAACAAAACTAATTTCGTCGAATTCTGAGACCATTTGAAAAATGGCCATTTTCCAGTCGATTAAAGTCAACTAAAATTGGTCAAACGCGTTTTCCTTTGCCACGCTCACATATTGAATTGAAAAATTATGAAATTTTGAATCTAGCCATAACTTGACATCACGGATCCAACAAAAGTGGTTTCGTCGAAATCCGAAGTCGTTTGCAAAATGTCCATTTTTAAGGGCCTGAATTCCATAGTGACTATTCAGAATTTTCAACTGGACATATCTTTTGATTCCCGCTATGAAATTTCGATTGGTCGGATTCGTTGGAAAGATATTATCAATTAGATCCTAATGTTTTTGGTTTTACTAAAATCCGGATTGTTTTGCACCTGGTACATTCAATTGAAGTTTGAAATCGAATTATCGAACTACCGCGCCATTTTCAATTCTATTTATAATTATATATAATTATTTATATTCTAACGACGACACGTATAAATATATACGTTTGAATTCTCTTCAAAATAAATTTCTCGTCGATATTATTTAAAATAATTCATTTTAAATATCAAAATTCGCCAAAATTGCCAAAATAAAATTTTTAAACTGGCCCAGATTTTCGGGTTGTTACAAGGTCTTCACATCGTTTGTATGATTACTAATGTCATGATTGGGCTGTACACCCAAGACAAGGTAATAAGTGGTGATCGTCCAGACGTACTTGGAGATCGACCGGATATGCGAGGACCTCTCTCCTATATTGGACATATGGGACGAGGAATAAGGTGCCTTCAGTTTCGTTCAGACCCAGAACGAACTAGTAAATGGATGTGTGTCTGACATTGGATTTTATTCTATGTTGATTGATCTCTATTAAATATAAATCTGTTTGGTGGAGGATAATTTATTCTCTTGCTTAACACCCTTCTCTGAGACGTACGAACTCAGAGGTTATATATCGATAGACATCAGTCGCATGGCATGAATTGCCTGTGTGGCATGCTGAGATGCAGATGATCAAGGCTTCTGTTGAAAAGAAGAGTCTTGTGGTTGATGATCAAAACACGGCTTTAATATAGCATAGCTTTGTGTATAGCGTTAATTCGCGAGCCTCACACCTCGCTATGAGTCAAAAAGGGATCGCACCGTTAGGAGAACATGACGTTTCTTTCTAGCTATGGGTGGTGTCATGGTATGGAGCCCGGACATTGACTATATTTTTACCTATGTGGATGATGGATAGCGAGGCGCCTCGGATATATCGGTTACTACTGAGCTGATGGATATAGGTCCGATAGGACTGGAAAATGTGTTTTCAGGAGTAACTAATCCTCAAATGTAAGGGAGGACATGCCCAGCCACATCCAGGGTTCTCTGCGAGGAATCCTAAGACATTTGCTAGAGTGTCTTAAATCAGTGGAAGGCAACCCTGGCCTCGACTCATGACGAAAATCCAATTTCCAATACATGACATTTCGGTTTTGATTGTAGAGCCTAGTATTGGAGACATGATATATGGTACCCATGTCATCTATGATTGATACATTTATATTTGAAGTTGTCTTATACGCTATGCACTTATAATAGTATCAAATGATTTGTTTTAAACGTACCAAGCATGTTTGGCTATTATAAGGGAAAACCCAATCCTCCGGCTTACGTTGCATTGTGTGATGGGACCTGGGTCTTATAATAGCTTCATTTTTCCAAAAAACATTGCACTGTTTGTTATATGCACTGGTATTCTCGGGAGGAAATCCGTTTCGTGTTATACGGCGTGGTCCCTTGATATACCTTATCTTTAAATTAAAGTTAAATAACTGTTTTAGTTCTCACACCAGTCACATGACTGATCTGTAGTTTATTGTTTTAACCTAAACTCTGGGTGCCCATATTTTCCACACGGGCAGCTAGTAGTTTTGGTTTTGCAGATATTATATTCATAGGATCCTGGTTTACAGCTGGAGCTATATTCGGAACGTTATGTATCTGTGTATTTCTTTCAGTTGTTTTTTGTATTATTTTCCGCTGCGTTGTAATTTGTAAATCTCTGATATTTATCAAATGTGTAATATTTGTTCATTCTCTGTATATTCTTATAGTTTGATGTAAATTGTTGTAACAGCAATGAAATGGTGTATTGTTTGTGTTCAAATTTGTCGTGTTCTCAGACAATCCGTTCATTCTCTTCTCTTCGGAGATCGAGGAAGTTCGGGTTGCTACATTTGTCCATCAAAGTTTGTATCTTGACATGTTTTTTGAACACAATGCATCTTTATTATACTATTTGTGTGTAACACGTGCATTGCACACGACAACATTATTAAAAATAATATTTATTATTTTATTGTTAAAATGTGAAATTTATTATGCAATATATGATAAATTTTGATGTGAAATACATAAACTATTAAATAAAATTATTATTATTATTTGTGCGTAATTTATGTTCTATAACTTACACAATCAATATGTCTGTGTGTATTTGAAATTTTGTTTAATCATTATTGTTAATATAAATATACATGTTGAAATTGATGTGTGCTAGTAATCTATTCGATAAATTAGCAAAATTAATTAATATAATTTGTTTAAATAAGTTAAATGTAAAATTACAAAGTTAGTTCAACTGCGTGGCATAACGGAAAAAAATTGAAAAGAAAATTGTAAAAAAATGTATAAATTAGTTGTGGAGTATTAATTTCAAAAAGAATTTTATGATATAATATATGGTAAATTCTTGATATAAATAAATCATAACTAATTCACAATTTAGCCTTGTCATTATTGTTGTTATACATAGTTTATGTTATGTGATTTATACATCTTTATAGTTGCATGAAAAAAAATACCTTTTTTTAAATATGAATATACATAGTAAAATTGGCGTATATTTTTAAGACTATTATAAAAATGGGCTATATACTCTCTAATAGTATTTAAATATTTAGAATTTCAAACTTAATATATAGTTTAAACATATGGATTGAAATATAAAATATCAGAAAAGAATTGAGAAGGTTCAGCAAATAATTGCATAAATGTTAAAACGTAGGTATTTAAAGCGAAAATTGTTTTTTTCAATTTATGATAAATTTATTGAGATAAACGTATAATATATTATTTGTTACATATATTATTTAAACTGTCTGACTTAGTTAATTTATATTTGAAATAAAACTCGTTTCGCCATTTTTGTAGATATGAATATAGTGAACATTTTAAAACATCACTTTTAGCTTTAATTAGATGAATTAACAACAATTTATTGATTGAATTCATTTGTTAAATTCAAAATCACATAATTAATTTAAACATATTGATTTAAATGTACAATGTTAAGTGATATTGTGCAGTGTTTTGTAAATAACTAAATGAAATTTAAGAAGTAGGTGTTTGACATTAATATTACAACGTAATACTTAGTAAGTATATTGACGTAAATGAGTTGAACTTTGAACTTGTAATAGCTGTTTATGCGTATCGTTTATGTTATGTGATTAACGTGTTTATATTTGATTTTCTTTATTTTTGTTAATATCGATATAGTTAATCTTGATGTGATTCATTAGGAAATCAATAAATATTAGTTTGCTAAAGTTATTTAAATAGTTTTAATGTAATGTAATTAACTGTAAAATATGATACAAGACGAGACTTAAATGATTGTAGAGAATTTGAAGTGCAGGTATTTAAAGCTAAAAAACATAATTTTATCATTTTTGATATTTAAAAGAAACATTAGTTAATTAAATTTATTTAAATTACTTAAATTTTGGTTTTGTAATTAATTTAAATATATGGACTTAAATATAAAATGCTAGAAGCTAACTGTTAATAAATAATTATGTAAACTTTGAAATATTCGTATCAAAATGTAAAAAGACAGGAGAAGTAAATAATGTGAGAGAAATAGTAAATAAGTGTAAAGTGAAAAATTAATTTAGAAATAAAATAGTGAAAATTAGGCTCACATCCGTATTTTAGTTTTAAATTAAGCGCACGTCCCCCCATACTTTCAATGCATATCCGGTCCCTAGAATTGAGGTGCTACTCCTTTTTTATCTTCTTTCGCCTGCTGCCATGCCCACTTCGCCTTTTACCCATTTGGCCAAAAAAAAATGTACCAGTGACAAAAAAAAATGATTTCAAAAACTAGGAAATATTCACAGAAGCATTCGCAAAAAAAAAAAAAAAAAAAAAAAAAAAAAAAAAAGGTTGCATACTTCTGTGCAACTATTGCCAATAGTAGCATAAATACATGCATATATTCATATAGTGTATTTATGTTGAAAATCTGGACCAATATATTCATATATGTATGCAACTATTACCAATAAACTACATAAATATATGTATACAAAGTTGAACTGAGATTCATGTGTTACGAATAGTTGCATACATGTATGCGACTATTCAGTATATATGCATGCATGTATGCAACAAATTCAAAGGGGGTGAAGACTTTGCGCATGAATGTATGCATGTATTCTGTACAAGAGCATAAATGTGTGCAACAATGTCTGAAAACGGCGAATGCTTGAAAAAACAGGCCAAATATGAATATATGCATAAAAGGATGCGTATAATTCTGTTTAGCTACATATATATGCATTTATACTGCAGTTGGACGCAACACTGAAATATAAGCATAAATGTATGCAAAATAGGTGCATCTTTTGATGTAAAAACCTGTTGTTTCGCTGTTTTTGTGTTATTTTGGCTTTTGACATGGTTCTTGATTGTTTTAATACCTGATTTTTTCGGCGTGTACGTGTTTTATTTAATAATGATTTTTCATGATTTTTTTCTATATATTTTTTGATGATTTTAGGAAAAATAGGGACCTAATTTACATGAAAAGTTAGACCGGATGTGAGCCTAATTTTGAAACTTAATAGGGACCTGTGCCAAACGGGAGAGAAAACTCCTAAAATTAACGAGAGAGCTTTAAAAGGTTATGATTTACTATTATTTAATAGATATGCAATGTGAGTTGGTAAAAAACATAAATGAGAAAGAAAATAAGTATACCTGCAATTATTTCATTTGTTGTTGAACTAATTGTAATCATTTATTTTGTTATTAATGCATGTGATAAAGCATATCGAATGAATATACATATGTTTTAGATAGATTGGTAAAATTATCGTTATCACTGTATTAAGGAAATGTTACCGATAATTTACCATCAAAAATGGTAAATTTACTATTACCATACCACTTTTACTAGTATACCCATTTCAATTAAAATAGTTACCGAGCGATTGGTAATGATAAATTTACCGTTACCGTAACAGCCCGTGTGTGTGTGTGCGCACGCGCACAAACGCACATATGCCCTGCATCCAAAACTTGTTTAGTGGTACACAAAATGTCTTTTGTAGAGGAAACGGATGTGCAGCATGGCACTGCACAGCTGATTAAATAGAATAAGTAGTAAACATATCTGATCAACAAGTTTGATTGGTAGCCAACAAAATAGTAGTTTGGGATTAAGGTATAATCCCTATAGTTCAAGCAGCATAAAATACAAAAACAAACATATGTACATAAGAAAAAGGGTAGTGTTCATAGCAAATCTAAAAATAGCATTTACGGTGATCAAATATTCCTCCTTGCGAACCAACCTGTAGTAATGCTCTCCTGCGAATCTTCCTGATGTGTCTCCATTGGGATGGTGAGCCTGAAAGTAGCGGACCTCGCCGATCCCGAGGTTCCAGGGAGGGAACTAGCTCTGTTGATCCTTGAACTGCATCTAATCACTGCATGCGCGGGCCTTGGTTCAACTGGTTGTGCAACTGGAGTAGCCGGGGATTCATCCGATAGTTGCAGAGGGGGCATTTTCACTTCTTGAAAGTCATAGTCATGCATGAGTTGCTGAGCAGACTCTGGCCAATCTCTCCAGCCCGATGGACCAACTACCTCAATTGAATTGTCAGGGATAGCAGCTTATGGAATCTCTGGGAAGGGAGGGGGAGTGCAAACGTGGTCCATAACTCAAAACGTCAAATCGATCACTCAAATCCATATCTTGAATGTCATCAGTATGAACCCTTTCGTTGAAGCGTTTGATGTCTATTTCATAGTCCAAGCCAAGCAGTATTGTTTCTGGCCTTCTATTGTGGTGTGTGTGATCCCATCGTTTCACTTTCGGTATGTATTCAGAATTATTAACATATGCCACAAAGGTGTATGGCGTGTCGACCCTAGTATAAAATTGCATCTTTAGATACAAAAAACAGTGGTCAAGGTATGAGTGATCATAATTATCCAGTTATCTCACTCGACCCATGGTTTTCAAAGCATCACTGATAGCCTTAAAGTTGTTCCAAAGGAATTCCGGGAAACCTTCAACTTTGACCCGTGAAACTGGATCCAGATCGGGCTTTAAGTTTTCGTCAACGTCGGACCATGGGCGGAGGACAAGAGTGCCACCAAAACAACGATTGGGTTTCCTCAAAGTACCTTGTAACGACCCGCAAATCTGTACCATCAGAGTTGACTAATAACACCACACGTTCAACCCAAATTGCACAGAAGTACGAATCATTTTTTTAGAAAGAAGTTAGAGGATGAGAAATAGAAAGAAAGAAATAGCAGAATAGCAGAAAAACGAAGAACACAAATCTCACAGCGGAACGAATAAAATATATTATATAACATAACTTTGAAATACAAATCAATAACTTTATATACATACCATCATCAGAACACAACAGTTATTTCTGGAACAATCATAAACACCTGTTTCCAGTTACAACATAGTACACAGCGGAAATATGATAGTCTATAGCTAACCGGTGAAGCCTCCTGCTTCCAGCTCTCCCAAGTGAATTTGAAAAAAAAAACCGACTACTTGACTGCCCGTACAAATTAGGGCACCCAAGAGTTTAGGGAAAACAAAACAAAATAAACTCTGGGTCAGTCAAGGGACTAGTATGAGTAAACTCCAACCATTTGTTTAACTTTAAAAATCCTTTCGAAAGAAATGATAATCGTAAGACCTATCCACACATAAACACGGATGGTTTTTACCTTACGATAACCCAAAATATTTTTGATATCAAATCCAGTGATATTATAATAATGTCTAAATCAAATAAATAAAATCTAGTGGAACACTTGCATCTCACGCTCCATATATATAATATAAAATCAAAAACCGCATGGCGCTTACTGGAGATTGAAATTCCAACATGACAAGGTATGGAACCACCTTCCGATAGTGTATCTCTAGAGACGAATACACTGGGTTCAACAAGAACATCTTGCAACCCGGCCCACACATGACCGATCGCTCATTTCGCTTGAGTGTATCAAATGTATATCACCAACGGTTGGGATCAGCAACCGTTTCCCGATTGGGACAGCATTGAATAGAATAAGGAATTAAATGAATCTCTAGATAGGTGATTATACATCCTAATGGGAGCGACCCACATAGCCATGCTGCCTGCCCGATTTTTGTCATTTCCCGGTTGTTGAGGCCTGAGGCTACGATTACTTTCTATTTATTGATAGCACGATCACTTTGAATGCCACATTGTCAGATCCGTTAATCACTCATTGATTTGCACAAATACATTCTGGATATTATGCTAAGGTAATAAATCCGTTGCCACCATATATATTTATACATACCAATATATTCGATCATTGGAAATACTCTGTCAGACATTCGTCCATTTACGTTTGTTCTGGGACTGAACGAAACCGAAAGCACAATTTCTATTAATAGAAAAAGTCCTTGCACTTTACTCCGTCTTCGATTATCTTCATATAATCTGATTTGCAACGCTACTGCCTATACGGAGTGGTTCTCGGATAATAATCCAACCGGTCTCTCCATATTGACAACGATATTGGCAAATACTTCGATAGTCGGTTATTTGACTATCGAAGAGAAATAAACAAACATCCATTCATCCATAACATCAATCAATCACTGGGCCTGTTAATTAATATTTCATTAATTAATTCACTTCTCTATTTCTCTATCAATATTTGTTAACTAAATAATTTCGATAATCATCTTGGCCTCTTACGCTATTTGGAAAACATTTCCATATATCGCCTTCTATTATTTTCTATAGTTAGAAAATATATTCTATTTGTATTTTAAAAAATAATAATTTCAATCACTTATCTCTTTCCCGACTACTTTAATTATACTTAGGAAATATTTACTGTTATATTTCCAAAATTCCATCACTTGGATTAAAACGAACGTTGTGTAAACATCGTTACAACAACCCTATTCAAAAACTTCTCTTTGAGGCTGGGTCTTGCTATTTATCAATAAAAAATGAAATCAATCAAGTTGGGGTAAAATTACCACTCAGACCTTGACTGAAAACATCATTAACTTCAAAACAAACAAAACCACTTACCTCGAATAATCAACATTATAAAACCAATTATTCATTTTTAAACGTATATATGTTTCTCTTACTATTACCAGCCTATCAATTTCCTTTTTGTTTATAATATTCTATTTTTAAATTCGTTCCTTATCGAATTCTGTATATATCGATACATTAATTTCTAACTATCAAATTTTTCTTAAAAATATTCTAACTCCTTAAATTCCCGGAAAAATTCGCCATAACCTTCCTTGTACCGGGAGCATCGGGATATTTCAAATAGCCTCCCATGGTCCTCACCAATCCAAAAGAAAAAGAAAAAACCAAGCGGCTTGCCGATACGGCGCATAAAATCTCATATATGAATTTAAACATGTACCTTTTTGTCGGGCACATAAATTAAAATCTTCATATACTCCATCCCATACCTGTCTAACACATGCTCACCTGTTTCCAATTCAATTCAACTCAATCCAATCGTTTGAATTCAATTTCGCTCATTTGTTCTTTAATTAGCTATTTTTCCTATTTCACTTCTTTGTTTGAACATAACATGTTCGAACAAAATATTTAACTTGCTCATAACCAAATTGAATTTCAATTTCAATTTCAATTCTAGTTTCCTTTTCGATTTTGAATATAAATTTTCAAATCGAATTCACTTATTTAAAGCCCAATATCAATTCAAAATCTCATTAACTAATTACTATTCGAATTAGTTAATTCTATTCAAAAATCAATTTATTACTCCACTTGAATTCACATATAATTTACAACTCAAAATCTGAAATTTTTTAAATAGAAATTCGGATTTCATTCGCTTAAAATCCTTTTATAAAATTAAATAAACCGTTATGGTTTTTAAATGGTTATGGCGCTGTTTTTATGAAAATTTGATTTTGACATAACTCAAAATATATACGACAAAATTTAGAATTTTCTCCTCCATTAGAAAACTATTATCAAATCGGTCATGACGTTTCTTGTTTCAAAGAATTCCGACTTCAATTGAGTTCTGTATACTCAATTGATGTTCGAAACGCCAATTTACGAACTGCAGCGCTGCGGCGAGTTCGTTTTAATTATATTTATAAATATAAACGTTTAAACTTCATCTATAATAAATTCAACTCCATTCTGATATATTTTTAATATATATCAAATCAATTTTTCCCGATTCAACATACTATTTCCAGTCTTCTAAAATTGCCGATTTTTCCTTATTCAGTAATAAATTCATTTATATTTCGATCTTCTATATTTATTTTCAATTCCCTTTTATAGATTATAAATCCTTTGGATTTATTTATATTCTGTTTAAAAATCCACATTTCGAAATATATTTCGTCGTTCCCATTTCGAAATGATTCCAACTTTCTATTTCAAATTCTCTTTAAAATTTCTATTTTCAAATTCTATTTTCAATTCTATTCAAATTCTATTCTAATTTCTGTATATTCAAATTCTATTCAAATTCTGTATTCAAATTCTATTCAATTCCTATATTCAAATTTTATTCAAATTCTATATTTAAAGTTTCTTTGTTCAAATTCCATTTCACTTTCTATATTCAAATTCTATATTTGAATTTCCTTTATATTTTCTATATTTAAACTCCATTTGAATTCTTATATTCAATTTCTATTTTAATTTTCTTTATACTCTATATTAAATGAGTCTTGATTTCCAATTCATTTGAAATCAATAATTTCTACTTTGGAAAAATACTTTCCCTTTTCAACTTCACACTTGTGTTTTTATTTCTGAATTACCCAATGATAATTCTTTTCACTTCATTTATAATCTTCGTTTATAAAAGAACTACTTGTTTTTATTCTTTAAACAAGTTAATATTTTTATTCTATTCAAATTTCAAATTCTATTTTAGAAAAATAGAATTTCCCTTTTTAACTCTGGAAATTTCCTTTTTCGATATTTTTAAAATATCAACATTTAGGCCCAGTGATATTTAAACACCAAACAACCAATTATTTATTTTTCTAACACATCATATATGACAGTATATATGCAAACAAATAAACAAACAGATAATATATTTTTGAGGACCTCCGACCTGTTTTCCTGCATCCACAGACATTAGTCAACATAGTAATACCCATCCTGCTTCGAGGCAGGATATCGCGGTATGAAGGTCATCCACTAATATATATATTTGTGGGGCGCATAGGGAAATCATCCGCTATGAAACTACGGGCATCCGCTAATGAGACTGCGGGAACAATCCAATCATCAACCCAATATACATACATATATATATATATATAAGCCAACCCTGAATAACTAATATATTTAAAGCAACCAGAAAAATCCAAACAAGCAACAACAATTATTTTTAACGGATAAAAATAATTCTAATTAGCAGGTGAGTGAGATTTACTCACCGTGGTTTTTATCTGCACTTGTACCAAATTTCAATTTCTATTCATCGATTTCCGAGCCTTCAAACTTCACACGGATGATTCCATTTGATTTATATTCACCTAAAAAAATCCGAGTTCTATAAATAAGCTAATGACTTTCCATAACCAAGTTTTTATGTTAAAGTACCCTAAATTTTAATTTTCTAAACTTCCTTGGTTTCCTTAGCACAGCTAAAGATTTCAAGTCTTAAAAACTTGCACTTATCAAATTCACAATTCATATAATTATTTACTACATGAGTTTTTCTTCGTTTCAGTTTCCAGATTCTAAGTTAATTGTTACTACCAATTTCATTCTAACAGTATGAAATTTTAGTTTTAACTAATATATTATCAAATTAAAATAAGAATTCACCTTTTATAAGTTAGATTCTCCCAAACCATAACCCGTCGACCTTCTCTAGTCCAACATCGAATGAAATCCGAAGCAGGCCATGGCATTCGCGAGACCCAAAACTTTGACCAAAGACTTCGAACACCTTTAACTGCCTTTCTCTTATCGCGAGTCCTGTGCCGAGACTCAGGTCGCGATGTTGATGATTTGAAGCCCAGAACAGTGAAGAACGATTGTGTTCTTTGAAATCGATTCCTTCTTTTTCCGTGAACTGCCTTGAACTCCATCGCGGTTCCCAAATCGCGATTTCCTCTACAGTCATCGAATTCGAACCCCCATCGCAATCCTCTTCCATAACTCGCGACTAACCCAGATCCAACCATCGATCTTCATCGAACCCTGCTTCCTATCGCACTCGTCATCAAGTCAGAAACCCTCTTTCGTGTCCATTAACGAACCCTTCTGCGCCTTCAATCTCGCCGACGACTCCACCTCCTCTTGAAATCGCGAATGTCTTCAGTTGTTGTCGAGCCTAAGTGAAGTCGTGGACTTCGACTTGCGATGCTCCAGTTTGAATCGCGGTGCCCCAAATCGATTTTGAGAATGAGGGAAATACGACAGCTTCGATTTGGAGCGTATTGATGAGCGGCCATTCTTATTGTTTGGATTCTGAAGCTTTCGAAGTCGTATGAACTGAAGGGAATGAATCGGGAAGATATAAGAAATGGGGATGGGTAACGAGAAATGCTTCATAGTTAAGCAAGTAAAGATAGGTGTTATACTGGGTAAGGTTTATCACGGGTAGGGTTTTCCTTAATGTGATTTGATATTACAGAGATTTTTATTCTTTTAAAATAGATATCGATTTAATTTTCGATTTGATTTCGATCTTATCCATACGGGGTTCGAAATTAAAAATCGTGAACCGCTATTTTAGCGTATCGACCGATATTTCAATATAATAACCCTATTCTGAACTCAACAATAAATATTCTGAAATTCAATTTCAACATATATACCATATTAAATTAATATAATATAATTTAAATTCGAAAACCACAAATTCTTTGATAATAAATTATTATTTATTATCGTATAAATCAAATAAAATTCCTACTTATCATCTGAATCATTTTGATTAAATTTTTAACTTCGATTTCATTTATTTTTCGAATTATAACAATTCGATATATTCTAAATTAAATTATATTCGATTATTAAATTGATAACTCAAGTTAAAAATTAATTTATATTATCAACTAAATATTTAAAATTCGTATTAAATATTTAAAATTAACAGACTAAAAATCTGGGTTGTTACATACCTAGTTGAATGGCTTGAACATATGTTTCATGCGTAGGACAGCAGATAAGAAAGCATTTGTCAAAGATGATCCAAGTCGCCCAGTCATCACGTTGGAAGTTGTCAATGAGAGCCAAGACGGAGAATATCTATGTCCAAATCCCGATGGCGATGGTGACAGTGATATATAGAGAGTTGTCCGCCATGGAGAATTTTTTTTAAAAGGAAATTGTTCAGGTTATAGAGAATAATGAGGAGATGAGGTGGAACTGGTTTTTTGGGTTGGTCGAGGTGACGGCTCCGAATAATTAATGGAGATTGATTAAGTGATTTAGGGACCCACGTAGCAGTGTACTGGCGAGTAATCTTTGGGCGGGAGTTGATTTTCGATAGAGGATGTGAAGAGTTTTTCTTGGAACAATGCATGCTTGTGTGGCCGAAAAAGTTGCAATTATAACATATTTTTGGGTTCTTGCACTCTCTCGCCACGTGTCATCTGTTCCTCTTCAGAAAATCAATGGTAAGTTTAGTTGATTTGAATTCTGGTAAGGTATGACGCCGAGCCTTCGGTTTTGGTGGAGTGGGTGGTGTTGGAGATGGCGTAGCCACGACTTGTGCATAAGAATGGGTAGGGGATTATGATCGGATAGAAGGTTGTGGTGGACCTAAGGATATGGAAGTTGATGGTCGGGAAAAGATAGGTTTAGGAGGACAGAACTGAGAAGAGAGAGATGGCTTGGACGATGGAGGTGCGGGTGATGGTTTGGAGAGGAGAGGCTGAAGGTAGGTATAGTATCGGGAAGGGACAAAGGAGATGGAAGGGAGAGGAGGAAGCAAGGCCACCATTGTTAAAGCTCATATTTTAGATTTTAGTTTTCCAAAATAGGTACACAAAATTTTATGCCTTTGAACCATAAAAACTCCAAGGGCAGTCAGCCCTATCCAGCTATAGGGCTGGACATTTTTACCATATTACCACTTACCAACCATTACCAACCGCTACCAACAATAATGATACCGATTAAATGACAACCAATTTGATTGGTATGGTATGCCAGACCATATGAAAATATATGGTACGGTAATGGTAATTAAGCATTAACAATGGTAATTGTCATATCTACCACATACCTTAAACAACACATATGTATATTCTTATATTTCATCATATATGTTTATTACATAACATCGTACTTCTATATGTAAATATTTAATAAAATACCTAGAAAAATACTATTACGATACAAGATTGAATGAATTTTTTTATCATATATCTTAGAAACAATATAATTTATATCATATTTTAGCTTCATCCATAACGTTTTCTTACTTGTTTGACTACGTAAAATAATAGATAAACAATAAAACACTAAAAAATTCAATTTAATATTTAATATTTTAACATGAAATATTGTAAACAAAAAAAAATCTCATACTAGAAAATGGCAAAAACTTATTATCTATCATTACCAACCATAAACCGAGCTGTTGGTAACCGATATCTTTGACGGGTAATGGTATGATTTTTCTATTACCATATAAGTTGATACGGTATTTGTTTTGAATACAAAGTTTCAGTACTGAACCGAATCCACCCCTATCCAACCGTCGATGACCTTATAAACTGCTTTGTCTGAATTGTTTTGATTCACAAATGTAAATTGAAACGTGCGGCAAAATAAGTAAAGGGCGAATAAAGAATCACGGGTGGGTTGATCTTATCACTATTATTTCTTTTTACAGCTCATAGCATATTTTGCTGCTGAAATAGGATCGGGAAAAGAAAAAAGGGAGGAAAAAAAAAGCATCATGCATATCTCTGCAATAAAACTAACATAATTATTTCTTAGCCTCACATATTCAAAAGTCCATAACTTCCCAATTTCTACACTACTAAAATAGAATAACATTAAAGTCAAAATGTTGAATAAGATGGCCGTTCTTTTTTGACACGTAAAATCAGTAAATTTCTTTGAGTGAAGAATGTTTTAAGATCAGTCCATTACAAATATGTTTTCAAATTTGAAAGGAAATACAAGTGCATTTTTTTCAACTGTGCATAAACCAAATTCCATGAGGAGAGTAACACATAGAATACAATAACTTGTTTATCTTCGAAATAAAATAAAAATGCCAACATTTTAATATAACTTGAATCCAAATAATCAAGCATTGAAGATTCAATAATCGAACTTGCTTGAATCTCACCAGGCCAATTAAATCTCGCGATCATCAAGCAAATACTACATCCGAGCGCAACACATACTTTACGTTCTTCGTAACAGCACGAGCTTCGTGCAGCATACACTTTGCACCATGAATATGCAAAAGAGCCATTCCTGCTACTGGAGCAACCTAAAATATATTCATACAAATAAAAAAAAAAACTAAAGTTAATAAAAATGTTGCATATCTGAATTCCATTAAGGGTTCATTTTATTTATTAACTTCCTGAAACACTTATTGTGAGAAAAGATCCAGATCAATGTACAACAAATATAGGCTTTATTTGAAGGTAAAAAGAGAAGCTACATATGCACATTTCCATAAAAAGTGTATATGCAAATTTGAAATTGTACACACATTTATGGAATGTGCGCGTTCAAATTCAACAAAAGAACTTAACCTGAAAAAAAGGCCTACTTTTTATAATGAGTTTCAACTGAAAGAAGTCTGCTTTTGTACTCGAGTTTTTGACATATTCTAAATTTTCTAATGTAAAGATGCTAGCAAAGATGACATAAAAATAACCTCAGCCACAATTCCATTTCTATGATCATAGAAAACAGTCTCTCCACCACCTAAAGACTGTAAAATATCCTGACTGTCGCTTTGATCTTTTTTCCCTTTGGAGCTTGGTACTCCAGTGAGATATATTAGTAATGTATACAATGTCTTACGCCCTTCTCCTAAATTCACACTCTCATCGATATGCTGACCAAACCATTGACCAACCTTGTATCTGAATTAATGTTATTGTCTGAAGTCAATAATATTTGACATGCAACTAATAAAACTTAGAGATGAACATTATGTTCATTACCTGTATACACGGATATTAGGATTTAAACCTACAGGCATTTTATTCTGAATTTTAATATCGTCAAATATTCTTTTAAGGCCTGCTTCCCATATGCTTTGAGCAAGAGCAGGATCATTTACAGATATGCGATCATTGTCTCTGTATGCTTCACCGTAAGCTGGGCCACGACTGCCTTGATGAGAGAAACCAATTATTTCTGCAGTTTCGATGAAGGCTTTTGATTCTGCAGCAGTGAGGTAATTTGGTATCTGATGTTTAATAATTGAATAATTAGCTAATGTGTATATAGAGAATTATGTTGATGAGTTTGTTTGATGAAACAGAACAGCAGTTTTTTTTTTTTTTTTTTTTTAAAAAAAAGGTGAAATATAGAACTTTGGAAAGTTCTTTTCCTTGCTAGAATGTAAAATCAATTTTTAAGTTTGAACAATAGAATTTTGTCTAAATATCTGATCAGTAGTTGGAGTTTCACATATTTGACATGTGGTCCTATTACATGAAATCAACAGAAACGGATCTACACACAGTACGCAACATTCCATAAATAATTTAGCACTTCTGCATCCATTTAAGTCATTATTTGCGGAAGTCAAAAACTTTTAAATCTCCCAGGTACTTAGCATTGTAGGTGAACTGAGTTAACAAGTTAATTTAGAGCCGTGTGCAACTGCACATGGATGAGAACAAAATATGTACAGCCATAAAGGTGTAAAGGTTGTACTGCTGCATATGAGTTTTACATTACAAAATTGGAGAGGTTTTACAACCAAGGAAAAAATGTCAATATTACAAAATTAACCAAGGTTAAGGATCACGTTGTTAAAATGAGAGAAGTAAGGGTTGTTGAAATCTGACATTCAAATATCAAAATATCCTGGCTAGCATGCATACTTTATTATCCATTCAACTGCAATCATATGTGTATTTATACAGTTCGATTTTTCTGAATTGTTAATGAAAGCTGTACCATTTTTGTAGTCACGCTTTTCTTATTTAAAGGCAACGTCCCAGCATGCTCTACTTTAAGTTAAAGTTCCTCGCAGACACATGAGATTCTCAGTCTTGACGAACATATCTCTTCGCATTTTGTAATAAAATGAAATCAATATATAAATAAATAAGATAATGAGTTTAAATCCGACATCAAGCAAGAACTATATTTTTCCTGTGTTTTTCATCTATTTACATTTATTATTTTATAGTACCCTTAAAGCTATTGGATAGTACTAGTACTAGTCATAAAGAGAATTAAACGAACAAAAATCCAGCATGTCTTTTAGAAGTTCCCAGAATACCTTTTTTAGGTTTCTTTCCTCCGTATCTCGCTTACCTGTCTTGCCAAAACTAATAAACCCTAATTCTCGTACTAAACCACCTGATCTAACGTCTTCTCCGACTTTGATTATCTATTATCAACTAAGGTTAGTCCGTTAGACCGTGAATCATGTGAAGTTAACAAATTTTGCTTTTACAGGAACAGTAGGAGTCTAGGCCGAGATTAAGATCCAGCAAATAAGCACTGAAGAAGACAATCCAATAGACAAGTATGGTAAGATTAGATTATATGAAATATAATTGGAAAATGAATATCGAATACCTTAGAATTTGACACGGCCCTAAAGAATTTTTTGGTGGATTGGTCTGGGAAGCAAGAACAGTGAAATTACGATGCAACCAATTTTTTTTTTTTTGGTCTCACATGATCAAATCATCAAACAATACGATATTCATGCTGATTTGGTATGGACTTGGGAAATTGAGTAATGTATAAATTATGGTTGGATATTGGATTTAAGGCAAGTGAGGTTACATGTTTAAGAATGTTATAAATCTCAAGTATGATCCGATAGTGGTAAAAAGATCCATGTACAACAATTAAATTCCTCAATAATGGTAAATGAATGGAATTTTCGACTGATATGAACATGTATCAAATCGAATGCTTGTGAAGTATAATAGAACTATAACCAAAAGAAAGTCTGGTTGTTTTACAAACGAGCATACATTGCAAATATGATTAAAATCACGACTAACACCACAAGTAGAATCAACTGAAAATCACATAGGCAAACCAGACAGCTGACCAAGTGGTAGTTGATGTCAGAAAGTTGAGATGATTGGTAACATTATTGACTAAAAAATGGGCTTTATTTGTAACGGAGTCGAAAGAGTGTGGAGATCAATATGCAGCCAGCCTTTCCAAACCAATCATCTTCTTAATTGAACAAGATCCATTCAGTTGAAATGCTTGTTCGTATATATTGCAATTGATTTAGAAAGATATCAATATCGAAGACCAATTTTGCTGGATTGATTTTTAAAGAAGGTGATTTCAAGCAATTTCAGGTCCGCCATATTAATTGCTGGTTGTTATGATCATGAAGAAGAGTTACAAGTTTTAGGTTTTGTTTCTGAGTGAAGGTGGGTGATGATTATAGTAGTTTCGCTTTTGGCATTATCAACGGTTCTTTTATGTGAGCTTGCTCGTTATTTCTTTTATGCCGTTGAAGAAACCTATTTAGGAAGAAAAAAAACATCTATGGTAAGATTGTTCTCTTGCATTCGTCATAAAATAACTCTTCTTCATTTTTGTTGAATTTCCATGATTGTTTCTTTTCTTGAATCTGCTACCAGTATTCTCTTTTATTGTAGAAAAATGTTACGTTGAATTTTGAATTTCTTTTTATAAATTAATGGAAAATACTTTCCTATTAGAGGAAGAAATTGCACAAGTAGATTGTCGTTTTACTGTACAGTGCAAGTCAATAAAAATTTGCGTTGTCTTGCTTTGTTGTTTTATTTCTTAACTCTTCTTGGTCGTTCCACGTGTGCAAATTGACAAGTCGTTTGAAGGAAGAAAGCTTATGCCTTTTATTTTTTTTATTTTTTTATAATATGCAAAAAATATAAAATATCATCTCAACGATATGCACAAGGCTAGCCATATAATTCTCTATTCATCTCCTCGGCTAATTTATCAAATTCTCTAAAAAACACACATGTGTGCTACTGTTAAGCTTTTGAAGTACCTTAAAAGCACACCAGGTTAACCGCAATTAATAATAATTTAAAAGTGCTCGAGTATGGTGATGCTAATTGGGGAACTTGCACTAGCACTAAAAGAACAGTTTCACAGGTTCAGAAAGCATACCATTGAAAATGCTTCAGTAATATAACATCCAGGAATCCTTTTTAATTTTATCATTCCAGACAACCCTCTTGAAATACCAACTAAATAGCTAATGAAGGAAGAGTTTATATAACTCGCATTTTCTGTCTATCTCACAAATAGGAAGTAAAAGGTAAGATTAGAATACCAAAGGAGGATTGCGGTATATGATACAAACTTTGGAATACAGTGGGTTCACTTGTAAATTGTAATGCAATAATTTTATGGAAGGTTAAAAAGAAAAGTACAATAGCAAGATATTCAGCAGAAGTGATTGCAGAGCCATGATAGCCATCACACTTGAATCAACATGACTAAGATTTCTTCTCAAGGATCTCGATCTTACCTTGCCTATTCTACTACTATATTGCTACAATCAGGCCGCACTTCAAATTGCAGACAGTCTTGTAACCAAAGCGTATTTAACTATTCTCTCATTGTTTTATTATTTCAGGAATGATTAATCACAATTGTGAAGATGGCATCTTTTATAGGATAACCAGTAATGCATATACATATATACATAAGTACATGCATATACACAGACCTAGGATAAAGGGGATAATTTTGAGCCGTTCTAAATAAGTGAATATAGTCATTCCCTACCTGATTTCCTTCTTTCAGCTACACACATACATATCCGTAAACTAGTTTGAATATATGTAACATAATAAATTTGACTATATATAAAACATATAATAAATTTAAAAGGGAGGTTTTAGAGAGGAAAGATTAGCATATACATTATCTCTATTTTACGTATAAAATTCCTAATTTAATCAGTTATAATGCACATAAAGGATAGTCTCAAAACTAGTAATATTTGATATCAAATATTTTATTTTAGATAAAATAGAGAAGTATCTTTGCGCACTTTTATAATGCATTATTAAAAAAAGACATTTTTTATTATATAAACTATATAAGAAACAACACTGATATTCTATTCTCAAAAGCATTAACTTTTGCTAACATATGCCAAGACCATGCATTGAAGTTAATAATTAAGACTTAAGAGTGATACTATTTACACCTAGCTAGACACCTTCTCTCATTCAATCAAATACTTCATTCATCCATACTCATCTTTTTATATCTTTTATTCTCTCAAAGTCACAACTTGAGTTCTCCCTTTTCTCTTTAAGCAACGAAATCAAGATTTCCCTACCAATGTCTTCATAACCAGACCTTTTTTTTCATTTGATGTTTTGTCAATAATTACTAATTCAAGTAATTTGGCCATGTCTATGCACTTATCGACTTGATTTGCAAGTGGATTTTACCCTTTTTTGTATGTGTTAATCTAACTAAGAAAACGTAATAACGAACAACATGCAGCTCAATTTTGATGCTATGTTAAGAAACCGTAAAAAAAAAAAAAAAATGCTTCTTCCATCAAAAATATGTAATCGTTATTACCGTGGTAATTGCTCCAATAAGAAAACCAAAAAAACAACAAAAACAATTGTGATTGGAAAAAGTACGATGTCGTCAAACATGTTTAAGTATAAAGTATTAATATTATCTTGTTATGTCTTACATCATAGAGTATATGATATATTGACATGTATATAACTCATTACGCAGTCTCCCCTTACAACCTAGCTTTTGGAGGTGAGTTCTACCTAATGTGGTCATATCAATTGGTGCTTTCACTGAAAAATAATGACGAAGGTTGTCGGGGTGAGCATTACTTGGTTAAACCCAATAAACCAACCAAACTAATTTATTTTACTCGATTTGGTTTGATTTTGAAATTAGATCGGTTTATAATCGGTTCAAAAAAAATATAGTTTGGTTGTTGGTTTAACCAAATTAACCGAATGTTTATGTTACCTAAGTAAATTTTAATCATCGTATATGTATCAAAATTATTTTTCGAAAGCATAACAATCAAAAATAATAATACTTTAATCATATGTTTATAATTTATTTGAAATTACAATGAATATTCCAAACATAAAGTGTAAAATATTTTTAGTTTTGTTAAAACGGATAACCAACCGAACCAGCCAAACTTAATTTGGTTGGTTTGGTTTGATTTGCATTTTTTGTTGGTTATAGTTCGGTTTCACAAATTTCATAATCAGATAAACCAAACCAACCAAACGTTCATCTCTAGAAGGTTCGGGTCAAGAAAGTGACAATCTATAAACCCGATTAAAATAGTGACATGTGAGTGAAGTCGTTCAAAAGGCAAAAGGACTAACATTGGGCCAACATTAAAAGAGTGGGCTGATGTGGACGTCGGACTTTCAAAAAATATTGGAATGTTATGTCCCACGTCATAGAATATAAAATATATTGACTTGTATGTAATCTATTAGGCGTCATCCTTTCAAAAAAAATGTTGATTTGCATGCATATTCTAATAATTAAGTATATTAACTCATCAACGGAAGAACAAAAAAATGTTGATTTGCATGCATATTCAAAATATAATAATTAAGTATATTAACTCATCAATTCTTAATCTAGGATTGATAAAACGTTTTTACTTAAGTACTTTGGAGTTTGGAGTCAACATTTGATCTCATTTACTTCCATGACTTCTTTTTAGGTTTAAGTTAGGTTTTTTAAATAAGCTCTATGATTTAATTTTATTAAATGTTTAAGGGAATGATAGCAAGGTTTCAGGTGGATGGATGTAAATAGTAATGCAGTTGACATAAAAAAGTGAATGATTAAGTTAAAAAAATAAGCTGTTTGTATGCAGTAATTTCTAACTAGACCCACCACATCAATCCTAAACTAGGTTCTAGGCCTTGGTAGTGATGAAATTTTTCCATCAATTCAAAAAATTGTTGATTTGCATGCATATTCTATATATAATTAAGTATACTAACTCATCGACTCTTTGATAAAATGTTTTTACTTAAGTACTTTGAAGTCAACATTTGATCTCATTTACTTCCATAACTTCTTTTTAAGTTTAATTTAAGCTGGGTTTTCTAAATAAGCTCTATGATTTAATTTTATTAAATGTTTAAGGGGATGTTAGCAAGGTTTCCGGTGGACGTAAATAGCAATGCAGTTGACATAGAAAAGTGAATGATTAAGTTAAAAAAATGTTGTTTGTACGCAGTAATTTCTAACTAAACCCACCACATCAATCCTAAACTAGGTTCTAGGCCATGATGGTGATGAAATTTTTTCCCATCAATTCATCGATGAACTTAATTAGCTTTTACACAAAATCAGATAAGGAAAATCCATGCCTCCAATACTTACAAGAAAGAAGAAAAGAGAAAACCAAAAAAGCAAAGTCAAACTACATATGATACAAAACTCAATCCACAAATCAGCTAGCTTCATCAATTGACAATTTGGGTTAACAAAATTATACAAGAGAAAAATTGGTACCGTGAAAAGGTTGCTGCTTTTGAGGCGATTGACTTGAAGATCTTTCTTTACCTTTATGATCGGCCATTTACCCTTTCCTTTTTCTGCTTCGGTTTCAATTTTTGGAGTTTTCTTCCTTTTATTCTTCGCTGCATCAGACATTTTATATTCCTCCTTTCTTTTGGGGAATCGCTGAGCTGCTGAAAATGGTAGAATGAAAAATGAAGCAGGGACACCAGAATTCGGAAGGGCTCTTTTGGGCTACTTCGCTGGTAGAGCATACCAAAAGGGGATGCTATTGATAATGGGTACTTCTGGCTATTTGCAAAGGATTGGGATGGGAAAAATAAAATAGGCAAATTCTATTTGAACCCAAGTAATTCCTTAGTAGCCCCCAAAAATATATAAAAACCGGAATATCCCCAATTTTGCTGAGCAGCCCTCCATGAAATTAAAAAAAAAACGAAAATACTCTTCTTCGTACGAGCTCTACGTGGTTTGTAAGGAAACTACGTAGGAGTGCTACGTGGTATGTTACAAAACCACGTAGGGGTCCTACGTGGTTTTGTAGTGTACCACGCAGTGCTCCTACGTGGTTTCCTTACGAACCACGTAGAGACCCTGCGAGGTAGGCTGAAAGTTAAAAAAAAAAAAAATCGAAAAGGGCAGTTTGGTCCTTGAATTTTTCATAAAAACGGGGGGCTACTAAGGAATTATCTGGGTTTGAATAGAATTTATCAATAAAATAATCTACGGTCATTTTTAATTGATTCAGTTATATTGGTTTATTTAATATGATAGTGATAAATTTATCATTTTCTATGATAAATTGTCGTCAATATTTCTTTAAAACCAAGAGTGCAATTTTACTAGTTATGCAGTTTCATGTGATATGTGATATGCTTTATTACATGCATTTAGTACCAAACAATTGATTAAATTTAGTTTTGTAATCAGATAAACAATTTCATAATACAATTCTTTTCTTTTTTATTTATGTCTTTTATTAAGTATCGTCACACATATGGTATAATTCAAATGCGTTACAATGTAAAAACATGTAAAGTTATGAACTCTATCGATGATAACTAATCATTACTAGTTTAACAATGATCACAATATCGGTATGCCAACTTTGGTATATTCGTCGATGGGTAACGGTAATGGAAAGCAACTTTAACTTAGTAACGATAATAATATTTGCAAAATAGTAACGGTAATCATTTTCACAACGCTCCTAGGAGTAACAATCAGACTCGAATCGACATTTTTCGGTTCTTGAGGTCGGGTTTTGTCGAGGCCAAGTTACACGTCTTAAAATATGAATCTGACCTGAACTGAGCTTCAATTCAGATCAGATTGATTCAAGTCTGATTATGTGATAATATTGAAATTTCCACATAGTTCAACGTGTTCTTATTGGGTCTTCGAGTCAAATTTAATCAAGTCTTTATAATGTGTTTTCATCATCTAATCCGGCCAAAGAATCATCGGACTCGAGACTTCTGGGGTAAATCCATTCACGTTTACATTTCTTGTCAATCCTAGGTCCAGGCAGATAATTGAGAAAAGCCAATTATATGTGGAAGTGTAAAATAGCTAATTGTCTACTTATTCGCGGTAGATAAATTTAAGTATTATTCCAAAAATATCCATAATAACAAATTTCAACCTCAAATTCTTGTTTGGCAAATTTAACTTGAACGCAATAATAATAAATGAATTATTATGCAAAATAGAAATCAAGTATAATAGAAGAATATGGGGATTAATGAAACATAAAAACAAGGAAAATTTTTCGAAGTAGGCTACTTTTCGAAACATATTCACGTTTGAGGCTAGTTTGTAAATTCATTACCAAAATAGGGTTGATTTGTACTCACTCGCCAATCCAGTTGAGGGCACAACCATGAGTTACGGCCCATATTTTTTTTAAAAATTGCACTAGTTTCCTTTGTTAGAAAAAAAAAACTAACTTATGTCGCGCAACCATGAGTTGTGCCACTTCTAAATTGTAATTTTTTAGTACAAAAATTTGTGGCATAGCCATAATGTGTGTGTGTGTGCATATATATATATATATATATATATATATATATATATATATATATACATAAGAAGAAAAAGAAATCTAGGTGAAACTATGAGTTGCATCTATATGAGATAGTTACAAAACCGCTGATTTTGCAGCTGACTAGGCAAAAACAACCATGTTTGGTAACAAGTTTGCAAACTAGCATCGGACGCGAAATTGTTTCGAAAACTAGTCCATTTCGAAAATTTGTCCTAAAAATAAGTGTAGCGTGTCAAGATAATTGAAACTAAAATTGCCACCTTTAATTTTTTATTATTGAGATTTTCTCTTTTGTATTCATGATATATTTCCATTTATTTTTCGTTTATTGTATTTCCCCTTTTCCCCCTTTATTTATTTTTTACATGCTACTTAATCTACGGGTAAGCTATGACAATATGTACCTCCGGACAAATTGATTCGAAGCCTAAAATGATTTCCAACTTCGTATCATGCCAAGAAGTATGAGGCGACAGGATTTTTGAACATTATGTGATACACAGACTAATATAGGATTTAAAATATTCTACACTTTCATATCTCACAGCAAAAAATAAAATTTAAATATTGAAAATAAACCAAATCATATAATAGCCAATGAAATACCGGTACTTACAATGGTATCTTTAGATAACAATATAAAATCTAGCTGAATGAATAACATAGTACATTTAGATGATTGTAAGTAACATAACTTTGGACACTTGGTTTCCTTGTAACGACTCGTGTTTTTACATATCAAATGATAATAAAATATTTCTACTTCATACATATGTAGTTGTATCATTCTAATATTTTGGGATATGATTTCTTGAGATTTTTTTTTTTGAAACAAAATAGGGTACTTATATTACAAAAAGGAGGATACAACAGTTTGAGCTGATTACAAATACATTACACGACCAACGAACGCTATACAAAAAGAAAACTAAAACACCAGCTCAAAAAGATAAACAACCCAAACAAAATACAAGACTAACAAAGAAAGTATAACAAACAACTAGGCTAGTCAAACCCAACAGACGTAAAAAAAACCTTCAGCATAGACCACACTCCAAGACTGCATCCACAAACCACAGTACACAAGAAACGAGCCCATCATCGGAACAAACCCATCAACACTTAAAAAACATCAACAATCTTTGTAGCCACTAAGAGAAATCCAAAAGCCTATCGGAGCATGTCCACAAAATGCTGCGAGTGACTCCATATATCCACAGTCTTAATAAAAAAACCTACCAAAATATGCAGAACTCTTCATGCAAAAACCCTTCAAAACAACACAGCAGCTCCACTAAGCACATGCACAACTGCTAGTCCCGCACAACTCCAACATCTGAACAAAACCCAACTTGAAACACATTCCAACTCCTACCAAAACTCCTCCAGTAGAATAACCATAAACGCAGACAAAACAAGAAGTAGCTCCTAAACCAGATAGCAAAGCACTAGTGGAAAACTTCACAGAAAGCAACAATAAGAAGCAACTGAGGCACACAAACCATAAGCACATCTTCATAGCATCGGAACATGAATAGTACTACAAAACATGAGAATCAGACTGTAGAAACTGAAGAACAAGCTGACAAACAATGACATGTAAAGGAAAATCCGAATCATTCATTTCTTAATCACACCTCCATTAGCTACTCCTCCTAAATTACATCCTCCTTTTGCTTTTCTGTTTTTAGATCGAGTTTGGTATTGATGTACAAGATTAACCCAATATGGGTTATCCTCTACCACAGGTTCATCAGTTAAAAAATTATTACCCTTATTATACTTTGGATTTAAATTTCATTCTCCTCTTCTTGAAACTATTAGTAAAACTGTACGAACTATAAGAACAAACAAATTCGTCCATGAGAAAGTCTTTATTACCAGCATCTTCCACATTTTGATATTTGCTACAAACCCCAAAACTATCCATTTTAATAACCTTATCTTTCTCTTCTACCATATCAACCATGTAACATCCCGCATTTTTAATATAATTAAAAATGAAATAAAATTTATGAAAATATGCTTATATAGGTAAATAATGGTGATGTATAATGAGAATTAATTAATACATGGAAGAGAAGAAAAATTAATTCGATAATAGTGTGTGTAACAGAGAAGATAGTAAAATAAGGATATTTAATTTAAATATCAGGAATTAAGTAAAATGGACATCACCATTGCGTTCCTCTCAAAATTTTACATGAAATAGAGTCCGAGTTTTCGAAAATCGGAGTCTGTATGAAGGAGTTATGACCTCCCGAAGTTTCAGCGAAAAATCAGAAAACAGCCCAGCCCAGAACAGAAAAAAAAAATGACCAGGTCGACCATAGGTTCGACCTCCCGGGGGGAGGTCGACCATAGTGTCGACCCCCCCTTGGGGAGGTCGACCTATAGTGACCTGGAGCGGGAATTTTGGTCCAGAAGCGGGAAATTCGCCCCAGAAGCTGTCCAGGTTCATTTTTGAGCATCTGGATGAGTTTTTGGGCCTGGTACGTTGGTCTAACACCTATATAAACATCCTAGGCTCATTGTAAACTCCACAACAATTCATGGCAAGGCCATGGCTCTCTTTTAACTTGATTTCTTCTTCCTCCTCAAGCTATCGATCTAAATAAATCTTAGATCTATTCTTCTCTCTTTTCTCTTCAACATCTATTCTTAAAATTAAAAAGAATGAGATCTAGAATTACTACAACCATGAATAAAAAAGAAAAGAGGCTTAGATCTAAATCACTGCGCAAAGAGAAGGAATTCAGATCTGCAACCTACGCCGCATATGAAATCAAAGATAAATTGAATTGGACATGAAATCAATCAAAGATAAATTGAATTGGACATGAAATCAATCAAAGATGAATCAAAAGCAACAAAAAGGGAAAGGGGGAAATTAGTTCAAGGATTAATCCAATTCATAAATCAAAGGGGCAATCGAGGATCTACATTTTGAAGATGACAAACACTGTGAGTGGGGTTATAATGCACTTTTTGTGTAAAATTATTATTTATCGTTCAAACATTCCCTATGTAAACATGAAATGAAATTATTGAATCCATAATGTTTAATATTATCATGTGCTCGATTTTAATTATTATGCCTACGATTATGTGCCTCCTTTTATTCTTTCCCTTTTTGATTTTTAATAGCTAGGCTATCTCGAGCCTAGATCTATCATAAAATAAATACGATTGAATGATTATTGCAAGCGAAAAAGGGAAACGCTCGGTTTTGGGCGACATGAACTGGAGGGTTTGGTTATAAATTACAAAGAGGGTTGGGCGTAATATAACATTGACAAAACCTGAATGCGTAAACCAAATTTAGAATTATACGCATGAACATGATTTGGGGATTGGCGTAGGATTGACATCATTGATTTAAGCATGAAATTGACTTATGGATTTGTTAATGGGCACATGTCTCTAGAATAAAACTTGTATTATAACTTGAATTTGGATAAGAACACAAACTTGATATGAATCGACATATGGAATTTGACATGAAGTTTACATCTAAAACTTGAACATGAAATTGATGTGAATATGAATTATGAATTTAATGGTAGACGTAACCTGTTAATGGGATTACAAGCATGAATATAAATTGGGGGTTTTTAGGTAAAGCTTGGATTTGGGGAATTGACACTTGACATCTAGATTGAACTTGATACTTGAATTATGGCACTATTGAAATGCATTGAACATGAACATGGTTGAGTAATTTGTGTAATGTAAATATGGACAAGATTATGAAACTTGAAACATGACATTTAGAATATGCTTATGAACTTGACATCTAAAACGAACGCGAACATGGCATGAATTGGTAGTTGACATTTATAAGAACATGCTTGTAAGTTGGGTAATTGGCATAACATGAACTTAATATATTTTTTGACATGATTATGAACTTGACATATGCCAATTAGAATAGACATGAACCAAACATGAAACGTGGCTAACTCGAGGTTAAGATGAGTTTGCGATGTAATCCTGCCCGGAACCGCCCGGCCTAACCAGTGGTCGCAAACAATAGGTCCTAATGTGAGAAGTTAGTCATATTGCGCTTAAAACCCGAGGTTAGACTGAGTTGTGGTGTAATTCTGACCGGAACCGCCCGGCATAACCAGTGACCACAACAACAGGTCTAATGTGAGAGGTTGTGGTGCATTAAAAATTAATTAATGGAACATGATTCGTAGGGTTAAGTCATGAATTCAAAGACAACACTTAACCAAATTTGTGAATGAACGTTATAAGGAGATGGGGTTAAGTCGACACGAACATATGAACAAAACTTAACCAAAAACGGAAATATGGAATGTTAACTACCTATTATAAATCGAAGTTGAAATAGTCGAAGGGTTAATTAGGGGGTAAACCTGTCCTAGGGACAGAGAAAGACTATGACTTAAGATGTAATGTAAGACCTGAAGGGTGGGATAACCTATAATATGGGGTAAGCGAAGCAAGAACTATGGGAAAACACCCATGCGCTATCATCGAATAAAAGAGAACTTAAGTTATGCTTGAATTCATGGGATAACCTTAGTCAACAAGCTGAATTATAAAGCGAGAATATGTGGTCTGATGTCTAAGGTAACAGGAATTGACTTAGTAAAACAACGAGAATGATAACTAAGTAACAAGCCTTAGTTAATAGGAACTAAGCAGTAAACCTTAGTTAAGAAAACGGTCGAGAATGGGAACTAAGTTGTAATCCTTAGTTAAGGGGACTAAGTGGTAAACCTTAGTTAACAAGATTAACGGGAAAGGAAACTAAGTGGTAAACCTTAGTTAAGAACAACTAAGTAATAATTCTTAGTCAAGGAAACTGAGCCAGTCCATAAATAGATGAATAACCCGATACGGTAGATCATCGCTTAACAAACACACGAGGATGAGTGAACGTTTATCTGATTTCGAGAAAGGCTCCAGCGGACTGGGTAACGAAGCACGTAGCTTCGGGGAACGTGAGGGTACTCTTGGTATCCCTCTATGAGGTTGCAGATGATTCGCCTGGGCTCACAGAGGTTAAGGTCTGCGGTAGGAGAACTAAGAGTATGCCTTGGTTGCAATATAAGGCAACCTAAAGACTAGGATGGACCAGCGTGAGGCGGTATTATCTTATTTAGCCCTGTGATAGCACTCGTCATCTACCTACCATCTTCAGTCAAATCGTAGTACGTATACGGAAAGGCAGAGAACTCCCAACAGACCATATACTTGCTATCTATTTATGGGTGAGGCTGGCCAATAGGAAAGTGGGGCATAGGTGGCAGGAGTACAGTTCTCGTGTTTGATTTTCTTGGATTGCCTTTCATTAGTTGAGGGAGGGGTCACGTGGGACCATAACCGCTGGCAGAAAAACAGACCTTAGCATCTGCATCGGCAGATAACTTAAAGCTCCCGACCGAGTTCCGTATTTCTTGATTTAGCCCTGTCACGGGACTCGGGCCGCACATATAGTGTACATGTGCACCTAGACATCGGAAACGATTCGCGATACATACATGGGAAAAGGGCGATGTTCGACAGGTAGCATAATCCCTAGTAGTCCTAGGTGGCATAAACCCTAATAGAATCTAGAAAACGTTCAGTATGTAGCATAATCCCTAGTGGTCCTAGGTGGCATAAATCCTAGTTGAACACTCGATAGTTCATGATAAGGAAACCTAGCCAGATCAAGGGTGGCAGTCCAAACGATTTCAAGAATGGTGGCACTACGTTGAAGTAGTATAGAATTACATGATAAAGCCCGTACGATATACGGCAAGGGACTGTACGTATACATGGAAAGGATTATATGAGTTGGGGAAAAAATTACATATACGATGTATTAGGTTAAGTCTACTAGTAAGTGGGTGAGAATGACATGGGTTTAGCCTTGGGTGCTAATATTGTGAATAAACTAATAAACAAGAAATTATAACTGAACGGTATATGTAGGATTACACAAGAGTTTATTATAGTCCAGTCACACAGAACTTATGTTCTGACCCCCTCCTCACAACATGCGCAGGTTAGGTTCATGACAGAGATAGTATTGCTTGACTACTGGCTTGGCAGTATTATTATTAAGGTAATGCTATTTTGACTAAATTATATTTTATTCCTTCCGCTGTGAGCTGCTTTTCGAACTCTGACATGTTTCTTTCTCTCTGTCTTTTCTGCAGGATACCAGAGCACCCAACTCGGGGTCCGATGGATTGGATTTTGAAAAATTCGGTCTGTCGAAACCCGGGTTGTTACAAACCACCTTGTTACTGAATCCTTCTTTTTTATTTTCACATATATCTTTTTTAGAATGATCTTTTAAATTCTGCACTATCTCTTTGCATTGAATTGTCCTTTCACCATCATTAATATTAGCAGACTTCTCAACTATATCTCCAATTTTTAGATTATTTGAATCTATTTCCCGCATATCATCTAATTCATTTGTCAAAATATTTAAAGGGTTAGTATTATTCTCACCATATTTCTGAGTTATAAGAAGATCAAACCTTGTTTTTTTATAACTAACACTTTTATCTGCTGTTCTTTCATCATTTGCCTTTCCTCCTAAATTTATAACTTGTTTATTTTTCCTAGCTACATTTTTATCATTAACCACCACATCTACATCCATACTATTATCAAGAGTGATAATATCTTTAGGAATCCACACTCTATTCGATTTGCATGCAATATTGGAGTGCCCAAATACTTTGCAATTAGTACAAGCATCTGGTTTCCACTCATACTGAACTTTTTGCCAAACCAAATTCCCATTAAAATAATGTATAGGAACCATTTCGGGGAATTTAAAGTTTATTTTAACTTCTACTAAAACTCTTGCAAATGAGATTTGAGAAATATCCTCAATCACTATATCCATTCTAATAGGATAACCTAGTGTAGAAGCTATCCTACTAATAGCCTAAGTTGTCAAGAAATCTAAATCCAGATTAGAAAATTTAACCCATATAGGAATTGAATTCAGAAATTCTCTAGCTAATTTCATTCCCGAGACATATTTTTTCATAAATATCAATCTTTTGTTATAAAAATAAGGGCCAGTGGCAAGCACGCTATCACAATCTTCAGTTAATTCAAACTTGATGATATAAAACCCATTGTCTCTAGAATACAAATTATATTTACCTTCTAATCCCCAATTTCGATCAATATAGTTTTTAAGGTAACTATAATAAGGTTTTTTAAACCATAAACATAAAACACAATTGAATTCACCCATCTATCCCTCGCCGTTTTGACAAAGTTTTCACTGATTAACGCATGTCTAATGTTGTCTATAATCTCTAGCTCATAATAAGTTAGCTGGACTGCACTTTGATGAGATTTATTTTCTTTAATAGCTTCTAACCAGGACCTAGTATGCGTAAAATTTACCTTAGAGTTGTTAGGCTGAGAGTCAAATTGATCTTTCATAAACAGATCTGGAAAATCTTGCCTTGAATCAAGATCTGGACTTCGAATTGTTTCATGAACTGTTTTGGAACGGAACCGATCTGCATGCAACTGAGAGTGATTAGCATCTGGTGGATCGGTAGATCAATTATCTGAATCGAAGAATAATTTTCCTTTTGAGCGAGATTTAGATTGAGAAAGAAAGTCGATCGCCATTTTTTCCACCAATTCCGTAAGCTAAATAAATATTATAACTTGTCTATGCATAATTTTTGCCGAATTTTTATGTGATCATTTTTCCCTTGGAGGGTTTATTTTCAACTATAACTTTTGATATAAGCCAAGTTAAATGTTATAACTTGTCTGATTGTTTTGGAATGATCGTTTCTCATTGCATAGTGCGGTCATATGAGGAAATTGGAGTGGTTCGAAAGATATGGTTGTTTTGAATTTTAAAAGTTGCTATTTAGAGTAGTATTAATATGCAGGAATTAGCAAGTCCATTAGCCTAATCACCCTCAACTATAAATATAAGCTAAAAAGGTCATTTGAAGTTTTTCTCTCATTATTCTATCAGTTGTAAACCCAGGTCTGCCCTAGTTTATCCCGAATTTACAAATTAACACTCAAACCTTCAACAAAACATCTCTAGTTACTAACATATCTACATCGATCGAAACACTTTAGTTACATATTCATTCAATCCCTTACTGTTCGGATTAGATCTCTAATTGATTTCATCGATTAACTAGTGTTTACGATCTCTTACATGTCTATATTTGATTTATATATAATAACTAGTAGATTTCATCATCCACGTGTAAAATTAACCCTAAAGCTTGATTAGAGCTAGTAATTTCAGATCTAGGAAATCTATTCTCTAATCTAATTTTGTAATGTGATGCTCAATACATTAAATCAAATGTAAGTAGTGAGTAATTAACATGTTTAATGTTAAATTTATGATTATATTTTATTATTTCATGTTTCTATGCATTGAATGATTATTGTGTAACTGTAATTGATTCAATTTGCTATTTAAATAGTTGAGTTGTTTTGATTGATTTGTACGCTTGATTTGTATATTAGTATTGTGCATATTTTGGGACTTACATGGATGATCGGAGCATATCGGAGCAAGCTTGAAATAGGTCTAGATAACTCAAAGCAGTATGACTTGGAGCCAAAAGATGTGCTTCGATTTGATTCGATGTTCGACGCAAGGCACCGTTTAGAAGTGGTACGGCTTGAAGCGAAAAGAAGTAATTCAAAGAAAAACAGATTTGTTATTCGAAGTAAGGCGAAATCATGATTTGAAGGCTTTTGCTCTAAGGCAGTCGATGTAAAATGATTTTATCCACTCGAAGTAGAGTGCTTCAAAACTCGAAGTAGAGCATTTCGAGTGTAGTATGATAACTTCGATATGATGTATCTTCCATTCTTTTGATGTAGCTGACTGAAGAAAGCCTTCATTGCAATTTCAAATGGATTGAAGCGAAACTAAATCCTTATTCCAAGCGAAGCAGATCTTTGATCAAAGAAAAATCAATGTTCCATCAAAAGGTAAGAAAGGTTACATGATCTATAGGTTGGTTGTAACAACCCGGAATTTCAGAACCAATTTAAAATTTTATTTTAGCTATTTTAATGGATTTTGGATATTTAAAATGATTTATTTTAAATAATAACGATTTAAAATTTATTTAAACTGAAGCTGGAATGTATAAATTTATTTTGATGATAAAACGAGACTGAAATGGCGTGGTAGTTTGAAAATTCGATTTTAAATTTCAATTGAATGTACAGGATTCAAAATATACCGGATTTCAGTAAAACAAGAAATATTTGAAATTTTTTAATAATATTTTTCTAACGAATGTAAGAAACTGAGATTTCATAATATAAATTGAAAGTTATGTCCAGTTTAGAATTTGAAATAGTCGCTATGGAATTTATATATATTCTATATACTATATAGCACTTGAAAATAGTCATTTTGCAAACCACCTCCGTTTTTTATGAAACCACTTTTGTTGGATCCGGAATGTCAAATTTTTATTATATTCCAATTTTCATAATTTTTGGAATTAATATGTGAGCGTGGTGAGTTTAAATGCGTTTGGTAATTTCAGTTTGAATTTAATCGACTTGAAAATGACCATTTTTCAAATAGTCTCCAAATTAGACAAAATTAGTTTTGTTAGGACCGTATCATCAAAACATAGCTAGATTTATTTTTATGGAATTTTTGGAGTCAGTATGTGGCCCGATAAATTAAAATGTACGTTGAAATCAATATAGAACGTTACATTAATTTATATTTTAATTTTAACGAAAATTAATCGAAACAGTCGAATTAGCTTATTGGACCTATCCCATTATATCCGGAATAGGGGTATTTGCTTAGGGACGACAGTCGTTGGGTACGATTTGGAGTTCGAATGAAAAACTAAATTTTTGGAAATAAATTAAATTAAATATATATTATTATACTTAATCAACCCTCCTTTATCTCTCCTCTCCATCGTTCATTCACCGTAGAAAAAAAAGAGAACACCACCTTCGCTCCATCCCCTCCCCCCCCCCCACCGTCGCTGCCATCACCGCCCCCCTTGCGCCGCCGGCCACCTCCTCCTCCTTCTCCTCTTCCTCCTCTCCTCCTCTTTTTCTCTTCAAATTGGAAACCTTAGAACCAAAATCCACCACCCACTGCCACAACGGGCCCTACCCTGCCTCCACCAGCACCCCACCAACCTGACCACCCACCCCGCCGGCTGTAGTGCCACCAGCCCCGCCCATGGGCCCCACCGTGGCCAAAAGCTCCACATTTTCAAAAATACCGTATTTGCAAAAACACCTCTGACCTTGTTTACCTAATTACTCCCAAACCGTGCACTTTTGGCGAAAACTCCGCACTACCAAAGTCAAAGTGCACGATTTTCTCTTCGATTTGAGTTGCGGAGTTATTCAGAAAACGCGTCCAAAGTCTGTTGTCCAAATACTGTCTTTTCCCAATTTTCGGCGAAATGGAGCATTTTCGGGAAAAGTCCATTAGGCGAAAGTTGTCCGGAATGACGTGTTTAAGCTAGATAAAAAGATGGCGTGAAGATTGGAGCTCGTTTGCAAATTCTGAAACTAGAACAACAAATCAGAACGTCAGAAAGCAACGGCGGAGTGGATTCTAGAGTGAGAACTCTTTCTCACTCAAATTATTTTACAGTTAAATATATCCTAGGTTGTAGATGGGGCTTAATAGCTCCTGACACTATTTATTTGTACAAACCATGTTTTTTTGTTTATATGGATTGAATTGTGGTTGTAAATTTGGTTGTGTTGAGAAATTATGGTATTATGGTTTTATTGATTGTGGTTGATAGTTATGTATGGCGCGAGCCAATATCAGGAGAGGGCTAATGCTAGACATTACTCCGGTTCTAATATCGCGTTGTTATAATGCCGAAATTTTCTGAAATAAATATTTATTCATTAAAAATATAATTTTTATTGAATAAATGAACTATATAAAATAGTCAAGTGTTGAATAAAATGTTTATTCATTAAAAATATCATTTTTATTGAATAAATGAACTATATAAAATAGTCAAGTGTTGAAATAAATATTTTATCGTTAAAAATATAATTTTTAATGTATATGTGACGGCATAAAATTCTCCTGAAATGAAAAAAAATATTCATTTACAAATCGGACGATTTGTTTATGTACACCCATTTAACTGATATTGATTGGAACGATAAATTTTACACATCGCCCGATTGCACAAATAATATTCAATATTTGTTTGTTGAAACCCCACACGGGTATTGGGATGATATTTGGCGTACACTAATCCCAATTGTTTAGTTGTATGTCAATTGATTGGTTGACAGACCGTTGCAAGCGTTAATTATTTATATTTAATGTTTATGCTGTTGTGTAATGCACTCTGGATGATGGATGATTGGTTATCATTGTGGTTGTAAACATATGTTGTATGAAATCCATATAATGTTAATTGATTGGATCTGATTCCAATTCAGAAAGAACGAATATTTTAAAAGAACGAATATTTTAAAATAACGAATTTTTTAAAATAATATTTAGTAAATGATTAAAATGTGAATTTTGTGTCTGATTTCGATGGACACGAAAACATTGAAGTATGTTAAGACGTATGGATTAGATTTGCGTCATTTTAACGCGAATGATATTTATATCGATTTTTTTCATTTTTATAATGAATACCGGAAAGGAAATGATTTCAAAATCAGATATTTTGAAAATATTATCATTTAAATATTATAATGATAAGGAGTATTCAATTTTGATTTAAAATTGAAATAAAAATAGGAACTTTTTTTAAAACAAATTTACAAAATACGTTTTGAATGAAATATTATATATATATATATTAATGGCTTGAATAGAATGCGTCGTGCTGTGACCGTCCGTGAATTTCGACCATTGATTTCGAATCGACATTACGGGGGATCTGACTGTCGGATTCTCCTAAAACCGAAACCATTGGGTCGTTTCATTGGTATGGTGAGGTCTTCAGGCTCTTGCTAGTGATCGTGGTTCACTAATTGCTTTTACGAGGTAAAAGTTATGGCACGATGAAGTTGTGACTCTTCGTTTGGGAACCAAGAATGGGAGTATGATTGAAGTAGTGTGATAAGCAGCTTAGGTGTAATGACGCTCCAGGATAATGGGTTAGTTTGAGGGGAACTCAAAGCTAAGATGGAGTCGTTGATAACTCTTATGATTAGGAGTGAGAAGGAATAATTAATAGCTCGTAATGTATAAGTTGTTGACTTAAAGCAGAGATATCATGGAGATGTCCATTAAGACTCACAACGATGGTCATTTACCTTGAATCGCCCAGATGAGGAGATTTAGTTGTTGAACACTTGGGTCCTAAAGGCAAACATGTTGAACACGTGGGTTCAGAAAATAAGGTAGTCTAATTAGAAAGGGGTTTTGCATTAGCCCATAACATAAGCGAGGATAGTAATAAGGATAATTAATGAATTCAAGGCTTTAAAAGGTGATGGATGTTATGGTTGTTATGGATGTTTTTTCTCCACTTTCTCTGGGTAGGTTATCACCTATAGGATACTGGAGTGGCAATTAGGAATAAAAATGGTGAAGAATGTTGCTTAGATTTTTCTAATTTATTCTATTATAGTATCTTTTTTTAATTGAGTAACATATATTACTTGGTTATTATGGCCTAACTCTTTGGTTACAGAGACGGGTCAAGTATGAGATTTAAACTTGCTTAATATTATATCTGTAATGACATGTAATTTCGATAATTTAATATTAATAAATCTTATAGAATTTGAATAAAAACTTATTGAAATATAAATTTATGATTCTTAACGAAATTGGTAAGCTAGTATTCCTAATAAAATTGAAATCAAGTTGGCAATGACGTTTCAATTAAAAGAACCGAAAATAAATGGTAACTTATGTTTTACATTAAATTGGATCAACGTTTTAATGGAAGTAAGATAATATTTTGAGAAAAATAAATTATATGTTCTCATTCTGAATTCAAGTATAATTTTATGAAAAGAATAAATCTGAATTTCAAAATGATATTTTAAGGTCATGAAATAACAGTCGTAAATGATACGATAATGATTTCGGACGTTAAACTTAAATTTAAATTTAAATTTTGGCACTGTGTTTAGTTTGATTTAAAAAGGTTAAAAATAGTCGTTTTTGTGGCAAAGCCGGCCAGTTTTTATAGTACTTTGTAACACTAATTATCTATATCTATATTATAATGAGAATACCTTGAAATGAAGCTTTTGATTTGTCTGAAATAACCCTTCAAGTTTTTGATACATGATGAGGTCACTTTGGTAATCAGCCCATGTTCTCATTCAACAATAGCGCCGAAAAATCTCTCCTTCGTCCCAGTTCCTCATTTTCCCCATTTCGTGTCTCCTTCACATTCTCATTGTGTCTGTAAAAATTTCGTTTCCATCTTCCTCCCCCATTTTCCTCAATTTCCAATCTCCTTCTTCGTAGTAGTTAATTACTTAAATTTCTTCCAATGCATAACGGCAGTAGACATGAGCGAAGCGATATTGGTCCTCCTTTTTGCTTTGAGTTTCTCTGTTCATTGTCCTTTTATTCTTTCCTGATTAGTTCTAGATCTAACTGCCTTTGTATTGCTTCTTTTTTTCTACAGATTAGGAAAATTACACTCCCAAACTCATTTGGATTCTGCAATTTTCTCTCAGATCTTTCAATCAATCTTATCCTCTCCCACGTCTTCAATCAATTTGAGAAGGTATTTTTGTACCGCTTATGCCTCTTCAATTTTTCATTAATCACGGGTGAACCAGAAATGCATAAACAAAGCCGCTCGAATTTTAGGTATTTCTCTCCTCTTTCATCTTCGTCTATGGATTTTCTTTAATATGGTTTTTTTTATTTGATTTTATTTTGATTCATGCTGGTTATTCTTTCTATTAAAAATATTAGTTTTGTTCATAAACAAAACTCTCTTCGTCGTCCCATTTTGTTCATGGACTTCTATTAAAAATATTAATTTTCTGCCTATGTTTATTGCATGTATACTGTTTATACCAGTGCGAACTCCACCAGTTCCTCCTTTTTTGATACATATGCTTATCTGAATGTAAGTTAATAATCTGAATTAAATTAGGATTGCCACCTGGGAGTGAATATGTTAGAACCACGATATTAGTCAGCCGTTTTATGCCTAATTTTTTTGTACCTTAGTGTCAATTTATTTATGTTCATAATTAGAAAATTGTAGAAAAATATATCCTTATCATTGTGAATCTTTCTTCGGTCGTATGTTGCAGTTATCATCAATATGTTCTTCAGTCTGCAGAAGTGGTGAAAACCTTTAACCTATGATCGAAACTTACAATGTTCTTCGGCCATCCACTGGAATTTATTTTCAATTTTAATAGAGCATGCGTATTGTACAAAATATTTCCCTTTGCATGTATGAAAGCATGTGCCATTGCTAAAAACGTTTGTCCTCACTCACAAAGCATTTCTGTTTTTTTCTTTTATACACACACCTTTGATTGTTTCATCTAACCATCTTTTTATGGTTTATAGGTGATTGCTATTAAGGATTATTGTTTTGATGAAGATGGGGTATATCCAGTGTTTTCTAAAATGGAGCCTAAACAGTGAATGCACCTGTTCCTTTAAGAATACACAAGGTTCCAAAGGTTATGTTCAGTTTATTTGTAACTTTAGATGCCTTTTCCTTGCTGAGTTTTGACACAATTTTAACGATAATATCCAAGACAGCATTTTTATTCCCGTTCGTTAACTGAACTGCCAATAAGTATTTGATGCATGATTTCGTCAGTTTCTTTACCAGTGTTGTTGTTGTGTTAGTGATTTTTGAATCATATTGTCACTTATATCTGCTTTAGTGAGTTACATTCAAGAACAGACATTTATTGAATTTGGTCAAGTTTTGCTACGTAAAGGCACCATTAGGACTAGGTTGGAATTTCTTTTAATAAAGTTTCTTAAAGGGTCCTTTTTTTAAAGAGGATGATTAGAGTGCCATGGTATATAACTATGTCTTCATACATTACCAGAGTTAAAGCTGTTTGTCTTCATCCTTCTCTCCTTGACTATAGATATACTAACTTTCAATTTTTGAATTATGGTTTCAGAAATCAATTTCATGTAAAATTTATCACTGTCTTACTAATCTTAATATTATTTAGATATATGGTGTATGTTTTGTCAGCGTCGACTTTATGAGTTCATCACTATCAATATTTGAGCATTAAATGTGGTTGTGGATATTATTGAAAAAGTTGCACTTAAGGTTTTGTTGGTTGCTATATCTTTATTGGTTAATTCATTCTATGCATACGTCTTGGTGAAGGTATGACATCATTGTTTTATTTTAGTTTAGTACTAATTCTATTCTTTTTCTTTTTTACCAAATGTTGTTTGGTTTACAATTTCCGTTTTAGTATAGTTTATACTTTATTGCACAAATTTCCATAAGTAGACAAACAAAGTTTGGGGACTTTTGTCATGTTGTTAATTTGCAAAATAAAATTAAAAGCTTGATACTATCGTTTCTGGTTTGTTTGCAGATTGCTTATGCAATGCCATATTGAGGTTGATGTTGTAAGTCCTTACCCACTTTTTGTGCTTGAGTGTCTCAACTATAAAGGGGAGTATAATTGAAGTAGAGAATATGAGCCTAAGATCTATATACTAAAACAAAGAAGGTGAGTACTATATAATCCTTGCAATGATATTAAGATGGAGTTGTTTTGGATGACATGAGAACTCCTGTAGATAATGCAGTATCCAAGTTGTTTTTGAAATTTGTGACTTCCATTGCTTAATTAAAATATTTCTGTAACAAAATATCTTTCATTTAGTTTTGACAATCTATTTGATTATTTAGTTCTAATTCTATTTTTCAAAATCCATTTTGTATGCTTCTTTGACATCTCGCGCATCTCGCACACTTGATGCATATAAACAAAACTTAACTTAAAAACACAAGTTGCTTAATATTTTATGTACACTTCATGTGTACTTTGAAATAGATTCATATTCCCTCTTAATGTTGTTTAGTCAGTCCTTGATAGAGTACTATTCATGTTTAGCTAATGATGACTCCTCTATATTCTATAAATAGCTTATATTAAACTTATTACGGGCATTGAAATTTTCAGCTTATATCATTAGATTGTATGAAATCATGTAAAGGTCATCAAACATGCTTATATCGATTTGTTAGAATTATATTATCACGAACTGTTGAAAACTTTTATTTTAACTTGCTGCACATTTTATGATAAACATGGAAACTAAATTTATTAACAAAATGAAAATTTAAGCCCCACTGAATTTGGTCAAGAAAACGACAATTATGGATTTTTTTAATGCTAAATAAGATACTTAGAGAAGGAATCGACATCTTATTTTGCAGTCTGAACTTAGGTTAGTCTTTATTATGAAATTTGTTTTTACGAAGGAAATCATTTGTTTCAGCACTCCGAATGTACTACATTCTCTACATTTCAGTACAACTTTCTTTTTTGGTCTTCCTATATTTTATTATTTTAAGCGATGTTATTTTTTGTTTATGACTATGGCTTCAAAGTTAGCAGCTAACCAATTTCTTTGTAATCATTTTTTGAATTCTTTAATAATACGTTTCAATCCCCAATTGATGCATACTATTATCTCTATAAATTGAACTTTTGAAAAATGTTTTTTTTTGGACTACAAATCATATCGCTAATAATGCATACATTTACTAATGCATAATTTGACTATATTGATTTTTGATGGAAGTGTAGCATAATACATTTAATAAAAATATACAGTATATTCCCATATGCAACACATGACACAAAATTAAAATAAAATTTTTAACATTGCATGAAAAACGATGCACAAATAAAAACATCACATTCATGTAATCGTAAATTATTCTTCATATTTTTTTTATTAAAATATACATTTGTTATTTATCACATTATCAATCGTTTAAAATACTAGCGGGAAATCTTTAGTAGGATCTTTTGACTATTCTACAACTAGTTGCACAGATTTATTACCTAGATCAAATACCATGAGAATAAATATGTCGGTTGTCTCTTAACTAAGAATATGGTGTAATAATATTACATAGTTAATTTAATACATTTGTAGTAGCTGAAACTAACATGGGTTTTTAGGTTTATTTCTTCCAGAGAAAAAACGGAGGACCCAAACGATGACAGATGCAAAAATAGAAGAAGAAGAGTCTTATTCCGCAAGCTGATTCAAACAAAATATTTCCAGCTTTACGCATGTTTTTGTTAAGTTGATCAATTCAATAAACAGGAAAGTAAATCATTTACATGGATGAAGACTAACGTACCAAAAGTGAACCAAGGTGAAATAAATGGCGCAAGTGAATACCCAGATTGTTAGACAGAAGAAGTTTGTTTAAGATATTTTAGTTTTGTCTATTGGCTGATATTTAATGAAGTTTCCCTTAACGGTTTTCATATGGCTGCCTAATTGTTTTGCTTTGTTACTGATAATGAAAATTAATAAGCATTAATTAGTTTTATTGTTGTCTAGATGTTTGATATTTAACAATAATAAGTTAAGGGAAATTGAACCAACAAAATTGTATTTTAAATTTGATTCCTCGTTATAGTAAGAACATATTCTAGATATATTTTTGGCAAAGGATAACTTATCGTTATGATGACCGATTCAGGCTATGAAATTTCTATGCATATTTGAGTTCTTATACAAAAAACAATAAAATAACATATCAAATAGACAGTCTGTCTAGGCTATGAAACTAAATGAAACGAAGGGCTTTCAGGTTTTTGATACATCAATTGTCAGTACTCCTGCACCGTAGCTTCCAGGAATCACAACAATTATCTAAAACAAATCAAGAAATAACCACTAGTTGAGCTGAAGTTGCAACTTACGTATTTTAGCAGTCATTAGGCAGAAATATATTTGATTGTGAAAGGTAAAAATTATAATTGATTTGGGTACTATTTTGACTATGTCCGCTTTTATGTATTCCATTTTATTTCATCATGCTTCCATTCACATAAATTTGGATGTTAAATATCACCTAAGCATAAATCCGTTATCTGGCGATAATTTAAATTTTCTTCACTTATTTTTTTTGTATATGTCAAACAAATATATGCATTTAAGCATCGGCCTCACTGTATGATTTATTAATTGACTTTTAGTCATGATCATTGTTTGGTAAATAATCCAACAAGTTACACACACACACACACATATATATATATATATGTATATATGTATATATGTATGTATAAAGAGATATATATGTATGTATAAAGAGAGAACGAGTATAAGAATACTTAGGAATAACGCAAATCGAAAGAAAAATCAATATTACATGTTGTTACAAACACTTTGTTGAATAGATAATGTTTCAAGTTAACGAAGTTGGATGGCATACGTATGCAAACAAGAAGGTTTTAAATTATGCATATGACTGTTGTTTCAATTTCATAGTAAATAAATTTGCTCACGGTTTCTTTGCACATGTCCAACGGATGTGCCTAACGTACTGGTTATAACAAATGATAATTATAGCAAGTACATGAGACTAGCAAATTGACAATCTACTATAGTTGGTTTTCAAGGTGGATCGTCCACCACAATGGTTTTTAAAGTGGGCCGACCACTGGAAACTATACTAGTTTACAGGAGAGAGATAAGGATATCTAGACTACAATGCACACCACACTCCATGCAAGGAGTAAAATAATTTCATTCTCCACGTAGGGAGACAAATACATTTCCATAGCAAACAAATAACATAAAGTAAAAACTACACCAAAAAAAGGTAAGCCTATACAATCTCGCAAGCTGTTCCAAGAACAACATAGTATCACACCGGACCATGTGAACCACAAAACAAACAGTACAACAGTACAGGGGCATGGAAGCACAGCATGCATAAGGCACATCACATCCATCAAAAGAAACTCTTCGCATACATGGCATATCAGAACACCTACAAGAGAATAAAATAACAAAATAAAGTAGGCATAGCGTACCTAAAAAGGTACATCACATCCAAGGATTCCATCTTGAACCACCCACCAAACATAATCACGATTGGTCAAATGACTAACAACAACAACTCATCAATGAAGACACGGTAAGACTGACTAACCTTAAACACCAATAAAAAATTACATATTACAATGCGCCTACAACATAACAGTGAATATGACTTATAGCCTAACATCTGCGAAACTCGAAGAACTACTTCGTAGCTTGATTGACATGAAGACATAACCCTAAACATAAGGCAGCCAGAGCACAACACCATAGCCATTAAAAGAAACAACTTAACAGCCTCCTTCTATAACATAAGACAATAACACATACTAGGAAAGTGCAACGTCCCAGAATTTTAGGCGATTGAATAATTAATTTATTTAAATATCGATTTGGCGATTTCGATAACTTGAATTAAATAATCTTGATATTTAATATAAATATTGAAATAATAAATATATTTTCGAAATAGTCGGAAACTGTTGTGTTTGCAATATAACTCTGTTAATTCAACACATGAACATGAGAAGGACGATTTAGAGGATGGACATTCAGAAGAAAATGAAAAAGATAACACTGCTGGTTTAACACAATATGATGGAAATATTGTGCACATAGATGAAGAGGAAAATGGGCATCATACAGCTTTAACTGATGAAGCGCAGGTGCAGTTAAACCTTGACACCCAGGAAATGAACAGTGCTCAAGTTGGCAATGTGGACGATGTAACTTTTAATGTAAACAATACTATTAGTAATGATAATACTTGCAACAGAAACGTAAACATATCAAATGATACACAGCCACCTAATAAGGATACACTTGCAGGATGTACCACAGTAAATACATCTGCGAATAGTAGCTCTGGTATTAAGGTCATTTTGAATACAGTTACTAGTGGCTCAACTAATATATTACAAAATGACAAAGGTAATTTGTCCAATGTGAATCTGGTTAAATTGGTAGAATCAGCAGCTGCCATACATCATGCCACCAATAATGAAGATGCAGGGGAAGAAGGCTTTGATAACAGCCTGTATGAATCCGAGGAAGAGGGGATTGCTGAGCACATTGATGTCAATGAGAACGAATCTATCCCACCTGAAAAAGAAGCAGATGTATCAGCCAATGTGGAGACGAATAAAAAATTCATAGAAGAAATGGAAGCAGAAAACAACCAAAAGAGAAAACCGAAAAAAAAAAACTATTATGCTCCTCCTAAAGTTGCGACAAGGAGCCAAAGTAAAATTAAATGAATATTGTCGCATGGAACGTTCGGGGACTTAACGCTCCAAATAAATTGTTTTAAGTGTCAAAGTTCCTAAACAAATTCAGACCATCTCTTATCGGTCTATTAGAAAATAAATTAAATGATTTAATGATTGAGAAAGTCAAAGTAAATCTTCAATCAAATTGGTTAAGTGCAGATAACAATGATTATGGATGCAGGGGGAGAATTTTTATTCTATGGGATTCTAATGTCTGGTCTGTGCAAGTGGTGAACAAATCATACCAACATATCTCTCTTATTGCAGTTAATGTGGGAGGTTTGACGTGTAGACTGACCTATGTATATGCCAGCAATTTCCTTCTAGACAGAGAGAAACTGTGGGTGGAGATCGCACATGAAGCAACTCAGGTAAATTTATCATGGTTAGTGTTAGGTGATTTTAATAATATCACTTCTATGTCGGATAAAAAAGGAGGTTCCAATGTTCCATTTAGATATATTTCGGGACTTGTTGATTGTATCGTAAGTTCTGGTCTTATGGAGATTCCTATAGCTGGTTTTAAATACACATGGCGAAAAAGAGGAGTTGCTACTAAAATTGACAAGGTGTTTTGCAATCACTTGTTTGTTGAGAAATTCCTGGAATTAAAAGCCAGTGGTATTGCAAACCCTATGAGCGATCATATTCCCATTTGCATTAGCTTTAATACTATTAATCTGACAAAAAGAAATATTCCCTTCAAGTATGTTAACTCTTGGCATCTAAATGAAGGATATTTTGATTGTTTTTATAAAGCTTTGGATAAGTATATGTTCTCTGATTGGCAAGGCACTAAATTGTTTTGTTTTCAACAATTTTTGAAAGAGTGTAAGGTGCTTTTGAAAAAATGGAATTGTCACAGAATAAAGGATGTAGATGCTATTAAAAGGGTGGAAGAGCAATATAAAGAGACACTGAAAGCTATTGATGAAAATCCAACGGACCTATCACTTTTTGATAATCTCATATATGCTTATATGGACTGAAAAAATCAAAGCTTCATTGAATTTTTAAATGCCCATCAAAAATCTAAAATCAATTGGCTTACTGAAGATGATTCTTGCACAAAATTTTTCCATGCAAAAATGTCTCTTCGGAAACACATTAAGAGTTGGTGTAATATGTTTAAGAGCAATGGAGAATTGTGTCATCAAGAAGACGTTATGGAACGAGAGGCAATTGATTATTTCTCTAATATTTTTATGTTCGATACTCAGTATAATATTAATTTCCAGGAGATCAACTGCAAGGTAATTATTAATGACAGAGGTCACAGACATTTGACAGCGAAGATCAGTATGGAAGAAATTAAAAAGGCAGTTTTTTCTATTCCAGACGACAAGAGTCCAGGGCCAGATGGCTTTTCAGCAAAATTCTACTAAATTCATTGGAATGAGTTAAAAGAATATATTCTTGAAATCTCTCAGGAAGTTTTAAGAACAGGTAAACTGGCAAATGGCATAAATCATACGTTCATTAGTCTTATTCCCAAGGTAGAGAAACCGACAAGTATGTCGGATTTTCGACCTATATCGTGTTGCAATGTGATTTATAAAATTATTGCTAAGGTGTTTTGCAACAGGATTAAGCCTTATTTAATGCACCTTATATCTGAAAACCAATCTACTTTCATTCCGGGTAGATATATTGCAGAAAACATCCTTCTTGCACATGAGCAAATCAGACAGTTTAATAGAAAAGGAAGTAGAAAGATGTGCATCAAAATAGTCTTACAGAAAGCTTATGATATGATTAACAGGGATTTTATTTGTCATATGCTCAAAATGATGGGATTTCCTCAAAAAATTGTTCGGGCTATTAAAAGTTGTATTACATCTCCTACTTTCTCTATCTTGATTAAAGGCAGTCCGAAAGGTTTCATTAAAAGCAATAGGGGTTTACGACAGGGGGACCCTCTATCGCCTTATCTTTTTTGTGTAGCTATGGAATTTTTCTCCATTTTAATGTATAAGGCTTCTTTTTCTAAATTGGTGGAACCAATTTACAGGAATGATCCTATCATCACTCATCTTATTTATGCTGATGATCTGATGATTTTTTCAAAGGCTAAAATTATAGCTGTGAAAGAAATCAAGAGAATTTTGGATATTTTAAAGGAGATGGCTGGTCTGAAGTTAAATAATTTGAAATCCAAAGTTTTTTTTAACAGGGGAGTGGGGAACAAAATGCAGATTATTAACATTCTAGATTTGAAAGAAGGTAATCTTCCTATCAAATATCTAGGTATTCCCTTATCTACAAATTATCTTAACTTTGCAGATTGTGGCGATCTGTTTGATAAAGTAAGAGGAAGAATGGATAGCTGGGATTGTCGTCTTCTATCTATGGCAGGTAGAATAGAGTTGATAAGATCGGTAATTACTCCAATGGTGTTGTACTGGATGCTAACTTATCAGTTGCCGTCAGCAACGATTGGAAAACTTAATAGAATGTGTGCAAATTTTGTGTGGGCGGGTAAGAAACATAAGACTGCCTGGGAGACGCTCTGTACTCCTAAAGCGGAAGGAGGTGTAGGGTTAAGGAATTTGAAAGACCTCAAAACGGCTGCTGCTCTTAAACTTCTGTGGAGATTTGTTAATGGCGACAGTTTATGGAAGAAGTGGATGACTAGTCGATATTGTGAAGATGGTAATTTTTGGGTCAGAGATATAGATGTTAATAGCTCATGTACGTGGAAATCCATTCTCAGACATAGGCAGAAGGGTCTGCAATGTATTAACAGGTGTATTGTTAACGGTCATGACTCTAAGTTGTGGTTTGACCCTTGGATTAATAGCGAAGTTTTGGTAAATCTGCTGGGGTGGGATTACTTAAGTATTTACGGAGGGGACAATCTTAATGTGGATAGCATAATCCAAAATGGAGTTCTTAACCCTAATAGTTTATCTGCTACCAGACTCTTATCTGACAAAATTAGCAAGGTTGCTCTACGCAACAGCTTAGAAAATGACTTTTGGAGTTGGAATAATAAATCAGATGGGTTTTCTTTTCAGTCTGCTTGGGATTTTTCTAGGACTCATCTACCTGAGTTAGATTGGTGTACAGTCACGTGGCACTACACTAACAGTCCGAAAATGTCGATCTGCACTTATAAAGCTATCTTAAACAGATTAAGCACTAAAGACAGCATGATTCAATGGGGTTACGATGTTAATCCGTATTGTGTGTTATGTAACGAACAGTATGAAAACAGAGATCACCTTTTTTTCTTATGTCCTTATTCTTCATACCTCTGGACTCGCTGTAAGATTAAGCTTGGAAATCTCCCTTTGGCGGCTGATCTGTTTATTCTGGAAAGCGAAATAAATAATCTCAAAGCCGCTTTCAACGTGAGAAACTTCAATCAAGATATTGCTTTCTGTAGCATCGTCACCACTGTGTATCATATCTGGAAAGAGCGAAATGTTAGAGTTCATGGCAGTGATAGAACTGATAAATTTCAGAGATGGAAATTAATTGAACTTGATATTATCTACTTACTTAGACGATCGAAGAAAAGGAAGAGCTTCTCTACCCAGGAAAGAAGGATTGCGGAGATCTGGGGTGTAGATCTGTTGGACGAAGGCTGATTTGAATTCATGAAGTTTGCTGGAGACGAAGTCAGAGAGCCGCCGTCCTTGTAGCTTCGTTTCCATTGATTAGGTTTAGAGCTTTATTTTGGGAAAGTGCAGTTAGGTCTTAATTGAAAGTAGCTTCTGGATTCACTTACCTTCTTTAAGCCGTAGATTGCAAGCGGGTTAGACGTGGGCCTTTAGTTTTCCTTTTATAATTTCTTTGTAAAGGCTTTGTGTATAGAAGAGGGTAATGGGCTAATTGTAATTATGTTGTAATTCTGCCCTATGTACTTGTACATTTTTATTGATACGCTATCAATAAAGCGCCGCACTCTTTTTTCCTGTCTAGTGCTTACGCTGAGTACTAGCACAGGTTTTTAACAAGGCGGTTTACCCCTTTTCAAAATATATATATATATAAGGATTTTTATATAAATTGAATATTGATTTAACTTGAATTTTGAAATATTGAGTTATAAATCCAAACTTGTTTATTTTGGAGCTATATGATATTCAATTTGGATATATATGGTAATATTAATTTATTATTATTAAATTAATTTGTTTTTAAATTTAATAATGTTTTATTGGTTATGTGTTGCCTTAAAAATAGTCATTTTGTAAACAACCTCCATTTTCGATGAAACGAATTTTATTCAATCCATAATGTTAATTATTGCTAGATTTCAAATTTCGTGCCAATTGGAGTTGAGCATGCGGAATTTAAATGTGAATCAATCAATAATTTAACTTTAAAAATACGTTATGTGAGCAACTGGACTCGAAATTCGAAGAAATAAGTTTCGTTGGGTCAGTAATGTCGAATTATAATTGTATGTCCATTTTCATCGAAATTAGATATTGTATGTGATCATACGAATTTTTAAACAATAAACGAAGGTAACGATTCAATAAAAATTAATAAATTAATCAATATAAAAATAATCACCTACCCTATATATCCCTCAACTTCCCTAAACCCTAACTTTTTTTTTTGGTGGTCAACTACTTATTACCGCCATCGTTTTCACCAAATAAACATTTATGTGAGCATTAGAACAATTCAAATCAATTCTTACAAATAACAAAAATTTTGTATTCAGATTCCTTCTTTGTTTCTCCTTGACCTAGTATCATTTTCATATGGTTTGGCGTCTTCCTGGTTCGCCCCAAAGTATAACAGGACAGTTAGGATTAATGTTTCCTTGGGCTGTGGTAATCAGTTGGATAAATAGAGGGTGTATTTGGGTTTAGCATGTGTTATTGCCCTTGCGTGCTTTTTCTGGTGGTGATCGATGATATAAAGTGACGCATATTTCACGGTCACTGTGGTTAGGGCGGGAAGTCTCCTCGACAACAGCGTGTTCGAATGAGGCAAAGAGGTGACGGTGGCAGAGTGTTCGCTGAGGGGAGTTCAATGGTGATGGCAGTTTGGGTTTTAGAGAGGTGGATGTAACAACCCGAAAAATCAGAACCAATTTTAAAAAATTTATTTTAGCAATTTTAATGAATTTTGAATATTTAAAATGATTTATTTTAAATAATAATGACGAGAAATTTATTTTGAATAGAATTAGAATGTATAAATTTATTTAAATCGAAATTAGAATATAAATATTTACTTTAAATTATAAAAGGAATTGGAAATGGCGCGGTAGTTTGAAAATTCGATTTCAAATTTCAAATGAATGTACAGGATTCAAAATAAACCGAATTTTAGTGAAACCAAAAATATTAGAATCTATTTGAAAATATCTTTCCAACGAATCCAAAAAATCAAAATTTCATAGCGGCAATAAAAGTTATGCCCAGTTGAAAATTCAGAATAGTCGCTATGGAAATATAACCCTTAAAAATAGAAATTTTGCGAACGACCTCCGTTTTCGACAAAACCACTTTTGCTGGATCCGGAATGTCAAGTTATTGCTAGATTCCAATTTTCATAATTATTGGAATCAATATGTGAGCGTGGTGGATTTAAACATGTTTGGTAATTTCAGTTTGAATTTAATCGACTGGAAAATGGCCGTTTTTCAAACGGTCTCCAAATTCGACGAAATTAGTTTTGTTACGACTGTATCGTGAAAACATAGCCAGATTTATTTTTTTTGGAATTTTTGGAGTCAGTATGCGGTCCCGGTAGATTAAAATGTACGTTAAAATCAATATTAACTGTTCTATTTATTTATATTTTAATTTTGATGGAAATTGATCGAAACGGTCGAATTGGCTTATAGGACATATCTCATTGCGTTCGGAATGGGGGTAATTAATTATGGATGATAGTCGGTGGATCTCGTTTGGAGGTCGAAATAAAAAGTTGGTTTTTGGGAATTTAAAATAATAAAATATATAATATATAATCTTCTTCCCCTTACCTTCTCTCTCCCCGTCATTGTTCAGATTAGGTTTAGAACAATAGTAGTAGTAGTAGTAGTAATAATAATAATAATAAACCCACACAACCGCCCGTCGCCCTCGCCGTTGACCGCTGACACCTCCGACCCCCCTTCCCCAGGCGGCGCCGCACCCTCCCACTCCTCCTCCTCCATCCCCCCGAGCCCACAAACCTAAAACCCCGCCGCTAGTGTGCCCTACCCTCCAATCGCCAGCCAACGACTTCCCCTCCGACCATCTGCAATCCACCGCCGCCTTCTCCCTCTCATTCCCCCCAATTCGAGATTCCCCCAAGCCCTAGCCTCCTCTATTCGAGCCACCGCGACTTCCAAGACTCTTCGCCCTCGCCTTTGACCGATGCCGAGACCTCAGCTCCTCCTCCGAACCCCTAGCCTCGCCTGCGCCGCTATCGGAAGTCCCTCCGACCACCAACAGCAATGAGGAACCCTCTTCCCCCTTCGAACAACGAATGTAAGTTTTTAAATTAATTTATTTAGATAATAAAGTTATCTATTTAGATTAGTTTAGTTTAAAATAAAAAGATTAGATCTTTAAGAATAAAAAGTTTAAATTTTTACGAGGTTAAAAATGAGATTTTTATTGTATAAAAATGTGACTTTTAATTAGATAAAGTTCTGGTTTTTATTTAGGGAAAGGTTGAGATTTTTTTGGTGCAAAGTTTATATTTTTAAACTAGTGAAGTTCATATTTTTAAATTAGTGAAGTTTAGATCTTCTTTAAATTAGAAAAGAAACGATTTTTAGCTATGTAAAAATATAATTTTTAGAAGATAAAAATCTGATTTTTATCTACCTAGCGTGGATATAAAAATGCAATCTTTATATGTTCATCGTTAAAATAAAAAGAAGTGATTTTCGATATAAAAATGTGATTTTTAATATATAAACAAACAACATAAAAATATGATTTTTATGTATGAAGTAACAGTATAAACATGTGATTTTTAATAATCAACTGCGTGAAACAGATGGCGATGGATCAGACTGAAATCAAAACGAAATCTGAACTGTTCAGAAATAAAGAATGGAGGAGTGTATCCCAAAGGTGAGAACTTCTCGCTTTAATTATATATTCTAGTTAAAATATATACTACGATGCAGATAGTGTTTAGTAGCACCCGACACCCGTCGTCCACAGACCATGGACGACTTGTTTGGTTTGATCGTGTTATGAAAATTGTTTGTGATGTGAAATGGACTGTGTAAAATATTCAAGTATTGAAATAAAATATTTTATCGTTAAAAATATAATTTTTAACGTGTATATGAATAGAATAAATATTCATTTACAAATCGGACGATTTTTTTATGTACAACACATTTGACTGATATTGATTGGAATGATATATTTTACACATCGCCCAACTGCACAAATAAAATCAGTGTTTGTTGTTTGAAAACCCCACACGGGTGTTAGGACGATATTTGATATACACTAATCCCAATTGTTTAGTGGTATGCCAACCGGTGGGTTGACAGACTGTTGTAAGCGTTAAATATTTATATTTAATGCTTATGCAGTGTAGAATGCACTCTGGAAATGGTTGATTTTTTAGCATTGATGTTCTATACATGTATTGTATGAAATCCGTATTGTTGGCTTGCTTTTTGACCAAGCCATCCAGGGTCATTCGTGAAAGGAAATCAGGAAACCAAGTCCTCCAGGAGAGTGGGAGAATGGATCGCACGCCATCGTCTCGCCCCGCTTGGATCGCACGATATCGTCTCGCCCAGGAATGGATCGCACGCCATCGTCTCGCCCCGCTTGGATCGCACGATATCGTCTCGCCCAGGAATGGATCGCACGCCATCGTCTCGCCCCGCTTGGATCGCACGACATCGTCTCGCCCAGGAATAGACCGCACTCTATCGACTCGCCCAGGGAACGGATCGCTCTCGTCTCGTCGACGAACGCCACCTCTAGGCAATCCGATCCCCTGCAGCGAACCGAACCCATCGACCCGTTCAACCATGAGCTGGTCTTCAGCGATCCGAATCGCATGGATCTGACGACACCTGTTCACAACGGCTAGTTTGACTGTTTCTCCAACGGTGGCGATGCGATCCGAGAATCTCGGGATTCGTGCCACGTGTCCGCGATCCGTCCGACGAAATCAGCTATAAATAGCCCAGAGCTTGGCATTTTTCGGGAGCTTTTTGGCAATAGTGAATATTGAGTCCGCCATTGCTACCAAATCACTGGAATATTAGGAGAAATCACTGTTGTACTAGTTTTTAAAGCATAATCAATAAGATATAAAGTGGACGTAGGCTCGTTAACGCCGAACCACTATAAATTCTGAGTGTTTCTTTTCTTTTTCCTTATTCCTCATTTAGAATTCTCTATAGTTTATAACAATTTGGGTGTTAGGTCCAAATTTCGATCTAACATTTTTGGTGCTTTCACTGAGAATCTCAGCCTTAAAGTTTCGTCATTCATTTTCTTGAAGATTCCAGCGATTCGAATTCCATGGCTGGAAGAAGATCTAAAGTCTCGCAGGCCAATGAAACGATCGAGGAGAGTATGCACGAACTGGGCAACGAAGAAGTTATGGATCGCGGAGCGCAGGGGGCGGTCCGATCCGATGAAAACGCCTCGTTCCGAGTCAATGAAGATGAGACGATCCGCGCTACGGAAGGGGTTGTTACTCGATCCCGGGGCAACGTCTCGCAGCCTCCACGCCCCATGACCACGAGTCGATCCCAGGGGGGCGCAGCGAACCGCCCTCCACGAACCGCAGCTACCCAGACTGATGGTCAGAACACAACTCGACCTGGAAAAGAACCCATGACTCACTCTTATCGTCCTGGAACCTCTGATCGGCCCGGTCCGAGCACTATGCCCATAAGAGAGGGTGAAGATGACCATTATGATCCTACTGCTCCCGTTACTGAGGGGGATCTCTCCCGTTTTGTCGAAATGTGGGATAGGTTATTTGATGAGTTAGCCGCCCAAAGGCAGGAAAATTCGATCCTACGGCAAAACCTGACGGCTATGGATAGAAGGCTTGATGAGTTAACAAGGCAAAGAACATCGCCAGCTTGTCCACTCACTCCAGCATGCTCCTCTTCATCTGAAGAATCGCCGAGGCCTCCGCGGCGACCGTATGAAAGAGCTGAAAACATAGAACAGCTTCGGTTCGGGACCCTGCCCTCACGAGAAGAAGAGGAACTAGGGGCAGGACCCACAAACCGTAATATGGATGGTCAAGCAACGACCTTCAGGACTCGAGGCATGAACAGTCCTGTGCATGACAGATCACCTCAGCCCCGTCACCGTACACATACTCATGATAACAGGGGGCAGCGAGGCCCCGTTCGAGCCCCAGATTTCGTAGCAGCTCCACGAAGGGAGATCAGAGAGCCTCGTCGGGCCAGAGACACTGATCCTGAACCTTCCTTGACTAGTGCAAACGTTGCAGCCATGGTTCACCAGATTTTGGCCGACAGCCGTGGACAGCGGAACGAGGATTGGGGGATTGACCGTAGTCATACTCCTTTTACTGACGATATTTTGGATGCAACTTTTCCAAGGCGTTTCAACATGCCGCAGATGAACCGATATGCAGGAAGATCTGATCCTGTTCAACACCTGATGAGATACTCTTGGTCGATGACCGCTGCCGCCGCCTCCGATGCTGTTAAGTGCAAAGCGTTTCCCATATTCCTGGAAGACGTGGCTTTGCTATGGTTTACTCGCTTGCCGGCAAGATCGATTTCCAGCTTCAGGGAACTAAGCGAGAGGTTCGTAGAGCAATTCCGTATCTACGCACAAAAGACGAAAAGCGTGATCGATCTATTTCTCGTCAAACAGCGACCGGGCGAAAGTCTAAAGATGTACCTGGATCGTTTCAATTTGGCAGCCACTGAGGTCAAAGATCCTCATGAGCCGACCATTGTCGCAGCACTAATTGATGGAGTGGATAAGGACACTGAATTCGGGAGGTACCTGGCAGGCAAACCACCCCACACCAGAGAATTATTCTATGAGAAAGCCAATGTGCATCTACGCCGGGAAGAAGTGTACGCGAACCGAAAGCCTAAAACAAATGATAAGGAAGAAGTTCAGAGCAATGCCGCCATCAAGCAGACTGGAGACAGCTCGGGGAAAGTCGAGGTTAACGTAGGAAATCAGAACCAGGGTGGTCGCCGGCCGGGTAACAACAATAACAATGCTGATGGCAACAGCCGGAAGAGGGGCCGAGGAAACGATTCCCAGAGAAGGACTCGTCCTAGGGCCTTTGAGAGTTATACGCCCATAAATGATACTCTGGAAAATATCTTCATGGACGCGTATGAAGTCCTCCAGAATAAGAGGCCGCCTCCTAGAGAGTCGACGGAAAAAGAGCGTGAGACAGGAAAGTTTTGCCTCTTTCATCAAATTCACGGCCATTCAACGAATGAATGCCGCCACCTAAGGGACGTAGTCGAAAGGTTGCTTCGAGAAGGGAAGCTAGACGAATACAGAGTAGCACCTAGGGACAGGGGGCAAGCAGTGCAGACCCCGAATCAGAATCAAAATCAACTTGCTGCTAGGCCAACAGCTCAGCAAAAGGGAAAGAATATTGTAATCAACACCGTGATCGGAGGACTCTACCTTGCTGGGCACAGTTCCAAAGCTCTAGACCAGTATGTCAACGCAGCCAAACAACACCTCGAAGTGGGGGAATGTAGCAACCCCGAGGACGGTGTTCTGGTGAAGCAGCAAAAGATGATGACCGATGATGTTGTCTTCCGAGAGCGAGAAAGCATTGGGGTCCACGCTCCAACTGAAGATCCACTTGTAATCACAATACCCATTGGGCCAGCCACTGTTCATAAGGTACTGGTGGACAACGGGAGTTCCGTTAATATCCTTTTCAAAAGAGCCTTTGACCAGATGAATCTCGAGATAAAAGACTTGAAGCCCTGCCAAGGATGGATTCGTGGATTCAACGGAGCATCCACCGCACCTATGGGTTACGTAGAATTGCCAGTTACACTTGGGGAAGGAGAACACCAGAGAGTGAGAATCCTTCCTTTTGTGGTTTTGGATGTCGAATCGCCATACAATGCCTTCTTGGGCCGGCCGGCCCTCGCAAAATTCAGAGCCTGTATAGCCCCCTGGTGCTTGCTATTGAAGTTCCCCACAGAAGCCGGCGTTGGTATCGTCAGGGGGGATCAAGTTGCTGCGCGAGCATGTTATGTTGCCGAATTAAAACTGCTTCGCAACGGCGGGGGCATCGAAACTAAAAGCACTCCTCCCCCTTTGGGGGCGGAAGCCTTATAGCAATCAAAGAAGAGGGTTGTTGGAGAGATGCCTAGAATGACGCCCGAGGACATAGATCCCAGAGAGGATCAAGAACCCGGGGGCAGAACGGCAGCTCCCAACGAAGCAACTGTGGATGTGCCAATCGACGACAGTGATCCGGAGAAGGTCCTCAAGATTGGATCCCAGTTAAGTCCAACCCTTACCGAAGAATTGACGACTTTCTTAAGGAACAACTTGGATGTATTCGCTTGGACCCATGCGGACATGTGCGGAATATCCCCATCAATCATGAGCCATTCCTTGAGCATTAACCCCAAACATCCTCCAGTGAAGCAAAAAAGGCGAGTGCTGGGCCCAGAGAGGTCCGCTGCCTTGAAAGAAGAGGTTGGTAAGCTGAAGAGTAATGGATTTATCAGAGATTCAACCTACCCAGATTGGATCTCGAACCCAGTCCTGGTAAAGAAAGCCAACGGGAAGTGGCGAACGTGTATCGACTTCTCGGATTTAAACAAAGCTTGTCCCAAAGATAGTTTTCCATTGCCTCGAATTGACCAGTTGGTCGATTCGACGGCAGGTCACGAGCTTCTCTCATTCATGGATGCTTATTCAGGATACAATCAGATTCCGATGCATGTTCCGGACCAAGAGCATACTAGCTTTATCACTGATCTAGGATTATATTGTTACGTAGTGATGCCCTTTGGTTTGAAGAATGCAGGCGCTACGTACCAACGTTTGGTAAACAGAATGTTTTATAACCAAATCGGGAAAACGATGGAAGTATACGTCGACGATATGTTGGTTAAATCCAAGCAATCCTTTCAACACACTATTGACTTGGCAGAGATGTTCAGCATTCTTCGAAAATATGGGATGAAACTCAATCCCACCAAGTGTTCATTCGGTGTTGCCTCTGGAAAATTTTTGGGATTCATTGTCAGTTCGCGCGGTATCGAGATTAATCAAGACCAGATCACAGCGATCAGGAACATCCAGGAACCTAGGCAAATTAAGGACGTGCAAAGCCTTGCTGGAAAAGTGGCCGCGCTAAGCAGATTTATCTCTAGGGCTACGGATAAGTGCATCCCGTTCTTCGAATTAATAAAGTGGGGAAAACGCCACTTTAAATGGACACCTGACTGCGTGGAAGCGTTTCAGAACTTGCTCAAACACTTGGAGAAACCTCCAATTTTATCTAAACTAATAGACCATGAGGATTTATTCGTGTATTTGGCGGTATCATCTCATGCAGTCAGCTCAGCATTGGTAAGGGAAGAGGAGAAGGTCCAAAGACCTGTGTATTACGTGAGTAAAAAATTAACAGCGGCAGAACGTAATTATCCACGGATAGAAAAGCTGGCGTATAGTTTACTGATTGCCTCCAGAAAACTTCGGCACTACTTCCAAGCACACCCTATTGTCATATATACCGATCACCCGCTCAAGCAAGTTCTACAGAGACCAGAGGCGTCTGGAAGATTACTCAAATGGAATATTGAGTTAAGTCAATTTGACTTGAACTTTCGGCCCAGACGTTCAATTCGGGGGCAAGCGATAGCTGACTTCATAGCAGAATTCACAGTTCCTGAGGAAGGCATAGCAGACGAAGAAGTAGAACCCTCAAGATTACTTTTCGACCCCGATGTCTGGAGATTATATACTGATGGTGCTAAAAATAATAAAAGATCCGGCGCCGGAATAGTGCTTGAAACCCCCGAGAAACGATTGATAACTTATGCCATCCGAATGGAGTTTCGGGCCACTAACAACGATTCTGAATATGAAGCCCTGATAGCCGGATTAAAGATTGCAAAGGTGCTAGAAGTCGCTAAACTGAACATCTTCTGCGATTCCAAGTTAGTTGTGAACCAAGTTACCGGGAGATTCCAAGCTAAAAGTGCAAGATTGATTCTATACTTGAAGAAAGTAAGAGAGCTGCTGAACGAGTTTGATCACTACAGCATATCTCATATCCCGCGGTCAGAAAATCAGCAAGCAGACAGGTTGGCGAAGATGGCTAGTTCTAATGATCCTGAAGTGATAGGGCTAGCCCCCGTTGAAGTACTTTGGTCTCCCAGCATTGATCAGATGGAAATTGAACTAGTACTTGAGACGGAACCAGAAAAGGAATCGTGGATGATCCCTATAAAGGATTTCCTAATGAATGGAGCGCTTCCGACGAAGAAAAGCGAGAGGCGAAAAGTGATTCGTAAGTCCGCCCGATACGTCCTGCAAGGTGGAATCCTTTATAGACAAGGGTATTCAATGCCCCTTCTTCGGTGTATAGCCCACGATGACGTAAAACATGTGCTGCAAGAAGTCCACGAAGGTGAATGTGGCGACCATACCGGGGGGCAAACTTTGGTAAAAAAGATATTACGGCATGGTTACTTCTGGCCTACCATAAGCAAGGATGCAGTAAGATATGCACGACGATGTGATGCATGCCAGAGATTCTCAAAGATACCCAGAGCGCCTCCAAGCCAGTTAAAAACAATGGTGAGCCCGTGGCCGTTTGCTATGTGGGGAATTGATATCATCGGAAGTCTCCCCATAGCAAGGGGCGGAGCCAAGTTCGCCATTGTGGCTGTGGATTATTTCACTAAATGGGTCGAGGCAGAACCACTAACTACAATCACAACTAAACGAGTAATCAACTTCATCGTGAGAAACATCATCTGTCGATTCGGAATTCCAAAAATTGTGATAACCGGCAACGGAACTCAATTTGATAGTGCTGAATTCAGAAACTTCTGCCAGAAATACCACATCGAGAATCGATACACATCTGTGGCACACCCGCAATCGAACGGGCAAGTTGAAGCTGTAAATAAAGTAATTAAGTCCATCCTGAAAAGAAGAATGAAGCGGGCTAGAGCCATGTGGGCTGACGAATTGCCCTTGGCACTATGGGCCTACAGGACGACATATAAATCAGCAACAGGACATACCCCGTTCTCCCTTGCTTTTGGAACGGAAGCAGTCATCCCGATTGAGATAAAGGTACCTTCTCATCGGATGACCTATTATGATCCAATGTCCAATAACGAATTGCTTCTTGAGTCCCTGGATATGATCGAAGAAAAGAGGGATGAAGCCGACCTGCGTGCTCTGAGATGCAAACAACAAGTCGCCCAATACTACAACAAAAAGGTCCGAGCCCGAACCTTGGAACCCGGAGACTTGGTTCTGAAACGTGTCTTTCCACCCCCAACTCATATGGGAGCGAAGTGGGAAGGACCATATTCTATTCTCAACAAGCTTGATAACGGAACCTTCAAGCTGGCAACTGTAGATGGAAAGGAGATCCCCAGAGTGTGGAATGCCCAACATCTACGGCCGTATCTAACATGAGAAGTTTCGAATCTATTCTGTTGTAAAAAAAAAAAAAAAACTATGTACAGGGCATGACTTGCCTAGAACAGTCTGATTTCTTAAAACAAGAAGTTATAAAGTGGACGTAGGTCGTGATTTGACCGAACCACTATAAAAATACTGCGTGTCATTTACCTTTACTGCGTCTTTACTTATTTGCCTATAAAAATCAGTGTGAATATTGCAGGTACCCGAAGTTTAATGCCGACTGTTCCTATCATAAGCTAATCAGAGGAACCCAAAGCCTTGATAAATGCTCCAGCTGCTTGTCCGACTGGTTTTAGTCCTCGGAGCTTGGATTACAATGTAAACCTGAGACAAGTTTGAGGAGCATGCATGGTCGCGAACGGCCGAGTTCGAACTCTAACTCTCCAGAGAGAGAGAGAGTATAAAAGCGTCTCCGATTGAGCGCTGAGAAAGAGCTCCTTTCCCGCTGAAGGATCGGGGAGCGAATGAATCGCTGAGCTCGAACTCTAACTCTCCAGAGAGAGAGAGAGTATAAAAGCGTCTCCGATTGAGCGCTGAGAAAGAGCTCCTTTCCCGCTGAAGGATCGGGGAGCGAATGAATCGCTGAGCTCGAACTCTAACTCTCCAGAGAGAGAGAGAGAGTATAAAAGCGACTCCGGTTGAGCACTGAGGGATAGTGCCTACCTCGCTGAAGGATCGGGGAGCGAACGAATCTCCGAGTGAAAAACCCTAACAATTGATTATGGGGGCATCACGCGCTCCTGTGCGAACACTAAGCTTTGATATAACAAGTGTAACATAGCATTAACATTCTTTTTCTTGTTGATTGACTGACTTATAATCATTAATAGTTAGCTAACGACTAAACGTGGGAAGTTACTATGACTGCAGGTACACAATGATGTAGGAAGAAACAAAACCTTGTTTATATACTGCAGATCAGCAAAGTGAAAACAAGCTAGAAACAAAAGTGAGGGCCAGTCTCACAATTACACTTCCTGGCCAGTGGGAAGCTTAAAAGGAAAAATATCAGTAAACGTCCTATTTGTGCTTTGATATCTTCTCTCGCTTCTGCCTCTCCAACGTCTCCTTGTCGGCTTCGGATGGGTCCCCCTTTTTCCTTTTTCGCTTGTCCACGAGGGGAGCGTCTGGCTCCTCTGAGGCTTCCTCTCCCCCGTCTTTCCTCTCGCTCCTGCCGGAGAGGGAAGCAGGGAAATCATCAGGGTTTGCAAAGTGAAGTTGCCGGCTGATGGACTTGGATTGGATTTTCATAATCATCCCAGTTTTGGGATCGAACTCTGCGAGAGGGACCACATCCAAAGCCTCGTCCCCCGCCTTTTTCAAAGCCAACTCTTTCTCTTGCCTGGCCTTTCGGCTGGCCAGGGGTTCCTCATCATCATCATCGTCGTTGGCCTTCTTGGTGCCGGTGATATCCTCTTCATCATCTACATGCCGACCATCCAAGTCTTTTAAGGCCTCGATAGTCTCAGCATCTTTGGGTACGTCGGCGCTAGGCACCGAGGTGCTTCCTTCAACTGTTGCGGCCTCGATTTGCTCTGAAACGTCGATTTCGGCACCCGGCAGGACGATCCCCTCCTCCACCTCTCTCTCTTTTCCAACACCCTTGTCGGCGGGCTCGCCACCTGCATTATGAAAGACACACATTGCTAATTCAATGGGTTGCCCTGTTAGACGACGACAATTCGCAATCGCTTTAGCAAATCATTGAGAATAGAGAAAGGTACCTTCAGCAGATACTCCCTCTTGGATAGATCCGGATGCTCCAGCAGCCACGGGAGTTAAGCCTAATGGGATCAGCGGATCGTCGGGATGATACTCCTCGACTTCGGAAGTTTTAGACTTGGCGGCGGAGCTGGAACCTTCATCAATTTTGCTTTTGCCTTTAGCCGTGGTTCTCTCCTTCTCCATCTCCGCCAAGATCAAGCGACGGCCCTCCGCCAGATCCTCAGGCTCGTTGTCCCTTAGGATGCTTTTCATCAGTTCATCTTCGTCGATCTCTTCGACCCCTAGCCTATGTTTTTCGCCTTCCACGATGGCATCCCACAAGTTGGCCAAAGTAACATGATAATCCGGGATCCATGAGATATTGCGAGTCTTGAGGACCTGACCGAGGAAGTCAAAAATCATCTCCTCGAACCCCTCGATTTCTTTCTCTCTTGCAAGGAGTTTGTTGTTGGAGGCAGTGGCCATTTCAATGGCGCTATCAACGTTCTTTTCGGCGAGAGCTGCCCGTTTCTCCGCATCGGCCACCTGATCATTCAAAATCACTTTTTCCGCCTCTGCCAGAGCCAACTTTTCTTTTAAGCTTGCTCTTTCCGCTTCCCAAGCAGCCTTCTCCGTCAAAAAATGGCCTTTAGCCGTTGTCAGTTCGATGTTGGCCATTCGGAGGTCTTCAACTTCCTTTTTCAAGGCCATTTTTTCCTGGCTATTGGAATCCAGTTCTACATGAAAGCGCTGCTTGGCATTTTCTAATTCAGTTTTATAGTTTGCAGCGTCTCTCTGTGCCAGGGCGAGCTGGGCTTGAGCGTCTTCCAGATCCTTCTCTAGTTTTGTCCTGGCCCTTTCATTATTTTCAAGTTTTGCTTTAGACCTGTGGGCTTCTATCTCGAGTGTCCGGACGACCTCCGAAAGATTAAGTGCGTGCTTTTTCATCGCCTCGTATTGCTTGGCCACGTGACGGATATGCCCAACAACTTCTTTATCCCAGTTTTTAGGAACTGGCTCTAAGGCGGGAACAAAGACCATCCTATCGAAGAACATTCCTGGAAATTGTTCCCGTAGCTTTTCCAGCCTACCTTGGATTTCAGGACCGTGGACGTAGTCCCGTGAGCCGGGGGCAGCTAATTCTGGTTGGCTGACGGGGACTATGTTGCTTCTCGTTTGCTCAGTATCTTTGGATGAATCCCTGTCCCCATCCTTGGATTCGTGGCGCCTTTTGGACGACCGACTGTGGGAAGGCGCACTCTTTGGAGGAGTCAACTCTTTTGGAAGTGTCTTCCCCCCGGTCGAAGATATTGGGTGACTCGGAGGCCTGGTAGAGGTTGATTTGGGTGAAGATCGAGGTTGCGAAGAACTCGACTTGTGAGAAGGACCGCGAGGGCGCTCGGTACCCGAACGAAGGCTGGGGGTGCCTTCGCGAAGAGAACGGAATGAATAAGATCTCCTGCGTGACATCGCTCCTGCAAAAAAAGAAAAGAAAAACATATTATCACTTTGCAAAATCCACGACATAGTAGTGCACGATCAGGCAGTGTGTGTGAGGTGTGCATCCCATATAATTCCCCCTAACAGACCCGGGCCTGGAGACAGGCTCGTCTGGCCCGTTTCACGTCCCCTTGCTAAGTCAGCCACCTCTTCGGAAGCAGAAAAGAAAGGCTCCTCGCCGAAGTCTTTTTCCGTGTATTCAATGTCGGGCAAAGGGATTTTATTCAGCTCATCGAATAATTGTTCTTCTGTCAATTCGTCATCTCCGACAGTTTCCATTGGAGCAGAAGTAGGGATTTCTTTCGACGCATCGCCACGGGATTCATCTCCCCGGTATACATTCAAGTCTTCGTCGTCCTGGATGACTATCGGAGAAGGGCTTTTGTGAAATTTGGTTGTCTCCACCGCTTGTGAAGTTCCCTCTCCTTCTGTCGGGGGCACGTATTTATAAGGCTTGCCGCCGGTCCCAAGTCCAAACTTCCTATCCAAGAGGCGATGCTTGTGAAGGTTGTCATCCGTAATGCATTTTTTAATCCTTAAAAAGTCGGATCTGCTTTGCAGAAGAATGGATAACCGGTTGTTGTACAATGTGCCCTCTGTTTTCGGGAAGACATGATCTGTTTAAGACAAAGGAAAAAGCGGAAGAATGTTATTACTTAGACTCCCCCAAGCAAGATATTCAACTAGGCGATCAAAATTTACTTGATTTGAGCCACCTCCGCGAGCATCCAGCCTGTCTCCTTATGTAAAACCAGTCAGACTTAGGGTCCCCGATGTTACTGTATCCGTCGTACAGAACTTTCCTGTTCGCCACTGATTCAAAAAAGGAAAAGTTGGGAGTTGCAGAAGAGCGGTGCTTGAAGAGAAAGAAGAACACCAGGTCTCTAAATTTGAGTTCGGCGTGCAAGATTTCCGCGTAAGCAACATACAAAGAATATAGAGACGCGTAGGCGTTTGGATGAAGCTGCATCGGAGCAATGCCTAATCGTCTCAGAGTTTCAATGACAATTGGAGGGAACGGAGGGATAGCTCCTACTAGACACATTGTCCGACTGATCGACATATACCCTTCCGGTGCTAAATGAGGTCTGTCTTCGCTTCCCGGTGTTAAGACATCGTCCCAAGGAATGCCGTGTCTTAGGCAGATTCTCTTGAGTTTTACTTCGTCGAGCTTGGACGCTAAAGAGTCAGAGAATTTATCTATCCCTACTGCACCTGGAATTTCGTCCGGAGCTCGCTCGTCAGAATCGGAGTTGTTGCTGGATGACGTGCTTTCTGTCGGATCCGATTCTGTGGCTTCATATTCGGACCCCGAATCTTCACCTTCTGGATTGATTGGAGGAATTTGAGGATTATGCTGTTCAGGAGTCTCAGATTCCGTTTCGGCCACAGATCTTGAGGAAGATTGGTCGTTCGACATTGCTGCTAGGACGAGAAAATATGAACGATAAGATTAACACTACCCGTCCCCCGTGTGTGCAAGTGCAGCTGTGTGTGTTTGTGTGTGTGTATTATTAAAAACGATAACGAAACATGAAAGTAGTCGAGGTTATTAAAAGTCATTAGTCGTCATATGCAGTCAAATCACGAAGTCGTTTAGTCCAGAGAGATCAACGTCAGGGCTCTATCCTAACTGTCCAGAGTTTTGTAGCGGCAAGGCGCTGATTAAAATTTCTTCGTATCACCAGCCGTGAGACGGCTCGCACGACCAGGGGATCGCCCCCCTCCGACTCGCACGACCAGGGGATCGCCCCCCTTCGACTCGCATGGCAGAGGGATCGCCCCCCTTTCCCGATCGCAGAGCAGAGAGTTCGCCCCTCACCGAATCGCCGGGCGAAGGGAAGGCTCCCTCACGAACCGTTGCGATTACCGCGGTACGACCCTGGGTCGCCCTCTCAATCTTTCGTCTCGCCACTTGCTTCCGTCCTCAGTCACTGACCACGATCCGAGTCAGCCTCCTTCCTCCTTCTCCATCCTTCTTCTCCCTCGTCTCCTTCCCGTCCGCGAGTTCTGAGCTCCACGTTCAATGGCCATGGTGATTTGGTGATTACTTCGAAAAGTAGCGGATTTATATTGTTTTTCTCTGGAATCAACCGAAGAAATTCAGGAAAGTAGTACGAGGGTGCTTCCTATAAAGTTACCTTTCTAAAAAGTGAGAGAGTTCTTGGATTTTCGAAAGTTTTAAAGGGTTGGACTCGTTATTTAACAGCTCGCGCGAGACGATTCAGCGGAGAGGAGAAAGAAGGAAAGTGAAGGGGGGGGGGACGTCGGTTTATATAGGCAAAAAAGGTGACCGTTGGCCTCCCCTCCTTTGTCTTATTCGGTCCACGAAACGCCCCCCGAACCGCGACCTGAAGACGGAATCGCAATAAAGCCCACGGACCGCTTTGAAATGATGGCCCACGAAACCCAGAGCCCGATACGACTCGAAGGAAGATGCGCCCTGTATCGCGCAAGACCCTAAGAACTCAGCACGCGACGAGCAGATGACCAAATCGGATCGTGTCGGCCTATGGCGATCCGATTCATCCATGTGTCAATTTGAACCAATGCGACCGTAAACTTGCATCCTTTCAGGAGAGGATCGATAAGTATCTTCGAAGCATGTTTCATCATCAATAAAACATACTTCGAGGGGGCAAAATGTTGGCTTGCTTTTTGACCAAGCCATCCAGGGTCATTCGTGAAAGGAAATCAGGAAACCAAGTCCTCCAGGAGAGTGGGAGAATGGATCGCACGCCATCGTCTCGCCCCGCTTGGATCGCACGATATCGTCTCGCCCAGGAATGGATCGCACGCCATCGTCTCGCCCCGCTTGGATCGCACGATATCGTCTCGCCCAGGAATGGATCGCACGCCATCGTCTCGCCCCGCTTGGATCGCACGACATCGTCTCGCCTAGGAATAGACCGCACTCTATCGACTCGCCCAGGGAACGGATCGCTCTCGTCTCGTCGACGAACGCCACCTCTAGGCGATCCGATCCCCTGCAGCGAACCGAACCCATCGACCCGTTCAACCATGAGCTGGTCTTCAGCGATCCGAATCGCATGGATCTGACGACACCTGTTCACAACGGCTAGTTTGACTGTTTCTCCAACGGTGGCGATGCGATCCGAGAATCTCGGGATTCGTGCCACGTGTCCGCGATCCGTCCGACGAAATCAGCTATAAATAGCCCAGAGCTTGGCATTTTTCGGGAGCTTTTTGGCAATAGTGAATATTGAGTCCGCCATTGCTACCAAATCACTGGAATATTAGGAGAAATCACTGTTGTACTAGTTTTTAAAGCATAATCAATAAGATATAAAGTGGACGTAGGCTCGTTAACGCCGAACCACTATAAATTCTGAGTGTTTCTTTTCTTTTTCCTTATTCCTCATTTAGAATTCTCTATAGTTTATAACAATTTGGGTGTTAGGTCCAAATTTCGATCTAACACGTATAATCAACATTATATGGTAATTGACTATGTCTGATTCCAGTTCAAAAAGAAGGAATATTTTAAAATAACAATTATTTTAAAATGATTAATATTTTAAAATAATATTCAAAAAAAGATCAAAATCTGATTTTGATGTCCGATTTGGGATGGACACGAATATATTTATATGTATAAAGTCGTGTTGATTAGATTAACGTCGTTTTGATGTAAATGATATTTATATTGATTTTATTCGTCTTTATAATGAGTATCGAAAGGGAATTGATTTCAAAATCTAATGTTTTGAAAATACTATCATTTATATATTAATGATATGGAATATTCAGTTTGGATTTGAAATTGGATCTGAAGTTGAAATCGTTTTTAAAACAAAGTTAAAATTATTTATAAAATACGTTTTGAATTCAAATCGACAAAATATATATATAATATATAATTAATGGCCTGAATAGAAAGCGTCGCGCCACGGCAGTTCGCGAATATCTATCATTGACTTCGAATGGACATTACATGAGATCCGACCGTCGGATTCTCCTAAAACCGGAACCGTTGGGTTCATATCGAAAAGAGCTTTCCAACGAATACAAGAGATTTAAAATCTAACGGTTGGATTTGGAATTATGTCCAAATCAAATTTGGAAAAGGTCGTTGTAAGTGCAGTTCGATGACCATTTATGGAAATCGACTGTACGGGCCTTGATAAAATTACTTAAAATATCAATAATTTGTGCAAAATCATAATAAATGATTTTGAATGAATTGGGATGAAAAATTCCATATTTGAAAAGATAAAAATATATTTTTATCGAAATGAACTATTTATGAACTTGAATTAAGATCCAATATTTTTAAATAAATAAATTGGATTTGAAATGGTTTCAAAAATAACCATAATTTCCAATATATGAATTGGAATGGATTTGAATCGAAATTACCTTCAGAATATTTCGATATTGGACTCTGTGATTATACGAACATTGTGGAGGAATTTGGAAGATATATATGTATATCGTTATTTCCAATACGATATTTGTTGGTTTCAGAATTTGATATGGAATATAAGCCGATATATTTTCTATTCAGAGCCTTGTATTTAATATCAAATTGGTTTTTGGGTTTATCATGAGCAGTGTTATAAATAACACTTGTTTTTTAACCCGATTAACAATGAAATGAGATTTTGGGTTTGCCGTGAATGGTATCTTTAATAATACTGTTCTTAAACCCAATGAAGTTAAAAAAATTAGAAACTAATTGGAGATTAGCTAAGTTAAATGGTTTCCAGGGTATTGATCTGATGTTGGTTTCGGCCTTTGGGGTTAATACTTAGGGAATTGTTCTCTTACTAATTTACGGTTCGAGACTGGTAGGATGGGATCTTCATTAACACTGTTCTTAAACCCCGTGTGAAAAGAATAAATCTTTAATTAAGATTTAAAGTTTAATTTTCAATTAATTAACATTTAATTGGAATTGAAAATGGAATGTGAATTGGGTTTATTATGAACGGTGTTTTTAACGGCATTCGTTCTTTAACCCGATTTACATTGAAATGTGATTTGGAATTTATAAATCTTTTTATTAAGATTTAATGGAAATTTTCCAAAGTAAAGTTTTCCAATTTAATATATTAAATTGGAATTGAATGAAATTCGATTTGATAATAATCGAAATGAGCTTCTGTGGAGGAAGACTGATAATATATATAGAATTTAAAAGGCTTTATCGCTATTCCATTTATATTGCTGGTCGGATACGGAAATTGATATCTATTATATATTGATTTGCTTTTCCGTGAAGATTCCATAATTAATGGAATGCGGTTTGGGTTTATCGTGAACTGTGTTTTAAATGACATTAGTTCTTTAACCCAGTTAAAGACAGGATTACATGTCTAACATTGTATTTCGAACTGTATGGTTGATCTCTGCTAAATGTATATCTGTTTGGTGGCGGAGAATCTATTCTCTTGCTTAACACCCTTCTCTCAGACGTACGAGCTTAGAGGTTATATATCGGCAGAAATCAGTAGTACAGTATAGATTGTCGATGCGACATGTTTGTGTTTCCAAAGTCAAATAATCATTACTATTGATTTTTGGGAAGATTAAAACTAAGTGAAGATTTAATGAATCTTTAATTAGATTGAAATGTGAATTGATAATTTAAGTTGTCAAATTTGGGAAATGATCGAGAATGGAGTGTCACCAGTTTTGCTCCTAGCGATAGTTAAATCTTTAACTAGATTTGAACATGAAATGGTAATTAATATTTACCGATAACACTGTGGGGTTAGATATGGAGTATTACCGGTTTTTCTCCATGGGATGAATAGGTTGGGATTGGGAGATTAAATAAATGATTACTTTGGTAAGGTGATTTAATCCCAACTAATTTGGAAAACCTTAAAATGGTTTGGGTTGATATCCAAAGGAAGATTAAAGAATAAATTTAAAGAATTTATCCTTGATAAAATTAATGGGAACCTTTCCCAAAGGATATGAATATTTGAATAAAAGAATATTCAGAATTGGAATGAGGTGTATGTTGTGTTTTTATAGCACTTTTTTATTATATACGCCAGTTATTCGGAAAGGCTGGGTTTATACCCATTCTGAATAACTGATTCGACGATAAATCGATGATGAAGACGGTGGCTGAAGACTGGAGGTCTTCACATCATTTGGATGATTACTGATGTCTTGATTGGGTTGTACACCCAAGACGAGGTAATAAGTGGTGATCGTCCAGACGTACTTGGAGATCGACCGGATATGCGAGGTCCTCTCTCCTGTATTGGACATACGGGACGAGGAATAAGGTGCCTCCGGTTTCATTCAGAACCAGAACGAACTTGTAAATGTACTGTGTGTCTAACATTGGATTTTATTCTGTGTTGATTGATCTCTATTAAATATATATCTGTTTGGCGGCGGAGAATTTATTCTCTTGCTTAACGCCCTTCTCTAAGACGTACGAGCTCAGAGGTTATATATCTATAGACATCAGTCGCATGGCGTGAATTGCCTGTGTGGCATGCTGAGATGCTAATAATCACGGCTTCTATTGAAAATTAGAGTCTTGTGGTTGATGATCAAAGCACGGCTTTAATATAGCATTGCTTTGTGTGTAGCGTTAATTCGCGAGCCTCAAACCTCGATATGAGTTAAAAACGGGATAAGGGAACCCAAGGAGGACATGACATTTCTTTCTAGCTATGGATGGTGTTAGGGTTTTGCAAGCCCTGACATTTATATTTTTTTACCTATATGGTTGTTGGAATGCGAGGCGCCTCGGATATTGAGTCATCTGGCTCATTGACGCCCGATAGGGCGGGGAAACGTGTGTTCAGTAATTGCCAATCCACTAACGTAAGTGTGGACCGGCCTTGGAGGACCAGGGGTTACCCAAAGTGTGTAGTCCCGAGGAATTTGCTAGAGTGTCTCAAAGTGGAAAGGAGTACATCCCTTGCCTAGACTCATGACGGAAATCCAATTTCCAATACGTGATATTTCGGTTTTGATTGTAGAGCCTAGTATGGCGGCATGATATATGGTACCCATGCCGTCTAGGATTGATATATTTATATTTGAAGTTTTCTTCACACTATACACTTATAATAGTATCAAATAATTTGTTTTAAACGTACCAAACATGTTTGGCTATTATAAGGGAAAACCCTATCCTCCGGCTTGCGTTGCATTGTGTGATGGGACCTGGGTCTTATAATAGCTTCAATTTTTTCCAAAAAGCATTGCGCTGTTTATTCTATGCACTGGTATTCTTGGAAGGAAACCCTTCCGTGTTATACGGCGTGGTCCCTTGACATACTATATTTTAAAGTAGAGTTTTAAATAACTATTTTAGTTCTCACACCAGTCACATGACTGACCTGGAGTTTATTGTTTTAACATAAACTCTGGGTGCCCCTATTTTCCACACGGGAATCTAGTAGTTTTGGTTTTGCAGATTTATATTCATAGGATCTTGGTTTACAGCTGAAATGATATTCGGAAAGCTCTATATCCGTATATTCTTTTCAATTGCATTTTGTATTATTTTCCGCTGCATTGTAACTTGTAAATCTCTGACATTTATCAAATGTATATTATTTGTTCATACTCTGTATATTCTTGTACTCTGATGTAAATTGTTGTAACAAGCAATGAAATGTTCTTCTGTTTGCGTTCTGATTTGTCGTGTTCTCATTACAATCTGGGCTTTCCTTTACTAGGAAGTTTGGGTTGTGTCAGTTTGGTATCAGAGCTTTGGTTTACAGAGCTCGAGAAAAAGGCACGTTAGAACCAAACGAAAGAATTCATCAGAAATTGGATTTGCAAAATCCAATGAGAATGACTCGTTAGAGATAGGATCAGCAGTATCCTAGAACGAGTGTGAAGAGTAGTGTTTTTAAAATTAAAATGAAAAACAAATTTTGTTTTGACAATTTAATGTAATTATAAGTATTTGAGTATATTATTTTATATTGAATTTGGACAATCGAGTATATAAAGATATTGCATATACGCCTTGCAAACGTATATTCGAAGTTTTAATATACAAGATAGATATAGAATCACACTCTAGTCACCCATAGATGATACTGATGATAGCACGTTCATCATCAGTATTTATGTTCGAGTTTCGAAGGTAGGATATCTATATATTTCCTATTGACTGGCGCGAGAACCAAAACTATATAGGATATATTGTTGTGAATTGGCATCAAAAACATGATTTTCTGTATATATATCAAAGTTATGTGTTTGAAACGATAATCACTAATTGATTGCTGATTGTGTTGTTTGATTATTGGTTTGATTTATTAAATTTTGAACCATTAACCAAATCGAATCAAAATATTGAACTGACTTGAAAATTGTTTGAGATTGCATGCATATACGTGTATATACATTGAACAGATCATAGCAGGGAGGCTAGAGAAGGGGAATAAAATTATATGCCCGACAAATAGGTACATGTTTACTAATTTATTGGGTTCAGATGATTTTATGAGCCGACTGGCTAGCCTCTTGGCTTTTTCTTTTTCTTTTTGAGATGAGAGGGCCTGTGTGGCAGTTTGGGGATTTTCCCAGTGCTCCCTGTACAAAGGAGGTTATGAAAAAAAAAAATTAGGGTGTTAGCCAAATATTTGAAAAATTAGAAATTCTTAGAAACTGAAAAGTTGAAGAATGAAAGCCAGAATGAAAGTTGAGTTGATTAGTTAAACAACTTTAAGCTTCGTTCCTTTTCGAGGACGAAAAGATTTTAAGTGGGGGAGATTGTAACAACCCGGAAAATCAGAACCAATTCAAATTTTTTTTTTAGCAATTTTAATGAATTTTGAATATTTAAAATGATTTATTTTAAATAATAACAACGAGAAATTTATTTTGAATAGAATTAGAATATATAAATTTATTTTAATCGAAATTAGAATATAAATATTTATTTTAATTATAAAAGGAATCGGAAATGGCGCGCTAGTTTGAAAATCCGATTTCAAATTTCAAATGAATGTACAGGATTCAAAATAAACCAGATTTTAGTGAAACCAAAAATATTAGAATCTAGTTGAAAATATCTTTCCAACGAATCCGAAAAATCAAAATTTCATAGCGGCGATAAAAAGTTATGCCCAGTTGAAAATTCAGAATAGTCGCTATGGAATTATAGCCTTAAAATTAGCAATTTTGCAAATGACCTCCGTTTTCGACGAGACCACTTTTGTTGGATCCGGAATGTCAAATTATTGCTACATTCCAATTTTCATAATTATTGGAATCAATATGTGAGCGTGGTGGATTTAAACGTGTTTGGTAATTTCAGTTTGAAAATGACCGTTTTTTAAACGGTCTCCAAATTCGACGAAATTAGTTTTGTTAGGACCGTATCATAAAAACATAGCCAGATTTATTTTTCTGTAACTTTTGGAGTCAATATGTGGTCCCGGTAAATTAAAATGTACGTTAAAATCAATATTGACCGTTCTATTTATTTATATTTTAATTTCGATGGAAAATGATCGAAACGGTCGAATTGTCTTATGGGTCGTATCCCGTTGTGTTCGAAATGGGGGTAATTAGTTATGGACGACAGTCGGTGGGTCTCGTTTGGAGGTCGAAATAAAAAGTTGCTTTTTGGGAATTTAAAATAATTAAATATATAATATATAATCTCCCTCCCCTTACCTTCTCTCTCCCCGTCATTGTTCAGATTAGGTTTAGGAGAAAAAACCACGCAGCCGCCCGTCGCCCTCGTCGTTGACCGCCGCTGATGACTCCGACCCCCCCCAAGGCGGCGCCACACCCTCCCACTCCTCCTCCATCCGACGTGAAAACCCCTGAGCCCACAACCGTAAAACCCCGCCGCCAGCGTGCCCTAGCCCCCAATCTACAGCCAATGACTTCCTCTCCGACCTTCTGCAGTCCGTCGTCGCCTTCTCCCTCTCATTCCCCCTATTTCAAGATTCCCCCAAGCCCTAGCCTCCTCTATTCGAGCCACCGCGAGTTCCAAGCCTCTCCGCCCTCGCCTTTGTCCGATGCCGATACCTCATCCCCTCTTTCGAACCCCTAGCCTCGCCTGCGCCGCTATCGGAAGTCCGTCCGACCACCAACAGCGATGAGGAACATTCTTCCCCCTTTGAACAGCGAATGTAAGTTTTTAAATTAATTTATTTAGATAGTAAATTTACCTATTTAGATTAGTTTAGTTCAAAATAAAAAGATTAGATCTTTAAAAATAAAAAGTTTAAATTTTAATGAGGTTGAAAATGAGATTTTTCTTGTATAAAAATGTGACTTTTAATTAGATAAAGTTCTGATTTTTATTTAGGGAAAGTTTGAGATTTTTATGGTGCAAAGTTTATATTTTAAACTAGTGAAGTTTATATTTTTAAATTAGTGAAGTTTAGATTTTCTTTGAATAGAAAAGAAATGATTTTTAGCTATGTAAAAATATAATTTTTAGAAGATAAAAATATGGTTTTTACCTACCAAGCGTGGATATAAAAATGCAATCTTTATATGTTCAATGTTAAAAATAAAAGGAAGTGATTTTCGATATAAAAATGTGATTTCTAATATATAAACAACAACATAAAAATATGATTTTTTATGTATGAAGTAACAGTATAAACATGTGATTTTTAATAATCAACTGCATGAAACAGATGGCGATGGATCAGACTGAAATCAAAACGAAATCCAAACGGTTCAGAAATAAAGAATGGAGGAGTGGATCCCAAAGGTGAGAACTTCTCACTTTAATTATATATTCTAGTTAAAATATATACTAGGATGCAGATGGTGCTTAGCAGCACCCGACACCCGTCTTCCACAGACCATGGACGACTTGTTTGATTTGATTGTGTTGTGAAAATTGTTTCTGATGTGAAATAGACTGTGTAAAATATTCATGTGTTGAAATAAAATATTTTATTGTTAAAAATATAGTTTTTAACGTGTATTTGAATAGAATAAATATTCATTTACAAATCGGACGATTTGTTTATGTACACACATTTGACTGATATTGATTGGGACGATATATTTTACACATCGCCCAACTGCACAAATAAAATCAGTGTTTGTTGTTTGAAAACCCCACACGGGTGTTGGGATGATATTTGACGTACAATAATCCCGATTCGTTAGTGATATGTCAATCGATGGGTTGACAGACTGTTGTAAGCGTTAAATATATATATTTAATGCTTATGCAGTGTAGAATGCACTCCGGATAATGGTTGATTGTTTAGCATTGATATTCTATACATGTATTTTATGAAATCCATATAATCAACATTATATGGTAATTGACTGTGTCTGATTTTAGTTCAGAAAGAAGGAATATTTTAAAATAACGATTATTTTAAAATAATGAATATTTTAAAATAATATTCAATAAAAGATCAAAATCTGATTTTGATGTCCATTTGGGATGGACACGAATATATTTATATATATAAAGCCGTGTTGATTAGATTATCGTCATTTTGACGTGAACGATATTTATATCAATTTTATTTGTTTTTATAATGAATATCGAAAGGGAATTGATTTCAAAATCTAATGTTTTGAAAATACTATCATTTATATATTAATGATATGGAATATTCAATTTTGAATTAAAATTGGATATGAATTTGAAATCGTTTTTAAGACGAAGTTAAAATGATTTATAAAATACATTTTGAATTGAAATCTACGAAATATATATAATATATATTATATATATTTACTGGCCTGAATAGAACATGCCGCGCTGCGGCAGTTAGCGAATTTCGACCATTGAGTTCGAATGGACACTACGGGAGATCCGACCATCGGATTCCCCTAAAATCGGAACCGTTGGGTTCATAACAAAAAGAGCTTTCCAAATAATACAAGAGATTTGAAATATAATGGTTGGATTTGGAATTATGTCCACATCAAATTTGAAAAAGGTCGATGTAAGTGCAGTTCGATGACCGCTTATGGAAATCGACTGTACGGGCTTTGATAAAATTATTAAAAATATCAATAATTTGTGTAAAATCATAATAAATGATTTGGAAAGAATTAGGATGAAAGATTCCATATTTGAAAAGATAAAAATATATTTTTATCGAAATGAACTAGTTATGAACTAGAATTAAAATCCAATATTTTTAAATAAATAAATTGGATTTGAAATGGTTTTAAAAATAACTAGAATTTCCAATATATGAATTGGAATGGATCTGAATCGAAATCACCTTCGGAATATTTCGATATTGGATTCCGTGATTATACGGACATTGTAGAGGAATTTGGAAGATATATATATCGTTATTCCCAATAAGATATTTGTTGGTTTCAAAATTTGATATGGAATATAAGCTGATATATTTTCTATTCAGAGCCTTGTATTTAATATCAAATTGGTTTTTGTGTTTATCGTGAACGGTGTTTTAAATAACACTTGTTCTTTTACCCGATTAACAATGAAATGAGATTTTGGGTTTGTCGTGAATGGTATCTTTAATAATACTGTTCTTAAACCCACTATAGTTAAGAAAATTAGAAACTAACTGGAGATTAGCTAATTTGAATGGTTTCCTGGGTATTGATCTGATGTTGGTTTCGGCCTTCGGGGTTAATATTTAGGGAATTGTTCTCTTACTAATTTACGGTTAGAGATTAATGGGATGGGGTCTTCGGTGACACTGTTCTTAAATCCTGTGTGAAAAGAATAAATCTTTTAATTAAGATTTAAAGAATAATTTTCAATTAATTAACATTTAATTGGAATTGAAAATGGAATGTGAATTGGGCTTATTGTGAACTGTGTTTTTAACGGCATTCGTTCTTTAACCCGATTTACAATGAAATGTGATTTGGAATTTATAAATCTTTTTATTAAGATTTAACGGGAATTTTCCAAAGTAAAGTTTTCCAATTTAATATATTAAATTGGAATTGAATGGAATTCGATTTGATAATAATCGAAATGAGTTTATGTAACAAACCGAAAATGCGAGCCAATTTAAAAAAATTTATTTTGGCAATTTTAGCGAATTTTGAATATTTAAAATGAATTATTTTAAATAATAACGACGAGAAATTTATTTTGAATAGAATTCGAACGTATATATTATATACGTCGTCGTTAGAATATAAATAATTAAATATAATTATAAATAGAATTGAAAATGGCGCGGTAGTTCGATAATTCGATTTCAAACTTCAATTGAATGTACTGGGTGCAAAATAAACCGGATTTTAGTGAAACCAAAAATAATGGAATCTAACTGAGAATATCTTTCCAACGAATCCGAAAAAATTGAGATTTCATAGCGGGAATCAAAAGATATGTCCAGTTGAAAATTCTGAATAGTCGCTATGGAATTCAGGCCCTTAAAAATAGACATTTTGCAAACGACCTCAGATTTCGACGAAACCACTTTTGTTGGGTCCGTGATGTTAAATTATTGCTAGGTTTCAAATTTCATAATTTTTCGATTCAATATGTGAGCGTGGCAAAGGAAAACGCGTTTGACCAGTTTTTGTTGATTTTAATCGACTGGAAAATGACCATTTTTCAAACGGTATCAGAATTCGATGAAAATAGTTTTGTTAGGACCATATCGTCAATACGAAGCTAGAAAATATTTTTCTGCAATTTATAGAGTTCGTATGTGACCCCGGTAAATTGAAATGCGCGTTCAAAATCAATATATAGAGTTATATGTTGATTTTGAAGAAAACTGATTGTAACGATCGAATCAGCCAACGATACATATCCCATTGTGTTCGGAATGGGGGTAAAACGCGATGGACGACAGGCGGTGGGCCTCGTTTTGAGGTCGAAAATAAAAGTTGCTTTTTGCGGTGAAATTAAATAATTAAATAATAAAAATATAAAAAAAAACCTTCCTATATCCTCTGGCCCCCAATCATTTAATCGATTTCTCAGAAAAAGAAAAAAAAGAAAATAATGGAAGGGGAGCGCGATCGATCCCCCCCCCCCCCGATGAGCCGCCGCGCCCAGGGCAGCGCAGCCACCACCTGCCGCCCCCTCCTCTTCTTCCCCCTCCCTTCTTCTTCCTCCTCCCCCTTGCAGTTCCTCGACCGCAACGCCCAGACCCCCCCTTCGCCTGCTCCGCCCGCCACCGCAACCGCCTGCACCGACCCACCCACCTCGACGCAGCTCTCCCCCCTCCTGTCTCCAATGGTGATGCCCCTTCCTCCTACGAACGACAGTAAGTTTTTATTTATTTATTTGGTTTTAAAAAAAAAACTGATTTTTACATGATTTTAATACTGAAATTAATGTAATTTTAAAACTGAGATTAATATTGTTTTAAAATATATATACATAGTAGAGAAAGGAGGGATTTTTAATTTTTAAAATAGAAAAGACGATATTTTTAAAATAGAAAAGACGATATTTTTAAAAATAGAAAAGACGATATTTTTTAAATGGATAAGGCGTGATTTTTACATATGTAGTGGGTTAAAAATATGATTTTTATATTTTTAAAGTATTAAAAATATAATCTTTTATATAGTAGAAGATGAAAAATGAAATCTTTATATCTGAAAAGACGAAATCTTCATATAGAGAATAACGGTGTAAAAATAGAATTTTTATCCATATAGCGTGATTATAAAAATTCGATTTCTATATATTGAATAGCGAAGTAAAAATTTGATTTTTATATATTGAATAGCGAAGTAAAAAATTTGATTTTTATATATTGAACAGCGAAGTAAAAATTCGATTTTTATATATTGAATAGCGAAGTAAAAATTTGATTTTTATATATTGAATAGCGAAGTAAAAATTTGAATTTTATATATTGAATAGCGAAGTAAAAATTTGATTTTTATATATTGAATAGCAAGGTAAAAATTCGATTTTTATATATTGAATAGCGAAGTAAAAAATCGATTTTTATATATGTAGTGAATACGGGTAACGAAATAGACGAAAGACGAGGACGGTGAAGACTTCCACATAGGAAGAGTCGTGGCGTTTGGATTAGCTATCGGTGAGAACTTCTCACTCAAATTTCCTTTTCTAGTTATATATATATATACTAGGATGCAGACGGTGCTTAGTAGCACCCGACACCCGTCATCCAAAGACCATGGATGGCTTGTATGCTTGTTTGATGTGTTGTGAAATTTGTTTGTATTGTTGATGTGAAATCGATAATAAAATGTGGATGTGTTGAAATAAATTAATTATCGTTAAAAATATAATTTTTAACGTGAATGTGAGTAAATAAATATTTATAAACAAATCGGCCAATTTGTTTATATACACTGATTTGACTGATATTGATTGGGTCGATAAATTTTACACATCGCCCAACTGCACAAATAAAAATATGTGTTTGTTGATTTGAAACCCCACACGGGTGTTGGGATGATATTTGACATACACTAATCCCAATTATTTAATTGTATGTCGATCGATTGGTCGACAGACTGTGTGAGCGTTGATTATCTACATTTGATGCTTATGCAGTTGTGTGGTGCACTTTGGATGATGGTGGATTGTTTATCATTGCTATTTTATACATGTGTGTATGGAATCCATATAATTAACATTATATGGTGATTGATTGGGCCTCATTCCAATCGGGAAAATAATGAATATTATAAAGGAAAATTCATGTGTTGAAACTATTCATGTGTTGAGTGAAATATTTTATACAATGAAATTTACATCTTTATCATATTTAAAATTAGAACTACTTCACGGTGGAGTCTAATTGAAAATCAAACGATAGATACCATGATTTTATAAAATATTTTACATAACAAAAATAGTCGTGTGTTGAAAGAAATATAGATTCATGTGTTGAATAGAATAAATATTCATTTGTTGAATAGAATAAAGAAGTTTTTGAAAAACATAAAGCCGTGTGGATTAGAGATGCGTTATTTTGACGCGAACGATAGTGATATCAATTTTATTCGTTTTATAATGAATATTGAAAAGTGATTTCAAAATTTAATATTTTGAAATGAAATTCAAATTAAATTAGATTAAAATTCAAATTGAAATTTTATTGAATCAATTTGAAATGAATTCGAATCGAATAGAAAATGAATTCGATTCGAATTAAATAGAAAGTGAATTTGAAATTGAATTGAATAGAAAGGGAATTTGAAATTGAATTGAATAGAAAGGGAATTTGAAATTGAATTAAATAGAAAGGGAATTTGAAAGATATATTTTATATCGTTATTTCCAATACGATATTTGTTGGTTTCAGAATTTGATATTGAATATAAGCCGGTATATTTTCTATTCAGAGCCTTGTATTTAATATCAAATGTGATTTGGGTTTATCATGAATCGTGTTTTATATGACATTGGTTCTTTAACCCAGTTAAAGGCAGGATGTTGATTTTTGAAAAGATTAAAACTAAGTGGAGTTTTAATGAATCTTTAATTAGATTAAAATGTGAATTGATAATTTAAATTATCAAATCTGAAAAGGTGATCGAGAATGGAGTACCACCAGTTTTGCTCCAAAGCGATAGTTAAATCTTTAATTAGATTTGAACGTGAAATGGTAATTAATTTTACCAATAACACCGTGGTGTTAGATGTGGAGTATTACCAGTTTTCTCCATGGGATAAATTGGTTGGGATTGGGAAATAAAATAAATAATTACTTCGGTGTGGTTCGCTAATCCCGACTAGTTTGAAATGATATCCAAAGATTAAAGAATAAATTTAGAAGAATTTGTCTTGGATAAAATTAATTGGAACCTTTCCCTAAGAATGTGATTTTGTGAATAAAAGAATATTCCGAATAGGAATGAGGCGTTTGTTGTGTTTGTGTAACATTTGTTTATCATATACATGGGTTATTCAGAAAGGCCGGGTTTATACCCATTCTGAATAACCGATTCGACGAGATGTCGAAGATGAAGACGGTGGTTGAAGACCGGAAGTCTTCACATCATTTGGGTGATTACTGATGATCTCGATTGGGCTGTACACCCAAGATGAGGGAAACAGTTGGTGATCGTCCAGACGTACTTGGAGATGGATGGATATGCGAGGAAAGTGCCTCCAGTTTCGTTCAGACCCAGAACGAACTTGTAAATGGATTGTGTGTCTGACATTGGATTTTATTCTGTGTTGATTGATCTCTATTAAATATACATCTGTTTGGTGGCAGAGAATTTATTCTCTTGCTTAACGCCCTTCTCTGAGATGTACGAGCTCAGAGGTTGTATATCGATGGACATCAGTCGCATGGAGTGAATTGCCAGTGTGGCACGCGTAAGTGGCAATTGATCAGGGCTTCTGTTGAAAAGCAAAGTCTTGTGGTTGATGATCAAAGCATGGCCTGTGTGGCATAGCTTTGTGTATAACGTGAATTCGCGAGCCTCACACCTCGGTATGAGTCAAAAACGGGAGACGGACCGCTGGGAGAGCACGACGTTTCTTTCTAGCTAGGGTGGTGTCAGTGACCTACCAGCCCTGACATTTATATACTTTTCACCTGTGTGGTTGTTGGATACAAGGCGTGTAACAACCCGTATTTTAATAACATGTTAAAACGAGAATCAAAGCAGAATTTAATTTTAAATTCTGAGTCAAGTAAAACGGGCTATGCCATTGCGTTCATCTCGGAAAAATACGCGAAATAGAGTCTGAGTTTTCGAGAATCGGAGTCCGTATGACCCGTTAAAGGCCCAAAGAAGATTTCTGGGAATTTGAATTTCGGAAAACAGTTTTGGAAATCAGATCTGGGGCTAGGCGGGAAGTTTCCCCGCCTAGGCCATGTCGACAGGGCTGTCGACAGGCCTATCGACTTGGGCCCAGACCAAGTCGACAGCCCTGTCGACTTGCCTGTCGACAGGGGGTGGCCGGGGCAAATAGCCTGGCGCACCTGTTTGTCTCACCTGGTCTTGTTCTTGGGCTGGGTCTGGAAGCTTCCGAGATCTGATGGTCCTAATCTATCCTAGGGTTAATCTAAGGGCCTAAAACTATCCTAATCTCTATAAAAAGACCCTAAACCTAACCTAAATCCCTAAAAATCAAACCTAGCAACTAAGTGCCGCCAAAATTAATTTTGATCATGGCCTCCATCTCCAATCCCTAGAGCCTATGCACTCAAATCAAGTTCAAATCAAAAGGTGCAAGCTTGCTACACCAAATCAAGGCCAAATCAACATTCCTATGCGAGTTCCATGACGATTCTTCTACAAAGGAGGCACCTTTCTTAGCCAAGATGATTCATGCTCCTTTCCCTAGGCCTAACTAGGTAAGTTCTAGCTACTTTTGGATCAAAACGGTATTTTTAATGTTGACATGGGATAAAATGAGGATAAACATGATTATGCGAACCTATATGAACCCTACCATGCCTCTTGTGTTCATATTTATGATCTTAGGCCATGTGAGTGACTTAATCATGCCTCTCATGCTATGCATAACCTAGTTTAACTTGCAAGTTTGGATCTTTATGCATGAAATGCTAGCATGAACCTTTAGGAACCACTTTACGTGTGAAACATTGGCTAAGACAAGATTTTGGGGCTTATGCATGTTTATGAACCCAAACCCCTTATGCTAACATGCAAGTTTGTGGCCAAATCCTTTATGAGATTATGCATGTTCGTGGCCAATCCCCTCTTTAAGTTGTGCATGTTTATGGACAAACCCCCTTTTTGATAATATGCATGTTTGTGGCCAAATTACCTTATGACACTATGCATGTTTATGGCCAACCCCCTCATGATGTTATGCATGTGGAAGCCAAGCCCTTTTTGCCATCATGCATGTTTTGATAACAATATGTGACATAGTATTCTTACTATGTTGACTCGCTTTGCTTGCATTGGGAAAACACGATTTTGGGTAGTTAGATAAACATGAACATGTCGCAAAATCTTAACTTGAATATGACATGTGTTTATACTTGAAAATATGACTTGAAAGATAACATGGAAGATGACATGTAAGTATGCATAAAAACATGAGCTTGGGAATTTACCTATTAAGTTAGGTCTACCCTTTGGGAATTTACCTATTAAGTTAGGTCTACCCAAATGCTCGAAAAACTTGTAACATGTTTTGGAAACATGATGAACTTAGATAATATGAGTGTGGCCAACTCGAGGTTGGGTTGAGTTTGCAACGTAAAACTACCCGGAACCGACCGGCCTAACTAGTAGTTGCAAACAATAGGACCCAATGTGAGAAGTTGGTCATGTCGCGCTTAAGACCCGAGGTTAGACTAGGTTGTGGTGTAAATCTACCCGGACCCGCCCGGCTTAACTAGTAACCACAACAAGGTCTAATGTGAGAGGTTGAGGGTGCATTAATTAAATTAATGCCACATAATAGGGTTAAGTTAATTTGATTAATGAGGCTTAACCAAATATGATATGGACAAATGGGTTAAGTAATTTGATTAGGCTATTGATACTTAACAAAACATGATAAGCTTGGGTAGGTTAAGTAACTTGATTTGCCTAATGACACTTGACCATTTTTATACGACTAATGGACGGGATTAAGTTAACCAACACTTAATCAATCCAACACGATAACGTGATAAGGTTAAGTAAATTTTCTTAATGACACTTAACCGTATAATACAGTTAATGGATGGGGTTAAGATTAGGCTTAACTAATCTAAACACGGTAATTCGATAGGGTTAAGTTAAACACTTAACCAATTTAAACTTGATAATTCAATGAGGTCAAGTAACCCATACTTAACCGACTTAACTTGGTAATTTAATGGGGTTAAGTTAAACACTTAACTAATTTAACACGATGATTTGATGAGGTTAAGTGACCTATACTTAACCAATCTAACTCGTTAATTTGATGAGGTTAAGTTAACCTATACTTAACCAATCTAACGTGAAAACATGATAAGGCTAAGTCACGAATCGTTTCGAATACGCTTGACCGATTTGACTCGGTAATCTGATGGGGTCAAATTAATATATACTTAACCAATCTAAAATGATAATTAAACGAGGTTAAGCCATGGATTGCTTGATATACTTAACCAACTTGACACATGGTCTGTAGGGTTAAGTCTTGGACTTGGATACTTAGCCAGTTTCGACATGTTTTGTAGACGGGTTAAGTTGTGAACTTAAGTGACACTTAACCCATTAGATAAACCCTAATTCGGAGGTAGATAACCATAGTTAACAAGGATTATGGAAATAAGGCTAAGTGGTAAACCTTAGTTAAGGGAAACTAAGTAATAATTCTTAGTCAAGGAAATTTGGACCATTTCTTAGATAGATCAGTAACCCGATACGTTAGAGTATGCGTGTAGGAGCAGGCTATCTGATTTGGATAAAGGCTCCAACGAACTGGGTAACGAAGCAGCGGCTTCGGGGAACGTGAGGGTATTCTTGGGATCCCTCTGTGAGCTGTCAGGTCATTATACTAGGCTCACGAGAGGTTGAGGTCTGCGGTAGAAGAACCAAGAATATGCCTTGGTTGCTATGCGAGCGACCTAAAGACTGGGGTGGATAGCAGTGAGTCGGCGGATACATAAGGTGCCCGAGATAGCAAGTTCGTCGATCATCTACCATCTTGAGTCAAGCGTGTACGTACGGAAAGGCAGGGAACACCCAACAGACCATAATTGCTTTCTAATTATGGGTGAGGTAGGCCGTAGGATGTGGGCTGGCCGGAGTGTAGTTCTCATGCAAGATTTTCTCTTGTGTTGCCTTTCACTAGTTGAGGGAGGGGTCTCGTGGGACCATAGCCACGTGTAGAAAAGCAGACCTTAGTATCTGCATCGGCAGATAAATCTAAAGCTCCCGACCGAGTCCTGTATTTCTTGTTTTGGCCGGTGACAGGACTCGGATGGCACGATGTGATACATGTGCATCCAGTTATAGAAAAACGATCCACGATGAATGCGTGGGAAAAAGGGCACGGTTGAGGGTTAGCGTAATCCCTAGTGGCCTAGGTGGTTTAACCCAAACCGAAATGCGAAAGCGTGCAATAGGTAAGCGTAATCCCTAGTGGTGCTAGGTGGCGTAAGTCCTAGTAGTTCAAACGATGATTCATATGGAAGAGCCTAGCTAGAACAAAGGTGAAAGTCCAAACGATTTCAAGGATAATACGACATGAGGAAGCCCGTACGAGGTACGGCAAAGGACTGAACTTATATACATGGAAAGAAACATATGATTTGAGTAACCTATATATGCGATATATTAGGTTGACGTGGACCATTACACGACTTTGAGTAAGGGACATTCATGGTTAACACATAACAAGGCTGGGATACTAGTACAGAGGGTGCAGAGCAAATATACATGTTAGAACTAGGAAGAATATACATAATAGACACCGTGGGATGTTAGACGGGGTAGACACCTTGGGATAATGTACTCGATAGAAATCTGACGATGTGATACCTTGACTTATCACAACACCGTAGTTTATCATGATACCTTAGTTTACCTTGCCGCAGTAGTTCAACCGGCTACCCTGGTTTATCTATCTTGTAGTTATCCTTATGTTTACTTTCAGTTTATGCATGTCATGTTACCTTTACCTGTTTTTATACTGGAAGTAGATAGGACTTACTCAGTCTTTTTGACTGACCCGTTTTGTTTCGCCTCTTTTCTTCCGTTTTCCCCCCCCCAGATTTCAGGGAGGAAACAATGCTGTTTAGTTCGGACTTCTTCTGCTTGAAGGTCATCATGGATGGCTTGGACTTCTCTTGGCTATGGCTACTTTGCGGTTTTACTTGGGGAATAATTTATTAAAAAGTCTTTATGCTTCTTTACTATTGCAAGACAGGTTTTGATGTACTCTGATGTAAAAGGCTTTAGACCTTATGTATTCATGTTTATGAAAGTTTGATTTTACTTCCGCTATTTATTTATATATGTTCTGTCTTGTGATATTTCTGTGCATGTTTACCAATAATGCCCCTCTAAAGCTAGTGCATTCCTTTGCGAGTGACCCTAGCGGAGGCGGGGTGTTACAAGGCGCCTCAGATATAGGTCTGTAAGGACCGGGAAACGTGTGTTCAGGAATTGCCAATCCTCAAAAGTAAGAGAGGACCGACCCAGCCGATTCCAAGGATCAAAGTGGGGTCCTGGGACATTTGCTAGATTGTCTCGAACGCGGAGAGGAGCTTGCCTCGGCTCATGACGGAATCCAATTTCCAATACGTGATATTGTGGTTTTAATTGTAGAACTAGTATGGCGACATGATATATGGTACCCATGCCGTCTATGATTGATATTTATGACTGAAATTGTTTTGACACTATACACCTATAATAGTATCAAAGAATGTGTTTTAAACGTATCAAGCATGTTTTGGCTGTTATAAGGGAAAACCCTATCCTTCGGCTTGCGTTGCATTGTGTGATTGGACCTGGGTCTTATAACAGCTTCATTTTTCTTCATTTAGCATTGCGCTGTTTGTTCTATGCACTGGTATTCTTGGGAGGAAACCCTTCCGTGTTATACGGCATGGTCCCTTGATTTACCAAACTTTAAAACCAATATTAATCACTGTTTTAGTTCTCACACCAGTCACATGACTGACCTGGAGTTTATTGTTTTAACCTAAACTCTGGGTGCCCTTATTTTCGACACGGGCAGCTAGTAGTTTTGGTTTTGCAGATTTATATTCACAGGATCCTGGTTTACAGCTGGAAAGATATCCGGAAAGCTCTGTATCCGTATATCACCTTCAGTTGTGTTTTGTATTACTTTCCGCTGCTATGTAATTTGTTGTAATCTCTGATATTTATCGAATGTAATTTATTCATTTATATTCTGTATATTCTTGTATCTGATGGAATTGTTGTAATAGCAATGAAATGTTCTTCCGTCTGCGTTCTGTTTTGTCTTGTCCTCACAGTAATTCGTTCTTTCTCATCTCTTCGGAGACCGGGGAAGTTCGGGTCGCTTCAGTTTATGTGGAGGAAGACTGATAATATATATGGAATTTAAAAGGCTTTGTCGTTATTCCATTTATATTATTGGTCGGATACGGAAATTGATATCGATTATATATTGATTTGTTTTGCCGTGAAGATTCCATAATTAATCAAATGCGATTTGGTTTTATCGTAAACTGTATTTTAAATGACATTAGTTCTTTAACCCAGTTAAAGATAGGATTACATGTCTAACATTATATTTCGAACTATATGGTTGATCTCTGCTAAATATATATCTGTTTGGTGGCGGAGAATTTATTCTCTTGCTTAACACCCTTCTCTGAGATGTACGAGCTCAGAGGTTATATATCGGCAGAAATCAATAGTATAGTGTAGATTGTCGATGCGACATGTTTGTGTTTCCAAAGTTAAATAATCATTACTATTGATTTTTGGGAAGACTAAAACTAAGTGGAGTTTTAATGAATCTTTAACTAGATTGAAATGTGAATTGATAATTTAAATTATCAAATTTGGGAAATGATTGAGAATGGAGTATCACCAGTTTTGCTCCAAGCGATAGTTAAATCTTTAACTAGATTTGAACGTGAAATGGTAATTAATATTTACCGATAACACCGTGGGGTTAGATATGGAGTATTACCTTTTGCTCCATGGGATGAATAGGTTGGGATTAGGAGATTAAATAAATGATTACTTCGGTAAGGTGCGTTAATCTCGACTAGTTTGGAAAACCTTAAAATGGTTAGGATTGATATCCAAAGGAAGATTAAATAATAAATTTAAAGAATTTATCTTTGATAAAATTAAGGGGAAACTTTCCCAAAGGATATGATTGATTAATTTAATGGGAAATGAATAATTTAATGATAGATTAATGGGAAATGAATAATTTAATGATAGATTAATTTAATGGGGCTCAGTGTTGTTTAATGATTGATTGGTATAATTTCCATTTGGAAATAGGATCATTGTTTGTATGGATGTTTTCCTTTGATGTTTAAATAACTGGCTATCAAAGTTTTTGACCATTTTTGCGTTGTCAATACGGAGAGACCGGGATCAGGTTTATTATCTGAAAACCACTCAGTATGAGCATAAGAATTGCAAATCAAATATATTGAAGAAAATTAAAGACAAAGTTTATGCAAGGGCCGTTCTGACAATCCTAGGTAGAAATTACCTAAGATATATTGGCGGAATAGTGCTTTTGGTTTGTCCAGTCCTAGGACAACTTGTATGGACGAATGTATGATAGAGTATGCCTAACAAACCATATACGTTGATCTCTTCAAACGAATTATGTTTGGTAGTGGAGGAATTTGTTTCTCTTAGCTTGATACCCATGATATTTTTTTGGGAAACCGATAAATGATTTGGCTGGTTTGACGATATGTCATTCAAAGTGAATGAAGATGCAATATGTCAAAAAGGTAAGTTGGTCCCTCAAGCCTCACAACCGGGAAATGACAAAAATCGGACAGGCAGCATGACTAAGTGGGTCGCTCCCAATTAGGGTGCATATCACCTATCTAGAGAAAATTCATTTCCTTCTTTAATCTATAGATGGTGTCCCTTTCGGGAAACGGTTGCTGATCCCAACCGTTGGTGATATACATTCGATACACTCAAGCGAAATGAGTGGTCGGTCATGTGTGGCCGGGTTGCAAGATGTTCTTGTTGAACCCATTATATTCCCCTCTAGAGATATGCCATCGGAAGGTGGTTTCATACCTTGCCATAGTTGGAAATTCATTATCCAATAAGAGCCTGTGGTTTTGATTTGTGTGTGTGTATATATATAGCGTGAGATGCAAGCATTCTATTAGATTGTTATTTGCTTGATTTAGACACTATTATAATATCAGAATAGTGTTGATTTAAAGAACGTTTTGGGTTATCGTAAGGTAAAAACCATTCGTATTCATGCGTGGATTGATCTTACAATTATCCTTTCTTTTAAAATGATTTTTAAAAGTTAAATCAAATGGGTAGAGTTTACTCATACCAGTTCCGTGACTGACCCAGAGTTTATTATGTTTTGTTTTACCCTATACTCTTGGATGCCCAAATTTATATGGGCAGTCAAGTAGTCGGGATATTACAGATATACTTGAAAGAGCTTGGAGCAGGAGACTTCAACAATTTATAGCTATTGTTATTTTCACTATGTTGCAAGTGTTGTACTCTGATAATGTTATGTATATACAAACAAATTTGTATTTCAAAAGTTATGTTATATAATATATTTTATTCGTTCCGCTGTGAGGTTCATGTTTACTCTGATATTGTTGTATTTATATTCTTCTTCTATTCTAATATTTCTTTCTTTTTATTTCTCACTCTCCATCTTCTTTCTATTAATGATTTGGTAATCTCCGGTGCTTGACTAGTCAATATGGTGTTTTTTATTGATGACAAGGATCGAGAATTGGACGGTTCGTTACAGTGGTATCAGAGCTGAAGGTTGAGTTATAACCTAGGCTATGTGGTATATCTCGATAAGGATGGGGTTAGTAATACCCTAGATTGTGTTTGATCGTATGTAGCGTATTTGTAATTGTTATAGAAATATTTTATATTGTATTTGTTTATCGGTTGAGTGGTATATGAATTCCATATTGACACGTTTAGCTAACGTGGTTAATGAGGATTTATAAACACTTGGACAAGGAAAACCAACATAATTTTGTTTTATTGAGTTGGTAAATGAAATAATTTTACTAAGATTTTATATAATTTATATATATGGCAATTTTCAAACTAATTATAGTTTAATGGATGTTTGGTTGGTTGGTGGTTGTGTCAGTACAGTTATGAGTATTACCTGCCGGTTGGGATAAGATAATCTTATCTTTGATATGAGTTGGTTAAGAGATTTAACCTGGGTATAATTGTTTAATATGAATTTAAATAAAAAAGAACCCATGTGAATTAAACTTATATAGAGTTAAATTATATAAGTGAAGTTTATAAACAAGATTTATAAATGGAAAGAGTTGAGAATCAAAGATTTGAATTTCCAGTGGATTTGGAAAGGGTTTTCCAAAAGTTTTTGAAAATGGACGTTTTGATTAATTTTAAGGAGTTTATGAAAATAAATGGATTTAAATGATTTTATAAGCATAAATTCTCACTAAGGTCACTGGGAAATAATGCCGCGGATGGTCATGAACGTCAATGGCATTCATTTTTGAGTTTCTATGTGGCGTATTGCTACCATAATAAGATTGCTAATAGAAATTGTTTGAGAAAATAAGGTTCTTTGAGAATTCAAAAGTTTTGAATTGCTATGGTTATTTCTATATATATATATATATATATATATATATATATATATATGATTTCAAACTGATTTGAAATAAAATCCAGGGATTCGAATTCTGAAATTTAAATTTAACTTATGAAGTTAAATAAATTGAAATGATAAAAGTGAATCAAGTGGATTGGAATTTAACTTAAGCTAAGTTAATGAAATTGGACTGGATTAGAGAAAAGCCCAATGAAATGTATATAGAGAAAAGAGAAATGTTTGAGATTCGAATTATTAAAAATAATTCGAATTATGCATAAACAAGTTTGAGTATATATTGGGTGTTGTTATTTATTGGAATAAAATTTGAACTTAAGCAGAATAAGTGGATTGATTTTTGAAATAGGAATCAAGATTGGATTATAAAATGAAATAAACTAATCAAGAAGTTGATTAGTAAATTAAAAACTAAAAGTTGTACTAATTTGAAATCAAATTGGAATGATAGATATACGTCAAGAAGGTACTGAATGGAAGCAAATGCGAGAAATAAATTGTATGCTCAACAAAAGGTACATTTTGAGTTGAGTATGAGATTTTATGAGCTTGTTTAAGGAGTTAGAAAATTTCTAAGAAAATTTTGATAATAAAAAAATAAAGTAAAAAAATTTGATTGGTCGATTTTATAAGAGATTAGGAAACCAGAATCGGTTAATAAAATTTGAAGTGGAATGTTGAAGTGGATAAAGTGATTTAGAGCCAATTTGAATAGATGTGGAAATATGCGGGTGAGCATATGAATTGAAGATAAGAATGTGATAATGAATTGTCTAAAGATAGTGAATAGGTCAATGGAGATGAATCATGGGAATTTGAGTCGAGGAATGAGTGATTGACATAGAAATGTGTTTATTTTATGCTCTTATATCTTATCTTTTGTATATAAATAAATATTACCTGGGTATTATTTTGTCACTTTTATAGATATGCCGACTTAGCACATGCAGTCAGAAAATATAAAACTAGAGAACAAATTGTTGTATATTTACAACTGAAGACTTTCTGACGAAGATCTCACATCCAGTTGCTTTTTAGACAAGAATATAATTGGTAGAAATGCTATGCATATCACAAATCAATGAAGAATTACCAAGGAAGTAAGAATAAAAGAAGAAAGGCCCAATTTTAATAGAATTAACTAAGGCCCATTTGTGATTGTTTTAGGGTTTAGGTTGGCTATCTATCCTATAAATACCCCTGTATTCTCATTGTAAATCATCATCCATGAATTGAAAGTCTTCTTTTCTCTTTTCAACAATTTTATTTTCTTAGTAATTAGTGTTGTCTGCATAATTAGATTTGGTAGAGCACTATTTGTCTTTTTCATTTATTTTTCATTAGTGATTAACCGTCTGATTAGATTCAGCGGTAATCCTAATTTTATTTTATGTTTACTATTTAATTTCTGTAATTTTAATTTCTGTTTTTTTAATTGCCTTCCTAGGTTAAATTGGATTTGATTAGATTCAAATCTGACTCATAGTTTATTTTCTTTTTAATCGAAAATTGTGATTTGATCGTCGCTTCAATTAGATTTGTTCTGAATCAAATTACAGTTTCAATTTTTATTTTTTTTCAAACTAACTCCATGTTTTTTCTAACTTGCCAAAGAAATATATAAATAATAAAATTTAAAATTCCTCCCTTTGTTCGACCTGCATATTACACGATCTGTGCGCTTGCAGTTATTATTACAAAATTCGTGCTTCTCTAGTTCTTAGAAAGCGTCGATCAAGTTTTTGGCGTCGCTGGCGGGAGGTAACAATTAAATTTTATTATTTATTTAATTTTCGACTTGTGTTAGTTTTTATTTTTATTTTTTTTCCTTTTGTTTTCCTGTATATATAGAAAAAAAATTCTAGTTTGGTTTGATTTGGTATTATTCAATGATACTGTAGTCCTCTAAACAAGAGAAAAATAATTTTGCCACTTTTTTTCTTCTTTCAATTGCTTTCCTTTTTTCCCACTTTTATCTCTTTCCATTCTTTATTCCCTTTCCTGTTTTTAATACATTTAATTTCTTGTACAAATTTTCTAAAAAAACTTGAATTTTTATTTATTTCTATCCAATTACAATTCTCTTTCACCTCCTATAATCTCTCTTTCCATTTTTTTAAATTTCTTTCCTATTATCTCCTTCACAGAGACTAGAATTTTTTTGCCTAATTTCCCTTGATTCCTTCCCTTTCAACCTTCTTTCCTATTTTCACTTTTCAGTACATAGCTTTTCTTTTTTTTCTCTACAATTCCCAAAAAAAGAAAAAAAATTGTCATTTCTTTCCTTTTTCTTTCAAATCTTCTACACTCCTTCCTGTTGTTTACAATTTATTTAAAAAAAAACCTTTTGCAAATTTTTATTTGTTTCCCTTTCTTTCCTTGCGCATATCTTTTGTCTCCTCTTTTCTTGCTGCAAACCAACCTTGTTTCCCTTCCTGATTTTATTTCCTTTTTCTCTCATTTATTTCTTTTCATTTTGCAACTTCTCTCTCTTTCACAGAATAAAATAAATAAATAAATAAATAAAAGTTCTTTATTGATTATATTTGGTACTGTTTATTGATACTACAATCTCTAAGCCAAAAGAAAGAAATAGTTGCCAATTCTTTTTGATTTCTTTCCTTTTTTTCTTATTTCCTTTCCAATATTTTCTTTTCTTCTTTTACAAGTCTTCTAAAAAAAACTCTTTTGTAAACTTTCCTTTTCTGCCTTGTAATTAATTCTCTGCCTTGAAATTTGATTTCTTTCCACTTTTTCAATCTCTATCTCAACACTTACATAATTTCCTCTGCAAGTTAAAAAAACAATAGATTCTTTCTATTTTTCAATTCCTTCTTCTTTGTCCATCTTCTGCAAATACGTTCAACACTTCCACCCACATCTCAACACTAGCCCACAAATTCCCTCGTCATCTTCAAATCAAAACGTCTTCTCCCACTGCCAGGATCATATCGCCAACAGACCTCACCAACGACTTCATCAATCATCAAAACTGCTACACAAAACCCCTTAATCTTCACCTCCATCTTTAACGACAACTCCACGCAGCCACAGTCATCATCACCTCACCAACCTGTTTCAGACCAACAACCTCAAATTCAATCCAAGCAAAACCATTAGCTTCATCAGCCACCCATCATTGTCGATAACCGCTTACCATCAACCTTCCATCGCTGAAAAAAAAGTTCTTCATTACGCAGTCATCATAAACTCACGCCAATCCAGAACCGTTCACCAGTTCACCATACATCAACTTCCTCAATACAACAACCACTGTCTACAATTCCACCAACCTTACTGACAGACCATCGATAATCACGTCCACCGTATAAGCCTCAAACCCCTCAACCGAAATCCAACTCAATTCGCACCATCACGATAATAGAAACCCAATTTAACAATCAGCCCCCTTTCGAACCTTAGCTCGAATTCAAAAAAAAAATAGAGAGAAGAGAGGGCATGAGTTTGGTTGCATGAATAATTTTTGAGCTTCAATTGTTCTGAGAAGTTTGGGGCGTTTGTTTTGGGGGGCGTTTGCTTGCCTGAAAAAGATATAAAGGGGCACTTTGTTTCCTAAAAAAAAAGAGGGTCGTGAATTATTTATTTCCAAAAAGTGGAGCACGTGAGACGTTGCTTTTGCATTTTTAGGGGACTTGTTTGTTTTTTTATTTGACTTGTAAATTTCCTTTTTTTATGTAAGTGCTTTGAGTTTGGTTCTGGAGTTGTATTTTTGAGTCAAGTTTTTGCTTTTTTTTAGAGTCGATTTGTTAGTTTAATTTCTTTTTTCTTGCTTCAAATTTAGTTTTTTTCCTTTTTTTTTCCTCTCTTTTGTTTGTTTTATTTATTTTCGAAAAAGAAAAAAAACTTCAAAAAAAAAAGAAAAAAACATGGGCCAAGAGAAGTGAAAAATTCGAGCATCAAATAGGGAATTCAACAGTCAATCGATTTGAAAACAATTGATTTGAATTTTTAGTGCTGCTTAAATTCTCTGGACGGACAACCATAACCCACTGTAATTTTTTTAAACTCTACAGGTGCTCTGCTGCAAAAAAATAATATAGAAATTGCTTGTAAAATCTTCTACAGGGGCAACGGCTTGCTTATACAATTTTTAATTTCTACAGTTATTATTATCTGATTGTTGTGTTTGGCAGAAATTTACATACCTGAAATCATCACTCTCGTCATTTTTCAATTATAAAACTTGATTTGATTTGCAAAATATTTAATTAAAAGAGTGTATTTTATGAAACTGATTATCTCAAGGGTTTGATCGCGGATATATATTAGTTCAATTTATTGAGCTTCTAGCAAAAGTGGTTGCATGCTACCCGTAAAACATTAGTTGTATCCCTTAGTATTTATATTATACGCGAACAGCCATATGACCCTCTTCCCCCTTTAAATTGAGATTATCGACTAATAAGATATACTTGAGTACATTATTTATTTTGAATAGGAGCTCATTTTGACAACCTCAAGTCTAGGATTTTCATTGTTTGCATCTGATTACAATGAATGAAAGTCATAATGATGTTCCTATCTCAATAGACATGTCTACTATATCTTTTGAAGAACTTTTTGAAGACGAACTTAACCTTTTAAATGATGAGAATGAATATATGGAACGTCTCAAAGATAATCCTAACTTCATATCATCGAACGAAATCGTGAGTGAAAATTTAAATTTATAGGATTATGATAGTTTTCGTCTGAATGGTATGAATACTGTCACAACCAAATTTGCATAGGGAAGATTTTGAATTCAAAAGTTATTGACATGCCTTTTTGTACCTCAAAATTCAGATATGAAATCATCATACATCTTTTTTGATAGAGACAAGTGTGGGGGGAAAAGGAAATCTCATTTTTCACATGGCATGCATCATCATCGTAGATTTCATTCTGCATACCATTTTCATTTGCATATAGTTGCTAAATTGCATTTCATTTTACAGATCATTCTCCATTTAATCCACCTTTGGGTATTATCATTCAAATTTAGGAACCATGTTTATAGTGTGGACACTATTTAGTTCTAGTGTGAGGGGGAGTCTGCATTACATCCTTTTTTTTTCTTTTTTTTTCTTTTCATGTATTTAGATAGGACCATCATACATTTTAGATCATAGTAACATACCATAAATTATTATTTTTTGAAAAACAACCCATTTTAGATTGATACAACAAGATAAGTTATTGATTGTTAATCAATTGATAGTATTTTTTTCTCTCAACTATGATCGAATAAGAAATATAATGAAAAGTTGAATTTTAAGGGATAATAGTGTAACTGGTACATAGTGAGATTCTTAGGTGATGGCCATGAAATTTATTCTAAACTGTAGTCTTTGTTTAATGAGTGGAGGACTTAAAAATATTTATATTAGCTTTTCGAATCTTTAAACTAAGTTGTGTTAAACTGAATTCGCGTAACTCTCTCTTATTCTGATATTTTCAATAATAATAATAATCCAACGGTATCCAACATTGCTTGTAAATCTAGCGTTGGTGTGCAAACCCGCCAAGCTCTATCCGACATGTTGTTGACAAAGTCAGCGTCGGTATATCTTGGTCTCATTTTATGAGATAGAGAATAAGCGATGATGCCCAAACACTTCTTGACATTATTGATTTGACTAGTCATACACATGAAAATTAGAATAGCACTTTACAAACTGTGACAAGCAAACTAAGAATTTATTTCATGGCTGCACTATGTTATCGACCGAGCTAACTGTCCAAACTAGAGTTTAAACATTGAAAACTTGAATTATATTGGAAATTTATGACAGGTTGAGGTATCTAAAATAAAAGCAACTGAGTAGAAATTGTTAACTTAATTTGTTGTACCACTTTTCTGAAACAAGTCGTGTTTTCATTTTTTTTGTTTCATTTGCATATGTCCATTACATTCTTGTAGTTGCATTAAAATCATTGCACATTGCATTCGGATTTTGTGGGTAATATCCGCTAAAAACCCTCACGAGACACCCTTCGTCCTACAAGGGACACCTAGAGGTTTAATGGCTTGTTGCATACGCTCAATGCAATCGTGTTTCCTACGAAAGTGTGACCTATCTAGTTAGTTTTTAATCTTTTTACTCGAGGAAGTATAAAAGATAAGTGTGAGGGTATTTGATTGACATATAAATGTGTTTATTTTATGCTCTTATATCTTATATTTTGTTTATAAATAAATATTACTTGGGTATTATTTTGTCACTTTTACAGATATGCCGATTTAACCACATGCAGACAGAAAATATAAAAATAGAGAATAAATTGATGTATATTTACATTGAAGACTTGCTGATGAAGATCTCACATCCAGTTGATTTTTGGACAAGAAAATAATTAGTCGAAAGGCTATGCATATCACAAATCAGTGAAGAATTACCGAGGAAGAAAGAATAAAAGAAGAAAGGCCCAATTTAATAGAAGTAACTAAGGCCCATTTGTGACTGTATTAGGGTTTAGGTTGGCTATCTATCCTATAAATACCTCTGTATTCTCATTGTAAATCATCATCCATGAATTGAAAGTCTTCTTTCTCTTTTCTGCGTTTTTATTTTTTTGGCAATTAGTGTTGTCTACACAATTAGATTTGGTAGAGCACTTTTTGTCTTTTTCATTTATTTTTCGTTACTGATTAACCGTCTGATTATATTCAGCGGTAACCTAATTTAATTTCCTATTTGTTATTTAATTTCTGCAATTTTAATTTCTGTTTTTTAAATTTCCTTCCTAGGTTAAATTGGATTTGAGTAGATTCAGATCTGATTCATAGTTTTATTTGCTTTTTAATTGAAAATTGCGATTTGTTCGTCGATTCAATTATATTTATTCTGAATCAAATTACAGTTTCAATTTTTATTATTTTTCAACCAAATTCCAAGTTTTGCCTAACTCGCCCAAGAAATATATAAATAATAAAATTTAAAATTCCTCTCTATATTCGACCTGCATATTACACGATCTGTGTGCTTGCAGTTATTATTACAAAATTCGCGCTTCTCTAGTTCTTAGAAAGTGCCGATCAATGAGAATTAAAGGTTCTATGTAAGAACTGAGTTATGGAAATATAAGGTGTAGGATTTCAACCAAGTGGGTTGTGAGGAGTGCGAAGAGTTAAAGCGTCTTTACTGCTTCGTAATTTCGGGGACGACATTCTTTTAAGGGGAAGGAATGTAACGTCCAGTATTTTTAGGCGATCGAATAATTATTTTTTTAATTATTTAAATATTGATTTAGCGACTTCGATAACTTGAATTAAATTATTTTGACATTTAATATATATAGTGAAATAATAAATATATTTCCAAAATAGTCGGAAATAGTTGTATTTGCAATATTTTGTGTATTGGATAATATAAGAGATTTAATTCAATTTAGAATTGAATTATAATAATGAATTTATTTATAAACGACGTTTGAATGTATTAATTATAATTATAATCAAGGTCGTAACGTTGCGATATTTCGTAATGTTACATTTTGAACTTCAATTGAGTATATCATATTCGTTATAAGTCGTATTTCTTCGAAACAAGAAACGTTCGAATATATTGAGCTATAAATTTTTAATGGAAGCAAAAAATCTAGATTTCGTCTAGTAAATTGTAAGTTATGTCCAAATAAAATTTTCAGATAGTCGCTATGGAATCGTTTATAAATTATAACGATTATTTAACAATATAAAAGGATTTTTATATAAATTGAATATCGATTTGACTTGAATTTTGAAATATCAAGTTATAAATCCAAACTTGTTTATTTTGGAGCTGTATGATATTCTATTTGGATATATACGATAATATTAATTTATTATTATTAAATTAAATTATTTTTAATTTTAACAATATTTTATTGGTTATGTGTAAGCCTTAAAAATAGTCATTTTTCAAACGACCTTCATTTTCGACGAAACGAATTTAATTGAATCCGTAATGATTAATTTTTAATAGATTTCAAATTTTGAGCCAAGCGGAGTTTTTTTGTGAGCATGGGGAATTCAAATGTGAATAAATCGATACTTTGACTTTAAAAATACGTTGTGTGAGCAAACATACTCGGGATTGGATGAAACAAGTTTCGCTGGGTCCGTAATGTCGAATTGTAGTTGTATGTCCATTTTCATCGAAATTGGATATTGTATGTGATCATACGAATTTTTAAACGACAAATGAAGGTAACGATTCAATAAAAATTATTAAAATTATCAATATAAAAATATTATCCTACCCTATATATATATCCCTCAATTTCCCTAAACCCAAACTCTTTTTTTCCAGTGGTCAACTACTTGTTGTTGCCATCATTTTCACAAAATAAAAAATTTCGTGAGCATTAGAAAATTAGAACAATTCAAATTAATGCTTAGAAATAATAAAAATTTTGTATTCAGATTCCTGCTTTGTTTCTCTTTGACCTAGTATCATTTTCATGTGGTTCAGCGTCTTCCTGGTTTGCCCCAAAGTGTAACAACGTAGCTACGGTTAATGTTTCCTTAGGTTTTGGTGATCAGTTGGAGAAATAGAGGACATATTTGGGTTTAGCTTGTGTTATTTCCCTTGCATGCTTTTTCTGGGGTGATCGATGATATTAAGTGACGCATAGTTCACTGTCACTGTGGTTAGGGATGGAAGTCGCCTCGATGACGGCGTGTTCGAACGAGGAAAAGAGGTGATGGTGGTGGAGCGTTCGCGGAGGGGAGTTCAATGGTGGTGATATTTTGTGTTTTAGTGAGGTAGAAAGGGAGAGCGTGCCAAGGGAAGAAGCACGGTAATGGCAGCGAAATGTCTGGGTTCAAAATGTTGAATGTAGGAAGAAGGGGATGAGCATCAGTTTATATGGTGATTAACATTTAAAAATATGATTAAGATTTTTATTTAATTATTAAATTGATGGTTAAGATTGTTTAAATATATACAAACGTATAAAATTGATAACTTTTTCATATGTTATCGGAATTTGACGAAACAAGATCCACTAGGATCGTATGGACGAAAGCTACACATGGAACTGATTTAGAGCGATTTGAAGCTCATTGCAATTTTTGGCAGAATAAAACGCTTAATCAGATTTATCGATCGTTATTTGTTATTCAACGATTAACAACCAAAGTGAGTAAACTCAATAACTCTGTCCATTTTTACAGTAGTATAAACATTATTAAATGCTGATATATGATGATTGAATGTTGTGTGATGGTTGTTCTTATAAATTGCTTATAAATTGGCTGAATTATAGATATTAGTTATATATATATCATTTGCTAAATATAAATTCTATTTCTTATGATATCTCATATTGAAATAAAATTGATGTTATTTATGTCGATTAACATCTGTAAATGTAGGGAAACAGGTTGGAAGGATCCAACTGGATTCTTCAAAATTATTACTATTTGTTTTCATATGTTGTGATATATGATAGGCTTCTCTTCGACAATTTGATTGTGGTAAATGCTTGAATAACATTGGCTCTAATGCAGGGAAACAGATTGGAGGGATCCAACTGGATTCTTCAAAATTATTACTATTTGTTTCCATATGTTGTGATATATGATAGGTTAACTGCTCTTCGATAATTTGGTTGTGTTAAATGCTTGAATAGCACTGGCTCTAAAATAATTGGTATTTAAAATATCGTAAAAATATATTCGAATGCAATAGAAAAGAAATTGATTTTGAAAGGGAAAAATCTATTTTTAAATAGAAATTTAATTTCGAATGATCTAGAATAAAATTACTTGCTTAAATAATAAAAACATGTAGTTTAATTCATAAACAGTGTTTATACATGAAGTGAATAATTATCATTAGATAATTTGGGAATGTAAATCCAAAAAGGAATTTAAAGAGAAACTGGAAATCGTTTTAAAAGAAAATGATGAAATTTATTTCGACGTTTAGAATGTAATTGGAATTGAAGTAAATCCACAAGGATTTATAATTGGTATTCGACTATGTCAAAGCGATTTAAATAATTTATTTTGAGAAATTATATATTATATAATTTGATACCTGAGTAGATAATTAATATTCGGTTTGAAACCAATATCTTATAACCAATTGTTAAATCGATATAGAATTATAGACTTACTAGATAAAATAGATTAGAAGTTAATGTGTATACAAAATTTTATAAATAAAATAGAATGTAAATCAGAAGTTATAAGATGACATGACAATTGGAATTTGAACCTATAATAGTATTTAAGATTGAAATCAAGTTTTGATTTGATAAAACGAGTCTAGTTTTCTGTAAAGGAATGATATTCACGTTTTAAAGTGAATAATGATTTAAAAGAAAACGTTTTTCATATTAAAATGGTATAAAAGAATATGTGTAACTGTTTGGAAGTGATAAATTCAAAAATGAATTTGGGAATTGAGTTGACCTAAAACGGTAGATTATTTTGAAGTTTGGAACGCCAATTGAATATAGATTGTTCGGAGGAGAGTTATCGAATAGAGATTATTCGAAAGAAATTTATACATTGAAATTCGACTATATCGAATTCAGAAAGTGCTATTTACTTTCCGATTTTTAAATCAAGATTTGTTATTCATTTAATTAATTAGTTATCCATATTAATGAATAAAAGTTATATTTTGAAGTTAAATATTTTGGGAAGCAGGGATTATAACACCATCGTTATAATCGATATTTCCGTAAAAGAAGTGCATTCATAAACTGAATCCGAGAGTTGCATAAGAAATGACTGATAATAAATTAAGGAAATTAGAAAACTAACTGGAGATTCGTTGAATTGAATGGTTTCCTGAGTATCGATTTTATGTTGGTTTCGGCCTTCGGGGTTGATACTTAGGTAGTTGTTCTCTTACTGGTTTACGATCCGGGACTGATGATTGTGAAAGGTTAGTGATGCATGAATAAGAAATGGAAATGGGAATGTTTTCCAAAGTTAATAACGTATATTTTTTTAATTTTAGAAAATAATAATTTGTGAATATATGGAAAAGTTTTCTGAGAATCGTGAGAGGCTAACGAGTTGGAGAAATATTTGGGTAAAGATATTGAAGAGAAATTGGGAAATGAATAATTTAATGATAAATTAATTTAAATGGGGCAGTGTTGTTTAATGATTGATTGGTAGAATTTCCATTTGTAAATAGGATCATTGTTTGTATGGATGTTTTCCTTTGATAGTCAAATAACCGGCTATCAAAGTTTTTGACCTTTTTTCTGTTGTCAATAGGAAGAGACTAGGATCAAGTTTATTATCTGAAAACCACTCTGTATGGGCATAAGCATTGCAAATCAAATATGCTGAAGACAATTGAAGATGGAGTTTATGCAAGGGCTGTTCTGGCAATCCTAGGTAAAATTTTCTTAGATGGATTGACGGAATGGTGCCTTCGGTTTGTTTAGTCCCAGGATAACTTGTATAGACAAATGTTTGACATAATATGCATAACAAATCATATACATCGATCTCTTCAAACGTATTATATTTGGTATCGGAGGAATTCGTTTCTCTTAGATTTGTACCCCTGATTTTTTGGGGAAATCGATAAATGGTTTGGTAGGTTTGACAATGTGGCATTCAAAGTGAATGAAGATATGATATGTTAAAAAGGTAAGTTAGGACCTCAACCCACACAATCAGAAAATGAAAAAAATCGAACAGGCAGCATGTCTTAGTGGGTCGCTCCCAATTAGGGTGTATATCACCTATCCAAAGAAAAATTATTATCTTCTTTAATCTATCGTTGTTGTCCCTTTCCGAAAATGGTTTCTGATCCCAACGGTTGGTGATATACATTTGATACACTCAAACGAAATGAGTGGTCGGTCATGTGTGGTCGATTGCAAGATCTTCTTGTTGAACCCAGTGTATTCCCTTCTAGAGATACACTATCGAAAGGTGGTTCCATATCTTGTCATAGTTGAAATCCATTACCTAATAAGAGACCGTGGTTTTGATTTGTATGTATGTGTGTGTGTGTATAGAAAGAGAGTCTGAGATGCAAGCGTTCGGCTAGATTGTTATTTACTTGATTTAGATACTATTATAATATCAGAATAGTATTGATTTAAAGAATATTTTTGGTTATCGTAAGGTAAAAACCATTCGTGTTCATGTGTGGATTGGTCTTATGATTATCCTTTCTTAAAAGTATTTTTAAAAGTTATGTCAAGTGATTGACGTTTACTCATACCAGTCCCATGACTGACCCAGTGTTTATTTTGTTTTGTTTTACCCTAAACTCTTTGGTGCCCAAATTTGTACGAGCAGTCAAGTAGTCGGGATTTTACAGATATACTTGAAGGAGCTTGGAGCAGGAGGCTTCAACATTTTATAACTATTTTTATTTTCGTTGTTTGGTAAGTGTTGTACTTTGATAATGTTATGTATATATTGACAAATTTGTATTTCAAAAGTTATGTTATATAATTTATTTTATTTGTTCCGCCGTGAGGTTCATTTTTACTCTAATGTTGTTGTATTTATGTTCTTCTTCTTTTATTCTAATATTTCTTTCTTTTTATTTCTCAACCTCTACCTTCTTTCTATTAATGATATGGTAATCTCCAGTGCTTGATTAGTCGATATGGTGTTTTGTATCGATGATCAGGATCGAGAATTGGACAGTTCGTTACAGAAAGGACAGTAAAGAATGTACATAGCACCCACAAAAACAGAAAACACCTAGAGCAACGCATTACTTAGTCGTTGTAGGGAGCAGACGTGCACTAGCAAGACGAGCAAGACCTACTACTCAAATATAAAACACCACAATCAGATCCAGGAACATAAAAAATAATGCAAAATAGATCTGCCACCACAAACACGATCAGTGTGACCTCAACACAACAAACAAGAAAAACTCAACCAAACAAAAATAACCCTAGTTGGTTCGAATACCAAAAAACCAGCAACCAAGTCACAGTCAAAACAACCGAAAGGCCAACAAACACAAGAACACGACACAAAACTACGACACAAAGAGACTCACCTAAACAACCCAACCAGCACGCCTAAACGATGCATGCCAAATAGATTGCCTTTCGAAGGGAAAATTCTAGTGAGAAAGACAATGAAATAAGTAATGTGTTGTTATGGAAGTCGCAAACTATCAGAGGTAAAGACTGAGAAAAGACAAGGGGTAATGGTGAGGAAACACAAGCGGGTATAAGGAGAACACTGAGAGTTACTAGGCTTGGATTGGGATTAAGACGTGAGGAGGAATGAGGAAAAAACGTGACAAAAATTCTGAGTCACCTTTGAGAAAATTATGGATAAAGGATAGGAGAAAGGGGCAAAAGCGACGCAACACCCACAAAGTGAAAACTGGAAGATAACTAAAAGAGAGTGAAACGGAAGAAGGGTGAAGCATATAGTAGATGAAGTGGACGAGGATGGAAAGATACGAAAGAAATACGAGAGAAGAAAGAAAAAAGAAGATTATCTAGTTTCCAATGAAGATGAAACAGTCGCTTTGACCGATTACTCTCAAATATTTCGCAGCTAACTATTTTTTGGTAGACCAACCAGTTTTAAAGTGATCTGTAACTCTATTATCATTACAACAAATAACGAGTACAATATAATATAGGAGATAAGCATTATACCTATCTGCTAAACTCATTTTCCTAGCCTATCTGAAATAGACAGAGATCACCACGTAAGCTGTGCCAAGCTAGAAAAACAATATTACGAACACTTACATCACAAATGCTGCCAAGGTAATCACCAAACAAACTAGCCTAGTGTACAGAATAAACACTATAAACTTTCAGAAATTAGCTGTAATGCAATCATAAGAGAAACACATATTCACCTCTAACGGCTGTCACACTACCAAGCAGAAGACGGTCACCTAAATCAGAAGCAAGCATAGTTCAGCAACAGAGTCAATCAAAACAGCAGAAAAGCTTTCACACTTCAATAGAAAACGTGCATTCGAGAGTCAAGTGCAAGCCAAGCCTTACCCACGGTAGACAAACAACCACAAAAATATTAACAACTACGAACTTCCTTCATTAATCAATCTGTGAAACGCAGTACACTTCACTGCCAAAACCCCGAGAAAACTCACTAGAAAACAACAACCTCAAGACCACCAAACACCACAAGACAATAGAAAACAACAATACCTCACTACCAAGAACAAACTCAAGCGAGAACACACACAACCAAAACCCTATTAAAGACATAGCGCAGGAACTCAACGCACTCCCATCAAACACCAAACAGACAACCACAAACGCTAAAATAACAGAAATAGGTAAATAAAATCACTGACTAGCACGATGCATATGCGTTCCATAGCTATAAAGATATCATGCCATTCGGTAATGACAACGATACCCAAAACTGCCTGTTAGATCCGGGAAGAAGAGTTAGTGGAAACGCAAAAAGGTCACAAGTAACTAAGGACTCGAGTGGGGGTAGAGTAAGAGGGAACCTCTGTGAGTGGTGGATCAGAGGAGAGAATAGCAATAGGGTTATGGAGCGGTGGAAAAGAAGTCAAATCTAGAAAGAAAAACGCTAGAGAGTGGGCAAGCAGTGGAAGAAGAAGTTGATCCAGCTGAAACAGGAAAAGATAGGTCATAAAAATGAGAGAAAGAGAGATAGTTGAAAACGAAGGAAGAAGATAAAAAGAGTAGGCGACAGAGAAATAACAAGGGGTGACCTAGTCCTCATTAAAGATGTAACAAGTTTGAACTTAAAATGATCATCAAAATGATCGTCAAACATGAAAATTTATTCAATTTCAGATTATTAACGTTAAATCAATTAATAATAAACGATACAATATCGGTTTTCATAATATAAATATCTTACATAAAACTGTTTTAGAAAAGAAAAAAATTAAAATGTCGACATTAGTTTGATCAAATTTTGATTTTGTTAACTTCGTTGAAATCGTTACGTACAAAACGAAAATAATGAAAAAAATTCTCAATCAAAGAAATTTAAGTTTTTAGTTATTATCCTATTAGTATTGGCATACTGAGTATAACGATATTTTATTTTGTGTGTTTGGACACTTAGTTCAAACCGTAAAACCAATTGATTTCCAATGTTCAATATGGAATCTAATAAGGCTGTAAAGTTAAATTTAAACTAAGGCATATTCAATGTGTAAATAGTGGTCCCATTCTGATATTAGGGACATTGAGAAACAGTGCAAACATTTTGAATTTAATATTCTACTTTTCGGATTTGAACAAGCTATCGTTTAATTATTTCTAACAGCATCTCCAGCCCATTTCACATATAATGTCATTTAAAGCTTATGTGTTAATTAGTTATAAATAATGTTAATTCAATGTTTACATACATGACAATAACATTTAAAACTTCTCTCCAATGCAAAATTCAAAAATGATCATTTTTTTAATAGGTAGCAGGGTATCATTTGTAGATTATGGAAATAATTTATATTATTTATTGATAATTATTTAGGGTTAACACTTCACATCATTGAGTGCAATATCTAAAACTAGACATCACACTTGTGTTAGGGACTGCGGAATTGATCGTTAAGGCAAAGCAAACACTAGAGGGGAGGGGGGCGAATAGTGTTTGTAAGAATTTAAACAAAACTTAAAACTAAAGAGAAATATGGAATGAATCAAACAACACAAACACAATCACAGACACAGATTCAAGCACAAATGTAAAGTAAACAGAAATAAAAATGCAAAAAAGGAAAGAACACACCGGATTTTATACTGGTTCGGATTACTCCTTCGTCCAGTCCCACACAACGCTGGATTGTGCAGAGTTTTATTACTCTTTCATTAGTCAATTACACCCTACCTGATTTCACGGCTCACTCGGAGACACCGATTCCTACTTTCTTGAGCTCACGGCTCAAAAGAACACACTGACTCCTATTTCCTTGATTTCACGGCCCATAAGGACACCCCGATTCCTCTTTGACTCAAACAAGGTTTATTCAACCCAACCAATTACAAAACAGCCCTATAACTCTTCAATATCACTTGATTCAGAGAGTAGAGAGTGTAGAGAAAAGTTTTATCAAAACAGAATTGAATTTAGCAGAGTATACATGTAAAAACAATAAAAATGATTAATAATAATGGTGGAGAGAAAGCGGATGAAGTTAGGGAAGAAGATATGTAAGAAAATTTGGTTTTAACCTCTTTTTATAGAGTATGAAGGGTTGCAACGGTTCTGAAGTGTTCCAAATAGTGAAAATACACTTCCCTTCAAAATTAGAAAGAATAGCAGTTATATGTCGACATACACTTTTTGCTATGTCGACATAGCCATGAGTATTTTTCATTTTCAAAACATTTTACAAGTATTTTGATATAAAACTAATTCTGGAAATTTTTGAGTAAAATTTTAGCGTTGTAAATTAATATTATATTGTAGAAAATCATATGAAAACATATTTTTAAATTAAATAAATATATTTATAAAATTATAAGGTTTTAAACTATATAAAGTATAAATATAAAGTATATTAAAAATCTAAGTTTGAAAAACAAAGAAGAATAAAAATAGAAACAAAACAGAAAAACGAAATAGAGAGGATTGAGGATAAAATTGAAAATCCAAATTTGAAAATTTGAATTTGAATTTGAACCTGGAGTGCTATTTAGAGTCTTACAAAATTTAGACTCTATAACTATATTGATCTTGAACTCTTGAAATCTTGATTACTCATTAGTCTTGAAATTTCTCTGATCTTTGAATCTCTATCATCTTTATAACTGTACAGTCTTCTGTAATATTTCCTGTATATAATTCCTGCACACACACATATATATTCTGTACAAAAAGTGTTAGCATATATTTTTATAATAAAAAACAAGGTTGTTGTCATCAAAACTCCATTCTCCAACAATCTCCCCCTTTTCGATGACGACAACCTTAGTTTATAAAGTATCATACCTTTATTTACCTATTTGATGATGTTCCTTCTATACTCCCCCTGTCTGCAAGAATCCTAAAAACTAAAAACTATGCCTCATAAAAACTAAAAACTATGCTTATGTACCTATATTTTATAATTTCTCCCCTTTTGGCATTATCAAAAAGAAATCCTAAAGATACTCCCCCTAAATTATACAACTCTAGAACTAAAGTAATATACCTAAAAAATACTCCCCCTTAATCTATTAACTAATTCTAAATAGAACACTACCCTTAATCTATAATAATACATAGCATAATGATGATTAAATACAAACCAATCCAAGTATTATTTACATATGTTTATCTGATATATATACAAATCAAACCAAACTAAATAACACCATATGTCTTAATATATACAATTTTCAAACAATATAATCTAAATCACACCACACCATATGTTTTAGAATAATTAATCAAATCGTACTAAACAACTAAACTTTTCTTGGAACTTCAACCCAACCATCTTCTCCAAAGATAGGATCCTTCTTAATTACTTCCCAATCTTCATCTTCTTTGGTTAGTGGAGCTTTTGCGAGATTATTTTCTTCATCTCTGAAAAGAGAAGAGATTAGCCATCGCATTACGTCAAAGTGCTTTTCTTGTTGTTCAAATATCTTTATTTAACTTAATTCAAGATGACGCTGATTTCGTAGAATGATAGAGGGAATATTTTTGAATGAATTGAGAGTTTCTTCTAGATTTTCACTAAGATTATGAATAGGATTTGCCATGGATTTGATGAGAAATGATTAAGGAAAGAACACATCGGATTTTATACTGGTTCGGATTACTCCTACGTCCAATCCCACAAAACTCTGGATTGTGCAGAGTTTTATTACTCTTTCAATAGTCAGTTACACCCTTCCTGATTTCACAGCTTACAAGGAGACACTGATTCCCACTTTCTTGATTTCACGGCTCACAAGAACACACCGACTCCTATTTCCATGATTTCACGGCCCCCAAGGACACACCGACTCCTCTTTGACTCATAACAAGGTTTATTCAACCCAACCAATTACAAAACGGCCCTATAAGTCTTCAATATCACTTGATTCAGATAGTATAGAGTGTAGAGAGAAGAAGTTTCATCAAAACAGAATTGAATTCGGCAGAGTATAAGGGTAAAAACCATAAAAATGATTAAGAATAATTGTGGAGAGAAAGAGGATGAAGGTAGGGAAGAAGGTATGTTAGAAAATTCGGTTTTAACCTCTTTTCATAGAGTCTGAAGGGTTGCAACGGTTCTGAAGTGCTTCAAATAGTGAGAAGGGACTTCCCTTCAAAATTAGAAAAAGTAGCAGTTATATGTCGACATACACTTTTTGCTATGTCGACATAGTCATGTGTATTTTTCATTTTCAAAACATTTTTCAAATATTTTGATATAAAACTAATTCTGGAAATTTTTGAGTAAAATTCTAATGTTGTAAATTGATATTATATTATAGAAAATCATATGAAAACATATTTTTAAATTAAATAAATATATTTATAAAATTATAAGGTTTTAAACTATATAATGTATATAAAAAAAATCTAAGTTTGAAAAAAGAAGAAGTATAAAAATAGAAACAAAATAGAAAAACAAAATAGAGAGGATTGAGGATAAAATTGAAAAACAGAATTTTGAAAATTAGAATTTGAACCTGGAGTGCTATTTAGAGTCTTACAAAATTTATACTCTATAACTATATTAATCTTGAACTCTTGATTACTCATTAGTCTTGAAATTTCTCTGATCTTTGAATCTCTATCATCTTTATAACTGTACAGTCTCCAGTAATATTTCCTATATATATTTCCTGCACACACACACACACACACATATATATATATATTCTATGCAAAATGTGTTAGCATATATTTTATAATCAAAAATAAGGTTTTTATCATCAAAACTCCATTCTCCAACAATCTCCCCCTTTTTGATTATGACAACCTTAGTTTATAAAATATCATCCATGTATATACCTGTTTGATGATGTTCCTTCTATACTCTTCCTATCTGTAGGAATCCTAAAAACTAAAAACTATGCCTTCTAAAAACTATGCCTATATACCTATATTTTATAATTTCTACCCCTTTGGCATTATCAAAAAGAAATCCTAAAGATACCCCCCAAATTATACAACTCTAGAACCAAAGTTTATTCCTAAAAATACCCCCCCTTAATCTGTAAATTAATTATAAGTAGAACACTACCCTTAATCTATAATAATACATAACATAATGATGATTAAATACAAACTAATCCAAGTATTATTTACATATGTTTGTCTGATATATATACAAATCAAACCAAACTAAATCACACCATATGTCTTAATATATACAAGTTTCAAACAATATAATCTAAATCACACCACACCATATGTTTTAGAATAATTAATCAAATCAATCAAATCGTACAAAACAACTAAACTTTTCTTGGAACTTCAACCCAACCATCTTCTCCAAAGATATGATCCTTCTTAATTACTTCCCAATCTTCATCTTCTTTGGTTGGTGGAGCTTTTGCGAGATTATTTTCTTCATCTTTGAAAAGAGAAGAGATTAGCCATCGCATTGCGTCAGAGTGCTTTTCTTGGTGTTTGAATATCTTTATTTGACTTAATTCAAGATGACGCTGATTTCGTAGAATGATGGAGGGAATATTTTTGAATGAATTGAGAGTTTCTTCTAGATTTTCACTAAGTTTATGAATAGGATTTGCCATGGATTTGATGAGAAATGATTAAGGAAAGAACACATCGGATTTTATACTGGTTCGTATTACTCCTACATCCAGTCGCACACAACGCTGGATGGTGCAAAGTTTTATTACTCTTTCAATAGTCAATTACACCCTCCTTGATTTCACGGCTTACAAGGAGACACTGATTCCTGCTTTCTTGATTTCACGGCTCACAAGAACACATCGACTCCTATTTCCTTGATTTTACGGCCCCCAAGGACACACTGACTCCTCTTTGACTCATAACAAGGTTTATTCAACCCAATCAATTACAAAACAGCCTTATAACTCTTCAATATCACTTGATTCAGAGAGTAGAGAGTGTAGAGAGAAGAAGTTTTATCAAAACAGAATTGAATTTGGTAGAGTATAAGTGTAAAAACCATAAAAATGATTAAGAATAATGGTGGAGAGAAAGAGGATGAAGTTAGGGAAGAAGATATGTTAGAAAATTCGGTTTTAACCTCTTTTTATAGAGTATGAAGGGTTGCAACGGTTCTGAAGCATTTCATATAGTGAAAAGACACTTCCCTTCTAAATTAGAAAAAATAGCAGTTATATGTCGACGTACACTTTTTGCTATGTCGACATACTAATGTGTATTTTTCATTTTCAAAACATTTTTCAAGTATTTTGATATAAAACTATTTCTGGAAATTTTTGAGTAAAATTCTAGTGTTGTAAATTAATATTATATTATAGAAAATCATATGAAAACATATTTTTAAATTAAATAAATATATTTATAAAATTATAAGGTTTTAAACTATATAAAGTATATAAAAAATCTAAGTTTAAAAATCAAAGAAGAATAAAAATAGAAACAAGAATTTGAACCTGGAGTGCTATTTAGAGTCTTACAAAATTTAGACTCTATAACTATATTGATCTTGAACTCTTGAAATCTTGATTACTCATTAGTCTTGAAATTTCTCTGATCTTTGAATCTCTATCATCTTTATAACTGTACAGTCTTCAGTAATATTTCCTGTATATAATTCTTGCACACACACATATATATGTATATATATTCTATACAAAAAGTGTTAGCATATATTTTATAATAAAAAATAAGGTTGTTGTCATCAAATTTCCATTCTCCAACAACTTGGAGTGCAATGTCTAAAACTTGACATTGCACTTCACAATGTCATCTAATAATTTTTAATTACATTACCATTAGAGAAAGTATTTTAAGGCATTTTCTAATTGCTGATATGGCTTGACATTAATATAAATTGATTAAGGGTTGATAAAACTTGTCCACCTCTCCATTTTCCTTCTTCTTACGTGTTTAATATAAGAAAGTACAGAAGTTTGGCAGATTGCCAAACTACTAATCAGTTTTTAAAGTGGACCCTGGACCAACCATTGAATTCGGTTTTTGAAGTGGATCGTCCACTAAATTCGATTTTTAAAGTGGATCTTCCACTACATCCTATCTAGATAACAACACTCGAGCTAGACAATACTTCTATACTACAAACTAACCTCAAATTCCACGTAAGGAGTGAATAGTTAAAGCAAATTTCATGATGCAAACCGTAGTTACATCACATTATATGAACTAAGTGCAACGAGGTACAAAGTTCACAGTTTCAATACTCTATAACACCATAGTGCAAAGATAACACCTTGCATCTTCTGACTTGTCAAGGCATGGCACAATAGCTCACCTACCCAAAAGCAAAGTAAAAAAAAAGTGTTGTACAACCACTGCAATAAAAAAAGTCCCTAAAGCCTCAATGTCGTGGTACAGAATCTTACAAAACAAGGACATAACATAGTTCGGCACCACAAAAGCTACAGGATACCAATATAGTGTACTGTACAGTACATCACGTACTTGTAAAACCTTCACGGCCAAACAACACCCCAAACTTGAGAAGTAAAAACAAAGATACAAAGACTTGAAAACATCTTGACAAGAGAGCAAGTAGCATTGCATATTAGTTTGACAAGGAACAATATCGCAAAGAAACAACACAACAAACCAATTGCAAACAACGAATCAAAAAGCATTAGAGACAATGACAAAGCATAAACGTTGAACAAAGTAGGTTCGAGATAATGTAGTATAGCATAGAAAGGGAAATCACCAACACTAATCCAACAAAACTCGAGCAAAGCTTCAAAAATTTGCAGGCAAAGTGGCATAGCGAGTGACCAACAACAAAAAGTAAACATTACTCCATCAGAAACTCCACGCTAACTACAAAACATAGGTCCGAACAACTCAATTTCAAAATCCAAAACCAAAAAAAAAAAAAGACACAAAACCACAAAGCAAAAATACTCACAATCAACCCAGAAAAATTCATCGAAACCCACACCAGAAAACCCCTTACCCACGGTAGTTGCGACAATCTCATGTGTGGGAGCAGAGTTTGATTAAGAGGTTAGTTAGGAATCGAGGGATTCATGCGATTGCAGATGATATAACTAGTAAATATGTTCCTCCTCATGTTAACATATTTTATTGTCTAGGAGGATTCACGCTTACTTAGCTGCTTCTTGTCCCTTTCTTACTGACCAAGTGATACGCGAAAAAAACACTGGACTATATGCTTTTCACATGGATTTCCAACCATCTAAGGTGTCTCTACTGGATCTATTCCCGGGAGTACCCTCAAAAAGGAACCTCAGAAAGATTGAGAAATAGAACCATCTGATTTGATTCGTTCTCAATAGCCTGTTAGCAAAATATTTATAAAGGATAAGGACAAGTACTAAGATTCTCGCTACGCACCTTTCATCATAGGTAAGGCAAAGCGTAACATTTACCTAATCACTTTTGACACCAGACGATAACGCACATTTGTCTCTGTGTTTTCACGTCGAGAATTCTTTGCAGATGAAGATGGGATCATATAGATATTCCTTCAACACAAAATAGGTCATCGAAAGGATCTCAGACGACTCACTAAAGCACGAAAGCCAGGATTTTTCAGAAAATGGATTCCTATTTGTGATTCAATAGAAGCCCAAAGAAGTGAATATGGTACCCAAATAACGATAGATATGTCGAGAAAATCACTCGTTTGATCGAATATGCTACTAATCGATCTCTACCTGTTATTATTGTGTGTGATTCCGGAGGAGCTTTCTTTGCTCCTAAATGGGTTGTGTTCCCAATGCGAGGGCTCGTATTCATTCAGTAATTCTACCCCTTTTGAATTCTTGGACCTCGCTTAAAAATATTTTGACTCTTCCATGCTGTGTCTTAGGAACCTCTTCAATACGGATCCCCAAGGACAAATGATTGATTTACCCATTCAAAGCAATTTACGCTTATTAAGAGACTTCTAGCTGGTAGAGAAGGAGACTTTCTCAGGTATCGAATCATCATACTATCTTAGTAGGCATCGAATATACTCTTATATAAGATCGAATACCAGGTTCTGGTAGATAATCATCATAAACACTTTTCACCGGTTAGAGAGGCCCTCTTTAATACAAAAGGAAAATGTTCAAAAAACCCATGGGTATTTGAACTCGAGTTTCCGGGAAAAAGCAGAACAATAGAGCTTGGCGCCGGTATAAATAGATTTTGGATTCCTATATATCCACTCATGTGGTACTTCATGTAGAAAGCCTTTTTTCTGGTATTGACAGGGAAGTTTTTGAAAAAAAAGATCACGGAAGCACTCCTGAATGGGTCTTATCAATATACAAATGTATAACTCCCCAGGAATTTCAATTGCAGGAGACCCGGGAAAGAAAGAGCTATGCTATTGACCGACCCCAGGTCCGAAGGGATCCAGTGCCCAACTACCGACTCCTCCCGGAATTTCGTTATCGGAGCCAAGCCGGGAATAGCCATTAGTGGACACCTACCACTTTTCACCGGTTAGAGAGGCCCTCTTTAATACAAAAAGTAAATGTTCATAGGGGCCAGAAAGACTCGGCTGGATTATAGACGAACATTAGGATAAACAAAAGTCTGCTGAGATATCGCACACGAATTTAAGTTTGTAGCTCATCAGAAAGGAAGAAGAGGACAAAACATATGAAAATCGCCATGGATCTGAGAAAGAAGGAGAAGGGTTTGTGAGGAGGGTTCAACATTGACACCAAACAAGATGAAAGAAAATCAGAAGGGGAATGCGTAAAGGAAAAGGAGAGCGATAGAAAACTAAAGAAGGAAGGAAAAAGAAAAAAAAATAGAAGGGGAGATGATGTTGTTGCCATTTCCAGTCTTAAGGCCGAAGCTTGCTTTAATTTGACATGAATGCTAAATCTTGTTAAATAGATTTTAACATGTTGTATAATTTTAGTAGGTTTAGAACAATGTTGAAATGTTGATAATTTGAGTTAAAACAATGCTAATAGTGTGTTAATATTGTTAATTTTGGTTTAAGTAGCTTAATTGAGTAATTAAGCTTATTGGGTAGAGTAAAAAGCCCGAACCTACCTTTCTATATTGTTAAGGAAAAAAGGTACGAAGGTTTTACAGGCCCATAGCCAAAAGAAAATTTACAATGGAAAATTCATGGCATTTTGTGAAATCTAAATCTCCCAATTCAAATTGAAGAGCTTGCCTATCTCTATCTCAGCCTGGAAGAAATCATGAACAAGAAATTCAAGGAATTAATCTAAGTAATTCAAAAAGAGGAATTAGTGTGAATTTTTTTAGTTGCATGTCTATATCTTTAGTCTACAGGCTGTGAGGATGTCGAAAGCTCCTTATTTTATGCCAAATCGGGCTAAAATCCTTGCAAACCAAGGTGAATTTTTAAAACTCATACTGTAACACCCCACCTCCGCCAGGGTGGCTCTTGCAAGCACTCTGACTTTGGAGGGGCGTTTGTACTGGGTAATATTGCATAATGATATATCAAGGCAGAACAAGAACATATGTGTATATGTAAACAGAGTAAATAAGATAAGTAAAACAGCGGAAGATTTCAAACTATTTCAAAACAAGTCTGGTACAACATAATGTCAACTTTCCAAATACACAAGTCTAGATAAAAACAACATCACTGAAAACTGAAATACATAAGTACTATCCCCAAAATAAGTGATAGCCATAGCTAGCTTCATGTCAAGACCGTACATGAGCTAAAATCCCACAAGCAAGCAATCAGAAATCCAAGCTAAGCTCCAACGTTCCCACCCTGAGAACATAGGGGGGGAACGGAAGAAAAGAGGCGAAAGAAAAACAGGTCAGTCAAAAAGACTGAGTAAGCCCTACTACAATCAATGTAAACTGATAAAGTTAATTGGCATGAGAAGCAGGGATGAACATAAGGATAACAACATACTAGCATGATGATTAACTAACAAGGTAGATAAAGGTGTCATCGCATAATCAGGTTTAAGGTTTTTGCACCACAGGTGTACTAGCAAGCTAACATGACTTGAATAAACAAGTATTGATCCCTTGGCCCAAGCTTTGGCCCAATAACATGAAATGACCCTAATACGAGGTCCAACCAAACGGTCTAATCGATCGGCTCCCTAAGCCTATCTCGTCACGTGTTGGTGTCAATACGGCCCAAACATAATTGTAGTCGGACTGTGCCGGGTCCACCCTTCGGGTGTATCAAGCCCTAGGGTGTAATCCCCTGGACACCATAAACATAAGTGCATAGTCTCGATCTACTGGTACCCGTGCATGTTTTCTCCGGCTACGGACTATGTGCACGACCATAGTCCGTCCGGAACTACACCGGCGTACCACTCTGCTGTCGTTTTTGGTCACTTACCTCAAGTCCAGTAATCGTGCCCCTCCCTAGCCTAGTCCCTAGGGTCTTAATGATACAAACTTGGGATTACTACTGGAGTGGACCCCCATTGCTAGGATTTTCTAGTGGGTTAAGTACGGTTTAACCCTTTTACTAATCATGGATTAACTTGGTTAAGTGTAACGATGAGTTCACGACTTAACCCTGATTAATCTACCAAGCCCACATTGATTAAGTATTAAGTGGACCATGACTTAAACCCTAACCATGAGGCATTAATTAATGTGCCTTAACCTCTCACATTAGACTTCGTTGCGGTTACTAGTTAAGCCGGTCGGTTCCGGGTAGCTTTATACCACAACTTGGTCTAACCTCGGGTTCACGGTACAACATGACCAACTTCTCACATTGGGTCCTATTGTTTGTAGCAACTAGTTAGGCCGGTCGGTTCCGGGTAGTTTTACGCTACAAACTCAACCCAACCTCGAGTTGGTCACACTTATATTTTCTAAGTGTCATGTCCATCATGTTTCCAAAACATATTACAAGTTTTCAAGAATTTGGGTAGACCTAACTTAATAGGTAAATTCCCAATGGGTAGACCTAACTTAATAGGTAAATTCCCAATCTTATGTTTTCATGTCTTTTAAGTTTACCCAACCCCAAACGCAATCCCATCACTTACATGATCGCAATATCACATAAAGGATAGAAAGAGGGAACTTGGCATAAAGATGACAAAAGGTGTTGAAGCCACAAGTTTAACATGGTGGCATATGAAATGTACATATGTTCATATACTTGCATATTACATTTTTAGGCCTCAAAAGTATGCATAAAACCAAACTTAGCATATTGGTGATACATGGTGCTAAATGACATGTAGAAATGGCCATAAGTTCGCATTTAGCCTCACATGCAAGTTATCATAAGAGATATGATAACTTACATGTTGCCAAAATGCAACCTTTAACATAAAGCTTGAAGCTTTACGTTCATATACTCAAGGTAAGCTTGCATAACATGATAACATGAGTAAAATGATCCACCCAAACTTGCATACATAACATGACAACTTGCATATCATAACATGGCAAACTTGCATAACATAACATGGCAAACTTGCATATCATAACATATCAAACTTGCATAACATGACATAGTAAACTTGCATATCATGGCAAACTTGCATATCATAATGATCAACCAAACTTGCATAATTCATTTAACTTTAGAGTTTAAATATGAAAGTAGAAAAGGGCTTACAATGCTTATGAAGACACAAAAATATATATAGATTGAGACAAAGCCCTTATGCAATCAAATAAACCCAAAATGCAAGCTCCAATAGAAAAACCCTTGAGCCAAAATGATCAAAACCCTTGCTTTATGATGCAAATATGGAAACTTGACTTGAATGCAAGCTAATGACACTCATACAAGCTTGAAAACACTTGTATGCATGGAAAATCTCTCATAGAAATAATTTAGAAATTTTATGAAGAGAGTGGAGGCCATGAGAGGAATGATTTTGCCATAGTTTAGTTACTTGAATGAATAATGATGATTTAGGGTTAGGTTAGGGGCTTATTTATAGAGATTAGGATTAGTTTTAGCCTTAGGATTAAACCCTAATTCCAATCTCAGCCCTCAAAACCGAATCTGGCCCCCAAACTCAACACAACTCCAAAATGGTGCACCAGGCAAAACTGCCCGGCTGAACCAAGTCGACACCCAAGTCGATAGGGCTGTCGACTTGGGCCTAACCATGTCGATTGCCCAGTCGACAGGGCTGTCGACATGGGTGGTCTGGCGGGAAATTTCCCGCCTGCGCCCAACTGCCCTAATTTCCAAATTCAAACTTGAATTTGAAATCTGTTTTTACTTTGAATTTTTCTGAAAACTTCGTTGGGCCTTAATCGGGTCATACGGACTCCGATTTTCGAAAACTCGGACTCTATTTCGCGTATTTTTCCGAGACGAACGCAATGGCACAGCCCGTTTCCCTTGATTCAGATTTATAAATTAAATTCTGCCTCGATTTATGTTATAACAGGTTATTGAAAATATGGGTTGTTACATTCTCCCCTCCTTAAAGGATTTCGTCCCCGAAATCTCTAAGTTAGGAAGAACCTATCCTACCATCCAACATCCATCTACTCAAAACATCATCCACGAGCAATCATTGTCCTTACAAGATTCTAAATGTTGTATGAACATATGCAAAGGTGTGTGTATATGTACTTATCTAATGCAAATATCATCAATGCAAATTATGTTAGTGAAATGAATCCATATGTATGCAATTCCTAACATAATATATAACATCTATATGTGTGCACATAACATACATCCATATGCAACATCCATGTGATAACACAAAAATTTTCATCCATGAATAAGCATAAACACTCATGCATATGCAATATGAGGAGTGTGTGAGCCGATCTAGTGCCTAATGTGTATAATGCATCCACGAGTAACCACTTGCAAACACTTGCAACCACTTGCAACCATCAAGCATAACATGTTTCAAACACATGTTTCATCCAAAGGGTTTCTACCTAAGGTTCTCATGACAAGATTAACATGATAAACTAGATAATCAAGACAAACATGGATAGCAAAAGATATGCTACAAAGAGATCGGGAAGATAAGCAGGATATACCCCTTTTGGATTACAAGAAATCCCTTCCTAACCCAACCCATATTCTATAAAAGCCCAAAAGGTTTAGTCAACCTAACGGACCCCTTCAAACCCTGACATGTATTACTAGCCAATAAGTCATACCTCCCGACAGAAATAGGACCGAGAGGATATACGTAAAAAGATAACATGCGAGTAAGTTCCACAGGAAAACAAGGATCAAGGATATGCTCTTAAAAAGAGATATGATGCGTGTATCTAGCCTTCAGTCTTCTAAGTCACATTTCCTTGAGCTTAACTCCACTGTGCTTTGACCGTCTTTTACCTCATGATTTCTTGGCTTCTTAACTCTTATTTCCAAATATGAGTTGGAACCCATTTCATTGTCGCCTCTCGTCTTCCTTTTTCACTTACTCTTCTATCATTCTTGGCTTAAACATAACTATGACCTCATGGTTTCATGCAAGCTCTCCAAAATTCACTAGTGAATCCTGGATCTCGTTTACTTACTATAAAGTATTCCACGCAGCAGAACTTTTCTTGGAAATACCAATCCACGTTGCCAATTGCTCTTACTAACGTGATTTTCTATAACTCATGCTTGAACAAAATGAACCATCCGCCTGCGAATGATAGACCGTACTTAGATTCAGTTGCTTGCCCATGACTTCCCGTAGACTATCCCAAAACTGGCTAGTGAAGATTGAGTCATGGTTACTAACTATACTTTAGGGAACCTCGTGCAACCGCTTTATTTCTTGAAAGTAAACCGTCGCTAGCTATGATGCAGTCCTTTCGCTCTTTACCGGAGTGAAATGAGCACTCTTCGTGAGTCTACCTACTATGACCCACATGCTCGTATTCCCTTTTCTTGATCTAGGCAGTCCATCCACGAAATCCTTTGTGACGCTCTACTACTTCCATCGCGGGGACCTCCAATGGATGTAATAGCCCACCGGGCTTTTTATGACTCGGCCTTAATCTGTTGGCACAACATGCACCTTAGGACAAACTCGGCCACCTCCTCGAGTGATGTGCATCTTCAAGAGCCTTCTTTCTCTCATTGCGTCGTAGCCATCCCTTGTCATCTATAGCGAGGTGTCTTAACATCTCGCCTCGAATCAACTTGTCCATGATCTCGACTAACTGCGGGTCTTCTTTCTGCGAAGTCCCTACTTGATCCAGAAGGGTAGGTCTAAGCTCAAGGGACGCTAACTAACTAATTAAACTGAGAGAACTTCTTACTTTAGATGTCCTCGTCGGAGCTTTTCGGTTTTGAACCGCGACCACTTTAACAGGATCCACCACTAAGCCTTGCTTAGAAACTATGTGCCCAAGAAATCTAACTTCTTTTCTCCAAAATGACATTTGGAGGACTTGGCTTTCAACTGATGGGCTCTAAGCGCATCCATCACCTCCTTGAGATGTCTAGCATGTTCTTCCTCGTTCTTTAAGAAAGTCAGGATATCATCTACAAAGACTACCACAAACTTGTTCAGGAACTCCCTAGGCACCCTACTCATCAAGTCCACGAAGTAGGCGGGTGCATTAGTCAAACCGAATGGCATGACTAGCCATTCTAAGAATCCATCTGGAGTTCTGAACGCAGTTTTGTCTATACTATCCTCAACTACTCTGAGCTGATGGAATCCAGTAGCAAGATCAAGAGAAAACAGATGTTCCTACAAGCTGATCAAACAAATCATCGATCCTTGGTAATGGTTGTCTATTCTTCTTGTTCTACTCACGATAATTAACATACGGGCGAAGCGAACTGTCCACATTACTAGCGAATACTATTAGAGCACCCTCCTCGGAAATGCTTCATTGTATGAAGTTCTTCTCAAGCAACTCCTTGACTTGCTTTCTTAACTCTCATCTTGCGGGACCATGTGCCTAACCGGCCACGTAACTGGCTTGGCATTATCAACCAGATAAATGCGAAAATCTATCTCGCGTTTAGGGGTAACCCCTTCACTTCACCCAAGATACCAGGATATTCTCGGACCACCCTCATAGATTGCAAACTATCGATAGACGAGTTGAGGGATTCAAGATAACACAACGTGACGGGACCTATAGGGTTACAAGAAATTTTTAGGGTATTACCGAGGCAAGTCATGAGCCTCACAACCCTATGGTCAAAAATCAAGGATGGCTCCAAAACTGGACAATTAATCCATGCCCAAAATCAACCCATACCCCATGAAACCGAGAATATAAGCATCACACGAGAACTCTACACTAAAGATAGAGATTTTCAAATCCACGTAGATAATAGACAAATGGGCGGAAACCCCAACTGGATTTGGAACACACACGGGATCATTAACTAGACTAGTACTTAGGTGCAAACTTTCAACTAGATCAGATGAAATAAACTATGCGATGTGCCAGAATCAAACAAAGTACAAACAGGAAAATCAGAAATGTAAACAGGACTTTTAACAGAAACACTACCTCGATCATGAGCTGGAAGAACGATGTTGAGGGGATGAATTCGCCCTCCAGATGGTCTTGCACACTTAGTCTGACCTTGCCCTTGCTTCTTCGGGCAATCTTTGCTGAAATGTCCAAACTCACCACAACGAAAGCATTCACCACTCTTCCTTTTTCTCTTCCTACAATCCTTAATAAGATGCCCAACTGAACCGCAATAATGGCACTTCCTCTTGTCGTTATTGCCCTTGCTATTGTTCCCCTTGTTGCCTTGACTCTTGTTCTTGTTCTTGCGGTTTTTGGAGTTCTTGCCTTGCTTCCCGGAATTCACCGTTCCTTCCGACGTAGGCCCTCCCTTCTTCGGGCAGTCCCTAGTGAAGTGTCCCATTTCTCCACAGTCAAAGCAAGTGCCCTTCCTCTTTCTGCAATCCTTGTTTAGATGAGTCGAGCTTCCACAAGTAAAGCACTTCTTTTCCTTCTTATCTTCAGACTTCTCCTCCTTCTTTTTCATTTCCTTTTTGGGCTCCGTTTCCTTGTTTTGAGACTCATTCATCTTGACCTCCTTCTTGTCACTCCTATTCTCTTCATTGAGTAGGGCCATATTCACCAAACTCTCGAAAGTTGCCCCCAAGGGTATATGAGTCATGGCTAAACCATGTAATGGCTTGTTTAATCCTAGAGCAAAGTATAGGGCCTTCTTCTGAGCTGTGTTAACCAAGTCTAAACCGACCCGAGCCAGTTGATTAAACTTATCTATGTATTCCCTAATAGTCATGTCCCCTTGCTTCAATGATAGGAACCTTAGTCCAAACTTTCCTCGAAAGTCATCCCAAGTCTCAATTGGCCTAGTAGCGGTGGTGACCACCCACCAACGTGCAGCTTCTTCCTTTAGCAACCACACTGCCAATAAAACCTTCCTACGGTCATCTATATCAAAGAAGGCAAAAAGATCTTCGGTTTCTTTCAACTAATTCCTTGCCTCTACATAAGTCTCGGTTCCAATGAAATTCTTGCAACCCATCGCCTTAAAGTCTTTGCAAATCTCCGCGAAATCCTCTTGTGGATGCTGAGGGGGAGGAGGAAGAGGAACCACAGCGACAGGAGGAGGAGGAACATTAACTACCGGAGGAGGAGGAACATCGGCGGGGCCGGGTCCGGTCGCCCTAGCCTCCAAAAGTCTCCTATACCAAACAGGTACGTGTACTCCCTCCGGAATGGCAAAGTTATTGGCCATACTGAAAACGAAGAAAAATATAGATTCAGAATGGAGAAAAACGAAGGAATTTTGCTAATGGCTTTTTGGGGAATAGACTTTAAAATAAACTAGACTTTTCTTTGGAAAATACTTTATACTTGGTTTTGAAAATAGTTTTCCAAAAGTTTTCTAAAAACCTTTTTGTTCCTTCTCGTAAACCATATGCTCTGATACCAAATGTAACACCCCACCTCCGCCAGGGTGGCTCTTGCAAGCACTCTGACTTTGGAGGGGCGTTTGTACTGGGTAAACATGCATAATGATATATCAAGGCAGAACAAGAACATATGTGTATATGTAAACAGAGTAAATAAGATAAGTAAAACAGCGGAAGATTTCAAACTATTTCAAAACAAGTCTGGTACAACATAATGTCAACTTTCCAAATACACAAGTCTAGATAAAAACAACATCACTGAAAAACTGAAATACACAAGTACTATCCCCAAAATAAGTGATAGCCATAGCTAGCTTCATGTCAAGACCGTACATGAGCTAAAATCCCACAAGCAAGCAATCAGAAATCCAAGCTAAGCTTCAACGTTCCCACCCTGAGAACCTGGGGGGGGACGGAAGAAAAGAGGCGAAAGAAAAACAGGTCAGTCAAAAAAACTGATTAAGCCCTACTACAATCAATGTAAACTGATAAAGTTAATTGGCATGAGAAGCAGGGATGAACATAAGGATAACAACATACTAGCATGATGATTAACTAACAAGGTAGATAAAGGTGTCATCGCATAATCAGGTTTAAGGTTTTTGCACCACAGGTGTACTAGCAAGCTAACATGACTTGAATAAACAAGTATTGATCCCTTGGCCCAAGCTTTGGCCCAATAACATGAAATGACCCTAATACGAGGTCTAACCAAATGGTCTAATCGATCGGCTCCCTAAGCCTAACTCGTCACGTGTTGGTGTCAATACGGCCCAAACATAATTGTAGTCGGACTGTGTCGGGTCCACCCTTCGGGTGTATCAAGCCCTAGGGTGTAAACCCCTGGACACCATAAACATAAGTGCACAGTCTCGATCTACTAGTACCCGTGCATGTTTTCTCCAGCTACGGACTATGTGCATGACCATAGTCCGTCCGGAACTACACCGGCGTACCACTATGCCGTCGTTTTTGGTCATTTATCTCAAGTCCAGTAATCGTGCCCCTCCCTAGCCTAGTCCCTAGGGTCTTAATGATACAAACTTGGGATTACTGCTGGAGTGGACCCCCATTGCTAGGATTTTCTAGTGGGTTAAGTACGGTTTAACCTTTTTACTAATCATGGATTAACTTGGTTAAGTGTAACGATGAGTTCACGACATAACCCTGATTAATCTACCAAGCCCACATTGATTAAGTATTAAGTGGACCATGACTTAAACCCTAACCATGAGGCATTAATTAATTAATGTGCCTTAACCTCTCACATTAGACTTCGTTGCGGTTACTAGTTAAGCCGGTCGGTTCCGGGTAGCTTTATACCACAACTTGGTCTAACCTCGGGTTCACGGTACAACATGACCAACTTCTCACATTGGGTCCTATTGTTTGTAGCAACTAGTTAGGCCGGTCGGTTCCGGGTATTTTTACGCTACAAACTCAACCCAACCTCGAGTTGGTCACACTTATATTTTCTAAGTGTCATGTCCATCATGTTTCCAAAACATATTACAAGTTTTCAAGAATTTGGGTAGACCTAACTTAATAGGTAAATTCCCAATGGGTAGACCTAACTTAATAGGTAAATTCCCAATCTTATGTTTTCATGTCTTTTAAGTTTACCCAACCCCAAACGCAATCCCATCGCTTACATAATCGCAATAGCGCATAAAGGATAGAAAGAGAGAACTTGGCATAAAGATGACAAAAGGTGTTGAAGCCACAAGTTTAACATGGTGGCATATGAAATGTACATATGTTCATATACTTGCATATTACATTTTTAGGCCTCAAAAGTATGCATAAAACCAAACTTAGCATATTGGTGATACATGGTGCTAAATGACATGTAGAAATGGCCATAAGTTCGCATTTAGCCTCACATGCAAGTTATCATAAGAGATATGATAACTTACATGTTGCCAAAATGCAACATTTAACATAAAGCTTGAAGCTTTACGTTCATATACTCAAGGTAAGCTTGCATAACATGATAACATGAGTAAAATGATCCACCCAAACTTGCATACATAACATGACAACTTGCATATCATAACATGGCGAACTTGCATAACATAACATGGCAAACTTGCATATCATAACATATCAAACTTGCATAACATGACATAGTAAACTTGCATATCATGGCAAACTTGCATATCATAATGATCAACCAAACTTGCATCATTCATTTAACTTTAGAGTTTAAATATGAAAGTAGAAAAGGGCTTACAATGCTTATGAACACACAAAAATATATATAGATTGAGACAAAGCCCTTATACAATCAAATAAATCCAAAATGCAAGCTCCAATAGAAAAACCCTTGAGCCAAAATGATCAAAACCCTTGCTTTATGATGCAAATATGGAAACTTGACTTGAATGCAAGCTAATGACACTCATACAAGCTTGAAAACACTTGTATGCATGGAAAATCTCTCATAGAAATAATTTAGAAATTTTATGAAGAGAGTGGAGGCCATGAGAGGAATGATTTTGCCATAGTTTAGTTACTTGAATGAATAATGATGATTTAGGGTTAGGTTAGGGGCTTATTTATAGAGATTAGGATTAGTTTTAGCCTTAGGATTAAACCCTAATTCCAATCTCAGCCCTCAAAACCGAATCTGGCCCCCAAACTCAACACAACTCCAAAACGGTGAACCAGGCAAAACTGCCCGGCTGAACTAAGTCGACACCCAAGTCGACAGGGCTGTCGACTTGGGCCTAACCATGTCGACTGCCCAGTCGACAGGGCTGTCGACATGGATGGTCTGGCGGGAAATTTCCCGCCTGCGCCCAACTGCCCTAATTTCCAAATTCAAACTTGAATTTGAAATCTGTTTTTACTTTGAATTTTTCTAAAAACTTCGTTGGGCCTTAATCGGGTCATACGGACTCCGATTTTCGAAAACTCGGACTCTATTTCGCGTATTTTTCCGAGACGAACGCAATGGCACAGCCCGTTTCCCTTGATTCAGATTTATAAATTAAATTCTGCCTCGATTTATGTTATAACAGGTTATTGAAAATACGGGTTGTTACACATACTTTCGAGCTTTACTCTATGTATGTTGATAAATTTTGATCTAATGTAAGTTTCCTATGAAAAAATTGTTTATTGTAACAAATTTCTTATGATTTTTTAGTTACAGTAATAATATTATTTGAGTCCTTCTCTTTATTCATGAAATTTTTCATTGTGATTATTTTTTCTACTTATTGCCTGAGTTTTACACTCCATATCTATGCAATTGTGTATTCTAAAATCGCCAAAATTTGATCAACAAAAGCATTTGAAGTTGGAAGCGAACATGCGAAATTGCCTGGACACTTCTCCTGTCTTATGTCGACACTGGCAAGACCTGTGTCGATACATGTGTTGACATAGAGACCTACTTGTGTCGACATAGGTAAAGGAAGTTGCGCGAGAAACTGCCTACTGTTGTTATGCCTTCTTTTGCTCATGCCTGAGTGATTCCTTGGTTTAAATGATAATCTTGAAGTGGATTTAGTGATGTTTTCTTAAGACTTTGATGTTATATAGGACAAGCCAAAATTATACATAACTTGTAATTTGGATTAATATTTTCATGATGACACTGCACTAGAAATGCCAATTAGGTAATGTTTTGGGTCGTATCTAATGTGATTAGGCAGTGTTTTGGGCCGTATCAATTTGTTGTGTGCTTAGCATTTAGATACGGCCTTAAGCCGTATCAAATGAAAAATTAGATATGACCATGAACCGTGTCTAATTTTCAATTAGATACGGCCATGAGCCGTATCCAATGATGAATTAGATACGGTATTAAGTCGTATCTTATTTATCATTAGATACGACTTAAGATCATTTCTAAATCATCATTGGATACAGCTCACGGCCGTATCTAATTTAAAAAAAAATACAATTTGTTTTTTTGATAATAAACGGAAAATCTTAAGTCGTCATAGTTAAACAATACATGAAATAATATTACAATAACATAGTTAGAAAAAGTTGAATTGAGTTTGAGAAATGTCATTCTTTGACTACTTAATATAACACCACTTTGAATGATTTACTTTCGACTTGACCAATCGAAGTTCATCTTCAACTTCCATGATCCTCTTTCCCAAATCCTTCATCACGACTTCTACTGCCTTAAGCTATGTGATCCTCCTACCCAAATTCTTCACCCGGACTTCTGCTGCCTGAAGCTCGTACTCATAGTAGCAGTAAAAGACCCATTTAAAGTGCCAATTTCATCCTTATGGACCTCAACCAAAATCTATAGAGATCAAATAGGTTAGTGAATTAAATGGTAATAGTTAAATGAATAAAGTTGCACATCAATTTTAGCATGAGACAAGATCACATGCAAAACATATGTCATGATCACGTGCGAAATATGTGTAGTAATGGTCGCTTCTATAAATAGGGTTACATGTCTATTTTATATACTTCTCTTCTCTGTTCTACTTTCAGTTCCATTTCAATTTTTTCTATGTTACTACATTCTATCACTCCATGACCACCCTCCCTTATCCTCAAACCATCAATACAAGTTCCAACCACATCATTCCCCTCCTCATCAACCACCCATTATGACTTATAACTACTACATCTTCATTCTTCTTCTTCATTTCAACAAACCTTCCAAACAATTACTCTGCCACTCTTCAACCATCACCTTCAACCCATACATGAACCACTATCACCTATATCTCCATCCCTTTCACTGCAGATCCAATCTTTTCAGGCCACGTGTCTGCCTCTAAAGCCGCCTAATTTCATTACAATAAATGCTCCATTCAAAATCTGCTTTAATTTCCTTAACCATAAGAAAAAACATCAACCAATGCTCCACCAGTACCTTCAAATCCACTTCATCACACTGAACTAAATGACCACCACTAAACATAATCATATTGTAACACCCCACACCCGCTACGGTCACTCACTAAGGGAATGCCATAACATCGGTGGAGTATTTTAAGTGAATATAGAACAGAAAAATTACAACAAGACAGATATAAGTAATACTTGAGAATTTAAAACATCATTTCATTGCAGCGGAAAGTAAAACATGTTTGGTTACACCAAAACCATAAACAAGAGTCAAGTACATAATATCCATCCTGATAAAACAAAAGTACATAATCCCACTACATAACTTAATAGCCATAATAGAAAAGATAAACTGAGCTTTACATCCATGGTCCAAGCTCCAAAAGAGAGATAAAGCAGTCTGATCAAAGCCCACTAGTGCTAGGCCCACTCTGATAACCTGAGGGTTGGGAAAAAAGATAAAAACAACGGGGTCAGACATAAGTCTGAGCGAGTCCTATAACTTTAACAATCCAATCATTAAAGTAACCAGAGTAAGACATAAGCTTGATATACAGTAACGACTGGGGATAAATAGCTACACTAAGCAGCCAACTAGACTTAGGATGATCTAAGATAACCGTAAAGACGCGCCTATCCACCCAAGGATAATTACTATATTGCACTACCCCAGATCTACCCACCCAAGGGTAATTCCTACACTGCACCACACCAGTTCTACCCACCAAGGGTAATTCCTACTTAAAGGTTGATCCCACTAAGTGTACTTAGTAATTTTACCCAGTAGTTTCTTGTACCCCTAGCTGACTACATAGGTGCCGTCTGCCCCTATCTCCGCTAGGTGTACTCACTACTCCCAAGCGATCGGCTCCCTAACGTAGATACCCGTGCTGGCCCCACAGTGGGGTGTATCACTCCCCAAAGTGGCAACCCGATAATCAATGGTGCACGGCTTATACCTACACGATGCAACAACGTCTTACCTACCAGCCCGGGTCCACACACGCCTATGAAACCCGTTGGACTCGCGTTGCCACCGCTACCCCGTTTTGGCCTCTTATAGTCAAGCCCAATATGCGTGTCCCGTCCTCGACTTGGGTCGAGCCCACAAAGATACGTTTGGGATATTGGTTGAAATGGGCCCCCACAAGCTACTACTTAAGCTTGTCATTTTATCTAGTGCATCCCACTTAACCCCTTTTATAATCATACCCACTTACATGTTAAGGTTTGGTTAAGTCATCTAATCATATTTCAATTGCCACTCAAGGCCCCCACAAGCTACTACTTAAGCTTGTCATTTAATCATATTTCAATTGCCACTTACGGCCCCCACAAGCTACTACTTAAGCTTGTCATTTAATTATATTTCAATTGCCACTTAAGGCCCCCACAAGCTACTACTTAAGCTTGTCATTTAATTATATTTCAATTGCCACTTAAGGCCCCCACAAGATACTACTTAAGCTTGTCATTTAATTATATTTCAATTGCCACTTAAGACCCCCACTAGATTTCCACATGCCACCCAAGGCACTTTCTTGATTCCCACATGCCACCCAAGGCACTTACTTAACCCTTTAATCATGTTTAATTACATGTTCCACTTTGGTTAAGTATTCTAATCGTATTTTCTATTGCCACCCAGGGCAACCCACTAGTTTCCTTATGCCACCCAAGGCACCCCCACTAGTTACTACATGCCACCCAAGGCACCCCCACTAGTTACTACATGCCACCCAAGGCACCCCCACTGGTTACTACATGCCACCCAAGGCACCCACTTAACCCCTCATGCCTCACTACATGCTAATTTGGTTAAGTGTTTCTTAATTAATTAAGATCGTAACCTTTGTAAAGATCTCTCACATTAGACTGTCTTTTATGGCAGCTGGATATGCCGGTTGGTTCCGGGCAGCCTTACACCATAACAGAGTCTAACCTCGTGTCTTTACACTTGTCACGTATTTAGTTTATGACTAAGACCTCTCACATTGGGCCAATCATTTGTAGCCGCTGGATTTGCCGGTCGGTTCCGGGCAGTCTTATGCTACAAAAAGGGTCCAACCTCGTGTCTTAGTAGATTAATTACACCTAATTAATCACCCCCATAATTTGTATTAATTATCCCTAATTAATTACAAATATTTAAGAATATGGGTAGACCTAACTCAATAGGTAAATTCCCAATTCCATAATATGGGTAGACCTAACTTAATAGGTAAATTCCCAATTATGTCCATCCACTTTATGGTATGTTTAATCATACCCACTTCACACAATTTTATGTGTTCATTAATTTTTACCCCATCGTCCCCACGTAAATACGTTAACATGACATACTTTAAAAGAGAAGATTCATCGTACACACAATGGGTTCAACTTAGCATATCATTAGCATTATCATGGGTTTAAAAGGTGTCAACTTGCATATATGACCATAAACCCAACTTGCATAAATAACCAACCCAAACTTGCATGAATCACATATGTCATAAAGATGGTAACTTGCATAAATGTTCATGTCATAGACCTATCATAAAGGTGTCAACTTGCATACATGTCATAGGTCTAAAAGGGATGAACTTGCACATGTACTTATGTCATACATAGAGGCAAACTTGCATATATTATGCATATCATAAAAAGAGACAAACTTGCATATGAACTTGCATCATAACTTGCATATGAACTTGCATCATAACTTGCATATGAACTTGCATAACATGCCATACTTAGAGGCAAACTTGCATATATTATGCATATCATAAAAAGAGACAAACTTGCATATGAACTTGCATCATAACTTGCATATGAACTTGCATCATAACTTGCATATGAACTTGCATCATAACTTGCATAAAACCAAACACTTAGCATGCATAAAACCAAACTACTTAGCATGCATAAAACCCACGACTTAACATGCATAAACCCAAACACTTAACTTGCATAAACATAGTGTCATCATGAATAAGTGTTAAACATAGTGATTAGCAAACTAGCATCATAACATATGGCCTAAAACCCATTGATCCGCAAGCAAAACCATATGATCTCATCACATCTCATCTACTTAGTTTAACAATTGGTTATTAAAGTGATAGAAACTCACAAACTCCAAGATTAGCTCCTTAGATAGTTGCTAGAGTTGAAGTAGAGGTGGATTAGTAGTTGATTAGCTTGCAATCCTCTTCACAAATTAGTGGAGGCTCCTTCTAAGTTGCATTTTGGCGGCATGATGGCACAAATTCTATTTTTAGTATGGATTAGGGTAGTCTTAGGGTGTATTTATAGGATTAGGTTGCGTTTTAGACCCTTAGATTAACCCTAGGTTAGTTTAGGTCCGTCAGATTTCATCCCAAGCCCTTCAACCCAGCCCAAAACTCAATCAGGTGCACCCAGGCCAGAATCAGCCGACAGGGCAAGTCGACAGCCCTGTCGACAGGCAAGTCGACAGCCCTTTCGACAGCCAAGTCGACTTGGTTGGGCGGGAGTTTTCCCGCCTGGCCCCCATTTCTGCATGTTTCGAAATTCAAATTTCCTGAAAACTTCTTTGGGCCTTAACCGGGTCATACGGACTCCGATTTACAAAATTTCGGACTCTATTTCGCGTATTTTTCCGAGACGAACACAATTACGTAACCCGTTTCCCCTGATTCTCACATATGAGATTATTAATTCTTTAATTAGTGAATATCAGTGTTAACTGAAATTCGGGGTGTTACACATATCTTCAACCACCCGATCATAAACCATCCTTTACTTCTCCTCCTCTTCAAGTTTAAACGCATAACAACCTCCACTGTCACATCACTATCAATGCCTTCAATTCGACAGACGTAACACATTACTGAAAGCATCACATCCTAAAACCACCCACAACTATTCACAAACTCCATGACCACAATCACATCACTCTAGCCGCCACATTCAAACGGTTCCTCTCTATTTTCAGTTTCAACTAATTTATTCCCTTTTGAACCCGACCAGCATCCACTTCATCACGAGACACAACTACAGCCTTCTTCAGCCTGTGGAAATCACGATGATTAAATCTATGTTGTTGAGATCATTTGTTTATGTAACATAGGCAATACTAAATTTTATATGAAACTCTGTGTTGCTGCCTTATATAGCCAGTAAATATCATGCATGTAGTACTTAAAGTTGAGAATGACAGTCCGGAGTACAAAATTGAGATCGTTTGTTTGTGGAACATAAAATCACGATAAATATTTCAGTCTGTTGAAATCAAATTACAAAGAATTGATTGTCAGTTTAGTGTAATGATGGAAAAATAGGAAAAAATGAGTTTTGTATTAGAAATGCTAAAATAATATATAGTACAGAAACCAAAAAATGTATATTGGCAAACGATATGAAATGCTGAAGTATTATATAACCCACCAGTAGCAAACATTGAAGTTAAAAAAAATCCTAAAATTACTTATAAACTATTAGTATAAAAAAATTACCTTCCAATTTAAACATGCTCTTGGATGTAGATGTTAATCTTCCCACAACAAATCCTGTAATATATAATAAACTAAACTATCAAAATGTGATGGCATTCTATTTATCTTACAAAATGTATAATCAATAAGCGGAAGTAATGTTGTATACAGAACACATAAAAAAGCGAAGGGAGAGAGAATATACTAGTTTTTGAGTTATGAAATCATGAATATGATTAACATGGTTTTAAGGTTAATCATTTTTATGTGTGCATTTAAACAATGATTAAATCGCTAGTTTAACTCTTAGCTCTCAGCTAAAAGAAATTAGAAAAGGATAGTGAAATTTAAACGATGATTAAATAGTTCTTATGTCAGTCAGTGCCTTTATCACCCCTTTTCCAAGAAGAAAGGTAAAATGTATACAAAACTAAAATGTATATAGAAATAAAATGTATGTGTTTTTATACATAATTGGAAGCCTTGGAAATCCAAGTATAGATACATCAGATTGTAAATAATGTGGATTATGTACTATACATTTCAACTTATAGTTCCAAAGTGAACGTTAGCGTTATGACCATTGCTATAACAATTTTTTAATAGATTAACATACAGATATACGGGTTTTCCTATTTTTCTCACACTACTTTTTATTGTGTCATCTTTACCAACCTAGTTTAATTGGTTTCACAATGTATAGAAACGAAAATTACATATATGAAGATTATCCCTTGTATGTTAGTCCAAGCTATGTGAATTCAAATTTATCCATATTTAACCCTTCCATTTTTTCCTTTGATCTGGCCAAAGTTAAACTCTCTCTATTATTAATGGCTTAGTTCGAACAGAAATATTATTATAAGCTCATAACCACATTTCAGGAAAATTGAACTATTTAATAATAAGAAGTCATTGGCCGGTTAATTTAATTTTAAATGGAGTGATTCTGCATAAGTTGTTTTCTCACTTGAAAATTGTGGTTATCTGTAATTTATAAAAGCGTAATGACACAAACATACTTAAATGCATCTAATACATACCTTTCGCAACTGGATCCATGCTAAACTTTAATTGTTTTCTTTTCAAGGATTCTTTTTACCATCTATGATAATAAATGTTAAAATTTTCAGTAATAAATATACTTAATTTCCTATAAGCATGAAAAGAATCAAAGTTTGCACCAATATTCAATTCTACATTCCTTTTTGTATAAATTTTTATGGTGTACATACAATAAGGATATTATGTAATGATATCTACATAACTCACCAAACATACATCAACTAAAGCCGAGATTGAATATGCTCTACACCCCTTGATAAATATGCACAAAATTAAATATTCATCACTAGAAAAAGATATGTTAGTACTCAAACTCATGCATATAAGAACACTATATTTTGCAGAAAGAACAACAATAGTGGACAATAAAATTCCTTTTAGAAAAACTTGCAATTGGATTGTTGTCGCTTTTTACCTTCTTAAGTTGAACTTGATTCAGTAAGGGTAGGCACGATTCTTCAAAAATTTCTTTTGTTAACAGTAGTTTATTGCTAGGCCAACCAAAACTATTTATGGGAAACTAGTTAAAGTAATAAATCCAAACATTTTCTAGTTTTATTCACTTATGAATTATTATATTTAATGCAACAATAAGCTACAAAATTATCATGTGCTCTATAAAAAATAGGTTAACCTATAAACTAACAAGCACGTTCTAGTTATAATTTTTTAACATTAAAGCATACCAAAAATATATTTTTCAATAAACTATTTTGTCTTTCCTTATAAGATTTCAATGAAACAAGACAACAACAACATAAATGCATCAAGGGAAAACCTAATTACCTAATACTCTAAAATATCATCCGCATAAACAATCAAAGGATCACCAAAACCATGTTCGAAGGTAGGTGATGGAAGTAGTTGTGGCCTTTCGATTCAAATTTATTCCTTACGCATAAATTAATTGAAGTATAAATAAGCTAGCCAGACAAAGTAGATAAACAAAAGTTATGCCACACCAGCGATGAGAGTGTCGAACATAAATTATGTTTTGATTTTAACATCAATTATGGGGAAGAAGAAATCGTAAATGACTATTGTAGGTTTCAACAGCAGTACTAATGTAAGTCATTATAGCACTGAAGGAAAACAAATCAAAAATACTCGCATCGGTATTTCGATCAATTGCAAAAGCCAAATTGGTTGACCAGAGAGCATCGAACAATCGGAGCATCAGAGAACAAATTCCAGAGCAACGTTGGAGTCACAATTTGGGGCAAACCCCTAGTATTGTTTTTCGGTCACCATAGAAGTCAAAAAGAGGAAAGCCGACATTTTTATTCTCAAAGCCGTATAACACAGGGATAGTGGCAAATGAAAAACAGCGGAGGCGTAAATATGATGCATATTTGACATTGCTCAAAGTCATACCAAATGAACTGATCCAGAGCTTTGAAGATGCAGGGTTAGATTTTAGGTGTTGTCGGTGGCGCAGATCGCAAAGGAAATTTGATACGGTTATCATTTGTAGCAAATTTGATACGGTTTAAAGCCACATCAAATCTTCGCATCCTGGTGTGCCAAATTTGTTGTTTTAGTGTAGTGCTATGAGCCACTTATTTTTCCTAATCAACCCCACGCTGCTACAACTATGTAGTTAAAGCCCCGTTAAAACCGTGCAGTACTCCCGCTATATCCCGTAGCACTATTACATCGCTACACTATTGCAGTTTAGCCCTAATGAGCAGTAGATCCGCTTTAAGTACCGCTATTTTCTGCTACATCCGCTAAATCAATGATGTGTATCACCTTCTTTAGCAATATCAATATATAGAGGTTAATTTAACTAGTTCTCTTTTAAAACAAATAAGAAAAGTTGTTATAAAGAGCTAATTTTTAAGGCCTAAGTGCTCAATATAAAGTAGAAATCTATTATAAACATCAAATGTAACGCGTATAACCATGATATTCTTTGATATTGTAATATAAGGATGACTAATATTAGATACCTATACAGAGATCTTGTGAGAATGATAGCAAACTAATTTTAAATATTGATTTCTACATTTAACTAACCTTTTTTCATATCCGCTTTATCCTCGCTATTTCCCGCTTTATCTATGCTTTATACCCGCTGCAACTTTTTACACCTCCACTGCTATAGAGCCTCTAAGCACTTTAACTTCACGGGGGCCCATAACGGTCTTCCGCTTATTATTATTACATTCATTAAACCTAATCCTCCCAATTATAAGTTGACTAATAGTAAGCCTACTTTATTCTTTCTCATTTAATTATAACCTCATGTTATATCGTTACCACAACCATTGCACTGGGTTTGTTTATTAATTTAGTTCTCTTAACTAAGGTTTATTAATAAGTTCTCTTTTCATCATTAATAATAACTTATGTTATAATTCCACTTGTCCCTATGACAATACTACCTAGTATATTTCATTCCCATATGTATAATTAATTATAATATGTTACATTCTCTGTTCATCACGTTTTCACTTGGTTCCTTGTTATTTGAGCGAACCTTTATTGTTTTGACTTTTCTTTATTTACTGTCTTGCACATTTTTATTATTACAGAAAATATTTCACACACTTTATTAATTTGGTTGGTGGAAATGTAAAAAATCTATTTTTATAATATACGTCAATTAAGATCCATAGTTGCAAGCTATTTCTCTTTATCTTGTTGAGTATAACAATATGATTTTTGTTTGATGATAACATATATATATGTGTGTGTGTGTGTGTGTGTGTGTTTGTATGCATACTACTTTATATTTCATATCACATACAGAAATAAATATTTATTAAATAGAATATTATTAGACAAAATTGAATATTCAAATAATATTTTATTCAAATAAATATTTTATTTCAACATTTGAAATAGTACATATTTTTGACTCCACTATTTACAATTCAGTTAAACCTGTTTGAATATTTTTGACAAGACACACTTGAATATATATATATATATATATATATATATATATAGAGAGAGAGAGAGAGAGAGAGAAAGAGAGGTAATTAGGGAGAAGGATAAACTTTGCCGAGAAATTAGACTGAAGGACACCAAGTTTTATTTTTAGTCTAAAGGACAAACTTTGAACCAAAATTAAGCTGAAGGAAAATGCTAAATGTAAGTAGCATTATATTCAGTTTTTTACACTACACGAAAATGCTAGTTTTTACCAGCATTATTCAGTTTTACACTGCAGAAAATGCTAATTATATTTAGCATTGTCTTTCAGCCTAATTTTATTCAAAGTTTGTTCTTCAGTATAAAAATAAAACTTGATGTCCTTCAGACTAATTTTTTTTCAAAGTTTGTCCTTATGCCTATTTTCCACACATACACATATATATATCATGTATATATATGTATATCACACATGAAATTGTACTATTAAAAGAATTCGAACAAAACAGACATATTGAATTAAATGACATAAATATATTTTATTTTAATCAATTAGTTTATTACAAAAAATATCACAATTTTATTCATTCATGTCTACAATCAATTTCATATACAAAAGTCAGTTTTTACATACAGGCTACATTGATAGACACACACTGAATCTTCTTGTGCTTCAATCCAGTCCGGTCACGTATAGACCTGTCATAGAAGCACACACAGTAACCTAGAACAAAAATAGATTTAAATATAAGAAAATATAAATTTATTTTAAATTTTATTTTTCGCAGAATTTTGGTGTGTTTCTCATCATTTTTCTAGACTTGATCTGATATATATATACACACATTTATCCGAGTCCAGACTACTTGTAATATACACAATGATACACTATAAATAGTACAAGGCAGACTATATCTCTAGTGCTCACAGATCAGCCCCAACACAATTATACTAGTTTGTTGATCATAACCAACATTTGAATTTAGTTGATTCTGAACAGCCATAATGCATATATAGTAGGTATGCTGATAAAAATATCATGTCTGTCATTCGAATAGCCCACAAATATAAAAGCTACACATACATGATACATGTACACATACAGTTGTGTGTGTATACACAACGAGTTTTACTCAAGATCAAGTCGATCTAGTGGCATGCAACAACACAAAGTTTACATGCACAATCAACAACAGGGAATGTGACAAATCAATGCAGCATGTAATATATGCAAATACATATACACACGCACACTTGTTAGTGTATGTATAATGCATGAAAATAGCAATGCAAATCGAAATGGTCAAAAGCCAATACACACGTGATTCAGGATCAAGTGGACACAAGTAACCCAAGCATGACCAATGCAACAATGGAGCAGCAAACTACAAAACTAATAACACAGATGTACCTAGTGCATGAGCACGAATATGGCAACATGGCAGCATGAATTTATAATGGCACAAGTGTGCAAGCTCAAATCTAAATGCACAAATACACGACCGAGGCAAAAGTACACAAGTGGTTCAGCTCAAATGCAAGTGGCATGCACAAGTTTTTACAAGGTAGTACCACAAAACCATATGGGCAATGCACATAAGAATGTACAAGGACCAGCACAAATAGCATGGCACATGCACGATAACAATGAAGTATAGTGTACACATCACCGTAATGGCTCAGTTATTAAAAGACAAGTTTAGGTGCCACGAGGTACATGAAGCACATGGAAACAAGCAACAGAGCATGGAACCAATAGTGCACAACATCAACACAATGTGAAATAGCCAAATACATGCAATAGGTACATGTGAAGACATGACAGTTTGAAATGCATAAATATACTTAAGCACATGCGTATATGGGGAAACAACAAGAGCACTTTACAAGTGAAATACAAACTGGACACACAGGTGCTAACATATACAAGCAACATGTCACAAGCACCTAGGCAAAGTGAAACAACAATGCACAGATTCAGGGGAAACTACACAACAGTTACAAGACCATGTAAAGCAAGACAAGTGACAACTTCCAAATTCACGTGCATAAGGAAAACATCATTCAAATAGCAAGTGCTAAGGCTCAGGTGCATAAAGAAAAGTTTACAAGTTTAAATGCAACAAGTAGCAGTGGCACAAACAAAACACTATAACATCGTTAAATTTTATCTCAAATTATCAACTACAATATCTATTCTAATTAATGTTCGCATCAAGTTTAAAACCCCAAACTGAAGCATTAAATAGATGCAATGTAGCAGGAAAGAATAACAAGTATCCATGATCACGTATAGTATCAATTCTTAAACATGCTCAAGTGAAGTATAATGTTCAAGGAATTTCCAGATATTATTAAAGGGATGTGCATAGCCTAAAAAGAAATAGGAGGAAGCCATGCCAATTAAAAGTCAAGGAAGACTAAATCAAATTCCAAAAATCAGCGCAATATACACTAGAGTTTAAATCAAAGAAATCTCCAGCATATACGAAAATTTCAGAACGAAAGTATCACAAGTATCACGACCAGATCTAATGAAGAAATCAAAGGTTATCTCAGGATATAAATCTTATTTATTAGCATCAATTCATCATTGGCATTTATCGAAATTTCAAATAGTAAATAAAAGAAATAAATTCAAAGAACTCACAAGAATACACAAGATTTTCAATCAATTGCAACACCAAATCATTTGACTAAGAGCATCGAATAGTAGGAGTTTCAGAGAACAAATTCCAGAACATCAGGGGTCGCGTTTTGGAGATAACAGCAAAACCCTAATTTTGATTTTGGGTGGCCATTGAAGAACAAGCTGACATCTTATTTTGGCATAACACAAAGAAATAAAGGGGCCGACCTAATTATTTTAAAAAGGAGTCATAGTTTTATTTTTTAAATTTTTAAGGATTTTGTGGTTTTTTAAGTGTTTTTATTGGACTGTATTTTTATTTTAAACTCTAGTTTTTACTAGGTTACAAACTACAGGGATTGTAGTTTGGGGAGACGAGTTATGGGTTTGTAATTCAGGGAAATCTGATCTCGGGGATAGAGATCAGTGCAGGATTTTGAGCGTATGATTAGAACAGTTGAGAGCGGGTGTCGTGAGTTTACAGGGGATTGTAAGCGTATGAATTGTTTTAATTCCTAGTAAAAATCTTAGGGAGTGTAGTAGTAGGCAGGGTTCTGTCGAAGCTAGGTATTTCTGTGTGTTATTTACTTTTCTGCACTTACTCTAATTATTATCTGTGTTGAAATTATTATTATTGAGTTAAAAACTGCAATAAACCCTATTCATCCCCCCTTTATGGTTAATTTAGATGCTACATATCTCAACATATACACACACACATATGATTAATGTGCAATACGACAAGAATCCCTATTACCTTTTTTATCTTGTAAGTACGTTCTTTGTAATTTATCGTAATGGTAATTATAGAAATATATCCCTTTTCCACCCCTAACTAACTCAGTTCACTACTTAATCCCCTTTTTCTAAGTTATACATTATTATTGTTTTTCTTGTACAATTTATAATTCGAAGTTAATTTTGGTAAATTTCTGTACAAAATTAGGCTTACTGTAACACCCCACCTCCACTAGGATCACTCCTTAGAATGTACTAGCTTTGGAGGGGCGTTATGGTGAAGGTAAACATGCACAGAGATATAGCAAGACAGAGTATATAAAAATAAATATAAGTAAAGCAGCGGTAGCAGATAAAAACCCATCATCATCATCTCAGAAAACCCACATAGTCAAGTACATAATATCAAAATGTCATGATCCAAAATACAACTCCAGTCTAGATACGTGATAACAAAATACATAGTAAACATCAGTACTAATCCCCAGAAATAAAAGATAAGCCACAGCTAGCTCAGATCCATACATGAGCTATCCAACAAGCAAGTCAAAGATCCACTAAGCAGATGTAGTCCCTCCCTGAGAACCTGTGGGGGGGGGGGGAAACGGAAGAAAAGAAGCGAAAGAAAACAGGTCAGTCAAAAAGACTGGTAAGCCCTACTACGATCAATCTATAAACTAATAAAGTTAACAGTATGATGGAAACTGAGATGAACATACTGGCAATAGATAAAGGTGACATCACATAGACGAGATTAAACTTTGCACCACAGTGTACTAGCAAACCCACAAAACAGATCTTGATCCCTTAGCCCAAACTTTGGCCCAATAACATGAAGTGACCTTAGTATAAGGCCCAGCCCAACGGTCTAGTCGATCGGCTCCCTATAAACCTAACACGTCGAGTGTTGGTGTCCATACGGCCCACATGGATGTAGTCAGACTGTGCTGGGTCCACCTTCGGGTGTATCAAGCCCTAAGGTGTCAACCCCAGACACCTAAGCAATAATGCACAGTCTAAACCTACTGGTACCCGTGCCTCGAGTTTGTCCAACATCGGACTACGTGCACGTCCGTAGCCCGCCGGACCCGCACCGCTGTACCACTCAGCCGTCGCTTTGGTCGCTTACATCAGTCCAGTAATCGTGCCCCGCCCTAACCTAGCTGTAGGGTTGTAGTGATACCAAACTGGGATTACTGCTGGAACAGACCACGTTGCTAGGGTTTCTAAGAGGGTTAAGTGTGGTTTTAACCCCTCACTAAACCTGGATTAAATTAGCTAAGTGTAACCACTTAACCCCATCTAATCCTCGCATCCCCATTATTGGTTAAGTATTAGTGGGCCATGACTTAACCCTAATCATGAGGCATTAATTACTTAATGCACCCAACCTCTCACATTAGACATCCGTGGTTACCTGGGAAGATTTACACCACGTCTAGGTCTAACCTCGGGTCTTATGGTGCAACATGACCAACTACCCACATTAGACCCCACGTTGTGGTTACCTAGGAAGATTTACACCACAACTAGGTCTAACCTCGAGTTGGCCATATCATGTTATCTAATGTCATGTCCACTTCAAAACATATTTACAAGTTAACATATACTTGGGTAGACCTAACTTAATAGGTAAATTCCCAAGGGGTAGACCTAACTTAATAGGTAAATTCCCAATCTTTTAGTTTCATGTATTTTTAAGTTTACCCAAACCCTCCCAACGTCATTATCTCGCTTACATATTCGTCATAACGTATAAGGGTAACTTGGCATAACATACATGGTGAACTTCACATGTCATAATAAACATGCATACATGTTAAACTTGCAAATCATGTCATGGTGAATTCGCATAAACATGCATAGCTTATTAAATATGCATAACATGGTAAGGTGAACATGCATAATCCATTAAACTTGCATAATCCATTAAACTTGCATAGCATGGTAAGATGAGCTTGCATAAGCATGCATAATCCATTAAACTTGCATAACATGGTAAGGTGAACTTGCATAATCCATTAAACTTGCATAACATGGTAAGATGAACTTGCATAAACATGCATAATCCATTAAACATGTAGAACATGACATAATAAGCTCACATGAGCATGCATAACTTGTGAAACATGTAAAACATGGCATAGAAATCTCGCATATGCATGCATAACTTATGAATCATATAAAACATGACATAGTGAGTTCGCATAAGCATGCATAATCAACTAAACTCACATAAATCTCAACTTTCACCAAACATTAACTTTAAAGTTTGTAAAGTGAAGGTAAGAGGGCTTACGAATATAAACAAGCCACAAATCCACCAAATAAGATGAAGAAGCCCTTTTAAAAACCGAAACAAAGCCTCAAATAAGAAAACCCTTTTGCAAAATCCCAAAACACAAACTTTAGCAAATCAAACTTGCATCTTAATGAAGTATGCAAGTCATTAAGCATTCATACAACATAGAAAAGGTTGTATGATCATCATATCATCATAGGATTAAACTTTGAGGAAGGTGGAGGCTAGGGATTTTAGATGGAGGCCATTTGAGGTTTCAATTTGGCATAGTTTAGTTGCAAGATTGATTAATGAGGCTTTAGGGTAGGATTAGGGGTATATTTATAGAGAATTAGAGTGTTTTAGGCCCTAGGATTAACCCTAGATTAGGTTTGGCCCGTCAGATCTTAGAATTCTCCAGAACCAGGCCACTTGACCCAACCCAAATCAGAAATGGTGCACCAGGCTGAACTGCCTGGGCACCCCCTGTCGACAGGGCTGTCGACAGGGCAGTCGACACCCTGGGTGCCCTGTCGACTTGCCTGTCGACATGGGCCCCCTGGCGGGAATTTTCCCGCCTAACCCTGATTAGCCCTAATCCATTTCGCTTAATTTGAATTTTAAATCTGTCTTTAGCATAGAAATTTCTGAAAACTTCAATGGGCCTTAACTGGGTCATACGGACTCCGATTTTCGAAAACTCGGACTCTATTTCGCGTATTTTTCCGAGACGATCGCAATGGCATAGCCCGTTTCCCCTGATTCTGATTTTTGAATTAAATTCTGCCTCGATTTACGTTATAACAGTTTATTGAAAATACGGGTTGTTATATTCTTCCCTCCTTAAAGGATTTCGTCCCCGAAATCTTCAAGTTAGGAAGAACATATCCTACCATCCAACATCCATCTACTCAAAACATCATCCACGAGCAACCATTGTCCTTAAAGGATTCTAAATGCTGTATGAACATATGCAAAAGTGTGTGTATATGTACCTATCTAATGCAATGATCAATGCAAAATATGTTAGTGAAATGTATCCATATGTATGCAAATCCCTAACATAATGTATAATCTTTATATGCGTGCACAATCATACATCCATATGCAACATCCATGTGATTGCATACAAATTTCATCCAAGAATAAGCATAAACACTCATGCACATGCAATATGAGGAGTGTGTGAGCCGATCTAGTGCCTAATGTGTATCATGCATCCACGAGTGACCACTTGCAAACACTTGCAACCACTTGCAACCATCAACCATAACATGTCTCAAGCACATGTTTCATCCAAAGGGTTTCTACCTAAGGTTCTCATGACAAGCTTAGTACGATAACTAGATAAATATGGATTAGCAAAGGGAAAGATATGCTAACAAAGGGAAGAGATTGAGAGTGTACCCTCAAACAGGAATGGATAAAGCCCACGCATCTTCTCCTCGGTTTCCCAAGTTGCGTCCTCTTCGGCTTCACCCCATTGAACTTTCACCAATCTGACCTCACGATTCCTTAGCTTCTTGGTCTCTGTCTCCAAGATACGAATCGGAGCTTTCCTTAAAGTTGCTTCTTTCTCTACCTCCACGTCTTCAAGCATGCTAGGCTCAACCACCTCAGCGGACTCATGTAGGCACTTTCGGAGATGCGAGACATGAAAGACATTATGCACTCCGGACAACTTCTCGGGCAATTGCACTCTATAAGCCATCTTCCCAATTCTCTCAATGATGGGGAAGGGTCCAACAAATCTCGGTGCTAGCTTCCCAACAGCTCCAAATCGGACCACATTCCGCAAAGGAGAAACCTTCACGAAAACCTTGTCCCCAACCTCAAACTCCAATTCGGACCTTCGCCTGTCAGCATAGGATTTCTGCCGGTCTTGGGCCGCTTTCATCCGTCTTCTAATTAACTCAACCTTCCCGGATGTATCCCTTATCATGTCGGGTCCAAGTATAAGCTTATCCGTGGATTCCCACCAACATGTAGGTGACTTGCACGGCCTCCCATATAAAGCCTCAAAGGGTGCCATCCCTATGCTTGCCTGATAACTGTTGTTGTATGCAAACTCGACAAGAGGGAGATGGTCCTCCCAAGCACCACCAAAATCCAGAATGCAAAGCCTCAACAAGTCCTCAAGTACCCTATTCACCCTTTCTGTCTGGCCGTCTGTTTGTGGGTGATAGGCCGTACTCAGGTTCAATTTCGTGCCCATAGCCTCCTGCAAGCTGTTCCAGAACTGACTAGTAAAGATGGGGTCTCGGTCACTGACTATGCTGGAAGGGACTCCATGTAGTCGCACTATCTCACGAAGGTATACTGATGCTAGTCCAGATGCGGTCCTTTTGCTCTTTACTGGAATAAAGTGAGCACTCTTCGTGAGCCTATCCACAATAACCCATATGCTCGTGTTCCCCTTCCTGGACCTTGGAAGCCCATCAATAAAGTCCATAGAAATGCTCTCCCACTTCCATAGCGGGACTTCTAGCGGATGTAATAGCCCACCGGGCTTCTTCGACTCAGCTTTTACTCTTTGGCAAATAACACATCTCGAGACAAACTCCGCCACATCCTTTTTCATTCCGGGCCAGAAGAAAACGCGCTTCATGTCCTTATACATCTTATCACCCCCTGGATGTATGGTCATCTTGGAGCGATGTGCTTCCTCGAGGACTTTCCTCACCAAGTCTTCTACCATCGGGACACAAAGCCTTCCATCTCTCCTCAGCCAACCCCTATCGTCTATAGAATATCGAGCAAGGTGACTAGATGTCTCCCCTCGAACCAGCTTATCCAAGATCTCAATTATCTGAGGGTCTTCCTTTTGCGAAGCCCCAACTTGATCTAGGAGGGTAGGTCTGAGCTCTAAAGATGCCAAGGAACCGGTCACCGACTCCATTGCCAAAGAGAAATCAAAGGTCGCTAAGAACTCTAAATTCTTCATCTCAACAAACAGAGGACTTAGTGTCAACCTTTTCCTACTCAACGCATCCGCTACAACATTCCCCTTGCCAGGGGTATAGGATATCTCAAAATCATAGGAAGCCAAAAATTCCATCCATCTCTGCTGTCTTAAGTTCAGATCTTTCTGCGAAAAGAGATACTTCAAAGACTTATGATCGGTATATAGCTCGAATCTCTCTCCCAGAAGATAATGACGCCATGCTTTGAGCGCATATACAATCGCTGCTAGCTCTAGATCATGAGTGGGATAATTCCTCTCATGCACCTTCAGTTGCCTCCCACCAAAGCATATAACTCTGCCCTCTTGCATCAGAACGGCACCCAATCCCGTGCCACAAGCGTCAGTGTACACGGTAAATATCTTACCACCATCGGGTAAGGCTAGAACTGGTGCGGAGGTAAGGGCTCTTTTGAGTCTCTGAAAAGCAAGCTCACAATACATATCCCAAGCAAAGACTAAGTTCTTCTTCGTCAACTTTGTAAGAGGAGCGGATATCTTTGCGAAGTCTTTAATGAACTTCCGATAGAAACCCGCAAGACCCAGAAAGCTTCTCACCTCGGTTGCATTCCTTGGCGTCTTCCAATCCTGAACTGCAACCACCTTAGCGGGATCTACCGCTAAGCCTTGCTTGGATACTATATGCCCAAGAAATCTGACTTCCCTTCTCCAAAAGTGGCATTTGGAGAACTTGGCTTTTAACTGGTGTGCTCTGAGTGTATCCATCACCTCTACTAGGTGCCTCGCATGCTCTTTCTCATCCTTGGAGAAGACCAGAATATCATCAACAAAGACCACGACAAACTTATTCAAAAACTCCCGAAACACCCTACTCATCAAATCCAGAAAATACGCGGGTGCATTCGTCAAACCGAACGGCATAACAAGCCATTCAAAGAATCCGTCTGGAGTTCTGAATGCAGTCTTGTCTATACTATCTTCAGCCACTCTGAGCTGATGAAAACCCGTAGCAAGGTCAAGCTGAGAGAAAACAGAAGCACCAACGAGTTGATCAAAGAGATCATCGATCCTTGGTAACGGGTGTTGGTTCTTCTTAGTCAGCTTATTCAACTCTCTATAATCCACGCAGAGTCGGAGAGAGCCATCTGCCTTAGTTGCAAATACCACAGGCGCTCCCCATTCGGATATACTCCTTCTGATGAAGCCCTTCTCAAGCAATTCTTTCACTTGCTTGCTCAGCTCCCGTCTCTCACGCGGAGCCATATGCCGAACGGGCAAAGAAACAGGTTTAGCATTGTCTACTAGATAGATGCGAAAGTCAATCTCTCGTTTAGGGGGCAACCCCTTAACTTCTTCAAACACATCTGGATAATCTCGGACCACCCTTACAGACTGAAGGGCCTCCTCTGATGAGTCGAGAGATTCTAGATAGCATAACATGACGGGATTCTTCGGATTGCATGAAATCTCTATGGTGTTGCCCAGGCGAGTCACAAGCCTTACAACCCTATGCTCACAATCCAGAATGGCTCCATATCTAGACAGCCAATCCATGCCCAAGATTAATCCGTATCCCCTGAAACCTAGAACATACGCACTACACAAGAACTCAACGCTGAGTATAGAGATCCTTAGATCCTCACATATCATGGATAGATGAGCAGAACCCCCAATGGGATTCGAAACACAAACGGGATCATCCACTAAGCTAGTACTGAGGTGCAAACTATCAACCAGATCAGATGAAATAAAGCTATGTGATGCACCGGAATCAAACAAGGTACGTACTGGAAGATCAGAGATATAAACAAGGTTCTCAACAGAAACACTACCTCTCTCGGGAACCGAAGCGGCATTGAGAGCATGAACTTGCCCTCCTGAAGATCCAGCCTGTCCTTTCTTCTTTGGGCAGTCTTTGCTGAAGTGCCCAGTCTCTCCACAAGAAAAGCATCCACCACTAAGCTTCCTTTTCTTCTTCCTGCAATCCTTAGCAAAATGCCCAGCTATGCCACAGTAATTGCACTTTCCCTTGCCTTTGTTGTTGCCCTTCTTGTTCTTATTCTGATTTCCTTGACTGCTTTGTCCTCCTTGGTTGCCTTTGCCTTGAGAATCAGCCTTCTTTACTTGAGTATCGCCCGACTTGACTTCCTTCTTTCCCTCTCCCTGGAGCAGAGCCATATTGACCAAACTCTCGAAAGTGGCTCCATGCGGAATATGTGACATCGCCAAGCCCTGTAGCGGCTCATTCAATCCTCTGGCAAATCGAAGAGCCTTCTTCTCCGGGGTGTTTACTATATCCAAACCAAAGCGGGCCAGCTGATTGAACTTGTTCACATACTCCTTGACTGACATATCCCCTTGCTTTAGAGCAAGGAACTTCTCCATTTGTAGATTTGCTTCAGCTGAAGATAGAAACTTGGTTACAAATCTAGCCCTCAAATCGGCCCAAGTCTCAACGGGCCTCGTCCCATTGGTGACCTCCCACCAATAGGCCGCCTCATCCTTCAGAAGCCATACGGTCAATAAGATCTTCCTCTCGTCATCTATCCCAAAGATGGCAAACAAGTCCTCCGTGTCCTTCAGCCAATTCCTAGCTTCAACGAAAGATTCTGTGCCTAGGAAATTCTTGCCCCCCATTGCCTTGAAGTCTTTACACACCTTTGTAAACTCAATCTGAGGATGCTGAGGGGGAGGAGGAGGAAGAGGAGCCTCAGCAACGGGAGGAGGAGGAACATTAGCAACGGGAGGGGGAATATTAGCTGCTGGAGGAGGGGGAGCAGGGACCACCGGAGGAGGGATATTAGGGGTAGGATTTTCAACTACAGGAGGGGGAGTGGGAGTAGGGTTGGCGGGACCAGCTGCCGCCCTAGCTTCTAGGAGTCTCCTATACCAGAGTGGTACGTTCACTCCATCTGGGATGTCAAGATTCTCAGCCATACTGAAACAAAAGATAAGATAAGATTAGGCCAAGGGAACGAAGGATAACGCTGATGGCTTTTGGGGATTAGCCTTAAAATAATCTAGACTTTATTTTGGAAAATACTTAGTAGGTTTTTGAAAATAGTTTTTCGAAAAGGGTTTTTTTTTTTTCAAAAGTTTTGTTCAATCTTGTTAACCTTGTGCTCTGATACCAAATGTAACACCCCACCTCCACTAGGATCACTCCTTAGAATGTACTAGCTTTGGAGGGGCGTTATGGTGAAGGTAAACATGCACAGAGATATAGCAAGACAGAGTATATAAAAATAAATATAAGTAAAGCAGCGGTAGCAGATAAAAACCCATCATCATCATCTCAGAAAACCCACATAGTCAAGTACATAATATCAAAATGTCATGATCCAAAATACAACTCCAGTCTAGATACGTGATAACAAAATACATAGTAAACATCAGTACTAATCCCCAGAAATAAAAGATAAGCCACAGCTAGCTCAGATCCATACATGAGCTATCCAACAAGCAAGTCAAAGATCCACTAAGCAGATGTAGTCCCTCCCTGAGAACCTGTGGGGGGGGGGGGGAAACGGAAGAAAAGAAGCGAAAGAAAACAGGTCAGTCAAAAAGACTGGTAAGCCCTACTACGATCAATCTATAAACTAATAAAGTTAACAGTATGATGGAAACTGAGATGAACATACTGGCAATAGATAAAGGTGACATCACATAGACGAGATTAAACTTTGCACCACAGTGTACTAGCAAACCCACAAAACAGATCTTGATCCCTTAGCCCAAACTTTGGCCCAATAACATGAAGTGACCTTAGTATAAGGCCCAGCCCAACGGTCTAGTCGATCGGCTCCCTATAAACCTAACACGTCGAGTGTTGGTGTCCATACGGCCCACATGGATGTAGTCAGACTGTGCTGGGTCCACCTTCGGGTGTATCAAGCCCTAAGGTGTCAACCCCAGACACCTAAGCAATAATGCACAGTCTAAACCTACTGGTACCCGTGCCTCGAGTTTGTCCAACATCGGACTACGTGCACGTCCGTAGCCCGCCGGACCCGCACCGCTGTACCACTCAGCCGTCGCTTTGGTCGCTTACATCAGTCCAGTAATCGTGCCCCGCCCTAACCTAGCTGTAGGGTTGTAGTGATACCAAACTGGGATTACTGCTGGAACAGACCACGTTGCTAGGGTTTCTAAGAGGGTTAAGTGTGGTTTTAACCCCTCACTAAACCTGGATTAAATTAGCTAAGTGTAACCACTTAACCCCATCTAATCCTCGCATCCCCATTATTGGTTAAGTATTAGTGGGCCATGACTTAACCCTAATCATGAGGCATTAATTACTTAATGCACCCAACCTCTCACATTAGACATCCGTGGTTACCTGGGAAGATTTACACCACGTCTAGGTCTAACCTCGGGTCTTATGGTGCAACATGACCAACTACCCACATTAGACCCCACGTTGTGGTTACCTAGGAAGATTTACACCACAACTAGGTCTAACCTCGAGTTGGCCATATCATGTTATCTAATGTCATGTCCACTTCAAAACATATTTACAAGTTAACATATACTTGGGTAGACCTAACTTAATAGGTAAATTCCCAAGGGGTAGACCTAACTTAATAGGTAAATTCCCAATCTTTTAGTTTCATGTATTTTTAAGTTTACCCAAACCCTCCCAACGTCATTATCTCGCTTACATATTCGTCATAACGTATAAGGGTAACTTGGCATAACATACATGGTGAACTTCACATGTCATAATAAACATGCATACATGTTAAACTTGCAAATCATGTCATGGTGAATTCGCATAAACATGCATAGCTTATTAAATATGCATAACATGGTAAGGTGAACATGCATAATCCATTAAACTTGCATAATCCATTAAACTTGCATAGCATGGTAAGATGAGCTTGCATAAGCATGCATAATCCATTAAACTTGCATAACATGGTAAGGTGAACTTGCATAATCCATTAAACTTGCATAACATGGTAAGATGAACTTGCATAAACATGCATAATCCATTAAACATGTAGAACATGACATAATAAGCTCACATGAGCATGCATAACTTGTGAAACATGTAAAACATGGCATAGAAATCTCGCATATGCATGCATAACTTATGAATCATATAAAACGTGACATAGTGAGTTCGCATAAGCATGCATAATCAACTAAACTCACATAAATCTCAACTTTCACCAAACATTAACTTTAAAGTTTGTAAAGTGAAGGTAAGAGGGCTTACAAATATAAACAAGCCACAAATCCACCAAATAAGATGAAGAAGCCCTTTTAAAAACCGAAACAAAGCCTCAAATAAGAAAACCCTTTTGCAAAATCCCAAAACACAAACTTTAGCAAATCAAACTTGCATCTTAATGAAGTATGCAAGTCATTAAGCATTCATACAACATAGAAAAGGTTGTATGATCATCATATCATCATAGGATTAAACTTTGAGGAAGGTGGAGGCTAGGGATTTTAGATGGAGGCCATTTGAGGTTTCAATTTGGCATAGTTTAGTTGCAAGATTGATTAATGAGGCTTTAGGGTAGGATTAGGGGTATATTTATAGAGAATTAGAGTGTTTTAGGCCCTAGGATTAACCCTAGATTAGGTTTGGCCCGTCAGATCTTAGAATTCTCCAGAACCAGGCCACTTGACCCAACCCAAATCAGAAATGGTGCACCAGGCTGAACTGCCTGGGCACCCCCTGTCGACAGGGCTGTCGACAGGGCAGTCGACACCCTGGGTGCCCTGTCGACTTGCCTGTCGACATGGGCCCCCTGGCGGGAATTTTCCCGCCTAACCCTGATTAGCCCTAATCCATTTTGCTTAATTTGAATTTTAAATCTGTCTTTAGCATAGAAATTTCTGAAAACTTCAATGGGCCTTAACTGGGTCATACGGACTCCGATTTTCGAAAACTCGGACTCTATTTCGCGTATTTTTCCGAGACGATCGCAATGGCATAGCCCGTTTCCCCTGATTCTGATTTTTGAATTAAATTCTGCCTCGATTTACGTTATAACAGTTTATTGAAAATACGGGTTGTTATACTTACTAATTCTCATTCCACTATTTTCATAATTTATTGTAATATTTCTTAACCTAAAATTTTAATTATATTCATAACAATATATTTTTGGAATATACACATTATCATGGTCAAATTTACAATCTTATTATTACAGTAATTTCTTTAGCCTAGACAGAAAGATATGTGAATGAATTTACACAACAGTAATATTCTAAACGCTTTTAGGGAATGAATTACATCACAGTCACCATAATTTTTTCATTACATTAAGAATTACGGGGAATTAAATGATAAATATATCGTTACTAAAAGGCATAATTTAAATCCACTCACTTGTAAGCTTTCCGATTCCAGAATCTGATTCAGAATTATTAACTTTTGTTTCTCCCTGATTTGATTCAATACTATAATAACCACAAATTTACAATTCAAAAGTCAAAAGAAAACAAAAGAATTGAATTAGAATCAGATCAACGAAACTTACCTCATACGGAAAGGATTTCGAGCGCCCACAATCCTAAGCTATGAATCTCATTCTTCAATTCTTGCTTCTGAAGGCCTAAAACTAATCTAATTTGATTCAGAAAAGTTTGGAGAAGAAATGAAATGGCAAGGCCTCCGCATTTGCTCATTTAATGACCCATAATTTTGGAACCGATTTAAAGATTATTTTTAATTTTATTTTATGAGAAAATACGATCAATTTTAAAAATTCGATGATTTAATGCTGATTTCAGTAGTTTACAAAGGGAAAATTTACAAACGATCTCAAATTTCAACAAAATAGATTTTATCAGATCTGTAGCATCGAAACATGTTGGAGTTCCAATTTTCATAATTTTTGGAGCTAGTATGAGCGTGTGCGAGTATTAGACGCATGCCGAGTCAATATGTTGAAATTAAACGGAAATGCGATCGAAAAATAAAACGAAGGGTCAAATGAACTCAGAATTTGACGAAATCTATTTCTTGGATCCGAAATTATGTATTATGCCAGAATGTAAATTTTCATTTAAAACAGAATTGTCGTTTGATCACACAATCAAAAGACAAGGAGATGAACAAAAACACGTCAACACTTGGAATTAAAACTTAAGCCCAATAAGGTCAATTTAGTTGTCAACCATCGGAACCCCCGAAGTTTTTATCTTTCTCCCTCTCCTTATCGCAAATCCTCAGCAATCCAAGGCTTGAGAAAATAGCCAAAAACACCTCTTCCTTCTTTCTCCTCCTTTCTTTCTTCCCATTTTCACAAAACTCCCTCTTCCTCCTTTTCTTGCAATAGTGACCTCTCACCTCCACCTCCCCCTAAACGCCGCTACATCTCCCTCCTCCGCTCCACCAACCTGCGTCGCTAGTCACGCCCTCTACTCCGCTGCCGTGGACCTCATTTCCCCTGTTTAACCTTAAAACGCATAATTCCAAGCTTTTTTACACTTTAGCACCTTGAAAATCCAATCTTTGTACCTCCTACCCCTCCCCTAGCCCACGTCAGCCTTGAAACCTCCTCCACTGTAGGCCTCACCTCCTATCGTGGGCTCTAGGACCCCCATACCCCTTCATTTCATTTTGAACCTCTAGATCCACAAGTATTCGTGAGTTTGAGTGTGTTCGTGAGGTTTTTGAACCCTATAGCTATCAGATCCAATCCTGTGAGTTGCCAACAAGTGTTGTAGGAGCCGTTCGTGTGTTAGTGTCAAATGCGCAAGTCCGAATTCCTTCTGAATAAAGTTTGGTGGGTCTACTTGATGGCGAGAAACCAAAACTCACTAGAAATATAGAAAATAATTAACTATTAATTGTTAATTAAAATGGTTTGTAATGTTTAACACTGATCACACAAGTTTTATATTATGTTAAACATTGAGTAGTGCAATAAAAGTGTCATTTTTATCTGTTATACATGATATTTGTAACACCCCACGTCCATTAATGTCACTCACAAAGGGAATGCATTAACTTCTATGGAGGTTTTAGGTGAATATAGAACAGTAAAATTTCAACAAGACAGATATAAAATAGTACTTGGAAATTTAAAAACTTTATTTCAATTGCAGCAGAAGTCAAAACATGTTTGATTACATCATAACACCATAATCAAAGTCAAGTACAATATCTATCTTGATAAAACAAGTACATAATCCCATTACATAAATAGCCATTAAAAAGAAAGATAACAAGCTGGACTTTACTTCAGCAGTCCAAGCTTTCCAAGAGATAAGCAATCCAATCAGACTCCACTGGAACTTGGCCCAACCTGAGGACCTGAAGGGAGAAAAAGATGAAAAAGAGGGGGGGGGGTCAGACATAAAGTCTGGCGTGTATGATAATTCTACAATACTATTATCAAAATAACTGGACTAAGGTATAAGCTGGAAAACAAGGAAATGTCTATGAAAGAGCAGATTAAGGACATAGACAATCGCTAAAGGAAACGTTATAGGCGCTCCTAAATACTAAAGGATAAACACTATACTGCACCACACCAGTCACCCTAAAGATTGATTCCACTTAGCTTCACTTAGAAACTTTCTTAATGGCTTTACGTACTCCTAGCTGGCTACATAGGTGCCGCCTGCCCCTATCTCCACTAGGTGTACCCCACTTTCCATTTTTCGATCGGCTCCCTACTCGTAGATACCCGTGCTGGCCCCACAGTGGGGTGTATCATTCCCCTAAAGTGGCAACCCGATATAACGGAGATGCACGACTTATACCTACACGATGCAACAACGTCTTACCTACCAGCCCGGGTCCACACACGCATATAAACCCGTTGGACTTGCGTTGCCACCGCTCCCTGTTTTGGCCTCTTATAGTCAAACCCAGTATGCGTGTCCCGTCCTCGACTTGGGTCGAGCCCACAAAGATACGTTTTGGGATACTGGTTGCAATGGGCCCCCATTATTTCCCACAAGCATTCCACCTAAGCTTGTCCCATTAGTCCATCCACTTAACCCACTTAGTCATGTTCATTTACATGTGTATTTGGTTAAGTCTAATCGTATTTCAAATGCCTCTAAAGGCAACCACTAGATTCCTCATGCCACCCAAGGCACCTACTTAACCCCCATGTCCCACCTTACATGATTATCTGGCTAAGTATTTCTTAATTCATTAAGGCCATAACCTCATAAAGACCTCTCACATTAGATTGGCATTTATGGCAGCTGGATTTGCCGGGCGGGTCCGGGCAGTCTTACACCATAAAAGAGTCTAACCTCGTGTCTTTACAACTGTTATGCTTTAGTTTGGGCCTAGGACCTCTCACATTGGGCCGACATTTGTGACTACGGGATTTGCCGGGCGGGTCCGGGCAGGTTTACGTCACAAACGGGTCCAACCTCGTGTCCTAAGCATTGATTATTATTAATAATCCACTTTCCCCAATTTTAATAATTCCCTACTTGAATTATTAATTAATTCCAAATTTAACAATGTCCATAATTGACTCAATTATGGACATCCATTTAAGGCATGCAAAATCATATCAATTGCACCCCAATTTATTAATTTCCTAATATTACCCCTACCCCACGTTTGAACGTTTATTCGCAAAATGTATGCTAGACCCTATTAGTCTACCTCATAGCATAAAAGAAAATATTCACAACATCAACATATATATGTGACTAAATAAATCATAACAAGGGGTAAAACTTGCATACATTACAACTTGCATAAGGTTATACATGTCATGGATCTAAGGGTGTCAACTTATTCATAATTCACATAATATGATTTTGATCAAATTTCATAAACTTGTATAGGACATGTGTGAATCAACATCATTAACAATATGGTTTTATATGGGTACACCTAACTCAATAGGCAAATTCCCAAAAATCAAAATTCATTTAATCATAGATTCATGTATATGGGTACACCTAACTTAATAGGCAAATTCCCATATTCAAGATCCAATTAATTTGTAGATTCATGTATATGGGTACACCTAACCCAATAGGCAAATTCCCATAATCAAGATCTATTATAAAAAAAACATAAACTTTAAACATGATCCAATTCGCATAAATACTAACATCATGATTTTACAACTTGTATGATTCAACACAACTTAACATGACATCATTATCATATAACATAAGTATTTCAACATATGTGATAATATGAGATCTACAACATATATAAGATTTACAACATAGCATATCATAATTTGCAACATAGCATGATATGATTTACAACATAGCATAGCATGATTAATCACATATGACATAACATAGGATTATTTACAACATAATCACTACAACATAACAACATATATATGATAACATAATAGCATAACAAGAGATCCACAACATAATTTACAAATACATAACAATTCATATCACTTTCTTGTGATCCATTCATAACTTAATCAAATTATTTTATAATAATATTGTGAGATTCATCATACTCACAATTTTAAAGAAGAGAAATAGAAAGAGAGAGAGCTTTTGATTTGATTTGAGTAGATTTAGTTTGTAGATTAGGCCTTCTTCTTCTTTAGTTTGTGACGGCTATGCTGAACTCCATGGCAACGGCATGTCGGTAGCTCTCCAATTTTTCAAGTGATTTAGGGTTAGAGTCTACCCACTTATTTATAGATGTTAGGATTCATTTAGGCCATTAGATTTAACCTAGAAATAACCGCAGCCATTCAGACCAGATGGGGTTTATCTTATTGACTCAGCAATGAGTCAGAAGTGACTCAGCAAACACTCAGCAAATTAATAAACTTCTATTCATGTTTACATTAACTGCCCATATATATATATATATATATACACACACGCACACACCTATTCATGAATTCAAATTAATCCATAATTAACTTATGACCATTTCTACACATTAATTTTCCAATTAATGTCTTAATTCCATTTTTTGCCTTTTAAGGCAATTCACATATCTCAAATTTGTTATATGCCTTTTTAAGGCTATTTCGTGCAAATTCTCAATATTAATTCTTTTAATTTGTGAATATTAGTATTAACAGAAATACGGGGTGTTACATTCTCCCCTCCTTAAGGGATTTCGACCCCGAAATCTTCAAGTTTATATCCTATCATCAACCATCTACTCAATCAACAAACACTGGCATCCATTGTCCTTATAGACTTCTAATGCTTTCATGTTTAAATGCACAGTGTGTGTCTATGTCCGTATCTAATGCAAAATCAGGCGGTCCACTGATTCAGTTGACCTCCTTGATGCAATTCATGATAGTGCCATGCATCCATTATGTATGCAAAAGATCCTAATTGCTTACAAACTACTTCTATATGCGTGCACATCCATTCAACCGAATGCAGCATCTATATAATGGTACAACCATTATACATCCATTATACTAAATACATTCATTTATGCAATATGCAATATGTAGTGACTGAGCCGATCTAGTGCCTAAAGTGTGTGTATATATGCATCCACAAGCAACCACTAGCAACCACTTGCATCCATTTTGCATCCATCATACATAACATGTCTCAAACACATGTTTCAACCATAGGATTATCCTAACTAAAGGTCAAAGATACTAATGAGAGGACATACTAAAGATAAGATAAGATAAGCTAAGCTAAGCGATAAAGGAGAAATTAAAAGACATACCCTCAAAAAGAAAAGGGTATAGCGAACGCATCTTCCCTTCTGTCTCCCAAGTAGCGTTGCTCTCATCATCTCCCCATTGCACTTTAACTAGTCTGACCTCTCGATTTCTCAACTTTTTGATCTCCGACCCAAGAATTCATGTAGGAGCTCGTCTAATTGTTGCATCACGCTCTATTTCCACCTCTTTAAGCAAGCTCGGCTCTACCACCTCCGCAGTCTTGTGCAAACACTTCCTCAAATGTGATACATGGAATACGTCGTGTACTCCACTAAGTTTCTCAGGCAACTCCACCCTATACGCCATCTTCCCAATCCTGTCTTTTATAGGAAACGGCCCTACAAACCTTGGCGCTAATTTCCCAACGGACCCAAAGCGAACAACATTCCGTAACGGAGACACTTTGATAAAAACCGTGTCCCCAATGTCAAACTCAAGATCTGTCCTCCTCTTATCAGCATACGATTTCTGCCTGCCTTGTGCTGCTTTCATCCTCCTTCGAATCAAATCAATCTTCTCCGAGGTTTCCCTAACCATATCGGGCCCAAGTAGGATTTTATCGGTAGATTCCCACCAACATGTAGGCGAACGGCAAGGCCTTCCATAAAGAGCTTCGAAAGGTGCCATGCCAATACTAGACTGAAAGCTATTATTATATGCGAATTCTACCAACGGAAGGTGCTCTTCCCATGTACCCCCAAAGTCTAGGATACAAAGCCTTAAAAGATCCTCTAGAATACGATTCACCCTCTCGGTCTGGTCGTCCGTCTGAGGATGATATGCGGTGCTCAAACATAGCTGAGTCCCTACCGCTTCTTGTAAACTCTTCCAAAATTCGCTAGTGAAGATGGGATCACGGTCGCTTACTATACTAGAAGGAATACCGTGCAAACGAACTATCTCTTTAATGTATACAGAAGCCAACCATGGAGCAGTCCTCTTACTTTTCACGGGAATAAAATGGGCTCTCTTAGTAAGTCTATCTACTATAACCCAAATCCCCGTATTACCCTTCCTTGATCTTGGTAATCCATCCGCAAAATCCATTGAGACGCTTTCCCATTTCCATAGTGGAACTTCCAATGGGTGAAGCAACCCACCGGGTTTCTTTTGTTCCGCTTTTACTCGTTGGCACACCAAGCATCTAGCGACGTACTCGGCCACATCCTTTTTCATACCGGCCCAAAAGAAAACCCGCTTCATATCTTTGTACATCTTGTCTCCGCCGGGATGAATGGTCATCTTTGAGCGATGAGCATCATCAAGAATGGCCTTCCTTAAGTCTTCGTCTTGTGATACACAAAGTCTATTATCCCTTCGTAACCAACCCTTATCGTCTAGGGTATACCTACGAAGATGGCTAGACGACTCCCCTCCTTTGAGCTTTTCTACTATCTCAACCAACTGGGGGTCGTCTTGCTGTGCCTCACCAACTCGTCCTAAAAGTGTAGGTCTAACCTCCAAGGATGCTAACAAACCAGGTACTAGGTCAACGGAGGGTCTAAAGTCAAACATGGAGATGAATTCTAAGCTTCGTCGTTCAACAAACAACGGACTCAAGGACAACCTTTTCCTACTTAAGGCATCTGCTACCACGTTACCCTTGCCCGGGGTATATGCTATTTCAAAATCGTAGGAGGCTAGGAATTCCATCCACCGTTGCTGCCTTAAATTCAAATCCTTCTGAGAGAATAAGTATTTTAATGATTTGTGGACAGTGAACAGTTCGAATTTCTCACCAAGAAGATAGTGACGCCAAGACTTAAGTGCGAAAACAATTGCGGCTAACTCAAGGTCATGCGTAGGGTAATTCTTTTCATGAACCCTCAACTGCCTTCCACCATAGGCTATTACTCTTCCCTCTTGCATGAGGACCGCACCAAGTCCCGTCCCACAAGCATCAGTATAGACGGTAAACGGTTTATTCCCGTCTGGCAGCATTAAGACTGGGGTTGAAGTTAAGGCTCTCTTTAAACGTTGGAAAGCATCATCACAATCTTCGTCCCACGTAAAAACCAGGTTCTTCTTCGTTAACCGTGTTAATGGAGCTGATATTTTTGCGAAGTCTTTGATAAACTTCCTATAATAGCCAGCCAACCCCAAGAAACTTCTTACTTCGGTTACATTTTTAGGGACCTTCCAATCTTGGATGGCCACCACCTTTGCGGGATCCACTGCTATCCCTTCCTTGGAAACCACGTGCCCTAAGAACCGTACTTCTTTCCTCCAGAAGTGACACTTAGAAATTTTTGCCTTAAGGTTATGCGCTCGAAGGGTTTCCAAACTCTTCCCTAAGATGTAGGGCATGCTCTTCTTCATTCTTAGAAAAGACTAAGATGTCATCCACAAAGACTACCACGAATTGGTTAAGGTACTCCCTAAACACCCTACTCATCAAATCAACAAAATATGCGGGGGCGTTTGTCAAACCAAAGGGCATCACTAGTCATTCATAGAATCCGTCAGGAGTCCTAAAAGCAGTCTTATCTATACTATCCTCAGCCACTCTCAGTTAATGAAAGCCAGTGGCTAAGTCCAACTGCGAAAACACTGAGGCGCCAACTAACTGATCAAAGAGATCGTCAATCCTCGGCAGTGGGTGTCGGTTCTTTTTAGTAAGCTTGTTTAGTTCTCTATAGTCCACACAAAGTCTAAGGGACCCATCCGCCTTTGTAGCAAATACTACTGGAGCACCCCACTCTGATATACTACATCTTATGAACCCCTTCTCAAGCAACTCTTTCACTTGCTTATTGAGTTCCCTCCTTTCACGAGGAGCCATGTGGCGCACTGGCAAAGATACGGGTTAAGCATTATCCACAAGATAAATTCGAAAGTCTATCACCCGCTTTGGAAGTAATCCCTTCACCTCCTCAAACACATCCGGATATTCCCGGACCACCTCTACTGTTCGCAGATTCTCTACAGACGCGTCAAGCGATTCAAGATAACTTAGCATAACGGAATTTATGGGACTACAAAAGATGTCGAGAGCATTACCAAGGCGAGTCACAAGCCTAACTACTCTCCTTTCACAATCAAGAATGGCCCCATTTCTAGATAACCAATCCATTCCTAAAATTAGCCCATAGCCCGTGAAGCCCAATACATAAGCATCACATCTAAATTCAATGCTAGGTATAGAGATTTTCAAATCCAAACATATCATGGTCAAATGAGCCGAACCCCCAATTGGATTTGAAACAACCAAGGGATCCTCTACTAAACTGGTGTTCAAGTGCAGTAATTCAACTAATGATGCAGAGATAAACGAATGAGATGCGCCAGAATCGAATAAGGTACAGACAGGATGATCAAACAGAAAAACTAAGCTTTCAACAAAAATTGTTCTACCTCTTTCTTGCAGCGGTGGGGCCGCAATAGCCTGAACTTGCCCCCTTGCCTGCCCTGGTGCCATAAGAGCCTGCACCTGTCCTCCCGAGGTAGACCCTGCCCTCTGCCCCTTCTTTGGGCAGTCCTTCACCAAATGTCCCGCATCTCCACAATGAAAACAACCAGTCTTCTTTTTCTTTCTACAATCTTTGCTGAGATGGCCAGGCGTCCCACAATTGAAGCATCTCTTCTTCCCTTTGCCATTATTGTTTTTACCACCCTTCTTATTTTGCTGTTGGGGTTTCTTCTGATCCCCTTTCTTTTCAACTGCCTTATCCTCATGCATAAGTGCCATTTCTACTAACCTTTCAAAGGTGGCTCCCATAGGGATGTGGGTCATAGCCAACCCTTGCAACGGTTCATTCAAGCCTCTAACGAACCTCAAAGCTTTCTTCTCTGGCGTGTTCACCAACTCCAAGCCAAACCTTGCTAACTGATTAAATTTATTGACATACTCCTTCACTGATAAGCTCCCTTGCTTTAATGTCAGGAATATTTCCATATTTAAATTCTCCTCTGCCCTTGAAAGAAACTTTGCCTCAAACCTTCGTCTGAAATCTGCCCATGAATCAACTGGACGTTCCCCGTTAGTGACCTCCCACCAAAACAAGGCCTCTCCCTTCATTAACCAAGCAGCTAAATGGACTTTCCTCCCATCTTCCACTTCAAAGATATCCAACAATTCCTCAGTCTCCTTAAGCCAGTCTCTGGCCTCCACAAACGTCTCAGTCCCTTGAAAAGTTTTTCCTCCCATAGCCTTAAATTCCTTGCACGTCTTTGCAAAAGTGTCAACACGAGGAGGAGGAGGAGGAATGGGTGCAACTGGGGGTGGAGGAACATCTGCTGGGCCTGCAGTGGTGGCCCTAGCCTCTAAATATCTCCTAAACCACCCTGGAACCGTCACACCTTCTGGGAGATTAAGATCTTCAGCCATGCTGAAACGAAAAAGGAAAGATTCAAAATGGAGAATTCGAAAGATAAAGATAAGGATATGGCTATTTGGGATTATGTTTTTCATAAAAACTTTCTCTAAATAACATGTTTTTGAAAGCACTTCTTTAAAAATACTTTAGAAAAATATTTTTCTAAATTTTTTTCTGTTTTGGTAACCTTATGCTCTAATACCACGTGTAACACCCCACGTCCATTAATGTCACTCACAAAGGGAATGCATTAACTTCTATGGAGGTTTTAGGTGAATATAGAACAGTAAAATTTCAACAAGACAGATATAAAATAGTACTTGGAAATTTAAAAACTTTATTTCAATTGCAGCAGAAGTCAAAACATGTTTGATTACATCATAACACCATAATCAAAGTCAAGTACAATATCTATCTTGATAAAACAAGTACATAATCCCATTACATAAATAGCCATTAAAAAGAAAGATAACAAGCTAGACTTTACTTCAGCAGTCCAAGCTTTCCAAGAGATAAGCAATCCAATCAGACTCCACTGGAACTTGGCCCAACCTGAGGACCTGAAGGGAGAAAAAGATGAAAAAGAGGGGGGTCAGACATAAAGTCTGGCGAGTATGATAATTCTACAATACTATTATCAAAATAACTGGACTAAGGCATAAGCTGGAAAACAAGGAAATGTCTATGAAAGAGCAGATTAAGGACATAGACAATCGCTAAAGGAAACGTTATAGGCGCTCCTAAATACTAAAGGATAAACACTATACTGCACCACACCAGTCACCCTAAAGATTGATTCCACTTAGCTTCACTTAGAAACTTTCTTAATGGCTTTACGTACTCCTAGCTGACTACATAGGTGCCGCCTGCCCCTATCTCCACTAGGTGTACGCCACTTTCCATTTTTCGATCGGCTCCCTACTCGTAGATACCCGTGCTGGCCCCACAGTGGGGTGTATCATTCCCCTAAAGTGGCAACCCGATATAACGGAGATGCACGGCTTATACCTACACGATGCAACAACGTCTTACCTACCAGCCCGGGTCCACACACGCATATGAATCCCGTTGGACTTGCGTTGCCACCGCTCCCTGTTTTGGCCTCTTATAGTCAAACCCAGTATGCGTGTCCCGTCCTCGACTTGGGTCGAGCCCACAAAGATACGTTTTGGGATACTGGTTGAAATGGGCCCCCATTATTTCCCACAAGCATTCCACCTAAGCTTGTCCCATTAGTCCATCCACTTAACCCACTTAGTCATGTTCATTTACATGTGTATTTGGTTAAGTCTAATCGTATTTCAAATGCCTCTAAAGGCAACCACTAGATTCCTCATGCCACCCAAGGCACCTACTTAACCCCCATGTCCCACCTTACATGATTATCTGGCTAAGTATTTCTTAATTCATTAAGGCCATAACCTCATAAAGACCTCTCACATTAGACTGACATTTATGGCAGCTGGATTTGTCGGGCGGGTCCGGGCAGTCTTACACCATAAAAGAGTCTAACCTCGTGTCTTTACAACTGTTATGCTTTAGTTTGGGCCTAGGACCTCTCACATTGGGCCGACATTTGTGACTACTGGATTTGTCGGGCGGGTCCGGGCAGGTTTACGTCACAAACGGGTCCAACCTCGTGTCCTAAGCATTGATTATTATTAATAATCCACTTTCCCCAATTTTAATAATTCCCTACTTGAATTATTAATTAATTCCAAATTTAACAATGTCCATAATTGACTCAATTATGGACATCCATTTAAGGCATGCAAAATCATATCAATTGCACCCCAATTTATTAATTTCCTAATATTACCCCTACCCCACGTTTGAACGTTTATTCACAAAATGTATGCTAGACCCTATTAGTCTAACTCATAGCATAAAAGAAAATATTCACAACAACAACATATATATGTGACTAAATAAATCATAACAAGGGGTAAAACTTGCATACATTACAACTTGCATAAGGTTATACATGTCATGGATCTAAGGGTGTCAACTTATTCATAATTCACATAATATGATTTTGATCAAATTTCATAAACTTGTATAGGACATGTGTGAATCAACATCATTAACAATATGGTTTTATATGGGTACACCTAACTCAATAGGCAAATTCCCAAAAATCAAAATTCATTTAATCATAGATTCATGTATATGGGTACACCTAACTTAATAGGCAAATTCCCATATTCAAGATCCAATTAATTTGTAGATTCATGTATATGGGTACACCTAACCCAATAGGCAAATTCCCATAATCAAGATCTATTATAAAAAAAACATAAACTTTAAACATGATCCAATTCGCATAAATACTAACATCATGATTTTACAACTTGTATGATTCAACACAACTTAACATGACATCATTATCATATAACATAAGTATTTCAACATATGTGATAATATGAGATCTACAACATATATAAGATTTACAACATAGCATATCATAATTTGCAACATAGCATGATATGATTTACAACATAGCATAGCATGATTAATCACATATGACATAGCATAGGATTATTTACAACATAATCACTACAACATAACAACATATATATGATAACAAAATAGCATAACAAGAGATCCACAACATAATTTACAAATACATAACAATTCATATCACTTTCTTGTGATCCATTCATAACTTAATCAAATTATTTTATAATAATATTGTGAGATTCATCATACTCACAATTTTAAAGAAGAGAAATAGAAAGAGAGAGCTTTTGATTTGATTTGAGTAGATTTAGTTTGTAGATTAGGCCTTCTTCTTCTTTAGTTTGTGACGGCTATGCTGAACTCCATGGCAACGGCATGTCGGTAGCTCTCCAATTTTTCAAGTGATTTAGGGTTAGAGTCTACCCACTTATTTATAGATGTTAGGATTCATTTAGGCCATTAGATTTAACCTAGAAATAACCGCAGCCATTCAGACCAGATGGGGTTTATCTTATTGACTCGGCAATGAGTCAGAAGTGACTCAGCAAACACTCAGCAAATTAATAAACTTCTATTCATGTTTACATTAACTGCCCATATATATATATATATATATATATATATATATATATACACACACACACACACCTATTCATGAATTCAAATTAATCCATAATTAACTTATGACCATTTCTACACATTAATTTTCCAATTAATGTCTTAATTCCATTTTTCGCCTTTTAAGGCAATTCACATATCTCAAATTTGTTATATGCCTTTTTAAGGCTATTTCGTGAAAATTCTCAATATTAATTCTTTTAATTTGTGAATATTAGCATTAACAGAAATACTGGGTGTTACAATATTCTTGTTTATAAGACACTTATATCGTATATAGTGTTGGTTGGAAAATGTTTAGACCTTAAATTGTTTTGGATTAAGTAATTTATTAATTACTTGTTTATTGGTTGTGATAAAAAACCCACACGGGTATTTGTATGACAATACGTCTACATGTATCTCAAGTGTATAGATAAGCTACATGAATTATGATGTAAACCCCACACGAGTATTGAAATGATAATTTTACACATCTCCCAAGTGTGTAGATAAGTCACATTGATTCTGTAGAAAACCCTACACAGGTTTGGGATGACAGTTAACACACACGTCTCCCAAGTGTGTAGACAAGCTACATGGATTGTGATGTAAACCCCACATGAGTATTGGGATGATATTTTTACACATCTCCCAAGTGTGCAGATAAATCATGATTGTTTGTGAATGTAATGAAAACCCCACATGGGTATTGGGTGATAATTTTACATATCTTCCAAGTGTGTAGTTCTTCAATCCATTGATTGACAAGACAGTGTAAGCGTTATTTATTTAACGCTTATACGGTGTAGTGCACTTTGTGTGCGAATTGGATGAGGAGTAATGGATGATTAAGTGTTCAATAATACACTGTTTGATAATGAACATTGGTTCCTTGATTAAATTTCCATCAAGAAAATGTCATTCAATGAATGTTTTATTAATATAATAATGGGTAAAAAAATAAAGTTTGAATTTGACGTCTGATTTTGAATGGATGTGAAAAATCAAGAAAATGTCTTTTGATGAATGATTTTGATTTTGAACGGCCTAACGAAGTTTTTAAATTGAAATGAATAGTAACTTTCAAAAGTAAAGTTTAGTTAGGATATTTAGAAAGAGTTTTAAAAGAAGTTTCTTGTTTATTTTTATGATGCATGTCAGGAAAATTTGGATTGAAAATATTGAAGTTTAAAAAAATAATATTACTCTAATCATTATAATGTTATTATTATACAGGTATAGTGAAACTATATGATTTTGGTGTGAGAAAATTTAAATATGGATTAGGGAAAATTATTATTTATATAATAAAATGTTTTCAAATCGATTCTATGTATTATATATTATATGTCAAATATTGGTCAGAATAGAACATGTCATGCAGCGGTAGTACGCGAATTTTGACCGATAGCTTTAAATGAACGTACCGGGAGATCCGACCATTTTATTTTATCAAGTTTAGAACTGTTGGGTTCGTATTGTAAAGATCTTTCAAATGATAATAAGAGTTTTGAAATCTAATGGTTATATTTTGATAAATGTTTAATACAAATTTGAATAAAAACAGCGCCATGACATGTAATGACCTCCAATTGGAAGTTACGTGTATGGGCAAAGTTTATATAAATAAAAATAATGTAAAATCATCATAAATTATTGTAAATGATTTGAAAAGGGTTTAAATAAATTTTACTTGGTTTTAAGTGATAAAAGTGGTTGAGTGAGATTTAACGATTTTGTGTAAAAGCTTATATAACTGATTCTGAGAAAGAGAATGGAAATAAGAATTTTAATTTGTAAATTGAATTGAATTCTTAAGTGACCTTTTTATAAGGTTAAGAAATGAGTTTTGGGAAGCCAAATGACTTAACCATATTTAAGAATAAAATTTTAAAATCTTATGTAAGAGAACCAATTAAAGAAGACTTAATTGGTGAGTCAATAATCAAAATAAGGATTTGATTTGATGTGCTTTGGCGTGAGTTATTTGAAAAGTTCGGGTTTAACCCATTTCGAATAGTTATAAGACGATTAAAATTCGAAGATATTGAAGATGATGCAAGACCAGAAATCTTCATATTGAATGGATTGCTGCTGATGCCCTAGATATGGGTAGCTCCCTTGAAGCGGTTATAGTGGAAGTGGTCCGGGCGTACTTGCTGATTATTCCGATGTGCAAGCGCCTCTCTCTTGTATTGGACATATGGGACAAGGAATAAGGTGCTTCCGATTTCATTCAGACCCATAACGAACTTGGAAATGGATTATGCGTCTGACATTGTATTTTATGTTGTATCATTTGATATCTACTAATATATATCTGTTTGGTGGCGGAGAATGTATTCTCTTAGCTTAACACCCCTCCCTGAGACGTTCGAGCTTAGAGATTATATATTGGTGGACATCAGTTTTATGGTATGAAATGATAATATGGCATGATGGGTGCTTACTGGCAGATAGATCAAAGTTTTTTTTGAAAACCAAAGCTTCGTATTGCGTTAATTCGCGAGCTTTACACCCTGGTATGAGTCAAAAACTGGATGAAAGACCACAGGGAGGACATGTGTTTCTTTTTAGCTAGAAGTGATGTCATGGTATAGAGCCTAGGCATTTTACTTATGTGGATGTTGGAATCGAGGCGCCATGGATGTAGTCACATAAGGTTATGCCGGTCGACGTACTGATCAAGAGGTCCAATAGGACTAGGAAACGTATTGTTTAGGCACTGACTAATCAACGAGAATATGCTGACCGACCCTGCCGCTCCAAGGGATAGTGTTTTCCCTGGGACATTTTTTTAGAGATGTTCCGAAGCTCAAACGAGGATTCCTTTGCCTCGGCTCATGATGGAAATCCAAATTGCAATACATGACTTTACGGTTTTAGTTGTATACCTACGGTGACATAATAGAATGGGGTATTATGCCGTCTAAGATTGGTACATTTATTTTCAAAATTGTTTTCTACAATTAGACACCAATAATAATATCAAATGATTTTCTCCTTTCAAGCATGTTTGGCCATTATAAGGTAAAACTCTATTCTCTGGCTTGTGCTTGCAATGTGTGATGGGACCTGAGTCTTATAATTGCTTCATTTTTCAAAAAGCATTATGTTGTTTTATGCACTGGCACTCGTGTGGAGTAACCGTTCCATGTTATGCGGCATGGTCCCGTGATATGCGTTATTTTAAATAAGTTAAGTTAATTGTAGGGTTTCTCATATCAGTTCCATGACTTACTCGTAGTTTGTTTTTCCCTTGCAAACTCGGGTGCTCATAATTTTTACATGGGCAGCCAAGTGATCAGGTTTTTAGCTTGCTTTCTTTTGGGATGTGTATTGGAGCTGTCGATGTTGTTTTTGGACATGGAGCTAAAGTTTGGAATTTTATGTTTCTTTTGAACTTTTTTCAAAACTCACTTATGTTAATTATATTTGATTCTGTAGTGTACTATTTGCTATCTGAAACTTGTTATGTATAATTTTGTTTTGCACTGTTGTATACTCTGATGTTATTTCCGCTGATGTAAAATGATGTAAATTATTCTCTGATGTAATATATCATGCTTTGTTGTGTTTAATGTGTTATATTCCAACTACTATCCTTTCTACCTGGGATCTGGGGTTTGGGTCGTCACAGATGGTATCAGAGCTAAGGTTTAACCTTAGTTCCGGAGTATAACATATTAAGGGACTCTTCATAGATAGAATCAGTTGTATTCTAGGATTAGTGACTCATTAGAGATAGGATTAGTAATATCCTAGAATGAGTACAACAGAATAACATCCACCCTCAGTAGACATATTTCTATTCATATATATATATATATATATATGTGTGTATGCATATGTCTTTATGCTCTTATATTTCCTTAAGATATCTTTTCTGCTGGCCTAACTCTTTTCTTGCTATTTGCAGACATAGTAGAAAATGAGCGATAGAGGTGAAAAAGGTAGAGGAAGAGGACGGGTCAATGTTTAGGTTGAAGCTGAACAGCCAAACCCCGCAGAAGCTGGTAATGCACCAGTATTGCCTCTACAACAACAACCTAATTTGGAAGTGCTTGCTAGGAAATACAAGAATTTAGGTGGAGTGTCATTCATAAGCAAGGAATCTGCTATTGAAAGAGATTTCTAGCATCCTGGTTTCTTAAGGATGAGGCCTTAATCTGGTGGGAAACTACTACAGTGGTTAATCATGGAGGTGATATTACTTGAGACGGATTCAAGAAAATATTCGAGAAAAGATTTATTGCCCAAGAGGAAGTCGAGCGTTTATATTATGAATTCTCTAATCTTAAGCAAATGGACATGACCATCCATAAATATGTGAAAAAAATCAACGAACTCTCTCGCTTTGGTCCCGAATTAATTCAGAATCTAGTGAAGAAGAATGTGAGGTTCATTGAGGGTCTCCAGAGAAGGCACATGAGCAGGGTGACAACTCATATGAGACTCCCATTTGTTGGAACGGTAGAGGTGGCTTGTTGTTACAAGAATATTGATAAGATAAATGCCTTGGAGGATAAGGCGAAGAGCTATTCTAGTAAGAAGAGAAAAAAATTCTTCGAAAAGCAGCACATTTATTCACAAATTCACATTACAAAGTCAAATACATCAACAATATATCAACAAAACCAATAGGCTAAACAAATTAGCCGGCAAACACCCTACAAAATTACAGAGCCTTACATAATAGCGAGATTGAGAAAAAAACATTAAGAATAGGAAATAAGCACAGAAAAAAACTCAAGCCCAACTATCATGCAATCTTCTCCATAAAAGAAAAAGAGTCATCCTTAATCTTCAAAGCTCTATCCATTTTTCTGAAGCTCTTTCAAGACTTTCTTATGAATCTCGACATATAAAGAATTTGAATTCATTGAACCTTGCCCAAAAATCCTCCTATTTCTTTCGGACCAAATCTCAAAAATGAAAACTTTTAGGATTTTGATCAAACTCTTTGTTCACCAATTCTTCCATCTCGTTGATTTGTATATATTGAACCATTCTACAGTACTGTTCCTAACTAGCCGATGATAATTGCCATTGGAAAGTAATCGCAACCAAATACCAAAAACAAATGAGTAATTAAAAAAGAGATGAGTGTTACTTTCCTCCTCTACTCTACAAAAAACAAACTGAGCTTCAGGAATTAATCCCATCCTATTCAATTTCTGCTTAGTATTTAAAGCATTCGCCATTACCTTCCACATTAGAAAATTCTTTTTTGATGAAGAACCCAAATTCCAAATACGTTTTGACCAAGGAAACGAGAAATTATAATGCTTTAAGGCATTATAAACTGTTTTAATACTGTGAGAACCACCAAAACTGGAAAACTTGCCAAGTCTTTAAAATTACATTCATACAACACAACCCATAATTGCCTTAAAGATGCTGAACTTGAATAAGGAAGAGTTAGCTCACCATCAACCATGAAATCTTCATCCAAAGCTAAGTCAGGAATTCCAGAATTCTGCTTAACAATGTAATCAACCACATTTGTAACGACCCGCATTATACGTATCGAAGGATCGTAGAATATTTATTTCTTTCACATGTGAAGTCGTATGGTCATGTAACCTTGGGAGACGACTAATGGGGTCATTTCCCATGTTCATGATTTTTCCCGATTTTTAAATGACCGTTTTCCCCTAGCTGGTCTTGTTTTGGCCATAACTTTTGACTAGAAAGGAATTTTGACCTGAAACCTCTTCCATTGGATTCGGATGATGGTTTACAATTCCATAGAGTGGTCACATTAGCCAAACGGACTCACCGTTTGGGAGATATGGCTGAAACAAGGTTTAGAAGGTGAAAAACAGCTTAACCGGGCCTAATTTGGGTGATTAGTGAGTGGGCCCATAACCCATTTCGGGATTAGGGTTATGGGAAGGCTGATAGGGTTAGGAAATTCAGTTTCTATCATTTTTCAACTGCCACTTTTTGTTTCTTCATGTTTAGCCATGGCCTCCACTTGCTAAAACACCCCAAATCACCATCTAATCGCTAATTAAGCCAAATCTGCATCAAATCAAAGAGGATTGGCACAAGAATCGAGGTAGAACTGTTGTATTGCCTTGGTATCTACGCCCAAACAGAGAATCATTTCAGATTTAAAGTTTATTTGTGGCAAAGGTGAGTGATTTGCAAGGTTTCTCACTAATTATGGTTAATTAAGGGTAATTAGTGTTGATTAGCGAATTTATACATTAATAAATTATGGAAAAATATTTAAAAATTTCGAAATATTGTTTTAGGCCTCTGTTAGAAAATTTGGCTAATTTGGTTAAGTCTCACTAATCCTATCATTAGTTTTGTTTGAACATGCTTAAGGGAAAATATGTGATTTTGACTGTGTTTGATCCGTTTTGACCTATCAAGTTGTTGTTTTGGTGTTTGTGGTCACTTCTATTTGTTGCTATGACTGTATGGTATGCTTTGTGATTGTCTAAAATAGTTAGAGTGGTCGAAAACACCGTCGAGTGGAGTATAAACAGTCGTTGGAAGTTGCGGGAAAAGTGCAAGAAAACACCCGAACCGGATCGGATAGGATGGGAGCAAGGACCGACCCGAGGTGCAACTCCCGAACCGAACCGTGCCTCCGACCCAATCCGCCAGAAAACCTCCGACCCGAACCACTTATACGTCTCCGTCCCGACCCGGAGTAGAGAGGAAGACTCGAGCTGCTTGCACCATGAACGGAGACCACAATCCAATGGGAGGACCTAGACCAATCCGAACCGCCACGAGATGAAGGCCACGGACCGAACCGAAGAGCTTGGACTTGAGGCATGTATCATGAATTGAACTGGGAGTACAATCTGAAGCGAAGAAAAAGGGGAAGCCGAGTTGATCCGGGGAGGAAGAGACCAAAAGCCCGAGATGCAAAGGTAGTCCAAGTAGGAAGTTTTTACTCAGGATCCAATTGGGAACCAACGAGTTAACTTCAAGATTGGGCTTTGCTGCGGGACGTGTGCAAAGGGGTTGTCGATGTCTATGACTTTGGATCACTATGTGTAGGGGGTACGTGAACGGATTCAGGACCACAATGGTCTAGGTACGACTAATGGGTTATAGACCAATGAAGCGGGGTCATTTGTAAAGACTTAGTCATGACTCCGTGGGGTAAGCTTGGTGGTAGCAGTAGTTGTACAAGTCAAACTCCGTCACTACTTCGAAGGGTCTAACGGTTGAGAGTGGTGGACATCGTATGCTTTAAGCACTGAGTGAGAGATGTGAGGATGGTTGCTATGCTTGATTTGTTTGCCATCACTATGACATGCACACCCCCACCCCGTATTCTTTACACCATATGTTAGTGGCACCTTAGAGTATTGTACAGTATGTAGTGCTAACTCTTTGGTTGTAGGTCCAGGTTCAGGTATGGTTTAGTATACCTGTTATTGTTCTGTTTTGCTGCTTATCGCTCATACCAGACTTTTGTCTGATCCAGAGTTTTATGTCTCTTCTTATTACTCTGGGTGCTCTCACGAGAAGACTAGAGACAGGTTAGCTGGTGAAGCACGAGTAGTTGTACCGGAGACGAGCCGGAGGCTTCCACGTGTGATATGTATAGATATTCTCCCTGTGTCGCTGCTGGTCACTACTTTGGGCATTAGTAGTGTATCTTTCCTTTCTTTTGCTTTAGAGACGGTTTTAAAGTTGTAATAATGATGATGTGGAACATAAGATGTATTTGGATTTTCCGCTGCTACGATGTTTAGTTTCAGCTTATGCACTGTCTCACCTGTTTTATGTCAAGTATGTTATTATTATATTTTATTCCTTGCGCTATGAGACATTCTACAGGTTCTTTGTTAGTTCAGCAGTAAGTCCTTTTCTTTTCTCCTTTCTTTGGCGACCGTCACGTGCTGGTTGGACATCGGCACAACGCATTTTCATGGGAAATGTCGGCTGGTGCGGGCGGGCCATCACACTTGGTATCAGAGCTCTAGGTTATGTAGTTAACCTAGGGAAGTTATCAGGGAGAGATAGTACACGTATATGAGAGCGCGTATTTGTGATTATTTTGGTTTTTAAAAGCTATGTATATATATATATTAGTATATCTAAGGATGAATTCGCACTGCACTGGAACCACTATGGAGATGGTTAATCGTTTTCTCTTTACAGATTGAACGATGAGCCGATATACGAGGGGTGTTGGTAGAGGGGCCAACAGTGGGAATGCTCCTGACATAAGGGATATGTTTACTGACTTCATGAGAGAGATGCTTAGAAACGCGCAAGGAGCAACTCCCAATGCTGAAAATGGTGGCGGTGTAGCAGTGCAGATGCCTAGGGCCGATTTCGCCAAGCTTTGCAAGGATTACACTAGTCTTGGTGGAAAACTGTTACACGGAATGGAATTGGCTACGAATGTTCAGGATTGGTTGGATAGCTGTGAGTGTATCTTCAAAGACTTAGGTATCGAGGATGCGATGAAGAGAAAGCTAGCGTCCCATCAGCTGCAAGGATGGGCAATGAATTGGTGGAATGCTATTAAGGCAGCTACTCCAGAGGATCAAGTTACATGGGATCAGTTAAAGGCCCGATTCGGTGAAAAATTTATCCCAGTTGCCCAGAAGTCAGAGTTATTCAGGAAATTCCTGGAGCTCAAGCAGAATGGTAGGGCAGTCTTGGAGTACATTGCAGAATTCGATACTTTATCGAAGTATGGGTTATCCCTAATAGATACTGTCGAGAAGAAGAACGAGAAGTTCATAACTGGCTTGGATGGATACTTGGGGGAAAGGTTTATTAACCACATCGATGAGACGTTTGAATCAATTATGGGGAAAGCTTTAAGATCGGAAAGTCTTTACCCTAAGTCGAAGACTGAGGTCGCATATACAGAGGAGCCAAAACCGCAAGCAAGCGGTGGAGGCAAGAGTGGTTCTCAGAATAAGAGGAAGCAGAACCAGAATAAGGATGGCCAGAAGAAGAAGAAAGATGTTGAGTGCTTTGGCTGTGGCAAGAAGGGACACTATGCTAGTAACTGTCGAGCAAAGCCAGCAGATAGGAAGTGCTTCAACTGTGGCCAAGTGGGACATCACAAGGACAAGTGTCTGCAACCCCCTAAAGAAAAGAAGATGGTGAAAGCATATGACCTTAATGTTATTCCTCCTTCGTCGAATGCCCCAACTGCGGCGGAGAAGGGAAAGAATGTCGTTATTCAAGGTATGCTTTCTATTTATGATGTTCCTGTTAGAGTTTTGTTTGATACCGGAGCTTCCAGTTCCTTCATATCTAGTGACCTGGTAGATAGGTTGGGATTGGAACCCAAGATTGTCGATAGATCTATAGTAGTGACGAACCCGATTGGTGGTTCGACTAGCCTTAGCATGATTTGTTGTAATGTGGTTTTATCGATTCATAGATGCATGTTTGTTTGTGATTGCTTTGTTTTGGGCTTTGCTGGGTTTGGCATTATTTTGGGAGTCGATTGGCTCCAAAGATACGGGGTGGTGGTAGACTGTGAGGGCTTTTTGGTGACAGCTAGAGCGAATGATGGGCGGAGGGTGGTGTTTGGTGGTCTACTTAGTGATGGGGTAATGGATAGTTTTCTAAATTCCCTCGACATCCCGCATGATGATTTATCAGGTTGCCCGTGGTTGGCCAATATCTGGACATCTTCGAGGAAGTGACCGGGCTTCCACCACATCGAGAGATTGAGTTCCGTATTGATTTAGTGGAAGATGCCAAACCTATAGTGATGCCACTTCATCGTATGGCGCCAAGGGAGCAGCGAGAGCTCGGGGTGCAAGTAAGCAATATTTTGAGGAAGGGATTTATCAGAAGAAGTGTTTCTGAGTGGGGAGCACTAGTTGTGTTTGCTACCAAGGCAGATGGTTAACTTCGATTGTGTGTGGACTACCGCGAGTTGAATAAGGTGACGAGGAAGAATAAGTATCCTCTACCACGGATAGATGATTTGTTTGAACAGTTGAATGGCGCGAGAGTGTTCTCCCTGTTGGATCTCGCGACAGGTTTTCATAAGCTTAGAGTGGAAGCTGAGAGTATAGCTAAAATGGCATTTCAGACGTCGTCTGGATTTTATGAGTGGTTGGTCATGCCATTCGGGTTGACCAATGCACCAGCATATTTTGTGGATCTTATGAGTAGGGTATTCAGAGATCAATTGAATAAATTTGTTCTTGTGTTCGTGGACAATATACTTGTTTATTCAAGGACAGAGGAAGAACACAAGGAACATTTGAGGATAGTGATGGAGATGTTGAGAAAACACCAATTGAAAGCAAAGTTTTCTAAGTGTCACTTCTGGAGGAGGGAAGTGAGATTCTTGGGCCATGTTGTTTCAGAGAATGGTATTGCCGTGGATCCTGCGAAGGTGGCTACGGTACAAGATTGGTCCACGCCCATGAATGCAACGGACAAAAGAAGTTTCTTGGGATTAGCTGGATATTATCGTAAGTTTATCTAAGACTTCTCCAAGATAGCAGCACTGTTAACTCAGTTGACCAAGAAAAATCAAGCTTTCGTCTGGGACGAAAAGTGCGAGAATGCATTCAAGAGTCTAAAGGACAAGTTGACATGTGCACCAGTGTTAGTCATTCCTAAGGGGAATGAAGAGATGATGGTATACACGGATGCATGTGGTACCGGACTAGGTGCCGTACTGATGCAAGGAGGTAGGGTTGTAGCTTATGCAAGTCGGCAACTGAAACCGCATGAGAAAAGATATCCTAGCCATGATTTGGAATTGGCAGCGATCGTGTTTGCATTGAAGATGTGGAGACATTATCTCTTGGGAGAAAGATTCAAGTTGTTTACTGATCATAAGTCTTTAAAGTATCTTTTCTCTCAAAAGGATCTAAATCTCCAACAACAAAGATGGTTAGAATTCTTGGCTTCCTATGATTTCGATATCGCATACACACCAGGAAAGGGCAATGTGGTAGCTGATGCATTGAGTAGAAGACCTGCCAGTTTAGGGGCTATGTTTCTAGAATGGAAGCAATTGGAGTACATCGCTAGGTACGATTTTAGACCAAAGTGCGAATTAGATCCAGAAATGTCAGCAAGTTTGACGATCAGACCCACTTTGATTGAGCGGATTGGTTCCAGTCAGAGAAACGATCCTAACCTATTGGAAATCATCTCAAAGTTAGAGATGGGAATCGACGAAGAGATGAGCAATTATGGGCTTGATCGAGATGGATGGCTAAGGAAGAATGGAAGACTAGTTTTGCCCAATGTCAATGGATTAAGAGATGAACTGCTTAGAGAATGTCATCACTCAAAACTGACTATACATCCCAGTGGTAACAAGATGTACTGAGACATGAAGCAGACCAACTACTGGGAAGGGATGAAAAGAGACGTTGGGAAGTTTATATCCAAATGCATGAATTGCCAGCTGGTTAAAGCTGAGCAAAAGAAGCCTAGTGGTTTGTTACAACCGTTAGAAATTCCAGAATGGAAATGAGAACAAGTCTCAATGGATTTCATTAATGGGTTACCAAGGACTAGATCGGGCCATGATAACATTTGGGTGATTGTGGACCGATTGACTAAGAGTGCAAGGTTTATACCCATCAAGTCAAACAGGACGGCAGGTAAGTTAGCTGGACTATATGTAAAGTGGGTAGTGAAATTTCATGGAATACCCAAAGGCATTGTGAGTGACCGAGATCCGTTGTTCACTAGTGGATTTTGGAAGAGCTTACAAGATGTGTTAGGATCAAAATTACATCTCAGTACCGTGTATCATCCTCAAACCGACGGTCAAACAGAGAGAGTGAATCGAGCGTCAGAAGATCTCTTGAGAGCTTGCATATTGGATTTTGGTTGATCATGGGATGACCATTTGCATCTAGTAGAGTTTGCATATAATAATAGTTATCAATCCAGTATTGGTATGGCTTCGTTTGAAGCTTTGTACGGAAGACCGTGCAACTCATCGTCATGTTGGTTAGAAACTGGTGAGAAATTTGTGCTTGGACCAGATGTGATAAGAGAAACCTCAACTAAGATTAAGGTTGTCCAACAGCGAATGAAGGCTGCCCAAGATAGGCAGAAAAGTTATGCTAATAAGAGGAGAAAAGAATTAAAGTTCTCCATTGGCGACTTGGTGTTTGTCAAGATTTCTCCGTTGAAGAGCGTGATACGATTTGGCAGGAGAGGCAAGTTAGCACCAAGATTTGTTGGTCCATTCCCGATTCTTGAGCAGATTGGGAATTTGGCATATAAAGTTGAATTACCAGAGAAGATGGCAGGAGTTCATAACGTATTTCATGTTTCCCAGTTAAGGAAATTCGTACATGACCCCGATGTGATTATTTCATCTGATCAGTGGGATGATATCGAGGTTGAACCCGAGGCGGTTGGGAAATGCAGACCTATGCGTATTGTTGGGAACGATACGAAGCAACTTCGAAAGAAAGCGGTGAATCTAGTCAAGGTTCAGTAGGGCGAGAATGGGAATGACTGTACTTTGGAGACAGAGGAGAGCATTAGGAAAACGTATCCAGAACTCTTTTCCTGGTAAGATTACAATTTCGATTTAGTCTTTCCGCATGGTAGGATAGGTTTGTTTTGTTTGTTTTGCATGTTTGATTGTTGTACATGGCTGGTAGGCATGCGGGATCCTTTGTATGTTTTGGGTTAAGGAATTTCGGGGACGAAATTTCCTAAGGGGGGAAGAATGTAACGACTCGCATTCTAAGCATCGAAGGATCGTAGAATATTTATTTCTTTCACATGCGAAGTCGTATGGTCATGTAACTTTGGGAGACAACTATTGGGGTCATTTCCCATGTTCATGATTTTTCCCGATTTTTAAATGACCGTTATTCCCCTAGCTAGTCTTGTTTCGGCCATAACTTTTGACTGGAAAGGAATTTTGACTTGAAACCACTTCCAATGGATTCGGATGATGGTTTAGAATTCCGCAGAGTGGTCATTAGCCAAATGGGCTCACCGTTTGGGATATATGGCTGAAACAAGGTTTAGAAGGTGAAAAACAGCTTAACCGGGCCTAATTTGGGTGATTAGTGAGTGGGCCCATAACCCATTTCGGGATTAGGTTTATGGGAAGGCAGATAGGGTTAGGAAATTCATTTTCTATCATTTTCCAGCTGCCACTTTTTGTTTCTTCAAGTTTAGCCATGGCCTCCACTTGCTAAAACACCCCAAATCACCTTCTAATCGCTAATTAAGCCAAATCTACATCAAATCATAGAGGATTAGCACAAAAATCGAGGTAGAACTGTTGTATTGCCTTGGTATTCACGCCCAAACAGAGAATCATTTCAGATCTAAAGTTTATTTGTGGCAAAGGTGAGTGATTTGCAAGGTTTCTCGCTAATTATGGTTAACTAAGGGTAATTAGTGTTGATTAGCGAATTTATACGTTAATAAATTCTGGAAAAATATTTAAAAATTTCGAAATATTGTTTTAGGCCTCTGTTAGAAAAATTAGCGAATTTGATTAAGTTTTACTAATCCTATAATTAGTTTTGTTTAAACATGCTTAAGGGAAAATATGGGATTTTGACTGTGTTTGATCTGTTTTGACCTATCAAGTTGTTGTTTTGGTGTTTGTGGTCACTTCTATTTATTGATATGACTGTATGGTATGCTTTGTGATTGTCTAAAATAGTTAGAGTGGTCGAAAACGCCATCGAATGGCATATAAACAGTCGCTGGAAGTTGCAGGAAAAGTGCAGGAAAACACCTGAACCGGATCGGATCGGATGGGAGCAAGGACCGACCCGAGGTGCAACTCCCGAACCGAAGCGTGCCTCCGACCCGATCCGCTAGAAGACCTCCGACCCGAAGCACTTATGTGTCTCCGACCCGACCCGGAGTAGAGAGGAAGACTCGAGCTGTTTGAACCACGAACGGAGACCACGATCCGATGGGAGGACCCAGACCGATCCGAACCGCCACGAGATGAAGGCCACGGACTGAACCGAAGAGCTTGGACTTGGGGCATGGATCACGAACCGAACTGCGAGTACAATCTGAAGCGAAGAAAAAGGGGAAGTCGAGCCGATCCGGGGAGGAAGAGACCAAAAACCCGAGATGCAAAGGTAGTCCAAGTAGGAAGTTTGTACTCAGGATCCAGTTGGGAACCAACGAGTTAACTTCATGATTGGGATTTGCTGCAGGACGTGTGCAAAGGGGTTGTCGATGTTCATGACTTTGGATCACTATGTGTAGGGGGTACATGAACGAATTCAGGACCACAGTGGTCTAGGTGCAACTAATGGGCTATAGACCAATGAAGAGGGGTCATTTGTAAAGACTTAGTCATGACTCCGTGGGGGTAAGATTGGTGGTAGCAGTAGTTGTACAAGTCGAACTCCGTCACTACTTCAAAGGGTCTAGTTGTTGAGAGTGGTGGACATCGTATGCTTTACGCACTGAGTGAGAGATGTGAGGATGGTTGCTATGCTTGATTTGTTTGCCATCACAATGACATGCACACCCCCACCCCGTATTCTTTACACCATATGTTAGTGGTACCTTAGAGTATTGTACAGTATGTAGTGCTAACTCTTTGGTTGCAAGTCCAGGTTCAGGTATGGTTTAGTATACCTGTTATTGTTCTGTTTTGCTGCTTATCGCTCATACCAGACTTTTGTCTGACACATAGCTTTATGTCTCTTCTCGTAACTCTGGGTGCTCTCACGAGCAGACTAGAGACAGGTTAACTGGTGAAGCACGAGTAGCTGTACCGGAGACGAGCAGGAGGCTTCTACGTATGATATATATATATATATATATATATATATATAGATAGATAGATATTCTCCCTATGTCGCTGCTGGTCACTACTTTGGGCATTAGTAGTGTACCTTTCCTTTCTTTTTCTTTAGAGACAGTTTTAAAGTTGTAATAATGATGATGTGGAACATAAGCTGTATTTGGATTTTCCGCTGCTATGATGTTTAGTTTCAGCTTATGCACTGTCTCACCTGTTTTATGTCAAGTATGTTATTATTATATTTTATTCCTAGCGCTGTGAGACATTCTACAGGTTCTTTGTTAGTTCACCAGTAAGTCCTTTTCTTTTCCGCTTTCTTTGGCAACCGTCCCGTACCAGTTGGACATCGGCACAACGCATTTTCATGGGAAATGTCGGCTGGTGCGGGCAGGCCGTCACAGCATTATTAAGAATAAAACCATTTTTAACCCAAGGATCATGCCAGAAAGAACAACTTTTCATCATTAGATTATATTGAATAAGATGAGAAAAAACATCCCTTAGTTTTAAAATACTCCTCCAACTCCAGCTACTATTTTGATTTACTTGCATAATCTAGAAATTCTTGGATCAAATCTTATTCTTGTACATCCAAACTGTCCATAAGCTATCATCCTTACAAAGCAATTTATTAACATAAGCCGAGATAGCAGATTTATTCCACAGAAATAAATTTGTAATGCCAAAACCACCACTTTTTTTTATCTGCATACAGTTTACAATACGCTATAGGAATCATTTTTCTAGAGAAAGGATCTCCAAATAACCTTAAGTGGTAAAATAAAATGCCTAGTCCAGTAGGTAGTAATTGCAGTGGCAATGGACTGTACTATGGTTCCAAATAAGAAACCAAATGCAAGAAAGACTAAATAGAAGCCCAAGGATGAAAGATCGAAAGCTATTACATGTTATAATTGCCACAGGCCAGGACATTTGATAAAGGATCGTAAAGCTCCCATAAGCCCAGAAAGTCACTTGAAGAAGCAGAATGTCATAATTGCCACAAGAAGGGGAATATCAAACCACACTTCCTACTATTTAAGAAGCCCGAGGTGGATCACATTTACAATGTGGCAGATACCCCCAAGAACTTCTACTGGCAAGGGAAGGCTAGATGTTTCGGAAGGTACACTTACCGTTAGAGATATTCCTATTAAAGTGTTATTTGATATGGGTGCATCTTGAAGTTTTATTTCAAGTAACATGGTTAAGATACCGAGTCTAAAACTTAGATATCTTAAAGAACCCATTAGTGTTCATAATCTGATAGGAGGTTCCCTCGATCTATGCCTACATTGCAAAGTGGCCGTTTCTTATTCCCATTATCGATTTTCCTTCAACTTGATTATTATGGATTTTACCGAGTTTGATATTATACTTGGGTTGGATTGCTTGACCAAGTTTGAAGCTAAAGTTAAATGTGTTGATAGAGTTGTTAGAGTTAAAACCAAATTTGGAAATTTTATAATCATATCATGCGAAGGTCCAGAGTCAGATAGAAAGAAATTTTTGTCTGCTCTTGAGATTTCCTCCATTTCAATAGAAAATATCTCAGTTGTTAAAGATTATGCGGATGCATTTGAAGAAGTGGACAACCTTCCTCCGCGAAGGGAGATCGATCTGCAGAATTGATTTAGTTCTGAATGCAAGGCCAGTTGTACATTCGATTCGGAGAATGATGTTGAAAGATAAAAGAAGAGTTAAGTAATCAAACTCGACAGCTTTTATGGAAAGGTCCGATTAGGCCTAGTTTCTCGAGTTAGGGAGCTGCAGTGGTGTTCATTCCGAAGTCAGACGGTACCCTCGGGTTATGTGTGGATTACCGAAATCTCAACAAGAAAACACTCAAGAATAATTACCCACTATCACGCATAGATGATCTATTAGATCACTTGAATGAAGCGCGAGTATTTTCGAATATGGACCTAGCTATGGGTTTTCATCAGCTAAGAATTATGGAAGAGTGTGTTACTTTGATAGAATTCAGGGTCTAGATTTGTTTTATGAATGGTTAGTAATGTCATTCAGATTGTGCAACGCCCCTGCGTATTTCGCGAATTTGATTAATCGGGTGTTTCGAGAAGTGTTGAACAAGTTCGTGTTAGTCTTCATTGATGATATTCTGATCTTTTCAAAGACGATATAAGAACACACTAGACATTTGGAACAAGTATTGGAGACTCTGAGAAAGAATATATTGAAAGCCAAGTTTTTCAAATGCCAGTTCTAGAAAGAGGAAGTGTAATTCCTTGGTCATGTGGTATCAATTGAAGGTATATCGGTAGATTCGAGTAAGATTATAGCCATTTAGGATTGGAAGCAAGCAAGGACTCCCACGGAAGTTAGAAGTTTTCATGGATTGGTAAGTTATTATAGAAAGTTCATGAAATATTTTTTGAAGTTACCCAGTCCTTTGACGAAGCTTACTAAGAAGCATGCCAATTTTAATTGGACGTCTGAATGTGAAGCAGCTTTCCAAGAGTTGAAAGAAAGATTAACTTCTACACCAGTATTGACAATTATAGATGGTAATCAAGATTTGGCCATTTATACCGATGCTTCTAGTGAAGGAGTTGGCGCGGTGTTGATGCAAAGGGGAAAAGTAATTGCTTATCCAAGTTGTCAATTAAAGTCACATGAGAAGAGGTACACCACTCATGATTTGAAATTGCTAGATGTGGTATTTGCCTCAAAGATTTGGAGGCATTAACTATTGGGTGAGAAGTTTGAGTTATATATGGATCATAAATCTCTGAAGTATCTGTTCACTCAGAAGGATTTGAATATGAGGCAACAACGTTGGTTGGAGTTTCTAGTAGCATATGATTTGGATATTCTGTATACTTCGGGAAAGGCCAATGTTGTGGCAGACACACTCAGTAGAAAGAATGTGATTACTGCTAATCTGATTATTACGCCTTCATTAATAGAACAGTTTTTTGTTCTTCGAAAAGATGATGAGTATATTCATAATATTAGCAAGAGGATTCAAGATGGTGAAATCTCGAACTTCCAAGTTGATAATAGAGGAGTTTTAAGATTAAAAGGACGGATTTGTGTCCCAGATGTTCCAGAACCCAAAAAAGAGTTACTAGATGAATGTCACAAGTTTAAGCTTAGTATCCATCCAGGTGTACAGAAGATGTATCAGGATTTGAAACGCATATTTTGGTGGAAATATATGAAAAGTGATATCTCGATATATGTGAGCAGGTGTTCAACTTGTTAACAAGTCAAGAGTGATCAACAGAAGGTCGTTGGGTTGTTGCAACCGTTAGAGATTCCGGAATGGAAGTCGGGACAGATATCGATGGATTTCACTGACTATTTGCCTAGAACAAAGAAGGGTAATGAGAGCATTTGGGTTATTGTAGATCATTTGATGAAGAGTGTCCATTTTCTTCTAATGAGAGCAAATAGGACAGCTCAGATTCTTGCTCAGTTGTATATTAAATAAGTTGTTAGACTACATGGAGTACCCAGCAGCATTGTAAGTGACTGAGATCCGATCTTTACCAGTAAATTCTGGGAACCATTTCAGTCGGAGTTGGGGACAAAGTTGAATCGTTGCACTTCATATCATCCCTAGACAGATGGCCAGACTGAAAGGTGAATAGAGTATTGGAAGATCTGTTACAAGCGTGTATCCTTGATTTTGGAGGATCATGGGAAGATCATTTGCATCTTGTAGAGTTCTCATATAACAACAGCTTCCAAGCTAGTTTGAAGATGTCACCATTTGAAACATTGTACGGTCTACCATGTAGATCTCTTGCATGTTGGATAAAGCCTGGTAATCGACTAGTATTGGGTCCGGATATGATTCGGGAAGCCATACATAAGGTAGACTTCATCAAGAAGCAATTAAAGGCAGCGCAGAGCCGACATAAAAGTTATGCGGATTCTAGAAGAAGAGATTTAGCATTTGTTGTTGGCGATCCAATATATTTGAAAGTTTCTCCATTGAGTGGAGTGATTTGATTTAGGAAAACGGGAAAGCTATCACCTAAGTATATTGGTCCACTCCGGATATTAGAAAAGGTTAGAACTCTAGCTTACAGGGTTCAGTTGCCAGATTGGTTGCCAGAGTGCATGATGCGTTTCATGTTTCTCAAATCCGGAACATTCGAAGTGTTTTTCTTCCTCACTCTCCTTACCGCGACACTTCAGCAATCCGAGACTTGGGAAAATTGCCAAAAACCTCCCTTTCTTCTTTCTTTTCCTTTCTTTCTTTCCATTTTCACAAAACTACCTCCTCCTCTTTTTCTTGCAATAATGGCCTCATTCACATCCACCTCACCCCTCCTCCTTCCCACCGATCTATGCCGCCAGCCATGCCCCCTCCTCCGCTATGGACCCCATTCCCCCCTAAAACCTTAAAACATCCAATTTCCAAGCCTTTTACACTTTATCTCCTTAAAAACCACCTCCTACCCCCACGCCTACCCCTCCATTAGCCCATGTCATCCCTGAAACCGCCTACACGGTGGGTCTCACCCCCGCCGTGAGCCCTAGTACCCCCATACCCCCTTCGTTTCATCTTAAACCTCTAGATCCGCAAGTATTCATGAGTTTGAGTGTGTTCACGAGTTGTTTGAACCCCGTAGCTATCGGATCTAGCTTCTGAGTTGCCGACAAGTTTTGTAGGAGTCGTTATTTGTTAGTGTCAAGTGTGCGAGTCCTAATTTCTTCTGAATAAAGTTTGGTGGAGTGGAGCTCGAAAGTAAGAAATGAAAACTCACTAGAAAAGGGTTAGAAAATAATTAACTGTTAATTGATAATTAAAAATATTTATTAACGTTTAACATTGATCACACAAGTTTTATGTTATGTTAAACATTGAGTAGTGCGATAAAAATGTCATTTTTATCTTTAATATGTGGATATTGCTTGGTTATAAGACACTTATATCCTACACATTGTCGATTGGAAAATGTTTGGATTTTAAATGGTTGTGGATTGAGTAATTTATTAATTACTTGTTTATTTGTTGTGATAAAAATCTCGCATGGATATTGGGATGACAATATGCCTACACGTCTCCCAAATGCGTAGATAAGCTACATGGAGCATGATGTAAACCCCACACGAGTATTGGGATGATAATTTTACATATCTCCTAAGCGTGTACATAAGTCATGTAACACCCCACATTTATTTAAATAATAAAATGAATATTAACTAATTAAATATTCATCGTTATGTAAAACTGACTGTACCGTTGTGATCGTTTCAAAATTCTGGTTCAGTAGACCCTGAGTTTGCGTAAAACGGACAACGTACGAATAAGTTATGAACCTTAGAATTTTGTATGTTCATAAGAGGCTTATATATACAATGCAAACTTATTCAAACAGGAGACAACACGCAGAAAGGACCTATAGGTCAACCCATGCAAGGATTGGGTCAACCCATGGGTTGACCCAAGTGTTAGGTGGGTCGACCTAGAGGGTAGGTGGGTCGACCCAAGCATCCCAGATGTGTTTTCCTGACATGTACTTAATGTTGTGTGCAGCTCAGATTTCTATAAATTAAATCCAATGGTCCAGACTTTCTCGTATGCCTATAAATAGACTAACAAGGCCTAGCATAAATCTCATATTTTCTGAGGTGCTACCCAGGCTCTACCACTCTCTTCTTTCCTCATATCTTTTTAGAAAATTAGAATATTAGTTTTAGATAATTTTGATTCAATATTTGAATATAAAAGAGTATAAATCCAAATTGGCGTTCGTAATTATGATTAGAGTGAGGTAAGTTTTTGAATTTAGTTTATATAAGTTTCTTTATCCTTTCCCTCTTCTTTAGTGATAGATTTGTGAATCTGTGGATATTTTCAATAATAGATTCAGTTAGGGATGCCACGGAACAACAAATCTGGATCAGAATCAAGGATTGGAAATTTGTTAGGTGTGTGGAACTAAATTATACCATTTTAAATAATGGTATATTTATCGTTTGTATTCCCCGTTATATTAAATCTGCTGAATAATTGATTATTGTGGAAATTGATTAGTAAACTTGTTAGAACATGTGATGAACATGGAATATAACCTATTATAATTGATAATATTAATGAGAATAGAATATAATAGGTAGGCTTGCCCTAGATACAACCGGGAATTATAACAAAGGGTATAATAAATGGAAAGAAACTTATTGATAAACCTTAGCTAAGAGAACTAAGTAAATAAGCAAATAACAACAAGAGGTTGTATCAAACCAAGTCATGGTTAATGAAAAGATTGAATTAGGCTTATTATCAGTGGACTTATAAAAGAGAATTATGAAGTCTAATAAAAGGAATTAATAATAAGCGGAAGTCCGCTCAGGCGGCATACAATCGAACGAAATAAGTAAGTAAGATGGTAACATAAAATATGTGGATTAGGATAAGATATACTTAATTATACATTAAGTAGAACATGTTATTGTAACCTGTAAACACTGAAATTAGACAATGAATGACAGGATAATAATGTAAGAAGATCGTAGATTACAGACCTTGAATTACAATCTAGAGAATAATATGTTATGGGCTTACTAATGAACTTAAATGGGTTAACTTATATAATTGAAATCAATAATTGAGAGGCGTCCATTCCTTAGAGAAATAAGGGGCTCGGAGCGAACTTGGTAAGTTGAATAAAAAGTTAATATGATTGGAAATAACCAAGTTAACTGAAAATCGAACGAGGTGGAACAAGCGCGTAATTAAACATTTAACATAGGGTCCAATAACACGTTAGTGTGATGCGCTTGGACTAGTCTGCACGTCTAAAGGTGAAGAACCTAACGGGGTAGATCATCATGGTGTCTAGATGCATGAGAGGAGAACGTCCATCTGATTATTCTGTTGATTTTTTGCTTGCTAGCTCTGGGGGACTGGAAGGAACCACGCGACTTTCGAGGGACGTGGTAGGGTACACCGTGGTGGTCTTCTATTGTGGTGCATGCTCAGGCTGTACTCGTCGGGGTTGGGTCTGTGCATTATCATTCAGTGAGTATACCTTGAATGCATAGTAGTGGCAGTCAAAAGGCTGTGACGATATGACATTGAAATGATTTGGCGATTTTCCTACAGATAGGTTGGTCAGTACATAATTAAGGATAGTTATCATCAGGGACCAGTCATCGACAGTCAGTGTGATGCGGAAAGACTAAAGATAAACCAAGAGACCATCGATCTTGCACTATCAAGACTTTGGTTGCGAGACACGCCAAATTAGATGTAGATTTTTTTTTTTTGCTAGGGGCACGTCACTTAACTCTTGATGTAGTCTTTCAATAGTTGAGTGGGGAGTCGAGGTGGGACCATAACCACCGTAGAAAAACAGACCAAAGTTTAGATATCTGTATTTTAGACCTCTTTAGTAGACCTATACAGATATGGAAAAGGATCCCGACTGAGTTCCGTGCATTTAGATGCAGCCCTATTACGGATCTCCGGGGACAGTAGACTGTACGTATGTGTGAGAATCCAGATACATGCACGTTGCACCGGGTGGTGTATCATAAACGCTAAGGCATTACTCCGTGTTAAGATCGAGCTTGGCTAAGGAGTTTCAGATATGGCAGTCCGTACGCTTACGTAGCAAGGCGATGGTAGTTTTGTGTGGAATGTGATATGGTTTTATAGAGATATGTACGTCGCTCCGGCGTGGGATAAGAGTTGCATACGCTTCTGTTGCATGACGGTGAAGACCGTGCGAGGAGGGTACAATGGGAAGTACCTTGATATTTGGGGTAACTACATATATGCTATATTAGGTTAATCAACCGGAAGGTAGATGGTACAACATAAGTGTAAAACCTTGAGTGTTATTAACCCAAAAACCCTAATAAATAGGTAACATAACTGAATGGTATATATAGGGTTATTTCAGATTATGTAATTTAGTCCAGTCACCAGAACTTGTGTTCTGACCCCTCCTCATAACACACTCGCAGCTTAGGTTATGGAAGAGATATGATTGCTTTTGATACCGGTTATGTAGTATTATTACTACGGTAAGGCTATATTTGGTTATATTATATTTTATTTATTTCGCTGTGAGATGTTTTCTGAGCTCTGATATATTTTATATCTCCATTTTTTCTGCAGGATAGCAGACAAGCCAACTCGGGTTTCGATAGATAGGGATTTTTGAAGAAAAAAATCGGTTTGTCGGAAGTCGTGTTGTTACAAGTCACATTGATTATATAGAAAACCCGCATGAGTTTTGGGATGACTGTTAACCCACACGTCTCCCAAGTGTGTAGATAAGCTACATGGATTGTGATGTTAACACAACACGGACATTGGGATGATAATTTTACACATCTCCCAAGTGTGTAGATAAGCCACGATTGTTTGTGAATGTAATAAAACCCCCATATAGGTATTGGGATGATAATTTTACACATCTCCTAAGTGTGTAATTTGTCAATCCATTGATTGACAAGGCAGTGTAAGCGTTATTTATTTAAGGCTTATATGGTGTAGTGCACTTTGTGTGTGAATTGGATGCAGAGTGATGGATGATTGAGTGTTCAATAATACATTGTTTGATAATGAACAATGAAAATGGTTATTGGTTCATTAGTTAAGTCCCCATCAAGAAAATGGTTTTTTAATATAATAATGGGTGAAAAACTAAATTTTGAATTTCATGTCTGATTTTGGATGGACGTGAAGACAATAAAATATTTATGAATTTTCATAACTGTACAAGTCATTTTGAAATAATTTTCTATACTTATTACTTGACGAAGTTTTTAAATTAAAATGAATAGTAACTTTCAAAAGTAAAGTTCAATTAGGCTATTTAGAAAGCGTTTTAAAAGAAGTTTCTTTCGAAAATTTCTTGTTTATTTTTATGATGCATGTCAGGAAAATTTGAATTTAAAATATTGAAGTTTGAAAAGTAAAATTATTTTAATCATTATAATATTATTATAATACGGGTATATTGAAAATATATGATTTTGGTGTGAGAAAATTTAAATATGGTTTTGGGAAAATTATTATATATACAAGCAATTCTATGTATTATATATTATACATTGAATATTGGTTAGAATAGAACGTGTCGTGCAACGGTAGTTCGCGAATTTCGTCCAATAGCTTTAAATGAGCGTACTGCGATATCTGACCATCAGATTTTCCCTAGATTGGAACCAATGGATTCATGTTGAAAAGATCTTTCAAATAATAATAAAAGATTTGAAATCTAATGGTTAGGTTTTGAGAAATGTTTAATTCAAATTTGAATAAAAACATTATCATGACCCGTAATGACCTGTAATTGGAAATTACAGGTATGGGTTAATTTTATATAAATAAAAATAGTGTAAAATCATTATAAATTATTATAAATTATTTGAAAAGGTTTTAAAACAATTTTACTTGGTTTAAACGATAACAGTGGTTGAGTGAGATTTGGCTACTTTATGTGAAAGCTTATATAACTGATTTTGAGAAAGAGAATGGAAATAAGAATTTTAATTCGTAAATTGAATTGAATTCTTAAGTAACCTTTTTATAAGGTTAAGAAATGGTTGTTGGGAAGCCAAATGACTTAACCAGATTTGAAAATGAAATTTTAAAATCTTATGTAAGAGAACTAATTAAAGAGACTTAATTAGTGAGTGTCCAAATAAGGATTTGATTTGATGTGTTTTGGCGTGAATTATTCGAAAGTCCAGGTTTAATCCATTTCTAATAGTTGAATGATGATTAAAAGTCGAAGATTGAAGATGGTGCAAGACCGGAAATCTTCACATCGAATGGATTGTTGTTGATGCCCTGGATATGGGTAGCTCCCTTGAAGGGGTTATAGTGGCAGTTGTCCGGACATACTTGTTGATTGTCCGGATGTGTGTGGGCCTTTATCCTGTATTGGACATATGGGGCGAGAAATAAGTTGCCTGTGGTTTCGTTTAGACCCCGAACGAACTTGCAAATGGATTGTGTGTCTGACATTGTATTTTATGCCATGTCAATTCATCTCTACTAATATATATCTGTCTGGTGTCGGAGAATTTATTCTCTTAGCTTAACACCCTTCTCTAAGACGTACGGGCTCAGAGGTTGTATATTAGTAAACATCGGTTGTATGGTATGAAATGGCAATATGGCATTCTGAGCGCTTCTGGCAAATAGATCAAAGGTTTTGTTGAAAAGCAAAGCATTATGGTGTGTTAGTTCGTGATCTTCACACCCTGGTATGAGTTAAAAATGGGATGAAGGACTGCTAGGAGGACATGCGTTTATTTTTAACTAAAGATGATGCCATGGTAAGGAGACCAGAAATTTTACTTATGCGGATGTTAGAATCGAGGTGCCTCAGATGTGGCCGCACAAGGCCATGGTGGTCGACATACTGGTCAAAGGGTCCAATAGGACAGGGAACGTATTGTTCAGACACAGACTAATCAGCGGGACTGACCCTGCCGCTCCAAAGGGATAGTGTTTTCCCAGGTACATTTTGCCAGAGATGTTCAAATGTTCAGATGTTCAGATGAGGAAGATCCTTTGCCTCGGCTCATGATGGAAATCCAAATTCCAATACACGACTTTACGTTTTTAGTTGTATACGTACGGTGACATAATAGGATGGTGTATTATGCCATCTAAGATTGATACATTTATTTTCGAAATTGCTTTCTACACTTAGACACTAATAATAATATTAAATGATTTTCTCGTATCAAGCATATTTGGCCATTATAAGGTAAAACTCTATCTCCGGCTTGCGCTTGCATTATGTGATGGGACATGAGTCTTATAATTGCTTCATTTTTCAAAAAGCATTATATTGTTTTATGCACTGGCACTCGTGTGGAGTAACCGTTTCGTATTATACGGCATGGTTTAGTGATATGCCTTATTTTAAATAAGTTAAGTTAATTGTAGGGTTTCTCATACCAGTTCCATGACGGACTCGTAGTTTGTTTTTCTCTTGCAAACTCGGGTGCTCATAATTTTTACACGGGCAGCCAAGTAATCAAGTTTTTAGCTTGTTTTCTTTTAGGATGTGTAATGGAGCTATGGATGTTGTTTTTTGACTAGATCTGAAGTTTGGACTTTTACGTTTCTTTTGAAATTTTTTCAGGACTCTCTTATGTTAATTATCTTTGATTCCGTGGTGTACTATTTGCTATTTGGAACTAGTTATGTAAATTATTATCTTGCATTATTGTAACTCTAATGTTATTTTGGCTAATGTAAATTATTCTTTGATGTAATATATCATGCTATGTTCTATGATCTGCTATTGTGTTTAATGTGTTATATTCCAACGACCATCCTTTCTGCTCGGGATCGAGGTTTTGGGTCGTCACAGCTCAGTAAATAACGAGTTTGACGGCTATCCCTAGGCGTTTATTTATAGCCGCTCAAAAGAACGTGGTCCGTTTGATTCGTGGAAAGCATATCAGAACCATCGCTGAAAATAGAACACGTCACTTGAACTAAAATATGTCACGCCGCCTGCACAATATGGGTCGACCCAACTCTATCGTGCGTCGACCCTAGGTCGACCCATACACCCTTAGGTTGACATTAGGTCGACCCAAGCGCTAGTATGGGTCAATCCATACACATTTAAAACAAATGTGTAAAGGTTGTTTAACACGTGATTATTTTTTACCCTTTATTTGTTCTTAACATTATAATTCTTAATGTTATAAATTAATTTCATTCCACGTTCTTTAGCCTTATCCATTCAAACTTCAAACAAGAAATTAATACACGCATATAATTTCTTCCATTTTAACTTTCTGCGTGTTTAGTTCTTTTTAAATTTAGTGAACGTTATTTTTATCGTGCATTAATTCCATTCCAATTGCGCACCATTAATATATTAATATGCGCATATCTATTCTAAATTGAAACACTATTTAATTGATGTTATTTCAAACTTCCTTTATTGCATAATTTTGTACTATTAATGACACACGTTTATATTGCGTGTTTCTTCTGCAATTTATATCTAAATATATTATTTCTTTATTAATATCAATTATAGCATATGTTGTAAATTAATAGAAACGTTTTAATTTTAATGTCAATTACTTTCCTCTTTCTGATTGTGCATTTATTTCAATTTCAAGCGACCGTTTTTCTGAGAATTTTTGTACATACATAATTTAAAAATATAAATTATGTTTGCACACATTTTCATGCAAATATTTCCCGATGGTAAACTTCGTACATCTGTAAATTTTTCGTACAAACTCCATTCGAAACATATTATATATGTAAATTTATCGAAAAACGCAATGAAAGCAATGGTATACATAGTGAAGCCCAATTCTGGAAATTCAAAAAATGTTCGTTTTCCATTCATCGTTTTCTGTAATTATTTAATTGAACTAATATTATAAAAATGCGGGGTGTTGCAGATCTAATCTTCTCGGATGATGATCTAGCCTTTAAAAGCGATTTATATATGATGAATCAAAATGAATAAAATGGAGAAATTAGAGTTTCGGTTGAATTCAGAGAATCATGGACATAAACCCAAATGTTTGAATGAAGAGAGAAATATTAAATCTCTCCCCCAAACCACTCTATTTATAGCAGTAGGTCATTAGCATAACGAGCTTCACTAATTAGCCTATTATCAACTAATTAGTCTGCCTAACAGAAACTGAAATGTAATACAGTTATTTCTCCCAAACCACCTAGCCAAATCTTTAATGTGACCACTCTACGGAATTGACAATCCCTATTCCAATCTAATGAGACCGATTTCAGCACTTGATTCGATCCCTATCAAAAGTTATAGCTAAAACAATATTCATAATGGCAAAATGGTCACTAATCAATTTAGTGAAAATCATGGACATGTCTCACATTCCCATGAACTACATATTAAAATCTGAGAGTGATCCAACCACTAGGGAAGTAAATATAATTATTTTGCTATCCTCCAATACGTAAACTACAGGTCGTTACAATGATTTTCCTGATCTGAGTAGGAATCCCATCCTAATAGAGTGAACTACCGGCCAACCTACTAGTATAGGCCGATCTAGAAGCATATAAAATGAAATCTTTAAGTTGGATCTCAAAGCCCCTACAGAAAACACGATGTAAGCATTTAATAAAATTTAAATAATAAACATTTACTAAATTAGATACTTACCCTACACTCTTTGGTACGAGCACTGCGACCGAATGTAAATTTAGTGTTGTGCCGTTCACACTTGTAGAAGAAGAGTAGGCAGGTTGTCGCTTAGGAGGCATATTTTTCACAAATATATCGTTTTGTGTAATGATAACACATATCATATATAGCATATCCATTATCAAATAAAACTAATAGCATACAATATATCAATCCATAAACTCAGAACTTACATTGTATTGGTTCACTGCATCAATTTATAAACTTAGCACATCGTATGAGTTCATAATTAGAAAACATGTCATTGTACGACATAGTTAAAATTCAGAATACATGTATACAACAAATGATACAAATATTATCAGACTTCGTCGTCTTCTGATCCAGTTTTGGTCTCGTTAGCTATATCATTTTCCTCTTACACTCAACTACTTCTATTAAAATATTTTATTCATCATTCAACAAACCAAAATCAACATCATCTGTTAGTATTATTTCATCGTTTTGCTCTATATCTATTTGATACATTGCATCTCCTAAAAAGATAATTCCTTCAAACGTAAACCTTGCCTTTATTTTGCTTGCATCAGACCAATCTGCTTTATCTCTTTTTATGGATGGATATGGAGAAAAATAAGCTTATAATGCTTGCTTGTCTAATATGAAAGGATCATACTTATAGTAATGTGATATGTGCTTTGTTTATATAAGCTCAAAGTCTTTATGCATGTTGATTCCCGTACCAGAAACATTGTTGAACCAGTTACCCTTGAATAAAACAACCTTTTCAATAGGTTGCACATAATATGTGAACTCTTAAACCTGTGTTAAGACGTCGCAAAAGTCTTTTATATGATCTTCTAGATTGTCACTACTTTTGACAAATACACCACTGTTATATGTTAATTTTCAATACCATGGTCTTTGGTATTGAATTTAAATACATTGACGAAGAATATTGGATAAGTCTTGATGGATTCTGTGATTTGTAAATACTGCAAAAATACATGAGTTTAGTATTACCTGGCTCTCGATGTATATATACTGAAATAAAAATGAAATTTTTGATACTTACCAAATGGTGCAACTTCAGCACAATTTATAAGAACATATGTGTGCTATATTGCGATCTCTATCATCTAACTATATTTCAATACATTTTTCAGTAAATCGCCCATGTTGTCTAAAAATAGGCAACATTGGGAGATAAAAATCTTGTTTCACGGCTTCATCATTATAAGGACCACTTACAAATGATAAGTTCACATGGTCACTGAAGTAATGAGAAAAAAAGAATAAAGTTTCTTCTTCAAGATAAGATTTGCAAATAAAGCCTTTTACTCGTGCTTTTTGTCATATATTTTTCTTCATATGATTCAAAAACCTATTACAAAATTAGTTCAACTTATATGTACTTGAGTAATTCTGAATTTTAATCTTACATAAATTTTACTGATATTTTCGATTATCTCTCAAAAGGATATATCCATCTATATCGCACTGTTCCTCGAAGAATTGCTTCAGATGGAATATGAACAGGTAAATGCTGTACTACATTAAAGAAACCTGGAGGAGATTTTTTCTCCAGTTTACAAAGCAATATTGGAACTTCTATTTCAAGTTTACGTAGATGGTCAATTTTAGCATTTTTGAACAAAGCTATTTATAAAAAAGACTAAACTCTTATATTACACTCCATATTTTTAAAGGCAACAGTTCTAAAAACACCACTAGTAATAAAAATTCCATCTTGATATGACACTCATGACTTTTTATCCCATTAGATTTATTTATTTTAAAGTCAACACATCTACTAAGATAGAAGAAATCTCATTAAGACATTTTAGTCTCTCAATCCATTTTAGTACGAGTTTTATTTGCTTGTTGTCTAGTTCATAACATGCTTCGGGTTTTTTGTTGCCATTGGGCTTCATATGAAGTTCAGGACATTTATAGAAGTGTTCTATGTCACATCTTAAATTCAAATCGTCCTTTGTTTTTCCCTTAACATTCAAATCTGTATTAAACACATTATCAAACATAATTTTTTTATTGTGCATTATTGTCTATATTATATCGAAGTATGAGATCTTTCCAATAAGTAGCTCTTAGAATACACTTTATTTGCACCAATTATGAATGTCAAATTTACTGGAAATTTCAGTCTGTACTCTAGTTTCATGTACCTTAAGATACTCCTTCACAATTTCATATATTTCTTCACTTGACCAAATCCTTGGTGCTTGCATATTCTCTTCTCTGTTAGCTTTGAAGTTTTTTAATTTCTTCGAAAAGCATAACTAGGATGTAGAAAACAATGATGATAATCAAACAAAGAAATCCTCCCCTCATACCATAAGGAAAACACTCGTGTTTCTTCCATGCAATGAGTAAAGCTATATGACCAGCCATACTCCAACCAGAAAGCATCTCATATGTAGAAAAATAAATAATAGTCCATAATAAAGAAGCGAACATACGAACTTCTTTTTTTTGAAATGTCATATGTTTCAACTCCTTCAACCCATATTGTTTTCAACTTTTTTATTTGTTAGATCACAAGTTTTTGATTCATGACAAGGAAGAGGAGAAGATCAAAGGAGAAGTGATATAGGTTATGATTATTTATTTAATTTTGTCTTAGATGTGTTATGTTAAAATCTATCCTCAAACCACTCTATACAAATGGACTTATGAAAAGACACTTCGTGAAAAGACACTTCCCGAAATGACACTTCCTTTCACCAACGGTCATATTTCCCAATGGTCATATCTTAGCTAAAAGTCACTTCCTTTCACCAAAAGATTAAACTAGTTGACTAGTCATTTTTTACTAGTTGACTAGTAGTCCTAACTGCCAAACGAAGAGACACTTCTTTTCACCAAGATTTTCAATCCAAATCCAAGAAAAATAGACACTTCTTTTGCTTGAAGCTCTTCACAAATAATTACTGCTCTTTGTATACTATTTAAACACTTCAATATTACTTTTCAAAACATCAATTCTTGCACTAATTTCTGATTCTAATCTCCTTATATTTTGTGCATCCGAAATCTCTCAAAACTATTTTTTATCGCTTATATAGTCAAAGCTAATGTTGTATTTGTGAAGTCCTATTCCGCTGCTCATGCAAGAAGTCCTCTTCGGCTGCTAAGGAAAAATACTGTTCTGCTGCCCAAGTCCCCATTCTGTTGCTCGGGTGTTTGTAAACCTGTTCCACCGAGTAAAGTGAGGGTGTTGTTTAGTTGAATTCCAGAAGGAGTCTGAGACTGGACGTAGGATGGTGCTCTGAACTAGTATAAAAATCTCTAGTGTCATTTACTTTATTAACTGCATTTACTTACTGCTTATCTGTGATATATTAATTCTTATATCGTTAAATATTTATTTGCATAATAATTGCATAGGTTAGAATATCACATTATCAACACTTCCGCTAAGTAATTTAGTATGTATTACATATTACTCGATCCTACTCTAGGCACTGCATTTTCATTTGGTATCAGAGCTTGGAATTCTAGAGATCGTAACAACATCCTAGAATGAATGACAATAAAGAAATCCAGTCAAGGCATTAGATAGTGGAAGAACAATAAAGCAGAATCAAAGGAGCAAGCAAGCAAATGTCTCACGGCTAAAGTCAGATCACAATCGGTATGTGTAGATTTATTATATAAAGATCTTTTGTTAGACCATGAAAAGTTATTGAAATATTTTAAAACTTTGAGTAAACTCAGTACAGTTATTTTTGCTAAGTCAAAAAATTGTAAGCAAGAAAATTTCAAATTACATAAGGAAAATAATTTTTTAGAAAAACAAACTAAATGTTTTGAAAATACCTTAGAAGACCTTATTTTTCAAAAGGATTTCCTTTAAAAAGAAAATGAGCGGCTAATAGATAAAAACTATGATCTTTTAAAGGAAATCGATGTTTTAAAAAAATAAAAATACATCTTTAGAAGATTCTTCAAATAATTCTAGTTCTTTAATTTTGTCTCTTGAAAAAGAGAATGAAGCTTTAACTGAAAAAAAATTTAGAATTATCTAAAGAATATGAGATTTCAAAAGTTAATAATAATATTTTGCAAAAAGCAATTACTGAATCGAAGTAAAATTTTGAAAAATTACAATCATCTTTAGATAATTCAGAATCTCATATTTGTCATCTCGAAAATGAGAATAGTACTTTAAAAAGGAAGAATTCTAAATTAAATAAGGAAATTGATATCCTAAAAACCAGCAAAGTTTCTTTTGAAAATATCAATCATAACTTTGGAATAAAATTCGAAAAATTTACAAGTAAGTTGCAAAATTTAATAAAGGTCAACGTGATTTAAATATGGTTTTATCTAGATCTTGATCTTTACACGACAAAAGTGGTTTAGGATATAATAAAACTAACCTTAGATATAGTACTAGATATGCTTTTATGTACAATAAAAATATCTCTGCTAGTACTAATGCACGAGTAAATCCAAGGTCCAATTATTATAGAAATTTGAATATTTCTATGACTAGAGATATTTATAATAAATCTAGAAGTACGAAAGGAAATACCAATAGAAGTTATTTAAGTATTTGGGTTCCTGTAAATTGGAAAAACAGAGAAAAATACATCAATGATTATTTTAATTCAGTAATTAATAATGAAAAATTCAATTTTAAAGGTTTCATTAAACCCTCCTGGGTATGGTTATCTTCCATCTAACCCTTGGACCCTAACGAATGAAGTGGGTACCAAAGTATATATATATATATCATATTTTTTGCAGGTACACCACAACAAAAAGAAGGTTATTTCGGCATATCTAATATATGTGGAAATAAATCTAACATGAAGGAGTAAATAAAAGAACATGTTGTTTCTATCTTGCTGCTATTCTTTTTTTTATTGATGATAAAGGAGGAGAGAATTTGATATACTAACAAGATTGTCGCAGGAAAACAATAACCATATACTTAGGCAAAGAATATTTATATACAATATATATTCTGGGGGAGATAAGATAATGCATATACAACATACATTCACGGGGAGAAATAAATTTTATATAATATTGCAAGAGGTTGTTATCAATCAAAAAGGAGAAGAATGTTAGATCACAAGTTTTTGATTCATGACAAGGAAGAAGAGAAGATCAAAAGAGAAGTGATATAGGTTACGATTATTTATTTAATTGTGTCTTCGATGTGTTATCTATTGTTAAAATCTATCCTTAAAATTATCTACACAAATGCACTTATGAAAAGACACTTCGCAAAATGACACTTCCTTTCACCAATGGCCATATTTCCCAACGGTCATATCTCAACGAAAAGACACTTCACGAAAAGACACTTCCTTTCAGATTTGACTAGCCATTTTTTACTAGTTGACTAGTAGTCCCAACTGCCATATTTCAAATGAAGAGACACTTCGTTTCACTAAGAGTTTCAATGCAATTCCAAGAAAAATAGACACCTTTTATGATTGAAACTCTTCACAAATAATTACTACCCTTTGTATATTATTTAAACACTTCAATATCACTTTCCGAAACATCAATTCTTCCTCTAATTTTTGATTCTAATCTTCTTATATTTGTGCATTCAAAAGCCACCAAAACTATTTTAATCGCTTGAATCTTCAATTATATATTCATACTTCTTGATTCAATAGTGATTTTCTTCTTTAAAATCTTCACATACTCTTCATATATTTGATGATAAGATTATAGGAAGGGTGTACTCAAAGTGTGACTAATCGGTGTTACTTAGAACACATATATAATCAATGCTATTGTTGTATTTGTGAAGTACTGTTGCTTCTTAGGCAAGAAGTTATCTTCGGCTGCTGAGGCGAAATCCTGTTATGTTTCTCAGATCCTCGTTCTGCTGCTCGGTTGTTTTTAAACTTGTTCCTCCGGGTGAAGTGTAGGTATTATTTAGTTGAATTCTAGAAGGAGTCTAGGACTGGACGTAGGACGGTGCTTCGAACCAGTATAAAAATCTCTAGTGTCGTTTACTTTATTTACTACATTTACTTACTGCTTATCTGTGATATCTTAATACTTATATCATTAAATATTTATTTGCATAATTTAGAATATCACGTTATCAACACTTCCGCTAAGTAATTTAGTATCTATTCCATATTACTCGATCCTACTCTAGGTATTTCCTTTTCACTATTAATGGTTGTAGATAAATATTGATGCCTTGTGTTGGATCATCAGGGCCAGGAACGACAACAGTGAGAAAAATATATGGAGTTTCCATACACATCTATGGAGATAAATTATAAGAAGTAACGATAATAGGCTATGATGAATATTTGCTACCAAACTGAGAGAATGATCCAAACTCGTCCATATATAACCCAAATCTGGCATTATGGCTCTCTACGACAAATGTAGCTTATGTTATATCAAAATGTTTCCTTGCTTCTCCATCCAATGGATGTGTGAAAATTCCATCATTTGATGTTCTCACACTGTGCCATCGCATAACATGCAGTGATTGAGGATGCATATAACCTTTGTAGTTCAGGGTGATGGGTAAATAATGCATTCTCTTTTATGGAACTTCTTTTCCTTTTTTTTCTAAATTTGTACCTTTTCTCACCAAATATTTTGAAGTTTCTAATATTTATATTGTCTTTCTAATACAACATGCAACCCCTTATACAAGTATATAATTTCGGGTATGGCAGACCAAAATTTAATATTAGTGTATTCACTTTGTAATGACTATTGCACATCAGATTATCTGGTGATAAATGTCTTTTTGTAGCTTGTACAACTGCCGTAAATCCAGCTTCTATAAAGTTGAATTTTGAATACATAGTGATATAATTGAATACATAGTGATATATTCAGTGATTACCGATAATTCAGTTCAACTTTTACAACTATTACACAACGACCACTTAGCTAAAGCCAGTAAATAATATATTTTTATCGCTTTCGCTTTCAGTTCTTTTTCGATATTGACGCCATAATCGTCAACATGATCGATAGGGAACATTGAATGTGCTATATCTTTCATCATATCCTTTATTAGATTCATTGTAACTAATTTGCCTTCTAACACTACGGGATTTATTATACGTGCAATAAGTTCTCCACGACGATCCTATAAATAGTAATTTGACACAAAATCATATTTATACAAATGTACTTTAACTATGTCTGGTTTTCAAAAACTTCATCAGTTTGCACTTACTGCACGAACAACGAAGTTTCTCGTAATTTCGATTATTAGATACTTTAAATCTAGTAAATTCGTTTACACCATTGGAGAAATTTTCTTTCATCGAACCGTTCATTCCAGTTCTAACTTCATACATCCAACTAAGGTCGACATAATAATCGAATATTTTCCAGATTCAAAAATATATGTTAGTGATTTCGATAACACATACACATGTTACTGTAAAGCCTTCTAGGACTAAAGGCTTCATATACCACACGTCTGTCAAATTTTGAAAATGCTTCGTTACACTTCTCTTCTACGCATTAGTTGCATCAAATAGACATTCATTTTTCCATTCTAAAGATAAAAATAAAGTAAAACCTTTTGGGAGTTAAGGTTTTACACACCACCCTGTCTGTAACAACCCGCATTTTACATATCGGAGGATTGTAAAATATTTTTTATTTAATTCCCTGAGGGTTGGATCATTCTCATATTTTGATATGTTGGTTATGAGGATGTGATATATGTCCATAATTTTTACCAATTTTATTTGTGATCATTTTCCCTTGTCAGTTTTGTACATGGGATAACTTTTGACTAGGATCGAATCAGGTGCTAAGATCTGTTTGATTGGAAAGGAAACAGTGTTGCTAATTCCGTAGAGTGGTCACATTAATGATTTGGTTCAGTGGTTTCGGAGGAATTGTTGTTTTAGTGTTTCACAATTTCAGTTCAGTTTTTGTAAGCCATTGATGGGTTGATTTGAGGAGGCCCATTAGTGAGCTGGTGGGAGGCTATAAATAGGGTTTAGAGGCATGGAGAGATGGTTACTTTTCTTAATTCTCCCATTTGGTTGAGCTCATGATCCTCCTTACTCAATCAAATACACATTTCCACCATTAAAATTCTAGATCTACATAAGAGAACCGAAGATCTACATCATTTAGAGCTAGATCTATGTCAAGTGAAGAGATATCGCATGAAATCAAGATGTTTGAAGCATATTCTTTGTTGTCTAGATTGAGAATTTAGTGATTTCGAGTTAATTCGAAGAAATGGTGAGTGATAAGCATCTCTCACATGTATTCGATCAAGTATATGGGTTGTTTGTTCATATTTTCATCATTTTAAGTTGTTTTCACCTAGATCTACATCATCACAAGTATATTATAATTTGAATCACCATAGGATCTATCAACTTAAAACAGGTAATTCTTACTTTAATTCATATGTTTATGCAAGTTAGGTCCATTGTTTATTCATTCATTTATCATGATTTAGTGAATCTTATATGATTATTGATGAACAATTGTCATTTTGATGATGTTGATAGTTTCATAAAATGTTGATTGTGAAATTGGATGATTTGGATGACTTGTTTGCATCGATGTTGTCGTTTGGTGATGATTTGGTCAAGATTGGAGCTACTTTGGTCAGATCTGGAGTCGGGTCATTTTTCTTAGGTCGTTGATGAGTGGCATGGAGATTGGGTCGTGTGGCTTGTTGCTAAAGTAAGGGATGAAGGTTGGGTCATTTTTTTTAGGTCGCTAGTATGTTAGGTCTTTTAAAGACCTAGTTTGTTAGGTCTTAGGTCATTAAGTTTTAGGTCGTTTTAATACCTAGTGTGCTAGGTGTTAGGTCGTTAGGTCTTAGGTCATTAGATCTTAAGTCGTTTTTAAGACCTAGTGTGTTAAGTATTAGGTCGTTTTAAGACTTAAGGAGCAAGACCTAAGGAATAAGACCAAAGGAGCAAGACCTAAGGATTAAGACCTAAGGAGTTCAAGTCCTAAAAAATGTCGACCAAACGAAGCTTGTTTTTGAGTCAACAATGGTTATAGCTTCGGTGCGAATTCAAAGAGGAATGTCTGAAGCATCGTGAAGTATTTGTTGATCGTCGTAATGCAACGAATGTGAAGACGACTCAATGGTGTTGAGTTCATACATAATGATTACTCAAGAAGGTTGCTTAAGCTATGAATAGTCGTCTGGGAGGACGATTAAAGATATTGAAGGCTGAGAGATTACCATTGTGCTGATTCCAGCGGACACAAAGCAATGGCACAATAGAGACATCGAAATGACCGATTGAATGGGCGAGTACCCTAGGTATCGCTGAAAGGCATAGATACGTATCGATGAAAGGCGTATAGAGTTTTTGCTTAAACCGTGGTTACCATTAGCCCTTGACATATGACAAGGTTGGTCGTTATATGATTAACGAGGGTTTCGAAGCAGGATAGCAGTGATAGCCAGGGTCATTAATGTTGGTTGTTTTGCTTGTACCGTTTTATGTAAGTTGCCTAACATCGAGGGATATGTTTCTTGGTTGCTTGTCTGATGTTCGTATAGGCCTTTGGGGCTTGTGCTTGAGGGATGTTGATCTCGATTAGGATAATTTACATGAGATATCGTTGTCTGATGTTGCTATGATTGTTATTGTCTGGTTGCTTTTGGCTACCATGGATGCATTGTTGTTTTCAAATGCTTGTTGTAAAGGCTATCACTGTCAGATATGGGGAATACATGTTTGAGTTCTTTTCTATGTTTTGGTAGATTGGTTGGTTAATTTGCCCATTGTCATATACTTTGTTGATGATGCTAGATAGCTGTTTTATCACTCATTATAACTGTTGTCTGACTCAACGTTATATGTTTTCTCTTATTACCTTGGGCTATTCATCCGGTTTTGGATGGGCAGACTGATTAGAATGTTACAGGTAGCAGAGCTTAGTGAGTCGAGGATGCAGAGCGACGACGTCGAGGAGGCTTGCGTATCACTTTTTCTACTCTTATATTGGATGTTTCCGCTGTTATGATTGATGTTTTCTCTGAGTGTTGTAGTGAGGCAAATTTGTACAAACACTTATGTTGTAATCCAATGATGTATGGATATATTTTCTAGTTGTTATGAAAGTTCAAGTTTCTGCTTAGACATGCTTCACTATTATAACCTGTTGTATTTTTTCTATTATATTTTATCCTTGCGTTATGAGTTATATGAAAGGTGCCGCTTGTGTTTACCTACCTCGATGATTGCCCATAGCTTCCTAGCACATCTTTCAGCACATTATTTCCCTTATTAAGTGCAGCAGTTATGGGTGCTCATCACATGTGGTATTAGAGCTCTGGTTATCGATTTTAGCTAAAGTTCGAAGACGTATTTACGTATGAGGGACGTATTTTTAGATTTTTGATGGATGTATGTTATATATTAGTGTATATATAATAACTTTTGAACTCTATAGCTATTTTCTTGTAAGTGGATAATCATTCTATATTACAGATTTAGAATGAGTCATCAACCATCGAGACACGCTGCTAGGGAGGAGGCTACTCCTGGAGGGGTAAATTGCGGTATACTAGAATTCCCAACCATGTTCGAGGCCATGATGGCAGTGATCATGAGGGGGTACCCGCTCAGGAGGCAGCAACGGTAGATGTTGGAGTTCAAGTGCAGGTACCGAGGGCTGTGGACTTCGCGAAGCTATGCAAAGACTTTACTTTTCTCGGAGGAAAGTCGTTCAAGGGGACAGAGCTGACCGAAGAGGTTCAGAGGTAGTTAGATGCTTGTATACGGATTTTTAGAGATTTGGGTATTGACGATGCAACGAAAAGAAGTTTGCATCGAGATAATTGCAAGGTAGAGCCATAGATTGGTGGAACTCTATCACTTTGGAGACTCCAGTAGAAGAGATAACAAGGGAACAGTTTCGAGTCAAGTTCGAGACGAAGTTTATCTCTACTGGTCGAAAGTCAATTCTATTCAAGAAGTTTGGGGAGATGAAATAGAATGGTCGATCGGTGCTTGAGTATGTTTCTGATTTTGAGGCCTTGTCCAAGTATGCCCGATCATACATTGACTCTCCTTGTCAGAAGAATGAAAATTTTGTTGTGGGTTTGGATGCCTATATTGAAAATCCATTGGTGGATCATCTTGACGATCTATATGAGAAGGTAGTGGAGAAAGTTATTCGACATGAAAGCTTGTTTCCTAAAGAAGTAAATGTTGTCGCTGCAACCAAGGAAGTCTTGAAACCACAACAGGGTAGTAATAATAATAAGAAGAGGAAGCACCAACAACAGAAAGGAAAGGATGGAAAGAAGAAACCTAAAAGTGAGGTGGTTTGCTACAACTTCCAAAAAACGGATCATTTCGCTAATAAGTGTAAGAATCCAAAAGATGAAAAGAAGTGCTTCAAGTATGAAAAAACTGGGCACGATAAGAAGGATTGTCCGGAGCTAGTGAAAGGGAAGCAGGTAGTGAAGGCTTATGCTTTGGAGGTCGTACCAGCTTCTTCAAGAGCTCCTACTGCAGAAGAGAAAGGAAAGGGTGTCTTCGTTCAAGGTACTCTTTCAGTTAAATGTTTTTCAGTTCGTGTGTTTTTTGATACTGGAGCATCTCATTCATTCATTTGTAATGAGTTTGTATGCCGCTTGGGTTTGGAACCTGAGATTTGTGATAGACCTCTGGTTGTAACTAATCTAGTTGGGGTTCGTTCAGCCTTTATATACATTGTAGTGGTCTTGTGTTATCGAGTCATGGTTGCACTTTTGTGTGTGATTTCTTTGCTTTGAACTTCGTTATGTTTTCGATAATCTTGGGCATGGATTGGCTCACGAGGTATGCGGCAAGAGTGAATTGCGAGAAGATTGAGTGAGAGTCAGGGATGTGGAAGGGCATAGGGTTTGGATTTGATATAAGCCCGAAGATGGTCTCTTTGTGAGCTTTTTATATTTGCTTGTGATTCCACAGGAAAACTTGTCATCTATGTTGAATATCGCTAATGAGTTTGAGGATGTCTTTAAAGAAGCTAAAGGTTTGCCGCTGCATCATGAGATTGAGTTCAGAATTGATTTGCTCGAGGGTGCTAGACCTATCGTTATGCCTTTTAGGTGGATGGCGCCTAAGGAATAGCAAGAGTTAGAGATGCAAGTTCGTGACTTTTTGGGAAAAGGATTCATTCGAAGGAGTGTAATCGAATAGGGTGCACCAGTTGTGTTTACAACCAAGGCTGATGGATCTTTAAGATTGTGTGTGGATTATCGTGAGCCGAACAAGGTGACCAAGAAAAACAAGTATCCGTTGCCAAGAATAGATGACTTGTTCGATCAGCATCACGAAGCCAAAGTGTTTTCTCAGATGGATTTAGCAATGGGATTCAACCAATTAAGGGTGGAAAAGGATAGTATATCGAAGACTTCTTTTAGGATACCATCCGGTTTCTTCGAATGGTTGGTGATGCCATTTGGGTTAACTAATGCACCAGTGTATTTGGTGGATCTTATGAATAGGGTTTTTAGAGATCAGTTGAACAAATTCATGCTTGTGATCGTGGATGATATTATGGTTTACTCTCGGAGTGACGAAGAGCATAAGATGCACTTGAGTGGTGTTTTGGAAATCTTGCGAAAGTATCAGCTGAAAGCTAAGTTTTCGAAGTGTCACTTCTAGAAGAGCGAAGTGAGGTTCTTAAGACATGTAGTTTATGGAAATGGAATAGCAGTTGACCCCTCTAAAGTGGCAGCAATCCAAGATTGGGATAGACCTAAGAATGTGGTGGACATGAGGAGTTTCCTTGGGTTGGTAGGATATTATCACCATTTTATGAAGGATTTCTCCAAGATAGCTGTTCCATTAATAGGATTGACGAAGAAGGACCAAGTTTTCACATGGGATGCAAAATGTGAGCAAGCTTTCGGAATCCTGAAAGAGAGATTGATGAGTGCTCCTGTTTTGACAATTCCAAGTGGGAATGGAGAGATGGTGGTATACACCGATGCATGTGGTACTGGACTAGGGGCAGTACTAATGCAGAAAGATAGAGTTGTGGTCTACGCAAGTCGATAGTTGAAGCTGCACAGAGTAATTATCCAACTCATGATTTGGAGTTGGCAGCGATCGTGTTTTCTCTGAAGAAGCGGAGATGATACCTGTTGGGGGTTCGATTCGAGTTGTTCACGGATCGCAATTCCTTGAAGTATCTTTCCTCCTAAAAGGATTTGAATCTTCGGCAACAGCGGTGGTTAGAGTTTTTGGCATCATATGATTTTGGTATAGCCTATTCTCCTGGCAAAGATAACGCAATTGCAGATGCGTTAATTCGAAGACACGCAAGTTCAGGAGCAATATTTTCGGTATGGAAAATGTGACACCCCATGTCCGTTAATGTCACTCACTAATGGAATGCATAAGGTTTCGTGAAGCGTTATAGGTAAACAGACACAGAATAATTACAAGATAGATATAAATAAGATAGCAGTGGAAATTTTATATCTTTATTTCAAACATAAATCATAATGTCATGGTCCATAATACCATAAGTCACAAAAACCATTACAACAAAACAACTTATGTCTTGCATCATCAGAGTACATAAGAATATAAAAAACATAATTCCCCAATTGAAAGAGTTAAGCCATAGCAGAGACAAGAACATGAGCCATACCTCAGAAGTAGCTCCTAGCAAGATGATATCTGAGTCCTGACTAAGCCTGAATGTTTCCTCCCTGAGAACCGGGGGGGGGACGGAAGAAAGAAGGAGAAACAAAAGGGTCAGACATAAAGTCTGGCGAGTCTAGTTACTTTTAGCTAGTAAATAAATAAAAGTAACATGATAGGAATATAAAGTGGATAAGAGAGATCACTACATAAATGGCAGGTGTGACAAGATAGACCGGGCAAGGTGTATGTACTTCACTAATGATTACTCTGCACTATTACTAGTATAACTAAAATGATATGATCCCTTCCACTATAAGTTGGTAGACTTAGGGCATATGTCAGAGTGTACCCTAACCACTACCCTAATCGATCGGCTCCCTACCCCGTAGATATCCTGTGCTGGCCCCACAGTAGGAGGTATCACTTCCTAAAGTGGCAACCTTTAAGATGTGCACAACCATATCTACTGGTGTCACGGTCGTCTTATCCCCTTCTGCCCGACTCATGCACACACATGGCCTGGTCGGTTTGCGGCGCCCACACTGTCCATCACGTTTGGATCTCTTATAATCAATCAGTAAGCGTGCCCCTTCCCTGCCTAGTACGGAATTCTTTATTTGATACTTACTCCGGGTTACGGACTAAAATGGGTCCCACACAATATGATACAAGCTTTCCCCTGTGTCTTGTATCCCCACTAGGTTTTTCACTGACTATGTATACCCTTAGGTGTCTTTAATTACATTGCCCTATGTCAGTTATGCTTACCCTAAAGGGTGTCTTTAATTACATAACTTTATTGTATTTTTCCACCGGTTATGTATATCACTAGTTGTCTTTAATTATATGACCTTATTGGGTTAAGTTCGTGGGTCTATATGTAAATATTGCCCACCCCTCTAATTTACTTAAACCACCCACTACCCATCCAATTTTACTTAACCCTAACTTAAATTCATGATCATACTATCCTTATGGATTAAATTAGGTTAAGTAGTCCAATTCTTTACCATATCCAATTATGGTTTATAATGGGCTAGACCTCCCACATTAGGCCTACAACATGTGGAGGCTGGATATGTCGGTCGGGTCCGGGCAGACTTATTCCACAATTGGGCCTAACCTCGTGTCATAGCCCGATTCGTATTCACGTACTTAGACCTCCCACATTAGGTTCAACATTAGTGGCTGCTGGATAAGCCGGTCGGGTCCGGGCAGACTTCCACCACTAATGCAACCTAACCTTGTGTCATAAGTACAATTACAATTCCTAATTGTAATTACTAAACATTCCATTTTAGTCCAAATCTACCTATGTCGTTATAGGTGATTATTTCTATATTTCCCCATTTGAATTATATGTCCAATTCATATAAATATTACATAAATTATGCCAATTATAAATCCCTTTCCCCCATTTCCTAACTAACGTATTTGCACGTATTTTGGCGGCATCTAGGCTATAAAGTAGCCTAGCCATAACAATGAAAAGGGAATATGGCAAAGGTGATAGTTTCAACATACCTTGGCATAAACATAAACTAGCATGATAACAAGGTCAATGGACATGTAATTAACATTATAACAAGGTGGGCATAAAACCGATGAACTTGTGGCAACTACGATGTCAAAGCAAGCATAATGAGATCTAAATTAACCATTTAGGTGTCCAACTATTTAGATTTGGCATAATTAGGGTGACATAGTAACATGTTTAGATCTAAAGATGGATTCACATGTCAAGTTGACAACATATCCAAATTGATCACAATATGATAGGTGAAAGGTGATTTACATAAAGAACTAGATCTAGCCAATGTTACAACTGTCCAATTGCATAAATGTACCTTTACCACAATATAGTTACAACTCAAGATCCACATAGGCAACATAATAGAATAACCACAATTGTATTAGATCTTGGAAAATAGATCTATCATGACATAATATAGGATTTAATACTTGCACAGAATCATACTTTACAACATATCCAATTCACAGTCTTTCACAATTTACTTTTATTTATCTAAACCTAAAAACAACTAGAAACTCACAGCGTTAGGTTTAGAGAACTGAGAAAGAACAGATCTTAAATTTCTGAATTTGATTTGCAAAGTACATTGTTGAAGAAAACAGTTCCGTCTTAGTTCGTATCCCGACAACATATGGCCTCTATGATTTCTAATGAAGAAAATAGGAGAATGGGATACACACATATATAGCTGCCAGACCCCCTAAAACTAAGTGTCAAGTCACCTCTAGGGGTGTCGACACCCCTGTGGGTGGGTCGACCCCCAGGTCGACACCCCTTAAGGGGGGTCGACCCCGGTGTCGACACCCCTCTAGGGGAGTCGACCCCCTACAGCAGGAATTCTGCTGCTATTTTTCAATTTTTGAATTTGAACTATTCTGGATAAAATTCTTACTCGTCTGTGACTCATATGTGTATACATAATATTTCTACGCTTATACAAACTTAAAACCTTCATAACTTCTTCATACGGTGTCTGTTTTATGCAAACCAAATATCTATCTTGACCAGAATTTCAAGACGGACGCAATGGTGCAGTCCATATCCTCTGGTTCTGTATATTTAATTAATTATTATTTAATTTATTATCTTTAATGTCGTTAAAAAAATTCGAGGTGTTTCATTCTCCTATACTCAAAGGATTTCATCCCTGAAATCTCTAAGTTGAGAAGAATGCATATCCTACCATCCATTATCCATCTACTCATCCACCAAACAATGGCATCCATTGTCCTTAAAAGTTTCTAATGCTAATATGAATGTATGCAAAGGTGTGTGTGTATATGTCCCAATAGGAGGGCGGAGATCAGACGGTCTACTGATTCAGTTGACCTCCTTAATGCAATGTATGTTAGTGCCATGAATCCAATATGTATGCAAATAATCCTATTATATCATGTGAGTTCTTTATGTGTGCACATTCATTCGTCCAAATGCAACATCATATGCTAACTCATCCATTTCCATCCGTAAAAGAAAAGAAAATGCACACACGTCCATATGCAGTATGAGAGTGATTAAGCCGATCTTAATGCCTAATGTGTGTGTATATGCATCCACAGGCAACCACTAGCAAACACTTGCATCCGTCAAACATAACATGTTCCAAGCACATGTTTACATCCATAGGATTCCTATCTAAAACATTGGAATAATCTCGAACCACTAGAACAGATTGCAAACCATCTATGGATGCATCTAGAGACTCTAGAAAGCTAAGCATAACAGACCTTTGGGGGTCACAAGAAACTACGAGGGTCTTACCATGACAAGTCAAGAGTCTAACAACCTCATCTCATAATCCAGAATGGCCCATACGTGGTAAGCCAATCCATTCCTAGAATCAACCCATAGCCCGTAAACCCGAGCACATACGCGTCGCATTCAAATTCGATGCCTAACACATATATTTTCAAACCCCTACAAATCATCGATAAATGAGCCGAACCACCAATGGGGTTTGAAACAACTACGGGATCTACTACCATACTAGTAATTAAGTGCAGAGACTCAACCACAGAACTAGATATAAACGAGTGTGAAGTGCCAGAATCAAAAAGTGTTCTAACTGGATGGTTTGAAAGAGAAACTAAACTTTCTACGAAAATTTTTCTACCTCTTTCAAAAGCACCGATCGTGAGAGCATGCACCTGCCCTCCAGAAGTTCCTGCTCTTTGACCTTGTCCTTGCGATCCCTGTTTCTTTGGACACTCTTTAGAGAAGTGGTGACCTCTCCGCAATTAAAGAAATTGCTCTTCCTTCTTTTATAGTCTTTGATCAAACGACCCTCCTTTCCAAAATTGTGACATTTTCTCTTATCCCTGCCTTTGTCATCTTTCCTTCGTTTCCTCTGCTGTTGTTGCTTCCCGTTCTTGGGCCACACCTTCCCATTCTACAGTGTCCCCTCAGCCTTTGCTTCCTTCTTTTCTCCCTTGTCCTCCTCATGCATTAGGGCCATATCAACAAGCTTTTCAAAAGTGGCCCCTATTGGAATATGGGACATGGCTAACTGTAACAACCCGGAAAATCTGGGCCAGTTTAAAATTTTTATTTTGGCAATTTTAGTGAATTTTGATTATTTAAAATGAATTATTTTAAATAATATCGACGAGAAATTTATTTAGAATATAAATCGAACGTATATATTATACGCGTCGTCGTTAGAATATAAATATTTATATATAATTATAAATAGAATTGAAAATGGCGCGGTAGTTCGATAATTCGATTTCAAACTCCAATTGAATGTACCGGGTGCAAAACAATCCGGATTTTAGTGAAACCAAAAATAATGGGATCTAATTGTGAATATCTTTCCAACGGATCCGAAAAATCAAGATTTCATATCGGGAATCAAAAGATATGTCCAGTTGGAAATTCTGAATAGTCGCTATGGAATTCAGGCCCTTAAAAATGGACATTTTGCAAATGACCTCGGATTTCGACGAAACCAGTTTTGTTGGGTCCGCAGTGTCAAGTTATTGCTAGGTTTTAAATTTCATAATTTTTCGAATCAATATGTGAGCGTGGCAAAGGAAAACGCGTTTGACCAGTTTCAGTTGATTTTAATCGACTGGAAATTGGTCATTTTTCCAACGGTCTCGGAATTCGGCGAAACTAGTTTTGTTAGGACCGTATCGTCAATACGAAGCTAGAAAATATTTTTCGGGAATTTTTCTAGTTAGTATGTGACCCCGGTAATTTGAAATGTACGTTTAAAATTCAATAAAGTGTTTTAAATGTAAATTCAACGGAAACTGATTCAAACGATCAAACCAACCTACGAAACATATCCCATTGTGTTCGGAATGTGGGTAAAACGCTATGGACGACAGGCGGTGGGTTCGATTTCGAGAGCGTATAAAAAGTCAACGTAGGAGAGAAATTAATTAAATAAAAAAAAAAAAAAAAAAATATATTCCTCCCCCCTATTTCATTCTGGCCCCCCCCCCTCGAAATCAAAGCTGACAAAAGAAAAAAAAAAAAAACTTCAAAACCCGCCCCCCCTCCAGTCTAAATCGCGACGCCGCCGCCTCCCTTGCCTTCACCGCCAGTAGCCGACGAGACCCCCCCCCCTTCCCTCTGCGAACAGCGCGACGCCCCCCCTGCTTCATTTCAGAGACCCCCTCCTCCGCGTTGAGCTCCAATGGTCGGCGCGCAAACCCCCTCCCCAAGCCTTAAATCGGCCGCCGACAGCCAAGGCAAGACCGCCATCACCACCTCGATGCCGGCGCCGCCTCTGGCCGAATTCTTCCCCCCCCCTTCTGGCGTGAATATACAGTAAGTTTTTTTTTGTGTAGTTTTGTTTTTTTATTTTTAAGTAAGTTAAAATTGATTTTTTTTATAGGATTTAAAACTGAATTTATTTTGAGATTTAAACTTTTAAAAGAAAAAGATTAAAACTGCATTTTAATAAAAGAAAAACTGTTTGGAAAAGAAAACTGTTTTGAAAAGAAAACAAAAACTGTTTTGGGAAAAAAAAAAGGATTTGGACTTGAAAATAAAGATCATATTTTTTAAAAATAGAAAAGACGAAATTTTTGTTAAGTAGAAGAAGTAAGATATGATTCTTATATTTTTAAAATAATAAAAATATAATTTTTACATCATAGGAAAGATCAGATCTTTGTTATAAAAATTGAAATTTTTATAAAAGGCATAAAGAAGGATTTTTATATATTGAATAGAGAAATGAAAATTCGATTTTTATATATGGAACTTTGAAGTAAAAATTCGATTTTTATATATTGAACTTTGAACTAAAAATTCGATTTTTATATATTGAACTTTGAACTAAAAATTCGATTTTTATATATTGAACTTTGAACTAAAAATTCGATTTTTATATATGGAACTTTGAAGTAAAAACTCGATTTTTACATATGTAGTGGCTACGGGCAATGAAGACGACGAAGAATTCTGCAGAAGAAGAGTCAAGATGATTGGATAGCTATCTGTGAGAATTTCTCACCTTTCTATTTCTTTTCTAGTTATATATATATACTAGGATGCAGACGGTGCTTAGTAGCACCCGACACAATCGTCCACAGACCATGGACTTGTTTGTTTGATTGTTTGGTGATTGATTTCGAAATTGGTTTGAATGTGGTTTGTGATGTGAAAAATCGAATCGATAAATTGGTTAGGATTAGACGTGCGCCGTTATAAGGCGTAGGAGTAAGGCTAGGTTAGACCCTTACTCCAAATTTTGTGGTTTGCAAAATGAAATTGATTTGATTGATGAGTGAATGGCGTGGGCCTTCACTAGACCGGGGATAAGGCTAGGCCTTGTCCCGTTTCTAGTATCGTGCCGTTATGCCGCCGAAATTTTCTAAAATAAGTTAGAAAAATAAAAATAGCATTTTATTTAACGAATGAACTGAATAGAAATTCATATGTTAAAATAAAATGTGTTATCGTTAAAAATATAATTTTTAACGTGAATGTGAATAAATAAATATTCATTTACAAACCAGATGGTTTGTTTATGTACACCTATTTGAATGACGTTGATTGGGTCGATAAATTTTACACATCGCCTAGCTGCACAAATAAAATATGTGTTTGATTGTTTGAAACCCCACACGGGTGTTAGGATGAAATTTGAAGTTCACTCATCCTGATTGATTAAATATGTCGATCGATTGATTGACAAGCTGCTATAAGCGTTAAATGTCTATATTTGATGCTTATACAGTGTAGTGCACTTTGGTTGATGGTTGATTATTCATCGTTGTTGATATATACATGTGTTGTAGAAAATCCATATAATTAACATTATATGGTAATTGATTGGGCCTCATTCCAGTTTCGAAAAAAAAAGAAATGAATTAAATTGAAAACGATTTCGAAATGAATTGAATTGAAAACGAATTCGAATTGAATTGAAAACGATTTCGAAATGAATTAAATTGAAAACGATTTCGAAATGAATTGAATTGAAAACGAATTCGAATTGAATTGAAAACGATTTCGAAATGAATTGAATTGAAAACGATTTCGAAATGAATTGAATTGAAAACGATTTCGAAATGAATTGAATTGAAAACGAATTCGAATTGAATTGAAAACGATTTCGAAATGAATTGAATTGAAAACGATTTCGAAATGAATTGAATTGAAAACGAATTCGAATTGAATTGAAAGCGAAGTGAAATAAATTCAAATTGAATTGAAATTCGAATTGAATAGAAATGAATTTTGAAACGAATTTATAAAGAAGAATTCAATTTTGCTTTGAATTGAAATGGAAGTTGAAATAGGTTTTGAAACGATTTTAAAACTATTTATATAATTCGTTTTGAATAGTAATCGACGAAATATATTATATATATATTATATATAATATAATGGCCTGAATAGAACGCGCCGCGCCGCGGCAGTTCGTAAATTTCGACCATTTATTTCAAACGGACATTACGGGAGATCCGACCGTCGGATTCTCCTAAAACCGGAACCGTTGGGTTCGTATCGAAAAGAGCTTTCTAACGAATATTAGAAATTTGAAATCTAACGGTTGGATTTGGAATTATGTCCAAATCAAATTCGAAAAAGGTCGCTGTAAGTGCAGTTCGATGGCCGTTGTTGGAAATCGACTGTACGGGCCTTGATAAAATTATTAAAAATAGCAATAATTTGTGTAAAATCATAAGAAATGATTTAGAAAGAATTGGGATGAAAAACTCCATATTTGAAAAGATAAAAATGGATTTTTATCGAAATGAACTAGTTTTGTACTAGAATTATAATTCTATTTATTTTTAAATAAATAAATTGAATTTGAAAAGGGTTTTGAAAATAACCAAAATTTCCAATGATTGCATTGGAGTGGATTTGAATCGAAATTGTCTTCGGAATATTTCGATGTTGGAATTTGTGATTATACGGATGTTGTTACGGAAATTTGAAAGATATATATTTATATCGTTATTTCCAATACGACATTTGTTAATCGTAGAATTTGATATTGAATATAAGCCGATATATTTTCTATTCAGAGCTTTATATTGAATATCAAATGTGATTTGGGTTTGTCGTGAATGGTGTCTTCACTAACACTGTTCTTGAACCCAGTTGAGAAAAGATTAAATCTTTTGATTTAGATTTAATGAAGCGTACCAATTAAATAACATTTAATTGGAATAGAATTAGTATTGATTTTTGGGTTTATCGTGAACAGTGTTTTAAATAACACTTGTTCTTTAACCCGATAATTAATGGAATGGGATTTTGGGTTTATCGTGAATCGTGTTTTAAATGACACTGATTCTTTAACCCAGATAATGATTAAAACTAAGTGGAGTTTTAATGAATCTTTAATTAGATTGAACAGATCGAGAATGGAGTATCACCAGTTTGGCTCCAGGCGATAGTTAAATCTTTAATTAGATTTGAACGTGAAATTTAGAAACTAACTGTCGGTTAGCTAAGTAGAATGGTTTTCTGGATATTGATCTGATGTTGGTTTCGGCCTTCGGGGTTAATATTTGGGGAATTATTCTCTTGATTAATTTACGGTTAATGACTAATGAGTTGGAATGAGGCGTATGTTGTGTTTGTGTAACACTTATTTAAAATATACGCGAGTTATTCGGAAAGACCGGGTTTATCCCATTCTGAATAACTGATGCGACGATAAGTCGAAGATGAAGACGATGGTCGAAGACCGGAGGTCTTCACGTCGTTTGGGTGATAACTGATGATCTTGATTGGGCTGTACACCCAAGAAGATGGAAACAGTTAGTGATCGTCCAGACGTACTTGGAGATCGATGGATATGCGGGGTACTAGGTGCCTCCGGTTTCGTTCAGACCCAGAACGGACTTGTAAATGGACTGTGTGTCTGACATCGGATTTCATTCTGTGTGACTGATATCGGTTGCATAGGATGGCTTGCCTGTGTGGCATGCTAAGATGCAAATGATCAAGGCTTCTGTTGAAAAGCAAAGTCTTGTGGTTGATGATCAAAGCACGGCCTTTGTGGCGTAGCTTTGTGTAACGTTTGATTCGCGAGTTTCACACCCGGTATGAATCAAAAACGGGAGACGGACCTCAGGGAGGGCATGCGTTTCTTTCTAGTTAGAAGTGGCGTTAGGGGTTTTACACGCCCTGACGAGTTTGACTTATGTGGTTGTTGCTGTTGCGAGGCGCCTCGGATTGATCGGTCGTTCTCGAACCGATGGAGTCATTCGTTGGCTCATTGACACCCCAAAGGGTGGGGAAACGCAGTGTTCAGGCATTTTAATCCACATCGGTGGACCGGCCCTGACGATCCAAGGGTCACTCGAGCTCTGATCCTGAGACACGGGCTAGAGCGTCTCGAATCGGTTGAGGATCTTGCCCCTAGCCTCGGTTCATAGATGGAAATCCAATTTCCAAATACGTGTATTGCGGTTTTAATTGTAAAACTAGTATGGCGACATGATATATGGTACCCATGCCGCCTATGATTGATACTTATGATTTGAAGTGTTTTATACACTATGCACTTATTATAGCATCAAACGATTTGTTTTCACCGTATCAAGCATTCTTTGGCTGTTATAAGGAAAAACCCTATCCCCCGGCTTGCGTTGCATTGTGTGATAGGACCTGGGTCTTATAACAGCTTCATTTTTCTTTATTTAGCATTGCGCTGTTTGTTTTATGCACTGGTATTCTTGGGAGAAAACCCGTTCCGTGTTATACGGCGTGGTCCCTTGATTTACCTAATTTTAAAATAAAGATTAACTGTTTTAGTTCTCACACCAGTCACATGACTGACCTGGAGTTTATTGTTTTAACCTAAACTCTGGGTGCCCTTATTTTCGACACGGGCAGCTAGTAGTTTTGGTTTTGCAGATTTATATTCACAGGATCCTGGTTTACAGCTGGAACGATATCCGGAAAGCTTTGTATCCGTATATCTCCTTCTAGTTGTGTATTGTATTATTTTCCGCTGCTATGTATTTAAATGTAATTTAAATCTCTGATATTTCTGTGTAATATTCATTTATACTCTGTATATTCTTGTAATCTGATGCATTGTTGTAATATACAATGAAATGTTCTTCTGTATGCGTTCTGTTGTGGCTTGTTCTCGAACTATCCGACGCTTTCCTAAAGGGGAAGTTGCGGGTCTTTACATTTGGTATCAGAGCTTTGGTTTACAAAGCTAGAGAACAAGACACATTAGAAACATACGAAGGAATTCATCAGATAATTGGATTAGTAATATCCAATGGGATGACTCGTTAGAGATAGGATCAGTAGTATCCTAGAACGAGTGTGAAGAGTATATTTTTGAAAATGAAAACAAATTTTTGTTTTGAAAATTTAAATCACTTCTACGTATTTGATTACTTATTTAGTTGAATATGGACAATTCAGTATATAAAGAATTTGCATATACGCCTTGCAAACGTATATTCAAAGTTTTAATATACTGGGTAGATATGGAATCACATTCTAGTCGCCCGGAGATGATATTGATGATAGCGATCGCATCATCAACATTTATGTTCGAGTTTCGAAGGTGTGATTTTCTATATATTTCCATTAGGCTGGTGTGAGAACCAAAACTTATATATAGCTAGAATACATTGTTGTGATTTGGCATCAAAACATGATTTTTTGTATATATATCAAAGTTATGAATTTGAGACTCTAATTCACTAATAGATTGATGTTTGTGTTGTATGTTTATTTGTTTGATAATTTTTAGCCATTTAGCCTAATTGAATCAAATATTGGATTATATTGAAAATTAGTCGCATTTGCTTGTATATACATATATATCATTGAACAGGTCATAGCAAGGAGGCTAGAGCCAGAGAATAAAATTTGTTTGCCCGACAAATAGGTACATGTTTACTACATAATTTCCTGTTTTGTTTGGGTGATGATGATTTTGTGAGCCTATTGGCTAGCCGCTTGGCTTTTTCTTTTTCTTTTTGAGATCTGAAGGACCGGGGAAGCTATTTGAAATTCCCCGATGCTCCCGGTGCAGGGGAGGTTATGGCGAAATTTTTCAAAAATTTAGGGTGTTAGCCAAATTTTTGAAGTTTTGAAAATTCTCAGAAACTAAAGAGTTGGAGAATGGAAGCCGGATCGAACGTAGAACTGAATAATCAAACCACTTTCGACTTTGTTCCTTTTCGGGGACGAAAAGTTTTAAGTGGGGGAGATTGTAACAACCCGGAAAATCTGGGCCAGTTTAAAATTTTTATTTTGGCAATTTTAGTGAATTTTGATTATTTAAAATGAATTATTTTAAATAATATCGACGAGAAATTTATTTAGAATATAAATCGAACGTATATATTATACGCGTCGTCGTTAGAATATAAATATTTATATATAATTATAAATAGAATTGAAAATGGCGCGGTAGTTCGATAATTCGATTTCAAACTCCAATTGAATGTACCGGGTGCAAAACAATCCGGATTTTAGTGAAACCAAAAATAATGGGATCTAATTGTGAATATCTTTCCAACGGATCCGAAAAATCAAGATTTCATATCGGGAATCAAAAGATATGTCCAGTTGGAAATTCTGAATAGTCGCTATGGAATTCAGGCCCTTAAAAATGGACATTTTGCAAATGACCTCGGATTTCGACGAAACCAGTTTTGTTGGGTCCGCAGTGTCAAGTTATTGCTAGGTTTTAAATTTCATAATTTTTCGAATCAATATGTGAGCGTGGCAAAGGAAAACGCGTTTGACCAGTTTCAGTTGATTTTAATCGACTGGAAATTGGTCATTTTTCCAACGGTCTCGGAATTCGGCGAAACTAGTTTTGTTAGGACCGTATCGTCAATACGAAGCTAGAAAATATTTTTCGGGAATTTTTCTAGTTAGTATGTGACCCCGGTAATTTGAAATGTACGTTTAAAATTCAATAAAGTGTTTTAAATGTAAATTCAACGGAAACTGATTCAAACGATCAAACCAACCTACGAAACATATCCCATTGTGTTCGGAATGTGGGTAAAACGCTATGGACGACAGGCGGTGGGTTCGATTTCGAGAGCGTATAAAAAGTCAACGTAGGAGAGAAATTAATTAAATAAATAAAAAAAAAAAAAAAAAATATATTCCTCCCCCCTATTTCATTCTGGCCCCCCCCCTCGAAATCAAAGCTGACAAAAGAAAAAAAAAAAAACTTCAAAACCCGCCCCCCCTCCAGTCTAAATCGCGACGCCGCCGCCTCCCTTGCCTTCACCGCCAGTAGCCGACGAGACCCCCCCCCTTCCCTCTGCGAACAGCGCGACGCCCCCCCCTGCTTCATTTCAGAGACCCCCTCCTCCGCGTTGAGCTCCAATGGTCGGCGCGCAAACCCCCTCCCCAAGCCTTAAATCGGCCGCCGACAGCCAAGGCAAGACCGCCATCACCACCTCGATGCCGGCGCCGCCTCTGGCCGAATTCTTCCCCCCCCTTCTGGCGTGAATATACAGTAAGTTTTTTTTTGTGTAGTTTTGTTTTTTTATTTTTAAGTAAGTTAAAATTGATTTTTTTTATAGGATTTAAAACTGAATTTATTTTGAGATTTAAACTTTTAAAAGAAAAAGATTAAAACTGCATTTTAATAAAAGAAAAACTGTTTGGAAAAGAAAACTGTTTTGAAAAGAAAACAAAAACTGTTTTGGGAAAAAAAAAAGGATTTGGACTTGAAAATAAAGATCATATTTTTTAAAAATAGAAAAGACGAAATTTTTGTTAAGTAGAAGAAGTAAGATATGATTCTTATATTTTTAAAATAATAAAAATATAATTTTTACATCATAGGAAAGATCAGATCTTTGTTATAAAAATTGAAATTTTTATAAAAGGCATAAAGAAGGATTTTTATATATTGAATAGAGAAATGAAAATTCGATTTTTATATATGGAACTTTGAAGTAAAAATTCGATTTTTATATATTGAACTTTGAACTAAAAATTCGATTTTTATATATTGAACTTTGAACTAAAAATTCGATTTTTATATATTGAACTTTGAACTAAAAATTCGATTTTTATATATGGAACTTTGAAGTAAAAACTCGATTTTTACATATGTAGTGGCTACGGGCAATGAAGACGACGAAGAATTCTGCAGAAGAAGAGTCAAGATGATTGGATAGCTATCTGTGAGAATTTCTCACCTTTCTATTTCTTTTCTAGTTATATATATATACTAGGATGCAGACGGTGCTTAGTAGCACCCGACACAATCGTCCACAGACCATGGACTTGTTTGTTTGATTGTTTGGTGATTGATTTCGAAATTGGTTTGAATGTGGTTTGTGATGTGAAAAATCGAATCGATAAATTGGTTAGGATTAGACGTGCGCCGTTATAAGGCGTAGGAGTAAGGCTAGGTTAGACCCTTACTCCAAATTTTGTGGTTTGCAAAATGAAATTGATTTGATTGATGAGTGAATGGCGTGGGCCTTCACTAGACCGGGGATAAGGCTAGGCCTTGTCCCGTTTCTAGTATCGTGCCGTTATGCCGCCGAAATTTTCTAAAATAAGTTAGAAAAATAAAAATAGCATTTTATTTAACGAATGAACTGAATAGAAATTCATATGTTAAAATAAAATGTGTTATCGTTAAAAATATAATTTTTAACGTGAATGTGAATAAATAAATATTCATTTACAAACCAGATGGTTTGTTTATGTACACCTATTTGAATGACGTTGATTGGGTCGATAAATTTTACACATCGCCTAGCTGCACAAATAAAATATGTGTTTGATTGTTTGAAACCCCACACGGGTGTTAGGATGAAATTTGAAGTTCACTCATCCTGATTGATTAAATATGTCGATCGATTGATTGACAAGCTGCTATAAGCGTTAAATGTCTATATTTGATGCTTATACAGTGTAGTGCACTTTGGTTGATGGTTGATTATTCATCGTTGTTGATATATACATGTGTTGTAGAAAATCCATATAATTAACATTATATGGTAATTGATTGGGCCTCATTCCAGTTTCGAAAAAAAAAGAAATGAATTAAATTGAAAACGATTTCGAAATGAATTGAATTGAAAACGAATTCGAATTGAATTGAAAACGATTTCGAAATGAATTAAATTGAAAACGATTTCGAAATGAATTGAATTGAAAACGAATTCGAATTGAATTGAAAACGATTTCGAAATGAATTGAATTGAAAACGATTTCGAAATGAATTGAATTGAAAACGATTTCGAAATGAATTGAATTGAAAACGAATTCGAATTGAATTGAAAACGATTTCGAAATGAATTGAATTGAAAACGATTTCGAAATGAATTGAATTGAAAACGAATTCGAATTGAATTGAAAGCGAAGTGAAATAAATTCAAATTGAATTGAAATTCGAATTGAATAGAAATGAATTTTGAAACGAATTTATAAAGAAGAATTCAATTTTGCTTTGAATTGAAATGGAAGTTGAAATAGGTTTTGAAACGATTTTAAAACTATTTATATAATTCGTTTTGAATAGTAATCGACGAAATATATTATATATATATTATATATAATATAATGGCCTGAATAGAACGCGCCGCGCCGCGGCAGTTCGTAAATTTCGACCATTTATTTCAAACGGACATTACGGGAGATCCGACCGTCGGATTCTCCTAAAACCGGAACCGTTGGGTTCGTATCGAAAAGAGCTTTCTAACGAATATTAGAAATTTGAAATCTAACGGTTGGATTTGGAATTATGTCCAAATCAAATTCGAAAAAGGTCGCTGTAAGTGCAGTTCGATGGCCGTTGTTGGAAATCGACTGTACGGGCCTTGATAAAATTATTAAAAATAGCAATAATTTGTGTAAAATCATAAGAAATGATTTAGAAAGAATTGGGATGAAAAACTCCATATTTGAAAAGATAAAAATGGATTTTTATCGAAATGAACTAGTTTTGTACTAGAATTATAATTCTATTTATTTTTAAATAAATAAATTGAATTTGAAAAGGGTTTTGAAAATAACCAAAATTTCCAATGATTGCATTGGAGTGGATTTGAATCGAAATTGTCTTCGGAATATTTCGATGTTGGAATTTGTGATTATACGGATGTTGTTACGGAAATTTGAAAGATATATATTTATATCGTTATTTCCAATACGACATTTGTTAATCGTAGAATTTGATATTGAATATAAGCCGATATATTTTCTATTCAGAGCTTTATATTGAATATCAAATGTGATTTGGGTTTGTCGTGAATGGTGTCTTCACTAACACTGTTCTTGAACCCAGTTGAGAAAAGATTAAATCTTTTGATTTAGATTTAATGAAGCGTACCAATTAAATAACATTTAATTGGAATAGAATTAGTATTGATTTTTGGGTTTATCGTGAACAGTGTTTTAAATAACACTTGTTCTTTAACCCGATAATTAATGGAATGGGATTTTGGGTTTATCGTGAATCGTGTTTTAAATGACACTGATTCTTTAACCCAGATAATGATTAAAACTAAGTGGAGTTTTAATGAATCTTTAATTAGATTGAACAGATCGAGAATGGAGTATCACCAGTTTGGCTCCAGGCGATAGTTAAATCTTTAATTAGATTTGAACGTGAAATTTAGAAACTAACTGTCGGTTAGCTAAGTAGAATGGTTTTCTGGATATTGATCTGATGTTGGTTTCGGCCTTCGGGGTTAATATTTGGGGAATTATTCTCTTGATTAATTTACGGTTAATGACTAATGAGTTGGAATGAGGCGTATGTTGTGTTTGTGTAACACTTATTTAAAATATACGCGAGTTATTCGGAAAGACCGGGTTTATCCCATTCTGAATAACTGATGCGACGATAAGTCGAAGATGAAGACGATGGTCGAAGACCGGAGGTCTTCACGTCGTTTGGGTGATAACTGATGATCTTGATTGGGCTGTACACCCAAGAAGATGGAAACAGTTAGTGATCGTCCAGACGTACTTGGAGATCGATGGATATGCGGGGTACTAGGTGCCTCCGGTTTCGTTCAGACCCAGAACGGACTTGTAAATGGACTGTGTGTCTGACATCGGATTTCATTCTGTGTGACTGATATCGGTTGCATAGGATGGCTTGCCTGTGTGGCATGCTAAGATGCAAATGATCAAGGCTTCTGTTGAAAAGCAAAGTCTTGTGGTTGATGATCAAAGCACGGCCTTTGTGGCGTAGCTTTGTGTAACGTTTGATTCGCGAGTTTCACACCCGGTATGAATCAAAAACGGGAGACGGACCTCAGGGAGGGCATGCGTTTCTTTCTAGTTAGAAGTGGCGTCAGGGGTTTTACACGCCCTGACGAGTTTGACTTATGTGGTTGTTGCTGTTGCGAGGCGCCTCGGATTGATCGGTCGTTCTCGAACCGATGGAGTCATTCGTTGGCTCATTGACACCCCAAAGGGTGGGGAAACGCAGTGTTCAGGCATTTTAATCCACATCGGTGGACCGGCCCTGACGATCCAAGGGTCACTCGAGCTCTGATCCTGAGACACGGGCTAGAGCGTCTCGAATCGGTTGAGGATCTTGCCCCTAGCCTCGGTTCATAGATGGAAATCCAATTTCCAAATACGTGTATTGCGGTTTTAATTGTAAAACTAGTATGGCGACATGATATATGGTACCCATGCCGCCTATGATTGATACTTATGATTTGAAGTGTTTTATACACTATGCACTTATTATAGCATCAAACGATTTGTTTTCACCGTATCAAGCATTCTTTGGCTGTTATAAGGAAAAACCCTATCCCCCGGCTTGCGTTGCATTGTGTGATAGGACCTGGGTCTTATAACAGCTTCATTTTTCTTTATTTAGCATTGCGCTGTTTGTTTTATGCACTGGTATTCTTGGGAGAAAACCCGTTCCGTGTTATACGGCGTGGTCCCTTGATTTACCTAATTTTAAAATAAAGATTAACTGTTTTAGTTCTCACACCAGTCACATGACTGACCTGGAGTTTATTGTTTTAACCTAAACTCTGGGTGCCCTTATTTTCGACACGGGCAGCTAGTAGTTTTGGTTTTGCAGATTTATATTCACAGGATCCTGGTTTACAGCTGGAACGATATCCGGAAAGCTTTGTATCCGTATATCTCCTTCTAGTTGTGTATTGTATTATTTTCCGCTGCTATGTATTTAAATGTAATTTAAATCTCTGATATTTCTGTGTAATATTCATTTATACTCTGTATATTCTTGTAATCTGATGCATTGTTGTAATATACAATGAAATGTTCTTCTGTATGCGTTCTGTTGTGGCTTGTTCTCGAACTATCCGACGCTTTCCTAAAGGGGAAGTTGCGGGTCTTTACACTAACCCATGCAGAGGCTCATTCAGCCCTTTAGCAAACCGCAAACCCCTTTTGTGCGGTGTATCCACCAACTCTAACGTGAACCTTGCCAGCTAGTTGAACTTGTTCACATACTCCTTTACCGTCAAGTTTCCTTGTTTGAGTACTAAGAACCTCTCCATCTATATGCTTCTCTCAGCTTGGGAAAGAAATTTCATTTCGAACCTCTATCTAAAATATTCCCAAGTTTCCACCAGACGTCTAGCTTGGATGACTTCCCAACAAAATGTCGCTTCGTCCTTTAATAGCCAAGCAGCTAACTGAATCTTTCTTCGATCCTCTACTTCAAAGATTACGAACAAGTCCTCGGTCTCTTTAAGCCAGTTCCTAGCTTCTACGAATGTCTCGTTCCCATGGAATGGCTTCCTACCCACAGCATGGAAGTCCTTGCTGATCTTGGTGAAGTTATCTGCTCTTGGAGGGGGAGGAGGAGGAATGACTAATGCAGCGGGGGAGGGGGGTCTCTTTGGCCTTCGGCAGGTGCCGTGGCCTCCAAATACCTACAGAACCATTCAGTTATTGTGATGCCCTCTGGGATATTGGGAATGTTTTTTCCCCAAACATGCTAAAAAAAGGAAAAAGGAAGAAATTTAGATAAAGGACCGAAGGATATTACATATGGCTTCTTGGGGAATATTTTCAAAACGGACTTTTCTTTTAAAATACTTTCTCTTAAAACCTTTTTGAAAAATAAAATTTCAAAAATTTTCATCTAATCAGGTAACCTTCAGCTCTGATACCAAGTGTGACACCCCACGTCCGTTAATGTCACTCACTAAGGGAATGCATTAAGTTTTGTGAAGCACTTTAGGTAAACAGACTCAGAATAATTACAAAATGGATATAAATAAGATAGCAGCGGAAATTTTGAATCTTTATTTCAAACATAAATCATAATGTCGTGGTCCATAATACCATAAGTCACAAAAACGATTACACTAAACAACTTCTATCTTGCATCATCAGAGTACATAAAAATATGAAAAACAAAATTCCCCAATTGAAAGAGTTAAGCCATAGTAGGGACAAGAACTTGAGCCATACTTCAGAAGTAGCTCCTAGCAAGATGATATCTGAGTCCTGACAAAGTCTGAGTGTTTCCTCTCTGAGAACCTAAGGGGGAGGAGGGGACGGAAGAAAGAAGGAGAAACAAAAGGGTCTGACATAAAGTCTGGCGAGTCTAGTTACTTTTAGCCAGTAAATAAATAAAAGTAACATGATAGGCATATAAAGTGGATAAGAGAGATCACTACATAAATGGAAGGTGTGACAAGTCAGACCGGGTAAGGTGTATGTGCTTCACTAATGATTACTCTGCACTATTACTAGTATAACAAAAATGAGATGATCCCTTCCACTATAAGCTAGTAGACTTAGGGCATACGTCCAAGTGTACCCTAACCACTACCTTAATCGATCGGCTCCCTACTCCGTAGATATCATGTGCTAGCCCCACAGGAGGAGGTATCACTTCCTAAAGTGGCAACTCTTAAGATGTGCACAACCATATCTGCTGGTGTCACGGTCGTCTTTTCCCCTTCTGCTCGGCTCATGCACGCACATGGCTCAGTCGGTTTGCGCCGCCCACACCGTCCGTCTCGTTTGAATCTCTTATAATCAATCAGTAAGCGTGCCCCTTCCCCGTCTAGTACGGAGTTCTTTATTTGATAACTACTCTGGGTTACTGACTGAAATGGGTCCCACACAATATGATACAAACTCTCCCCTTTGTCTTGTATCCCCACTAGATTTTTCACTGACTATGTATACCCTTAGGTGTCTTTAATTACATTGCCCAATGTCAGTTATGCTTACCCTAAAGGTTGTCTTTAATTACATAACTTTATTGTATTTTTCCACCGGTTATGTATATCACTAGTTGTCTTTAATTATATGACCTTATTGGGTTAAGTTCGTGGGTCTATATGTAAATATTGCCCACCCCTCTAATTTACTTAACCCACCCACTACCCATCCAATTTTACTTAACCCTAACTTAAGTTCATGATCATACAATCCTTATGGATTAAATTAGGTTAAGTAGTCCAATTCTTTACCAAGTCCATTTATGGTTTATAATGGGCTAGACCTCCCACATTAGGCCTACAACATGTGGAGGCTGGATATGCCGGTCGGGTCCAGGCAGACTTATTCCACAGTTGGGCCTAACCTCATGTCATAGCCCGATTCGTATTCGCATACTTAGACCTCCCACATTTGGTTCAACATTAGTGGCTACTGGATATGCCGGTCGGGTCCGGGTAGACTTCCACCACTAATGCAACCTAACCTCGTGTCATAAGTACAATTACAATTCCTAATTGTAATTACTAAACATTTCATTTTTAGCCCAAATCTACCTATGTCATTATAGGTGATTATTTCTATGTTTTCTTATTTGAATTATATGTCCAATTCATATAAATATTACATAAATTATGCCAATTATAAATCCCTTTTCCCCGTTTCCTAACTAACGTATTTGCACGTATTTTGGCGACATCTGGGCTATAATGTAGCCTAGCCATAACAATGAAAAGGGAATATGGAAAAGGTGATAGTTTCAACATATCTTGGCATAAACATAAACTAGCATGATAACAAGGTCTATTGACATGTAATTAACATCATAACAAGGTGGACATAAAACTGATGAACTTGTGGCAACTACGATTTCAAAGCAAGCATAATGAGATCTAAATTAACCATTTAGGTCTACAACTATTTAGATCTAGCATAACTAGGGTGACATGGTAACATGTTTAGATCTAATGATGGATTCACATGTCAAGTTTACAACATATCCAAATTGATCACAATATGATAGGTGAAAGGTGATTTACATAAAAAACTAGATCTAGCCAATGTTGCAACTATCCAATTTAATAGATGTACCTTCACCACAATACAGTTATAAGTCAAGATCCACATAGGCAATATAATAGAATAACCACAATGTACTAGATCTAGGAAAATAGATCTATCATGACATAGCATAAGATTTAACACTTGCACAGAATCATACTTTAAAACATATCCAATTCACAGTCTTTCACAATTTACTTTTATTTATCAAAACCTAAAAGCAACTACAAACTCATAGCGTTAGGTTTAGAGAATTAAGAAAGAGTGGATCTTAAATTTCTGAATTTGATTTGCAAAGCACGTTGTTGAAGAAAATGGTTTCATCTTAGTTCGTATCCTGACAGCATATGGCCTCCATGATTTCCAATGAAGAAAATAGGAGAATAGGACATATATATATATATATATATATATATATATATATATATGTCATAGACGGCATAGTATCCTATGCTACTATGTTGCCATACAAGTTTTACAATTAAAACCGAAATGTCACATATTGGAAATTGGATTCCATCTATGAACCAAGGCAAGGGATCGTCCTTACCGAATTCGAGTCTCTCTAGCCCAAGCCTCAAGATCAGCCGCAAGTGCACCTTGGATATTCAGGGCTAGTCCTCTCTTACATATGAGGATTAGTAATTCCTGAACTATATGTTTCCCCGCCCTATGGGGTGTAAATCTGGTTAGTATGTCGACCATATCATCCATCGGCCTTGTAGTGACCGATATTTCTGAGGTACCTCGCTTTCCATCATCCACATATGTAAAAATGTCTAGGCTCCATACCATGACACAACTCCTAGATAGAAAGAAACGCATGTTCTCCCTGCAGTCCTCTCCCGTTTCTGGTTCATACCGGGGTGTGAGGCTCGCGAACTAACGCTATACACAAAGTTATGCCCTTTAAGGCCGTGCTTTATTCATCAACCACAAGACTTTGCTTTTCAACAAAAGCCTTGATCAATGCATATCTGTATGCCACACTGACAACTCACGCCATGAAACTGATGTCTATCGATATATAACCTCTAAGCTTGTACATCTCAGAGAAGGGTGTTAAGCAAGAGAATAAATTCTCCGCCACCAAACAGATATATATTTAATAGAGATCAATCAACACAGAATAAAATCCAATGTCAGACACATATCCATTTAATAGTTCATTCGGGGTCCGAACGAAACCGGAGGCACCTTATTCCTCGTCGCATATGTCCAATACAGGAGAGAGGTCCTCGCATATCCGGTCGTTCTCCAAGTACGTCTGGACGATCACCGCTTATTACCTTGTCTTGGGGTACAGCCCAATGAAACATCAGTAATCATCCAAATGATGTGAAGACCTCCGGTCTTTAACCACCATCTTCATCGTCAACTTATCGTCGAATCAGTTATTCAGAATGGGTGTAAACCCGACCTTTCCAAATAACTCGCGTATATAATAAACAAGTGCTATAAAACATAACATACGCCTTATTCCAATCCAGAATATTCTTTTGTTTAAATATTCATATCCTTTGGGAAAGGTTGCCATTAATTTTATCAAAGATAAATTCTTTAAATTTATTCTTTAATCTTCCTTTGAATATCAATTCAAACCAAATTAAGGTTTGTCCAAATTAGTCGAGATTAGCGCATCTTATCGAAGTAATCTTTTCTTTTACTATCCCCATCCCCACCTATTAATCCCATGAAGCAAAACTAGTAATACTCCATATCTAACACCATGGTGTTATTGGTAAATTTAATTACTATTTCACGTTCAAATCTAATTAAAGACTTAACTATCGCTCATAGTAAAACTGGTGGTACTCCATTCTCTGTCATTTCCCAAATTTGATAATTTAAATTATCACAATCTCATTTCAATCTAATTAAAGATTCATTAAAACACCACTTAGTTTTATTCTTCGCAAAAATAATATTAATGATTGTTTAACTTTGGAAACACAAACATGTCGCATCGACAATCTACACTGTACTATTGATTTCTGCCGATATATAACCTCTAAGCTTGTATGTCTTAGAGAAGGGTATTAAGTAAGAGAATAAATTCTCCGCCACCAAACAGATATATATATTTAGCAGGGATCAGTCATACAGTTCGAAATATAATGTTAGACATGTAATCTTGTCTTTAACTATTTGATATTAACTACAAGGCTCTGAATAGAAATTATATCGGATTATTTTCAATATCAAATTCTGAAACTAACAAATATCGTATTGGAAATAACGATATAAATATATCTTCCAAAATTTCCATAACAATATCCGTATAATTACAAAATCCAATATCGAAATATTCTGAAGATGATTTCCATTCAAATCCACTCTAATTCGTATATTGGAAATTTTGGTTATATTAAAACTCATTCTCAATCCAATTTATTAATTTAAAAATGATTGGATTACAATTCTAGTTGATAACTAGTTTATTTCGATAAAAATATATTTTTATCTTTTCAAATATGGAATTTTTCATCCTAATTCTTTTCAAATCATTTATTATGATTTTACACAAATTATCAATATTTTTAATAAATTTATTAAGGCCTTTTCAGTCGATTTCCCTAAACGGCCATCGAACTGCACTTACAGCGATCTTTTCCAAATTTGATTTGGATATAATTCCAAATCCAACCATTATATTTCAAATCTCTTATATTCTTGGAAAGCTCTTTTCGATACGAACCCAACATTTCTGGTTTTAGGAGAATCCGACGGTTGGATCTCCCGTAATGTCAGTTCGAAGTCAATGGTCAAAATTAGCGAACGGTCGTGGCGCGGCACATTCTATTCAGGCCATTAAATATATATATATATATATATATATATATATATATATATATTTCATTGATTTTATTGAGTCAAGAGTTTATGAAGTTTTGATTTTTGACAAAGAAATAAACCGTGATCGAAAAAAGAAGATATTTATTGGTTTGAAGAGGTACAAAGAGCTACATATGGTATTGTAGATTAGAGGTTGATTATTTGGTATTTAATAGTGTTGTTTATGTTAAAATCTATCCTCAAATAATCTCACATCTCGAAATTATCGATATATATACAAATATATATATATATATATATACACACACACATTGATTGTGCAAACTGGGTAAAACCAGTCGACTGCCCCTATTTGGACTTGTTGACTGTTTCTACCCAGGATGCACAATAAACGTGTTTATGTGAATATAACATATACATATATGTGTATATATATTCAAATTCTTGTCTACGGGTTCTTTTTGACCTGTCGACCGTTTTCTTTCAGAAAACAACCTTTCAAAAAGACACTTCTTTTCAGTCAAGGGTTGCATCTTCTTCTCTTCACCAATAATCATGGCTATTGTTAGTTACTCTTCACAAAGGGTTACAACTATTTGTTCTCTATATAAACACTGTGAGATCATCATTCCTTTCAACTAATTTAACGAATTTTGACTTGATTACTATCTCTAGTTTCTTGATCTCATTTCTATACTCTCAAGCGCTCAATTGCTCATATCCAATAATATATCGTTTGAATCCTAAAATCTATCTAATATTCTTCTGATTCAATACGATATCCACTTCCAAATCTTCATATACACAAATAGTCAATTTGAGGATAAGATTATAGGAAGGTTGTACTACAAGTGGCAAATTCGTGTTACCAAGAACACATACTGTCAACAACAATTATATTCGTCTTAGTTGAAGTCCTCAGTACTGTAAGAGGCACGTGTTGAAGTCCTCGGTGTTGTTGGAGGCGTGAAATCCAGTTCGTCTGCTCGGGTGTTGTAAACTTGTTCCTCCGGGTGAAGCGAGGTGGTTGTTAGTGAAAATCCAGATAGAAGTCTAGGACTGGACGTAGGACGGTGCTCCGAACCAGTATAAAAATCCCTGGTGTGATTTTTCTTTTTACTGCATTTACTGTTGCATATCTGTGATTAGTTGATATTTATATCATTTTAAATTTGCCTTCATAGCTATTGTATATTTGTGTGTTATACACCATATTACACGATCCGTGTGTACTGTTTTAGCACGTACGCATTCTTCAATTGGTATCAGAGCACAGTCATCATATAACCATAACACAGTTATTTGATATATTCTAGTAATATGGCAAATAACGCACGTACCAGCACTATCACTTAAAACACTACTTACATGGAAGGTCAATCGACACAAAGACCTCCATTCTTCAATGGTCTTAACTATGGCTATTGGGCAAGACGTATGTCGTTCTTTATGCAGTCAAATAGCTATAATGCTTGGAATGCTACCCAAAAAGAAATAGTGAACCCAACAAATGATTATTCAGAATGGACACCGGTTGAGAAAACGGCAGCAGCTATAAATGCAAAAGCAATAAACATGTTGTTTTGTGCATTAGACCAAAACGAATATAACCGTGTTAGTATCTGTACCACCGCATATCAAATTTGGCAAACGCTGAAAACCACTCATGAAGGTATTAACAAGGTAAAACAAGCCAAAATAGCCATGCTGAATTTCAGTTTCAAATTTTCAAGATGAAGCCAATGAGACAATCAATGATATGTATTCACGATTTCAAACCATTCACCATGCTCTTATCAGATGAGGACAAAAATATTCTGATTTTGATGTTGTTTCAACAGTACTACATTCTCTGACTAGTGAATGGGAAGGAAAAGTATTAGTAATTGAAGAAGCTCATGACCTTTCTGTCATGAAGCCAGATTGAATTGATAGGGAATCTAATGTCCTATGAAGCTAATTTGCAGGCTAGAAAGGAACAAAAAGAAGAAAAGAAAAATGTGGCACTCCATGCTGAAAAAGATGTAGATGAATCAGAATTTGAAGAAGAAGATCTAGCATTCAATGCTAAAGGTTTCAAAAAATTCCTAAAACAACGAAAAGCCAGTCGTTATAACAAAAAGAAAACTGGATCAATTAAACCATCATCATCCACAATAGAATGCTTCAACTGCCACAAAAAGGGGCACATGCACAAGGATTGTCCGGAGCAAAAGAAGAAGTCAGAAAATGACAAAGTCAAATACAAAAGGGAAAAATCAAAGAAACGAGCATTCTCAGTGACGTGGGATGATTCAGACTCGTCTTCATCGGAAAGTGAAAGTGGTACAGAAAATGAACAAGTAAATGTTTGTTTCATGGCAGCAGAGGATGAGGTACAAATTCCTACATTTGATAAAGTACTTAATATCAATGCTAAATTGATAGTTAAATATAAATACATGAAATGACAATTCAAAGAATCCAAAGCTGATTTGAGTAGAGCAGAGTTCGAACGAGATATGCTAAAAGATGAGAAGAAAATATTAGAAGAAGAACTTGAAAAACTTCAAGAATCATCGTCTAATATTGACTCTCAATTATCTCTTTTGAGTCAAGAAATTAAAACTAAAAAAGAGAAAATTGATGCTCTTACTACTAAAAATCATGAGCTTAAGGTAAATATCAAAATTCTGGACCTAGAAAAAGCTAGCTTACAAAATAAGTTATATAATATTACTCAAAATGTTTCTAACTTCAACAAAGGTCAAGAAAATTTGACAAAAATCATTGAAAGTTCACAATCTGCTTCAAATAAACAAGGTTTGGGATATAAGAAATAAGAAACCAAGAAACATCTCGGGTATAAAAGGAAGAAAAAAGATGTAGTAGTACAAAAGAAATGAAGCTAAGAAAAATCTTAGTTTATTATATTCCAAGCCAAAACCAGTTGTGAAATTTCGAAAGGAAAATGTCAAGACTATCAAGATATGGATTCCTAAACAAATAACAATTTGATTAGGAACAAATATATTCGGCATTTCATGAATACCGTGCATCTTAATTCTAATTATTTATATAAAGGGGATACCGGGCCCGTATCGGTTTGGACTTCTAAGACTTAACTCTTAGGACCCTATGAAAAAGTGGGTACCATAGATTTAATCTTATTCTTTGCAGGTCCCACTTAAGAAAAGAGGAAAGTGGATATTGGACAGTGGTTGCTCGAAGCACATGACTGGAGACAAGAGCTTGTTGACAAATATTGCATACTCAGATGGTGGCTCCGACACTTTTGGACATAATTCAAAAGGCTATATCATCGGCAAAGGCGATGTAAGCAATTGCGGTAAATCTAGCTTACCTCTTATTACCAACGTCATGCTAGTTAGGAATATGAAACATAATTTACTTAGCATTAGTCAGTTATGTGATAAGGGATTTACAATTTCCTTTCCAGATAATAAGAGTAGTATTTTAGATAGAGATCATAATTTAGTTTTCGAAGGTTATAGAGACAGAAACATATATATTCTGAATATGAATATAAATCATAATTTAGATATGTGTCTTATGGATAATGATAATGATCCATGGTTATGGCACAAACGCTTCTGTCATATAAAATTCAGAACTATCTACAAGTTGGCCAAAAACGATCTAGTTTGAGGTTTACCCAAACTAAGCTATAAGGTTGACAACATTTGTGATGCATGTCAATTAGGAAAATTGACTAAATCATCTTTTAAATCCAAGAAAGTCATATCAACATTACAACCACTTGAGTTACTACATACAGATTTATTCGGACCAACTCAGGTACAGTCAATAAACCATAGTCGATATGTGTTTGTAATTGTTGATGATTACTCTCGTTACACATGGACTATTTTCCTAAAAAACAAAAGTGACACTTTTGAAAAATTCAAATCTTTAGTCAAAAAAATTCAGAAATCAAAAGGGCTTAAGGTTAAAAATATAAGAAGTGATCATGGCGGAGAGTTCGAAAATAATGAGTTTGAACATTTTTGTACAAAGAAAGGTATATATCATAATTTTTCATTTCCCAGAACTCCACAACAAAATGGAGTTGTAGAATGGAAAAACTAGACCTTGCAAGAGTGTGCAAGAACATTATTGAATGGAACCACTTTACCAAAACATTTCTGGGCAGAAGCTGTTGCAACTGCATATTATGTTTTGAATCGTGTCTCCATTCGACCTCTCATCAAGAATACGCCTTATGTGTTATTTAACTTAAGAAAGCCTAATATCTCATACTTCAAAGTCTTTGGTTCTAAGTGCTTTATCTTAAACACGAAAGATCAGCTCTGTAAATTCGATCCAAAGGCCGATGAAGGTATATTTGTCAGTTATTCGGAACAGAGCAAGGCCTATCGTGTATTAAGTGAACGAACCAAAACTATTGAAGAATCACTTCATGTCTCATTCGATGAATTCTATCAGCACCCTCATAATACATCAGATGATGACGAAACTATAGTCACTGATAATCCGATCATCACAAATATTGATTCTGACTCTGAAATAATTGTTGAAAATATTCCTCAAACATGTGAGTTACGATCTCCACCAAGAATATTAAGAGACCATTCGACTCAAAATATAATCGGGGAAGTAACATCACAAGTCAGAACAAGAAGTCAACTCCATCAAATGGATCATATCGCTTTTCTTTCAAATATTGAACCTAAGAATCCAAAAGAGGCTGCTACCGATGATTACTAGATCATTGCCATGCAGGAAGAACTAAATCAGTTTGAGTGCAATGATGTCTGGGAACTTGTTCCAAGTCCAACTGATCAATCAGTTATTAGTACTAAAGGGTTTATAAAAATAAGGCTGATGAACAAGGTAATATCACCAGAAATAAAGCTAGGTTAGTAGCACAAGGATATAATCAGGAAGAAGGTATCGATTATGAAGAAACATTTGCGCTAGTTGCTCAATCAGAAGCTATTAGAATCTTATTATCTTTTTCTTGTCACCACAATTTCAAACTATATCAGACGGATGTCAAGAGTGCATTCCTCAATGGATTTATCAAAGAGAATGTATATGTCGAACAACCCCCTTTGTTCGTACATGAAAAATATCCTGACTATTTGTATAAACTTAAAAGCTCTGTGTGGTCTAAAATAGGCATCCCGTGCTTGGTATGAATGACTACGTAGCTATCTTATTGATTCAGGATTTCAAATAGGCAAAGTCGATCAAACTTTGTTTATCAAACATTCTCGAAAAGATATTCTAATTATCCAGATATATGTAGACGACATCATCTTTGGTTCAACAAACGATAAACTCTGCAATGAGTTAGCAAATATTATGACCAAAGAATTTGAAATGTCTCATATAGGAGAACTATCATCTCGGATTTCAAATCAAATAACTTCCAAATGATATTTTTATCAATCAAGAAAAATACTGCGGAAATCTTATACAACGCTTTGGATTAGAAAACACGTCTGGTAAACCCGCTTACATGAGTACAACCACACATCTCGAAAAAGATGAAAATGGTAAGAGTGTTGACCAGATACTATATCGAAGCATGATTGGTTCTCTTCTTTATCCCATGGCTAGTCGTCCCGATATAATGATGAGTGTTTGTCTATGTGCACGATTTCAAGCGGATCCAAAGGAATCACACCTACGAGCAGTGAAACATATAATTCGTTATCTTCATAATGCCAAAGATTTTGGTCTTTTCTACCTAAAAGAGTGTCCATTCGAACTAGTATCATATAGTGATGCTGATTTCAGAGGCTCTCGAACGGATAGAAAGAGTACAAGTGGTACGTGCCATTTTACTGGAAAATCACTTGTCTTTTGGTTTAGTAAAAACATAATTATGTTTCACTATCAACGTGTGAAGCTGAATATATATCAACAGCTCTTGCTTGTACTCAAGTAATATATATGCAACAAACAACTTCAAGATTTTGATATTCATTTATCAAATTCTATTATATACTGTGATGACACCAGTGCTATAAATTTATCCAAAAATCTTGTGAACCACTCTTGAACCAAACATATTGATATCCGTCATCATTTTCTAAGAGACAATATCGAAACGGGAAATATATGTCTTGAGTATGTCCAAATTGATAATCAACTAGTGGACATTTTTACTAAGCCTTTACTTGAGTCTAATTTCATAAAATTACGTAGAGAGCTTGGTCTTACCACCAGAAAAGAACTTGACAATTAGTTTTATCACTAATGTCCTATTTCACTCATTTATATTTGGTAGTTCCTTTCACTTTTTTTCGAATTATATTTACTCAAACATATATTAGCTATTATTAGTTATTGTTAATTTGAGTAAATTGATTATGAGCTTTTGATAATTCCTATGGCCAAGTATTTCTGGAAATTCTTGACCTCAACTATATATATATTCTCTAGGCTATATATATATATATATAATCCTATATAAATTTGGTATAAATTCTCATTTTTATCTCTCCCAAGATGATCCTAATTCCTTCATAATTTATGTTTTCTGCTATAATCAATGGCACATATATGCGACAAATGTGCTCAATATTCCCATGTCTCTATCACTAGTCAAACTCCCAAACACAAATCATGATATCACCAAAGCAATCATACCCCCGACACTATGCCAACTCCAAAACGGCCAAAGAAAGTATTGTTTTGCTCACCTCATACCAAAGAAAAGATAGATGAAATCCACCATTACCTGAAACATTAGATTAATCTTCAAAGGCAGATATATTATGAGCAAAAGATGACCTCAGATCGACTATCTCTTCTAGAAAGAATGGCAATGTTCTTTTGTGGCTCAAACGAACATGACATACACGAGCCTATGCCAAACATGCCTTCATCTTCTAAGAGACCAAATTCATGGGAAAGAAACTATAATAGGAACGAAGCAACAAAAGAGAATTGGTCACCATGGAAATCACGTATTAATGATGTCAAAAAAGATTCTACCGATCACAATTCATCAACTTCACATTAGATTTATATCGTATAATTCATGAACTTCACATTAGATTTATATCGTGGTTATATTCTCTTGTATCACTCATGTACTAATATATATTGAGTAATTTTTATGTCATATGTACCGTTAAATATCGGAAATGGAGCAAAAACCAGGAAAAACAGCCGAGATACCAACCAGCCGATAGGCTAGATTTCGACCGGTCGACCAGTTTATCTTCTGATTAAAAACGGTCGATCGGTGAAAATGGAGGGGTCGACCAGTGTCGGGTTTTCCTGTTTTTATACATACGTATATGACCATTTCTTCTCTCCACTTCTTCACTTTTACTCCAACCGTTCCTTCTTCCAAAAACTCCAAAACCCTAGAATTCAAATTGTTTTAAATTTTCAACAATATCAATCAAATGGCTCCTCCTAAGAAGAAATCAAAGAAAGCTTCAACTTCTGAACCCCAACCAATTGATCTCTCTATCAAGAAGTGGCTAGTTGATCCTATTGCTGTTAAAAGATGGAATGATATGAAAGACTTCACAATTCATCCGGGTTCGTTTAATAAGTTCTCCGATTTCTCCAAGTATCGCGTTCTTAACTTAGTAAGGAATTCAAATATTGAATCCCTAATTGTTTTTGATCAAAATAATGTAGAAATAAACCATGTTATGATCAAATTATTCTATGCTAACTTAAATTAGGAGAAGTACAAGCCCGAAAATCCTGCACAATCACTATGGTTTGTAGTCTGTGGCAAGGAAGTTTTTATCTCGTGTTCTAGAATGGCAAGTATATTTGGAGTTCCTTTTATTGGTTAAAAATTCTCAAACAACTTTTGCAATATCCATATCCGTGATCGTGTTAACCATGAGTTCATTGAAGACGATATGGATAGCACAAAATCCAAAGGTTTACGACCCATTGCATGGATTATTCATCACACTCTCATGCATTCTCTACTACCAAGATTAGGCAATTTCGATGTCGTTTATAAAGAGAACTTCAAGGCATTATATGCAATATACGGGGATATTCATATCAATTGGATTGGTATGATTTTTGATGATATTTTGCAAGTAAACGACTGCACTTGGCCACATTTGTTTTATAATGAATATATCATGTGCCTACTGCTCGATTGTAACATCACACCTTTCGAGTCTCCTATTTCTATGCCTAAAGTCTTTAAAAAAGCAATGATTAAACGGATGAAACTCCCTGATCCATACTTCACTATTATGTCTTTTGAGCAATGGCAAGAACATGGACATCAAAAAGCTTCAAAACAATCATCCCGTCCACGACCTGAGGAAGTCAAACTTGTAGGATCATCTTCCTCGACAAAGGAATCGCTAGACACCATTGCTCGCAACCAATTTTTACTCAAAGAAAGACTTAAGCATATGGATACAAAGATCGCCAAACGCTTCAACAAGATTAAGTCTTTCTTCAGAACTTTATGGGAAGCAATGTCGTGTGGTGCATCATCATCCATGCAAGCTCAAGACCTCGGCAAACATCCAACTCCTCCTACTTTTGATTGGACATCATCAGAGGAGGCTGCAAGCTCAGGAACTAGCCATAGACATGATCGCAGAAAAAACAAGTTGTTGAAGAGGAAGAGGAGGAAGATGAGATGGAATTGTAATCCAAGTCTTCTTATTTCACTTCCTTATTTTCTCTTGCCACATATCTATGTCTATCTTTTTCTTTAAATCTTGGTTTGGCACTTATATCTAAATGGTGCCATGTTTTTAATCGTACAAGACGTTTGGGTGTGTATAACGTTATTTTATGACTCTTAGCATGATCTATCTTACTTGTTTATGTTGCTTAGATATTCTGATAGTATCATTTATATCTTCACTTATTTATTCCTTTTTGTCGATGACAAAGGGGGAGAGATTGGTACTAAGAGTGTTATGCAGGAATATATAGTTCATGTTCATATACAGGCACAGTCTCAAGGGGAGATCATATACAGGGGAGATTCAACACTATGTTGTCATCAATCAAAAAGGGGGAGAATGTTGAGTCAAGAGTTTATGGAGTTTTGATATCTGACAAATAAATAAGCCGTGATTGACAAAAAGAAGATATTTATTGGTTTGAAGAGGTACAAAGAGCTACATATGGATTCTAGATTAGAGGTTGATTATTTGGCATTTTAATAGTGTTGTTTATGTTAAAATCTATCCTCAAATAATCTCACACCTCGAAATTATCGATATATATATGAATATATATATATATATGTGTGTGTGTGTGTGTGTATGTGTGTGTGTGTACACATTGATTGTGCAAACTGGGTAAAACCAGTCGACCGCCCCTATTTGGACCTATCGACCGTTTCAACCCAAAATGCACAATAAACGTGTACATGTGAATATAACGTGTATATATATATATATTCAAATTCCTGTCTACCGATTCTTTTTGACCTGTCGACCGTTTTCTTTCAGAAAACAACCTTTCAAAAAGACACTTCTTTTCAATCAAGGGTTGCATCTTCTTCTCTTCACCGATAATCATGGCTATTATTAGTTACTCTTCACAAAGGGTTACACCTATTTATTCTCTATATAGACATATGAGATCATCATTCCTTTCAACTAATTTAACGAATTTTGACTTGATTACTATCTCTAATTTCTTGATCTCATTTCTATACTCTCAAGTGCTCAATTGCTCATATCCAATGATATATCATTTGAATCGTAGAAACTATCTAATATTCGTTTGATTCAATACGATATCCACTTCCAAATCTTCATATACTCAAATAATCTGTTTGAGGATAGGATAATAGGAAGACTGTACTACAAGCGACAAATTCGTGTTATCAAGAACACATACTGTAAACAACAATTGTATTCTTCTTAGTTGAAGTCCTCAGTATTGTAAGAGGCACGTGTTGAAGTCCTCAGTGTTGTTAGAGGCGTGAAATCCCTTTCGTATGCTCGGGTTTTGTAAACCTGTTCCTCCGGGTGAAGCAAGGTGGTTGTTAGTGAAAATCCAGATAGAAGTCTGGGACTGGACGTAGGACAGTGCTCCGAACCAATATAAAAAACCCTAGTGTGATTTTTCTTTTTACTACATTTACTGTTGCATATCTGTGATTAGTTGATATTTAAATCATTTTATATTTTCCTTCATAGCTATTGTATATTTGTGTGTTATACAACATATTACACGATCCGTGTGTATTGTTTTAGCACGTATGCATTCTTCAGATTTCCATTTAAAACATATTTTATAAATTGTTTTAAATTCGTTTTAAAAACGATTTCAACTTCATTTTCAATTTCAAACCAAAACTGAATATTCCATATCATTATTATATAAATGATAATATTTTCAAAACATTAACTTTGGAAATCACTTCCTTTTCGATATTCGTTATAAAAATGAATAAAATCGATATAAATATCGTTCACGTCAAAATGGCACATAACTAATCAACACGGCTTCATATCTTTTCAATATTTTCATGTCCATCCCAAATCGAACATCAAAATCATATTTTGATTCTTTCCTAAATATTATTTTAAAATAATCGTTATTTTAAAATATTCGTTCTTTCCGAATTGGAATCAGACACAGTCAGTTACCATATAATGTTATTTATATGGATTTCATACATCATATGTATACAACCACAATGATAAACAATCAATCATCATCCAGAGTGCACAACACAATTGCATAAGCATTAAATATGAATAATTAACGCTTACAACAATCTGTCAACCAAACGATTAGCATACAACTAAACAATTGGGATTAGCGTACGCCAAATATCATCCCAAAACCCATGTGGGGTTTCAACCAACAAATATTGAATGTTATTTGTGCAGTTGGGCGATGTGTAAAATATATCGTCCCAATCAATATCAGTCAAATGAGTGTACACAAACAAATATTCTGATTTGTAAATGTATATTTATTTTCAACACATGACCATTTTATATGGTTCATATATTCAATATAAAAAAATTGAATTTTTATTGTTAAAATATTTTATTCCATACCTGAGTATTATATATATTTTATTCATTCAATAAAGATGATATTTTTATTGTTCAAATATTTTATTCCATACATGAAAATTTTATATATTTTATTCATTCAATAAAAATGATATTTTTATTGTTCAAAGACTTTATTCCATACATGAATATTTTATATATTTTATTCATCCAATAAAAATGATATTTTTATTGTTCAAATATTTTATTCCATACATGAATATTTTATATATTTTATTCATTCAATAAAAATGATATTTTTATTGTTCAAATATTTTATTCCATACAATCAACACAATACAGTCAATTTAATCCAAACAAACAATCATGTTTTGTACAATCAATGGTGTCGGGGGCTACTAAGCACCGTCTGCATCCTAGTATATATTTAACTGTAATATAAATTGAGTGCGAAAGAGTTCTCACTTTGGTTTCCACTCCGTCATTCTTTATCTGAAGATTTTAGTACTGTTCGAATTCAAATTTGCCTCAAATTCGAATTTGACCCATTTCTGTTCTGGTCAGTTCCATAGTGAAGCTCCAGTTTCCACGATCCCAAAGAAACTAATTTCGTTTAATTCTGAATTCATATGAAGAAGATACACTCGTTTATATATTTAATACATTAAAATAATAATAATTAAATTAATTAAGATTTTAAACCTCCCCAAATTACCCTCTCCCTCTCGTTCTATTCAGGATGAATGTCAATTGAAGAAACCCAAGTTCATCGTCTAGGGTTGGAAACCGCGCCACCCTTGAGCCCTTAGTCGTCGATCGAACCATGTCATTCCGTCGCCCTTCCCAAGAGCCACCTCCACCTGCCACCATGACCATCTCGATGGGACCCTCTGCGTGGAAACCCACTGCGAATGATGGAGATTCTTGGCTCGATTCCCCCCAATTTACAACTCCATATAAAATGTTAACCGTACAGTTTGTAGTTCTCGTGTCGATCTACATGTTTTGCTTTATAAATTTGAAATTTAATAGCGTGGATTTTGTGAAAAATCACGAAGAAATTATGAGCAGTTTTGGCCGTTCAACATTTGGTGGCGGCGGTGGAATAGAGGAAGAGAGGGTAGGGTTTTTAAGGGTATTTATATATAATTTATTTTATTATATTTAATTCTTTTAATTTATGAATAACTTGTTAATCAATCAGAACTCCAAATCAAACCCAACGACTGTCGCCCCTAGCTAAATACCCCCACTCCGGACATAATGGGATATGTTTCATAAGCTAATTCGACCGTTATGATCAGTTTTTATTTAAATTAAAATATAAATTAATTTAACGTTCAAAATCGATTTCAACGTACATTTTAATTTACCGGGGCCACATACTGACTCCAAAAATTCCAGAAAAATAAATCTGGATATGTTTTGACGGTACGGTCCTAACAAAACTAATTTCGTCGAATTTGGAGACTATTTGAAAAACGGTCATTTTCCAGTTGATTAAATTCAAACTAAAATGACCAAACACGTTTAAAATTACCACGCTCACATATTAATTCAAAAAATTATGAAAATTGCAATTTAGTAATAATTTGACATTACGGATCCAACAAAAGTGGTTTCGTTGAAAACAGAAGTCGTTTGCAAAATGGCTATTTTTAAGGGCTATATTTTATATAAAATATATATAAATTCCATAGCGACTATTTTAAATTTTAAACTGGACATAACGTTTTATTCCCGTTATGAAATCAGGATTTTTCACATTCATTGGAAAGATATTTTTAAATAGATTCAAATATTTCTGGTTTTACTGAAATCCGATTTGTTTTGAATCCTGTACATTCGTTTGAAATTTAAAATCGAATTTTCAAACTACCGCGCCATTTCAGGCTCGTTATGTCATTAAAATAAATTTATTCATTCTAACTTCGATTTAAATAAATTTTTATTCATTATTATTTAAAATAAATCATTTTAAATATCCAAAATGCATTAAAATATTTAAAATAAAAATTTAAGTTGGTTCCGAAATTCCGAGTTGTTACAATCTCCCCCACTTAAAATCTTTTCGTCCTCGAAAAAGAACGGAGCTGAAAGTTGTTTTACTAACCAACTTAACTTTCACTCCGACGTTCATTTTTCAACTTTTCAATTTCTAAGAGTTTTCAAATTCTCCAAAAATTTGACTAACACCCTAAAATTTCAAAAAAAAATCGCCGTAACCTCTTTTGTACGGGGAGACCTTTAAAACCGCAACTTTCCTCACAGGGCCCTCACCAATACAAAAGAAAACGAAAAAGCCAAGCGGCTAGCCAATCGGTTCATAAAATCATCCAAACCCAATAAATTAGTAAGCATGTACCTATTTGTCGGGCATACAATTTTATTCCTCTTCTTAGCTTCTATGCTATGACTTGTTCACACATACATATGTACATGTATGTAATTTCAAACAATTTCCAATTTAGTTCAACATTTTATTCAATTTGGCTAAATTTACCATTCATTTTCTTATTGGTTCCAACATTTTGATTTGTCAAACTAATTAACACAAAACACAATCAACAATCAATTAGTTGATTAGCTTTTCAAATGCATAACTTTAATATATATTCAAAAATCATCTTTTTGGTGCCAAATCACAATAATAACCCTATCAAGATTTTGGTTCTCACACCAGCCAATTGGAAACATAAAGATATCCCACTTTCAAAACTCGAACATAAACATTGATGGTACTAGTAATCATCAGTATCATCGTCGGGCGACTAGAGTGTGATTCTGTATCCATCCAGTATATTTAAGGCTTCGTATACACGTGGATCAGACGTATATTCAAAATCTCCATATACCCGATAGTCCAAATCAATTTAAAATAAAATATTCAAATACGTATTATATGGTTCAAATTTTCAAAAACAAATTTGTTTTCTTTTACTTTAACAATAACACTCTTCACACTCGTTCTAGGATACTACTGACCCTATCTCCAACGAGTCTTTCCTATTGGATATTACTAATCCAATCTCTAATCAATTCCCTCGTTTGATTCCAATGTGTCTTGTTCTCGAGCTCTGTAAACCAAAGCTCAGATACCAACTGAAACGACCCAAACTCGCCCTTACGGGAAAGCCCGGATTGAGTTGGGAACACGATAAATCAGAACACAAACAGAAGAACATTTCATTGTTTATTACAACAATTTACATCACAGTACAAGAATGTAACAGAGTATGAATAAATAATATACATTTGATAAACATCAGAGATTTACAAATTACAATGCAGCGGAAAAATAATACAAAACACAACTGAAAGAAATACATGGATACAGAGCTTTCCGAGTATAGTTCCAGCTGTAAATCCAGATCCTGGAATATAATATCTGCAAAATCAAAACTACTAGCTGCCCATGAGGAAAATAAGGGCACCCAGAGTTTAGGTTAAAACAATAAACTCCAGGTTAGTCATGTGACTGGTGTGAGAACTAAAACAGTTAGTAAATCTTACTTTAAAATAAAGTAAATAAAGGGTTCACGTCGTATAACACGGAATGGGTTTTAACCCCAAGAATACCAGTGCATAAACAAACAACGCAATGCTAAGGAAGAAAAATGAAGCTATTATAAGACTCAGCTCCCATCACACAATGCAACACAAGCCGGGTGATAGAGTTTTACCTTATAATAGCCAAATAATGCTTGATACGCAAAATTTAATCTTTTATTATTACTATAAGTGAAGAAATCGACTTCAGATATAAATGTATCAATCATAGACGGCATAGTATCCCATGCTACTATGTCGCCATACAAGTTTTCCAATTAAAACCAAAATGTCATGTATTGGAAATTGGATTCCATCTATGAACCAAGGCAAGGGATCGTCCTAACCGAATTCGAGACTCCCTATCCCGAGCCTCAGGATCAGCCGCAACTGCACCTTGGATCTTCAGGGTCGGTCCTCTCTTACATTTAAGGATTAGTAATTCCTGAACTATATGTTTCCCCGCCCTATGGGGCAAAAATCTGGTCAGTATGTTGACCATATCATCCATCGGCCCCGTAGTGACCGATATTTCCTAGGTACCTCGCTTTCCATCATCCATATAAGTAAAAATGTCTGGGATCCATACCATGACACCACTCCTAGCTAGAAAGAAACGCATGTTCTCTCCCATTTCTGGTTCATACCGGGGTGTGAGGCTCGCGAATTAATGCTGTACACAAAGTTATGCCCTTTAAGGCCGTGCTTTTCAACAGAAGCCTTGACCACTGCATCTATGTATGCCACACTGACAATTCACGCCATGCAACTGATGTCTATCGATATATAACCTTTGAGCTCATACGTCTCAGAGAAGGGTGTTAAGCAAGAGAATAAATTCTCCGCCACCAAATAGATATATATTTAATAGAGATCAATCAACACAGAATAAAATCCAATGTCAGACAACATCCGTTTAATAGTTCATTCTGGGTTTGAACGAAACCGAAGGTACCTTATTCCTCGTCCCATATGTCTAATACAGGAGAGGTCCTCGCATATCCGGTCGATCTCCAAGTACGTCTGGACGATCACCACTTATTACCTTGTCTTGGGTGTACAGCCCAATCAAGACATCAGTAATCATCCAAACGATGTGAAGACCTTCGGTCTTCAACCACCGTCTTCATCGTCGACTTATCATTGAATTAGTTATTCAGAATGGGTATAAACTAGGCCTTTCCGAATAACTCACGTATATAATAAACAAGTGCTATATAAACACAACATACGCCTCATTCCAATCCAAAATATTCTATTATTTAAATATTCATATCCTTTGGGAAAGGTTCCCATTAATTTTATCAAAGATAGATTCTTTAAATTTATTCTTTAATCTTCCTTTGGATATCAATTCAAACCAAATTAGGGTTTATCCAAACTAGTCGGGATTAGCACACCTTACTGAAGTAATCTTTTCTCTTATTATCCCAGTCCCAACCTATTTATCCCATGGAGCAAAACCAGTAATACTCCATATCTAATACCACGGTGTTATCGGTAAATTTAATTACCATTTCACGTTCAAATCTAATTAAAAATTTAACTATCGCTTAGAGTGAAACTGGCGGTACTCCATTCTCTGTCATTTCCCGAATTTCATAATTTAAATTATCACATTCTCATTTCAATCTAATTAAAGATTCATTAAAACTCCACTTAGTTTTAATCTTCCCAAAAATCAATATTAATGATTGTTTAACTTTGGAAACACAAACTTGTTGCATCGACAATCTACACCGTACTATTGATTTCTGCCAATATATAACCTCTAAGCTCGTACGTCTTAGATAAGGGTGTTAAGCAAGAGAACAAATTCTCCGCCACCAAATAGATATATATTTAGCAGAGTTCAACCATACAGTTCGAAATACAATGTTAGACATGTAATCCTGTCTTTAACAGGGTTAAAGAACTAATGTCATTTAAAACACAGTTCACGATAAACCCAAATCCCATTCCATTAATTATGGAATCTTCACGGAAAACAGATATATATAATCGATATCAATTTCCGTATCCAACTAATAATAGAAATAGAATAAAGGCAATGCCTTTTAAATTCCATATATATTAACAGTCTTCCTCCACAAAAGCTCACTTCGATTATTGTCAAATCGAATTCTATTTAATTCCAATTTAATATATTAAACTGGAAAACTTTACTTTGGAAAATCCCCGTTAAATCTTAATAAGAGATTTGTAAATTCCAAATCACATTTCACTGTTAATCGGGTTAAAGACCAAGTGTTATTTAAAACACCGTTCACGATAAACCCTAATATCCAATTCATTCATTTAATTCCAATTTAATATTAATTAATTGGAAAACTTCTCTAAATATTAATTCAAAGATTTATTCTATTCTCAATTGGGTTTAAAAAGAGTGTTAATAAAGATGCCATTCACGACAAACCCAAAATCCCATTTGATATTAAATACAAGGCTTTGAATAGAAATTATATCGGCTTATATTCAATATCAAATTCTGAAACCAACAAATATCGTATTGGAAATAACAATATAAATATATCTTCCAAATTTCCATAACAATATCCGTATAATCACGAAATCCAATATTGAAATATTCCGAAGTTGATTTCCATTCAAATCCACTCCAATTCATATATTGGAATTTCTGGTTATATTAAAACCCATGCTCAATCCAATTTATTTATTTAAAAATAATTGGATTATAATTCAAGTTGATAACTAGTTCATTTCGACAAAAATATACTTTTATCTTTTCAAATATGGAATTTTTCATCCCAATTCTTTCCAAGTCATTTATTATGATTTTACACGAATTATCAATATTTTTAATAATTTTATTAAGGCACTTTCAGTCGATTTCCCTAAACGGTCATCGAACTACACTTACATCAACCTTTTCCAAATTTGATTTGGACATAATTCCAAATCCAACCATTAGATTTCAAAACTATTATATTCAGTGGAAATCTCTTTTCGATACGACCTAATGGTTCTGGTTTTAGGATAATCCGATGGTCGGATCTCCCGTAATGTCAATTCGAAGTCAATGGTCAAAACTCGTGAACGGTTGCGGCGCGTTCTATTCTGGCTATTATTTTATATTATATATATTTTGTCGATTTCCATTTACAACATATTTTATAAATCATTTTAAATTTGTTTTAAAAACGATTTCAACTTCATTTTCAATTTTAAACCAAAATTGAATATTCCATATCATTATTATATAAATGATAATATTTTCAAAATAATAAATTTTGAAATCACTTCCTTTTCGATATTCATTATAAAAATGAATAAAATCGATATAAATATCGTTCGCTTCAAAGTGGCGCATAACTAATCAACACGGCTTCATATCTTTTCAATATTTTCATGTCCATCCCAAATCGGACATCAAAATCATATTTTGATTCATTCCTGAATATTATTTTAAAATATTCTTTATTTTAAAATATTCGTTATTTTAAAATATTTGTTATTTTAAAATATTCGTTCTTTCCGAATTAGAATCAGACATAGTAATTTACCATATAATGTTATTTATATGGATTTCATACATTATATGTATACAACCACAATGATAAACAATCAACCATCATCCAGAGTGCACTACACAATTGCATAAGCATTCAATATAAATAATTAATGCTTACAACAGTCTGTTAACCATCGATTGACATACAACTAAACAATTGGGAATAGTGTATGCAAAATATCTTCCCAATACCCATGTGGGGTTTCAACCAATAAATACTGAATGTTATTTGTGCAGTTGGACGATGTGTAAAATATATCGTCCCAATAAATATCAGTCAAATGAGTGTACAAAAACAAATCGTCCGATTTGTAAATGAATATTTATTTTCAACACATGACCATTTTATATGGTTCATATATTCAATAAAAAAATTATATTTTTATTGTTAAAATATTTTATTCCATACGTTAGTATTTTATTTATTTTATTCATTCAATAAAAATAATATTTTATTATTCAAATAATTTATTCCATACATGAATATTTTATATATTATTCATTCAGTAGAAATAATATTTTTATTGTTCAAATATTTATACTATACATGAATATTTTATATATTTTATTCATTCAATAAAAATGATATTTTAATTGTTCAAATATTTTATTCCATACATGAATATTATATATTTTATTCATGCTATAAAAATGAAATTTTTATTGTTCATATATTTTATTCCATACATGAATATTTTATATGTTTTATTCATTCAATAAAAATGATATTTTTATTGTTCAAATATTTTATTCCATACAATCAACACAACACAATCAAAACAAACAATCGTGGTTTGTACAATCAATGGTGTCTGGTGCTACTATGCACCGTCTGCATCCTAGTATATATTTAACTATAATATAAATTGAGTGAGAAAGAGTTCTCACTTTGATTTCCACTCTGTCATTCTTTATCTGAAGATTTTAATACTATTCGAATTCAAATTTGCCTCAAATTCGAATTTGCCCCATTTCCGTTCTGGTCAGTTCCATAGTGAAGCTCCTATTTCCACGATCCCAACGACACTGATTTCGTTTAATTCTGATTTCATATGAAGAAGATACACTCGTTTATATATTTAATACATTAAATTAATAATAATTAAATTAATTAAGATTTTAAACCTTCCCAAATTACCCTCTCCCTCTCGTTCTATTCAAGCTGAATGTCGACTGAAGAAACCCAAGTTCGTCGTCTAGGGTTGGAAACCGTGCCATCCTTGAACCCTTAGCCGTCGATCGAACCATGCCACTCCGTCGCCCTTCCCAAGAGCCATCTCCACATGCCACCATGACCATCTCGATGGGGCCCTCTGCGCGGAAACCCACCACGGACGACGGATGATCTTGGCTCGATTCCCCCCAATTTACAACTACATACAAGATCTTAACCGTTCAGTTTGTAGTTCTCGTGTCGATCTACATGTTTCGCTTTATAAATTTGGAATTTAATAGCGTGGATTTTGTGAAAAATCACGAAGAAATTATGAGTGGTTTTGGTTGTTCAACGTTTGGTGGCGGCGGCTGAATAGAGAAAGAGAGGGTAGGGTTTTTAAGGGTATTTATATATAATTTATTTTATTATATTTAATTCTTTTAATTCATGAATAACTTGTTAATCAATCTGAACTCCAAATCAAATCCAACGATTGTCGCCCCTAGCTAAATACCCCCATTCCGAACACAATGGGATATGTTTTGTAAGCTCATTCGACTGTTTTGATCGGCTTTAATTTAAATTAAAATATAAATTTATTTAACGTTTAAAATCGATTCCAACATACATTTTAATTTACCGGGGCCACATACTGACTCCAAAAATTTCAGAAAAATAAATCTGCTATGTTTTGACGATACGACCCTAAAAAAACTAATTATGTCGAAATTGGAGTCTGTTTTAAAAAACGGTCATTTTCCAGTCGATTAAATTCAAACTGAAATGACCAAACACGTTTAAATTTACCATGCTCACATATTAATTCCAAAAATTATAAAAATTGAAATCTAGCAATGATTTGACATTCCGGATCCAACAAGAGTGGTTTCGTCGAAAACAGAAGTCGTTTGCAAAATGGCTATTTTTAAGGGTTATATATTATATAAAAAATATATAAATTCCATAGCGACTATTTTAAATTTTAACCTGGACATAACTTTTTATTCCCGTTATGAAATTAGGATTTTTCAAATTCGTTGGAAATATTTTTTAAATAGATTAAAATATTTCTGGTTTTACTGAAATCCGATTTGTTTTGAATCCCGTACATTCGTTTGAAACTTAAAATAGAATTTTCAAACTGTCGCGCCATTTCCGGCTCGTTATATAATTAAAATAAATTTATTTGTCCTGACTTTGATTTAAATAAATTTTTAGTCGTTATTATTTAAAATAAATCATTTTAAATATTCAAAATACATTAAAATAGCTAAAATAAATATTTTAAATTGGTTATGAAATTCCAAGTTGTTACACATGTAGGTTGGAGTTACCCGAGAAGATGTTGAATGTGCATAATGTTTTCCATGTATCATTTCTTCGAAAGTTTGTGCATGATTGGAATGTGGTGGTATCTCTAGAGCAGTACAAAGATCTAGAAGTCGAGTTCGTAATTACAAAACCTCGTAAGTCGCTTCGCGTTGTGGGGAATAACACAAAACAACTTAGGTGGACGATGGTTAAGTTGGTCAAGGTACAATGGAGTGAGGATGATGACGATTGTATGTGGGAAACAGAAGAGAATATGAAGGCGACTCATCCAGAACTCTTCGTTGGTATGACCCATAAGTGTCGTGTCATTCTTACCCCGTTGTAACTTGTACCATTGCTGTGTTGTTGTTGTTGTTGATTGTTGTTATTAGAATTCCGCGTGCTAGGATAGGGATATGGATGCATAGCTTAATGGACGCTAGTTTGGATGGTAAATTGGCTGCTCATGGAAGATAGGCATGCATAATTGTTTGGTTGCTTATGCCTGTTGGTATTTCGGGGGCGAAATTCCTAAGTGGGGAGGGAGAATGTAACATCCTGCATTTTACGTATCAAAGGATCGTAAAATATTTTTTATTGAATTCCCTAAGGGTTGGACCATTTTGATATGTTGGTTATGGGGATGTGAGACATGCCCATAATTTTTACCAATTTTATTTGTGACCATTTTTCTCCTGTTAGTTTTGTATAGGGCCTAACTTTTGACTGGGATCGAATCAGGTGCCGAGGTCTGTTTCATTGAAAAGGAAATGGTGTTGCCAATTCCATAGAGTGATCATATTAAAGATTTGGTTCAGCGGTTTGAGATGAATCGCTATTTTAGTGTTTCACAATTTCAGTTCAGATTTGGTAAGCCATTGATGACTGATTTGAGGAGGCCCATTAGTGGGCTGGTGGAAGGCTATAAATAGAGAGTTAGAGGCATGGAGAGTGGGTTAATTTTCTTCATTCTCTCATTTGGTTGAGCTCATGATTCTCCTTGCTCAATCAAATACACCTTTCCATCATTAAAATTCTAGATTTACATAAGAGAATCGAATATCTACATCGGTTGAAGCTAGTTCTATGTCAAATGAAGGGAGATCGCATAAAATCAAGAGGTTTAAAGCATATTCTTTGCTATCCGAATTAAAAATTTAGCGATTTCGAGTTAGTTCGAAGAATTGGTGAGTGATAAGCATCTCTCACACAGATTCGACCAAGTATATGGGTTATTTGTTCATATTTTCATCATTTTAAGTTGTTTTCACCTAGATCTACATCATGGTAAGTGTAATTTCATTTGAATCATCGTAGGATCTAATCTAGCAACTTAAAACCGATAATTCTTACATTAATTCATATGTTTATGCAAGTTAGATCCGTTATTTTGGTTTATTCATTCATTTATCATGATTTAGTGAATCTTATATGATTATTGATGAATAATTGTCATTTTGATGGTGTTGATAGTTTCATAAAGTGACGATTGTGGAATTGGATGATTCAGATGAGTTGTTTGCATCGATGTTGTTGTTTGGTGATGATTTGGTCAAGACTGGAGCTATTCTGGTTAGATATAGAGTCAGGTCGTTTTTCTTAGGTCGTTGATGACGTGACATAGAGGTCATGTGGCTTGTTGCTTAAGAAAGGGATGAAGGTATGGTCGTTGGTTTTAGGTTGCTAGTATATTAGGTCATTTTAAGACCTAGCGTGTTAGGTCTTAGGTTGTTTTAAAACCCAGGGTGTTAGGTCTTAGGTCGTTAGGTCTTAGATCATTAGATCATAGGTCGTTTTGAGGACCTAGTGTGTTAGGTCTTAGGTCGTTTTAACACCTAAGGAATAAGACCTAAGGATAAGACCTAAGGAGCAAGACCTAAGGAGTAAGAACTAAGGAGTAAGATCTAAGGAGTTCAAGACCTAAATAATGTCGATCAAACGAAGCTTGTTTTTGAGTCAACGATGGTTATAGCTTCGACACGAATTCAAGAAGGAATGTCTAAAGCATCGTGACGTGTTCGTTGATCGTCGTAATGCAACGAATGTGAAGACGACTCAAGGGTGTTGAGTTCGTAGATAATGGTTGCTCGAGGAGGTTGCTCAAGCTATGAATAATAGTCAGGGAGGACAACTAGAGATGTTGAAGGCTAAGAGATTATCGTTGTCATTGGTTCCAGCGGACTCAAAGCAAGGGTACAATAGGGACGTCTAAAAGACCGATTGAATGGTCGAGTACCCTGGGTATCGTCGAAAGTCCTAGATATGTATCGATGGATGGCGTATGGAATTTTTGCTAGAACTGGGGTTACCATTAGCCCTTAACGTATGGCAAGGTTGGTCGCAATATGATTAACGATGGCTTCGAAACAAGATAGATAGTGATAGCCAGGGTCATTGATGTTGGTTGTTTTGCTTGTACTGTCTCGTGTAAGTTGTCTAAAGTCGAGGGAGATGTTTCCTGGGTGCTTGTCTGATGTTGCTTTAGGCCTTTGGGGCTTGTACTTGAGGGATGTTGATCTTGATTAGGATGGTTTACGTGAGATATTGTTGTCTGATGTTGCTATGAGTACTATTGTCTGGTTGCTTTTGATTGTCATGGATGCATTGTTGTTTTCAAATGCTTGTTGTAAAGGATATCACTGTCAGATGTGGGGAAGACGTGTTTGGGTTCTTCTCTGGTGTTTTGGTAGATTGGTTGGTTGATCTGCCTATTCTCATATACTTTGTTGATGATGCTAGATAGCTGTTTTATCACTCATTAAGACTGTTGTCTGACTCAACGTTTTATGTTTCCTCTTATTGCCTCGGGTTGTTCATCCGGTTTTGGATGGGCAAACTGAATAGCAGGTTACAGGTAGCAGAGCTTAGTAAGTCGAAGAAGCATAGCGATAGCGAGCAGGAGGCTTATGTGTCAGTTTTTCTACTCTATAATATTGGATGTTTCCGCTGTTATGTTTGGTGTTTTCTTTGAGTGTTATAGTGAGGCAAATTTGTACAGACACTTATGTTGTAATCCAAAGATGTATGGATACTCTTTTTAGTTGTTATGAAAGTTCAAGTTTCTTCTCTGACATGCTTCACTATTATAGCCTATTGTATATGTTCTATTATATTTTATCCTTGCGCTGTGAGTTATATGACAGGTGCCGCTTGTGTTTACCTACCCCGATGATTGTCTATAGCTGCCTGGCACGTCTTTCAGCGTAATATTTCCCTTGTTAAGTGCATGATTTATGGGAGGTCGTTACACTGTCATATCTCGACCGTAGTTCACTTCTCTTCTACACATGACCTTTTGTCTAATCGATTCTAGAAGAATATTTGTTAACGTATATATTAATTTCTTAACTTTTTTGAAAATCATTTTTTGTAGAATATTTATTATTATAATAATCATTCTTGACTTCTTAAAAAATCAATTTCATTACAATATTTAATTATAATATTTGTTATTCTAATATTCAATTTTTAACTTTTTAGAAAATTGATTTTATAAGAATATTTATGTACTTAATTTTTAACCTCTTATAAAATCGATTTTATTACAGTAATCGTTGTAATATTTTTTATTTGTTAACTGTTTTCGAAATCAGTTTCGGTACAGTATTTCTTGCTATTATAATCATTTCAATCTTTTTAAATATATTTAGTAGGATAATTTCTCTTTTTTAACTTTAAAACCGGTTCATTCTTAGAAAATTCACTCTAATTGTTAACTTTAAATCATATTCAATTTCAATATAGTATTTTCTTAGATTTAGTTATAAAATTAATATTTAGTACGATATCAATTTTAACTCATATTTTAAAAAACATATAATTGTTTAATTTTTCAAAAATTAACATCAACTAATTCACAATGTATATTAATTGATTTTCAGTTGGTAATCTTTTAATTAACTTTCAAATTTTCTAAATTAGGGTTTAACTATATTTCAAACTCAAGACTAATATGTGGTTATTATCTAACTATGGTTTATTAACATATACATACACACAAACATCAACAAATACACAATATTCATCGATTTCCATTTGACAGTCAACTTATTTCATAATATAGAAATTTAATCATATTCTTAAATCACCTAATAATCTAGTATTATCATCTAATAACAGTAAATCAATGAACTCATATACACAACCTGTTACTACCATAATTAAGCACTGAAACAGGCTGGCGGTGAAGGGGTAGCGGATCTCCACAAACATAAAAGAATCCCCTGAAAGTAAAAGCCAAGCGCAAGGTAAAACCGAAAGCATAAGGGAAAATTCGAGAGTTATGCGACTGACACCATCACTAAAGAAAAGAGTTCAGAAGCTATACAAAGAGAGGATACCAGTAGGGTGGTTTCGGCACAATGGGTAAATAATGAGGGATCACCCACAATTGGAAGTCAATAAAGAGAGAGACCAGGAATCTTACAAACCGGGACCTAGAAGGACGAAAGGGATATCAGTATTAACTTGCTTAATATCGATACATCAAGGGACGAAAGCACCAAAGGCACAAAGTCTGAAGCATAAGCGAATTATCCGGGAACTAGCCACCGGGACCTCTATTAGATGATTGCCGACAGGCCCCTCTAGTAAACAACTAATAAAGCGTCGGAAGCAGCCCTCCAAAAAGCCATGATATTCTTCAGGAGTCTACCGAGAGATGAGTTGGAACTTCGAGAGTGCTTAGTGTCAATATCGACAGGGGTGGCGGACCCGGCAACCATTCACTTGAATCATGAATGCAAGTTCTACAAAGTTTCAGTAGCAAGACCGAGAGCCTGAGACCTGAAACCCATATCCATAAGCTAACATCCGGAAGCCGAAACCTTTCGAAAGCTATTCACACCTCCAGGCTTAGTAGTAAAACAAAGAAAGAAAACAAGACATCAACAAAAAGCTCCAAAGACCGGGACCGTCTTCCTGGTAGCCAAAATCGACACCTCAAAAAGCCATAAGCAAGGTCTCCGGAACCAAAAGGAAAGGCGACCAAGAGCCAAAACTTCCGAAACCAAAGGGAAAAGTTGCCGACAGAGGCTTCTGCTAGCCTAATAGCAAAAGGGGCCTCAATTTGTCTATAAACAAAACCCTAGTGGTCTCATTTTAAGGACTGATTTCTCATTCTTGTATTCTTTTTCTCTAGAGGAAACCCTAATTTCTAAATCAATTTGGAGATCTCTATTGTAATCACTCATGTACTCCAAATCAAAGATCAATAAAGTGTGGATTGACAGTTAGCATATTTTATTATGAATTTCTTATGTGATTCCTTAGTTATTTCCTACACAACAAATTATAATCTTTCTACATGGCCAAATGTTCTGCTCGAATTTAGATCCTTCCGCAGAGTTCATGAAGAACCCCTTCCTACATGCCGTTTTGCCTCTTTATCGAGGGTTGTGTTTAGGGAACCCTTGTCCCAAGATAACTATTGGTTCTTGAGTTGCTTAAGTGTGATGTTCACCCCCATTGAGGGAAAAGTAACTAATCTTTGGTCTCAAAAACCTTGATATCTGGGAAACGGTGAACTAACTTAGACTCATGAAAACTAAATAACCCCATTTTCCCCTTAGGACCACTTCTGTAGACCTATCTCTAGTGTTGACGAAAAATGTTGTTAACATTTTGGCACTAGAAGGAGCGCTTGAACCTTCAACCTTGTGGTTAACCTTACCTCATATCTAACTGTGTTATTCCGTCCCAGGTTGGACTAAGCTTGGAAGAAGCAAGATTATGGGCAAGCATCAAAAGCGTAAGCCTCCGACCCATACCAGAAATGGTCGTAACGGAGCATCTTATTAGCACCCTCTGCCTCTACTCGTAGAAGAGTACGCCCTGCCTCTGCTATGAACTAAGCACGTCCTACCTCTGCTCGTAGAAGAGCACGTCCTACCTCTGCTTATGTTCCACGTTACCCGCAGAAGGGAACTAAAACCCTATCATCACCAACGATGGTCAGGTTAGGGTAACCCTTAGAGGGGGTGGAGAGTAAGCCTCTATCACCGCTTACGATGGCCAGGGTAGAGCGTCAAAAGAGTAAGCCTTAATTTTGTGTCTACGATGGCCCGATTTAAGCATCTAAGACCTAATCATCACCTACAATGGTCAGGATAAGGCGCCTTCTAGAGGGAGGTCGGGCAAGTCCTTTGGGCCTGCATGTGGATAAGCTAGCCACGCGCACTAGACGTGCAGGCCCAGAGAGTGGCCAAAAAAGTACGTACAACCTCTACTTTGACGATAAAAGCCCAGAGAGTGGCTCAGGAAGCACGTACATCCTCTGCTACTAAAATCAAACCCAGATAGGGAAACAAAAATAATTACCGGGAATGGGTTTCTGGTATCTTATTAAATGACCGAATCAAGGTTAGTTCGAGACTTCTAGTAAATACCCGAATCTGGGTTGGTTCAGATCTCAATTATTATCAAAAGTGGATTTTCGATCCTATCTTAACACCCGAATCTGGGTTGATTCGAATCTCAATAATTGCCGAAAGTAGGTTTCCGACTCTACCTTAAATACCCGAATATGGGTTGGTTCGGAAGTTAACTATTATCAGGAGGAGATATTTGACCTTCTTAATGATCTGAATCTTGTTTGGAACCAGACTTCCATTACAACCAGAAGCATATTTCTGGTCTTAAACTTAATCCAGGAGATGGATCAAAGTTCTATTGCCCTTAGAAGGTAATTTCTGGTAGTCTATCCTTAATACCCTAATCTGGGTCGCAAAGCTCTAATCCTTAAGGAAGTGTTGTGACATCAACCTAATAGCTAGAGCCTATTACCCAAGAGGCCTTCAAACAAGGACAGAAACCTTCCATATTGCTCAGGGAATTTTCCTTAGCCCATACGTACATTAATTCATTATTCACTATGCCAAATGCATATACAATACATATTACCACACAACCCTACAACACAAGTCTAGGCGAAAGCTTAAGTATGTATCATAGGATTCACTCAACAAAACCTTAGGTTGGAAGTTTCACTTCTCTTAAAAGCCCATAGAGGGAGATTTCCTTGCAGTACCTATTACACTAGGAGACTTTTACTAATGCATATAGTATAAGTAAACTCGTTAGTCATTCATTCCTTCAATATCACGCTGCTATTAATTTTAATAAAAACAAGTGATGCTCCATGTGTGCCTTATAGGCTAACCTTTAATAAGGTGCATTAAACTTGTACGCCATGTTACGATGAAATTATGAATAGAGAGCGTTTCGACCATAGATTGTGACAACATGTTAAGTAACACCTCTACAAGTCATAACTCCATTCATAAGCACTATCACTGTAGACCATTACATAAGAAATATAGTACACCCAGTACCTCGCATTCTGCATAATTATTTATAAAGGGATTTAAAAATAAGCTCATCTCCAAAAAGAAAAGCATCCTTACTCTAATACTAGAACTTATGTGTAAGCATGATTTAGTCCTCAAAAGCACTATTACATATGCTTAGTATGGATTTTAGGATAAAAAACGACCTTCCTCACTTTATCCAAGGTGTTAGTAGAGAGGTTAAGTGAGGAATCAAATGGAGTCCCAAATCCATCAGGTGTGTAAACCAGGGGACACTTGCGATAATCCCATTCTCCAGTAGGTGGACTGTCATAACCTCGAATCAGCTTCGATAGATATGTACAGGTCTCTCTTAAAAGTTGATCCTTTTCGCCGCCAAGGAAGTCAAGGCGGATCCGAGGATATTGAGTGTAAACCTTCTCGAGGTTCCTTAAGAAGCAATATCGCGCCAATGAGGAAGACTTAATAAGAAAAAAAATCTCGATATTCTTTTTTCAACTTAATGTAATCCCTTAATTAATCTCTAGAAAGAAAACTTGAAGTAGAAGACAGACTCTGAAGAAAATATTAAAGGGATTAGAAGAAAGGCAATTCATTACATCATAAGCTAAACAAGTACATTCATTACAAATAATCCTCTTGCTTATACAAGATAGATCTCTTAAAAGTCTCGGATACAAATCGATGCTTATTAAACTTAAGTTTGTCTAAAGGTAATTCTCTGGGGATAGAAGTAACTCGGGGAAGGTTCCATCATTCACCTAGGTGAAGGTTCACACCACGTTCATCTAGACACCTTCTATGGAAACGTCTAAGAAAGCCCCCGCTATGATCTCCTAAAAAGGAAAATCCACTATTTCTTATCTACTGTAAATTTGATACAAAAAGTTTGCTAATGTGTCCCTGTCCTCAATTAACATCCAAAACAATGTCATGAGCTCGACATTTTCTTTTGAAAGCCTCTGCATCATAATCAGGCAGTTCTCAACCTAGGGGCAGCTTCTTTCTCTTTAAAAAGTAGTAGTTTTGCGGCACTTATATCAAGGAGGTGGTTTCTGTTTGACAAGATATTATATTCATTTATTCGTTTATTCAGCTCCCTAGTAAGACGAATCACTTCTGACTGAGCCTTTTTAAGAATGGAAGACATAGAACCTAATTTTCTCCTCTTCGCCTAAGCGAAAAAAGGGGAGAGATCAATTATTAAAAAGAAATAAAAGGAGTGTGTATCATAGAGACTATCATACCTTAGAAATAGGAGCAGAGACTTGGAAAGTCTCAACCAAAGAAGCACCCTTGAAGCCTGGATCTTTCCCTATCTTTCGCACTCCAGAAGGATTGGGAGATTCAACCAAAACAAGATCACCTTCGGCAACTTCAGTATCCTTCAAGCTTGCCTCATCTCGACCATCAAGGGCTGGGAAGGTGCAACCAACACCAGCAAAGCCACCACTATACTCTTTTCCGCCCTCAGCAGAATCTATGAACTTGGGATTATCACCATTAGCACCAACAACCTTTGGTACCTCAATGAGATCTCTTTCATGATCAGCATGTGGCTCCTCAAAGGGGAAATCTTCAATAAACAAAAGTTTGATTATGTTAGTCTCCTTCTTTATAGGAACCTTCCTCTCTTTTCCTCATACAGGATATCTTATACATAAATATTTCCACCAAAGATGGATCAAGAGAGGAAAAGTATAAATCCGAACATCTGTCCATATGTTTGCATAAAGAAGAAGGAAAGCGTCCTCAAAATAACTAACCGTAATTTCGTCCAAGGTCTGACGTATTTGGCCAATAAAGAATCCTTCCTGCCAAGCTCGATCTTGAGAGAATCATTCTCTTTTTCTAAAAGAGATTTTTTTATATAAAACAACAAGAATCAAGCACAACAATGTCTTCTTTGGATTTTTCTAATGTCCCCTTTAAAGCCCTAAATTCTTCAGCCATGGCCAAGTGGAATTCCTTTTCCACGATAGTTGAATTCTTCACCTATGCTAGAATTGACTCCAACTTACTTTGCTCCGCAACCAAACTTTCATTAGCAAGGATAAGGGCATCATTTTCCTTCTTCAAAGACATGTTTTCTTCTCTAAATCTCCAAAACTCCGAAGAAGGATCGAAAGATTTATCTTATATCAAAAACCACTGCTTGATAACCTATAAGGAACACAATTGACATAGATGAGGCAATTGAAGGAGAGGTAGGAGAACAAGAAAGGTAAAAATTCATAACAACAGGAGCTGTTCGACTAGAGCTTGACAACCACCGGGGAAGTCAAACGAAAAATCAACATTGGAAAAGGTAGAGGAAGAAATAATTTGCTCGACTAATTCATTAAAGCTATCGCCACCAGGAGGATTGATAAAGGCAAGAGGGGAAATATCCTCGGAATAAGAAGAAAATCCCATCGCATAATACAATTCATTAGAGACTTCGGAAGACTTGGCCAGACGAATGTTCGAATGGGGGGGCTTCATTGGAGAAGTGATCTTCGGAACATCAGAAACTGCATCGGAACAAAGAGATGGACCTGCCGAATCCTTTTGATTTTTCGGAAGAGGGATATTCTAAACTCCTTTCCATAAGCTTCCTTTTTACATTTTCCCTAGACTTTAATAATGCATCCTTAAGAGAAGAAACTCCAGCCCTTGAAACTGAGGAAACAGAGCCGGTCTTACTAGACTCAGTGCGTATGACTCCTAACAGGCGATGAAAGAAAGTTGTATGAAATTCCAATTATGACTCCGTTCTAAAAATATCACATAAAGATTATACCTAGATTGTCAAGAAATAAAAGAGAGTTGGGGGAGAAAGGAGCATTTCTTCCCAGTGACAAAGAGAGGGTCCCTTTACTAAGCAAGACCAAAGGTGGCTGCCCAATAATAGATTGACCGGCCGGCAACAGGGAGTGCCTCCGAAGAATAGAGGAAGTAAGTAGTGAAGACCTATTAACATATTTCCTAAAGACAGTGCCAAGGAAGTCAATTACCTCCATATCAGCGAAACTTGGCAGTTTGGATGCAGCATCTATAAAAAGCATATACAGAAGGTAAGATAGCATTAAAAAGGTAAAGTGCTTTCGAATATGAATACTTGGGATGTGGAAGCTGCTGGAAACACCGGGAGGATGACAAACAAATGAAATTGGGTTTCCCAGCCTTTAAATCTTGTCGCTCCCTTTGATAACAATTTCTTTATGGGTTTTGCACGGAAGAGCTGAGGGTTCACGTCTCTAATTTTGGAAGGGCGAACCAAGTAATCAAGCGTAGAAAGGCTTAAAGAACCATTAGTCGATTCTAAGGATAACAATTCTAAGCCTAATAAATAAGTGTAAGTATTAGGATAAAGTTGGATGGGAGCTGGGGATGAAACCCCCATGCCAGATGTGGATAGCAGAGTAAGCAAAGTAGCCCTCCAGAGGGGAATAGATGGTGTATGTTTTGTGAGGAGGAATGGCTTCAAACACCTAAAATGCCAAAATCATGAAGAATGGCGTTAACTTGCTCTTAAGAGAAAAACAAAGATTGCTTCTCGACAGCATTAACTTTCCTAGCAGCGGAAGGGTCATTCAGCAAAGGGTCGTTACTATCAGGTCTAAAAGCAATATGCTTCTTCCCATAGTGTCAGGTATAATCTGTTTAATTTTATGCAACAAGGTAAGAACAAAGCCCGAAGGGGTAGGAACCTTATTATCTTGAAGAGACCCTAATAATAACAGGGGAATATACCTCTGATGCCATCACAGAAATGAAATTACAATAAAAACGATAATTAGACCTACCGAATAAGTTCAGAATCAATTGCCGAGAAATGATAATTAGGAAACTAAGATCAGTTTGTGGCAAGCGAAGCCAATAGTAACCATATCTCAAGATTAGCTAACAACATTCTAATTATAAAACAATGCATGAATGACTTACCGAGATACTTGTTTAAAGATTTCTAATGCTTTTCCAAGATAATTTTTTCAGGAAATGATAAGGAAGAGAAAGAACTAATAAAGCAAAATAAGGAGAGTATATATATATAGGAAGAAATAAGTGATTCATCCATTCAAAAATTTGAGTTGAAAAGTTGAAAATACCCCTTCACTAGGGGGCCAAATGTTACTACCAAAATAAAGCGTCGAAACAGGCTGGCGATGAAGGGGTAGTGGACCGCCACAAGCATAAAAGAATCCCCCGAAAGCAAAAGGCAAGCGCAAGGTAAAACCGAAAGCATAAGGGACAATCCGAGAATTATGCAACTGACACCATCACTAAAGAAAAGAGCACAGAGGCTATACAAAGAGAGGATATCGGTAGGGTGGTTCCGACATAATGGGTAAATAATGAAGGATCACCCACTACCAGAAGTTAATAAAGAGAGAGACAAGGAATATTACAAACTGGTACCTAGATCGACGAAAGGGCTATCGATATTAACTTGCTTAATACTGATACATCAAGGGAAGAAAGCACCAAACGAACAGTGTCTGAAGCATAAGAGAATTATCCAGGAACTAGCCACCAGGACCCCTATTAGATGATCGCCGATAGGCCCCTTTAGTAAGTAACTAATAAAGCATCGGAAGCAACCCTCCGAAAAGCCAAGATATGCTTCAGGAGTCTAACGAGAGACGAGCTGGAACTTCAAGAGAGATAAACTATCCCCACTAATCTGCTTAGTTTTGACACTGACAGGGGTGGCGGATCCGGCAACCATTCACTCGAATCATGAATGCAAGTTCCATAAAGTTTTAGTAGCAAGACCGAGAGCCTGAGAGTTGAAGCCCATATCCGGAAGCCAAAACCTTCTGAAAACTATTCACACAGCCAGGCTTAGTAGTAATACAAAGAAAATAGACAAGACATCAACAAAAAGCTCCAAACACCGGGACAATCTTTCCGAGAGCCAAAATTGGCACCTCAAAAAATCCATAAGCAAGGCCTTCGGAACCAAAAGGAAAGGGGACCGAGAGCCAAAACTTCTGAAACCAAAGGGAAAAGCGTTCGACAAAGGCTTCTACTCGCCCAATAGCAAAAGAGGCCCCAATTTGTCTATAAATAAGACCTAAGTGTCTCATTTTGAGGACCGATTTCACATTTCCCATTCTTGTATTCTTTTTTTCTAGAGGAAACCCTAATTTCTAAATCAGTTTAGGGATCTCTATTGTAATCACTCATGAATTCAAAATCAAAGATCAACAAAATGCGGATTGACACTTAGCATTTTTTCTTATGAGTTTTTAATGTGATTCCTTAGCTATTTCCTACACAACTAATTATAACCTTCCTACACGGTCACGGGTTCCTACTCGAATTTAGACCCTTCCGCAGAGTTCTTGTGTTGAATAACGAGATTTTGATCGATGTCAACGAACAAAGCTACTAAGGGAATTGAATCATAAAGATAAGGTTATATATGTATATATACACACACACATTGAGTCGTGTTAGAATTATGTTAAAATCTATCCTTAAGTATACACAAGTGTGCTAATCAAAGTTATATATAAATATATATATATATATATATATATATATATATATATATATATATAAAGCCATCAAAAAGCCAGAAACATACCAAAACTGACCTACCCGTCTACTGGTAGGAAATGGACCAATCGACTGGTCAACCTATTTTGGTATATAACGGCTAGTTTTAAATTTTTTATATATACATTTTAATTCTATCGGTCAACTGATGATTTTTAACCAGTCGACTGATTCGATCCAGATTTTATTTTCCGAAGAGTTTGCTTCCATTCATAAAGAGATTCCTCTTCATTAACCAAAGGAAATGAATATATCTTTTTATGGAAACTATTCATGAATGTTTGCTACTCTTAGACTATTATATAAACAACTTCAATCAAGTTTTACAACATTTTAATATTTCCGAATTATTTATAAAGCAATCAAAAAGCCAGAAATATAGCAAAACTGGCGTACCAGTCGACTGGTAGGAAATGAACCAATCGACTAGTCAACCTATTTTGTTATATAACAACTGGTTTTAATTTTTTTATATATAAGTTTTAATTCTACCAGTCAATTGATGATTTTTAACCAGTCGGCTGATTCGACCCAGATTTTCTTTTCTGAAGAGTTGCTTCCATTCATAAAGAGATTCCTCTTCATTAACCAAAGGAAATGGACATATATTTTTATGGAAACTATTCATAAATGTTTGCTACTCTTAGACTATCATATAAACAACTTCAATCATGTTTTACAACAACTTAATCTTTCCGAATTTTACTGATTTTTCTGATCATCATTCTAAACTCTCCATTTACATTCTTTGAAATTAAAAGCTCTCCAATTTCAATACTTGTTGAATCCGTGAATCATATTAATATCATTTGACTCAACAAGTAAATTTTACTTCCTTAAATCTTCGCATTCAAAGCATATAATTGAGGATCAGATTATAGGAAGGTTGTACTTAAAATATTGGCTATCCGCGTTGATTCGAGTACACAAATCAGAAGTCAAACTCTTGTAATTGTTGAAGACTTGTGTAGTTGCTCAGGCAAGAGGCTTCCTTGTTAGGGATCGGGTGTACTGACCTATTCCTCTGGGTTAAGAGAGGGCGTTGTTAGTGAATTTCGAAGAGGAGCTTTGGGACTGAACGTAGGGCGGAAAGTCTGAACCAGTATAAAAATTCCTGGTGCCTTTTTAACTTACTTTACTACATTTTATTATTTGTGATATATCATATTAAGCTCTATTTATTTGCGTAACTATTGTAGAATCAACTAGTTAGTATCACATTTATATTCCGCAATACCCATATAGAAAGATCCTTAAGTTGTATTCACGCCGACTTTTCAATTGGTATTAAAGCAAGGCTATCATATAACCATAAAACCGTTATTTGATAATTAGATAATATGGATAGTAACACTAGCATTAGCAATAACACCGGATATTCTGAAGGCCAATCAACGGCTAGACCACCCTTCTTTAATGTCATGAATTATAGTTACTGGGCTACTGGAATGAGAATATACATGCAAGCTAATAGTTATGATGCATGGAATATTACTCAAAAATAATATGCATCACCTACTATTGCATACACTGAATGGTCAAACACTAAGAAAAATGAAGCTACTGCAAATGCTAAGGCTATGAATATGCTACATTGTGCACTTAATAGAAATGAGTTCAATCGGATTTGTATGTGCAACACTGCATATGAAATCTGAAGAACACTTAAGATTACTCATGAAGGCACTAACAAAGCTAAACAAAGTAAAATTCCTATGCTAAAAAATCAGCTTCAAAATTTTAAAATGAATGAGAATGAATCCATAAACGATATGTATTCATGTTTTCAAAATATTTATCATTCATTATTAGGACTAGGAGAAAAATATTCCAACTTTGACATAGTTTCAAAAATTTTAAATTCTTTAACCAATGAATGGAAGAGAAAAGTATTAGAGATTAAAGAAGCTAATGATCTCTTTGCCATGAAATCGGAAGAATTAATCGGTAATCTAATGTCATATGAAGTGAACTTACATGAAAACAAAGCGCAGGTACAAGATAAGAAAAATTTAGCTTTCCAAGCAGAAAAAGAAGATTCTGATTCAGATGAAGAAGATATAGCATTTGTTGCTAAAATTTTTAGAAAATTTCTAAAATACCGAAAGAGTGAAAGCAAAATTATAAAGAAGAATTCATCAAAAGAACCTGATCCAGCTTTAGTGGAATGTTTTAACTGTCACAAGACCAGACACTATCAAAAGAACTGTCCAGAACTAAAGAGAAATCGCAAAAGTGAAAAATCAAAGAAACGAGCTTTTTTAATCACTTGGGATAATTCGAACTCATCTTCTGAAATTGATAGCGACAGTGATAGTGAGCAAGCAAATGTGTTCTTTATATCTTTTGATTCGAAAACCTTGATATCTAGGGAACGGTGAACTAACTCAGACTCGTGAAAGCCAAATAACCTCATTTTCCCCTTACGTCCCCTTCTTTAGTCCTATCTCCGGTGTTGATGAAAGAGGTCATTAACCCAAGCATCAAAATTAACATTTATACCTAAATTGCAAAACCAAAATGGACTGAACGATAGAGGGGGAGAGAGTTGTCGAAGGACGGCTAGAAGGAGGGGAGAAGGCGACGTGACGATCGGAGTCGGCTAGCCATGGTGCAAGCTTTCATAGGCGTTGGTGTTTGGGTGCCGAGGGATTTTTTGTGGGTTGTGTGAAATTTTCCAAATGAAATTTTAGTTCTCTTGGTTGTGGGTTATTAGTAGGTCAGCGACGGCTAGGGTCAACCCATTTTTTAAACCGACGTCAGCCATCGCAAGTGTCAACCACGATTTACAAGTTTTCTAATAGTGTTAACAATCTATTTTCTATCATCTGAAGTTAATACTATAGATGAATATAACATTTGTAGCACTTAGATTTGGACATAGGAAATGGGGTGTTACAACAACAAACCTTACGACTCGGCTATAGCCTCATGATATACAACCAAATTTCCATTTACGTCATGCTTCTTTTGCTCCCTTCCCACTCACACCATTATTTAAATAGAAAATGTAGCTGAAATCAGATAATAATTGAGATGCTGCAAAAAAGGAATATCATTTAATTGTCCTATGGTTTTAACCGCACAATCTACTCTTTACACCCATTCACTCCCTCTTCCACTTACTATTTTTTAAATATAAACAAGTAATTATGGATCAAAAATAGGGTGCTCTCAAACAAGGGTTGCCATGTTGACGTTCAAGGTTGATGACTCCAACATGACATGTACGTTGGCTACATAATGTATTGACAAGGCAGAAAGTTAAAAGAAAAATGTAATTAAAACATAGAAAACAAATTGACATGGTTAATTCATTACCTATTTATACTTTTAGGAAAATTCTACTTGCACTCTGCAAAATACTGAGTTGCCTTCCAAACTTTGGAAAAAAAACCGAAAAACTCAACGCTTTGCTGAGCTGTCCCCTATTCTATAAAAATCACCGAGAAAAGCCTCTCAAGTTACACAACTACGTGGTCCATTTAGGGTACCACGTAGTGGTACTGAATAGTGACTTAAGGGAACCATGTAGTGCCACTATGTGGTAACATAAAGGGACACGCAACGGCACTGCGTGGTATACAGGAAATATATTAAAAAAAAAATACTCAAATTTAAGTCAAAATAAAAAAAGGTAATCTGATTATTAAATAATTCAGCATTTTGCTGAGTGGAAATAGAATTTGCCTATACTTTATACTATATACATCTGTACAGTTAACTCATATCGCCATTTAAATAAGGAACTTTTTTATATCGACCACTTTTGTAAAGTAATAACAGGAATAGACATGTTTCAAAACTAATTACAGAAATATGCCACTTTTTTTGTACAAAAGTTATCCTAGATCACGTCTATCCAAAATTTATTTTTAACAAAGGCATTATCTCAGAAAACGCGTCCATTGTTTTAATTTTGTAACGTTTTAATGCCAAATAACGCCCATAGGACAATAATGTTTCAACCCCTTTCTTCCTCTTCTATTTCCTCTTTCCATTCTTATTTCACAAGTCCACTTTTGAAAAAAAGATTTCCCCTTTTTATTAAACTCAAACAGTATTGGAACCAAAATTGTTTTAGAAGATCTACTTATCACTCAACAAATTATAGATCTCGTTTTGTGTTCAAGTATGGCTATTGACCTTTGAATTTTATAATATCTTATTTTAGATTGATTGTGAAAGTTATTTCGTTGTAGATAGTTAAATTGTTGTTGTTTTGTATGTTGAATGGTTCCTAAATGTATTCCTACCATTTGTTATTTTGATGGTGAATTGGTGGTGGACGATGATAACTTTGGCGAATACGTTGGAGGGTCGAATAAACCGACAAAAGTTGTTCGAGGATGTAACTTGGTTCAGTTGAAAAAAAAATTTATTCTACTAAAAGTAGAAAGGAAGTGGAAATGAGGAAAGAAAGAAAAGATCCAGAAAGGTTTATATACTTCTGAGAGTTATCTCAGAAAACATTTTGTTAAAACGTTATCTCAGATAACGCCTTCGAAAAAATATAAAAAAAGAACTGGCGTTATCCGTGATAACGTCAGTATATGAAAAGTGGTCTAAAACTGTAATTAATTTTAAAACTGGTCTATTTTCGTTATAAGTTTTCAAAACAGGCCTAAACCGACAAATTTTCCTTTTAAATAATTGGTGGAAACTATTATCTATAACCTGAATTTATTTATGATGCTTGATGGTGCAAACATCTGGAAACAAAAAAAGTTAAAAGGTATTGAGCTATGCAAATAAAAAAGCGGCGTCTAAAAGCTAATAACTACTTAGCACAAGCTAGTTGCAAAGAAATAAATAGCTAAAGTAAACGAAAGTCTATGTATAAACGAAAACAGCCTATTTAATACACGAAACATAACTACGCCATTTGACTGGAAAAGGGTGACGACACATAATAAAACTACAGTCAACTTCTGACCCGTGTACAAGCCATGCAACTCATTTACATCCTCTCGTTTTCTTTCTCATGCAGCTGCAGTGCACAAACAACTCATCATTTCTCAGATTTCCCGTGATTTCACCCTCATTTCCCCAACTGCATAGCCTCAAAGAAAATGCAAATGAATCAAAGAAAATTAAGTAAACATCTTTTTCTTCATTCTTGTGGTTATGAATCCTTAAAGTCTCAAATATATATACACAACCTACTTCAAACAAAATTGTTCAAAAATACAGATAGACGAAAGATGGCGAGGAGTGGACCATTACATTCCTCTTACCATCACGTTGTGGACATACAACAAGACGATGGAATATCACACAGCGAACCTCTCAATAGAATTCCGCCATTGGCGCCTTCTAGAGCAATCGATAGGCAGGTTTCTCTTGAAACTGGATTTAGTGTCCTATCCGGAAACCGGAAAGCCGTAAACGGTAAAGATAAAAAAGGCGGACTTAAGCGCAGTGGCAGAAGTGTAGGAATGGCTGGCATAAGTGAAGTTGGTATAGAGAGTCCGAAGAATAAAGGCGACTTCAGCATGTTTCGGACGAAATCCACGCTTGTGAAGCAGATGTCTTTGGCACAACCCAAAAAGGAACAGGACGGCGATGCGCAGAACAACAAGAACGGGCATGCTGGTAAGACTAAGAAGGAAGACAACGGTTGTGAAGAAGAAGGCGAAAAGAATGTTCCAGCAGCCGGTAGATATTTTGCAGCTCTTCGGGGACCTGAGCTCGATGAAGTCAGGGTAAGAACTCCAAATCGTTGATAAATTAAGAGAGATATAGTTAGAAGTTTTGTCAGTAGGGTTTGCTCCTAACTGAGATGAATTCTATATCTAGCATGTGTCTAACTACATCTTAATCAATAGTTAATTTCACAAAGTTCATCAGTTGAGACTCACACAAATGATAAACAATGTTGATCATGACTCATGAGTAAGTTAATGGCATGGACGAAGTTAAGGGACGTGTGAAATAAAGATGAGTTCATCTTGTTCTTCAGATACAAAAGGCTAAAGTTTTAACAAATTACGGTTAATGTTTTCAGTATAGTGCTAAAGGTACTCAGTTTTATGCTCGAGGCTAACTCGATTGGCGGTTAACTGTCTATCAAAAAATAATCCAATTGATCGTTGAGTTCCAACAGCAGTGTAAACTCTTTTAATTTTTTACTTTGGGTCGCTGGTAGCATCTAGCATTTGGGTTGGTGCGCTTAGTAGCCCACTAATTTTAGTTAGTTTTAGTTAGTGTTAACATTTGAATCAAGCTAATCCGCACTCCACAGGTTAACGTTGGCAAGTTTAGTCTATATAAACTCTCAAGTCTCAACTCTTTATAGAAGTTAAGATGCAAGCAAAAATTTTCAAATTGGAGCTTCTTAGCTGAAGCTTTATCTAAGCCGATCCAGTGAACAAAGTAGATCTTTGGTAAAAAAACAACATAGCGTAATAAAACTTAAGAAATTAGAAGTAAATGTCAGTAAGGATAGGTATCCAAAACAGATATTTATTATCTAATGAAACTCAAAAAGAACATTGAAACTCACATTTAAAGTTGCAAGCTATGTTAATTAACCTCAGCAGAAGAAAATGAAAATAAAAATAAAAATACAGAGATAATTGTCTTATTTTTTATTTTATTTTTGGTATAATTTGTGATATAGCATTATCATATCATCAGCGGACTGAATCGTGAGAAATATGTAGGCATATAACCATTGGATAAAGGTATATCAAAATTTAGTTTGACAAAATGGTTAAGTTAGATCAATTCTTTTGTCATTGAATTATCTGTTCCCATGTGCCACAATAAATCACAACCATTCATTACAACAAAATCATAAATTAGTAGAACTCACCATATCATATGAATGGATGATGAAAAATCAATGGTTGAGATGTGTGTGAGACATGGGGACAGAACAAAAGTTTTAACTAAGGTTAAACGATATGAGTAGATTTAATGAAAAGGGAGTTTTGAAAGAAAAACCTTTCCATTTAGCAAGAAGAGATGAGGGGACGGAATATTTGAAAAAACAGTGGATTTTTCATTCTCCTTGAACCTTCTCGTTGTGTTATTAAAGATACCACAGTTCATATTGGTGAACTAAACATCCGCTTACTAATTCAAATATTTTGCAGGACTCGGAAGACATTCTCCTCCCAAAAGACGAACTGTGGCCCTTCCTCCTCCGTTTCCCCATAAACACATTCGGAATCACCCTAGGCTTAAGCAGTCAGGCCATCCTCTGGAACTCCCTCTCCAGCAGCCCAGCCACCTCATTCCTCAACATAACCCCAATCATAAATCTAGTAATCTGGATCCTTGCCCTAGCCTCTCTCATCTCCATCTCTACAATCTACACCCTCAAATGCATCTTCTACTTCCACGCCATATGTCGAGAGTACTCCCACCCCGTCAGGGTGAACTTCTTCTTCGCCCCCTGGGTCGCCTGCATGTTCCTCACAATAGGCGCCCCCCATGCCTTCACCCACCACAACCTCAAAGTCCTACACAAAGTGCTGTGGTGCGTGTTCATCGTACCTATATTTACCCTTGATTTAAAAATCTACGGACAGTGGTTATCGGGAGGTAAGAGAAGGCTGAGCAAAGTCGCTAACCCTAGCTCGCATTTGTCGGTCGTCGGGAATTTCGTTGGGGCTATTTTGGCTGCTAAGGTTGGATGGCAGGAGGCTGGGAGGTTCTGGTGGGCTATTGGGATGGCACATTACTTGGTCGTGTTTGTTACGCTGTATCAGAGGTTGCCGACCAGCGAGGCTTTGCCTAAGGAGCTTCACCCTGTCTATTCCATGTTTATCGCTACTCCTTCTGCTGCTAGTATTGCATGGAAGGCTGTGTATGGGGAGTTCGATGGCGTTGCCAGAACTTACTTCTTTATCGCCCTTTTTCTTTATACGTCTCTCGTCGTAAGAATCAACTTTTTCCGAGGATTCAAGTAAGCAAATCATACTCCACATCATTTGAATTTGACATGTTTGATGTCTTTATGTACATGCATTGTATTGCTTTGCATTCACTTCAGATCATCGTATTACCAAATAAAAAATAGATATAACAAAAAAAGAATGCTGCTGAATGCACCATTCAAAAGAAAAGAAGGGTTCTGTTTTACTAGGACACTTTGAGAACATGAAATTGGGGGATAGGGAACTACACATATGGGAATATATATGTCTGATTTACATGTATATTGGATGAGTGCAGGTTTTCTTTAGCATGGTGGTCTTACACATTTCCAATGACGACAGTTTCTGTAGCAGCAATTCTTTATGCTGAAGCTGTACCGTGTTTCTTTAGTAAAGGTTTGGCACTCAGCTTGTCTTTCATGTCATCAGCCATGGTATTTGTACTATTTTGGTCTACGGTCATCCATGCATTGGTTTTTCGAACGTTGTTTCCAAACGATTTGGCCATAGCCATTACAGTGAAGAAGCAATATGGCCCTAGGTGTCAAGAAAAGGGGAAGAAGCAGAGTAAAATTGGTCATGGTATTAAGAAATGGGCAAAGGAGTCGTCGATTTCGCTTATTACTTCAATCGCTAGAAAACATTCGAACGAGAAGGATGATGATGAAAAAATAGAGCATTAGGGGATGGATGACATGTTTTTGGTAGGTTGATGTTCACATAAGCATGTATAATATGTTAAAGAATGCATAGTATTAAAGGATCAACTATACGGTTATATAAACATGAAGTTTACTAGACAAGTTTATGTCTACTAGCATATTAGCATGAGGGTAGGCTTTTTTTTTTTTTTTTTTTTTTTTTTTTTTTTTTTTTTTTAAGAACAAAGTGCATGCAAATTGCATTCATTTAAACAGTAAGCCGTTTCACTACATGTTTTAGAAGATGGTAACATATACATTAAGTTCCTAATTTTGGTAACATAAAATATTAAAACCTGTTATTCTCTGCGTATAGGCAAATAAGAACTTATAATACTTGAACACATTTAACAGAAGTTCTAACTGTGCCTTCCAGTAGCCATAATAACCGTTGATCAAGTTTTTCAAATCAAGTGAGAGTTTTGTAAATTAACAAAATTCAGTATGATTGGCATTCAGTAAATATGCTGCTCTAGAGTTTTGTACCATCAGCATATGTTTCAAGATATTTGTTTTGTGTTTTATGTTTTCAACATTAATTACAAAAAATAAAAAGACCGGAGGGACGATGGTCAAATCAGTTGACTAAGATGATCATTTCTCACCATATACGTGTGTCATTTGTATTTTTATATGAACAAGAACCCAATACAAAAAGAGTAAACCGAACGAGCCCTAAGTTTTAAAGAAGCTCCTGTGGCTTTCCAGCATAGATGATGTGTATCAAAAACGATTGTGTATGTGTAGAGAAACGTGATGGATCCTCAATCAACCGTGTTTCCGTGGAGAATTTCAACTCCTTCACCCTTCAGTTACGTTTGTCGAATGTCTCTTTTGTTAGTTCAGCTTTTCTTGGTGTAATAACCAAGAAAGCCCCTGTAGGATCCTTTCTCGCCTTGATAGGGCGGTCGAGCCAAAGAGATGGTTTGGTCTTCCTTTCTCTTCCTTGGTTAAACACCTTCATCGCACTATTCGTCTTCTGGGCATACTTCACTCTGATTCCAAGAAATGTGGTCTTCTCCTTACTCCTTTATGTCTACATATGGTAAAGGATTCTCGGTCTCCCTCCGCATTAGGTAACCCTACAACGGCTTTCTTCTTTAAATTTTAATGCCTCAAATCTTACCTAAAGATATGGAACATTCAGGTGTTTAAGAATACATCTGACATGGTTAGATCTACGGAAAAAGCCCTCATCCTTGCTGAATCTTCATTTGATGTTGATCCTTCAGTTCCCAACAAAGCGGAATTGGTCCATGCTCAAATCGCTTTTAACTCCGAGCTGAAGATCGAGAATGACTTTCTTCAACAGAAAGCTAGAATTAAATGGGTCATTGGTGTGGTGACTCAAATTTGAAATTCTTTCATTCCAGTGTTAGAAAAGAATTATATCATATATATATATATATATATATATGTCAAATCCTTTGTCCTGAACTTTTTACGGTTTCGACTCCAGATGAGGTTGTAGAGACCATTATTTCCCACTTTCACTCTTTCGTACAATGTCCTTCTAAGGACCATTCTGATTCTTTTCTCCTTTCCCAAATCCCCTGCATTGCCATTCCTTCAGAGACTCCTGATCTTTGTCGCCCCTTCTGTGAAAATCTCAGTCTTGTATTTTTTCCTAAGCAAGGATAGTGCGAGTGACTCAGATGGTTTAAATGGGGCCTTTTACCGTTGTGCTTGGGAGGTCATTCGTCATGATTTCTCTCTTGCGATCCAATTCTTTTTCTTCGGTGGGATACTCCCAAGAGCTGGATGTCTACCAATCTTTTACTCATTCCTAAGTCAAAGAATCCTCTATCTTGCTCTGACTTCAGACCGATTAGTCTCTATAACTTTCCGAACAAAGTCGTCTCTAAAATCTTGTCTACTAGACTCGCGCTTATCTTGGATCGTATCATTTCCTCATCTCAGACCGACTTTGTCGGAGGTCGCCTGATCATTGACAACGTCCTCCTCGCCAGAGCAGATTTCCCGAATTGATCGCAATATCTGTGGTTCCAATTTTGTCATCAAGCTTGACATGGTTTAGGCTTTTGACCGCATGTTTTGGTTTTTCATCATCCGGGTTCTTTGAACATGTGGCTTCCTTAAGCCATTTATTGATCTTGTCTGAAGACTTATTTCAAACTGTTGGTTCTTCGTTCTTATAAACGGAGCAAGTAAAAGTTTTTTCTCATCCAGATGGGTATTGTGGCAAGGAGATCCCCTTTCCCCGTCACACATTATGATAGTCGCCGAGGCGCTTGTCAGTGGGTTTCACTCTTTCATGATCACTGGCTAGATTTGTCGTTTTGGTATCCCCAGGGGATGTCCTATGATTTCTTATCATGACATCATTATCTTTACTAATGGTCATAACGCTCTTTTCGTCGACTTCCTTCTTTTCTCCATTTGTATGAACGGTGCTCGAAGAAGATGATCGATTTTTTGAAGAGCTGCTTTGTTCCCTCTAGCTACATGGATCCTTTGAAGGTCTCATGGATCGAGGACTTTTCATGTTGCCTCTCTTGCTCTAACCTATCATGGTATTGTTATCTTTCGTGGGCATAAGTTCAATTTTCTTTTTGATCTCCTCGATGAGAAAGCAAGGGGAAATATCTTGAGATGGAATTCGACTGTAATAACTCGTATTTTACGTATCGGAGGATCGTAAAATAATCATACTTAATTCCCTAGAGGTCAGATCATTCTCAGGTTTTAATATGTTGTCATGGGAATGTTAGACATATCCATAATTTTTACCAAATCGATTTGTGACCGTTTTGCCTTTGTGAATATTGTTTTAGCTATAACTTTTGATAGAGATCGAATCAGCTGCTGAATTGATCTCATTGGATCGAAATGGCAGTTGACAATTTCGTAGAGTGGTTACATTAAAGATTTTACTAGGTGGTTAGGGAGAAATCTTTGTTTTAAGTTTTAGTTTGGTAGACTAATAAGCTGCTAGTGGGCTGGTTAATGAAGTTCATTAGGATAATGACCTCCTGCTATAAATAGATGGGTTTTAGGAGAGAATTAAGGTTTCCCTCTTCATTCAAACACTTAGTTTGTGTCCCTGATTCTTTGGATTCAACCTAAACCCTAATTTCTCCATTCTAATTCATCCTAAATCACATCTAGAGGCTAGATCATCATCCGAAAAGATTAGATCACATTAAATTGCATTGGTTTTGGGATTTTCATCGCTGTCCAGATCTGATTTCATTAGGTTTGCATCGAATCAAGGTTTTAGTGAGTGATAGATATATCTTACATGGAAACTATGGATTATATGGGCTAAATTATGATTAATTCATGTTTATATGTCAAACTGACCTTAGATCTAATCATATATGTTTAATTAGGATAATCTATTTTGATTGTACAAACCGAGAAGAAGTTAGATTAATCATGTTCCTAAATATTTTTTGATCCAAATTATTAGATCCATCGTTTTATGATATACTTAAAGTATGTGCATGCTTGTACGATCAAGATTTGATGAATCGTTGTTTGTTTTAATTGAATTGAATGCATTGCTTGAATTATTTATTAGAATTGTTTGTCGTAGAACTTAGGGTTGAAGATTAGAGAAATCTGAGGTCCAGATGATCAAATTCAAATGAAACTTAACGAAGGAGTTATGCAAGACGAAAGAAGGCGACTTAAAAATTTTAGTGCCAAAACTCGCTAAGTACATAGACTGGTACCAGTCCATGCTCGATGGATCGGTATCGATCCATGGTACTTGTGTGGATGGTGATGAATTTTGTGTGTAGGCTTAGAAGATGAGCACAAGGCTGCGTGCAAAATTTAAGATGATTTGGATAGGTTGATGGACAGATTCTTAGGTATCTAAGTCGGGGATTGGCAGTAAATAGGCATGGAGAGATTGCACATGCATGATGGACCGACAGGGCTTAGATCGATAGGAGTTATGAATGTGAATGGAATGTCACTGAGGTAGGGAAAGCTTTATGGGTCGGAGTACAAGACTTAGCAATTTTTTTTCTAAGTCAATGGATCAATACAAATTCATACATGATGGACCGGTACCGGTCCATCTGGAGAATAATCGGGAGCTCAAACTTGGTGAGTGTGATGATGGGACTACTTGATGATATCTAGTAAAGTTTGATATCTAAAGGACTTCAAATAAGTGCAATGTAACTCAAATAAGAGTGAATGCTTCGATTGTGAATCAAGACGGAGAGGTTGGAGTTGAATTGATGTGATATTGTTCGTGGGATGATGCATGATTCAGTTAGATGATAGATTGACTCATATGGGGGTAGATTGGGGATGATAATGGAATAGTTTCGAGAAGTGGTTCAAACTAAAGGATGGATTTGACAAGGAACATGGCTTGTGAGATTGGAATTACCAAGGAATCATCAAAATCAGAGGTTCTAGCAGGATCAAAGCAGGGGTATCGTGGGTACACCAATTACACTCAAGACGGATCGTGTACCCTGGATTATCTAGTTGTCTCACGATGGAGGCAAGCATAAGTAAAATGACGTATGGTGGTCTAACTAGAACTGGGGTTTTCCATTAGCCCTTGATGGATGGCAACGGTCGATCGTTCGATGATTGATGTATTCAAGGCTTTATTTAGTGATAGCTAGGATATTGGTTGTTATGGATACTATGATTGATTATGTGAGTTCTTCTCTATTTCTCTGGGTAGGCTATCACCGTTAGTCATCGAAGAGAAGTGGGTTTAGGAGATGCCCTTTTCCTATGATTTGGAGTGGCATATTATAGATGATTACCATGTGCTAACTCTATGGTTGTAGAGATAGATTAGATGGTTGAACTGTCTGTACTCATATATCCTATGTAAATACTAATAGTTATTTTATCTCTCACTAAGACTATTGTTTAACTCAAGATTTTATATTTCCTTTTATTACCTTGGACTGATCATTAATGCTATTGGTGAGTAGACTAGGATAGCAGGTGGTAAGTTCTGGTGTTGTTGGTGATGTGCGACAACGAGCATATGGCTTACATATTAACTTTATACAATATAGATATTTGTTGATTCCGTTGTATGTTGATTATTTTTGAGACTTTGAGAGATATGTAGTGAGGCTTGATGTACGATATTCATTTACATGGCTATTTTGTATTTGTAACTCTGAGATGTTATAGAGATTGGATTTCTGTTATGTTTTGCTTCACTACTATATATTGTTGTATATTTTCTATTATATGTTATCCATGCACTATGAGTTGTACAATAGGTTTTGTTTTGAGTTATTCTTCCTTAATGATTGTTCCATATCGTACATATACATCATGTAATGCACTTTCCTCTTAGTTTAGTGTAGAAGTTATGGGGTCGGACATCACATTTGGTATCAGAGCTTTGGTTAATTGATTTTACCCAAAGTTTGCGAGCATAAAAGCATATGAGAGATGGCCTTGTAATTTTATTAGATGATTACTATATTATTATAATATAGTTTAGGAGGTTGTAAACACTTGATCACCATTGCGGTCTTTCTCTCTAATGTGGACTGATCATTCTCGTTTCAAATAGCGAATGAGCTATCGAAATTTAAGGCACGCTGCTAGGGATGAGCTCGCTGATGAAGGGGTAAGCAAGAGTAGCCAGTCGGGAGCTGGTGCTGCTATACTCGATTATTCTGCTATGTTTGAGACCATGATGGCAGCGATCATGAGGAGCATTCCCACTCCAAAGGCCTATACACATTTATTTTAAACGTTTATGAATTACACTAAACTAAGACCATATAGTTAATTATACTAAACAATAATGATAACTAAAAAAAATCTTGTTATTACCACATCGTACTTTGGCTTTGTCATGATATTTGAAGTTTTATTTATTTTAACATGCACTAGAGTGTAGCTTAATTGTATTTCGTTAGTAGTAGTGTTGTCCATCTCTTAAGAATTATGTTTTTGAATTAAAAGTAAAAGGCCTGCTATTAAGAAAATTATAAAATTCAATAGTGGATGAAAGCCTCATGAGGATAAAACTGTTTTATTTGTAAAGTAATTTAAAGCAAGAAATAAGGTTCTTTACCTTTTGCATAAACTGCTTGAACTAATCAAAAAGTGATTTCTTCCCATTACATAAGCAACAAACCTGATACCCCACCCACCAAAATTTTCGGTTATAGCTGCACTAAAGCAGTAAGCCCATGTCATCTTTTGATGGTAATCAGGCATGTACACCCCAGAGGCCTATACACTAAAGCAGTAACTCCAAAGGCCTGTACACGTTTCAAATAAAGAAGATAACCGGGTAAGAAATAATCATCGTATTAAATGGTCTGTACACGTTTATTTTAAACGTGCATGGGTCAACCCATAATAGTGCCTGGGTTGACTTAGTGTCGACCCAAGGGGTGTCTGGGTCTACCCAATGTCGACCCAGGCGATGATTGGTCGACCCAAAGAGGGTCTGGCGACGTAAATATTTATAGTTAAGTGACATTGTTTTCTTACGGGCTACGGTTTTGATATGCTTTACACGAATCTAACAGAGCAAGTTCTTTTAAGCGACTATAAATAAATGCCCAGGGCTAGCCATCAAGCTCATTATTTTCTGATCAAACGCTGAAGCCCTGCCATTTCATTTATTCTCCAAACCTTTTTTGAATCAAATTAAATTGGTTTAGGCCTTTAGAAACAGGAATCAGATAATGGAACTCATAGCTTAGGATTGTAGGGGCTCAGAATTCCTTCCCGTACTAGGTAAGTTCCGTGGATCTGATTCCAATTCAATTCTTTTGTTTTCCTTTGGGTTCTAAATTATAAATATGTGCTTATTACGTTATTGAATCAAATTAAGGAGAAACACCTATTAATAATTCTGAATCAGACTCTAGAATTTGAAAGCTAACAGGTGAGTGGATTTAAATTATGTCTTTTGAAAACAGTATAATTATCGTTTAATTCCCCGTTATTCTTAACAAAATAAATAAATGAAATTGTTGTGGTTATTGTGTAATTCATTCCCTAAAAGCTATTAAGAATATTACTGTTGTGTAAATTCATTCCTATATCTTATGTTTGGGGATTAAAAAATTATTGTAATTTTAAGATTGTAAATTTGACAATGATTATATGTATATTTCTAAGATTGTTAATTTAACGGTAAATTGTGTGTATTTCCAAAATATGTTGTTAAGGATATAATTAAAATGTTGGGTTGAGAAAGATTATGGAAAATTATGAAAATAGTGGAATAAGAATTAGTAAGCCTAATTTTTATACATAAGTCACCATAATTAAATTGGAATTTGGAATTTTGTAAGAAAACAATAAATAATATAAAACTCAGGAAAAGGGAATTAGTCGTGGAATGAGTTAGTTGGAGATAGAAAAGGGATACATTTCCATAATTCCTATTATGGAAAATAACAAAGAACGTAGTTGCAAGAAAAAGAAAGGCAATAGAGATTAGCATGAAATAAGGGTTTTTGCCGTATTGCACACCAATCAAATATATATACACATGATGTAGTAAAGAGAATAGCTTGCAACTACAGATCTTTATTGATGTATATTATGGAAACAGATTTTTGTACATTTCCACTAATCAATTTGACAATGTGTGTGAAACATTTTCTGTAATAATAGAAATTCCAAAGATGGTAAATAAAGAAAGGTTACAATAGTAAGGGTTCTCTTAAATAATAAGGAATCAAGGAAAAATGTGATGGACGGGGAATATGATGAATTATAATTAATTATATGAATAGGAATGAAATATAATAAGTAGGCTTGTCCTAAGGACAAATGGAATTATATCATAGGTTATATTTAATGATGAAAAGAGAAATTATTAATAAACCTTAGTTAAAGGAACTAAGTTAATAAGCAAACCCACAGTAATGGTTGTGGTAACGATATAACTTGAGGTTATAATTAAATGGGAAAGAATAAAGTAGGATCATTATTAGTAAAATTATAATTTGGGGGATTAATTTTAATGAATGTGATAATAATAAGTAGAACTTCGTTCTGGCAGGGCAGGGCTGATTAGGTAAAATAAGTGGCTCATAGATATGGTCCGTTCCAGTAGTGTGTGGTTGATTAGGGAAAGTAAATGGTCAAATATAAGCTAATAAACCAGTAACTTGAATAGAAAATGAATGTGTAAATAATCAAGTTAATTAGCAATGTGATAAGTTAAAGCAAGCACGTGATTAAAAGATTAGACATATGATCCAATAACACAATGGTGTGATGCGCTTAGACCAGTCTGTACGTATGGAGATAAAGAACCCAAAGGAATAGATCATTACAGTGTCTGGAGACATGAGGGAAGCACCTCCAACTGATTATTCCATGGGACTAGAGGAAAGCACGAGGCTTCTGCAGGACATGGTAGGGTACTCTGAGATGGCCCCAGTGGAACAACTGAATGAAGTCGTTGCTCGGAGGCAGGTCTGTTGCACCATTTAGAGCATACCTTGACTACAACTATGGAGTGACAGTCAGAAGGCTGTGGCAGATGGCGTGGGGGTGATTTGGCGATTTGCCTCGCTCCGGGAGGAGGTGATCAAGACCAAATTAAGGATAGTAATCATCAGATATCTTTCATCAGCAATCAGTGGGAATCAGGGATGCAGAAAGACTAGAGCTAAACCAATAGACCAACGATCTTTCACTATTAGGACATTGGTTGAGGGACACGCCAAATTGGATGTTAGATTGGTTGATAGGGTCACGTCATTAGCTCTTCATGTAGACTTTCATTAGTTGAGTGAGGGGCCATATCCACCATGAAAAGAGATAGACCATATGCGGATATATGTAATGTAGGCCTAACGAAGTTGTCCTTTGCATATATAGAAAGCTCCCGGCCGTGTTTCATGCATTGGATGCAACCCTATTATGGAACTCGGGTTATAGTAGGCAGTACGTTCGTGCGAGGGTCTAGATATACGCACCGGGTGGTGTATTGTAGACATTAGGGCGTTACTCAATGTCGAGACATTGTCCGACCAAGGATTTCAGACATGGGGATCCATATGCTTACGTGGCATAGCGATGGTGGTTCTATGCGATTACGTGTGAGATTTTGGTTTGGCGTAGTAAGAAGGTTATGCACGCTTCCATGGTATGACGGTAAAGACAGTACGAGGAGGATACTATAGGGAGTACCTTGAGATGTTGGGTATAACTACTATATATTACTTAGGTTTAATCTACTAGGATGTTGTTAACTTGAATAACATAATAATTAAGAAAATGTAAATGAATGGTATATTATGGTTATTCCATAAAGTATAATTTGTCCTCTCATTGTAATTTGTGTTCTGACCCCTTCTTCATAACATACTCGTGGGTTAGATTTATGGTAGAGATTTAGTAGCCTTTGGACACTTGTTAGGCAGTGTCATTATGTCGATAAGGCTATATTTGATTATTATGTTTTACCTATTCCGCTGTGAGATGTTGTATCAAGCTCTGATATATTTATTATCTCTGTCTTTTCTACAGGGTACCAGATAAGACAATTCGAGCTTCAATAGATTTGGATTTTTTGAGAAAAATTTGGTCTGTCAAAAATTCGGATTGTTACAATAAACCTCCAACCAAATTTTGTATCCCGCTCCACCATCCAATTTTCGTATCCCCGAACCATGTAGAATTCATGTTCCAAAAGTGCCCAACTCCCCAAAAATCCAGAATTTCCTAAGTATAGCGAGATCGATGCACTCATTTCATATGTCGAAACTAACCTCTTGATTTTGTATCCCAGAGTCGCCTTCCAGATTTCATATTCTGTAGATAGCTACATCAGGGGTCGACGCAGAACACCAAGCAAGGGGGATCGGTGCAAACTACTTCATATGGTGGGATACGAAAACAACAAAGTAAAAAATTCAAGACTTTAAGAAGTGAAGAAAGAAAAACTTAAGTCCATGGGGACTGATACTGATCCTGAGGGACAAAAAATGGGCCACTCCCACGTGCCCCTACTCCTACCTACTCTCTTCTGCTATGAATATCCACCATTAGGTGTGAATTTTTTCTCTTTTGACACATTGCAAAGAAGATATTTCATATTTGACTTAGCTTGCTCCATCACCCTAAGAAGAAGAAATCTACCACTTTTCGGACACTTGGACTTTTTGGGTTGCCTTGGCATTTCAAGTTGGAGAAAAATTCTGATTTGGACCTTCTTGAACTTGCTTTCCACCATTGCCATTGTAGTTATTTGGAACCATTGTTCTTGTCATTGTACTTTTGACATTGAAATGAACCTAAGAGAAAAACCTTCAAAGCGGACGCAGGTTCTCACAGACGAAACCACTAGAAACACTGTGTTGATTTACTTTCCTGCATAATTTTCCATATTGGACGCTTAGTTTCATTATCTTGGAACTCATTAGGCGTTGTGCCAACTTTTGGACATCGGCAAACACCTTCACTCTGAATGGCCAAAACATTGGCACACGATACATTTCAAAGGGCACCATTCGTATAACACATCTTGCCATATTATATTACTGTCAACATCCAAAATGGGAACTTTCTTCGGAAATGAAAAGTTAGAATTTATCTCAATTAAAACTCTTTCATAAGATATTCGAATCATCCCTTTGATGATGCTACCTGGCTTAATAGGTACACCAAGTACATATGCAATTACGCCTATCACTTCTTCGGTCCAAAAATCCAAATAAAGAAGAGGAAACCAAACTCAAATTGGGAGAAACTGAAGAAATTCTCTGGTCAACTTCATAATAGCTTTCCACTTTTTCATAATCATTAATCCTCTATCATAAAAATAAAGATTGTTAGCAAGAATTCTATCGCACTCATCTTGTTTTTCAAATTGAATTAAATAAAACTCATTTTCTTGAGAGAAAATTTGAAATTCACCTGATGGTTCCCACACCCGAACAATATAAGCCTTAAAATGATGGCAGTATGGTTTTGGATCTATTACATAAAAAGTTACAGAAAATTTCCACTTCTTCCTTGTTGAATTAATAAGGCATGAATAACTTTCGTACAACTTAAATTATCATGCATCTGTTAAGGGTAATACTTAATAGGAGTATAACTAGAGATAGGCAAATCAGCACAGTTCAGTCCAACGTTTAGGGATTTTTGATGTTCGTCGCCTGAGTATGTTTAACCGAACTATCCTCCTTACCATAAGCTTGTGTAACCAATGGGAATTCAAATTAACCTCTCGTGAACCGTTAGCATGGCTTGCTGATCTAAAACGCAGATTAGATCACTTCGAATTATCCATATCATGTAGTGTGAAGCATCACCAGTCTCTTGGTTTCCCAGGCGAGAAGAAAGTTTCCCCTATTTTTTTGGTAAATTCTATTAGACTCAGCTAAATGTTGAGTCCTTCCCACCCCCCTCCCCCAACCCGAGCCAAAAATTTTGATGACGAATTTCCCCTTTTCTTGTTTTCATTTGAATATTTTTTTAAATTCCTTTAGGTTATCTCGCACTGCCACTACGAGGTCCTCCAGGGTACAACATAGTGGCACTTCGTGGTACTATGAAGTCACCTCGCACTGCCACTGCGAGGTGACTTCATATTACCATGTAGTACCGCTGCGTGGTAACCTAGAGGACCTCGCAGCGGCCGTGCGAGAGAGACTCTCGCAGTGGCCATGCGAGAGAGACTCTATTTGTTTTTTTAGAAGGAGGGGGACAACTTAGTAGAATGATGGGTTTTCTGTTTTTTTGAAATCCGAAGGGACGACTCGGCATTTTGACCAATTTAAATAGAACTTTCCATTTTTTATGAATCCTTCTAAATCTTGCCCATCCGGTGGAACATCTGATCGCGAATCTCTGTTAGGGCCAACCTGCGTTAATTGCACAGAACCTTCAACCACCATCATGTTCGCCGTTATTTTTCCAACTATACTTGTGTTATCTATTTTTTTTCTTTTGAATCTAATTCTTTCCAATTGCGGTCCTGAAAACTGATAGACAACGGTGAAAAATGTGGATTTTACCATTCTTTCAACCCCTACAAGCACCGCTTATCTCAATCCTCCACCTCTCATGGCTGCTCGCCTGCATTCTAATCCTCTTCCCCTACTTTCCCTCATCCTTACATGGACCTCTCTCATTAGTCGCCTCTCGGGAAAATATCCTTCTCTATTGAACTCCAAATATAAACAAATTCACACTCCCCCAATCCTACTTCACCCACTTCTACGTTTTAGCTGTTTTCCTTACCACATTTTTACTGGTTACAATATGGTTTCATGCGTGTTAGGAGTTGCTATAGACGAAATATAGAAATTTGGTTTGGAGGTGTATGTTTGTGCTCGTTTTGATGGAAGTGCAAGCTGTCAGGAGGTTATATGAGAGTATGATTGTTTTCCGATATAGCGATAAGTCAAGAATGCATGTCATGGGTTACCTGACTGGACTGTTGTGAGTATTTTTAATATTTTTTGAATGTATGTCCTTTATTTGTTTATTACTGATGACATTGGTCAGAATTGCATAGAATGACAAGGATATACACATACATACTTTTGTCCCTCATTCAATCCATGATTTTTTGAATTAAAGAGTTTTGTATTTTAATTGAATTATTTTTTTAGATAAGCTTTTACACTAACTTAGGGGTGGACAAACCACACCACAATACGGAAACCAAACCGAATGCTCTATCTAGAGCAAATACCCCAAACTAAACCAAACCGAACCAACCCGCAATATATCATTCGAACTGTTGACCCAACTGTATTAAATCGAACCGAGCCGAATACTGCACTGATAATCTTATGATAAAAATATAACTAATTACTATCTAATTTTTTATTTCAACGATGTATATTCTATTTCAGCATATGTTGTTGTTATATTAATAATAATCATCATCAGAAAGGAAAAATTATAGTTTCAGTATGATAATTTTCATATATTTTTTTTGAATAATTCTACTTATATTCTTATTTGAGTTATACTTAATGATTATGCATTATTAACAGTAATGTTTCGTTAATATACTAAAACAATTTTACTTTTCATTAAATGTAAAATTGAAATATTTATATAGTTAGAAACTAATTTTTCAATTCAGGATAGCATTATGTATTTAAACCTTTAAGAAACAACATCATACAATTGTAAATTGATTGTTTATGGTAGTAATTCTTTTATTTCATATTTAACATGAGTTCAAATCAGACCGAACGAAAATCGAACTGTATTACAATGAAATTGAACTGTTTGAACAATTAGTATAATGGTTTGTATTTTTAATCAACCATTTGATGCGGTGCGGAAGCGGTTGAACTCCAAACCGGACTAGACTGAACCGCGCCCACCCCTACACTAACCAGCTAACCATATATAATATCTCCTTAATATTTGTAGTATCTTAAAAGTGCCCACCTCTTTAAATCAACATGTTTACGCAATAGTTAAAATTTATATTTTGATGGAGTTGATTTACAATTTTGAAGAAGCCAACCTACTGTGATACCGACCTCTCACATGGCTCCGGGCATCTGTCGAATCTCGGCACAACACCGAGACCGACGTTAAATCATTCCTGCTTCTAAGCCCCAGGGCTTAGGGTTAGACCATGGCCACGATCGGACCCTACAGGATGATGATCCGAGAACCCTCAAGCGAATAAACGATGCCTCCGCTCATACCGCGAATGACCTACGGGAGAGCCTCCCATCGGACGAATCGCGACGTCCACGCCTTCAACCTACTTGGACCTCTCCGCCTAACCTGGTTTCCACTACCATGGGATTCATGAGCTGAGCGAATCCTGCGGAAACCAGCGCTCGATGTCCACAACTGGAAATGCCCCAGAGCGAGATCCCTAATCATATTTCTGTTAGTATAACTATAAGTATGCTTAGCAAGTACAGGACACTGGAAAACATGAGATGAACATTAGAACACTTAACATGAAATGCGATTTTTACTAATTCCTATTTCGTTACACACACATGCGCTAAGCATGCTACATGTCTAACATCTTTTCTTTCTGATTACAGGGTGTACATAAAAACCACACCATGTCTTTAAGGTCCAAAAGCGAGGGCCACATTCAAATATATTATCGGTCTACCTAACCAAAAGTATCTATTACTTATATAACAATTACTGATGCTACTCATTCTTCTCCTTTCTTTTCTTTTTTCTGTACAGGTTCGGCACCCGGCGGGTCCCTACCAGTGATGGACCTCTTCCTTCCAGAGCCGCTTCCGCTTTCTCCTCCTCCGCTCTTCATTGGAGTAACAGATTTCTGAGGCACCGATGTACGCCTCCCTCCATTATACTCACTGCTTATAATCACTGTGATCTCCCCGAGGTAAATACGTGGCAATGGTTTAGGGGAGATATCAGAAGCAAGAACGAGCACAACCTCAGTTTCTACCTGAGCCTTCCTGGCCTCCAACTCTGCTTTCTTCTTAGCATCTTTGGCGGCCTTCTGATCAGCTAACTCCCCGGCCTGGAGTCACATAACTGCATCTGCTTTAAGTTTGATAAAGGTCCCCTCGCCCCCGTTGGTAGGCATCATCGACGACTTTCCTTTTTCCTAGCCTATTCAGTTGCCCTCTCCTTCTCTGCCTCTGCATTATCCTACTTCTTCGCCACCACAGCGTCAGATTTCTCCTCAGCATCCCACCTAGCCTTTGCCCATGCCTCTTGTACGGCAGCCTCATTATGTTCCTCTTCTTCTCCGGCTCCTCGGACTTTGCCACCGCCGGGCTTCTTGGTCCTCCACCATAACTTGCATTGTTTGCACACTCGCATCAGCTACGCCCGCCACCTGAGCACTTTGGCCATCCAAAACTTCTCCTTCTTCGAGAAGAGTCTTATAAACACTGGATCCCAAATCCACGTCCGAGAATATATCCCCAGGTTCTCCTACCTCTCCGGGTTGTTCTCGCTGTAACCCCAATCCAGACTCAGACTTCTGAGGAAGCATGGGGAAAAGCATAGTGTAGCCTCCACTCCAAGGGGGCTGCACGGAAAAAGAAGCAACTATTTGGTTTTTGATGATGGATAGCTCTTGTCCTCTTCAGTTGACAAGAACACGGGCTCGAGAGCAGCCCTCCACCAATTCTTGCATGAACCTGGCCATCGCATGACCTGAGGTAAATCCTCTTCAGTTCTGACACTAGCATCAGCTTCGCCGCAGCCCTTGAGAGCACCTCCACATCACGAAAAGGCAATCTAAAACCAAAGTCTAGGCCTCTGAAGTTTTCAACATTCCATCAATATCGAGACTCCATAAAAGAAAACAATACGGAACGCGGTGGCAACCTTTAGCTTAATCGCCTAATGCCATGGCTATCACTGACCATCAGTGCGATGCTTCAGTCGAGATGCAACTACATCGTGATTGGCTAACATATCGGATTTTGAAACTAACATCCAACTATGTGTACACATCCTACATGCACATACGAGCCGTCAGTCCAAGAAAGCCCATTCCTCGAGTGCCACCCCGCAAAGCTGCAGCTCACCCATACCAATCCGAACATGCGACGTCATGCAAAGGTTCAAGTTTACTAACTCAAGATCGAAGCCAGGGCTTGGTAATGTCATTGGAGTACGAAGTTCTTTTTCATGCTCCCGTGCACCGGTTAAGTTATCATGTCTTCAAACATGCTTCAAGCCCCTGAAGAGCCTGAAAGGTTTATTAAGTATTTGGGATACGAAGTACAATCCCGTGTCTGCAAATACTTGGCTACTCGTCCTTGAATCCTTACTTCCATTTCCCAGAATCCACCACTCCACACTCTTGAGTGTCAATCCTAGGAATCCTCTCGATATCCATATCTCTCTTCCCTTCTTCGGAAACCTAAAGACAACTCAAACACCTGAAGTGCAAAAGCAGTATTTTGTATCCTCCACGCCTTAAGCTGATTTTCCGTCCGGAAAAGATAAGAAAGGAAGCAAGTACAATTATGGGATCGAGATTCTCCAAACGTACATTTCGGGATCGTACACCAAGCTATGGTCATATTCACTTGTCTTTGAAGCCCCGACTACCAAATCAATCATGGCTCAATGACCACTCATGTACTCACCAAATGCCCAACCATCAAAGTCCATGCAATTGGCATTTGGGTTCGAATTCGCTTCGAAGGCCGATCCATGTGATCACATGCCTCGACATACGCTGAGTATTATCCTTACAACAACATTTGCGTATATGAGTTACCGAATTTTTGACCATTTGGACCGACTTAGATCATTGAATGATTTTGGGCTTATGAATCCAAGTTATTCAACAAGATATGCCAGATGACTAAGCTCCAGTCCAACGACAATTCTATAACCATGTTATGCAATCGCGCTCCCAAGCCGCGACAATGACCATGCATACACGCTTTTGAAATCTCAACCAAGCAGACCGACTTGATTCATTAACCAAATGTGTGCTCACAAGCTTTAATGGTTCAAGTGCTCACAACAAATAATTAACTCTCAATCTGAAAACTCTTCGAAAGCTAAATTGCTCAATCACAAGTCCATGGCATGCGAATCACCTTCATGTCACTTACTCCAATTCAGACTGCATAGCGCAAACCGCATGCAAGCGTATGAGTGCATATGCAATACTGACCTAATAACTAATTGCTTGCACCTTGGCGCAATCGAGAGTCTTTGACTAACGTTTATTCTCTTTAATCTACAGAAATTAGATGCCTTGGATAGGTACCAACCCAAGCGGCAAGACCCAAGCGAGTTAAAGCTCGTAGCGGTGCCGGAATCCCGCAATCATACCAACACTCTTCAACAGTGCATCTCAATCGCTCCAAAGCAGCGCACTTCCGGCGTACAACTCAAGGGAAAGGTCATGACTAATCGCTAAGCATAGCACAGATATCTTTCTGTCCATCACCAGATTTGTCTTACTTCAAAGCACGTCCCATTCACACAAGACGTACTTTGAGGGGACAAATGTTAACCGACCTTTTGGTCTGGTTCCCAAAAGTATGCAAGACATGCTCGACTCAACATATCGCGTGATATTACAGCTCAGAGGTGTTGCCAACATCATCAGGGGGTCTAGTACCAAAAGACTCGAGTCGGGCCACTAGTAGAATGTCACATCCCTTGGAGGCGACATCCATCAGTATTCGTCCGCAGCCGAGCCGAAGGCGAGCCGTGCTCCAACCCGAAGTCGAGCCATGCTCCGACCCGAAGGATTGCCGTGCTCCGAGCCGAAGGCGAGCCGTCAGCGGGTACGGGGCCCAATAGTCCCGATGGCGATCGACTAACTGGTTAGGCCGAACATGTGGGCACCGCACAGTTCATCTGATTTTCGCCAATAAGTGTATTGCCCAGAATGATCAGATCGACTCAAAGTCAAGACTCGTGACCTCGGCATTAACAAACACGTACCCCTCCAAGGGGTACGAATTTCATATCACCTTGGGAGACACGAAATTCGTATTCCCCTAGGAGGGAAACGAATCTTGTACCCCTCCAGGGGGTATGAATCTCGTATTCCTCAATAGTGGTAGGAATCTCATACCCCTTCTAGGGGTACGAATTTCGTATCCCCAAAAGGATACAAAATTCATATCCCCTAGGAAGGATACAAATTTCATAACCCCTTGGAGGGATACGAAATTCGTATCCCTCATAGGGGTATGAATTTCCCTGCCATGTACAAGGGATACGAGATTTCTGGAGCTATCACCAGGGACGCGAGATTCTGAGATGTGGGTCACATTTCCTACCTACTGCCACCTACCCTCACCTAACCTCTCCACTATAAATACCCCATCACTTCCTACATTCAAGGGGTTGGTCTAAGCTCTTTCCCAAGCTTTAATGACTTTTGTCTTCTTCCCCAAAGCCTCCTAGGCACCTTACTTCAACATGCAAGGAAGAAGACTCATGTGCTTGGACCCATGAGCAAACTCTTGAGTGTTTAACCATGCTTTTGGACATTACACCACCTTTGGATATTTCCGGACCTCTCGGACATTGTTGACCAAGACAATGCCTCTTCCACTCAAGGAAGAAGAAGAAGGCCTTGGCCCCCTCGCCTCGGATCCCTCCCCTTGGATCCCTCGCCTCGGACTTCGATCCTTGACTCCACTTCCCTCGGCCTCGACTCTACTTTCCTCGGATCCCTCGACTATGCTACAACATAGCAGCTCCTCGACTACCCTCGCTCAACAAGGAAGCTTGATAGCAAGGAAGCTCGATAACAAGGATCAATAGGACACTGTTAATCATTATGACTTCTTGTAATAGTCTTATTATACTTTGTCATAATGGAATAAAATCAGTACAGCCTTCAAAGTGGATGTAGACCTCGACAGGCTGAACCACTATAAATAATTGTGTCCTTTACTTTCTCGCATGTTATTACTACATCTCTTATACTTCTCTGCTCTGGACATTTAATTAGTTTCCAATTTTTGGAGCTTTCAGACGTTGATGACAATTTTAGACATCAATATAAACAAATATTTTAAAAATTAGATATACTTTTTTAATAGGTCGATAAAGTTAAGTATTTGGTAATACTCATTTTCACAAAGATTTTGGATTCAAATATGTAAATATATTACATTGAGAGAGCTTGTTTTGGTATATCACACAAAAATTTGAAAAATATATTAGATGTATAAATCACTATACATGATTTATAAACAAGTATATTAAAATAACGTAACACATCCTAATCCTAATTTCTTATAGTAGATTTAAACCTAAGAATAGTATATTAAGATCTATTATGTTTATATAGGATTTTTGTAAATTTGATAATGGAAAGACAATTTTTATGAGAGTACTGCTAGATTGGATTTTTGTCAATTGAGCCTAACACCCCAATTATTCAATAATCAGAGCATATCATAGATTACAATCACTGAACTGTCATAAAATATATGAAAGTGATAAAAAAAAACATGGCTTTTATAGTGGTTCGGCTTACTTTTGTCTATATTCACTTGAAATAACATTTGTTTATACTATTGATTACAAGTAAAGTTAGTTGTCTGAATGAATGAAGAGAGTAGAAGATAAAGTTGTCTATAACGTTAAGCAAAGCTTTTGCCTGGAGAAGATACCCTTGGTGGCTTATTTATAGCTAAAAAGAAAAGTTAGATTGGTCCAAAAATGCACAGGAGGCCCACCAAGGTGTGATGACTTAGACCAAGGAGTAGGGTCTAGATCATCCCCTCCTTAAGGAATCAGTGCCAATCCTCTAAGGGAATTGGTGTCGAACCCTCAAGTATTGTACCCTTCGAGGTCCAACTCCCTTTCGAGGTCCAACTCCCAAGGTGGATCCTTTTGTGGCATGCCTTGATGCTTGTTGTCTTGGTTTTCGAGTTTAAGCTTAGGATGTTGAATTGTCGACGTATTTTTTATTAAGTTTATGAATCATGAAATCCTGTGTCTCAAACTAATATCGTTCCGCGATTTAGCCAAAATCTCAGCTCTGTTCTCTTACTTTGGATTTGTATCGATCTCATACTTAGGCAAAATTTGAGCTCTAATTTTGATTATTTCAAAGTAATATTCCAATGAATCCAGCTATTAGTAGCTTCATATAATCATCTGTACTCGAGTATCGAGCTATTCTAGCATCTAAATCCATAGCGCAATGGCTTTATAAAATGACGGGTTAATAATTCCAATGGATCCTTGGTCTCTCCTGACCTTTGCCAAATGTAGTCCATACCCAACGATCATTGCCTTCTCATATCAAGCACCATTTGCACTTAATGATTCTAACGCTGTCGGGATCCAGCCGAGCGCTATCGCACTTGACGATCCAATACTCGCACAATGAGCATGATTTATGCTCGATGATCCATAACCTCGTCAAGTTTTTGTCAAACATTAACCATATTTAATGATCCAAAGTCTCATTGAGCTCTTATCGAGCGCTGTCGCAATCGATGATCTAAGTTTTCTTGTGGAATGCTAGATTCGCAGTTGACGATCCTAGCCTCATGGGGCTTTTGCCAAGCACCATCGTACTTGACGATCTATAACCTCATCTTCCTACTATCAAGCACTACTGCACTTGATGATCCTAACCTCGTCGAACTCTTGCCTATCACTTTCCTACTTATTGATCGTGATCGAACCATTCCATTCGTGGGATAATCCCACCCTTTTTAAACGTTATTCACACTAGACGATTCCGATCAGGCCATCCTGATTACAGAATAACCGGATCCTTCCCAAGCGTTGCGGCACTTGATGATCGTAGCCTTATCGGGCTCTTGCCGAGCATGACAGTACTCGATGATCCTGGTTGAACACAAATTTGGACACGTCCGACCCTTGTTAGGCATTATACACTTCTAACGATGTTGATCAAGCCATCATGTTCGAGAAATGACTTGCCCCTTGCCAAACATGATGATGTTTGACCATCCTGGTTGAACCATTCCATTTTTAGAATGATCTGACCCTTGCCAAACACTACAACATTTAACGATCCTGATCAAGCCTTCTTGTTCGAGAAATGACTTGACTCTTGCAAAATGGATGGTGTTTGATGATCCAGATCAAACCATCTCATAATCAGAATGTTCCGACCCTTGTCATGCGTAAGTCATAGGACGATTCATTGAGTTGTTTGAAAGTTGAAATTCAGTGGTGGTTTCATATTCGACGAACATGAATAATATTTGTCAAATAATTTTATTAAAGTTCTAAAAGCAAGAGTTTATTATATTTAAAGTCCTTGGTTCATCACCATCTCAGAGCTTACCTATGGATCTCATCGGTTTTCGTACAAATGTAAATGGCTTGGTCATTTTTATTACAAATTGATTAAGACTAATAAGAAAAGACGGTTTTTCGCTAGCGACGAGCATGATGAAGGACTAAGTTTGATTATGTACATTTGTAAGCTAACTTATCCATTCATAGCTCAATTTCCGTATCTTCAGTTGATGATGATCCCTCATGCGGATCTAGATCCATGGTTATATGCAGTTGATGGTTGCTTTGGTTCCATCTATTTAGGGCATACTGAGGTGGTTGCTTTTTCTATCCAGTTACGTAACATCGTCTTTCAGATGCTTACATTCATTGGTGCCATGCCTATTAATGTTGTGGAACATGCAATGTTTTCCAGAAGTCCTCTCCCGTTTGGGCCCTTCTTGCTAGCCTACAATAGAGAAGTCGATCTCTGGTGTCCAAATAAATTCTTTTTGGGCTGGTATTCAAGTCCGCATATGAGAATCTAGGCCCTCTTTTCATTTTATTTTCTTATCCCTGATTGCCCTTGGTTTTATGTTTTCTTTTATTTATTGAAGAATTGGACGATCCTCCATCCTTGACAGCATTAATCTCAAGGGATTTTCATCAACCATCACATCATTTTGTCTTAGAAACTTGTTGACTTTTTGATAAAATTCCCTAAGATCTCTTAGGGGATTCCTTTCCCGTGAAATTTTGAATTCAAAGTTATCTCAAATGCCATAAGTTGCAGTCATTAAAACCATGGATGAGTATGATCGATCCATTGAAGCGACGACTATAATAATCCTTTCCAAGAATTGTCTTAGAGTTTCTCCAGTCCTTTACTTGATGGTAGTAAATGTCATCCATTTTTTGAGTCGGGCGATAAGAACATGGAATTGACCATTGAACTTTTCCATTAATTGAGCTCAACTTTCGATAGAGCCATTATTTAACTGCCCAAAACCGTATGAAAACTATGTCAGAAAGAGGAAGTGGAAAACATTTAGCCATTACTTTGTTGGATGCCCTCAGCACTTCCATGTGATGTATATATTTCATTAAGTATCAGATCCTTCCTCCTGTCATAAGCTTTCAACGCTGTAAGTTTGAAGTTTGACCAAATCCTACAATTCTGTATATTCGAAGTGAGTGAACCCTGATTGATATAATCAGTGTCCCAATTATTATTTGCCTTTCATCACTCTGCAAATAATATCAACAAAACCATCTTTGGTGTTTAAGAATGATTGCCAATCTCTGTTCTGAACTCCGGTTTAGATATTCACATTCGTTACAAATCCAGCTGCGTCTACATTTGCTCAACCTGAGGGCATGCCCTCAAGGTTGAGGTAATCGGGTCTGACCTAATCTTCCTATGGGAGTTTTCCCCTATCCGATTTGTGTTTCCAACTCCTTCCGAGCCAGCCCCAATCACAAAATCCCAAACTCTATCATGAAAATGTCTAGTTCGAGGTTGCACCTGGGACATGCCCCAGTCAAAGAGGGATCACGTCCATTTCTACGGATGGATATAAGCCGATATGATTCCCTTCTCCATGTGCAGGTCTCCGTTGCTGAGGTCCGATCCTTTGCGTTCCTGAAGAATTTGTAGTGTCTTTGCATGGATTTCTAGCTCCATCAGTTTGTCCAGACCATTTGAGGAAATTGACCATCATTTCATCTTGCCTTTTAAGTAGGTTCTCCCGACGTTCTAGATGGTTCTTCTCTCATGAGATGTGTATAGGGACTTATAGAAAAGTATCTTGACTTCCTTGCATTGTAGTTTCTTCATTTTGAGCATCATTTTTCCTCTTCCTAACCATCATTTTCTAAATAGAAGTTTCCTTAGTTGAAATAGTGGGCCCTTATCTGATGCCACCTAATTTATAGAGTGTGTTTTGGTCATTCGAGCCTAATAACCCAGTTATCAAATAATCATAGCAAATAAAATGTCATAATCGTAGAATACACGAAAGCAGTAAAAGACATATGATTTTTTAACGGTTCGGCTTATTCTGACCTACGTCCACTCGAAGCAAACTTTGCTTATATTGTTGATTACAAGTACAGTTAGTTGTTTGAATGAACGAACAGAGCAAAAGATTAAGTTGTACTCTGAATTTAATAGAGCTTCTATCTGGAATAGAGAAAATTCCATTTTTCTAAATCCATGGTGGTCTATTTTTAGCTGAAGAGAGAAGTCAAATCGGCCTAAAAATGCATAGTGAGGCCCAAAATTATGAGACGACACAACCCAAGAAGTGAGGCCCGGATTGTCCCCGCTTGAGGGTTCAGTATCAATCCCCTAGAGTGTGCACCCTTTGGTGTGGAACGGTGCGACCCCCAAGATGGGTCAGCTTTATGCTTTTGGTCTTGATTATCAAGTTTGAGCTCTTGATGTTAAATTATTGATATAATTTAGACTAAGTTTCTGAATCTTGAAATATTATATCTTGGATTAGTATTGATTTGGGACCTAACCGAAATCCCAACCTTTTTTTTTTGCTTCGCATGCTTAGCGATCCCGTAATTAGCCAACTTTTGAGCTTTAATTTAGTTTGATCCAAAGTGATATTCCAATAAATCCAGTTGTTCGTAGTTCTATATGATCATGCGTGCTCGATTCCCAAGCTATCAAAACATCCAAATTCAAAGTGCAACTGCTTTGCAAAGAGACATATCAATAATTGCTTATGTGTGAAATAATTTGTTTTTGATGGATTAAATGGAAGAATATTAAGTTTATGGGTCATGAGTTTTGTAAACTCAAATACATCAAATAATTTAAGCAACTTATGTTTTTATGTATTTTTGTTTAATATAATAATTCAATCGAACAATTTATCATTTTCTCAATTTTTTATTCTTTTTATTTTTTGAGTTTTTTTTAAAAAAAATGTCAAATATTGCTTTTATTTGTTTCACTTAAAAAGTTGTTTAGGAATCAGTTGCACATTATTTTATTTTATTAATAGTTTTTTCTTCAGTTTTGCACTTTTTTAATCGTTTTTGGAATTTAAATGCTACAATGAATGCAATCTTGAATATTTATTTTTTCATTTTTTCATCGCTTTTTTTCATTTTGAAATTTTTCGGTTTAATATGAACCTAATTAATTTTAAAGTTTGTTAGACATACTTTACGTTGCATATTATTATTTTAAGTTGTTTGTCATTATTATACAACCATGTTTTTTTCTTTATTTTTTTGGTTTATCTAGTAGTTTAGTTTAAACGTTAAGGATGACAAGATTATGCATTTTCAAAGTATTAAACTTTTATTTTATGAATCTTTTGTGAGAAATATTATTGGTGAACTAATTTTTGTTATTTATATTAACATTTATATTTATTTCATTTAAAATTTTGTTATTTGGAATATAATTTTACTAAAATTTTCTCAATGAACTATTGTTGGACAATGGAGTTTTGATGACAACAACCTTATTTCAATATTAATTGATTATAAAATTTGTACTAACACTGTTGTATAGAACATATACACACACACATATGCAGGATTTATATATAGGAATTATTACTGAAGACTGTACAGTTTAAAGATGTTAGAGATTCAGAACTCAGAGATGTTTCAAGAATCATGAGTACTCATGCTTTCAAGATTTCAAGATAGATATAGTTATAGAGTCTAGATTATGTAAGATTTTAAATAATACTTGAGGTTCAAATTCAAAATAATTTCAAATTCTATTTTTCAAATTTGGTTTTTAAATTCTATCTTCAATTTCTTTCTTCTCTATTTTACTTTCTATTTTAATTTGATTTTAAACTTAAGTTTTATAAGCTTATATTTTATAAGTTTTATATATTCATATTTTATATACTTTATATATATGTAGTTTTAAACTCTATAATTTAATAAATTTGTGTATATAGTTTATATTTATGTTTTCATATGATTTTCTACTTTATAATATTTATTTATCACACTATATTTTAATTGAAGAAAATTCAGAATTATATACATATACATACATATATATATAACAAAACACTTGAAAAATATTCAAATTTCAATTTTGTACATGTATATGTCGACATACATGTGGACATATAACTGTCATTTTTTCAAAATTGAAAGGAAGGGTCTTTTCACTATTTGTGATGGTTCATAAACGTTGCAACCTTTCAAATGTTATAAATAGGGGCCAATTTTTAATTTTTTTATTACTTCTTCTTCTCCATCTTCATTCCCTTTCATTACACCATTATTTTAACGATCCGAAATCCCCTAGTCTCCGAGGAGACAGGAAACACGGGATTGCTTTGAAACATGATGCGTTAGAACACAAACAGTAGAACATTTCATTGCTATTACAACAATTTACATTAGATTACAAGAATATATCAGACTAAGAATAAATATTACACAGCGGAAAAATAATATCAGAGATTAAATTACATAGCAGCGGAAATAAAAATGTATAAATACAAAGCACTGCGGAAATACATCAACTAACACAAATGAATGAAATACACAGGTATAATGCTTTACAAATATAGCTCCAGCTGTAAACCAAGATCCTGTTAAATAGAAATCTGCAAGACCAAAACTACTAGTTGCCAGTGTGGAAAATATTGGCACCTAGAGTTTAGGTAGAAACAATAAACTCCGAGTAGGTCATGGGACTGGTGTGAGAACTAAAAACAGTTATTAAAACTTTACTTTAAAATATGGTAAATCACGGGACCATGCCGCATGTCACGGAACAGGTTTACCCCCATGAATACCAGTGCATAAACAATAACCAATAATAGATATATGGATCTACTATGCGTCAAACAACATGCAATTCCTCAATCTACCCATTTAGGCTTAATCCCAAATCCAGATTTTTCGAAATCCAGTTCACTTTGCAGAAATTATTTCTTTGGACTTTATTCCTAAATTCTTATTTCAAATCGTTTGAAATACATATCTAGCTTTTATATCAAAGTAGATTTCACTTCGGGATCTCAAACCAAAATCTTTGGAAATATGAATTCTAAAACATCAAAATGCATACAAACAAGTATGCAACCAAATATCGGGATCCCCTTAGACAAGGAAAAGGGCACGCACCTCACCAACTCAATATATGTGTGTGTGTGTGTGTGTGTTTGTGTGTGTGTGTGCGTGCATCTCCCACGATGGAGCAGGCTACGCTGACGATGCACAATCCCACACCCTCGGGGACTACACTGCCATGTCATCCATACTTTTAGTCGTTCGGGTTACCAGAATCTTTAGCCACATACTAAATCATATTTGTATCCCACAGTAGGGAAAATCATTTCACAACATAATAATCACAAGTACTTTCCAAAATATAGTACTTTACATTAGCAATTCACACATATGATTAGTCACTATTAATCACATAACCTTTGAGCTTGTACGTCTCAAAGAAGTGTGTTAAGCAAGAGAATAAATTCTCAACGACCAACAGATATATCATCAATAGCACTAATCGGTTACGTGATGAACCACATTGTCAAACCATAATACATTTCTAAATCATTTTAGAAACATCGGGTCTATCCCTCGAAATCCTTTCTGTTTTATAAAACATTCCCTATCCAAAATCGGGAATATATTTCTTTTCACTTAAGAAAATGTCATTTCAAAATCATTCATTAAATTTGAAATGAACTCAACAACATCGCTAAACATCTCATAGTCAAATCATGAAGTGTTTCATAAGATGTTAGCATACCAATATTTCTACCCAACCCAATGCTAAATGTAAAAGCATATTTTGCTCATAAACTGGTCAAGCATAATCCAAACAATCAATCAATCACAATCATGAATATCAGCAACCAAGTATATTTGGTTTATTCCACATCTCATGTTTTGGTAAATTTAATCACCATTCATTCATTCAAATCTAATTAAAGATTTATTAAAACTCTTTTTATTTTTAATCTCAGCAATCATTATTTAATGATTATTCAACTTTCCGGAAATTAATCCTCCCTTTAACTTGGGTTAAAAAACGTATGCTATTTAAAACACCATTCACGATAAACCAAAAATTATATTCCATAAAAACGGAACCTTCATGGAAATTCGAACAATTCGTAATCGATATAAATTTTTGTATCATACCAATACTATAAGTGGAATAACAGCTAAGCCTTTTAAATTCCATATATAGTAATGGTCTTCCTTTACAGAAGCTCATCTCGATTATTACCAAATCAAATTCCATTTAATTCCAATTTAATATATTAAATTAGAAAACTTTACTTTGGAAAATTCCATTAATCTTAATTAAAAGATTATAGATTCCAGATCATATCTTCATTGTTCATTGGGTTAAAGAACAAATGTTATTTAAAACATTGTTCAAGATAAACCCAAAATCCAACTCGATATTAAATATAAGGCTCTGAATAGAAATAATATTGACTTATATTCAACATCAAATTCTGAAACTAACGGATATCGTATTGGGAATAACGATATCTATATCTTCCAAATTCCTCAACAATATCTGTATAATCACAAAATCCAATATTGAAATATTCTAAAGTTTATATTTCCATTTCAATTTATGAATTGGAAACTCTAGTTATTTAAAACCCCATTTTTTTCAATCTAAATAATTATTTCTAAAAATAATTGGATTATTATTCCAGTTATTAACTAGTTCATTTTGATTACGAACTTGGAATTTTTCATCCAAATTTTTCCAAATCATTCATTATGATTTTACATAATTTTTCCATATTTTTAATAATTTTATTAAGGCCCTTATAGTCGGTTTCCAATAACGGCAACCGAATTGCATCCATAGTGACCTTTTCTGAAATTAATTTACACATAATTTGAAATCTAACCATTCAAATTTAAATATCATATTTTAAACTGAAATATCTTTTCGATATGAACCCAATGATTCCCGTTTTAGGAGAATCCGACGTTCGGGTCTCCCGTTACGTCAATTCAAAGTTAATGGTTGAAATTCGCGAACAGTCGCTGCGCGGCGCATTCTATTTAAGCAATTTAAATATATATATATATATAATATATAACGTCGATTTCCATTTAAAACGTATTTTATAAATCATTTAAAAACGATTCCAACTTCCATTTCAATTTTAAATCAAAATTGAATATTTCATTACATGACAATTTTATACAGTGCATATATATGTTAAAAATTATATTTTTAACAATCCAATAATTATTCCGTTACATAACAACTTTGTATATCTCATACATAAGCTAAAAATAATATTTTTAGCCAACCAATATTTATTTCAATACGTGACCATTTTATATACCTCATATATATGATAAAAATAATATTTTTAGCCAACCACTATTTATTACAATACATGATCATTTTATATATCTTATATATAAACTAAAAATAATATTTTTAGTGAACAAATAATTATTTCAATACGTGGCCATTTTCTATATCTCATATATAAACTAAAAATAATATTTTGGAGAACAAATATTTATTTCAATACATGACCATTTTATATATCTCATATATATGTTAAAAATAATATTTTTAACGATTCAATAATTATTTCATTACAAGACCATTTTATATATCTCATATGTATGTCAAAAATAATATTTTTAACGAAAAAACAATTATTCCATTACATGACAATTTTATATATCTCATATATAAGTTAAAAAAAATCATATTTTTAACCAACCAATATTTATTCCATAATATAACCATTTTATATATCGCATATATATTTTATACAACGCATATATATTTTATATTCCATTTCAACTGAATTTAGAAATCTCACTTTTCAAATTATAAATGGATATTTATAATTAAATTTCAACTACCACATAAATGTTAACATTATTTTTAATATGTTAATCATCACAATCACAATATAATACAGTCAATTAAATCATCCATGTAAATAAATACTCAACAACCAAATGCCATTTACGGCACCAGAAATGTCCATTTGCGGAGTGTGAAATGCGAGTGCCACTAATATCCATACATCGCTTCAATTTCAAATGATTTGTGCAGAGTTCATGTGTGGAACTCCAAAAATAAATAACATAACAAAAAATATTTTTAGTTAGAGAGTTCTCACTTTGGATTCCACTCCGCCAGTCTTTATTTGAAGATTTCAGTACCATTTGGATTTAAATTTTCCTTAAATTCTAATTTTCTCTGTTTCGTTTCTGATCTGTTCTGAAATGTAGTGCTCACTGATATAATTCTATAGGAATTTGTTTCACTGAATTCCGTTGTCGTATGGATAAAATATGGTCGTTTATACTTTGAATAATTTAATTAAATTAATATGATTTAAATAAATAAACTAATTTCCTAATCACCTTCATTAAGAAAATAAAGGCTGCTCCCTTCATCATCTTCTTTGTGTATTCCAGAACCCATTGAACCCATACTATCGAATTTAGGGTTCAAAATCGCACAAAAATCGAGGCACTGAACCTCGATCAGGACCTTCGACCACGAAGTCCGTTCACCCCTCTTTCAACGCTGGTGAAGGTGACAATCTTGAAGCACCATCTTGCCCCAAAAACGCAGGCGAACGCGGGTGGTTTATACCCCGAAATCTCCCCAATCTTTGAACGAAATCCGATCTTAACCATATGAATTTAAAGCTTGAAGAATTGTCTGCAATTTTTGTTTTGGATCCACATTGTAATTCGCAACGGACTGGAAATGATTTGGGATCAAAAATGGGAAAAATCGGCCCTTACCTTACCCCAGTGTTGGAAATAAAATAATCCATGTGCTGTATTTAAAAACAAGAGAGACGTGAATTTTTGTCATCTCCAGACCTATTTAGGGTTTTTATTAAATCATGCCCCGAGCACCGTTACATGTATTTCTTAATTATGTCTATAATCAGTCTTTTGTTCAATCTGTAATTCAGTCCTCGACATACAAGCATCTCGCATGTATGGAAAATCAAACCTTGTCGTATAAGCGCCAAATGCTTATATGGAATATGATATGATATGTCTTCTTCATGTAGTATGTCATGCGGTGTAGTTCAAATTTTGTAACAACCTGAATTTCGACAGACCGAATTTTTTTCAAAATTCCAATCCATCGAAACTCGGATTGGTTTGCTTTGGTATCCTGCAGAAAAGACAGGGTTTGTAAAACAAGTCAGAGCTCAGAAATTATCTCATAGCGGAATGGATAAAATATAATATAATCAAAATATAGCCTTACTATATTAATAATATTGCCTAACCAGTATCCAAGGCTATCATGTCCCTGCCACAAATCTAACATGCGAGTATGTTATGAGGAGGGGGTCAGAACACAAGTTCTGGTGATTGGATTTAAGCTATACACTTTGGATAAACCTACATATGTCGTTCAATCATATTTTCTTATTTATTTGGTTACTTGGGTTAACAACACTGAAGGCTTACACATACGTCACACTCATTTACTCCCCAGTGGATTAACCTAATACAGTATATATGCAGCTACCCCCAATATTGAGGTGCCCCCCATGGTACCCCACTCGCACGGTCTCCACCGTAACACCATCGAAATATACACAATCCCTCATCCTACGTCGTAGTGACATGCGTATATCAATATTACGTTCCGCATATATCTATCATTATTATGCTACGTAAACGTACTGACTGCCACCTTTGTTGAAATTAGACCACATACCAGAGTAAAGCCCTCAAGTCTATGATACACCACCCAGAGCCGACATGGATGTATCTAGACTGTCCACCACACGTATCTTCAATTGTAGCTCGTTGCCTCAATCGCACGTCCTCTAATGTGCACCGAGTTCCATGGCAGGGAGTTACAAGAAACACGGAACTTGGTCGGGAGCTTTTCCATATTTGTACAGGCCCATCTTTAAAGAGCCTCTATATACAGATATACCTAGGGTCTGTTTTCATGGTGGCTATGGCCCCACCACGGCCCCTCCTTCAACTAGTAAAGACTACCAAAGCTAAGCGACTGCCCATACGCAAACAATCTAAACATCCATGTGCGTCTCCCCTCAATCCCTTAACCCGATAGTGAAGGGTGAAATGGTATCTTGGGTTTAGCTCGAGCCTTTCTACTTACCACTGGCTGTCGATGACGGGTGTTCGACGGTTTACTATCCTTGTCCTAACCCTCTGCCTCCTCACGAGGCAACCGCCGGACGACCCTTTTGTCACCTCGTCGCAGCATTCTGACTGCATAGCTACATTTGCAGTCAAGACCCACCCACCTAGTTGTTACGCGCGGACCCAACCTCTACAGACACAGCCTAAGACATCTGCCACCGCACAGAGGACTACTAGGAGCACCTTACGTACCTCAGGAAGCCGCGTGCTTCCCTTTTCGGTCCTTCAGAGCCGTCAGAACAATCAGATGAATGTGTGGTCTTCCTCGTGCCTTATAACACCACGATGATCTACCCCGTTGGGTATTCACCCTCAAACGTGCGGACTGGTTCAAGCACCTCACTTTAATATGTTATTAGACCCTAGTTCTAAACATTCTTTTACGCGCTTGTCTCACCTCATCAGGTTTCCAATTAACTTGGTTATTCCAATTCATATTGAATTTTTATTCAAATTACCAAGTTTCTCTTGCTTATTAATTTCAGTCATACAACTTAATCCATTCAAGTTTATTAATGAGCCCACAACATGTTATTCTCTAGATTGTGGCCCAAGGTCTGTAATCCACAATCTCTTTTGTATTTTCTTGTTGATTTCATCGTTACAATAACATGTTTTTACTTAATATGTAATTAAGTATGTCCAATTCACATGTTTTCAAACTAACATGTCACTTACCATTTATGATTAAATATAACTTATTTTATTTCATAATTTTTCCTTATTCTTTCTCATTTAATCATAATTTCATTTTACGTTATCAATACAACTTATCGTTGTTTACTTATTAACTTAGTTCTATTAACTAAGTCCCATTAATAAGTTTTTCTACCCGTTTATTATAACTTATGTTATAATTTCCTCTTGTCCCTAGGACAAGACTAAACATTCTTATCAATGTGTTTCAAACTCCCAAGTTTACAGATTACTTAATTTATAATTAAGTACAATATATTTTCCCCTTTTTCTTAACTGGTTTCAGGTTTTCCCTTTTACTGACTACTTAATTTACAATTAAGTGTCCCTTAACTTAATTCACAAGTTATGCCATTCTCTTACCAACTTATTATAACCTAAGTTATAATCCCCACTTATCCCTAGGACAAGTTTATTTATTATACAACATTTTCATTAATGTTATTTATTTATAATAGGTGATTATCATTTCTACAAGTTATGATTACCCTAAAGGTGTCTTTAATTACATAACTTTATTATTTCTACCGGTTATGTATACCACTAGGTATCTTTAATTACATATTCTTATCGGGCTAAGTTTGCTGGCCTATATGTAAATATGGACCACCCCCTCATATTTGCCTAGCCCACCCACTGTCCAACCAATTTTACTTAACCCTAATAGTTCATATTCATACAATCCCTATGGATTAGATTAGGTTAAGTAGTCCAATTCATTATCATGTCCATTTATGGTTTATAATGGGCTAGATCTCCCACATTAGGCCTACAACTTGTGGATGCTGGATATGTCGATGCCCCAAACCCATATTTATTTATTCAATTATATGTATATAATTATACAACCATTCTAATTTGCAAAGGTAAGGACTATGGTATATAAATGGGACAAATCAATATGTGATATGAACAGTGGTAGTCACTGCTAATATTTTTAACAAGTCTATAGCATATAAACATTTCCAACATTTCAACTAATCTTATGCATAATTTTTCAACCATTTATGTTCATATCAGATTGCGCCTCCAAATTAAAGTCTTAAAACATAATATATGTTATGTTTCAAAACCCCATTTCAAATTATGTCTCAAATCCCAATATATGTCGCGTGTCTTCCTACATGTAATTAACTTTATTTAAAATAACATGTAGTTCTTCAATAGCATATCATTTACCCAATTCATAGGTTCATAAAACGGATCTATACAGCGATGTTCATTTTTCTTAAATATTAAAGTAAATGTACATCTCAACGTATTAACCAATTGAACATATTATCCGTTTTAGCGCAGTAATGCATTTCATCAAATTAAACCTTCCAATATGTTCATTATGGGGAATGCCAAACGATAGAGGTACTATTATTCAAAAAGTATATTTTAAACCCACTCGCCTTCATGCTTTCCCTAATTTTTGGATTTGATCCGCTCTATCATCCATGGTTTCCCTTTTAATCGGATTTACAACCTATCGACCACGGATTTATTATTTTCATGAAAAGAGAAGGGAAAGAGAAATAATTTAAATAGATTGGTCTTAAAAGTTTACCTTGCTTTTGATAATCTTTTATTAACATTGACTCTCTCCTCCAGATATGGATTCATAATCTTCCTAGGCTAACATTTTAATTTCAGAATAGATTTGAGAAGAGAGAGAGAGAGAGAGAGAGCCATGATAAAGTTTTGGCATCGCCTAAGAAATTATGAGGAATCGAGGATGGAGTAAACCTAACCATCTTATTTATATGTGTGCTAAATGGATTTGGTTCTTTAGATTTAAATAAAACTTCATCAGAGCTAACTACGTCATACGACCAATAAGAAATGGCCACGTCGCAACAAAAACAAATGTTCACCAATCAAAGCGCGCCACGTGTGTTGAATGATGCTCAGAGGTAGACACCCTGCTTGGGTGTCGATACATGTGTTGACACCCCTATGGTGGTGTCGACACCCCCGCCGTATTTATATTAGTTTTCTTTTGGTTTGAAATTTGATTTATTTATAATACATATAATTCTTGCACATAAATGAAATTCCAAACATCCCTTTTGTTCGCACGCCACCCTCCATTTGAATTATGTTCATTTATATTCAACTCTTATGCGTATGCTAAGCTTTTGTGCGCAAACAATTATTTATTTTGTTCCTGTTATATCATGTTTTATATATATATATATACACACACATACACATATATATAAGCACTAGACCTCTTATTAACCCTTTTCACACTAAGCCACTTTTTAGCCATTCTGTAACACCCCGCCTACGCTAGGGTCACTCGCAAAGGAATGCACTAGCTTTAGAGGGGCATTATTGGTAAACATGCACAGAAATATCACAAGACAGAACATATAAAATAGCGGAAGTAAAATCAAACTTTCATAACATGAATAAATAAGGTCTAAAGCCTTTTACATCAGAGTACATCAAAACCTGTCTTGCAATAGTAAAGAAGCATAAAGACATTTACATAAATTATTCCCCAAGTAAAAACAGTAAAGTAGCCATTAGCCAAGAAAAGTCCAAGCCATCCATGATGACCTTCAAGCAGAAGAAGTCCGAACTAAACAACAGTATTTCCTCCCTGTAACCTGGGGGGAAACGGAAGAAAAGAGGCGAAACAAAACGGGTCAGTCAAAAAGACTGAGTAAGCCCTATCTACTATTAGCATAAAAACTAGTAAAGTTAACTGACATGAGAAACTGAGATGAACATAAGCATGATAACAAGATAGATAAGCTAAATCAAAATAACAGGATGAACTACTGAACTCAGATAAACTAAGGTGTCATGATAAATTACGATGTCAAGATAAAACAAGGTATCACATCGTCAGGTTTCTATCAAGTATAATATCCCCAAGATATCTGTCACGTATAACGCCCCGTGATATCTATCCTGTATTTTAGCTCTGCACCTACCGTACTAGTATCCCCACCGTGTCATGTGTTAACCAAGAATGACCCTCACTCAAAAGTCGTGTAATGGTCCATGTCAACCTAATATATCGCATATATAGGTTACTCAACTTGTATGTTTTATTCCATGTAAATGTTCAGTCCCTTGCCGTAGACCATACGGGCTTTCCCATGAGATTCTATATTACTTTAACATAGTTCCATGATCCTTAAGATCGGTTTGGACTGTTACCCTAAACCTAGCTAGGGTCTTCCAACATGAATTATTGTTTGTACAACTAGGACTTATGCTACCTAGGGCTGCTAGGGATTATGCTTACCTATTGCACGTTTTCGTATCTCGGTTTGGGTTCAACCACCTAGGGCCACTAGGGATTACGCTAACCGCCAACCGCGCCCTTTTTCCCACGCATTCATCGTGAATCGCTTTTCCATGACTGTATGCACATGTATCACATCGTGCCATCCGAGTCCTGTCACAGGGCAAATCAAGAAATACAGGACTCGGTCGGGAGCTTTCGATTTATCTGCCGATGCAGATGCTAAGGTCTGTTTTTCTTATACGTGGCTATGGTCCCACGAGACCACTCCCTCAACTAGTGAAAGACAAGACAGGATAAATCCTGTATGAGAACACAACACTGGCCAACCCACATCCAAGCCTTACCGCAACCATAATTAGATAGCAATTATGGTCTTTTTGGTGTTCTCTGCCTTTCCGTACATACATGCTTGACCAAAGATGGTAGGTAGCCTGACGAAATGCTATCTAGGGTACGATCGTGTATCGTCGACTATCCCCTATCCATCCCCGTCTTTAGGTCGCTCGTATAGCAACCAAGGCATACTCTTGGTTCTTCTAACGCAGACCTTAACCTCTCATGAGCCTAGTATAATCACCTGGCAGCTCATAGAGGGATACCAAGAATATCCTCACGTTCCCCGAAGCCGCTGCTTCGTTACCCAGTTCGCTGGAGCCTTTATCTAAATCAGATACTTGCTCCTACTCGTATACTTAAACGATGACCTACCGTATCAGGTTACTCATCTATCTATGAACTGGTCTAAATTTCCTTGACTAGGAATCATTACTTAGCTATTCTTCAACTAAGGTTTACCACTTAGCATTGTTCCCGTTATCCTTGTTAACTACGGTTATCCACCTAATCCTCAGAACTAGGGTTTACATAATGGATTAAGTGTCACTTAAGTTCATGACTTAACCCATCTACAAATCCTATCAAAATTGGCTAAGTATCCAAGTTCAAGGCTTAACCCTACAAACCATGCTCAAGTTGGTTAAGTATATTAAGCAATTCACGACTTAACCTCGTCCAATTATCATTCTAGATTGGTTAAGTATATATTAACTTGACCCTATCAATTTACTTAGTCAAATCGGTCAAGTGTATTCAAGCGATTCGTGACTTAGCCTTATCATGTTTTCACGTTATATTGGTTAAGTATTGGTTAACTTAACCACAATAAATTAACGAGTTAGATTGGATAAGTATAGGTCACTTAACCACATCAATTCATCATGTTTAGATTAGTTAAATGTTTAACTTAACCCCATTAAACTACCAAGTGGGATTAATTAAGTCTAGGCTAACTTAACCCCATCCGATTTCCATGTTTAGACTAGTTGAGTCTAATCTTAACCCCATTCGTTAACCGTATTTTTCGGTTAAGCGTCATTAAGAAAACTTACTTAACCTTACCAAGTTATCGCGTTGGATTGATTAAGTGTTGGTTAACTTAACCCCATCCACTAGTCATATAAAAATGGTTAAGTGTCATTAGGCAAATCAAGTTACTTAACCTACCCAACCTTGTCATGTTTTGTTAAGTATCATTAGCCTAATCAAATTACTTAACCCATTTGTCCATGTCATATTTGGTTAAGAGTCATTAATCAAATTAACTTAACCCTATCATGTGGCATTAATTACTTAATGCACCTTCACCTCTCACATTAGACTTTGTTGTGGTTACTAGTTAAGCCGGTCGGTTCCGGGTAGCTTTACACCACAACTTGGTCTAACCTCGGGTTCAAGCACAACATGACCAACTTCTCACATTGGGTCCTATTGTTTGCAACTACTAGTTAGGCCGGTCGGTTCCGGGTAGTTTTACGTTGCAAACTCAACCCAACCTCGAGTTGGCCACACTTATATTATCTAAGTGTCATGTCCATCATGTTTCCCAAAACATGTTACAAGTTTTCAAGCATTTGGGTAGACCTAACTTAATAGGTAAATTCCCAAAGGGTAGACCTAACTTAATAGGTAAATTCCCAAGCTTATGTTTTTATGCATACTTACATGTCAACTTCCATGTTATATTTCAAGTCATGTTTTCAAGTTGTATTTTCATGTCATTAGAAATTACCCATAACATAACCCAACGCTTTTAAACTCGCATATACGTTCGCGACAACGTAATGGATTAAAAGAAGAGACTTGGCAAAGGCATGACAAAAATGGATATTAAGCCACAAGTTAATCATGGTGGCAAATGAGGCACAAATGTGTTCATTAACTTGCATGTTACATTCTTAAGCCTCAAAACATGCATAAACCCAAACTTGGCACATAAGCGAATCATGGTGACAAAAGATATGGAATGATGACTAGTAACTCGCATATATCATCATATAAGGGTTATGACTTCATATGCAAGTTGACATAAAGGTTATGAGGGTTCTCATGTTGCCTAATGCAACATTTCAACATAAAGGTTGTAGCTTTTAGCTCACAAGATCAAGATAATGACTTCATAAACTTGCATGACATGATAGCATGTATCATACTCAATGATCAAACCCAAACTTGCAACATGAACATTTAACTTCATAGTTAATATCTAAGAGTAGGGAAAGGGCTTACATTGCTATGAAGGCACAAAAGATATGACAAAGCCCTTATGCAATCAAATAGACCCAAAATGCAAGCTCTAACATAAAAACCCTTGAGCCAAAATGATCAAAACCCTTGCTTTTTGATGCAAAGATAGAAACTTGACTTGAATGCAAGCTAATGACACTCATACAAGCTTGAAAACACTTGTATGCATGGAAAATCTCTCATAGAAACCATTTAGAAATTTTATGAAGAGAGTGGAGGCCATGAGAGGTAAAATTTTGCCATAGTTTAGTTGCATGAATGAATAATGAGGATTTAGGATAGGTTAGGGTCTTATTTATAGATTAGGCAAGTGTTTTAGGCCATAGGATTAAACCTGGATTCAATCCAAGCCATCAAAGCATGTCTTGGGGAAGAAGTCAAGTGTAGGAACCATCTAGGGCCTTTAGATTAAAGATGAACCATGAGAACCATCCAAATGCAAAATCTGCATTTGAGCGAATCGGCCCACGGGTTGACAGCCAAACACCCTGGATTAACCCCTAGTCGACCCAGCGGGCTTGGGTCGACCTCAAAAATCGGCCGGTTCGGTTATTCCCCTCTCCCAATTCGCTGTTTTGAACATTTTTGCATATTTATTTATTTAATTTTCAATTATATATATATATATATATATCAATATATATATATTTCTCTGCGCAACCCATTTCACTTAATTAAGTATACTTTAATTTGGGAATTTTTCGTGAAACTTCGCGAGGCCATATCTTGGTCATACGGACTCCGATTTTCGAAAACTCGGACTCTATTTCGCGTATTTTTCCGAGACGAACGCAATGGCATAGCCCGTTTCCCTTGATTCAGATTTTACAGTTTAATTCTGCCTCCATTTATGTTATAACAGGTTATTGAAAATATGAGTTGTTACATTCTCCCCACCTTTTAGGATTTCGTCCCCGAAATCTCCAAGTTAGGAAGAACATATCCTACCATCCATCATCCATCTACTCAAAACATCATCCACAAGCAACCATTGTCCTTAGATGATTTCTAATGCTGTATGAATATATGCAAAACGTGTGTGTACATGTTCCTTAGCTAATGCTAATGATCAGGCCTGAATAATCTTTCTAATGCAAAATATGTATAGTGCCATGAATCCAACATGTATGCAAATAGTCCTAGTCATATAGATACTATATGCGTGCACAATCATTCATTCATATGCAACAACCGCATGATAATACATTCGATTTCATCCATAAACAAGTATAAATACTCGTGCATATGCAATATGAAATGTGACCGAGTCGAGCTAGTATCTAATGTGTATTCGCGCATCCACGAGCAACCACTTGCAACCACTTGCAACCATATCAATCATAACATGTTTCAAATACATGTTTACATCCATAGGGTTCTACCTAGAATTCCCTGAAACAGGGTCGAGAAGATAAACAGGACAAACTCCTTACAGGGTTTGTAACGGAGAATAGGACCGAGAGGATGTCCACAAAAGATAGCCTACAAGTAAGCTCTACAGAAAACAGGGATCAAGGATATACTCCCAAAAAGAGATATCATGCGCGTATCTAGTCTTTGACCATCAAAGTCGTCTTTTAACTTCGCGATTTTGTAGCTTCTTATTCCTGTTTCCATAACATGAGCTGGAACTCATTTCTTCGTCGCCTCTCGTTCCACTTGCACTTATCCTTTTCCTAGAATACTTGACGCAAACATGACTGCGTACTCATGATCTCATGCAAGCTTTCCAAAATTCACTAGTGAATCTTGGATCTCGTTTATATACTATAAGGCATTCCATGTAGAAGAACTTTCTCTTGAAAGTAAACAGATGTCAATCAGGTTATCATGCGCACTTACTAGGGTGATCTCTATAACCCATGCATAAATGAAGTAAACCATCCGTCTTATTGGCGAACACCACTCGATCGGGCTTCAAATTTCCAATAAAGGCATCAAGGGATTCTAAGTAACTAGTCATGATAGAACCTCAAAAAGGTTACCCGATACTTCGAGGGCATTACCAAGGCTAGTCAAAAGGTCTAACTACCCTCCTATCAAAACCGAGAGTGGCACCCCCTACTGGATAACCACTTCATCCCTAGAATCCATCCATAGCTTATAAACATAAGCATTATTTCCAAACTCAACACTTGGCATAGACATTCCCAAATCCAAACAAGTCATGTATAAATGGACTGATTCTCCAATAGGACTTTGAGACAAAAATGGGATTCTCTATTACGCTAGTACTTAAGGTGCAGAGACTCAACTATCGAAGCAGACTTAAATGATACGAACAACGAAGTCCTAACGGGATGATAGAGAAGAAAAGCTAAACCTTTAACAAGATCGTTATCCCCCTTCCGAGGTACTCTAGAAATGAGAGCATACTACTGCCCTCCCGATGATCTTGTCCTTGTCCCATAATACTTAACTATCCGCCCCGTTTTACCATGCCAAAGGTACTCTCTCGTCATGGGTTTCATTGTTCATCTTTCTCCCTCCTTTGAGGACTAAGCCATACCAACAAGTTGCTCATCCTTAAGCTCGTATCCTTTATCCTTCTTTCTCACGATCCTTTCTTATAACGCGGCCACTGGTCTCTCGAGAACCACCTCCATCGTATGGAAAGCACTTTCGTAGGTAGAAAAGACTAGTCGCAGTTAAAACTACTGTGACTACAGATGGAGGAAAGAAAGGAAAAGAGACTCAATTAAGGAAACAAGGATAGTGCTAATGGCCTTTGGGGAATAGCCTTTTTCTTTTAAAAGAAAATTTTCTTGAAAAATGCTTCTTTGTAAACGTTTTTTTTTTCAAATAGTTTTCAGAAGGTCTTTAAAAACTTTTGCCCAGTCTGGTAACCTTCTGCTCTGATACCACGTGTAACACCCCGCCTCCGCTAGGGTCACTCGCAAAGGAATGCACTAGCTTTAGAGGGGCATTATTGGTAAACATGCACAGAAATATCACAAGACAGAACATATAAAATAGCGGAAGTAAAATCAAACTTTCATAACATGAATAAATAAGGTCTAAAGCCATTTACATCAGAGTACATCAAAACCTGTCTTGCAATAGTAAAGAAGCATAAAGACATTTTCATAAATTATTCCCCAAGTAAAAACAGTAAAGTAGCCATTAGCCAAGAAAAGTCCAAGCCATCCATGATGACCTTCAAGCAGAAGAAGTCCGAACTAAACAACAGTATTTCCTCCCTGTAACCTGGGGGGAAACGGAAGAAAAGAGGCGAAACAAAACGGGTCAGTCAAAAAGACTGAGTAAGCCCTATCTACTATTAGCATAAAAACTAGTAAAGTTAACTGACATGAGAAACTGAGATGAACATAAGCATGATAACAAGATAGATAAGCTAAATCAAAATAACAGGATGAACTACTGAACTCAGATAAACTAAGGTGTCATGATAAATTACGATGTCAAGATAAAACAAGGTATCACATCGTCAGGTTTCTATCAAGTATAATATCCCCAAGATATCTGTCACGTATAACGCCCCGTGATATATATCCTGTATTTTAGCTCTGCACCTACCGTACTAGTATCCCCACCGTGTCATGTGTTAACCAAGAATGACCCTCACTCAAAAGTCGTGTAATGGTCCATGTCAACCTAATATATCGCATATATAGGTTACTCAACTTGTATGTTTTATTCCATGTAAATGTTCAGTCCCTTGCCGTAGACCATACGGGCTTTCCCATGAGATTCTATATTACTTTAACATAGTTCCATGATCCTTAAGATCGGTTTGGACTGTTACCCTAAACCTAGCTAGGGTCTTCCAACATGAATTATTGTTTGTACAACTAGGACTTATGCTACCTAGGGCTGCTAGGGATTATGCTTACCTATTGCACGTTTTCGTATCTCGGTTTGGGTTCAACCACCTAGGGCAACTAGGGATTACGCTAACCGCCAACCGCGCCCTTTTTCCCACGCATTCATCGTGAATCGCTTTTCCATGACTGTATGCACATGTATCACATCATGCCATCCAAGTCCTGTCACAGGGCAAATCAAGAAATACAGGACTCGGTCGGGAGCTTTCGATTTATCTGCCGATGCAGATGCTAAGGTCTGTTTTTCTTATACGTGGCTATGGTCCCACGAGACCACTCCCTCAACTAGTGAAAGACAAGACATGATAAATCCTGTATGAGAACACAACACTGGCCAACCCACATCCAAGCCTTACCGCAACCATAATTAGATAGCAATTATGGTCTTTTGGGTGTTCTCTGCCTTTCCGTACGTACACGCTTGACCAAAGATGGTAGGTAGCCTGACGAAATGCTATCTAGGGTACGATCGTGTATCGTCGACTATCCCCTATCCATCCCCGTCTTTAGGTCGCTCGTATAGCAACCAAGGCATACTCTTGGTTCTTCTAACGCAGACCTTAACCTCTCATGAGCCTAGTATAATCACCTGGCAGCTCATAGAGGGATACCAAGAATATCCTCACGTTCCCCGAAGCCGCTGCTTCGTTACCCAGTTCGCTGGAGCCTTTATCTAAATCAGATACTTGCTCCTACTCGTATACTTAAACGATGACCTACCGTATCAGGTTACTCATCTATCTATGAACTGGTCTAAATTTCCTTGACTAGGAATCATTACTTAGTTATTCTTCAACTAAGGTTTACCACTTAGCATTGTTCTCGTTATCCTTGTTAACTACAGTTATCCACCTAATCCTCAGAACTAGGGTTTACATAATGGATTAAGTGTCACTTAAGTTCATGACTTAACCCGTCTACAAATCCTGTCAAAATTGGCTAAGTATCCAAGTTCAAGGCTTAACCCTACAAACCATGCTCAAGTTGGTTAAGTATATTAAGCAATTCACGACTTAACCTCGTCCAATTATCATTCTAGATTGGTTAAGTATATATTAACTTGACCCTATCAATTTACTTAGTCAAATCGGTCAAGTGTATTCAAGCGATTCGTGACTTAGCCTTATCATGTTTTCACGTTATATTGGTTAAGTATTGGTTAACTTAACCACAATAAATTAACGAGTTAGATTGGATAAGTATAGGTCACTTAACCACATCAATTCATCATGTTTAGATTAGTTAAATGTTTAACTTAACCCCATTAAACTACCAAGTGGGATTAATTAAGTATAGCCTTATCATGTTGAGATTAATTAAGTATAGCCTTATCATGTTTAGACGTAAAACAAGATAGAGCTCAGAAATTATCTCACAGCGGAATGGATAAAATAAAATATAATCAAAATATAGCCTTACCGTATTAATAATACTGCCTAACCATTATCCAAGGCTATCATGTCCCTGCCACAAATCTAACCTGCGAGTATACTATAAGGAGGGGGTCAGAACACAAGTTCTGGTGACTAGATTTAAGCTATACACTTTGGATAATCCTACATATACCATTCAATCATATTTTCTTATTTACTAGGTTACTTGGGTTAATAGCACTCAAGGCTTACACACACGTCGCACCCATTTACTCCCCAGTGGATCAGCCTAATACAGTATATAAGTAGCTACCCCCAATATTAAGGTACACCCCATGGTACCCCACTCGCACGGTATCCACCATAACACCATCGAAATATACGTATTCCCCCATCCTACGTCGCAGTGACGTGCGGATATCAATATTACGTTCTGCATATATCTATCATTATTATGCTACGTAAACATATTGACTACCACCTTTGTTCGAATCAGACTCCATACCGGAGTAATGCCCTCAACTCTGCGATATACCAACCAGAGCCAACATGCATGTATCTAAACTGTCCACTATAAGTATCTTCAATTGTAGCTCGATGCCTCAATCGCACGTCCTTTAATTTTCACCGAGTTCTGCGGCAGGGCGATACAAGAAACACGGAACTCGGTCGGGAGCTTTTCCATATCTGCATAGGCCCGTCTTTAAAGAGCCTCTATATACAGATATACCTAAGGTCTGTTTTCATGGTGGCTATGGCCCCACCTCGGCCCCTCCCTCAACTAGTACAGACTACCAGAGCTAAGCGACTATCCCTATGCAAACAATCTAAACATCCATGTGGCGTCTCCCCGCAACCCCTTACCCCGATAGTGAAGGGTGAAATTGTAACACCCCGTACTTTCTGTGAACATATAAGTAACAAATCAGAGGATACTTAATTTTTAAATAAGAATCAAGGGAACCGGGTTGCGCTATTGCGTTCGTCTCGGAATTCTGCTTGGAAACGAGTCCGAGTTTGCAAGAATCGGAGTCCGTATGAAGGAGATATGACCCTCCGAAGTTTCAGGAATTTTCAGAATCGAAAACAGCTCGAAATTCGAATTCAAACCCAGAAGCGGGCTGGGCAGGAAATTTCCTACCCAGGTCGACAGGGGAGTCGACTGGGTAGTCACCCTCGCCCCCCCCCCCCCCACCAGGTCGACTGGGGAGTCGACTGGGCAGTCGACCCCCTAGACCAGGTCGACTGGGCAGTCGACCTGGGGGTCGACCTGGTCCCCGAACCTGGTTTTGGGCCTGGGTGCATTCTTATGTATCTGGTCTCGTTTTCTGCCTAGATTCGTCTGCCTAAACCTATTTAAACAGCCCCAAACCTAGCCTTCTCTACACACAATTCTATTCTGCCTCTGTTCCAAATAAAAATAAAAATGGCGTCGCTACTCTGCTGGAATCAAAACTAGAGGCTAATCAACATCAACCTAAGCAACTCAATTCAAACTAGAGATTAAAGCTTCTGCAACGATTCTACAACAATTAAAGTCCTTTCTTTAATCCAACCAAGGCAAGTACAGTTATTTTCCGATATAAACGTTAATTCTGATTGTGACATGAATTATAAATCTGAATCTGAGGTTATATTTGTTCTGTTCTGTTTAGATCTATTTTATTCTGTATCTCTTCTTCTTTCTGTTCTATAGCCAGGCTACTACGAGCCTGCACCAATCTCCTAAGAGATTAACGCACGAACGCTAAAATGTTTGGGACAAATAATGAATGTGGCATAATTGGACATGGCTAATCTGTAACTGATTTAAGAAAAAGGACATAGGTTGTAAACTAGATTTAGATCTATGCATATTCTGTGAATTGGAAGAAGAGGAACCATGGTATGTTAACATGTGACTTGAGACATTAGACATAACACATATTTTGAATTAAGATCTGTTACAACTAGATTGTTGGGCATATTGTTTATATAATAATTCATGATTTGAAAGAGAATATGACTTAGGTGTGAAGATCTATATTAAGATTTGATAACTATCAAATGTGAATAACACCTAAGTAGGAGATTTTTGAATATATGACATGCATTGAAATCGATGGCTATATTTGGTATAATTTATATGTGAATCTTTTGTACTAGGCAAGTTGAACTAAATTGGGACATGTAAATTATGACCATAATCTGTGACATGTAAATTCAATGCAAACGTGGGGTATATGATCATAGTGTGAATCATGACAACTATTTAGGCATGCAAACTTAGGCCAAATTTATAATTAGGCAAGATATGTTTGTGAAACTTTAAGGAATGGTTAAATCTGTTATATTTGCCTAATTTGCTAGTTCTGTTATATTTGCCTAATCTGTTAGTTCTGTTATATTGCCTAATCTGCTAGTTCTGTTATATTGCTTAATCTGCTAGTTCTGCTCTACTGCCTAGTCTGCTAGATCTGTTCATCTGCTAAATCTGTCATCTGCTAAGTCTGTTGAAAATGCCAAATCTACTAAACTAAATCTGTTGAGATGCCTAAACTGCTAAATCTGTTGAGATGCCTAATCTGTTATCTGCTAAATCTGTTAGTTTGCTTAATCTGCTAAATCCGTTAAGTTGCCTAATCTGCAAAATATGTTATCTGTTATATCTGTTGAGTTGATATAATTAGTCTGTTATTGACATAATCTGAATTGGCTATAGTTATGAATAATTTACATGTATATTAGGCGTGGGCATAAATGGTAAATTATTAATTAATTGGCCGCAAAGATGAACATGGCTAACTCGAGGTTAGAATGAGTTTGCGGCGTAATCCTGCCCGGAACCGCCCGGCACATCCAGTGGCCGCAAACAATAGGTTCTAATATGAGAAGTTAGTCATAATATGCTTAGACACGAGGTTAGGTCTGACTTGTGGCAGAAGTCTGCCTGGAACCGCCCGGCCCATCCAGCGGCCACAAGCTAGCGACCTAATGTGAGAGGTCTGTGCATTGATAATTAATTAATGCAAATCTGAGATAAATATGATGTCTAAAACTTGTTGGGCGGATAGGATAAAACCCACTAGACTGATGAATTTAACTAATCTGTTCCGTGAATCTGTAGGCCCAATTACAAAGATAGACAAATCTGTAAGTCTGTTAATCTGTAACTGGTTAATCGGTAAGTCTGTTAAATCTGTATATCTGATCCGTTAGTCTGAAAACTTGTCTGTGAACTAGTTGATCTGAATTCTGTATGTCTGAAACTTGTAAACAAGTTAATCTGAAATCTATTAGTCTGGGGACACAAGTTAGGAGGGGAATTACTTGTGTCATCTGTTGTTTGGGACCCATATTAGTCAGTAACCCTTTCTGGTATCAAAACTTTGACCCAACAGTAGGTAGGGTCCGGGCACGCTTACTGAACTAATTATAAGCGGTTCATTCTGATAATGGCGAGGGGTGTTGATGGTGCGTTCCAACCGGGTCATGTGCGTGCATGGATCCCGGTCTGCCTCTGAGGATGTAAGATGCCGTGACATCTGTAAATAGGTCTGTGCCAATTGGTTGTCACTTTAGGGAGTGATACACCCTACTGTGGGGCCGACACAGGGTATTTATGTGTTAGGGAGCCGATTGTTTGGGGTAGGGTTTTAGGGTACACTAAGTTATGTCTGTTTCTGTTGGTACCGTCTGTTTCTGTTGGGTGGCAACACCCGTCTGGTTCTGCGTGGTACCGTCTGTTCGGGTGGTAAAGGCCCAATTACTAGTGTACACCTAATTCTACATTCTGTTTCCGAAGGGATTAATCTGACTGTTTCTGTTCGGGTGGTAAAGGCCCATTATTAATATTCTGTTTCTGTCTGTTTCTGTTCGGGTGGTAAAAGCCCATTATCAGCATTCTGCTTCTGTCTGTTTCTATTAGGGTGGTAAAGGCCCATTACTAGCATTCTCTTCTATGGAAATTATTCTGTACCTGTTTCTGTTTCAGTTTAGACATTAGGGTGACACCTAATCCCATTATACTAGTATTAGTGCAGAGAAGTGTAAAGCAGTAGCTTATATCATTCTGTTCTTCTGTTATATCTGCTACACCTGTTACATTTATCTCTCATCCAGTTTTATTTTCATGTCATGTTATTATTATCTGTTCAAAACTGAAAATCACTGGACTTGCCAGACTTTTGTCTGACCCTTGTTGTTTCGCCTCCTTTCTTCCGTTTCCACCCCCAGGTTTTGTAGAAGGGAATACTCTAGCTTGATCCAGATTTCTTCTGCTTGAAGTGCTTAAAGTATGGCTTGTCTTCTTCTGTGGGGATTATGATTTTAAACTATGCGTTCTGAAGGCTTTTGTACAAGACTGATATTTTGTACTTGAATTCTGATATTGTGATTTGAAAGGATGTAACCAAGCTTATTTCGGTTTCTGTTGTAATAAAGTTATAAAATTTTCAAGTACTGTTTTATCTGTCTTGCAAGTTTCTGTTCTGTTTACTAAAATACTCCACCAAAGTTAAGGCATTCCCTTTGTGAATGACCTTAACGGAGGTGGGGTGTTACACTTGGTATCAGAGCTGAAGGTTACCAGATTAGATAGAAGTTTTTGAAAACTATTTTTTAAAAAAAAGGTTTTAAAAGGAAGTATTTTCAAAAGTAAAGCTTATTTTGAAAAACATAATCCCCAAGAGCCATATATCTTTCCTTCGGTCCTTTTTGTATTGAATCTTTCTTTTTTCGTTTTAGCATGTCTGAAGCATCTGAGATACCAGAGGGTGTTCATGTACCCGGTTGGGGTTTCGTCAATATCTTGAGGCTAGGACCGCCGCCGCAGGTCCAGCAAATGATCCCCCTCCTCCGCCCCCTCCTCGTGCAATTGCTTTCTCAAAGATCTGTAGAAATTTTAGGGCCATGGGTGGAGAGGATTTCAAGGGAACTGAATCATTCGTTGAAGCGAGGAACTGGCTCAAAGAAACTGAGGATCTATTCGTTATCTTCGAGGTGGACGATAGGCAGAAGGTACAGTTGGCGGTATGGCTGCTCAAAGACGAAGCTTTCTATTGGTGGGAAGTCACTAACGCCGAGAGGCCAGTTGAAACATGGATGGATTTCAGAACAAGGTTGGAGACAAAATTCCTCTCGCAAGCTGAACGAAGTCTACAACTGGATAAATTCTTATCTCTCAAGCAAGGAAGTATGACAGTCAAGGAATACGTCAAGTAGTTCAACCAACTGGCTAGGTTCGGATTGGATTTAGTCAACACTCAGCATAAAAAGGCTCTCTGCTTTGTTAAAGGATTGAACGAGCCACTGCACAGCCTAGCCATGACCCATGTACCCATGGGAGCGACTTACGAGAAATTGGTGGACATGGCACTACTGCACAAGGAAGACAAGGGCCCGAAAGAGACAAAGAAGGAAGAACCACAGAATAAGAAAGCATGGCCCAAAAAGGAACACAAAAGAAGGATGAGAAGTCTGAAGATAAGAATGGGAAAAAGTGCTTTACTTGTGGAAGCTCGACTCATCTGAACAAGGATTGCAGAAAAAGGAAGGGCACTTGCTTCAACTGTGGTGAGATGGGACACTTCACTAGGGACTGCCCGAAGAAACGAGGGCAAGGGCAGAGGGCAGAACCCACTTCTAGAGGATAGGCAAATGCTCAAGGGACTGGTAGATAGGGTAGAAATAAGAAAATTTAAGTAGAAGGTTTAATTTTCTTATCTGGTTGTTGAGTTAAAACTCTTTCTGATTCTGACATTTTGATTCTGTAATCGATACTCTGCACTTTAATACTAGTATTGTTTCTGATTCCGCTGTAGACCCAAATCCATAAGGGTTATGACTCATCTGTTTGTGATTGGGGTTTGAGAGATATTCGTGCTAGGCGTCATGTAGGACGCATACATTCTGGGATTTATCATGCTTAGTTTCCTAAGAATCATTCGGTAATCTGATTTATACCAGTAATCTGTGAATATCTGAATATTTCTGATAAGGTTAAGATTTCCAGTTTTGACATTATCTAAAGAGGGTAATCCTCTGGGTGACAATCTGATGTTGGTTTTGGTCTTCAGGGCCGATACTTAGGACCCATGTCTAATGGGAACCAAGTTTTTGTTTTATTTGAACTCGCTTCCATCATTCGATTGTATCCTATCGATCGAATCTTCGAACTTTAGGTAGAAACTAATGAGTGTAAACATGTGTTTGAGACATGTTATGCTTGATGGTTGCAAGTGGATGCAAGTGGTTGCTAGTGGTTGCTCGTGGATGCATATACACACACTAGGCACTAGATCGGCTCGAAAACACTCTCATACTGCATATGGATGTGTGAGCATTTTCAATTTTTGTGGACGCAAAATGATTGACTCAGCACATGGATGTTGCATATGACTGAATGGTTGTGCACTCATATAGAAATGATATGTATCGTGTAGGAAAATTGCATACATGTTGGACTCATGGCACTGGCATAATTCGCATTAAGGAGGTCAACTGAATCAGTGGACCGCCTGATCTTTGCATTAGACAAGGAACATATACACACACTTTTGCATATGTTCATACAACATTAGAAGTTTCTAAGGACAATGGACGCCAATGATTGATGATTGAGTAGATGGATGTTGGATGGTAGGACACATTCTTCTTAACTTGAGGATTTCGGGGACGAAATCCTTTAAGGAGGGGAGAATGTAACACCTCGTACTTTCTGTGAACGTATAAGTAACAAATCAGAGGATAATTAATTTTTAAAATAAGAATCAAGGGAAACGGGTTGCGCCATTGCGTTCCTCTTGGAATTCTACTTGGAAAAGAGTCCGAGTTTGCAAGAATCGGAGTCCGTACGAGGGAGATATGACCCTCCGAAGTTTCAGGAATTTTCAGAATCGAAGACAGCTCGAAATTCGAATTCAAACCCAGAAGCGGGTTGGGCGGGAAATTTCCCACCCAGAACCCAGGTCGACTGGGGAGTCGACTAGGTAGTCGACCCCCCCCCCCCGACCAGGTCGACTGGGCAGTCGACCCCCCAGACCAGGTCGACTGGGCAGTCGACCTGGTCCCCGAACCTGGTTTTGGGCCCGGGTGCATTCTTATGTATCTGGTCTCGTTTTCTGCCTAGATTCGTCTGCCTAAACCTATTTAAACAGCCCCAAACCTAGCCTTTTCTACACACAATTCTATTCTACCTCTGTTCTAAATAAAAATAAAAATGGCGTCACTACTCTGCTGGAATCAAAACTAGAGGCTAATCAACATCAACCTAAGCAACTCAATTCAAACTAGAGATTAAAGCTTCTACAACGATTCTACAACAATTAAAGTCCTTTCTTTAATCCAACCAAGGCAAGTACAGTTATGTTCCAATATAAACGTTAATTCTGATCGTGACATGAATTATAAATCTGAATCTGAGGTTATATTTGTTCTGTTCTGTTTAGATCTATTTTATTCTTTATCTCTTCTTCTTTCTGTTCTATAGCCAGGCTACTACGAGCCTGCACCAATCTCCTAAGAGATTAACGCACGAACGCTAAAATGTTTGGGACAAATAATGAATGTGGCATAATTGGACATGGCTAATCTGTGACTGATTTAAGAAAAAGGACATAGGTTGTAAACTAGATTTAGATCTATGCATATTCTGTGAATTGGAAGAAGAGGAACCATGGTATGTTATCATGTGACTTGAGACATTAGACATAACGCATATTTTGAATTAAGATCTGTTATAACTAGATTGTTGGGCATATTGTTTATATAACAATTCATGATTTGAAAGAGAATATGACTTAGGTGTGAAGATCTATATTAAGATTTGATAACTATCAAATGTGAATAACACCTAAGTAGGAGATTTTTGAATATATGACATGCATTGAAATCGATGGCTATATTTGGTATAATTTATATGTGAATCTTTTGTACTAGGCAAGTTGAACTAAATTGGGACATGTAAATTATGACCATAATCTGTGACATGTAAATTCAATGCAAACGTGGGGTATATGATCATAGTGTGAATCATGACAACTATTTAGGCATGCAAACTTAGGCCAAATTTATAATTAGGCAAGATATGTTTGTGAAACTTTAAGGAATGATTAAATCTGTTATATTTGCCTAATTTGCTAGTTCTGTTATATTTGCCTAATCTGCTAGTTTTGTTATATTGCCTAATCTGCTAGTTCTGTTATATTGCTTAATCTGCTAGTTCTGCTCTACTGCCTAGTCTGCTAGATCTGTTCATCTGCTAAATCTGTCATCTGCTAAGTCTGTTGAAAATGCCAAATCTGCTAAACTAAATCTGTTGAGATGCCTAAACTGCTAGATCTGTTGAGATGCCTAAACTGCTAAATCTGTTGAGATGCCTAATCTGTTATATGCCAAATCTGTTAGTTTGCTTAATCTGCTAAATCCGTTAAGTTGCCTAATCTGCAAAATCTGTTAACTGCTATATCTGTTAAGTTGATATAATTAGTTTGTTATTGATATAATCTGAATTGGCTATAGTTATGAATAATTGACATGTATATTAGGCGTGGGCATAAATGGTAAATTATTAATTAATTGGCCGCAAAGATGAACATGGCTAACTCGAGGTTAGAATGAGTTTGCGGCGTAATCCTTCCCGGAACCGCCCGGCACATCCAGTGGCCGCAAACAATAGATTCTAATGTGAGAAGTTAGTCATAATATGCTTAGACACGAGGCTAGGTCTGGCTTGTGGCAGAAGTCTGCCCGGAACCGCCTGGCCCATCCAGCGGCCACAAGCTAGCGACCTAATGTGAGAGGTCTGTGCATTAATAATTAATTAATGCAAATCTGAGATAAATATGATGTCTAAAACGTGTTGGGCGGATAGGATAAAACCCACTAGACTGATGAATTTAATTAATCTGTTCCGTGAATCTGTAGGCCCAATTACAAAGATAGACAAATCTGTAAGTCTGCTAATCTGTAACTGGTTAATCGGTAAGTCTGTTAAATCTGTATATCTGATCCGTTAGTCTGAAAACTTGCCTGTGAACTAATTGATCTGAATTCTGTATGTCTGAAACTTGTAAACAAGTTAATCTGAAATCTGTTAGTCTGGGGACACAAGGTTAGGAGGGGAATTACTTGTGTCATCTGTTGTTTGGGACCCATATTAGTCAGTAACCCTTTCTGGTATCAAAACTTTGACCCAACAGTAGGTAGGGTCCGGGCACACTTACTGAACTAATTATAAGCGGTTCATTCTGATAATGGCGAGGGGTGTTGATGGTGCGTTCCAACCGGGTCATGTGCATGCATGGATCCCGGTCTTCCTCTGAGGATGTAAGACACCGTGACATCTGTAAATAGGTCTGTGCCAATTGGTTGTCACTTTAGGGAGTGACACACCCTACTGTGGGGCCGACACAGGGTATTTATGTATTAGGGAGCCGATCGCTTGGGGTAGGGTTTTAGGGTACACTAAGTTCTGTCTGTTTCTGTTGGTACCGTCTGTTTCTGTTGGGTGGCAACACCCGTCTGGTTCTGCGTGGTACCGTCTATTCGGGTGGTAAAGGCCCAATTACTAGTGTACACCTAATTCTACATTCTGTTTCCGGAGGGATTAATCTGACTGTTTCTGTTCGGGTGGTAAAGGCCCATTATTAATATTCTGTTTTTGTCTGTTTCTGTTCGGGTGGTAAAAGCCCATTATCAGCATTCTGCTTCTGTCTGTTTCTGTTGGGGTGGTAAAGGCCCATTACTAGCATTCTCTTCTGTGGAAATTATTCTGTACCTGTTTCTGTTTCAGTTTAGACATTAGGGTGACACCTAATCCTGTTATACTAGTATTAGTGCAGAGAAGTGTAAAGCAATAGCTTATATCATTCTATTCTTCTGTTATATCTGCTACACCTGTTACAGTTATCTCTCATCCAGTTTTATTTTCATGTCATGTTATTATTATCTGTTCATAACTAAAAATCACTGGACTTGCCAGACTTTTGTCTGACCCTTGTTGTTTCGCCTCCTTTCTTCCGTTTCCCCCCAGGTTTTGTAGAAGGGAATACTCTAGCTTGATCCAGATTTCTTCTGCTTGAAGTGCTTAAAGTATGGCTTGTCTTCTTCTGTGGGGATTATGATTTTAAACTATGCGTTCTGAAGGCTTTTGTACAAGACTGATATTTTGTACTTGAATTATGATATTGTGATTTGAAAGGATGTAACCAAGCTTATTTTGGTTTCTGTTGTAATAAAGTTATAAATTTTTCAAGTACTGTTTTATCAGTCTTGTAAGTTTCTGTTCTGTTTACTAAAATGCTCCACCAAAGTTAAGGCATTCCCTTTGTGAATGACCTTAACGGAGGTGGGGTGTTACAGAAATGGTATCTTGGGTTTATCTCGAGTCTTTCCATATCCCACTGGCTGCCGATGACGGGTGTCCGACGGTCTACTATCCTAGTTAGTCCTGACCCTCTGTCTCCTCGTGAGGTAACCGCCGAACCACCCCTGTGTCACCTTGTCACAGCATTCTGACTGCATAGCTACATCTGCAGTCAAGGCCCACCCACCTAGTAGTTACGCGCAGACCCAACCTCTGCGGACACAGCCTTAGACATCTGCTGTTGCACAAAGGACGACTAGGAGCACCTTACGTACCTTAGGAAGCCACATGCTTCCCCTTCCAATCCTTCGGAGCGGTCAGAACAATCAGATGAATGTGCACTCTTCCTCGTGCCTTATACCACCACGATGATCTACCCCGTTGGGTTATTCACCCTTAAACGTGCAGACTGGCTCAACCGCCTCACTTAAATATGTTATTAGAACCTATGTCTAAACATTCCTTTACGCGCTTGTCTCACCTCATCAGGTTTCCAGTTAACTTGGTTATTCCAATTCATATTGAATTCTTATTTAAATTACCAAGTTTTTCTTGCTTATTAATTTCAGTCATACAACTTAATCCATTCAAGTTTATTAATAAGCCCACATCACGTTTGTGACGGCCTGGAATTTCGCTCGATCTGAATCAGTCGTTAAACCGATCTAGACCGTTCGAAACCCCTGAACGTTGAGAACAGAACAAATCAGAACACAAACAGAAGAACATTTCATTGCTATTACAACAATTCCATCAGATACAAGAATATACAGAGTATAAAAGAATAAATTACATTTGATAAATATCAGAGATTACAATGAATTACATAGCAGCGGAAAATAATACAAAGCACAACTGAAGGTGATATACGGATACAGAGCTTTCCGGATATCATTCCAGCTGTAAACCAGGATCCTGTGAATATAAATCTGCAAAACCAAAACTACTAGCTGCCCGTGCGGAAAATAGGGGCACCCAGAGTTTAGGTTAAAACAATAAACTCCAGGTCAGTCATGTGACTGGTGTGAGAACTAAAACAGTTACTAGGATAGCTATTTGTGAAATGTGACTGGTGTGAGAACTAAAACAGTTATTTAAAGCTTTACTTTAAAAGAGAGTGATTCAAGGGACCACGCCGTATAACACGGAACGGGTTTCCTCCCAAGAATACCAGTGCATAGAATAAACAACGCAATGCTTTTTCGAAAAATGAAGCTATTATAAGACCCAGGTCCTATCATACAATGCAACACAAGCCGGGGGATAGGGTTTTCCCTTATAATAGCCAAACATGCTTAGTACGTTTAAAACAAATCATTTGATACTATAATAAGTGTATAGTGTCAAAACGTTTCAATCATAAATATAAATCATAGACGGCATGGGTACCATATATCATGTCGCCATACTAGTTCTACAATTAAAACCGCAATACACGTATTGGAAATTGGATTTCCGTCATGAGTCGAGGCAAGGGGCAAGCTCCTCTCCGCGTTCGAGACACTCTAGCAAATGCCTCAGGATTACGCACACTGGGTAACCCCTGGATGCGGCTGGGCCGGTCCTCACTTACGTTAGAGGATTAATTATGCCTGAACACACGTTTCCCGGTCCTTACAGACCTATAATCGAGGCGCCTCATCCAACAACCACAAAGGTGAAAAGTATATATATGTCAGGGCTGGTAAGTCACTGACACCACCAAAGCTAGAAAGAAACGTGCGCTCTCCCTGCAGTCCGTATCCCGTTTTTAACTCATACCGAGGTGTGAGGCTCGCGAATACACGTTATACACAAAGCTACGCCTCAAGGGCCGTGCTTTGATCATCAACTACAAGACTTTGCTTTTCAACAGAAGCCCTGATCCATGCAACTCAGCATGCCACACAGGCAATTCATGCCATGCGATTGATATCTATCGATATATAACCTCTAAGCTCGTACGTCTCAGAGAAGGGCGTTAAGCAAGAGAATAAATTCTCCGCCGCCAAACAGATATATATATTTAATAGAAATCAATCAACACAGAATAAAATCCAATGTCAGACACATAATCCATTTACAAGTCCGTTCTGGGTCTGAACGAAACCGGAGGCACTTTCCTCGCATATCCATCCATCTCCAAGTACGTCTGGACGACCACCAACTATTTCCATCCTCTTGGGTGTACAGCCCAATCAGGATCGTCAGTAATTACCCAAAACGATGTGAAGACTTCCGGTCTTTGACCACCGTCTTCATCTTCGACTTATCGTCGAATCGGTTATTCAGAATGGGTGTAAACCCGGACTTTCCGAACAACCCGCGTATATTAAAAACAAATGTTATACAGACACAACATACGCCTCATTCCAATTCATTAGTCACTAACCGCAAATTAGCAAGAGAACAATTTCCCAAACATTAACCCCGAAGGCCGAAACCAACATCAGATCAATACCCAGGAAACCATTCTTCTTAGCCAACCTACAGCTAGTTTCTAAATTCCACATTCTTAGGGAAATGTTCCCATTAATTTTATCCAAGATAAATTCTTTAAAATTTATCCTGAAATCTTCCTTTGGATATCTTTTAAAACCAAATTATGGTTTTTCCAACTAGTCGAGATTAGCGAACCGTAACGAAGTAATTATTTATTTATTTCCCAATCCCAACCTATTCATCCCATGAAGCAAAACTGGTAATACTCCATATCTAACACCGTGGTGTTATCAGTAAAATCAATTACCATTTCACGTTCAAATCTAATTAAAGATTTAACTATCGCTTCGGAGCAAAACTGGTGATACTCCATTCTCGCACGTTTCCTAAATTTGATAATTTAGATTGCAAACTCACATTTCAATCTAATTGCAGATTCGTTAAAACTCCTTTTACTGGGTTAAAGAACTAGGTGTTATTTAAAACACAGTTCACGATAAACCCAAATCACATTATATTTATTATCGGGTTAAAGAACTAGTGTTATTTAAAACACTGTTCACGATAAACCCATTTCAAACTCAATCAAATATATTAGAAATTCGATTATTTAAAACCCCTTTTTAAATCTTGTTCATTTATTTAAAAATAATTGGGTTTTAAATGTAGTTCAAAACTAGTTTATTTCGATAAAAATCCATTTTTATCCTTTCAAATATGGAGTTTTTCATCCCAAATTTCCCCAAATCATTTCTTATGATTTTACACAAATTATTGATATTTTTAATAATTTTATCAAGGCCCGTACAGTCGATTTCCAACAATGGCCCTCGAACTGCACTTACAGCGACCTTTTTCGAATTTGATTTGGACGTATCTCCAAATCCAACCGTTAGATTTTGAATTTCTAATATTCGTTAGAAAGCTCTTCTCGATACGAACCCAACGGTTCCGGTTTTAGGAGAATCCGACGGTCGGATCTCCCGTAATGTCCGTTTGAAATAAATGGTCGAAATTTACGAACTGCCGCGACGCGGCGCGTTCTATTCAGGCCATTATATTATATATATAATATATATAATATAAATTTCGTCGATTTCTATTTAAAACGAATTATATATATAGTTTTGAATTCGTTTCAAAAGAAATTTCTACTTCCATTTCAATTCAAATCAAAATTGAATTCTTCTTTATAAATTCGTTTTAAAAATCATTTCTATTCAATTCAAATTTCAATTCAATTTGAATTCATTTCACTTCATTTTAAATTCAATTCGAATTCGTTTTTCAATTCAATTCAATTCAATTCAAATTGGTTTTCTATTCGATTCAAATTCATTTCGTTTTATATTCAATTCATTTCGAAATCGTTATATATTCAATTCATTTCGAAATCGTTATATATTCAATTCATTTCGAAATCGTTATATATTCAATTCATTTCGAAACCGTTATATATATCGTTCGCGTCAAAATGGCGCATCACTATTCAACACGGCTTTATATATTCTATTTCAAATATTTCTTTTTGTCAACACACGACTAATCTCAACGAATGAGTACCGTCCGTGTGTGACCATTTTTGTTAAAATACTTCGTTCAACACATGACTAATCTCAACGGATGAGTACTGTCAACACATGAACCTTTACTTTATATTGATAAAGATGTAAATTTTATTATAAAAATAATTCGTTCAACACATGACTAATATCAACGGATGAATATAGTCAACACATGAACCGTTATTTTATATTGATAAAGATATAAATTTTATTATAAAAATATTTCGTTCAACACATGACTAATATCAACGGATGAATATAGTCAACACATGAACCTTTATTTTATATTGATAAAGATATAAATTTTATTATAAAAATATTTCGTTCAACACATGACTAATATCAACGGATGAATATAGTCAACACATGAACCTTTATTTTATATTATACTTTATTTTTCAAATTGGAATGAGGCCCAATCAATTACCATATAATATTAATTATATGGATTTTCATACATCACATGTATATAATAGCATTGAAAATAATCAACCATCAACCAAAGTGCACTACACTGTATAAGCATCAAATATAGATATCTAACGCTTATAACAGCCTGTCAATCAATCGATCGACATATTTTATCAATCAGGATGAGTGAACTCATATTTCATCCCAACACCCGTGTGGGGTTTCAAACAATCACACACAGATTTTATTCGTGCAGCTGGGCGATGTGTAAAATTTATCGACCCAATCAATATCAGTCAAATAGGTGTACATAAACAAACCGTCCGGTTTGTAAATGAATATTTTATTTATTCACATTCACGTTAAAAATTATATTTTTAACGATAAAATATTCTATTTTAACACATGAATTTCTATTCATTTTAATTACACAATAAAAATGATATTTTTATTTTTCTAACATATTTTAGAAAATTTCGGCGGCATAACGGCACGATACTAGAAACGGGACGAGGCCTAGCCTTATCCCCGGTCTAGTGAAGGCCCACGCCATTCACACATCAATCCAATCAATTTCCTTTCACCAAACAATTTCCATTCAATCAAATATATTAACTAACTACTCAACCAAACAAACAAGTCCATGGTCTGTGGACGGGTGTCGGGTGCTACTAAGCACCGTCTGCATCCTAGCATATATATATATATAACTAGCAAAAGAGAAATTTTGAGTGAGAAGTTCTCACCGAAAGCTATCCAATACCACGACTCTTCTTTTGTAGAAAATCTTCGTCGTTATCCTATCTTCGCCATCTTCGTTGCCCGTAGTCACTATATATATAAAAATCACACATTTTTATATTTCGATGTCTTTAAAATAAAAATCACATTTTTATTTATTTACTTTCAATTTTAAAAAGTCATATTTTTACAATCACTTCAAATATTTAAAAATCGAATTTTTATTCAATTATTACATATATAAAAATCGACTTCTTATCACTATGTCAAATAGATAAAAATTATATTTTTATCACGCTATTTTCCACATAAAGATTTCGCATTTTCTAAAAATAAAGTTTTCGCCTTTATAAAAATAAAGTTTTCGCCTTTTCTAAAAATAAAGTTTTCGCCTTTATAAAAATAAACACTTCATTTCAACGTATACAAAATAAAAATCAGATTTTTATTTTGCTACATACACAAAGATGATATTTTTATATTCTCTATCCTATAAAGATTATATTTTTAATACTTTAAAAATATAAAAATCATATTTTTAATATCTCTATATAGTAAAGACTATATTTTTAATACTTTAGAAATATAAAAACTATATTTTTATCACTTTAAAAATATAAAAACTATATTTTTATCACTTTAGAAACATAAAAGATTACCTTTTTATAACTTTACCATATAAATAGAATTCATTTTGTATAATAAATAAAATTTCAGTTTATAAAATAAATAAAAATCAGTTTATAAAAATAAAAATCAGTTCCAGAAAAACTTACAGGGGGCTTCTCCGTTTGTCAGGGGGGGGTTAGCGTCGGTCGAGGTCTGGAAAAAGGGGGGGTCTGATGCGAGGTCGCGGCGGCTTTCCGTTGTAGGCATGTAGGCGGTCTGATGGTCAAAAAAAAAAAAAAAGGGGGCGGCGGCTTCTATTCGAGGAAGCCTAGGGTTTTGGGGAGGCGTGCCGTCGACAGGGGTTCTGGGGGGGGTTTTGACTGTCGGCTGGAGGGAGAAGGGAGGGCGAGGTCCTGGCGGCGGCGGCCTTGCGCTGGCGGGGCTGACGAGACGAAGCTGGCTTTTTTTTTTCTTTTTTTTTTTCTTCGTTCTGAATGAATCTCGTGAGGGAGGGGTTGATTTGAATTAAGAGAATATAGGGGGGGTTATTATTTAATTTATTTATTTTTTTCACCAAAAAGCAACTTTTATTTTCGACCTCTAAACGAGGCCCACCGCCTGTCGCCCATAGCGTTTAACCCTCATTCCGAACACAATGGGATATGTATCGTAGGTTGATTCGACTGTTTGAATCAGTTTCCGTTAAATTTACATTTAAATCACTATATTGAATTTTAAACGTACATTTCAAATTACCGGGGTCACATATTAACTCTAAAAATTCCAGAAAAATATTTTCTAGCTTCGTATTGACGATACGGTCCTAACAAAACTAGTTTCGTCGAATTCTGAGACCGTATGAAAAGTGGCCAATTTCCAGTCGATTAAAATCAACTGAAACTGGTCAAACGCGTTTTCCTATGCCACGCTCACATATTGATTCGAAAAATTATGAAATTTGAAACCTAGCGATAATTTGACACTACGGACCCAACAAAACTGGTTTCGTCGAGATCCGAGGTCATTTGCATAATGTCCATTTTTAAGGGCCTGAATTCCATAGCGACTATTCAGAATTTTCAACTGGACATATCTTTTGATTCTCGCTACAAAATTTTGATCTTTCGGATTCGTTGGAAAGATATTATCAATTAGATCCTATCATTTTTGGTTTCACTAAAATCCGGATTGTTTTGCACTCGGTACATTCAATTGAAGTTTGAAATCGAATTATCGAACTACCGCGCCATTTTCAATTCTATTTATAATTATATATAAATATTTATATTCTAACGACGACGTATATAATATATACGTTCTAATTTCTATTCAAAATAAATTTCTCGTCGATATTATTTAAAATAATTCATTTTAAATATTCAAAATTCGCTAAAATTGCCAAAATAAAAATTTTAAACTGGCCCAGATTTTCCGGGTTATTACAATCTCCCCCACTTAAAACTTTTCGTCCCCGAAAAGGAACAAAGTCGAAAGTGGTTTGATTATTAAGCTCTACATTCGATCTGGCTTCCATTCTCCAACTTTTCAGTTTCTGAGAATGTTCAAAAATTTAAAAATTTGGCTAACACCCTAATTTTTCGAAAAATTTCGCCATAACCTCCCCTGCAATGGGAGCATCGGGGAATTTCAAATAGCTTCCCCGGTCCTTCAGATCTCAAAAAGAAAAAGAAAAAGCCAAGTGGCTAGCCAATAGGCTCACAAAATCATCATCACCCAAACAAAACAGGAGATTATGTAGTAAACATGTACCTATTTGTCGGGCAAACAAATTTTATTCTCTGGCTCTAGCCTCCTTGCTATGACCTGTTCAATGTAAGTATATGTATATGCAAGCAAATGCGACCAATTTTCAATACAATTCAATATTTGGTTCAATTAGGCATAATGGTTCAAAATTAGCAAACAAATACACAAACAACACAAACATCAATCAATTAGTGGATTAGAGTTTTCAAATTCATAATTTTGATACATATACAAAAATCATGCTTTTGATGTCAATTCACAACAATGTGTTCTAACTATATTAGTTTTGGTTCTCACACCAGTCTAATGGAAATATATAGAAAATCACACCTTCGTTACTCGAACATGAATACTAATTACGACTAGTCAACCATCAGAATCATCTTCGGGCCACTAGAGTATGATTCTATATCTATCCAGTATATTAAAACTTCGAATATACGTTCATGACGCGTATATGCAAAATCTTTATATATTGGATTGTCCATATTCAAAATAAATAAATAGTCAAATACATTTTAAAATGGTTTAAATTTCAAAACAAAATGGTTTTCAATTGAAAAATATACTCTTCACACTCGTTCTAGGATACTACTGATCCTATCTCTAACGAGTCATTCTAATTGGATATTTCTAATCCAATATCTGATGAATTCTTTCGTATGGTTCTAATGTGTCTTGTTCTCGAGCTCTGTAAACCAAAGCTCTGATACCAAATGTGACTGGTGTGAGAACTAAAACAGTTATTTAAAGCTTTACTTTAAAAGAGAGTGATTCAAGGGACCACGCCGTATAACACGGAACGGGTTTCCTCCCAAGAATACCAGTGCATAGAATAAACAACGCAATGCTTTTTCGAAAAATGAAGCTATTATAAGACCCAGGTCCTATCATACAATGCAACGCAAGCCGGGGGATAGGGTTTTCCCTTATAATAGCCAAACATGCTTAGTACGTTTAAAACAAATCATTTGATACTATAATAAGTGTATAGTGTCAAAACGTTTCAATCATAAATATAAATCATAGACGGCATGGGTACCATATATCATGTCGCCATACTAGTTCTACAATTAAAACCGCAATACACGTATTGGAAATTGGATTTCCGTCATGAGTCGAGGCAAGGGGCAAGCTCCTCTCCGCGTTCGAGACACTCTAGCAAATGCCTCAGGATTACGCACACTGGGTAACCCCTGGATGCGGCTGGGCCGGTCCTCACTTACGTTAGAGGATTAATTATGCCTGAACACACGTTTCCCGGTCCTTACAGACCTATAATCGAGGCGCCTCATCCAACAACCACAAAGGTGAAAAGTATATATATGTCAGGGCTGGTAAGTCACTGACACCACCAAAGCTAGAAAGAAACGTGCGCTCTCCCTGCAGTCCGTATCCCGTTTTTAACTCATACCGAGGTGTGAGGCTCGCGAATACACGTTATACACAAAGCTACGCCTCAAGGGCCGTGCTTTGATCATCAACTACAAGACTTTGCTTTTCAACAGAAGCCCTGATCCATGCAACTCAGCATGCCACACAGGCAATTCATGCCATGCGATTGATATCTATCGATATATAACCTCTAAGCTCGTACGTCTCAGAGAAGGGCGTTAAGCAAGAGAATAAATTCTCCGCCGCCAAACAGATATATATTTAATAGAAATCAATCAACACAGAATAAAATCCAATGTCAGACACACAATCCATTTACAAGTCCGTTCTGGGTCTGAACGAAACCGGAGGCACTTTCCTCGCATATCCATCCATCTCCAAGTACGTCTGGACGACCACCAACTATTTCCATCCTCTTGGGTGTACAGCCCAATCAGGATCGTCAGTAATTACCCAAAACGATGTGAAGACTTCCGGTCTTTGACCACCGTCTTCATCTTCGACTTATCGTCGAATCGGTTATTCAGAATGGGTGTAAACCCGGACTTTCCGAACAACCCGCGTATATTAAAAACAAATGTTACACAAACACAACATACGCCTCATTCCAATTCATTAGTCACTAACCGCAAATTAGCAAGAGAACAATTTCCCAAACATTAACCCCGAAGGCCGAAACCAACATCAGATCAATACCCAGGAAACCATTCTTCTTAGCCAACCTACAGCTAGTTTCTAAATTCCACATTCTTAGGGAAATGTTCCCATTAATTTTATCCAAGATAAATTCTTTAAAATTTATCCTGAAATCTTCCTTTGGATGTCTTTTAAAACCAAATTATGGTTTTTCCAACTAGTCAAGATTAGCGAACCGTAACGAAGTAATTATTTATTTATTTCCCAATCCCAACCTATTCATCCCATGAAGCAAAACTGGTAATACTCCATATCTAACACCGTGGTGTTATCGGTAAAATCAATTACCATTTCACGTTCAAATCTAATTAAAGATTTAACTATCGCTTCGGAGCAAAACTGGTGATACTCCATTCTCGCTCGTTTCCTAAATTTGATAATTTAGATTGCAAACTCACATTTCAATCTAATTGCAGATTCGTTAAAACTCCTTTTACTGGGTTAAAGAACTAGGTGTTATTTAAAACACAGTTCACGATAAACCCAAATCACATTATATTTATTATCGGGTTAAAGAACTAGTGTTATTTAAAACACTGTTCACGATAAACCCATTTCAAACTCAATCAAATATATTAGAAATTCGATTATTTAAAACCCCTTTTTAAATCTTGTTCATTTATTTAAAAATAATTGGGTTTTAAATTTAGTTCAAAACTAGTTTATTTCGATAAAAATCCATTTTTATCCTTTCAAATATGGAGTTTTTCATCCCAAATTTCCCCAAATCATTTCTTATGATTTTACACAAATTATTGATATTTTTAATAATTTTATCAAGGCCCGTACAGTCGATTTCCAACAATGGCCCTCGAACTGCACTTACAGCGACCTTTTTCGAATTTTATTTGGACGTATCTCCAAATCCAACCGTTAGATTTTGAATTTCTAATATTCGTTAGAAAGCTCTTCTCGATACGAACCCAACGGTTCCGGTTTTAGGAGAATCCGACGGTCGGATCTCCCGTAATGTCCGTTTGAAATAAATGGTCGAAATTTACGAACTGCCGCGACGCGGCGCGTTCTATTCAGGCCATTATATTATATATATAATACATATAATATAAATTTCGTCGATTTCTATTTAAAACGAATTATATATATAGTTTTGAATTCGTTTCAAAAGAAATTTCTACTTCCATTTCAATTCAAATCAAAATTGAATTCTTCTTTATAAATTCGTTTTAAAAATCATTTCTATTCAATTCAAATTTCAATTCAATTTGAATTCATTTCACTTCATTTTAAATTCAATTCGAATTCGTTTTTCAATTCAATTCAATTCAATTCAAATTGGTTTTCTATTCGATTCAAATTCATTTCGTTTTATATTCAATTCATTTCGAAATCGTTATATATTCAATTCATTTCGAAATCGTTATATATTCAATTCATTTCGAAATCGTTATATATTCAATTCATTTCGAAACCGTTATATATATCGTTCGCGTCAAAATGGCGCATCACTATTCAACACGGCTTTATATATTCTATTTCAAATATTTCTTTTTGTCAACACACGACTAATCTCAACGAATGAGTACCGTCCGTGTGTGACCATTTTTGTTAAAATACTTCGTTCAACACATGACTAATCTCAACGGATGAGTACTGTCAACACATGAACCTTTACTTTATATTGATAAAGATGTAAATTTTATTATAAAAATAATTCGTTCAACACATGACTAATATCAACGGATGAATATAGTCAACACATGAACCGTTATTTTATATTGATAAAGATATAAATTTTATTATAAAAATATTTCGTTCAACACATGACTAATATCAACGGATGAATATAGTCAACACATGAACCTTTATTTTATATTGATAAAGATATAAATTTTATTATAAAAATATTTCGTTCAACACATGACTAATATCAACGGATGAATATAGTCAACACATGAACCTTTATTTTATATTATACTTTATTTTTCAAATTGGAATGAGGCCCAATCAATTACCATATAATATTAATTATATGGATTTTCATACATCACATGTATATAATAGCATTGAAAATAATCAACCATCAACCAAAGTGCACTACACTGTATAAGCATCAAATATAGATATCTAACGCTTATAACAGCCTGTCAATCAATCGATCGACATATTTTATCAATCAGGATGAGTGAACTCATATTTCATCCCAACACCCGTGTGGGGTTTCAAACAATCACACACAGATTTTATTCGTGCAGCTGGGCGATGTGTAAAATTTATCGACCCAATCAATATCAGTCAAATAGGTGTACATAAACAAACCGTCCGGTTTGTAAATGAATATTTTATTTATTCACATTCACGTTAAAAATTATATTTTTAACGATAAAATATTCTATTTTAACACATGAATTTCTATTCATTTTAATTACACAATAAAAATGATATTTTTATTTTTCTAACATATTTTAGAAAATTTCGGCGGCATAACGGCACGATACTAGAAACGGGACGAGGCCTAGCCTTATCCCCGGTCTAGTGAAGGCCCACGCCATTCACACATCAATCCAATCAATTTCCTTTCACCAAACAATTTCCATTCAATCAAATATATTAACTAACTACTCAACCAAACAAACAAGTCCATGGTCTGTGGACGGGTGTCGGGTGCTACTAAGCACCGTCTGCATCCTAGCATATATATATATATAACTAGCAAAAGAGAAATTTTGAGTGAGAAGTTCTCACCGAAAGCTATCCAATACCACGACTCTTCTTTTGTAGAAAATCTTCGTCGTTATCCTATCTTCGCCATCTTCGTTGCCCGTAGTCACTATATATATAAAAATCACACATTTTTATATTTCGATGTCTTTAAAATAAAAATCACATTTTTATTTATTTACTTTCAATTTTAAAAAGTCATATTTTTACAATCACTTCAAATATTTAAAAATCGAATTTTTATTCAATTATTACATATATAAAAATCGACTTCTTATCACTATGTCAAATAGATAAAAATTATATTTTTATCACGCTATTTTCCACATAAAGATTTCGCATTTTCTAAAAATAAAGTTTTCGCCTTTATAAAAATAAAGTTTTCGCCTTTTCTAAAAATAAAGTTTTCGCCTTTATAAAAATAAACACTTCATTTCAACGTATACAAAATAAAAATCAGATTTTTATTTTGCTACATACACAAAGATGATATTTTTATATTCTCTATCCTATAAAGATTATATTTTTAATACTTTAAAAATATAAAAATCATATTTTTAATATCTCTATATAGTAAAGACTATATTTTTAATACTTTAGAAATATAAAAACTATATTTTTATCACTTTAAAAATATAAAAACTATATTTTTATCACTTTAGAAACATAAAAGATTACCTTTTTATAACTTTACCATATAAATAGAATTCATTTTGTATAATAAATAAAATTTCAGTTTATAAAATAAATAAAAATCAGTTTATAAAAATAAAAATCAGTTCCAGAAAAACTTACAGGGGGCTTCTCCGTTTGTCGGGGGGGGGGGGGGGTTAGCGTCGGTCGAGGTCTGGAAAAAGGGGGGGTCTGATGCGAGGTCGCGGCGGCTTTCCGTTGTAGGCATGTAGGCGGTCTGATGGTCAAAAAAAAAAAAAAAGGGGGCGGCGGCTTCTATTCGAGGAAGCCTAGGGTTTTGGGGAGGCGTGCCGTCGACAGGGGTTCTGGGGGGGTTTTGACTGTCGGCTGGAGGGAGAAGGGAGGGCGAGGTCCTGGCGGCGGCGGCCTTGCGCTGGCGGGGCTGACGAGACGAAGCGGGCTTTTTTTTATTTATTTATTTTTCTTCGTTCTGAATGAATCTCGTGAGGGAGGGGTTGATTTTAATTAAGAGAATATAGGGGGGGTTATTATTTAATTTATTTATTTATTTCACCAAAAAGCAACTTTTATTTTCGACCTCTAAACGAGGCCCACCGCCTGTCGCCCATAGCGTTTAACCCCCATTCCGAACACAATGGGATATGTATCGTAGGTTGATTCGACTGTTTGAATCAGTTTCCGTTAAATTTACATTTAAATCACTATATTGAATTTTAAACGTACATTTCAAATTACCGGGGTCACATATTAACTCTAAAAATTCCAGAAAAATATTTTCTAGCTTCGTATTGACGATACGGTCCTAACAAAACTAGTTTCGTCGAATTCTGAGACCGTATGAAAAATGGCCAATTTCCAGTCGATTAAAATCAACTGAAACTAGTCAAACGCGTTTTCCTATGCCACGCTCACATATTGATTCGAAAAATTATGAAATTTGAAACCTAGCGATAATTTGACACTACGGACCCAACAAAACTGGTTTCGTCGAGATTCGAGGTCATTTGCATAATGTCCATTTTTAAGGGCCTGAATTCCATAGCGACTATTCAGAATTTTCAACTGGACATATCTTTTGATTCTCGCTACGAAATTTTGATCTTTCGGATTCGTTGGAAAGATATTATCAATTAGATCCTATCATTTTTGGTTTCACTAAAATCCGGATTGTTTTGCACTCGGTACATTCAATTGAATTTTGAAATCGAATTATCGAACTACCGCGCCATTTTCAATTCTATTTATAATTATATATAAATATTTATATTCTAACGACGACGTATATAATATATACGTTCTAATTTCTATTCAAAATAAATTTCTCGTCGATATTATTTAAAATAATTCATTTTAAATATTCAAAATTCGCTAAAATTGCCAAAATAAAAATTTTAAACTGGCCCAGATTTTCCGGGTTATTACAACGTTTTTCTCTAGATTGTGGCCCAAGGTCTGTAATCCACAATCTCTTTTATATTTTCTTCTTGATTTCATCATTACAATAACATGTTTTTACTTAATATGTAATTTAGTATGTCCAACTCACATGTTTACTAACTAACATGTCACTTACCATTTATGATTAAATATAACTTATTTTATTTCATAAGTTTTCCTCATTCTTTCTCATTTAATCATAATTCCATTTTACATTGTCAATATAACTTATCATTGTTTACTTATTAACTTAGTTCTATTAACTAAGGCCCATTAATAAGTTTCTCTACCTGTTTATTATAACCTATATTATAATTTCCTCTTGTTCCTAGGACAAGCCTAAACATTCTTATCAACGGGTTTCAGACCCCCTAGATGTGACAACCCGGAAAATCAGAACCAATTTAAATTTTTTATTTTGGCAATTTTAATGAATTTTTAATATTTAAAATGATTTATTTTAAATAACAATGACTAGAAATTTATTTTGAATAGAACTAGAATGTATAAATTTATATGAATCGAAGTTAGAATATAAATTTATTTATTTTACATATAAAAGGAATTGAAAATGGCGTGGTAGTTTGAAAATTCGATTTCAAATTTCAAATGAATGTACATAATTCAAAATAAACCGGATTTTAGTGAAACAGGAAATATTAGAATCTATTTAAAAATATCTTTCCAACGAATCCGAAAAATTGAAATTTCATAGCGGGAATAAAAAGGTAGGTCCAGTTGAAAATTCAGAATAGCCACTATGGAAATATAGCCCTTAAAAATAGTGATTTTGCAAACGACCTCCGTTTTCGACGAGACCACTTTTGTTGAATCCGGAATGTCAAATTATTGCTAGTTTCCAAATTTCATAATTTTTGAAATCAATATGTGAGTGTGGCAAAGGAAAACGTTTTTTGTCAATTTAATAAGAATTTAATCGATTGCAAAATGACCTTTTTCAAACGGTCTTCAAATTTGACGAAATTAGTTTTGTTCGGACCGTATCGTCAAAACATAGCTAGATTTAATTTTTATGGAATTTTTGGGGTCTATATGTGGCCTCGGTAAATTATAATGTACGTTTGAAATTAAAATATAATGATTTATATTTTAAATTTAACGGAAACTGATCGTAACATTCAGAATTGGCATACGAGACATATCCCATTGCATTTGAAATGGGGGTAATTAGTTATGGACGACAGTCTATGGGTCTCATTTGGAGTTGTTATACAAAATCACTTTCAGGAAGAAAATAAAATAAAATAAAATAAATATACCCACCCCTTTTTCTCCAATCCCCAAAACCCGTTGACCCCCCTCCTTCAAAAATTTCGTCGCCCTCCCCCTCGATTCAGATCGCCACTCCTACCCCTCAGCCACTACCGCCCTATGTCGGCCGCTGCCCACCACGGCCACCCCCACCTCCCCTCTCTCTCTCCTCTCACCCCTCTTTGAAAACCCCGCCCCCAAAAAACCAATCCCTACAACCCACTGCCCCTTCCTCCGCCCCTACCGCCACCAAAACCCTAGCGCTACCTCCTTTAGACCCTGCGCCGCCATCCACAGCCCAGCGCCACCCCCAGCACCCCCATCTCCGACCCTGGGTCCCCCACCAATTAAAAATCCGATTTTTAATACTTCTTTTTGCAATTAACACTTCCCCCTCCCTCGTGCTTGCCCTCCGACGACCTGAGCTGTCCCTCCGCCACCCACCACCAACGGAAGAAGAATATGAGTCCTCTAATTTATTTATTTTTAATCCTTTTAATTTGAGTAGGAAAATATAATTTATATGGTTTAAAAATATGGTTTTAAAGAGTTTAAAAATACGGTGTTTTCAAAAATGAAAAGATAAGATTTTTAAACGAGAAAGGATAAGATTTTTTAAACGAGAAAAGATAAGATTTTTAAACGAGAAAAGATAAGATTTTAAAAGAGAAAATATAAGATTTTTAAACGAAAAAGGATAAGATTTTTTAAATGAGAAAGGTAAGATTTTTAAAGGAGAAAGGATAAGATTTTTAAACGAGAAAGGATAAGTTTTTAGTTACATAAAGGTATGATTTGTCATTAGAAAATAATATGATCTTTAGTTATATAAAAATATATGAAGCAATGATAAAAATTCGATTTTTATATATATGAAGCAACGTTATAAAAATATGATTTTTATAATGGAGTAGCGATGTAAAAATATGATTTTTATAGTGTTGAAATAAAAATGGGATTTTGAATATAAAGATCATGTGAAACAGACTGCGATGGAACCAATTGGAGACGAATCCAAATCGGAACCGTTCAGAAATAAAGAATGAAGGAGTGGATCCTAACGTGAGAACTCTCTCACTGAATTCTTTGTACAGTTATTTATTTCATAACTGCATATATGAATTGCTCCCCGTCTTCCACAGACCATGGACGACTTGTTTGATTGTGTGTTTGGATTGATTTGTTTGTGTGAATTTGGTTTGTGATGTTGAATAAAATAAAATATTCGTGTGTTGAAATAAAATAAATATTCATTTACAAATCGGACGATTTGTTTATGTACACCCATTTGAATGACATGGATTGGGTCGATAAATTTTACACATCGCCCAACTGCACAAATAAAATATATGTGTTTGTTGATTGAAACCCCACACGGGTGTTGGGATGATATTTGACATACAATAATCCCAATTGTTTAGTGGTATGTCAATCGATTGGTTGACAGGCTGTATAATCGTTAATTATTTATATTTAATGCTTATACAGTTGTAAACTACACTCTGGATGATTGTTGATTGTTTATCATGGTTGTTATATACATGTGTTGTATGAAATCCATATAAATAAAATTATATGGTAATTGACTATGTCAGATCCTAGTTCAGAAAGAATGAATATTTTAAAATAACGAATATTTTAAAATCTTGAATATTCTAAAATAATATTCAGTAATGAATCAAAATATGATTTTGATGTCCGATTTGGGATGGACACGAATATATTGAAATATATGAAGTCGTTTTGATTAGATATGTGTCATTTTGACGTAGTCGATATTTATATCGATTTTAATTCATTTTTATAATGAATATCGAAAAGAAAGTGATTTCAAAATCTAATGTTTTGAAAATATTTTCATTTATATATTAATGATATGGAATATTCAATTTTGATTCGAAATTGAATATGAAGTTGAAATCGTTTTGAAAACGAATTAAAAATGATTTATAAAATACGATTTAAATGGAAATCGACGAAATATAAATAATATATATATTTAATGGCCTGAATAGAACGCGCCGCGGCAGTTCGCGAATTTCGACCATTGATTTCGAATGGACGTTACGGGAGATCCGACCGATGGATTCTCCTAAAACCAAAACCGTTGGGTTCGTATCAAAAAGAGCTTTCTACGAATATAAGAAATTTGAAATCTAACGGTTGGATTTGGAATTATGTCCAAATCAAATTTGGAAAAGGTCACTGTAAGTGCAGTGCAATGACCGTTTATGGAAATCAACTGTATGGGCCTTGATAAAATTATTAAAAATATCAATAATTTGTGTAAAATTATAATAAATGATTTGAAAAGATCTGGGATGGAAAATTCCATATTTGAAAAGATAAAAATATATTTTTATCGAAATGAACTAGTTATGAACTAGAATTATAATCCAATATTTTTAAATAAATAAATTGGATTTGAAATGGTTTTTAAAATAACCAAATTTCCAATATATGGATTGGAATGGATTTGAATCAAAATTATCTTCGGAATATTTCGATATTGGATTCCGTGATTATACGGATACTGTGGAGGAATTTGGAAGATATATGTATATCGTTATTCCTAATACGATATTTGTTGATTTCAGAATTTGATATTGAATATAAGCTGATATAATTTCTATTCAGAGCCTTGTATTTAATATTGAATTGGATTTGGGTTTGTCGTGAACTATGTTTTAAATGACACTGTTCTTAAACCCAGTTGAGAAAAGATATAAATTTTTTTATTAAGATTTAATGAAATTTAACAATTAATTAACATTTAATTGGAATTAAATTGAAATTAATTTCTGGGTTTATCGTGGACGGTGTTTTAAATAAAACTTGTTCTTTAACCCGATTAACAATGGAATGAGATTTTTTGTTTGTCGTGGATGGTATCTTTAATAATACCATTCTAAAATCCAATGGAGTTAAGAAAATTAGAAACTAACGGGAGATTAGATAAGTTGAATGGTTTCCTGGGTATTGATCTGATGTTGGTTTCGGCCTTCGGGATTAATACTTATGGAATTGTTCTCTTACTAATTTACGATTAGAGATTGATGGGATGGGGTCTTCAGCAACACTGTTCTTAAACCCGTATGAAAAGAATAAATCTTTTAATTAAGATGTAGAGAAGAATTAACAATTAATTAACATTTAATCGGATTTGAAATGGAATGTGAATTGGTTTTATTGTGAACTGTGTTTTTAAATAACACTTGTTCTTTAACCCGATTTACAATAAAATGAGATTTGGAACTTACAAATCTTTTTATTAAAAATTTAGTGGAGATTTTCCAAAGTAAAGTTTTCCAGTTTAATATATTAGAATGGAATGGAATTCGATTTAATAATAATCGAAGTGAGTTTCTGTGGAGGAAGACTGTTAATATATATTGAATTTAAAGGGCTTTTCCATTATTCCATTTATATTATCGGTTGGATATGGAAGTTTATATCGATTACATATATTGATCTACATTCCGTGAAGATTCCATTGTTAATGGAATGTGATTTTTGGTTTATCCTGAGCTGTGTTTTAAATGACATTAGTTATTTAACCCAGTTAAAGATAAGATTAATTTCTTAACTTTGAATAATCATTAAGTAATGATTTTTGGAAATAAAAACTGAATTAGAGTTTTAATGAATCTTTAAATAGATTGAAAGGTGAATTTGATAACAAAAATTATCAAATTCAAGAAATGATCGAGAATGGAGTATCACCAGTTTTGCTCCAGGCGATAGTTAAATCTTTAATTAGATTTGAACGTGAAATGTAATTAACTTTACTGATAAAACTGTGGTGTTAGATATGAAGTATTACCAGTTTTGCTTCATGGGATGAATGGGTTGGGATTGGGACATATAACAAATGATTACCTCAGTAAGGTTCGCTAATCCCGACTAGTTTGGATAAACTTTAATTTGGTATGGATTAAAATCCGAAGGAAGATTAAAGAATAAATTTAAAGAATTTATCTTTGATAAAATTAATGGGAACCTTTCCCAAAAGGTATGAATATTTAAATAAATGAATATTCAGAATTGGAATGAGGCGTATGTTGTGTTTTTATAGCACTTGTTTATTATATACGCGAGTTATTCAGAAAGACCGGGTTTATACCCATTCTGAATAACTGATACGACGATAAGTCGAAGATGAAGACGGTGGTTTAAGACCGGAGTTCTTCACATCGTTTGGATGATTACTGATGTCTTGATTGGGCTGTATACTTGGAGATAGACCGGATATGCGAGGATCTCTCTCTTATATTGGACATATGAAATGAGGAATAAGGTGCCTCCGGTTTCGTTCAGACCCAAAATGAACTTGTAAATGGATGTGTGTCTGACATCGGACTTCATTTTGTGTGATTGATAGACATCGGTTGAATAGCATGAATTGCCTGTATGGCATGCTGAGATGCAAATGATCAAGGCTTCTGTTGAAAAGCATATTCTTGTGGTTGAGGATCAAAGCATGGCTTTAATATAGCATAGCTTTGTGTATAGCATTGATTCGCGAGCCTTACACCCCGATGTGAACCAGAAACGGGAGAGGACATCAGAGAGGACATGCGTTTCCTTCTTGCAAGGAGTGGTGTCTGGATTTTGCATGCCCAGACGTCTTACTTATGTGGATGATGGATAGCAAGGCGCCTCAGTTATTTCGGTCTCTGCGGAGCCGACGGATGGTTTGGTAGATATACCGACCAGTTTTACGCCCCACAGGGCGGGGAAACGTAGTGTTCAGGCATTTTAATCCGCATCGAGTGGACAGGCCCTGACGATCCAAAGGTCGATGCGCTATGACCCTGAGGCTCGGGCTAGAGAGCCTCGAAGAAGTAAGGACGATCCCTTGCCTTGTTTCACAGACGAAAATCCAACTTCCAATACGTGACTTTGCGGTTTTGATTGTAGAGCCTAGTATTGGCGACATGATATATGGTACCCATGCCATCTAGGATTGATACATTTATATTTGAAGTTGTTTTATACAATATGCACTTATAATAGTATCCAATGATTTGTTTTAACGTACCAAGCATGTTTGGCTATTATAAGAGAAAACCTATCCTCCGACTTGCGTTGCATTGTGTGATGGGACCTGGGTCATATAATAGCTTCATTTTTTTCAAAAAGCATTGCATTGTTTTGTTATATGCACTGGTATTCGTGGAAGGAAACCCGTTCCGTGTTATACAGCGTGGTCTCTTAATATATCTGATTTTAAAGTAAAGTTTTAAATAACTGTTTTAGTTCTCAAACCAGTCACATGACTGACCTGGGGTTTGTTGTTTTAATTAAACTCTAGGTGCCCCTATTTTCCACATGGGCAGCAAGCAGTTTTGGTTTTGCAGATTTATATTCACAGGATCCTGGTTTACAGCTGGAATGATATTCGGAAAGCTCTGCATCCATGTATTTGTTTCAGTGATGTTTTGTATTATTTTCCATTGCATTGTAATTTGTAAATCTCTGATATTTATCAAATGTATATTATTTGTTTGTACTCTGTATATTCTTGTACTCTGATGTAAATTGTTGTAATAAGCAACGAAATGTTTTTCTGTTTGTGTTCTGATTTGTCGTGTTCTCAACTCAATTCGGGCTTTGATAAAACAGGGAAGTTCGGGTCGTCTCTGTTGGTATCAGAGCTTTGGTTTACAGATCTCGAGAACAAGACACATTAGAACCAAACGAAAGAATTCATCAGAGATTGGATTAGAAATATCCAATAAGAATGACTCGTTAGAGATGGGATCAGTAGTATCCTAGAATGAGTTGGAAGAGTGTTATTTTTAAAATAAAAATGAAAACGAATTTTGTTTTGAAAATTTAAACCTGATTATACGTATTTGAATAATTTATTTTAAATTGATTTGGACTATCGAGTATATAGAGATTCTGATATACGTCTGATCCACATGTATTTGAAGCCTCAAATATACTGGGTGGATACAGAATCACACTCTAGTCGCCCAAAGATGGTTCCGATGATCACTATAGCATCATCAGCATTTATGTTCGAGTTTCGAAAGTGGGATTTCTATATATTTCCAATTGACTGGTGTGAGAACCAAAACTAGATAAGGTCTATTGTTGTGACTTGGCATCAAAAATGGATTTTTATATATATCAAAATTATGAATTTGAAAAGCTAATCAACTAACTGATTACTGATTGTGTTGTTTGATTATTGGTTTGATTTATTAAAATTTTGAACCATTAAGCCAAATTGAGTCAAAATATTGAACTGACTTGAAAACTGATTGCAACTACATGCATATAATTGTATATACATTGAACAGGTCATAGCAGGGAAGCTAAGCAGAGGAATAAAATTGTATGCCCGACAAATCGGTACATGTTTACTAATTTATTTGGTTTGAATGATTTTATGAGCCGATTGGTTAACCGCTTGGATTTTTCATTTTCTTTTTTGGGATGAGAGGGCATGTTTGGCGGTATGGGGACTTTTCCGATGCTCCCCATACAAAGGAGGTTATGGCGAAATTTTTCAAAAATTTAGAGTGTTAGCTAAATTTTTGAAAAATTAGAAATTCTTAAAAACTGAAAAGTTGAAGAATGAAAGTTGAGTTGATTAGTAAAACAACTTTCATCTCCGTTCCTTTTCGAGGACGAAAAGATTTTAAGTGGGACAGATTGTAACAACCCGGAAAATTAGAACTAATTTAAAATTTTTATTTTAGCAGTTTTAATGAATTTTGAATATTTAAATGATTTATTTAAAATGATTTATTTTAAATAATAACGACTAGAAATTTATTTTGAATAAAACTAGAACGTATAAATTTATTTGAATCAAAGTTAGAATATAAATTTATTTATTTTAAATATAAAATGAATTGAAAATGGCGCGGTAGTTTGAAATTTCGATTTCTAATTTCAAATGAATGTACAGGATTCGAAATAAACCGGATTTTAGTGAAACCAGAAATATTAGAATCTATATGAAAATATCTTTCCAACGAATCCGAAAAATTGAAATTTCATAGCAGGAATAAATAGTTATGTCCAGTTGAAAATTCAAAATAGTCGCTATGGAAATATAGCCCTTAAAAATAGCGATTTTGCAAACGACTTCCGTTTTGACGACACCACTTTTGTTGAATCTGGAATGTAAAAATATTGCTAGTTTCCAAATTTCATACTTTTTGAAATCAATATGTGAGAGTGGCAAAGGAAAACATGTTTTGTCAATTTCAGTTGAATTTAATTGACTGGAAAATGACCGTTTTTTGAACGGTCTTCAAATTCAACGAAATTAGTTTTGTTAGGACCATATCGTCAAAACATAGCTAGATTTATTTTTCTGGAATTTTTGGGGTCCGTATGTGGCCCCGATAAATTATGTACGTTTGAAATTAAAATATAATGATTTATATTTTAAATTTAATGGAAACTGATCGTAACGATCGAATTGGCTTACGGGACATATCACATCGCATTCGGAATGGGGGTAACTAGTTATGGACGACAGTCAGTGGGTCTCGTTTGGAGTTGGTATACAAAATCATTTTCGGGGAGAAAAGAAAAGAAAATAATATAATATAAATATACCCCCACCCTTTTTCTCCAATCCCCAAAACCCATTGATCCCCCTCCTTCAGAAATTTCCGTCGCCCTCCCCCTCGATTCAGATCTCCGCCCCTACCCCTTAGCTACCGCGGCCCTACACCGGCCGCCGCCCACCACGGCCACCCCCTGCCTCCCTTCTCTCTCCTCTCACCCCTCTTTGAAAACCCCAAGCCCAAAAAAACCAATCCCCACAGCCGACTGCCCCTTCCGCCGTCAAAACCCTAGCGCCGCCTCTCTTAGACCCTGCGCCGCCACCCACAGCCCAACGCCACTCCCAGTACCCCCATCTCCGACCCCGGGTCCCCCACTAATTAAAAATCCGATTATTAGTATTTCTTTTTGCAATTAACGCTTCCCTCTCCCTCGTGCTCGCCCTCCGACGACCTGAGCTGGCCCTCAGCCACCCACCACCAACGAAAGAAGAATGTGAGTCCACTAATTTATTTATTTTTAATCCTTTTAATTCGATAGGAAAATATACTTTATATGGTTTAAAAGTATGGTTTTTAAGAGTTTAAAAACATGGTGTTTTCAAAAATGAAAATATAAGATTTTTAAACAAAAAAGGACAAGATTTTTTAAACGAGAAAAGATAAGGTTTTTAAACGAGAAAAGATAAGATTTTTAAACGAGAAAAGATAAGATTTTTAAACGAGAAAGGACAAGATTTTTTAAATGAGAAAAGATAAGATTTTTAAACAAGAAAGGATAAGATTTTTAAACGAGAAAGGATAAGATTTTTAGTTACATAAAGGTATGATTTTTCATTAGATAAAAATATGATCTTTAGTTATATAAAAATATAATTTTTATATATATGAAGTAGCGATAAAAATTCGATTTTTATAAATATGAAGTAGCGTTATAAAAATATAATTTTTATAATGGAGTAGCGATGTAAAAATATGATTTTTATAGCGTTGAGATAAAAATGGGATTTTTAATATAAAGACCGTGTGAAACAGATTGCAATGGAACCGAGTGGAGACGAATCCAAATCGGAACTGTTCAAAAATAAAGAATGGAGCAGTGGATCCTAAGGTGAGAACTCTCTCACTGAATTCTTTGTACAGTTATTTATTTTATAACTGCATATATGAATTGCTCCCCGTCGTCCACAAACCATGAACGACTTGTTTGGTTGTGTGTTTGGATTGATTTGTTTGTGTGAATTTGGTTTGTGATGTTGAATAAAATAAAATATTCATGTGTTGAAATAAAATAAATATTCATTTACAAATCGGACGATTTGTTTATGTACACCTATTTGACTGACATGGATTGGGTCGATAAATTTTACACATCGTCCAACTGCACAAATAAAATATATGTGTTTGTTGATTGAAACCCTACACGGGTGTTCGGATGATATTTAGCGTACAATAATCCCAATTGTTTAATGGTATGTCAATCGATTGGTTGATAGGCTGTATAAGCGTTAATTATTTACATTTAATGCTTATACAGTTGTAAATTACACTCTGGATGATGGCTGATTGTTTATCATGGTTGTTATATACATATGTTGTATGAAATCCATATAAATAACTTTATATGGTAATTGACTATGTCAGATTCGAGCTCAGAAAGAATGAATATTTTAAAATAACGAACATTTAAAAATAATGAATATTTTAAAATAATATTCAGTAATGAATCAAAATATGATTTTGATGTCCGATTTGGGATGGACACGATTATATTGAAATATATGAAGCCGTGCTGATTAGATATGCGCCATTTTGATGCAATCGATATTTATATTGATTTTAATTCATTTTTATAAGGAATATCGAAAAGAAAGTGATTTCAAAATGTAATGTTTTGAAAATATTATCATTTATATATTAATGATATGGAATATTCAATTTTCATTTGAAATTGAACATGAAGTTGAAATCGTTTTAAAAACGAATTATAAAATACGTTTTGAATGGAAATCGACGAAATATATATATTTAATGGCCTGAATAGAACGCGCCGCGCTGCGGCAGTTCGCGAATTTCGACCATTGACTTCGAATGGACATTACGGGAGATCCGACCGTCGGATTCTCCTAAAACCAGAACCATTGGGTTCGTATCGAAAAGAGCTATCTAACGAATACAAGAAATTGGAAATCTAACGGTTGGATTTGGAATTATGTCCAAATCTAATTTGGAAAAGGTCGCTGTAAGTGCAGTTCGATAACCATTTATGGAAATCGACGGTACGGGCCTTGATAAAATTATTAAAAATATCAATAATTTGTGTAAAACCATAATAAATGAATTGGAAAGAATTAGGATGAAAAATTCCATATTTGAAAAGATAAAAATATATTTTTATCGAAATGAACTAGTTATGAACTAGAATTGTAATCCAATATTTTTAAATAAACAAATTAGTTTTGAAATGGTTTTAAAAATAACCAAAATTTCCAATATATGGATTGGAATGGATTTGAATCGAAATTATCTTCAGAATATTTCGACATTGGATTCTGTGATTATACGGATATTGTGGAGGAATTTGGAAGATATATATATCATTATTCCCAATACGATATTTGTTGATTTCAGAAATTGATATTGAATATAAGCCGATATAATTTCTATTCATAGCCTTGTATTTAATATTGAATTAGATTTGGGTTTGTCATGAACTGTGTTTTAAATGACACTGTTCTTAAACCCAGTTGGGAAAAGATATAAATCTTTTTATTAAGATTTGATGAAGTTTACCAATTAATTAACATTTAATTGGAATTAAATTGAAATTGGTTTTTGGGTTTATCGTGAACAGTGTTTTAAATAACACTTGTTCTTTAACACGGTTAACAATGGAATGAGATTTTGGGTTTGTCGTGTATGGTATCTTTAGCAATACCTTTCTTAAACCCAATGGATTTAAGAAAATTAGACACTAATTGGAGATTTCCTAAATTGAATGGTTTCCTGGGTATTGATCTGTGTTGGTTTCCGCCTTGGGGATCAATACTTAGGGAATTGTTCTCTTACTAATTTACGGTTAGAGACTGATGGGATGGGGTCTTCAGTAACACTGTTCTTAAACCCCATGTGAAAAGAATAAATCTTTTAATTAAGATGTAGAGAAGAAGTACTAATTAATTAACATTTAATTGGATTTAAAATGGAATGTGAATATGGTTTATTGTGAACTGTGTTTTTAAATAACACTTGTTCTTTAATCCGATTTATAGTGAAATGAGATTTGGAACATATAAATCTTTTTATTACAGATTTAGTGGAGATTTTCCAAAGTAAAGTTTTCCAATTTAATATATTGGAATGGAATGGAATTGAATTTGAGAATAATCGAAGTGAGTTTCTATGGAGGTAGACTGTTAATATATATGGAATTTAAAGGGCTTTTCCGTTATTCCATTTATATTATCGGTTGGATATGAAAGTTCATATCGATTATATATATTAATCTATATTCCGTGAAGATTCCGTTGTTAATGGAATGTGATTTTGGGTTTATCGTGAGCTGTGTTTTAAATGACATCGGTTCTTTAACCCAGTTAAAGATAAGATTAATTTCTTAGCTTTGAATAATCATTAAGTAATGATTTTTGGAAATAAAAACTGAATTAGAGTTTTAATGAATCTTTAAATAGATTGAAAGGAGAATTTGATAACTAAAATTATCAAATTCAAGAAATGATCGAGAATGGAGTATCACCAGTTTTGCTCCAAGCGACAGTTAAATCTTTAATTAGATTTGAACGTGAAATGGTAATTAACTTTACCAATAACACCGTGGGGTTAGGTATGTAGAATTACCAGTTTTGCTTCATAGGATGGATAGGTTGGGATAGGGAAATATAACAAATGATTACTTCGGTAAGCTTTGCTAATCCCGACTAGTTTGGTTAAACTTTAATTTGGTATGGATTGAAATCCAAAGGAAGATAAAGAATAAATTTAAAGAATTTTTCTTTGATAAAACTAATGGGAACCTTTCCCAAAAGACATGAATATTTAAATAAATGAATATTCAGAATTGGAATGGGGCGTATGTTGTGTTTTTATAGCACTTGTTTATTATATACGCGAGTTATTCAGAAAGACCGGGTTTATACGCATTCTGAATAATTGATACGACAATAAGTCGAAGATGAAGACGGTGGTTGAAGACCGGAGGTCTTCACATCGTTTGGATGATTACTAATGCCTTAATTGGGCTCTACACCCAAGACAAGGTAATAAATGGTGGTCGTCCAGATGTACTTGGAGATCGACCAGATATGCGAGGAGATCTCTCTGGTATTGGACATATGGGACGTGGAATAAGGTGCCTCCGGTTTCATTCAGACCTAGAACGAACTTGTAAATGGATGTGTGTCTGACATTGGATTTCATTCTGTGTGATTGATAAACATCGGTTGCATAGCATGAATTGCCTTTTTGGCATGCTGAGATGCAAATGATCAAGGCTTCTGTTGAAAAGCAGAGTCTTTTAGTTGATGATCAAAGCATAGCTTTAATATAGCATAGCTTTGTGTATAGCGTTGATTCGTGAGCCTCACACCCCGGTGTGAACCAGAAACGGAGATGACATCAGGGAGGACATGCGTTTCCTTCTAGCTAGGAGTGGTGTCTAGATTTTGCACACCCAGACGTCTTACTTATGTGGATGATGGATAGCGAGGCGCCTCGGTTATTTCGGTCTCTGCGGAGACGATGGATGATTTGGTAGATATACCGACCAGTTTTACGCCTCATAGGGCGAGGAAACGTAGTGTTCAGGCATTTTAATCCACATCGAGTGGACCGGCCCTGACGATCCAAGGGTCGATGCGCTCTGACCCTGAGGCTCGGGCTAGAGAGTCTCAAAGCGGTAAGGACAATCCCTTGCCTTGGTTCACAGACGGAAATTCAACTTCCAATATGTGACTTTGTGGTTTTGATTGTAGAGCCTAGTATTGGATTGACACATTTATATTTGAAGTTGTTTTATACACTATGCACTTATAATAATATCAAATGATTTGTTTTAACGTACCAAGCATGTTTGGCTATTATAAGGGAAAACCCTATCCTCCGGCTTGCGTTGCATTGTGTGATGGGACCTGTTGCGCTGTTTTGTTATATGCACTAGTATTCGTGGGAGGAAACCCGTTCCGTGTTATACGGCGTGGTCCCTTGATATTTCTGATTTTAAAGTTTTAAATAACTGTTTTAGTTCTCACGCCAGTCACATGATTGACCTGGAGTTTATTGTTTTAACCTAATCTCTGGGTGCCCTTATTTTCCACATGAGCAGCTAGTAGTTTTGGTTTTGCAGATTTATATTCACAGGATCCTGGTTTACAACTGGAATGATATTTGGAAAGCTCTGTATCCATGTATTTGTTTCAGTGATGTTTTGTATTATTTTCTGCTGCATTGTAATTTGTAAATCTCTGATATTTATCAAATGTATATTATTTGTTCGTACTCTGTATATTCTTGTACTCTGATGAAAATTGTTGTAATAAGCAACGAAATGTTCTTCTGCTTGTGTTCTGATTTGTCGTGTTCTCAACTCAATCTGGGCTTTCCTAAAACGGGGAAGCTCGGGTCGTTTCACAAGCTTACAGATTACTTAATTTATAATTAAGTACACTACATTTTCCCCTTTTTCTTAACTAGTTTCAGGTTTTCCCCTTTACTGACTACTAAATTTACAATTAAGTGTCCTTTAACTCAATTCACCAGTTATCACATTCTCTTACCAACTTGTTATAACCTAAGTTATAATCCCCACTTGTCCCTAGGACAAGTTTACCTATTATACAACATTTTCATTAATGTTACTTATTTATAATAGGCGATTATCATTTCTACAAGTTATGCTTACCCTAAAGGTATCTTTAATTACATAACTTTGTTATTTCTACCGGTTATGTATACCACTAGGTTTCTTTAATTACATAACCTTATCGGGCTAATTTTTTTGGCCTATATGTAAATATTACCCACCCCCTTAAGTTGGGCCTAACCTTGTGTCATAGCCCGTCTCGTATTTGCGCACTTAGACCTCTCACATTAGGTTCAATATTAGTGGCTGCTGGATATGCAGGTTTGATCCGGGCGGACTTCCACCACTAATGCAACCCAATCTCGTGTCATAAGTGCAATTACAATTTTTAATTGTAATCCTAGGCATTAATTATTAATCAATTATTTAAACCTATGCCTTCATAGGTGTTAATGCCTATTTACCCAATTATATTCATAATGGATTATATGTCTAAATTTCGATTATTCAAATTATGCCAATTCATATTTTACATATGATCCCATTTGCGCCCAAATCATTTTTCTATACTTACGATCCAATTTAAGATCTTTTAACATGATTTGGTCGATGCCCCAAACCCATATTTATTTATTCAATTCTATGTATATAATCATACAACCATTCTAATTGCACAGGTAAGGACTCTGGTATATAAATGGGACAAATCAATATGCGATATGAACAGTGGTAGTTACTGCTAATATTTTTAACAAGTCTATAGCATATAAACATTTCCAACATTTCAACTAATATTATGTATAAATTTTCAACCATTCATGTTCATATCAGATTGCACCTCCAAATTAAAGTCTCAAAACATAATATATATTATGTTTCAAAATCCCGTTTAAAATTATGTCCCAAATCCCAATATATGTCGCGTGTCTTCGTACATGTAATTAAATTTATTTAAAATAACATGTAGTTCTCCAATAGTGTATCATTTACCCAATTCATAGGTTCATAAAATGGATCTATACAACGGTATTCATTTTTCTTAAACATTCAAGTACATGTACATCTAAACATATTAACCAATTGAACATATTATCCATTTTAGCACAATAATGCATTTCATCAAATTAAACCTTCCAATATGTTCAATATGGAGAATGCCAAACGATAAAGGTACTATTATTCAAAAAGTATATTTTAAACCCACTCATCTTCATGTTTTCCCTAAATTTTGTATCTAATCCACTCTATCATCCATGGTTTCCCTTTTAATCAGATTTACAACCTATTGACCATGGATCTATTATTTTCATGAAAAGAGAAGGGAAAGAGAAATACTTTAAATAGATTGGTCTTAGAAGTTTACCTTGCTTTCACTAATCTTTTATTAACATTGACTCTCTCCTCCACATATGGATTCATAATCTTCCTAGGCTAACATTTTAATTTCAGAATAGATTTGAAAAGAGAGAGAGAGAGAGAGCCATGGCACAGTTTTGGCGTCACCTCAGAAATTGTAAGGATGGAGTAAACCTAACCATCTTATTTATAGGTGTGCTAAATGAATTTGGTCCTTTAGATTTAAATAAAACTTCATCAGAGCTAACTACGTCATACGACCAATAAGAAATGGCCACGTCGCAACAAAAACAAATGTTCACCAATCAAAACGCGCCACGTGTGTTGAATGATGCGCAGGGGTAGACACCCCTGCTTGGGTGTTGACACATGTATCGACACCCTTATGGTGGTTTCGACACCCCCGCCGTATTTATATATTTTTTCTTTTGATTTGAAATTTGATTTATTTATAATACATATAATTCTTGCACATAAATCAAATTTCAAACATCCCTTTTTTATCAGCGCACAACCCTACATTTGAATTATGTTCATTTATATTCAACTCTTATGCGTATGATAAGCTTTTGTATGCAAACAATTATTTATTTTGTTCCCGTTTTATCTTGTTATATACGTACATGTGTATATATATATACACACACACATATATAAAAACATTAGACCTCTTATTAACCCTTTTAACACTAAGCCACTTTTTAGCCATTGCCTTAAAACAAAAAAATATGGCACTGGCGGGGATCGAACCTTGTATCTCTTGCATGCAAATCACATGCTCTAACCAACTGAGCTATTCAAGCTATTATTTACAAGGCTTAGGACAGTGCTAGACATTATTCATTTCTCAATCCTGTTTTGTTACAATATTTAATTTAAAGATATATCTTTCGTTTTAAATCAGTTTTCTATAAGCCATAGGTCTAAATTGACTAGAAAATCGCCACGAACGCAATGAAGCTTATCCTATGACCAAATTCTGGAAGCTCTTCAAATTTTCCTTTTTCTTTTTAAATGTTCGCATGCAATTTTAATTACATTGCATGCATTTCTTCTCATTTTATACATTGCATGTAATTTCTTTTATTAATCATCTTCTTCATCTCAATGCATGGACTTATTACATGCAATTATATTATTATTTAATTTTTCCTTTAAATATATCTATGCATATAATATATATATATATATACATATAAGCATATTTTTATTTTTATTTGCATTTAAAATGCTGGTTGTTATAAATTTTATTTGTTGTTATCTTATGGTGTGGTTTATAATCTCACCCAGAACAACCATCAAAACGCATCCAATTTAATTCAAAGGAGTTGATATAATAATAAAATTGTGCAACCAACTCGTAAGGTGCACCTGCTTGTCGGGAACGCAATTTAATTCTCTACTCAACGCGAAGCCATTAAACTGTTCAACACACACACACACATACATACATATATATATATACACACACATGTATGTTTTTCTAATTCTAACTAAACTGGTAATTCAGTTTGTCTTAACTTAATTAAGTTAAATAACAAGGGTTTTCGTATATTCAATGTCCAAAATTGCCAAAAATAACATCTAATTTATTTAAATCAGACGTCATAAATAAGCAAACAAAAATCAAACAATCACATAAACAATTAATTGATTATTGTTGTTTCTAACAATATAAATTTTATATATTCAATATATAATTTCTAAGATCAGATTATATAATAATCATAAATACGTTACATATAAATATATCACTCTTAACTCATTCTAGAGCATTACTAACCCCATCTCTAACGAGTCATTCTCATTCTAGGTCTAGGATGTTGTCGATCCTATCTCAAATGAATTCTCTCATTCGGTTCTAATGTGCCTTGTTCTCTAGCTTTGTAAACCAAAGCTCTGATACCATCTTTAACGATCCGAAATCCCCTGGTCTCCGAGGAGACGGGAAACACTGGATTGCTTTGAGAACACGATGCGTCAGAACACAAACAGTAGAATATTTCATTGTTATTACAACAATTTACATCACAGTACAAGAATATATCAGAATACGAATAAATATTACACACTGGAAAATAATATCAGAGATTAAATTACATAGCAATGGAAATAAAAATGTATAAGTACAAAGCACAGTGGAAATACATCAACTAACACAACTGAATGAAATACACGGATACAAAGCTTTCCGAATATAGCTCCAGCTATAAACCAGGATCCCGTTAAATAAAAATCTGCAAAACCAAAACTACTAGTTGCTCGTGTGGAAAATATGGGCACCCAGAGTTTAGGTAGAAACAATAAAGTCTGAGTCAGTCCTGGGACTAGTGTGGGACTAAAAACAGTTATTAAAACTTTACTTTAAAATATGGTAAATCATGGGACCACGCTGCATGTCACGGAACGGGTTTACCCCTAAGAATACCAGTGCATAAACAATAACCAATAATAGATATATGGATCTATTATGCATCAAACAACATGTAATTCCTCAATCTACCCATTTAGGCTTAATCCCAAATCTAGATTTTTTGAAATCCAATTCACTTTACAGAAATTATTTCTTTGGACTTTATTCCCGAATTCTTATTTCAAATCATTTGAAATACATATCTAGCTTTATATCAAAGTAGATTTCACTTCGGGATCTCAAACCAAAATCTTTGGAAATATGAATTCCAAAACATCACAATGCATACAAACAAGTATGCAACCAAATATCGGGCTCCCCTCAGACAAGCCAAAGGGTACGCACCTCACCAACTCGATATATATATATATATATATGTATGTGTGTGTGTGTGCACACCTCCCACGATGGAGCTGTCTACACTGACGTTGCATAATCCCACGCCGTCGGAGACTATACCGCCATTTCGCCCATACTTTTAGTTATCCGGTTTACCAGAATCTTTAGCCACATACTGAATCATTTTTATATCCCAAGTTGGGTAAATCATTTCACAACATAATAATCACAAGTACTTTCCAAAATAGATTACTTTACATTAGCAATTCATCATATGATCAGTCACTATTAATCACATAACCTTTGAGCTCATATGTCTCAGAAAAGGGTGTTAAACAAGAGAATAAATTCTCCACCACCAAACAGATGCATCATCAACAGAAACTAATCGGTTACGTGATGAACCATAATGTCAAACCATAATATATTTCTAAATCATTTTAGAAACATCGGGTTTAGCCCTCGAAATACTTTCTGTTTTATAAAACATCTTTATAAAATATTCCCTATCCAAAATCGGGAATACATTTCTTTTCACTTAAGAAAATATCATTTCAAAATCATTCACTAAATTTGAAATGAACTCAACAACATTGCTAAACATCTCATAGTCAAATCGTGAAGGGTTTCATAAGATGTTAGCATATAATATTTCTACCCAACCCAATCCTAAATGTAAAAGCATATTTTGATCATAAACTGGTCGGGCACAATCCAAACAGTCAATCAATCACAATCATGAATATCAGCAACCAAGTATATTTGGTTTATGCCACATCTCATGTTTTGGTAAATTTAATCACCATTCATTCATTCAAATCTAATTTAAGATTTGATAAAACTCTTCTTAGTTTTAATCTCAAAAATCATTATTTAATGATTATTCAACTTTCCGGAAATTAATCTTGCCTTTAACTTGAGTTAAAGAATGTGTGTTATTTAAAACACCATTCACGAATAACTCAAAATCATCTTCCATAAAAACGGAACCTTCGCAGAAATTCGAACAATTCATAATCAATGTAAATTTCCATATCAAACTAATACTATAAGTAGAATAACAGCTAAGCCTTTTAAATTCCGTATATAGTAATGGTCTTCCTTTACAGAAGCTCATCTCGATTATTGCCAAATCAAATTCCATTCAATTCCAATTTAATATATTAAATTAGAAAACTTTACTTTGGGAAATTCCATTAATTTTAATTAAAAGATTATAAATTCCAAACCATATCTTCACTATTCACTGGGTTAAAGAACAAATGTTATTTAAAACATTGTTCAAGATAAACCCAAAATCCAACTTGATATTAAATATAAGGCTCGGAATAGAAATATTATTGTCTTATATTTAACATCAAATTCTGGAATTAACGGATATCGTATTGGGAATAAAGATGTCTACATCTTCTAAATTCCTCAACTATATCCGTATAATTGTGGAATCCAATAACGAAATATTCCGAAGATTATTTCCATTCCAATTTATGAATTGGAAAATCTGTTTATTTTAAAACCCAATTTTTCCATCCAAATTATTATTTCTGAAAATATTTAGATTATTATTCTAGTTATTAACTAGTTCATTTTGATAAAAAAATATTTTTATCTTTTCAAACTTGGAATTTTTCATACAGAATCTTTCCAAATCATTTATTATGATTTTACATAATTTTTCCATATTTTTAATAATTTAATAAAGGCCCTTACAGTCGGTTTCCAATAACGGCCACCGATATGCATCCATAACGTCCCTTTCTGAAATTGATTTGCACATAATTTGAAATCAAACCATTCAAATTTAAATATCATATATTCTTCTGAATGATCTTTTCGATACGAACCCAATGGTTCTGGTTTTAGGAGAATCTGACGGTCGAATCTCCCGTTATGCCAATTTGAATTTAATGGTTGAAATTCACGAACAGCCGTTGCGCGGCGCGTTCTATTCAAGCCATATATATATATATATATATAACGTCGATTTCCATGTAAAACGTATTTTATAAATTGTTTTAAAAATGATGCCAACTTCCATTTCAATTTTAATCCAAATTTGAATATTTCATTACATGACAATTTTATACAGTGCATCTATTATGTTAATTTTTTTTTTTAATAATCCAATAGTTATTCCATTACATGACAAATTTACATATCTCATATATAAGCTAAAATTAATATTATAATATTTATTTTATTACATGACCTTTTTATATACCTCATATATATGTTAAAAATAATATTTTTAGCCAACCAATATTTATTTCGATACATGACCATTTTATATATCTTATATATAAGCTAAAAATAATATTTTTAGCAAACAAATAATTATTTCAATGCATGACCATTTTCTATGTCTCATAAATAAGCTAAAAATAATATTTTTAGCGAACAAATAATTATTTCAATACATAACCATTTTATATATCTCATATATATGTTAAAAATAATATTTTTAATGATTCAATAATTGTTCCGTTACATGACTATTTTATATATCACTTATATATGTTGAAAATAATATTTTTAACGAACTAATAATTATTCCATTATATGACAATTTTATGTATCTCATATATAAGTTAAAAAATCATATTTTTAACCAACCAATATTTATTCCATATCATGATCATTTTATATATCGCATATATATTTTATACAACACATATATATTTTATATAATGCATATATAGTTTATTTTCCATTTCAATTGAATTTAGAAATCTCGCTGTTCAAATTATAAATGGATATTTATAATTAAATTTCTACTACCACATAAATGTTAACATTATTTTTAATTTGTTAATCATCACAATCACAATACAATACAACCAATTATATCATCCATGTAAACAAATACTCAACAACTAAATGCCATTTACGGCTCCACAAATGTCCATCTACGGAGTATGAAATGCGAGTGTCGCTAATATCCATTCATCACTTCTACTTCAAATGATTTGTGTAGAGTTCATGTGTGGAACTCTAAAAATAAATAACATAACAAAAATTATTTTAGTGAGAGAGTTCTCACTTTAGATTCCAGTCCATCAGTCTTTATTTGAAGATTTCAGTACCATTTGAATTTAAATTTTCCTCAAATTCTAAGTTGCTCTGTTTCCATTCTGGTCTATTCTAAAATGTAGTGCTCACTGATACAATTCTATAGGAACTTGTTTCACTGAGTTCCGCTATCGTATGGATAAAATATAGTCATTTATACTTTGAATAATTTAATTAAATTAATATGATTTAAATAAATAAACTAATTTCCTAATCACCTTCATTAAGAAAATAAAGGCCGCCCCTTTATCATCTTCTCCGTGTATTCCAGAACCCATACTTTCGAATTTAGGGTTCAAAATCGCACAAAAATCGAGGCGCTGAACCTCGATCAGGACCCTCCACCACGAAGTTTGTTCATCCCTCTTCTAACGCTGGTGAAGGCGCCAATCTCGAAGCACCATATTGCCCTGAAAACGCTGGCGAACGCGGGCTGTTTATACCCTGAAATCTCCCCAATCTTTGAACGAAATCCAATCTTAACCGTATGGATTTAAAGCTTGAAGAATTATCTACAATTTTTGTTTTGGATCCACATTGTAATTCGCAACGAATTGGAAATGATTTAGGATCAAAAATGGGAAAAATCGGCCCTTGATTTCGATAATTGGCGGCCGACTGAATTGTGATTGGAGGGTTAGGATTTTATAGAAAATTTTATTATTTATTTCCAAAAAGTAGTGTTTTGAATCCGAACTCCAAATCAATCCCATTCCGAACAAAATGGGATATGTTTCATAAGCCAGTTCAACTGTTTCGATCTGTTTTTATTCAAATTAAAATATAAATCAATACATTGAATTTTAAATGTACATTTTATTTTACGGGGCCACATACTGACTCCAAAAATTATAGAAAAATTAACTCTAGCTTTGCCTTGATGATACGGTCCTAATAAAACTAATTTCATCGAATTTGGAGGCCATTTGGAAAATGGCCTTTTCCTAGTCGATTAAATTCAAACTGAAATCACCAAACACAATTAAATTCACTACGCTGACATATTAATTCGAAAACTATGAAATTTGAAACCTGATTATAATTTGACATTCCGAATCCAACAAAAGTGGTGTCATCGAAAACGGTGGTCATTTGTAAAATGGTTGTTTTTAACGGCTATATATAATTGAAAATATATATAAATTCCATAGCGACTATTTTAAATTTTAAACTGGACATAACTTACAATTTGTATTATGAAATCTCAATTTTTCACATTCGTTAGAAAGATATAATTAAATAGATTCTAACATTTTTGGTTTTACTGAAATCCAATTTATTAGAATTATGTACATTCATTTGAAATTAAAAATAAAAATTTCAAACTACTGTGGCATTTAAAGTTCGTTTTATAATTAAAATTTATACGTTCTAACTTCAATTTAATTAAATCTTAAATCGTTATTGTTTAAAATAAATCATTTTAAATATTCAAAATCTATTAAAATAGCTAAAATAAAAAATTTAAGTTGGTTCAGAAATTCCGGGTTGTTACAATTATTCTTTATCATTTTTATGATTTCTATACCTATACTCTACTGAATTCAATTCTGTTTTCATTAATCTTCTTCTCTCCACACTCTCTACTCATTACTCTCTGAATCAAGTGCTATTGAAGAGTTATAGGGATGTTTGTAATTGTTTGGGTTGTTTAAGAATTCGGTGGTATCCCTTATAGCCGTGAAATCAAGGACAGGTAATCAGGGTATCCCTTGTAACCGTGAAATCAAGGAGATTGGAATAGGCGGTATCCCTTGTAGCCGTGAAATCAAGGAGGCTGTAACTGGATATTGATATAATAATAAAACTCTATGCAATCCAGCGTTATGTGGGACAGGACGTAGGAGCAATTCCGAACCGGTATAAAATCCGGTGTGTTCTTTCCTTTTCTTCACTCTACTTTTGTTTGTATTTTTGTTTGAGATTGATTCTGTGTCTGTGATTGTCTCTGTGGTGTTTGATTCATATAATAGTTCAGAAAGTTTTAGATTTTGATTAAATTCTCAAAAACACTATTCACCTCCCTCTAGTGTTTGTTTTGCCTTAACGATCCATTCCGCAATCCCTAACAATTGGTATCAAAGCAAGGTCTATCAAAAAGTCGATAATCTGATTTTTGAAATTTTTTTAAAATGGCAAATTCTGGAATATATGTTAACGCTAGTGTCAATTTAAGCATTGTATCAATGTTGAAATGTCAAGTGATCTACTGAAATATTGTTAAATTCAGGAAAAGATGTGTTTTATGACTTTTGAAAGTTCAAAAGTTGAAAAGATGGGAAATTGGCTGTTAGCAATTCAAATTCTGAAATGGTGGCTCTTGAAAATTCAAATTCTGAAAAGGTGGTAATTGGAAATTCAAATCCCAAATTGGTGTGTTACGTGGCTGTTGAGAAGTCAAATTCTGGAAAGCAATTGGCAAATGAAAAAGGACAAATGGATACTGGATATTGGTTGTTCGAGACATATGACAGGAAATCCTGACTTACTCAATAATATGAAATATGAAGATGGTGGTACAGTGAACTTCGGAGATAACTCTAAAGGATACATTATTGGAATCGGCAATGTCGGTAATTCTGAAACTCCTACTACTTCTGATGTTTTATTAGTTAGGAATTTAAAACACAACTTGCAAAGTATAAGTCAACTTTGCAATAAGGGTTATAAAATAAATTTTGAAAAGGATAAAATGTTTTATAGAAGATAAGAATTCAAAAGTAATATTCGAAGGAGATAGAAAGAAAAATAACTACATATTGAGTATGAAAATTTCCAGCGATAACCTATGTCTTATGGCCAATACAAGCGATCCCTGAATCTGAAATAAGAGATTTGGTCATATAAATTTCAAACATATTTCTAGGATTTCTAAATTATATTCAATAAAAGGATTACCCAAAATGAAATTTAAAGTTAATAACTAATGTGACGCTTGTCAACTCGGAAAATTAAAGAAAAGTTCATTTAAATCAAAAGAGGAAATCACTATATCAAAACCATTAGAGTTAATTCACATGAATTTATTTGGTCCATCTAAAATTCAATCGATAAATCATAGTATATGTGTTTATGTAATAGTCAACGATTTTCTAGATTTACTTGGACTTTATTTATTAAAAACAAAAGTGATGCTTTTGATCAATTTAAAACTTTTTCTAAAAGAATTCAAAATTTATTATCACTAAAAATCAAAATAATACGAAGTGATCATGGCGGAGAATTCCAAAATGAAAGTTTTGAAAAATATTGTAATAAAAAGGGAATAACCCATCATTTTTCAATTCCGATAACCCCTCAACAAAATGGAGTAGTTGAACGTAAAAATAAGACGATACAACAGTGTGCGAGAACTATGTTATCTGATAGTAATTTACCAAGGAATTTTTAGGTTGAGGCAGTTACAACAGCTTGCTATATTATAAATATAATCTCAATTAGACCTTTAACTCATAAAACCCCATATGAACTTTTGTATAATAAGAAACTAGTAGTATCATATTTTAAATTATTTGGAAGTAAATGTTTTATACTTAATACTAAAGATAATTTAGACAATTTTGACTCGAAATCTGATAAAGGAATATTTATTAGATATTCAAAAAGAAGTAAAGCATATAGAGTTTTCAATACTCGAACCAATACTATAGAAGAAACCTTAAACGTATCTTTCGATGAAAAGTATAACTCAAAACAATGAAGTTGAATGTGAAAATGAAATTAATGAAATAAATCATGAAGATAATCAACCAAATAAATGAATTAGATTACTTAGAGACCATCCTGTAGAAAATATCTTAGGAGATATTGAATCTGCTGTTAGAACCCGTAATCAATTAAATAATATGAGTAATACTGCATTTATTTCAACTATTGAACCCAAAAATCCAAAGGAAGCATCTTCCGATGATTCATGGATACTTATTATGCAAGAAGAACTGAACCAGTTTACTAGGAATGATGTATGGGAACTTGTTCCTATACCAAAGGATAAGACTATAATATGAACCAAATGGGTTTATAAAAATAAAATAAATGAATACAGCGAGGTCATAAGAAATAAGGTATGACGAGTAGCACAAGGAGATACTCAAGAAGGATAGATTATGATGAAACTTTTTCCCTCATAGCAAGACTAGAATCTATTAGGATTTTACTAGCCTTTGCAAACCATAATAATTTAAAATTATATCAAATGGATGTCAAAAGTGCTTTTCTAAATGGATTTGTTAAAGAAGATTTATATGTAGAGCAACCACCTCATTTGAAGATGAATAATTACCAGATCACGAATATAAGTTAAAGAAAGCATTATATGCATTAAAACATGCTCCTAGGGCTTGGTATGATAGATTAAGAAATTATTTGTTACAATAAAATTTTGAAATTGGAAAATTAGATAATACTTTGTTTATTAATAAAAGTAATAAAGATATACAATTAGTACAAATATATGTTGACGATATAATTTTTGGATCAACAAATGATAAGATGAATAAAGATTTTTAGATATTATGGCCTAAGAATTCGAAATGAGCCATATGGGAGAACTAGCATTCTTTTTAGGATTGCAAATTCATCAATTAAAGAATGAAATATTTCTAATTAATTAACATAATCTAATAACAACAAATGGGATACCAACATCTATGGTGACTAATATAGCATTAAGTAAAGATGATACATCTAAAGATGTGTACCAAAAACTATATAGAGGAATGATAGGATCTTTGTTATATATAACTTCTAGTAGACCAGATATAATGCATAGTGTATGTCTCTGTGCAAGATATCAACCGCAACCTAAGGAAACACATTTAAAAGCCGTAAAACATATTCTAAGGTATGTGAAGCCTACATCAGACTTTGGATTATTTTACCCTAAGAATGATTCTTTCGATTTAGTTTCTTACTATGATGATGACTACGCAGGATGTAAATCCGATCGTAAAAGTACTAGTGGAACATGTCACTTCTTAGGACATTCACTAGTCTCGTGGTTCTGTAAAAAGCAAAATACTATATCTTTATCAACAACTGAAGCAGAATATATCTCTGCTGCTTTGGCTTGTTCACAAGTAATATATATGCAACAATCTCTAAATGATTTTGGATTAAAAATAAATAAATCCCCGATATACTACAATAATACGAGTGCTATAAATATTTCTAAAAATCCAACTCATCATTCAAGAACTAAACATATCGGTATAAGACATTATATTCTAAGAGATAACGTAAGTAAAGAGAAAATTTCACTTGAATTTATAGAAACAGATAAACAAATAGCGGATATATTAATTAAACCACTAATTAAAAAACTGCCAGAATTTATAGAAACCACTAATTCAAGTACTAAACAACTGCCAGAAATTAAAATTTAATTCCCACTAAAAGTTAGTTATATTAATTATTTAAACCTTCTACTTCGACTTTTCTTCTTTATTTTCATTTCTCTTCTCTGTAAAAATTCTAAACTAAAATAAACAATGGCCTCCACTTATTAAAAAACCCAAATCAATCCTGATTCATCCGTTGGACCGTCCAAAGGTCCTTTTCAACGATCTACACTCTCTCATGTCATTAAAATTGAAGAAAAGATGGAGTATGCTCTGCAAATGATGGCTGAAATGCAAGTACTTCAAATAAGGATGAGCCAAGAACAAAATAGTCAAGGGAAAGTAATAAGGAGTCTTCTTAAATTCATAATGGATAATCAGGCTAATCCAAATATCATCGACGATGATAATCAAGCCATGGAAGAGGAGGAAGAACCAAAAGAGGAAAAAGAAATGATGGAGGAAAAAGAACCCCAAGGAACTCAACAAACAATTATGGAAGAAGACGATAACGTTTTATGTGTAGGAGAGGTCTTATTCGACCAAAATGGGAATGTGATTGAACAGAATGGGGATTTTTGTCTCCATTATCCAAATTGTCCAATTCAGAAATCTCCCATTGTCAAGAATAATTAGTATTTAAGGTTTTCTTTGGCTTTCGTTCTTATGTTGTATCATGCTTGTAAAAAAACGTGTACCATCGCTTGTACAAATTCAAGTTAAATATAATAGTTGATTATGTTTAAGTTAAGTAATTAATTATACATCTTAGCATAAAGTAATACAGATATAAAATTAAGGGGGGGTTTAAGAATTATTAAAAGGAATATTTTACTTAGGGGGGTATTCTTCTTTGAATTAGAAGTCACTTATTCACTTATAGGTTTTTACATAGAGAGTTATACGATGTAGGGGGAGTAGTTTTAGAATTTCTTTTTGATAATGCCAAAGGGGGAGAAACTATAAAATATAGACATACTTTGTGGATTCACATAGACAGGGGGAGTATTTGAAGGATCATTATCAACATGTATATACTAGTATGATATTTTATAAACTAAGGTTGTCATCATCAAAAAGGGGGAGATTGTTGGAGAATGGAGTTATGATGACAACGACCTTTTTTCAATATTAATTGATTATAAAAATATATATTAACACTTTTGTCTAGAATCTACACACATACACACATATGAAGGAATTATTACTGAAGATTGTACAGTTTAAAGATGTTAGAGATTCAAAATTCAGAGATGTTTCAAGACTCATGAGTATTCAAGATTTCAAGAGTTCAAGAATTCAAGATAAATATAGTTATAGAGTCTAGATTATGTAAGACATTGAATAGCGCTCTAGGTTCAAACTTAAAATAATTTCAAATTATGTTTTTCAAATTCTGTTTTCAAATTCTATCTTCTATTTCTTTCTTCTCTATTTTACTTTCTATTTTAATTTGATTTAATACTTAAGTTTTATAAGTTTATACTTTACAAGTTTTATACATTTATATTTTATACACTTTATATTTATATAGTTTTAGACTTTATAATTCTATAAATTTGTTTATATAGTTTATGTTTTCATATGATTTTCTACTTTATAATATTTATTTATAACACTATATTTTAATTCAAGAATTTCCAAAATTATATATATATATATTAAAACACTTGAAAAATATTCAAATTTCAACTTTGTACATGTATATGTTGACATACATATATATACATGTTGACATATAACTGTCATTCTTTTCAAAATTGAAAGGAAGTGTCATTTCACTATTTGTGACGGTTCAGAAACGTTGCAACCTTTCAAATTTTATAAATAGGGGTTGATTTCGAATTTTTTTTATTACTTCTTCTTCTCTATCTTCATTCCCTTTCATTACACCATTATTATTTATCATTTTTATGATTTCTACACCTATACTTTGCTGAATTCAATTTTGTTTTCATTAAACTTCTTCTCTCTACACTCTCTATTCATTACTCTCTAAATCAAGTGCTATTGAAGAGTTATAGGGTTGTTTATAATTGTTTGGGCTGAGTAAGAAATCGGTGGTATCCCTTGTAGCCGTGAAATCAAGGATGGGTAATTGGTGGTATCCCTTGTAGCCGTGAAATCAAGGGGGTTGGAATCGGCGGTATCCCTTATATCCGTGAAATCAAGGAGGTTGTAACTGGATATTTATATAGTAATAAAACTCTGCACAATCCAGCGTTGCATGGGGCTGGACGTAGGAGTAATTTCGAAACAGTATAAAATCCAGTGTGTTCTTTCTTTTTCTACACTTTACTTTTGTTTATATTTTTGTTTGTGATTGATTCTGTGTCTATGATTGTCTCTATGGTGTTTGACTCATATAGTGGTTCACATAAGTTTTAGATTTTGTTTAAATTCTCAAAAACACTATTAGCCCCCTCTTGTGTTTGTTTTGCCTTAACGATCCATTCCGCAATCCCTAACAACTATCTCTTTTGGTTGTTATAAAACATTATTTATTTTGATTTTACTAATAATTATATGATGTAGTTATATCAAATTATGAATATAATAAGTTGAGTAGTTTTAAAATAACAGTAGTTCTAGAAAACGGAATGTAATGTACTTGTAATATTTTTGACAATGTCATCTCAATCATTTCACATTAGGGTCATATACATAATCATCATATCATTATCAAATTTAGGTACATTTCTCTGCATTTATGATGCATGAGATAGGTTACTTAAAGCTAGTTATTTGAAATTTTATAATTATTTAAATTTGAAATTGTATAATTATTTATTTTTTTAATAATAATTGTGACATTAAGAATACGATTCTCGCATTTGATAAAAATATCGTCTTATAGGAAGATTTAATAAATACACAAAAAAACATTTGTTATGGTTGCCTATTACAGGGTAAATATAAAAAAGGCAATTATTTTGAAAGAACCATTATATATATAGAGAGAGAGGAGTGTTCCAGACTACTCCTGTTTTACAGCACACCTACCATACCGTGAGCTATACCAATCCAAATTCAACAAGATTTCGTAGATGTTCAATCCACATATATATAATCATCTATAATTAATTTGAGCTCGTTTCGACATTCGTAACATTTCCAAAATCTTAGCTCAATTATTCATCATTTAGACATTTATTCAAACTGTTAAATTTAAACATCAAATATATTATTCTACGAATGTCGGAAAGAGTTCAAATTTTGGATAGATGATAATATATATGTAGATTGAACATCTACAAAAATTTGTTAGATTTAGATTAGTGTAGCTCACGGTAGGGTTGGGGCGCTAAATGGGTGTTGCAAAACAAGGGTGCCACAAAACGCTCCTTATATATATGTATATATATATATATATATATTTAAATAAAAAATATAGACACAAATGGTGATACAATGGATTTCCACCATAAGATTACACCATGATTTCAACTCCTCACATAAAGACAAACTTCCAACAGTTAATATTTTGTGTCTTTTAATTTGTGTTAAATTTTGTGTCTGAATAACCCCTATCTCTATATATACAGACACACACACACACTATGGAACATAAACTAAAAGCATGTATATGTAGATATAGAAAGATCCATGATTTACGGATATTGGATATGTTAGGGGAAGGTCCAATTGTATGCATATTTTAGGTTAACAGCTATATTTTATTGTTTATAATAATGAGCAAATATAACGATAACATTAGTGAGTGGTTCAATGATTAAAAGAGCTTACGTTATTAGTTAGGAGGAACCCTTTGTTGCATGAAGCTTCTATGTTACATCTAACTCTAACCATTACTCTCTTATAGTACCTGTTACTACCAAAATTAAGCACCGAAACAGGCTGACGGTGAAGGGGTATCAGATCGTCATATATAAAGAAAAGTAATTCGTAAACAGAGGCTAAGCACAGGATAAAACCGAAAGCCTATGAGAAGTCCCCGAAAGGGAAAGCAAACAGCACCCTCAACAAAGAAGGAAACTCAAAATCCAGTATGAAGGGAAATTACCGGCAGGGTAATTCGGGCAGGAAGGATAACTGACAAGAAGTCATCCCAAAGCAGGAGCTAGCGAAGGGGAAAGAAAAGGACATTGTAACCCGAGACCTAAAAGGACGAAAGAGCTATCGGTATTAACTCGCTTAATACTGATATATTGAAGAACAAGAGCATAAGGGGATCATTCGGGAGCCATCTACCGAAATCTCAATCAGATGGTCATAGAGAAGCCACTTTAGTAAGAAACTATTAGAGCATCGGAAGCAACCTTCCGAAAGCCAAGACAGACTTCAAGAATCTACCGAAAGGCAAGACGGAACCTTGTTCAAGCTATCCACATTAATCTACTTAGTGTTGATACCAACAGGGGCGGCGGACCCGACAACCATTCACTTGAATCATGAAGGCAAGCTCCACAAGGTGTTGATAGCAAGACCGGAAGGCTATATCCGGATGCCCATATCAAGAAGCCTTTATATGGAAGCCTAAAGCCTCTCTGAAGCTATCCATACCAACAAGCTTGGAATTGATACAAAGACGGTAAGAGAAACTCCAAGGAAAAGCTCCAGTAACCGAGACCATTCCTCCGAGAGCTAAAACCGACATCTTAAAAAGCCATAAGCAAAGCCTAAAGAGAGGCCGAAAGCCAAAGCGACCGGGACCAAAGGGAAAAACGGCTGATAGGGACTTCTATTGGCCCAAAAGAAAAAGGGGTCGCAATTTATCTATAAATAAGACCCCAGAGGTCTCATTTTCGGGACCCGATTTCTCGTTCTTGTACTCTTGTTCTCTAGAGTAAACTCTAATCTCTAAATCAATTTGGGGATTTCTATTATAATTACTAATGTACTCCAAATCAAAAATCAATAAAGAGTGGATCGACACTTAGCATGTTTTCTTATGAGTTTCTTATGTGATTTTTAGTTGTCTCCTATACGACACATTATATGCTCTCTATACGGTTATGGGTTCCGACTTAAGGTTAGACCCTTCCATAGAGTGTTTGCAGAAATCCCTTTCTACAAGCCATTTAGCCTCTTTATCGAGAGTTGTGTTTAAGGAACCCTTGTCCCAAGATAATTATTGGTTATTGAGTATCTTAAGCGTGATTCTCACCCCATTGAGGGAAGAGTAACTAATCTTTTGGGCTCTAAACCATGATATCTAGGAAACGGTCAACTAACTCAAACTCGTGAAAGCTAAATAACCATATTTTTCCCTTTGGTCCACTTCCTTAGACCTATCTTCGGTGTTAACGAAAAATATCGTTAACATTTTGGCACTAGAAGAAGGGCCTGAACCTCAGACCTTGTGGTTAACCTTACCAAATATCTGACTGTATTGTTCCATCCTGGATTGGATTAAAGCTTTGAAGAAGCAATATCATGGGTAAAAGGTCCCAACAAGAATCTTTTGGATCTCAGATGGATATTTTAGGAATCACTGACCTAAGAGTGATGGAAGAACAAAGGTTGAGAATGGAGGCCTTACAAATAATCAAGCAAAAAAGGGAAGAAGAGCAATATGATTCTGACTATTGGAACGGCAGCCCTTCCTGCATAGGACAAACCCTAACCTTTCCTCTACGTGGCTCTACATCAAAGGAATGTAACACCTTCTCTCATATAAGAAGAACTCTCTATAAGCAAATAAAAGGGATGGTATTCGAACGAGAAATAACAGACGATTTCAACCACTTTGCTTCCAAATGGACTAAAAGGTAACACTCTAATCTCAGCATGCCTTAAAAAGAGGAAACAAGGAAATGAGTGAAATAACAAGGTTCAAGAACAGAAGGGCTAAGATCCAACACCAAGAAAGGAAGCTTATACCAAGACTACCCAAAGGATACTACTTTACCACTTTAATGGGAAATATCTATTTCCTAACCAAACGCAAATTCAATTATTGGCCATCCACGAAGAAAAAGTCCCAGTATGAAAGGAAATTGGGAGGGCCTTACTGTCACTATCACATGATGAATGGACATGAAATAAACACTGTAGAATCCTCGAAGGGATGATCATTAAGTTCCTCAATCAAGGCCAATTAAAAGAATTTGTAAAGGGATTAAACCAAGTTTAATAAAATCCTTAGGAAAAGGATTATCTACATTAATAGGGGTATGGAAACCCTCTCAAGAATTCTACATAACCCAAGGTGGATTAAATCAAAAGGGGATAGAAACCCCTATTAATCAGCATAGAAAATTGTTAATTTATGCACCTATATTTTATCTTTTTTTATATAAATAATTATTACATTGGGTATTATTTTGTTGTTTTTATAGATATGTTGTCCAGACCTCATTCAGCATTAAAAGTGAAGAATAGATGCCATTTACTTGAAGAATTGCATAAGAGCTTTCGTTGGAGGCTAGATGTGTTCACAGTGCTCACATTAGAAGAAGATTGGTAGAAAAGATCTCTAAAGATGTCATTGGAGGTTGTTTCTGTTCACATTAGTCACTTTGGAAGGAGATAAGTGGAAAATATCTTTTGAAATATGCTATTGGACCACAATCTTTGATGAGAAGGCCCATTAGAGGATTAGGGTTTCCAATTCACCTATAAAAGCACATGTATACCCATTGTAACAATTGATCCATTATTCTGTACTTCTTTTCTCCATTAATATTTTTTTTTATCTACATATTTTTTTTATTTACAAGCAACTTGTGCCATCTATACAATTAGATTTGGTAGAACACAAGTTGTCTTAGCAATTTAAATGTTCATTAGTGATTGACCGTTTGATTAGATTCAACGGTAATCCTATCTTATTCTCTGTTTGTTATTTTGTTTCTACAATTTTAATTTCTTCTTTTTATTTTCTTTCCAAGGTCATATTGGATTAAATATAGATTTGATTAGATTTAGATCTGTATTCAATTCAATAATAACTGCAATTTGCAATTGATAATTGTGATTTGATCATCGGTTCAATTAGATTTGTTCTGAATCAAATTGCAGTTTCAATTTTTATTGTTTTTCAACCCAACTCCAAGCCTTGTCTAACTCGCCCAAGAAATTATCTAAATAATTTGATTTAATTTGCCTTCCTGTGATTCGACCTGCATATTACACGATCTGTGCGCTTGCAGTTATTATTTTAAAATTAGCGCTTTTCTAGTTCTTAGAAAAGCGTCGGTCAAGTTTTTGGCATCGTTGCTTGGGAGGTAACGATTAAATTTTATTATTTATTTAATTTCTTATTTGTGTTGGATTTTACTTTTGTTTTATTTTTCCTTTTGTTTTCTTATATATATATATATGTGTGTGTGTGTGTGTGTGTGTGTGTGTGTGTGTATGTGTGTGTGTGTATGTGTGTATATAATATCTTGGTTAGTTGATTTGGTATTACAAGTTGATACTACATGTAACACCCCGCCTCCGCTAGGGTCACTTGCAAAGGAATGCACTAGCTTTAGAGGGGCATTATTGGTAAACATGCACAGAAATATCACAAGACAGAACATATAAAATAGCGGAGGTAAAATCAAACTTTCATAACATGAATAAATAAGGTCTAAAGCCTTTTACATCAGAGTACATCAAAACCTATCTTGCAATAGTAAAGAAGCATAAAGACATTTTCGAAAATTATTCCCCAAGTAAAACAGTAAAGTAGCCATAGCCAAGAAAAGTCCAAGCCATCCATGATGACCTTCAAGCAGAAGAAGTCCGAATTAAACAACAGTATTTCCTCCCTGTAACCTGTGGGGGAAACGGAAGACAAGAAGCGAAACAAAACGGGTCAGTCAAAAAGACTGAGTAAGCCCTATCTACTATCAGCATAAAAACTAGTAAAGTTAACTGACATGAGAAACTGAGATGAACATAAGCATGATGACAAGATAGATAAGCTAAATCACAATAACAGGATGAACTACTGAACTCAGATAAACTAAGGTGTCATGATAAATTACGATGTCAAGATAAAACAAGGTATCTCATCGTCAGGTTCCTATCAAGTATAATATCCCCAAGATGTCCATCACGTATAACGTCCCATGGTATCTATCCTGTATTTTAGCTCTGCACCTACCATACTAGTATCCCCACCGTATCATGTGTTAACCATGAATGACCCTTATTCAAAAGTCGTGTAATGGTTCATGTCAACCTAATATATCGCATTTATAGGTTACTCAACTCGTATGTTTCTTTCCATGTAAATGTTCAGTTCCTTGCCGTAGACCGTACGGGCTTTCCCATGAGGTTCTATACTACTCCAATGTAATTCCATGATCCCTAAGCTCGTTTGGACTGTTACCCTAGACCTAGCTAGGCTTTCCCAACATGAATCATCGTTTGTGCAACTAGGACTTATGCCACCTAGGACCACTAGTGATTATGCTTACCTATTGCACGTTTTCGTATTTCGGTTTGGGTTCAACCACCCAGGGCCACTAGGAATTACGCTAACCGTCAACCGCGCCCTTTTTCCCACGCATTCATCGTGAATCGTTTTTCCATGACTGTATGCACATGTATCACATCGTGCCATCCGAGTCCTGTCACTGGGCAGATCAAGAAATACAAGACTCGGTCGGGAGCTTTCGATTTATCTGCCGATGCAGATGCTAAGGTCTGTTTTTCCTATACGTGGCTATGGTCCCACGAGACCACTCCCTCAACTAGTGAAAGACAAGACAGGATAAATCCTGTATGAGAACACACTACTGGCCAACCCACAATCCTAGCCTTACCGCAACCATAATTAGATAGCAATTATGGTCTTTTGGGTGTTCTCTGCCTTTCCGTACGTACACGCTTGACCAAAGATGGTAGGTAGCATGACGAAATGCTATCTAGGGCACGACCGTGTATCGTCGACTATCCCCTATCCATCCCCGTCTTTAGGTCGCTCGTATAGCAACCAAGGCATACTCTTGGTTCTTCTAACGCAGACCTTAACCTCTCATGAGCCTAGTATGATCACCTGGCAGCTCACAGAGGGATACCAAGAATATCCTCACGTTCCCCGAAGCCGCTGCTTCGTTACCCAGTTCGCTGGAGCCTTTATCTAAATCAGATAACTTGCTCCTACTCGTGTGCTTAAACGATGACCTACCGTATCGGGTTACTCATCCAATCTATGAACTGGTCCAAAATTCCTTGACTAAGAATTATTACTTAGCTATTCTCCAACTAAGGTTCACCACTTAGCTTATTCCCATTATTCTTGTTAATTACGGTTATCCACCTAATTTTCTGAACTAGGGTTTATATAATGGATTAAGTGTCACTTAAGTTCATGACTTAATCCGTCTACAAATCATGTCAAAATTGGCTAAGTATCCAAGTTCAAGACTTAACCCTACAAACCATGTTCAAGTTGGTTAAGTATGTATTAACTTGACCCTATCAAATTACTGAGTCAAATTGGTCAAGTGTATTCAAACGATTCGTGACTTAGCCTTATCATGTTATCACGTTATATTGGTTAAGTATTGGTTAACTTAACCTTATCAAATAACCGAGTTGGAGTGTTTAAGTATAGGTTACTTAATCACTTCAAAATTACCGAGTTAGATTGGTTAAGTGTTGGTTAACTTAACCACTTCAAAACCATCGAATTGGATGGGTTAAGTCTAGTTTAACTTAACCACATCCCCTAACTGTATTATACGGTTAAGTGTAATTAGGAAAGCTTAATTAACCGTATCAAATTCACGTGTTGGTTTGGTTAAGTGTTGGTTAACTTAACCCCGTCCACTAGTCGTATAAAAATGGTTAAGTGTCATTAGGCAAATCAAGTTACTTAACCTACCCAACCTTGTCATGTTTTGTTAAGTATCGTTAGCCTAGTCAAATTACTTAACCCATTTGTCCATGTCATATTTGGTTAAGAGTCATTAATCAAATTAACTTAACCCTATTATGTGGCATTAATTAATTTAATGCACCTCAACCTCTCACATTAGACTTTGTTGTGGTTACTAGTTAAGCCGGTCGGTTCCGGGTAGCTTTACACCACAACTTGGTCTAACCTCGGGTTCAAGCACAACGTGACCAACTTCTTACATTGGGTCCTATTGTTTGCAACTACTAGTTAGGCCGGTCGGTTCCGGGTAGCTTTATGTTGCAAACTCAACCCAACCTCGAGTTGGTCACTTTCATGTTTAGTCTAGTGTCATGTTCATATTCAAGTTTTCTTAAGAATATGGGTAGACCTAACTCAATAGGTAAATTCCCAATTCCATAGTATGGGTAGACCTAACTTAATAGGTAAATTCCCAATTTCATATTTTCAAGCATACTTACATGTCAACTTCCATGTTATATTTCAAGTCATGTTTTTAAGTTATATTTTCATGTCATTAGAAATTACCCATAACATAACCCAACGCTTTTAAACTCGCATATACGTTCGCAACAACGTAATGGATTAAAAGAAGAGACTTGGCAAAGGCATGACAAAAATGGATATTAAGCCACAAGTTAATCATGGTGGCAAATGAGGCACAAATGTGTTCATTAACTTGCATGTTACATTCTTAAGCCTCAAAAACATGCATAAACCCAAACTTGGCACATAAGCGAATCATGGTGACAAAAGACATGGAATGATGACTAGTAACTCGCATATATCATCATATAAGGGTTATGACTTCATATGCAAGTTGACATAAAGGTTATGAGGGTTCTCATGTTGCATAATGCAACATTTCAACATAAAGGTTGTAGCTTTTAGCCCACAAGATCAAGATAATGACTTCATAAACTTGCATGACATGATAGCATGTATCCTACTTAATGATCAAATCCAAACTTGCAACATGAACATTTAACTTCATAGTTAATATCTAAGAGTAGGGAAAGGGCTTACATTGCTATGAAGGCACAAATCGAAATGCAAAACAAAGATTGAGACGAAGCTCTTATGCAATCAAATAAACCCAATATGAAAGCTCCGAATCAATAAAAACCCTTGCTTCATGATGTAAATATGGAAACTTGACTTGAATGCAAGCTAATGATGCTCATACAAGCTTGAAAACACTTGTATGCATGGAAAATCTCTCATAGAAATTTATTTAGGAATTTTATGAAGAGAGTGGAGGCCATGAGAGGAATGATTTTGCCATAGTTTAGTTGCATGAATGAATAATGAGGATTAAGGGGTAGGTTAGGGGCTTATTTATAGAGATTAGGATTAGTTAGGACCCTTAGATTAACCCTAGGATCAACCTGAACCATCAGATTTCGAACCAGGCCCAAAAACATAGCCAAAACAGAAAACAGGTGCACCAGGCAAAACTGCCCGGCCACCATAAGTCGACACCCAAGTCGACAGGGCTGTCGACTTGGGTCATGCCATGTCGACTCCCAAGTCGACAGCCCTGTCGACTTGGGGTGGCTGGCGGGAATTTTCCCGCCTAGCCTTCTAGGCCAAATTTTCGAAATTAGAACTCGTTTTTGAACTTGAATTTTCTGAAAACTTCGTCGGACCATAACTTGGTCATACGGACTCCGATTCTCGAAAACTCAGACTCTATTTCGCGTATTTTTCCGAGACGAACGCAATGGCATAGCCCGTTTTACTTGATTCAGAATTTAAAATTAAATTCTTCCTTGATTCTCGTCTTAATCATGTTATTGAAATACGGGTTGTTACACTACAGTCTTCTTAAAAAAACCTTACCATTTTTTTTCTTTTATTCTTTCCTTTTTTTCAAATTTTCTTTCCAATCTTCTAAACTCCTTCCTGCTGTCTACAATTTATTTTCAAAAAAAAAAAACTTTTGCAATTTTTTTCCTTTCTTACCTTTGCATCTTCTGTCTCTCCTTTTCTTGCCGCAAACCAACCTTGTTTCCCTTATTGATTTTATTTCCTACTCTTTCATTTATTTCCTTTCCGTTGGACAAATTTCCTTCCATTCTTCTTTTACAAATTCCAAAAAAAAAAAATCCTTTCCTAATATTCCCTTTTTCTGCCTTGGTCTTCCATTACCACAAACAATTTATTTTTCTGCCTTGAAACCACCATCATAAACTTCATCAACCACAGCATATACTTCTCATCAACTTCATTAGCTCCGGTAAGTCGCCAACATCACTGCATCAACACAGTCATCCACCAAATCATCACAACCCATCTCGTACACATCGTGTTCCCCACAATTCATATCCCACGTCCACAGATCACCACAACAAACAATCCACTCTACAAACAGAAACCGCAAACCACGTCTCCTCTTACAACCACACTACCCCAATTCCATCCTCTACATTTATCCTCACCATAACACTAGAATCACCCCTTACCCAAACCATATCATCATCAGCCGAGACATCACTGCCACCTTAATCATCAACTTGTTCTCAACCATCTTCAAAACCAGATTCATCAACCACAAATTCATCTAGATCTGCAAATTCAGTTCACCCTTCTACCATAAACCCACGCCCGCGATTCAATCATTTTCAAACCCAAACCAGATTTATCACTCCAAATCGAGTCATCTTCAAAACCCATCAACGATCACCCCGCTGCTTTTCCCACAGACCAATTACTCCAATTCCACAAAAATTCCTATCACCGATTACACCTGCCATCACAACTCACCCATCACCTTATAGTCCTTACCGAACCCTCATCTCCAATTAGCTCATCGTCCCTTCACCAAACTGGCCCCGTTGTTATCGACCAAAATCGAATACTCTCCACAGTTCGAAAACCTACAAACTCACAAATCCATCAATACCAAATCCTGTTCAGAAGCTCCCCAGCACTATCTGACCGGATTCGCAATTCCCTAATCTGAGATAATCACAATTCACAGTTCGATAGCACTTTGAGTCGGTTCGACTCTCAAATCGGAATATTGCCCCAATCCAATTTTGAAACCAAAAAAAGAAGAAGAAAAATTGGGACCATTTTCCTGAAGCAAGGCCGGCGTGTGTGATGTACTTGAGGCATTTTGATTTCCTGAAAAAATATTAAACAAGGGGCGTGATATGTTCTAATTGAGGGGGTGTGATTTTGCTATGACTTGTTCTTTTGGAATTTATCTGTTTCCATTCTTTTGGATTGCATGCTTGACCTTTGTGCTAACCTTTTAATTTGGTTGAGTGCAAGCCCTTAGTCTTGCACGAGTTTAAATTGTTGAGCAATTGTTTTGTTTAGGTTAGTTCCCTTGTTTCTTTTTTGTCCTTTTAAGATTAGTTTTCATTTTTTTTAGTGCTGAATTTTATTTTATTTTACTTTTGGTTGTCTAGTTAATTTCCTTTTTGTTTTTGTCTTAAATTTAACTCAATTTTCTTTTCTTTTCCTTTAATTTGTCTTTTTTTTCCTTTCAAAAAAAAAGTGAGATCTTTAGAAACAAATCAAAGGGTCAAAGAAAAAACGGCCAAGTAAAGAAACAAAGGATCGAAGGTCAACCAATTTGCAACAGTGCAGTTTGAATTGTCGGTGCCACTACTCTATTCTGGAAGGATAGTCACACTGCATTGTAAAATTTACTAAACCCTACAGGTGCTGCAGCTGCTTAAAAATATATAGACATTGCTTGTAAAAAAAATCTTCTTTAGGGACAGCGGCTTGCTTGTACAATATTTTAAATTTTTGCAGTTACTATTGTCTGATTTTTGTGGTTGATTGAAATTTCCATAACTGAAATCCTCATTCTCAATGTTTCCAACAATAAAAATAGACATTGCAAGATAATATAATTGAAAAGTGGTGTTTTGTGAAGTTGACTGTCTCGTATAATTGGATCGTGGATATATAGTAGTTCAACTTATTGAACTATTAGCAAAAGAGGTTGCATACTACCCGTAAAACATTAGTCGTATCCCTTAGTATTCATACTATACATAAACGGCCACATGACCCTCTTCCCCTTTCTAATTGAGTCAGTTAATTAATAGAGCACAACTCATTTTTTTATAATATTTTGAACTAAGAATAATTTTTGTTTTCTCTTGATTTCATTCAAATGGTTGATTCAAAAAAATCATTGAGAGAAATGTGGGATAATAATCGGAGTAGACGTCCTCTTGAAGAGTATGAGTATGAATTACAACTCATGAAGAAAAATTTTCCAAAATTTCGTGAGTCCAATGCCTATAATTTTCAAAATTTTCCAAATGACCAACATTTTCAAAAACTTAGAAATGATCGAAATTTCGATTTCAATTCAAATTTCAATAATTTCGATTATGGGCCGTATCCACATCAAAATAGTTTTGAATCCCAACATAGCTTTGATCCACATCAATATAGTTGAAAACCAAAATTTTCAAAATTATAGCCCATCTCAACATCTTGAAAATAACCAAAATTGCAATTTTTCCTTGAATTTCAACAGTTTTCATTATGAACATAATTTTTACAATCAGAATGATTTCCATTATCATTGTTAGTTTTCTGAAAATTCAAACAACTACCATATTGGAAATAATATTGATTGTGAAATTGATGTGGCCTATAATTTTGAGAATCAAGAAATCCAAAATGAGATCTCTCAAATCAACAATTTTGAAGAATATCATCTTAACATTCTTAGAGAGAGGGTAGAAAAGCAAGATAGACAGCTTGATGAAAAAGATAGACAGCTTGATGAACTTCTTTGTTTAATGACGGCTTTTAAAGAACAACTCGAGCAATAAAGTCAAATTCAAACATGCGATGAATCAGGAAATAATCCATTCTTTACTGATAGTGAAAATTTTCAAATAACAACTTTGGAAATTGAGAATAGCCATCTAAATGAAGTTGTTCACAATTCATTAAATGATTTGACTTCAACTATTTTCAGGAAAAATATTTAAGCTCAGATTTTGATATTTCTCTTTCAGGCTGCGAGAAACTTGAAATTTTAAAAATTGAACAAAATAAAGATGTTGAAATTTTCAAAAACTCAAAGTTTGGGAAGGACTTTAATGAACATGAATTTTTTGGGTTATACGAGGATGAGTTGCCAAATAAGGAAGAAATAGATTAATGTAACGAGTTCGAAAATTTTAACTTTGAGAAAATTTAAAATGAAAATGAAATTGTCAGTGTCAAAAATATGTTGTCAACTAAGAAATGTGATCACATAGTATTGAACAACACTCAGAATTTAAATTTCACGAGTACAACTGAGTTTATATATGATCACAAATTTTTGAATAATTACACTGATAAATTCGTGGAACAAATGAATCATCTTGGAAACAATATTTATGTGGGAAATTTTGGGTTAGGATGACTCTGAACAATTACCTGTTGGACTATAAATCTAGGTACAAAGATGAGATGGTTTTCAAAAACCTTTGCTTATTAGAAAACATGCCTAGAAATAGTGGGAATGAGATTCATCGGGCTAGAACCAAGGGTGGGGGGAAAGTTGGTGGCATTCTTTGCATCGCATGCATCGTAAACACATATATCATTGTACATATGATCCATTCTTACATATAGTTAGGCTGCATTTCATTCTGCAAATCATTTTGCATCTAATCCATTTATGGGTTTTATCATTCAAATTTAGGAAACGTGCTATAGTGTGGACACTGTTTTGTCCAAGTGTGCGGGGGAGTCTGCATTTCATTCATTTTCATTTTTTCCTTTATTCTTTCTTTTCATTTTCAGCCATTTAAATAGGACCATCATGCATTTTAGATTGTAGTAACATGCCATTTTTTTTTGAAACATGACTCATTTTAGATTGATACAACAAAATAAGTTAAGGATTGTTAATCAGTTGATAGTATTTTTTCTCTCAACTTAGATCGAATAAGAAATATAATGAAAAGTTTAATTTTGAGGGATAATAGTGTAACCGGTACATAAGGAGATTCTTAAGCGATGGCCATGAAATCTATTCTATATTGTAGTCTTTGTTTAAATAAGTGGAGGACTTAAAATACTTATATTGGCGTTTCAAATCTTTAAAACTAAGTGGTTTTAAGTTGAATTAACATAACTCTCTTTTGTGCTTATATTTTCAATAATAATAACAGTAATCCAAGGGTATCCAACGTGTGCAAACACACCAAGCTTTATCCGACATGTTGTTGACCAAGTCAGCGTTGGAATATCTTGGTCTCATTTTATGAGATTGGACACCTAAGGAGTACCAACATGTTGTTAACAAAGTCAGCGTCGGTCTGCACAATCCGCCAAGCTCTGTCCTAACTCTTCGTTAGTCCGCAAGGCAGTGTATGGGTGGTATACCTTGGTCTTTAAATTAGGTGTATGTAATTAATCGTAAATTTCAATTTTTATACAGATAGAGAATAAGCGATGATGCCCAAATACTTCTTGACCTTATTGATTTCACTAGCCATAGATGAGGAAATAATTATGTCACTTTAAAAACTGTACCAAGCAAACTAAGAATCTATTTCATGGTTGCTCTATGTTATCGACCGAACCAACTGGCCAAACTACAGTTTATCATTGAAAACTTGAATCATATTGAAAATTTGTGACAAGTTGAGGTATCTAAAGTACAATCAATTGATTAGAAATTGTTAACTTAATTTGTTGTACCACTTTCCTGAAACAAGTCGTGTTTTCATTTTTCATTTTTATTTGCAAATGTCCATTGCATTCATGTAGTTGCATCAGAACCATATCATACTAATTTTGGATTTTGTGGGTAGTATTCGCTGTAACCCTTATGAGACACCACTCGTCCTGCTAGGGACACCTAGAGGTTTAACGAATTGTTGCATACGCTCAATGCAATCGTGTTTCCTACGAAAGTGTGACCTACATAGTTTAGTTTTTTATTACTCGAGGACGAGTAAAAGATAAGTGTGGGGGTATTTGATCAGCATAGAAATATGTTAATTTATGCACCTATATTTTATCTTTTTGTATATAAATAATTATTACATTGGTTATTATTTTGTTGTTTTTATAGATATGTTGTCCAGACCTCATTCAGCCTTAAAAGTGAAGAATAAATGTCATTTACTTGAAGAATTTCAAAAGAGCTTTCATTGGAGGCTAGATGTGTTCACATTGGTCACATTAGAAGAAGATTGGTAGAAAAGATCTTTAAAGATGTCATTGGGGGTTGTTTGTGTTCACATTAGTCACTTTGGAAGGAGATTGGTGGAAAATATCTTTTGAGATATGCTATTGGACCACAATCTTTTATAAGAAGGCCCATTAGAGGATTAGGTTTCCAATTCACCGATAAAAGCACATGTATACCCATTATAACAACTGATCCATTATTCTATACTTCTTTTCTCCATTAATAAAGTTTTTTATATGCATATTTTTTTATTTACAAGCAACTTGTGCCATCTATATAATTAGATTTGGTAGAGCACAAGTTGTCTTTGCAATTTAAATGTTCATTAGTGATTAACCGTCTAATTAGATTCAGCGGTAATCCTAATCTTATTCTCTATTTGTTATTTTGTTTTTGCAATTTTAATTTCTGCTTTTTATTTTCTTTCCGAGGTCATATTGAATTAGATATAGATTTGATTAGATTCAGATCTGTATTCAATTCAATAATAACTGCAATTTGCAATTGATAATTGCGATTTGATCGTCGGTTCAATATGATTTGTTCTGAATCAAATTGCAGTTTCAATTTTTATTGTTTTTTAACCCAACTCCAAGCCTTGTCTAACTCTCCCAAGAAATTATCTAAATAATTTGATTTAATTTGCCTCCTTGTGATTCGACCTGCATATTACATGATCTATGCGCTTTTATTATTTTAAAATTCGCGCTTTTCTAGTTCTTAGAAAAGCATCGATCACCTATCACCGCCGAGTTGGCCAAGGCAAGTCACCACCTGAGGGGGTGGTTGTAAGCCTTTCTCCATGCCCAAAATAGAAAGGGCCTTTTAAATAACCTGAATCTAAGTTAAAGTTAAGATTCCTGAATAACAGAAGCAAATTTATAGTCTCATACCCTCAATGCCGGAACCAATATTAGATCAAGATTTCAGTCATGATCAAAGGGAAGATATGGAATGCTATCTTTAATACCCTAATCCGGGACGCAAGATTCAAGCTTTTAATCCCAAAAGATGGGATCAACTACCAGTACCCAAGACGATGGCATGAATCTTCCACTCAAGAGTCATTGATCGAAGATGAGGATCTTTTATCTTGCTCAGGGAGGCTTTTTTAACTCATATATATGTCAATTCCTTGTTTACTATGTCAAAATACATACATGATACAAATAGCCACTTAATGCTAGGAAATAAGCTCAAGGAAGAGCTCCACCAAGTATCTGTTTCGCTAATAAATCCACGCAATAAAGATTACATTTTCTCTAAATGATTCATGAAGAGAAAACCATTGGGAATCTTTTACTACATAGGGCTGCCTTCTTTACGTAAGAAAAACATAAGAGCCATCACGTACATCATGTAAGGATTACATTAAGTCATATGTATTAAGTTCATAAAAAGTAGCCTAATAGGACATAGCCATAAGCTATGACCATGCGTTAGGTGACACCTCTACGAGTCATAACATCATAAGCACCATTACTGCAGATCATTACATATAAAGTATAATACACCAAGTGCCTTACATCCCGCATAATTATTTACAAAATGATTTTAATACAAATATATATCCGAGGAAAAACGTCCTAATTCTAGCATTGTGGCTCATATATAAGCATAACCTTGTGCTCAAAAGTGCCATTATAAGTGGTTGGTATGATTTTTAGGGCGAAAAGCGACCTTCCTTACTTTACCCAAGGTTTTAGCAAAAAGATTAAGCGAAGAATCAAATGGAATTCCAAAGCCACCAGGTGTGTAAACTAGAGGACACTTGTGATAGTCCCACTCTCCGGTGGGTGGGCTATTATAACCTCGAGTCTGCTTCGTCTAACATGTATGGATCTCCCTTAAGAGTTGATCCTTTTCTCCGCCAAGGACATCAAGGCGGATCCTAGGATATTGAGTATAAACCTTCTCAAGGTCCCTTAGGAAGCAATACTGTTCCAATGAAAAAGACTTAATAAGAGAAGACTTCTCCCGGTGTTCTCTTTTCAACTTAATGTAATCTCCTAAGAAATCCTTAGAAAAAAAACTTGAAGTAGAGGACAGATTCTAAAGAAAATATTAAAGCAAATTAGAGGAAAGACAATTCATTTCATCATAAACTAAGCAAGTACATTCATTACAAATACTCCTCCTGCTCGTACAAGATTGATCTCCTAAAAATCTCAAATACAAATTGATGTTTATTATACTCAAGTTTGTCCAAAGGCAATTATCTGGGAATAGAGGTAACTCAGGGAAGGTTCCAGCACTCGCCCGGGTAAAGGTCCACCCCACGTTCATCTAGGCACCTTCTATGGAGACGTCTAAGCAAGCCCCCACTATGACCACCTAAAAAGGAAAAATCTACTGTTTCATATCTACTGTAAATTTGGTACAAAAAGTTTACTAATGTATTCTTTTAAAAGCCTCTTGCATCGTAGTCAGGAAGTTCTGAACCTAGAGGCAACTTCCCTCACTTTAAAAAGCAATAGTTTTGCATCACTTTTATAAAGGAGGTGGTACCTGTTGGACAAGGTGTTATACTCATTTTCTGTTTTTCCTGCTCCTAGTGAGACGAATCACTTCCAACTGATCCTTTTTAAGAATGGAATGCCAAATATATAATTTTTTCCTTCTCGCCTTAGCGAAAAGGAGCAGAGACCAATTATTGAAAAGGAGTAAAAAGAGTATATATCATAGAAGCTGTTACCTCGGAAACATGAACAGAAACTAGAGAAGTTTCAACAGAAGAAGCACCCTTGAAGCATGGGTCTTTCCCCATCTGTTATGCTTTAGCAGGATTGGGAGGGTCGGCCAAAACAAGGCCACCCCGGTGATTTCAGTATCCTTACTACATGCTTCATCTCGACTATGAAGGGCCAAAAGGTACAACCAACACTCACAACAACATTTATGAACCTGGAATTATCATCGTTAGCACGAACAATCTATGGCACCTCAACAAGATATCTCTCGTCTTCAGCATGTGGCTCCTCAAAAGGAATATCTTCAATGAACTTAAGCTCGACCATGTCGATCTCCTTCCTCGCAAGAACTTTTTCTCTCTTCATCATGCAGGATATCTTAGACATAAATCTTTTCACCAAAGATGGGTCGAGAGAAGAGAAGTTTAAATCTAAGCACCTGTCCATATTGTCTGCATAAAGAAGAAGGAAAGCATCCTCAAAAGAGTTAACCATAATTTCATCCAAAGTGGTCTGAAGGAAACAAGAAATCCTTCATTTAACATTGCTCACTACACCAACGGACTTGGCCAGTAAGGCCTTCTTCCTGCTAAGCTCGATCAGAGAGAATCATTCTCTTTTTCCAGAAAGGAATTGTGTTTTTGTAAGGAGGAACAACGAGAATAAAGAATGGCAACCCCTTCTTTGGAATTTTCCAAACTCCCCTTTAAAGCCTTCACTTCTTCCGCCAATGCTAGGTGGAATTCTCTTTCCGAGGAGATTGAGTTTTTGGCTTCTGTCAGAGCAGACTCCAAACTATTTCGCTCTGCAACTAAACCTTCTCTAACAAGAATAAAAGCATCATTTTCCTTCCTCAAAGACGTGTTCTCTTCTCTAAGTCTCAACAACTCATAGGAAGGTTCGGAAACATTGTCTTACATCACAAACCATGGCTTGATAGCCTATGAAGGACACAACGGTCATGTACAAAATAATCAAAAGATGGATCGGAAAATGAGAGAGATAAAAACTCATACCAAAAGCAGCTTTTCAATCAAAACTTGACAACAATAAGGGGAATCAAATGAAAAAACAATGTTGGAAAAAGCAGAAGAAGAAATAATTTGTTCGACTAATTCATTGAATCTGTCACCATTAGAGGGATTGGTAAAGTAAGGAAGGGAAATGTCTTCAAAAGAAGAGGGAAAAACCATTGCATAATGCAACTCGTTAGAAACTTCGAAAGACCTGGCGTGACAAATGTTCGAGCCAGGGACCTTCATTGGGGAAGTAATCTTCAGAGGCCACATCAGAACAAAGAGCTGGACCTGCCACATCCTTAGACCTTTTCGACATAGAATCTTCTGAGATCCTTTCCAAAAGCTTCATTTTTACATTTTGTCTAGACTTTAACAATTCATCCTTAAAAATTGAAACTCCAGCCCTTAGAACTAAGGAAGTGGAACCTGTGTTAATAGACGCATTGCTTACGACTCCTAACATACAATGAAGAAAGCTGAACGAAATTCTAATTACGACTCCATTTTTAAAATATCACATAAAAAGTATACTGGGATTATCAAGAAATAAATGAGAGTTGGGGGGAAAAAGGAGCATTCCTTCCCAATGACAATGAAAGAGTCCCTTTAATAAGACCAAAGGTGGCTGCCCAATAATGGATTGACCGACTGGTAACAAGGAATACCTTTGGAGAATAGAGGAGGTGAGTAGCGAAGACCTATTACCATATTTCCCAAAGGCAGTGCCAAGGAGATCAATTACCTCCTTATCTGTGAAACTCGGTAGTTTGGGTGCAGCATTTATATAAAGAAAAAAATATATAAGGTAAGGTGACGCTCCATAAATATTTATATAGTGCTTTCGGATGTGAATACTTGGGGGTATGTAAGCTGCTGGAAATGCCGAAAGGGCATCAAATAAAGAAAACTGCTTCTACCAGTCTTTAAATCTTGTCGTTCCTTCAAATAACAATTTTTTCGTGGGGTTTGAACAAAAAATCTGAGGGTTCATGTCACTTAGTTGGGAAGGGCGAACCAAGTAATCAAGAGTAGTAAGTATTAAAGAACCATTATGATTCGAAGGATAAGAGTTCTAAGCCACAAAGGTAGGTGTAAGTGTTGGGAGAAAGTTGGATAGGAGCAATTTGTTGGAAAATGGAGTTTTGATGACAACAAACTTATTTCAATATTAATTGATTATAAAATATATACTAACACTTCTATCTAGAGTAGATATACACACACATATGTAGGATTTATATACAGGAAATATTACCGAAGACTGTACAGTTTAAAGATGTTAGAGATTCAGAATTCAGAGATATTTCAAGACTCATGAGTATTGAAGATTTCAAGAGTTCCAAGGGTTCAAGATAAATATAGTTTTAGAGTCTAGATTATGTAAGACTTTGAATAGCACTCCAGGTTCAAATTCAAAATAATTTCAAATTCTATTTTCAAATTCTATCTTCGATCTATTTTTTCTCTATTTTACTTTCTATTTTTATTTGATTTTAAACTTAAGTTTTATAGACTTATACTATATAAGTTTTATATATTTATATGTTATATACTTTATATTAATATAGTTTTAAACTCTATAATTTTATAAATATGTTTATATAGTTTATATTTATGTTTTCATATGATTTTCTACTTTATAATATTTATTTATAACACTACATTTTAATTCAAGAATTTCCAGAATTATATATATTTATATATATATTTATATATATATATATATATATATTAAAGCACTTGAAAAATATTCAAATTTCAATCTTGTACATATATATGTCGACATATAACTGTCATTTTTCCAAATTTGAAAGGAAGTTACTTTTCATTATTTGTGACGGTTCTGAGACGTTGCAACTTCCACACATTATAAAAAGGGACTGGTTTTGAATTTTTAATCACTTCTTCTCCATCTTTATTTCCTTTCATTATATCATTATTATTTATCATTTCTTATGATTTCTACACCTATACTCTGCCGAATTCAATTCTGTTTTCACAAATCTTCTTCTCTCCACACTCTCTACTCATTACTCTCTGAATCAAGTGCTATTAAAGAGTTATAGGGTTGTTTGTAATTATTTTGGTTGAGTGAAATCGATGCTATCCCCTGTAGCCGTGAAATAAAGGATGGGTAATCAGTGGTATCCCTTACAGCGGTGAAATCAAGGAAGGTATATTCGATCAAGTGTTTGTGTGGAATCAGTGGTTTCCTTTGTAGTCGTGAAATCAACGAGGGTTGTAATAGGATATTGATATATTAATAAAACTCTACATAATCTAGCATTATGCGGGACTGGATGTAGGAGCAATTCTGAACCAGTATAAAATCCAATGTGTTCTTTCCTTTTTGGAACTTTACTTTTGTTTCCCTTTGCATTTGTGTTTGATTCTGTGTCTGTGATTATTTCTGTAGTGTTTGATTCATATAGTAGTTCGAATAAATTTTGATTTGTCTAAATTCTCAAAAATACTACCTGTAACAACCCGGATTTTCGGGTAACTAGAAAATGTAGAGTTACTGCGTTTTGTGATTTTTATGATTGTAATTAAATAATCGAGGGCATATTGAAAATATATTCGTATATTGATTGGGAATCAATACTTAAAAGGGAAAATATATTTTGAATATTTGAGATTTAATTGTTGATTTAGTTATTAATTGGGGTTTCAATACAGGATGTATTTTGATAATAATACTAATAGAGGAATTGTGTTTAATTTACATCCATGAATTTAAAGTGTACATGTGCCTTTTAAAATGTTAATCAATGAATAAATTAGCTAGTTGATTGTATGAGAATATAAATATTGATGTGAATCGATATTTATAGCTTGGTGCATTTTATTATCGTCAATAATAAATTTAATTTGTTGAGATAGTAAAAGGGGAAAACAACCTTGTACTTTGGGAATTTATGTTTTTAAATATCAACAATGCATGTAAATAAATGTGTGTATTGTAGCACTGAAATAAGAAAAAACGTAAGAGTTTTTATGTAGAGAGTATTGAGGTAAAAGCATTTTATTATGATTTGATAACAATAATTGCAAATATTTGATTAACAAAGCAATTATTATAATTTTGATATATAAATTATTATCGTAGAAACCTTAATTGGTGCGAAGAAATAATAAATCTTAGAATATGTGTTTTAACATGTTAATGTTTTATTTTGTTAAAATAGAACATTTTGACATTTGTTTTGTTGTGTTGTTGAAATTGCACAAGTATAAACAAAGATATTTTGATAAACATATTTATATGATACATTACGTTGAATTTGATAAGTAAAATAGTGTATATGTGTTTTTTGTGTTAATATGTATGTTAAATTGTTAAATTAGCATAACTTAATAAGTGTTTGTGTTTGTGTGTGTTAAGCATTTGAGAATGAGATGTTAATGTTTAATTAACATATTAATGTGTGTTTAAGCCTTAAACGGGTGGATTTGGGCTTAATTGGTATTGATATCTTGGTTTGGGCTTACTTAGGAGGTTAAGCCCACATATCCTCTTAGTTTGTTGGGTAGCTTAGAAAAGGTACGTTCCTTTTCTTTCTCATTCATTTTTCTTTCTTTTAGAGAAAACACCATAAGCGACAATGGCTTCTCTTGCTCTCAAACCCAAAACCCTAGCTAATCTGAAATTCATAGCAAATCAAATAAAATTACAAAATTTTTGAAATTTGGATATGTTGTTGCTAACACATTCCAGCATTGTAACACCCCACCTCCGCTAGGGTCACTCACAAAGGGAATGCACTAGTTTTGGAGGATCGTTATCGAGGTAAACAATCACTGAAATATTACAAGACAGAACATAACTAAAATAGCGGAAGAATCAAAGGCTAAGTTTCATTACTTTCAAAAAGAGTCAAAACCTTTTACATCCAAAGTACCAACTATCAATTTCCATTACAACAAATTCTGCCTTGAATAAATAAAGAAGCATAAAACTTAAAACAAACAAAAGTAGCTTAATTCCCCAAAGGTAGCAGAAATGCAGCCATAGCATAGCTCAAGATCAAACCGTACATGAGCTGAACCGAAAGCAAGCGAAATCCAAGCTAAGTGCTAGAGTTTCCTCCCTGAGAACCTGGAGGGGAAATGAAAGAAAAAGAGGCAAAAGAAAATGGGTCAGTCATAAAGACTGGTAAGCCCTAGTGACTTTCAGCATAAAAATAGGTAAAGGTAACATGACATGTATAAATTGAAAGTAAACATAAGGATGATAGCAAGATGGGCAAGATAGACTAAGATAACATGATAAATCAAGTATAGCATCGCATGTTCAAGACTCGCTGCACCAACTGTACTAGTATCCCAAACCCATGTCATATATTAACCATGAAATGATCCCTTGGCCCAATATCATGAAATGACCCATTTCGGTGTTCTACGGAACGATCCATTAATCGATTGGCTCCCTACAAGTTCTAGCTCGTCGTGTATCTGTGTCATACGGCCCTATCACGTATGTAGTCACCTGTGCTAGGTCCACCGTAGGGTGTATCAAGCCCTAGGGTGCCAACCACCAACACGAATCAAGCATGCACAGTGTAAACCTACTGGTGCCCAATGCCTGCTTTTTCAACTCCGGACTACGTGCACGACCATAGTCCGCCTGAACCTACAATGGCGCACCAACTCAGCCGTCGTTCTGGTCGCTTACAATCAGCCCAGTAATCGTGCCACACCCTGCCTAGTTCCAGGGTACCCTGATACATCTAAGTGGGTTAATGCTGAAATGGACCGCGTAACTAGGGTTTCCGTCCAACAGGTTAAGTGTTGTCATTTAAATTCGTGACTTAACCCTTATCAGTCTAGCATGTCGTGTTGGTTAAGTGTTGTCTTTCAGTTTCATGACTTAACCCCATTAATCCTATATCAAGTTGGTTAAGTGTTGTCTTTCATGTTCATGACTTAACCCTATCATGTGGCATTAATTCATTAATGCACCCCAACCTCTCACATCAGACCTGTTGTTGTGGTCACTGGATATGCCGGGCGGTTCCGGGCAGAATTACACCACAACTCAGTCTGACCTCGGGTTTCAAGCGCGATATGACCAATTACTCACATTGGATCCTATTGTTTGCAGTCACTGGATTTGCCGGGCGGTTCCGGGCAGAATTACACTACAAACTCAACCCAACCTCGAGTTGGCCATTTTCAAGTTCATTCTAGTGTCATGTTCATGTTCAAATTTCATGTCAAGTTTCATGGCAAGTTTCATGTCAAGTTTCAAATTATGCCTATTATCAAGTTCATGATTCATGTTCATAAAAAATTAACCCAAATCGTATTCCCATCGCATGTAAACGTGAATCGATCTAAATTACAAGTAAATCCAGATCCAGAAATAAAGGGAATAACATCAAAACTATGATAGGCACAAAGGACGAGCATAAAGTGATAAAAGGGATTACAAGACTAGCATGATATAACTTGAGATAATTGGTTACAACATCACTGGCATATAGAAAATAATAGGATTTCAAATCTAGCATACTAAGGTGATAGTCATGGCATAAGGTGATAGTCCCAAACTTGTAAATAATAGACTGATTCAACATCACAGGCATGATAATGTTATGGACATGAAAGAGTTTGATTTACAACATGAATAAGTCCAAACTGATTTCATAGCAATATTCCCAAATGTCAAGATCCAAGATGGAAACTAGAATAGATGTTATCATACTTAAGTCCTATTTCACTTTATCTCATGTCCAAATTACAATTAACAAGTTTAAATCTCAAAGTAACTAGAACTTACAGATCGTGGACTAAGAAATTGAGATGCAAAAGTCAAACCTAGAAACTAGTCGTTGAATTGTTGAATCTTGATTTGATTGTTGAAGAAAATCTCCAATATGCAATTCCTAGCTGTAGTCTTCAAGAAATAGTCTTCGTGTTTTATTTTAATTTAATTAAGAAGAAGAAGCCATGTCCATCAAGAATTTGTGCAGCATAAGGTTAGAGAAGAATGGCATAAAGAGAATGGGGCTAGGGGGCTGTTTATATAGGATTAGGCGAACGAATCTAGACTGAAAATGAGACCAGAAACATCAAAACGAACCCAGGCTCAAAACTGGGTTTCAGCACCCTGGGTGGTCGACCATAGTGTCGACCCCCAGGTCGACCTGGTCCTGAGCAGGAAAATTCCTGCCCAGTCTGTGCTGGGGTTTGAATTCGAATTTCGAATTCGAATTCGAGCTGTTTTTCTGTTCTGAAAATCCTTGAAACTTCGGAGGGTCATATCTCCCTCATACAGACTCCATTTCTCAAAAACTCAGACTCGTTTCCAAGCAGAATTTCAAGACAAACACAATGGCGCAACCCGTTTCCCTTGATTCTTGTTTTAAAAATTAATTCTACCTTGATTTATGGTTTTAACATGTTATTAAAATACCGGGTATTACAAGCATCTCTCTTCTAATTTTTGTGGCATTTGGTTTAGTTTTGGGGCATCAACCATCTTCCTTCATGAAGCAATTTTCGGATCAGATCAGAGCAGAAAGAGAAAGTCAGTATAAAAATCATAAGTAATTCTAGAAAACCTAAAAATTCCGAAATTTGGATATATTATTCTCAACTCAATAACACACCTTCTGTAAAACTTTCATAGGAAAATAATTCAGTTTGATATGGCAAACTCTTGTTGCAACAGAGGGTAAAAATGCGATTGGGAAAAATTGACGATGAGTTGAGGCTTGCATGCTAGTTCGTGAGGTTAAGGTGAGTTGTTCGACTCACACAATCTATCTCTAATTAATGTGTTACATGTTAGTAATTTTGGCTTTGATATGTTTGATTTGATGACTAATTTGGGTGCAATATGGTTTTTGATACAAGTGGTTGTTTGGTTGTATGTCGTAAATTTGGTAAAACCATCACTGCTGTAAAACAGTAATAACATGTAGTTAGATTACCCAAATTGACTCCTTTTTTTTACAATATAAATCTCTTTCAATTTGCTACAACTTTTCCCTATAGTTATTTGTCGAAATTATCATTTTCGGAGGTCAAAAATGAGTTTTAAAATGAGCATGTAGCTTAGGCCTGTATCAAAATCTGGGTTGATATCTGATAGTAAATGAGCATAACTTTTGAGTCACTTATCGATCGATAAATTTTTATATCTGGAAAGCTAAGAGTATAAGCTACAACTTTCACTTATTGTGTTTCTGTTAATTTTGAAGTTTAAATGGTGAAAAACTAATTTTTTGTCGTTGGGCTATCGTTAGGAAATCAGGAAAACACTTTAAACTGAGAATTTGTTTTGGTCATAACTTTTGAGCCACTAATCAAAACTTAAAAATTCTTAATATTCTGGAAAGCTAAGAGATTAAGCTACAACTTTCATTTATGGTGCCACTTGTGATTTTGGAGTTTAAATGGTGAAAAACCTATTTGTTTGTCGTTGTCCTATCGTTGAGAAATCGTGTCAATACATAAATATGAGAGATTGTTTTAGTCATAACTTTTGAGTAACTTATCGAAATTTAATAATTTTTAATGTTTTGAAAAGCTAGGAGTTTTGCTATAATTTTATGGATTAAGTTTTGTTAAATTATATGCATAAGAAAAACTGAAATTGCAATTTAAAACTAAGAGATTTGTTACGAACCTTTGGATAATAGTTTTGTGAACAACTATGTAAGTGTTTTAAAAATGGAATTCAAAAGAGATAATAGTTTTGAGAATCTTAATTCTGTAATCTGGAATGGGCTAATTTTCGACTTAATGTTACTGATTGTTTTATATGCTCTTGTGAAACATTTTGTTGAAAATGTTATATTCCAATGAATGGAATGTTGAAGTGGAATTTACTAATTCTTGACCGAATACTAGAACCCAACTGACTAGTATGGGATGCTCAAGTTAGATTCTTATAATTGATTTTGAGATATAATTAACACTTTAAGGTTGTATTCTTTTATGGTGTGTGACAAGTGGTCTCTAGATCCGTAAGAGAATATAATTCAGGTTTTCCGGGTATATGCATAATAAGTGAAATTTACTAACTCTCAGTAAATACTTGTGTTTCACTAGATGGTATGGGACGTCTATGTTAAACTATAGTGGTTACTGTGAGTGATAGTATTTGACACTTTAGAGTCCACTTTCTTTTGGTGTGCGGCAGAGGCTGCTAGATCCTTAAGAAGGTAACTTTTGGATTTCTTTTCAAACTTGTAAATATAAAAAGATTGAGAAATTCATTATTATAAGAGACTTGACTTTTGTGTCTACTTTTGTTAGTAATTTTTTTAAATAAAATAATGATTAATATGGAGTAGTGAAGTCGTAGTTACTACTATCTTTTTGATAGTTGAGATTTTGTTTCTTTGAATATTGAGATTGGATATGTGGTTCCTCGATCCCTTAGATCGAGCAAGTGAGATTTCGATCTACACGATCGTATGTCTATGTTTCCTCAATCCCTTAGATTGAGCATGTAATTTCATGGTCTCAGTAATCATAGAAATGGATAGTATTGCTTTATTTGTTATGTTTCCTTGATCCTAGCGATCGTGCATGCGCTCCGGATTGCTTGTTTTATTGTGTTTCCTTGATCAGTTCGATTGAGTATGAGTTCCTCGATCCTAATGATTGTGCATGAGTTCCCGATCATTGGTAGCAGATCGGTATGAGGGATACCACCAGGCCCCGAGACCATCTTGGATTTTGGAATGTAGGTTTGTTCGATATGTTGATTCTTGTTCTTCCTTGGTCATTTAACTGAGAAAGAGTTCCTTGATCAGGTTGGTCATGATTGAGTTGTGTTAGCTTGTCGTGCTTGTAACAGTTCCTTGATCAGGTTGGTCATGAATGATTCGTGTTAACTGTCGTGCTTATAATGTGAACTTGTGATAGAGATAAATATTCGTGATTAGAAACCAGACATACATCATTGTGAAACAATAAATTATTGTAACTATCATTTTGTGGTTGAACTAAAGTTTATTTATTTGTTATATTTATATGGATCTCACTTTTTGGATATTTAGAGATAGACTGATCCGTAATTTTGTGTTTCCGGGTCAGACCGGAATTTTCAGGTTTACAGGATGTTCAAACTTTTGGACAGGTGAGCTAGCCATGGATAGAAATATTGAGATCCTAAGTTTATCATGTGTAGGATATTCACCTGATGTAATATGAGATGTACTTGTTATGGTAGTGACTTATTTTGAAATGTGTAGAATGAAAAGTTTAGAAGTTTATTTGTGGACATACTCTATGTATGGTATGATGTATACTTTTCTATTGTGATTTATGATTGTTATGTGTATGGTATATTGTTTTGATTATGTGGAATCGATGTGTCTATTACTTTGTATTAATACATAACACGTCAAACTCAGATCAGACATTAAGTGAAAAAGGTATAAGTGACGTATCAGTATTAGTATAAAGATATATTCACATTCGACCGCCCCTAATAAGCTGTATTCTCCGGATTAGCATATGACATTACTTGTAATGTTCTTACTAAATTGAGTATAACAATGGGGTTGTTACAGTATGTTATCAGATATGTGGTCTGAACAATATTACATATAAAATCATGGATCCGAGACCTAGTGAGACTTAGTGTCCTATCCTTTAGAGAGTATGTAGGTAGCTCACATGGACTATCCATAGTGGCTTAGAAGTATAGCATAGTTTTGGGATAAAGATAGGGCATCTGTTTATTTTTATGAAGGTTGACATATTTAAAGTAGTATTAGAATTGGATGTGCAAGATTAGTATTATGGCTAGAGGCAGACCTAGGATAGGTGTGGGAGAAACCAGTGGTCATAGTGTTGTGGCAGTATTTTTAACTTTAGAGCGAATAGCTAAAATGATTAGGACAGTACAGACTCAGGTTGCAGGTGTCTAACCCATTCGATCTAAATTTTTTTGGCTTTGTCAGGATTATGTATGCTTATGAGGAGATAAATGAAAAAAAATGGGAATTAATGAGAAGCAAATACAAGTTTTAATCCAAAGGGAAGTAGACAAGATGAACAAAAGAATTCTAAGTTAAAAGGTAAAATTTTAAGATAAGATAGTATTTTCGTCTCTTGTTTAGATGCATAATATTTAGTTTAAGGATAAATAGCTTTCTTCTGCTTGACTACTTCTTGGCGATTAGATGTTAGCAATTGTTTTGTTTGGCTATACTGTTTAAACTTGGATGCATGGATGCTAGAGATAATAAAATAATATGTAACGGCGTGATTTTCGATGCCTCAAAAAATCGTGTCATTATTGAAAGAATTTAGAAGATGAGATAGAAAAGATAGAACTAATAGATAGAAGAATAAGAAAAAACATCAGAATCTCATAGTGGAATTTCACAAATACATAATATATTACATAACAGGGTTTGATACATCATAGTACAACATCTTATCATATTACAACAGCATAATTATACATGATCACGTAGGATAATACAGATACTTAAAGTGGATACATAGAAATAGTTATACTACAAGACGGGTCTTGAACTTGAACTTCATAAGGTTCCACTTGCCTACCTGAATTACGTGTCTACTCGTAATAAATATTATGGGTACCCAAGAGTTTAGGTAATACAGAAAATAAACTCTGGGTCAGTCATGGGACTGGTGTGAGTAAACATAGTCAAAAGACGTAAACCGGGAAATAAGAGATAAGGTTTCCATATTGACAGATTCATTTACTTTAGAAATCTTTAGACCAATCCTTAACTAATATATGGATAATGACCCAAGTATTTTATATCCAAACATTTGATATTACGATAGTTTTTATCAAATAAATAATCATATAGTGAAACGCTTGCATCTCACATTCACGTATATAGTATATAATCTAAAATCGAAGAGCGCTAATTGGATATTTGATCCCAACAGACAAGGTATGGGAGCACCTACCGATCAGTGTACTCTAGAGAGGATACACGAGGGTTCAACAAGAACATCTTGCAACCCGGACACACATGACTGTCCACTCATTTAGCTTGAGCGTAACGAATATATTACCACCTCCACAGTTGGGAATGACCCACCGATTTCGAAGGTTTCAGCAGAAAAGGAGATTAAGAAGTTAAATATGGAAGTTCTCTAGATGGTGATAATATGCCCTGCTTGGGTATGACCCAACTAGCCATGTTGCCTAGCCCAACTTTTGTTACTTCCTGGTTGTGAGGCTTGAGGTAACGTTTATCCTTCTGACAGATTATTTCTTCAATTACTTTGAATGCCACATCATCATATCTGTCAGAAACACTAATTCAATCACCAAAATATATTACGGGTAATGAAGCTAAGAGAAACAAATTTCTCTGCCACCAACGTAATATACTTACGTAAATTCGATGGGTAGAATCTAAATGATATACGTTGTCAGACACTCGTCCATTTGGGTTTTTCCTGGGGCTGAACAGACCGACGATACTATTTAATATAGTCCTTTCATATCTCTGTCTTCAATATTTCTGACACGCGTCGTATACTTCGAGTCGAAGTGGAATATTTATTCCGGACTCTTTGAAACGATGTACGAAATGTCTTTTATACTCGATAAATAATTATCAGCTTAATCTGATTATAATTCAGTTTATACGTCCTGTATTTATGGGTTTTCAGTTAACATAACAGTATGGTTTATCTTATTCATGTCTGGATATTTTTAATATCATTCATAAATGAACAGTTAAAGTGTGTGCGCCGCACACGGTATTTTTCTTTGTTTATTATCGACGTTTAGACGATGTTTAATATTCCAGTTCTTCTAATAAATTACTTATTACTTCTAATTTAACTTAAATAAATTAGTTTAATAATTTATTTAAATTATTTTCTTTATATTTTAAATTTTCAAACTCTTTGAACTTCTTCGGTCAACTTCTATACTTGATCTTCCTACCCTTTTCTTCCTTCCACTTGCTTATGCCAAATTAAATTAAATTTCTCTTTTTATTTAATTTTTTTTATTTTTCCTTAGTTTCATTTATGTTCTATTTAATTAAAATAAATTTTAACCAAAAACTTCGTTCAGAAACTCATTTTTAAGCGTATTGACCAACAGTACCAGTTTGCCAAAGTACCAGCTTCAAAACGCCATGATTTCGCTTCAGATCCTAAGGTTGTGCATGCGTTCGCCAAAGTACCGCCTGGTACTTTGCCAAGTACCAAATGCCAAAGTGCCACTTCTCCAGTCACCGTTTGTTCCTTCAAAAAATTCAATACCGCGCTTGTGATTTCCAAAGTACCACCTGGTACTTTGTAAAGTGCCAATTACCAAATTGCTAACCTCTCTAGTCACCGTGCCAAATCCCCTAATCACCACGTATTTACCATGCTCCGGTCAAAATGCCAAACTACCACCAGGTATTTTGCAAAGTACCAGGTACCAAAGTACCACCTTAAAAAAAACCTTGCCACAACTGATGGATCACCTCCAATCTCCATTCCAAAACCTGTCCTACCACAAATGTACACGCCAATTCACTGTGCACCTGCACACCTCCTCCTGCCACATCAAGACGACGACCCTCTCCGCTGATTCCCCCAGGTGTGGCGGTCTCGTTCTTCCCTATGGTGGCGTAGTTCAACGCTAAACTCCATGTCCCCAAAAATGAACTAAAACCCTAAATTTAAATCATTTTCAAAATTTATGAATTGGAAAAATCATTTTACATTTTTCCCGTACTCCTCTTCCCTAAATGCCACTCTTCCCCTTTCGCCATGATCTTCGATCACCTGGATCGTCGTATATTGCTCAAAACCCATTTTTCGATCATCCCCAAAATTCTCGATCAACATAGTGTTAAAAATCATGAAACCGCCACTAAAAATCATTGTTTTGTGTCATGTTTCCATTTATATAATCAAACCATGTTTTCGTGTTGTTTGAAATTTCATGTATACAGAGAGTTTACAGAGGCATCCTGGTTTACTATTTTTCTTGAATTTAGAATGTTCTTCCATGTTTCTATTTACATATGTATGAAATGTATATCCTAAATCCTATATTTTTATCACCCTAGTATAAGTAATTCGGTAGGATTCTCTCCTGTGATCAAGTATCCAAAATGTTCTGTGTTTACAGAACACAGTAACAGGAGTGTAAACTAAGGTTTTAAACTGTCAGAAAAACTTGAGCAAACCATACTGGTGTTTTTACATATAAATATAACAGTCTATAACAATGTATTTCAGGGTTCTTCTAGCGTCAATCATGGGTTGTTTGTTGGCACGATGAAGGTATTCAACATAATATGAAGTTGCAGTTAAAACTAACATACACAAAAACTGCTTACAGTAAAGTATTTAAACTAGGAATATAAATAAGGTTTACTCACTAACTTTCTAACAGCATGATATAGATATCATAACTTACATTAGACTAGAAAAAGTAAAGAGAAGCTTAGTTTACTCACCGAAATGCTTTCCTATTTCCTGCTAGTTCACTCAGATTTTTGGTGTGTAGAGAAATGCATGGTTCTTGGTCGATATATAACCAAGACTTCATATTTAAAAATTATTTATTCTTCACATCTTCTACAGTAAGTAAATCCTTTAGGATCACTCCTTTGTTTAGCTCTCTATGCCACGTTTTCAGTAGACTATACATGAAAGAATACTTGTTTACTTAGGTATTTTAGCCAATAGTTTTGTCCTATGTTATTTCTTCTAGAAGCACACAATAGTCAACCCCTGCTTCTATTAAATGCTACATATCCTTCTTAGATTTTCAGCCAATATAAAATGGTTTCCTTAGCCTTTAAGTATGAGATATATTTGCTAAAAAGAATTATTTGTTTGCCACTTGTATTGTTGGGTTTTTAGGTAATGAATGTTACCTATGTTCAATCAACTGTTCATGGTTAAATCTCATTAATGGTTGTTGACTTGGCCTCTTTTGTTTTGATATGCATTCCTAGATATTTCTACTTGGTCAATTTGTCAAACATGTTATGTGCAATAGTATTTATATATATGTGTTTCATGCATGTGCTAGCCGAATTGTTTCTCACTTGCACACGTATACTTGTTTGTTGTCTTTTGTTTCAAAGCTCCTTTATATTTTAAAGTGACCTATACCCCCCTTTTTCCTTGCATGTATTTTATGTTATCATTTTTGTGTTTCAGTTAAGGCTTTAGTTGCAAAGTTCTTGCTTGAATTTTGTGTTATGTTTTATCTATATATATGTATTAAGGTACACACATATATATACATATTGTTATACTTCCAATATGTTTCAAGTTATAGTTTTAATGTTGCTCATTTATATTATGTTAATCAAGTCTAAACATCACTTAAATATGTACATTATTTTTATATTCTTCCACATATATTTACGCACATATTTATAATCATTTTATTTTATTTTATTTTAATTCCCTTATTAAAATGATTATCAAAAGCTAGAAAAAGTCGGGACATTACAGTCCACCCCCCTTAAAAGAATTTCGTCCCCAAAATTAAAGTAAGAAAGATAGAAAGTTTTTCCCAAAAGATAATACTTCATATCATAACTGTTTAGCACATTATAACCATACACTAGTTTTATACTTGTACTAGTCATACATAACATACTACCATACATAGGCTACACTTGACTAATTCAAGTTATAAGTTATATAATATATATATATACATAGTCCAAACACCTCTCTCCACTCTACTCCTCCAAGTCACTGTCTATCACAATCACCTCATCGTCCGAGATGTTCACAACCTCTACTACTTCATCGTCGTCGTCTGATATGTTGAAAACGTCATTCACACCCTCGACCACGGCTTCCTCATCATCATCGGGAATCTCGATGACTTCCACTGGTGGTATCAAGAAAAGTCTCACAGTAGGATATCCGTAATCTCCATAAACTTCTACAAACCCTCCTACTGCGTGAAACTTGACAAGAGCCTGCTCGAGTATTGCCCATATCGCTAACATCGGGTCAACAAACCCCTCTTGCTGATTTCCCATAGCAACAACTGGTGTCTCTGGAACAATATCCTCCTCTTCCTCATACTCTTCCTCGTCTTATTCCTCATCATAAATATTCATATCCTCAGCATTTCCTTCATACTTGTCACATTCATCACTGCCTCCAAATCATGTCTCTATCTCTATTACTTCATTATATCCTAGACTGTCTTCATCTTGCTCCATAGGCTCACCTCTGTCGATGTCTGACTCTTCTGATGTTCTAAAGGTACCTTCGTTTTCGCTAGGTGATCTCTCTCGAATGTCTTCCGAGTCTCCCACTCTTGATCTCTTTGCCTGCAGCCTAATGATCTGTGGTGGTGTTAACCTCTTCCTAGCTGTAGTCTTTAACAGTGGTGCCATCTGGTAAGTAACCAAGGAAATAGAACTCATCAATGATAAAATCATAATAAGAGAGTTCATAAGTCCTAATAAACTAAATCCAAAAAATGCACATATCAATGCTCACAGAAATGAATAAATCTAAGGTTTTATTTCATCCAATCATCAAATAGTAAATCATACCTAGTCTGTAGGAAAATTAGGGGATAATTTTCTGATATGCTTTTCGGTTTCCCACGTACAATCTTTCGGATTTTCGCTCCATTGGATCTTTAGTAAACTTACTACTTTGTTGTGAAGTTGTTTTTCTCTCTATCCGCAATACGAAATGGATGTCTTATTATTGTCAAATCTGGTTCGATCTCTATCTCTTGTTGAACGGATGGTTCCAGAATTAAGGACGGGTCGTGCATACATTTCCTTAAATGAGATACGTGGAATACGTTATGAATTCCTACCATATGCTCTGGAAATTCAACTCTATAACCTAGAGAACCAATTCTCTCTAGAATACAAAAAGGTCCAACATATCGCGGAGTTAACTTTTCGGATTTTCCAAATCTTACTACTCCTCTCAATGGTGAAATTTTTAAAAATACCAGGTCTCCTATATCAAGTACTAGGTCACTTTGCCTTTGATCAGCATAGCTTTTCTGGAAATCTTGAGCTTCTTTCATTCTTAACTTCACCAACTCCACCTTTTCTGTTGCTTCTCGGATCATATCCGGTCCAAGTACTAATTTGTCTCTGGATTCAATCCAACATGCGGCTGCTTTACAAGGTCTTCCATACAGTGCTTCGTATGGTGCCATCTTTATACTCGCCTGGTAACTATTGTTATTAGAAAATTCCACCAGGTGTAGATGATCCTCCCATGATCCTCAAAATCTAGAATAAAAGCTCTTAATAAATCTTCCAATATCCGATTTACTCTCTCAGTCTGACCGTCCGTTTGTGGATGGTAAGTTGTACTGAAATTCAATCTCGTTCCCAAAGTCTTCTGCAATGCTTCCCAAAATTTACTTGTAAAGATGGGGTCTTTGTCACTTGCTGGGATTCCATGTAGTCATACAATCTCTCTTAGAACTAGAGGCAGTGAACATTGGAAGGAGTAATGCGCTTTCGCTGCGCACCTGGAATTAATTGAACTGTAAGAGAACCAGTCGACTTTCTCCATCCTCACAATAATAAAGTCTTTGAATAGTCTTTGTATGCCTTTCCAAAGCCAGTTAAGAGATCAGACTTCGTGGACAATAGGCCTGGCATGCACTTAATTAAAAAACAGATAACAGGTAAACCAAGTATATTAATTGCCTGGCATATTTTCAGGGGGACCTCTTTGGCGCCAGCCATCATGGATACTAAGCTCCCGGGTATAAAAAAAAGGATTCATTGAGTGGAGCCTACTACGCACCTTGTTTGCATTCCAGGTTGGTTCCAAAGTACCGGGTTAGAAAAGAGAATCAAACTGATCCCAGTATGTTAATTGCACTCTCCCATCCCGTTCCATTTCCTAAGATCCATCGTGGTTCGGAGTTTCGTACTAAAAACTTCGGCTAAAGATGTGGATGTGCATGTCGGTTTTACCGGAATAAAATGCGCGCTTTTTGTTAGCCGATCTACGATCACCGAAATTCCTTCAAATCCTCTTCTTGTTTTGGGCAATCCATCGATAAAATCCATTGATGTCATTTCCCACTTCCAATTGGGTATCTCCAATGGTCACAATAGTCCAGCAGTTCTTTGATGATCTCCTTTTACTTGTTGACAACACAAACATCCGTGTTCACGAAAGTTGTAACATCCTTCTTCATTCCTGGCCACCAGAATACTCGCTTCATATCGTTATTCATCTTATGAATTCCTAGATGGATGCTCAACTTTGATGCATGGAATTCTTTTAAAACTTCTTGCCTTAACCCATCCACATCTGGAACGCATAATCTGTTGTTTATCCTCAACAGTCCTTGGTTATCCAACTCGAAATCAGACTCCATTTCATTCATGACTCCTTGAATTATCTTCTCCAGTTTGGCAACTCTTCTTTGATTATTCATAATCCTATCTTGGAGAGTCGGTGTGACTTCCAATAGGGTTAAAATTGCATTTCTACTCAAGGCGTCAACTACTACATTTGCTTTTCCGGATGTATAGATAATGTCCAAGTCATATGATGCGAGAAATCCCAACCATCTTTGTTGTCTTAAATTTAAATCTTTTTGAGAAAATAAATACCTCAATGGTTTATGGTCCGTAAAAAGCTCGAATTTTCCACCTCGAAGATAATGTCTCCATATTTTTAATGCAAAAACCACTGCTAATAACTCTAGATCGTGAGTTGCATAATTCTTCTCATGTATCTTTAATTTTCTACTAGCATATGCAATCATGCGACCGTTTTGCATCAACACAGCTCCTATTCCAACTCCACAAGCGTCAGCGTAAACTGCAAATCCACTTGTTCCATCAGGAACAACTAATACTGGTGCTACAGTTAATCTCTTTTTTAACTCCTAAAAAGATTCTTTACACTTTGGGGTCCAAAAGAACTTTTGGCCTTTCTTTGTTAACTTCGTCAGATGAGATGATATGTTGGAATAATCTTGGATAAATCTTCGATAGTATCCTACCAATCCTAGGAAACTGCGTACATCGGTTGGTGTACGAGGTTGTTTCCATTGTTGTACTGCTTCAACTTTAACTGGATCTATTGATATTCCATCTCTATTCACAATATGCCCCAAAAATCTTACTTCAGGCCTCCAAAAATGACATTTTGAAAACTTGCCTTTCAACACATTTTTCCTTAGAGTTTCAGTACTATTCTAAGATGATAGCGATGCTCCTCTTCGGTCTTTGAATAAACCAGAATATTATCGATGAAAATTAGAACGAACTTGTTTAAAATTTTCCTAAAGACTCTGTTCATCAAATCTACGAAAAATGCTGGTGCGTTGGTTAGTCCGAAAGGCATTACCAACCACTCATAAAAGAAATCCGGGCCTCTGAATGCTGTTAAAGGAATATTAACTTCAGCAATTCTTAATTGGTGAAATCTTGTTGTTAAATCCATTTGGTAGAACCCTGTTGCTCCGTGCAATTGGTCGAAAAGATCGTCGATTTGGGGTAATGGATATTTGTTTTTGATGGTTACTTTATTTAACTCTCTATAGTCTACACACAATCGTAACGACCCATCAGACTTCACTACAAAAACTACCGCCGATCCCCAACTAGAAAAACTAGGTCGGATTAAGCCTTTATTCAACAAATCCCGAGTCCGTTTCTCCAATTCCAAAACTTCTTTTGGAGCCATTCGTCTCTTTGGTTGAACTATTGGTCTCACTCCTGGAATTAAATCAATTCGAAATTCTATCTCCCGATGAGGAGGTAAACTTCTGACTTCCTCGAATATATCTTTGAATTTACCAACTACATCCAATGTTTCAAGGTTCTCTTGTGGTGCTTCTAGGGCGTATAAGAAACTAAGGTATGAATATCGGGTTTTCCACAAGGTATCCTAGCTTTATGATCTAAGCTTGTTATCAAGGTTATGATTTCTTTATCACATTTTATCTTTGCTTGGAACTCGCTCAGCCAGTCCAATCCAAGAATAAAATTGAAACTTTTGAAATCTAGGACATAGAAATCAAAATGAAAGGAATGTGAGAGATATAATAGTGCTATTTCCTCACAACACATTTTCAACTCGGTTTTACCACCAATGGGATTTGATATGAAAATTGGGTTGGGGAAATAATTGGTTCAAGGTTAAATTGATCTACGGTTTAAGAAGAAATAAAACTGTGTGAAGCGCCACTATCAAATACAACTCGAAGGTAAATTCCATTAAATTGTAAAGTACCTTCCAGCGCTCCCTTTCCTTTCACATTCTGGGAAACAGACGGTTCATTCTTGATTGCGTAAACCTTTGCTTGTGGCGCCCTCTTCATCAATGGATAGTATTTCACCATGTGTCCCGGCTGATGACAGTTGAAATAGAGATTCTTTGCCACCATCTCATTCCTTTTGATTCTGGTTCTGTTGCTGCTGCTGAGGTTTCTGTTGTTGATGCTGCAGTTGCTGAGGTTTCTTGTTTCCCTTCTGCTTACAGAATCGTGCAATGTGTCCCTTCTACTTGCAGTTGTGACATAGAACATTCTTAAAACAGTTTTAGTTTTCTACTGTCCCGCCTTATCTTGGTTTTTGTTGTCCTTCCAGTCTAGGTTAAATTTTATCTTCATAGGATTTCCTCCACTCGCCTCTCCAGTCTGAGCCTTTGCTGTTGTTGGTTTCTTAGCATCCAAGGCTTTATACCTGAGTGCTAAATCTACTAATTCAACAAACGGGTCTTTCAGATGTCCCATCATCCTTCCTTGAAGACTATCCTTTAGACCATCTACAAACATCTTGTTCTTCTCTAGTGAAGTATAGACTAACTCCAGTCCAAAGCTTGACTGTGCATTGAACTTGTTTTCATATTCGGTAACAGTCATGCTTTCTTGCTTTAGATCGATAAAGTCTCGGTACATCCTTGTCTTCCCAGTGGCTGGCAGATATTGGGCTTCAAAAGCTTCTTTGAACATGGCCCAAGTAAAATTCTCCTCAGGAGTGTTTGCAGTTTGGGCATCCCACCATATTGCTGTGGCTCCCCCCAGATTTCATGAAGCTAAGAGACTTTTATATTCGTCATCCAACTTCAGTCCCTTAAAAATCTTCTCACATGATCTTATCCATGCTTGGACTTCGACCAGTGATTCAGTTCCCTTAAAAGTCTTTCCTCCCAGAGTAGTGTAGTTCTTGCAAGTCATAGCAAAGTTTGTCTGCGTTGGAGCTGAGACCACTTCAGTTGTATCCATTTGAGTTTGATTGACAGTGTGCCCATTGGTCATGGTTGTCCTACTTGCTCCTCTGCCTCGTCTTCCTTGAGAACTCATTTTCAGTTTCTGAGTATACAGATAGTTAATACTCAATCGGAAAATAGTCTTAGGGAAAATCTTAAGTCAATAACTAAGGTCGTCCTATACTATAATAGTTTTTTGTAAAAATATGCTCTCTCGACACTAACCCAAAGCCTAAGTTTTGAAAAATCTAAGCTCTGATACCAACTGTAACGACGCGATTTTCGATGCCTCAAAAAATCGTGTCATTATTGAAAGAATTTAGAAGGTGAGATAGAAAAGATAGAACTAATAGAATAGAAGAATAAGAAAAAAACATCAGAATCTCACAGCGGAATTTCACAAATACATAATATATTACATAACAGGTTTTGGTACATAATAGTACAACATCATATCATAGTACAACAGCATAATTATACATGATCACTTAGGATAATACAGATACTTAAACTGGATACATAGAAATAGTTATACTACTAGACGGGTCTTGAACTTGAACTCCATAAGGTTCCACTTGCCTACCTGAATTACTTGTCCACTCATAATAAATATTATGAGTACCCAAGAATTTATGAAACACATAAAATAAACTGTGGGTCAGTCAGGGGACTGGTGTTAGTAAACATAGTCAAAAGATGTAAACAGGGAAATAAGAGATAAGGTTTCCACATTGACAGATTCATTTACTTTAGAAATCTTTAGACCAACCCATAAATAATATATGGATAATGACCAAAGTATTTTATATCAAAACATTTGATATTACAATAGTTTTTATCAAATAAATAATCATCTAGTGAAACTCTTGCATCTCACGTTCACGTATATAATATACAATCTAAAATCGCAGAGCGCTTATTGGAGATTTGATCCCAACAGACAAGGTATGGGAGCACCTACCGATCAATGTACTCTAGAGAGATACACTGGGGTTCAACAAGAACATCTTGCAACCCGCCACACATGACCATCACTCATTTAGCTTGAGTGTAACGGATATATTACCACCTCCACAGTTGGGAATGACCCACCGATTCCGAAGGTTTCAGCAGCGAAAAGAGATTAAGAAGTTAAATATGGAAGTTCTCTAGATGGTGATAATATACCCTGCTTGGGTATGACCCAACTAGCCATGCTGCCTAGCCCAACTTTTGTTACTTCCTGGTTGTGAGGTTTGAGGTCACGTTTATCCTTCTGACAGATTATTTCTTCAATTACTTTGAATGCCACATCGTCATATCCGTCAGAAACACTCATCCGATTCCCCAAATATAATACAGGTAATGAAGCTAAGAGAAATGAATTTCTCTGCCAGCAACGTAATATACTTACGTAAATTCGATGGGTAGAATCTAATTGATATACGTTGCCAGACACCCGTCCATTTGGGTTTATCCTGGGACTGAACAGACAGACGATACTATTTAAAGTAGTCCTTGCATATCTCTGCCTTCAATATTTCTGACACGCGTTGTATACTTCAAGTCGAAGTGGAATATTTATTCCGGACTCTTCGAAACAATGTACGAAATGTCTTTTATAGTCGATAAATAATTATTATCTTAATCTGATTATAATTCAATTTATACGTCCTGTATTTATGGGTTTTCAGTTAACATAACAATATATGTTTATCTTGTTCATGTCTGGATATTTTTAATATCTTTTATAAATGAACAGTTAAAGTGTGTACGCCACAAATGTTATTTTCCTTTGTTTATTATCGACATTTAGACGATGTTTAATATTCCCGTTCTTCTGGTAAATTATTTATTACTTCTAATTTAACTTAAATAAATTAGTTTAATAATTTATTTAAATTATTATTTTTATATATTAAATTTTCAAACTCTTTGAACTTCTTTGGTCAACTTCTATACTTGATCTTTCTGCCTTTTCTTCCTTCCACTTGCCTATGCCAAATTAAAGAAAAAATCTCTTTTTATTTAATTTTTTTATTTTCCCTTAATTTCATTTATGTTCTATTTAATTAAAATAAATTTTAATTAAAAACTTCGTTTAGAAACTCATTCTTAAGTGAATTGACCAACAGTACCAGTTTGCCAAAGTACCAGCTTCAAAACGCCATGATTTCGCTTCAGATCCTAAGGTTGCGCATGTGTTTGCCAAAGTACCACCTGGTACTTTGCAAAGTACCAAATACCAAAGTGCCACTTCTCCAGTCACCGTACGTTCCTTCAAAAAATTCCATACCGTGCTTGTGATTTCCAATGTACCACCTGGTACTTTGTAAAGTGCCAAGTACCAAAATGCCAACCCCTCCAGTCACCGTGCCAAACCCCCTGATTACCATGTATTTACCATGCTCCAGTCAAAGTGCCAAACTACCACCAAGTATTTTGCCAAGTACCAGGTATCAAAGTACCACCTTCAAAAAAACCTTGCCACAACTGATGGATCACCTTCAATCTCCATGCCAAAACCTGTCCTACCACAAATGTACACGCCCGTGCACGGTGCACCTGCACATCTCCTTCCATCATCGACCACCAGTGACCCTCCTGACACATCACTTTTCACCACCAGACTCCGTCGACACCCCCAAACTCGATCACCATCGCCTGTATAGTGTTTTCACGGTTTCCTCCGTCTTCGTCAAAATGGGTTGCATTGAAGAAACCATCGACCGCTCTTACCTCAGACCATCGGAGTTCCTTCAACTCCTGCCACATCAAGATGACGACCCTCTCCGCTGATTCCCCCAGGTGCGGCGGTCTCGTTCTTCCCCATCGTGGCGTAGTTCGACGCTAAACTCCATGTCCCCGAAAATGAACTAAAACCCTAATTTAAATCTTTTTCAAAATATATGAATTGGAAAAATCATTTTACATTTTTCCTGTACTCCTCTTCCCTAAATGCCACTCTTCCCCTTTCACTATGATCTTCGATCACCTGGATCACCGTATATTGCTCAAAACCCATTTTCTGATGATCCCCAAAATTCTCGATCAACATAGTGTTAAAAATCATGAAACCACCACTAAAAATCATTGTTTTTTGTCCTGTTTCCATTTATATAATCAAACCATGTTTTCGTGTTGTTTGAAATTTCATGTATATAGAGAGTTTACAGAGACATCCCGCTTTACTGTTTTTCTTGAATTTAGAATGTTCTCCCATGTTTATATTTACATATGTATGAAATGTATATCCTAAATCCTATATTTTTATCACCCTAGTATAAGCAATTCGGTAGGATTCTCTCCTGTGATCAAGTATCCAAAATGTTCTGTGTTTATAGAACACAGTAACAGGAGTGTAAACTAAGGTTTTAAACTATCACCAAAACTTGAGCAAACCATACTAATGTTTTTACATATAAATATAATAGTCTATAACAATGTATTTCAGGGTTCTTCTAGCATCAATCATGGGTTGTTTATTGGCAAGATGAAGGTGTTCAGCATAATATGAACTTGCAGTTAAAACTAACATACACAAAAACTGCTTACAGTAAAGTATTTAAACTAGGAATTCAAATAAGGTTTACTCACTAACTTTCTAACAGCATGATACAGCTATCATAACTTACATTAGACTAGAAAAAGTAAAGAGAAGCTTAGCTTACTCACCGAAATGCTTTCCTATTTCCTGCTAGTTCACTCAGATTTATGGTGTGGAGAGAAATGCATTGTTCTTGGTCTATATATAACCAAGACTTCATATTTAAAAATTATTTATTCTTCACATCTTCTACAGTAAGTAAATCCTTTAGGATCACTCCTTTGTTTAGCTCTCTACGCCACGTTTTCAGTAGACAATACATGAAAGAATATTTGTTTACTTAGGTATTTTAGCCAATAGTTTTGTCCTATGTTATTTCTTCTAGAAGCACACAATAGTCAACCCCTGCTTCCATTAAATGTTGCATATCCTTCTCAGATTTTCAGCTAATATAGAATGGTTTCCTTAGCCTTTAAGTATGAGATATTTTTGCTAAGAAGAATGATTTGTTTGCCACTTGTATTGTTGGATTTTTAGATAATGAATGTTACCTATGTTTAGTCTACTGTTCATGGTTAAATCTCATTAATGGTTGTTGACTTGGCCTCTTTTGTTTTAATATGCATTCCTACATATTTCTACTTGGTCAATTTGTCAAACATGTTATGTGCAATAGTATTTATATATGTGTGTTTCATGCATGTGCTAGCCGAGTTGTTTCTCACCTGCACACGTATACTTGTTTGTTGTCTTTTGTTTCAAAGCCCCTTTATATTTTAAAGTGACCAATACCCCCTTTTTCCTTGCATGTATTTTATGTTATCATTTTTGTGTTTTAGTTAAGGCTTTAGTTGCAAAGTTCTTGTTTGAATTATGTGTTATGTTTTAACTATATATATGTATTAAAGTATACACATATATATACATATTGTTATACTACCAATATGTTTCAAGTTATAGTTTTAATTTTGCACAATTATATTATGTCAATCAAGTTAAAACATCAATTAAATATGTACATTATTTGTATATTCTTCCACATTTATTTACACACATGTTTATAATCATTTTTTTTATTTCCCTTATTAAAATTATTATCAAAAGCTAGAAAAAATTGGGACATTACATAATACATCTAATTTTGGTTAACCCATCATATTGAATTATTTGGACATTGTTTAAGGATTTCGGTCGATACATGGGACGCCATGTTATCGATAGAGGTTCCTAAACTTCGAACGTGAAATTTTAACATGAGGAGGAGAAATAAAAAGGGAAATGTTTGAGTTAAAGTAAATTGAAATAATATTTTCCCGTGAAACATTTATGTGCAATGGATGAGCTTTGGAAGATATTGTTGATAGCATATGCAATCAACTTTGTAGTTGTGAAGTGGATGGTAATGATTCAATAATATTTCTGATATTGGAAGAATTTTATACCTATAAATTTGAGAATCAGAAAAAAATGAATTATTTCTCTTAACAAATTGCGAGGATGCAATTTATTTAAGGGGAGAAGTTTGTAACAACCCGGATTTTCGGGTAACCAGAAAATGCAGATTTACTGCGTTTTGTGATTTTTAAGATTGTAATTAAATAATCGAGGGCATATTGAAAATATATTCGTATATTGATTGGGAATCAATACTTAAAAGGGAAAATATATTTTGAATATTTGAGATTTAATTGTTGATTTAGTTATCAATTATTAATTGGGGTTTTAATACATGATGTATTTTGATAATAATACTAATAAAGGAATTGTGTTTAATTTACATCCGTGAATTTAAAGTGTACATGTGGATTTTAAAATGTTAATCAATGAATAATTGTTTATTTTATTTTATGAGGATATATATATTGATGTGAATTGATATTTATAGTCTTGGTGCATTTTATTATCGTCAATAATAAATTTAATTTGTTGAGATAGTAAAAGGGGAAAAACAACCTTGTATTTTGGGAATTTATGTTTTTAAATATCAACAATGCATGTAAATAAATGTGTGTATTGTAGCATTGAAATAAGAAAAAGAGTAAAAGTTTTTATGTGGAGAGTATTGAGTTAAAACAATTTTATTATGGTTTGATAACAATAATTGCAAATATTTGATTAACAACGCAATAATTATAATTTTGGTATATAAATTATTATCGTAGAAACCTTAATTGATGCGAAGAAATAATAAATCTTAGAATATGTGTTTTAACATTTTAACGTTTTATTTTTTTAAAATAGAACATTTTGATATTTGTTTTGTTGTGTTGATGAAATCGCACAAGTATAAATAAAGATATTTTGATAAACATATTTATTTGATACATTACGTTAAATTTGATAAGTAAAATAGTGTATATGTGTTTTTTGCGTTAATATGTATGTTAAATTGTTAAATTAATATAACTTAATAAGTGTTGTGTTTGTGTGTGTTAAGTATTTGAGAATGAGATGTTAATGTTTAATTAACTTATTAATGTGTGTTTAAGCCTTAAAAGGGTGGATTTGGGCTTAATTGGTATTGATATCTTGGTTTGGGCTTACTTAGGAGGTTAATCCCACATATCCTCTTTTAGTTTGCTGGGTAGCTTAGAAAAGGTACGTTCCTTTTCTTTCTCGTTCGTTTTTCTTTCTTTTAGAGAAAACACCATAAGTGGCAATGGATTCTCTTGCTCTCAAACCCGAAACCCTAGCTAATCTAAAATTCATAACCAACAAATAAAATTCCAAAAATTTTGAAATTTGGATATGTTGTTGCTAACACATTACAACATCTCTCTTCCAATTTTTGTGGAATTTGGTTTAGTTTTGGGGCATCAACCATCTTCCTTCATGAAGCAATTTTCGGATTAGATATGAGTAGAAAGAAAAGGTCATTATAAAAATCATAAATAATTCTAGGAAAACCAAAAAATTCCGAAATTTGGTTATTCTATTCTGAACTCAATAACACACCTTCTGTAAAAATTTCGTAGGAAAATAATTCAGGTTGCTATGGCAAACTCTTGTTGCAACCGAGGGTAAAAATGCGGTTTTTGGGGAAATTGACGATCGGTTGAGGCTTGCATGCTAGTTCGCGAGGTTAAGCTGAGTTTTCAACTCACGCAATCTATCTCTAATTAATGTGTTAATGTTAGTAATTTTGGCTTTGATATGTTTGATTTGATGACTGATTTAGGTGCAATATGGTTTTGGATTCAAGTGGTTGTTTGGTTGTATGTCGTAAATTTGGTGAAATCATCACTGCTATAAAACAATGATAACTTGTAGTTAGATTACCCAAATTGACTAATTTTATTTACAATAGGAAGCTCTTTCAATTTGGTACAACTTTTCCCTATAGTCATTTGTCGAAATTATACATTTTAGGAGGTCAAAAATGAGTTTTAAACTGAGCATGTAGCTCAGGCCTGTGTTAAAATTTGGGTTGATAGCTGATAGTAAAATGAGCATAACTTTTGAGTCACTTATCGGAATTCGATAAATTTTTATATTTGGAAAGCTAAGAATATAGGCTACAACTTTCACTTGTTGCGTTTCTGTTAATTTTGAAGTTTAAATGGTGAAAAACTAATTTGTTTGTCGCTGGGCTGTCGTTAGGAAATCAGGAAAACACTTAAAACTAAGAATTTGTTTTGGTCATAACTTTTGAGCCACTAATCAAAACTTAAAAATTCTTAATGTTCTGGAAAACTAAGAGATTAAGCTACAACTTTCATTTGTGGTGCCTCTTGTAATTTTGGAGTTTAAATGGTGAAAAACTCATTTGTTTGTCGTTGCCCTATCGTTGAGAAATCGTGTCAATACATAAATATGAGAAATTGTTTCGGTCATAACTTTTGAGTAACTTATCGGAATTTAGTAATTTTTAATGTTTCGAAAAGCTAGGAGTTTTTGCTATAATTTTATGCATTAAGTTTTGTTAAATTATATGCATAAGCAAAACTAAAATTGCAATTTAAAAGTAAGAGATTTGTTATGAACCTTTGGAAACAATAATAGTTTTGTGAACAACTATGTAAGTGTTTTAAAAATGTAATTCAAAAGAGATAATAATTTTAAGAATATTAATTCTATAATCTGGAATGAGCTAATTTTCGACAAAATGTTACCGATTGTTTTATATGCTTTGTGAAACATTTTGTCGAAAATGTTATATTCCAATGAATAGAATGTTGAAGTGGAATTTACTAATTCTTGACCGAATACTTGAACCCAACTGAGTAGTATGGGATGCTCAAGTTAGATTCTTATAGTTGATTTTTAGATAGTAATTAACACTTTAAGGTTGTATTCTTTTATGGTATGCGACAAGTGGTCTCTAGATCCGTAAGAGAATATAATTCAGGTTTTCTAGGTATATCCATAATAAGTGAAATTTACTAATTCTCAGTACATACTTGTGTTTCACTAGATGGTATGGGACGTCTATGTTAAACTATAGTGGTTACTATGAGTGATAACATTTGACACTTTAGAGTCCACTTTCTTTTGGTGTGTGGCAGAGGCTGCTAGATCTTTAAGAAGGTAACTTCTGGATTTCTTTTCAAACTTGTAAATATAAAAAGATTGAGAAATTCATTATTATAAGAGACTGGACTTTTATGTCTACTTTTGTTAGTAAATTTTTTAAATAAAATAATGATTAATATGGAGTAGTGAAGTCGTAGTTACCACTATCTTTTTGATAGTTGAGATTTTGTTTCTTTGAATACTGAGATCAGATATGTGGTTCCTCGATCCCTTAGATCGAGCAACTGAGATTTCAATCTACACGATCGTATGTCTATATTTCCTCAATCCCTTAGATTGAGCATGTAATTTCTTGGTCTCAATAATAACAGAAATGGATAGTATTGCTTGTTTTGTTATGTTTCCTCGATCCTAGCGATCGTGCATGAGCTCTGGATTTCTTGTTTTATTGTGTTTCCTGAATCAGGTCGGTTGAGTATGAGTTCCTCGATCCAAGTGGTCGTGCATGAGTTCCCGATCTTTGGTATCAGATTGGTATGAGGGATACCACCTGGCCTCGAGACCATCTTGGATTTTGGAATGTAGGTTTGTTTGTTTGATATGTTGATTCTTGTTCTTCCTTGGTCATTTAACTGAGATAGAGTTCCTTGATCAGGTTGGTCATGATTGAGTCTTGTTAACTTGTCGTGCTTGTAACAGTTCCTTCATCAGGTTGGTCATGAATGAGTCATGTTAACTTGTCGTGCTTATAACATGAACTTTTGATAGAGATAAATATCCATGATTAGAAACCGACATACATCATTGTGAAACAATAAATTATTGTGACTATCATTTCGTGGTTGAACTAAAGTTTATTTATATGTTATATCTATATGGATCTCACTTTTTGGATATTTAGAGATAGACTGATCCGAAATTTTGTGTTTTCGGGTCAGACCGTAATTTTCAGGTTTATAGGATGCTCAAACTTTTGGATAGGTGAGCTAGCTATGGATAGACATATTGAGATTCTAAGTTTATCTTATGTAGGATGTTCACCTGATGTAATATGAGATGTACTTGTTAAGGTAGTGACTTATTTTGAAATGTGTAGAATGAAAAGTTTAGAAGTATATTTGTAGACATACTCCATGTACGGTATGATGTATACTTTTCTATTGTGATCTATGATTGTTATGTGTATGGTATATTGTTTTGATTATATGGAATCGATGTGCCTATTACTTTGTACTAATACTGAACACGTAAAACTTAGATCAGACATTAAGTGAAAAAGGTATAAGCGACGTATTAGTATTAGTATAAAGATATATTCACATTTGACCGCCCCTAATAAGATGTATTCTCCAAATTAGCAGACGACATATACTTGTAATTTTCTTTGCTAAACTGAGTATAACAGTGGGGTTGTTACACTACCCCCCTCTAGTGTTTGATTTGCCTTGACGATCCATTCCGCAATCCCTAACAATTGGTATTAGATCAAGGTCTTTCAAAAAGTTCATAATATGATTTTTGAAAATTTTAAATGGCAAATTTTAGAATTTATGTTAACACTAGTGTCAACTCATGCATTATATCAATGTTGAAAGAGTCTACGTATAATTATGTTGAAAAGTCGTGTGATCTACTGAAATATTATTCAATTCAGGAAAAGATGCGTTTTATGACTTTTGAAAAGTTAAAAGTAGAATTGATGGGTAAAGTGGTTGTTGGCAATTCAAATCCTGAAATGGTGGCTTTCGGAAATTCAAATTCTGAAAAGGTGTTTGTTGGAAATTCAAATTCCGAACTGGTATGTTACATGGCTGTTGAGAATTCAAACTCTGGAAAGCAATTGGTGGAAATAAAAAAGGACAAAAGGATTCTAGATAGTGGCTGTTCGAGACATATGATGGGAAATCTTGAATTACTCAATAATCTGAAATATAAAGATGGTGGATGAACTTCGGAGATAACTCTAAAGAATACATTATTGGAATCGGCAAAGTCTGTAACTCTGAAACTCCTTCTATTTCTGATGTTTTACTAGTTAGGAATTTAAAACACAACTTGCTAAGTATAAGTCAACTTTGTGATAAGAGTTATAAGATAAACTTTGAAAAGGATAAATGTTTTATAGAAGATAGGATTTCAAAAGTAATATTCGAAGGAGATAGAAAGAAAAATATCTATATATTGAGTATGAAAATCTCCAGCGATAACCTATGTCTTATGGCCAATACAAGTGACCCTTCTGGCATTAAAGATTTGGTCATATAAATTTAAAACACATTTCTAGGTTTTCTAAATTAGATTCAATCACAGGATTACCAAAATGAAATTTAAAGTTAATAACTTATGTAATGCTTGTCAACTAGGAAAATTAAAGAAAAATTCATTTAAATCGAAAGAGGAAATCACTGCATCAACATCATTAGAGTTAATTCACATGGATTTATTTGATCCATCTCAAGTTCAATCAATAAATCATAATAAATATGTTTATGTAATAGTCGAAGATTTTTTAAGATTTACTTGGACTTTGACACAAAGAAGATAAGAGAAACTCCAAGGAAAAGCTCCATTAACCGAGACCATTCCTCTGAGAGCCAAGACCGACATCTTAAAAAGTCATAAGCAAAGCCTAAAGAGCGGCCGAGAGCCAAAGCGACCGGGACCAGAGGGAAAAGCGGTCGACAGGGGCTTCTGCTGGTCTAATAGCAAAAGGGGCCCGATTTGTCTATAAATAAGACCCCAGGGGTCTCATTTTCGGGCCCTGATTTCTCATTTCTCATTTTTTTACTCTTTTTCTATAGAGTAAACTCTAATCTCTAAATCAATTAGGAGATTTCTATTATAATCACTTATGTACTCCAAATCTAAAATAAATAAAGAGTGGATCAACACTTAGCATGTTTTCTTTTGAGTTTCTTATGTGATTTCTTAGCTATCTCCTATACAACACATCATATGCTCTCTATACGGTCATGGGTTCCAACTTAAGCTTGGATCCTTCCGTAGAGTTTTTACAGAACTCCTTCCTACAAGCCGTTTAGCCTCTTTATCGAAAGTTGTATTTATGGAACCCTTGTCCCAAGATAATTGTTGGTTCTTGAGTCGCTTGAGCGTGATGCTTACCCCATCGAGTGAAGAGTAACTAATCTTTTGGGTTCTGAACCTTGATATCTAGGAAATGGTGAACTAACTCAAGCTCATGAAAGCTAAATAACCTTATTTCCCCCTAGGTCTACTTTTGTAGACCTATCTCCGGTGTTAACAAAAAATATCATTAATAATACCCATTTGGGCGCAACCCAAATGCACATCATTTGCAATCACTCATTTATATTAAAATATGTTAGTGGGGGAAGAGAGTTAGCAGGGGAAGGGAGTTAGTGGGAGGAGAGAGAAATAGAAATGTGTGGTGGAAATCAGGGGGGATATAGAGATGCTGCATTGTTTGGGGTGGTCTTGATCCTATCTCATACACACACACATACATATATATATATATATATATATATACACATATATATATATATATGTGTGTGTGTGTGTGTGTGTGTGGTTATAATAACAAGCCTGAGAGCACTAATGTAAATATAGAAATTTGGCATGTGTATCACTCATGTGCATAAGTAAGATCATATGATATGTATGATTAAGAAATAATATTTTCAGTATGGATTTCAGAAGTTTAGCACATGTTCATAGCAAGATTGTGTATTTACTTAGTTCGTATAACTAATTTAATGAATATGAGAACCTCGTATTAGTTTCATGCTTGTATTTCAAAAAATGGTCCATGATTGCAAATAAAAATATATAAATGAAATGGCGTTAATATTCACCTATTATGAATAATATATGTCAGGGAAGCATTATAGAAACATAGTTCTCTATGTATGGTATTTATTCCGATAAGGTAATCATGTGGAAAAGATAAAATTTAGCTTATGAAATCGTCTATAAAATAGAGGATTTTGTACTCTTTGAACAATATTATTCTGAAAAAATTAGAACTAACAAATTTATCCATACACACAAATACATAAAAGAATATGAATATAAAAAAAATTGATAGTAGAGAAAGTAGAATTTTAACATAATTTTTAGATAAAATAAACTAATTTATAATTTTTGAATAAATAGCAATATTTTTTTTTGATAGTTCAACATATTTAACATTTTTTGATCAGAAGAATAATTTAAATCCTTACTTTTGTTTGCTAAAAATAATGAAATAAAACAGTGCATTTTATTTGAGTGAAATTTCAAAAATCAAATTTTAACTATTTGTTTAATCATAAAAAGCCTTAATATCTTGGATTTCGATCAAATCTCAGTTTCTAATCTCGTTGCATGTCTTAGGTTGAAATATTAATATTTAAAATGAAATGGGTGTCAAATAATAGAAAATTTTGTTTGAAGTTTTGGGTTGTTCGAATATGAGAATAAAATCTCAGGAGACCGCTTGGAAGATGTGAACGACAACTTTGATCATAATTATTTTGCGTAGGAAATTGGTTATTTGCATACGCTAACCCCCGAGTGTATATTTAATAGTAAACTTGTAACTCGAATATCCGAAGTCAGATAAATATAAAGGGAGAACACAGCTTTTTACCTTTTACAGTGGTTCGGCGCTAATGCCTATATCCACTTCATTGTAGTCACTCATCTTATAATTGTTGAGTACAGGTATTATGCAAGTTCATACAATTTATATGTGCAAAATTGTATAACAGAACAACAAATAGTTCGTTAATTCTAAACTTTGACCAAAAATCTCTTTTTCTTATTCTTGAGTAAAATTGGGCAAAAACATCCAAGAAATAGCTCTAGTGTCTAAAAGTGTGAAAATATGTCCAAAATCATGTCAAAATCCTAATTGAATTCCCAAATGTAATAGGAAAACGTTTATGTAACGTTTAGAGGTCCAAGCTATGTCCAATAGTCATGGGGAAGAAGATATAGTCATGGAGAAGAAGATGACAGCCATTAATGATGCTCAAGAGCTCCAAGTAGTCCAAAAATACTAAATGAGAACCAACCCCTTTGAATGCCAAGCATATGGGTATTTATAGGTGAGTTTTGGGAGTATCAGCCCGAATTTCGTATCCCAGGGAATGCAAAATTCGCATCCCAAAAATAAGGCCAAAAATCCAAGTCATTCGCAAAATTTCACATCCCGAAGCTCAGAAAAATCGTATCCCAGAAACAGTAGAAAAACACATGCAGATCAAGCAAAAATAGATGGTAAAACTACTTTGCCAAATAATCTTAGTGAGTGCCAAGATTTTGAATCCCTCGTCCCAGTAAAAGATTTGGTATCCGATCCCTTCATCTCGCACACGTGAAATTTCGAGTCCAGCCCATGTCGTTCCCACGATTTCGAGGTGCCATAATTCGAATCCCGCCTCGTACCAAATCTCGCATCACGGATATGCCATGTTTTCGTATCAGATCCCATGATGCGAAATCAAGGAATTCACATCCCCAGTCGAACTGATCCCTTCATTTTCTTTTTTCCAATTTTGACTCCTCCCCATGCCATGCCAAATCTTTCCCTTGCATCCCATGTTGGATATGAGAATTTGAGTGATACGCATGTGATTTCGAGTTGGGGTTGGGAGACAAAAACCAAGGATACAAAATTTCCAAATTGCCAAGCCTAAAACCCAGGCTTGATTGTTCCGATGAGCAACCATGTTTTTGGTTGATTTTCCTGTGTCGATCTGACCTTTTTGACAGGCCAAATCCAATGATCTATCACTTTTTCGATCCTGATCAGCCCGTTGTGGACATGTGGATTTCAATGTTTTTAACCTGTCGATCACATGTTTTTTAACATGCCAAACCTGAAGTTGCCAAGTGCCAGATTATGATGTCGTGAGTCGCGCAAGTCATTTTTCGTGATCGTGTCATGCCGATCAGCTATTTTTGAGTGCACGAAACCAAAATATGCTAGAATCCATATATTTTTCCATGATGAGTTTTGCAACGTGATCGGACCGACACACTCAAGGATTTTTAGCTGATCGGACCAAGTCGATCACATATTTTTACCATGCCGGTTTTTCCAAGTTTATTAACGATGATTTTACAAATCGACACTATTTCCAACCTTTTCCGAACACGTCGCAACTTCGACAAAATCGCTTTGCATTTTATGACGACGTCCTTGAAACTTGAGCGCGCTACTAACCAAAATCTCGAAGTAACTGCTTTGCCAAAAAGTGTGTCAACACTTTGCCCCTCCCTAAAACATGTCTTTCTTGATCAAAGGAAGATGTGTTTTGCGAGAAAACCAAAAATCCAAAAACCAAAGGCAGGAGAACTTCGAAGTGAACTTTTTTAACCAGGAAACCGAGAGTCACGATCGCACTGGACTGCATTAGCCAGAATTTCAAAGCCAATGAACCAGAAATCCATGATCGTGCCAGACTGTATTGACCAATGAAACCAAAAAGCCTGAAATCCATTGAAAGCCGACGACTGCTCCAGATCGTTTCTTAAGAGATGACCAAAATAACTAGAGTACCAGGATAACCGAAGGACTACGGGAGTCTAATAATCTGAATAACCAAAAAATCCATAAGCAGGAAATCGGGAAACCCGATATCTGTAAATCCAGATGAGTCCAGAGAGTTTCAAGACGGTACTGTCGGAGCAAGACGACCAAGTAAAGCAAAAAAGTTCCAAGATGGCCTTGTCGGAGTAAGACGACCAAGGAAAGCCAAAAGAGAAGTGCAGTGACCGTTGAGGTCGTATTTAAGTAGAAAGCTGGCGAACACTAGGATTGTAATAAAATAGAACTTCGGCGATCACTGAGATCGTATTTAGAATGAAACTATGACAATCACTGGGATCGTATTAGGATGGTGCTAAGTCTGGGATGATTGGAATCCAGAAAATAAGAAGTCGTGGGCTTGTTGGGTCTTGTCGGAGCAAGTATGTACCTGTACAAAAGGATTTTGTACTTGGCAGACCAAGTTATGTGATATTCTATACTTGATGGGCTAGGTTGTTGAGATTCTCGTAATAAGAAGGTTAAGATAAGTAACTTCTGGACTTGGCGGACCGAGTTAGGTAGTTCTTATGCTTGGTGCTAGACCAAAAAATGGCACTAACACCCAATGCAGTGTGAAATCTTCACGAATGCAAATAACAGATCGCAGAATACAGGAAACAATAAAACAAGAGGAGACACATGATGTTTTTATAGTGGTTCGGCTGTAGATATCCACTTTATAATCTTATTGTCATACCGACAGATTACATGAATCAGTTACAAGTAGACACACAATCTTTGTGTTCAATGAAATTACAAGAGTTTATACACACAATCCATGTGTTAATTGTGAAAGAAGAGGAGATAGATGGTGCAAAGTCCTTGTACTCTGGTAATGGCAGAAGCTATGAAGACTCAGCAGCCAAAAGTCCTTTGAAAATCCTTTCAATCGGTGTATTTATAGCCATTTTCGGGTAGCGGGACAGATGCCACGTGGCACCCCTCCCAAGAATCCCGAAAGGAAGTGGAAGTAGTGGATAAATCCTTCCCAAGTCGTGCTATTCAACTGTGAGTTGATCCAGATTAGTAGGAGGTAGTTATGCTTCAGATTGAGAGGGGTCAGGTCGGTCTAGCTCGATCCAAGCCGAAGGAGATCGCATGCCAGAAGTCCAGGTGCTGAGATGCTTCAAAGTGTGGGGTTGGGTTAAATTCGACCCGAACCGTTCAACGCAATCCGGGGTCTCTCAGTGCCAAAATCCACATTTCCAAGTTATTCCATTTTTGCATGCGTTCATGGAAATGGGAGTAACTTCCAAACCGTAAGTCCGTTTTGGCCAAACGAAAGTTGTACCTGAAGCAAACTCAAAGGGCTACAAGGGTTATCATGCTAAGAACCGTGACTGACATTTTTAGGCCCAAAAGAGGTCATCTGATAGGAATTTCAGGCCATTTTATGTTTGCGATGCGACTTTAACCAAATGGTTTGCTGTCTTCTGACGATGTCCCCGATGCTTTAGTCATTATTAACTAGAAGTTCCACGTGTGACAACTTTGACCAAAGAGCATGTCAATATGTTTGGTAAAACTCATTTGGAGAATCCTAACACCCGATAGATCCAACTTTTGGGGAGTCGTGGACCAGAGTCCAAAGTTGAGAATCGAAGTTCAAAGTTTATGCTTGACTGATCATGGGGGGGACCATAGTCCTATGTTTATACTTAACGAATCCAGTGTGGAGTCGGAGCCCTGTTTTTATACCGGACAGATCCAGTGTGGAGTCAGAGCCATATGTTTATACTGGACGGATCTAGTATGGAGCCGGAGCCCTATCTTTATACTGGACAGATCCAGTGTAAGGGCTTGAGCCCAAAGATAGTCTTTATTGATACCACGGGAGTACAACAGTTGATAGTCCAACCCAGAGCATGACCGGAGACCATAAGCCAGTTCCATGCATGTGTGGGCTAACATTATCACATTGATTACATGTAAAGAAAGTTAAACAAGTAAGAAGTTGCCAACAACAAGAACAAACATAAGTAACAGACCGGAATCCAAAAACAGCTAAGAAGATTTGTAGTGCCAGATCAGTTGATTATGAACCCCTGGGGGAGTCCAGTCCTGCTCCTATCCTGAGATGTAGTGGGAGGTTGAGCATATGGTGTTGCCGTTGCTAGATTCCTGACATATTGCGGTAGTTCGCCACGCTTGACACGGGCTATGATGAGATTTTGAAACTGTCTGCAGTGGTCGATGTCATGACCTGGAAGTTCATGGAAAAGTAAGTACTTGTTAGAGCTTGCTTGATTCAGAGTCTGGTCCCTCTTGGAAGGCTTCTGGAAAGGTGCAGTTTCATGGATGTTGAGATAAATCATTTCCAAGTCTCAAGTGAGTTCGGTGTATGCCGGGAACTTTGGAAAGAAGCGAGGAGTTCTGATTATCCCAAGATTTACCCTTCCCTTTTTCGGACGCAGACGACCCTGCGCCTACTGCAGAGTTGATTTGATGCACAGATTTTTCATCATGCATGTCCTCCTTAAGAAATCTTCTGCTTCAAAGTAGAATTCGATGAGATCACTTGGCGGGTCCCTTCATAATGAGATTTTGAAGTCTATTTTGTCTAGAATGCCAGAGACGGCGGCCATTAGAACCATGGACGGATCTGGCCTATCGACAGAGGCCACCGCCGCGTTGAACCTTTCAAAAAATTTACGTAGAGTCTCGCTTCTCCCCTGCATAACAGTTGTAAAAGCCATGACATTCCTTGGTTGGGCTATATGAACTCTGAATTGCTCAATGAACTTCCCAACCAAGACATTCCAACCGTTAATAGATTCTGGTTCCAACTGTTAGAACCATAAAGTAGCAATGTTTGTAAGATAAAGCGGGAAATACTTCACCATAACGTTGTTTGGAGCCGAACGTACTTATGTATGACACATGTAGCGCATAAGATGAATTGTAGGATCTTTCCTACCATCGAAAGCTTCTAATACCTGCAATTTAAAGTTTGGTGGGTTCTGAGAATTTCTGATGTCTTAAGAAAAAGGACTGTGAGTAACACAGTCCAAGCTTGCATGGGGTACCTCGCTCCGAGCATAACGTCGAATAACATCAGTGACTTAACTTTCTCTCCCTATGCCAAGAAATTGATTCAAAATTTGCAAATTGACATCGGTACCCCAGGGTCAAGTCCAACATTAGCAGAAGGTCAAGCGCCAAGCAAAATATCTGACTCAATCCTGACATAAGGTACCTCGACTGGCACCAATCCGACATTCGGAACTACGGGAATTACTTTATCCAAAGCTACACACATTAGCGCATGGGTGACATTACCAATGCCTGATCCTGAAACCTGAGTTAAGCCTTGTACAAGATTGGGGATGGTGCCTCTAAATCTAGCTGATCAGTAGTTGTCTGCATATTGTTGTCAACATAGAGTTGTTCTTCTGGAATTGCCTTAAGTCTCGAGCTAATCCTTGTGGAACACTATCGCTTGTTGCAGTGATATGACCTTGGTCCGACTACCTCGTAATTCCTTTGAGTCGGGCGAGAAGAGTGTTCGTGGTAGCTTCATATCCATGGAAGTGTTCTTCCTATTGTCCTAAGCGATAAGTGCGATCCTTTGTTAAATCTTTGATGACTCTGTCGGTGTCATCGCGAGTAACATAGTTTGATGGATGTCCGATCGAGGAGAGTTTTTGTTCTACCTGCACGCCTGCTCCTTTCGAGCGAGCTAACTACTTCCTTTTAACCATAGTGGAATTCGAGAGAATTCCGAGAAAATTTGAGAATGAAGTCGATAACCAAAACTGAAGCCAACGTCGAAGTCAAAGTACGAGAATAAAACTGAAATCCAAAGTCAAATCTGAAGCAGAAGTCGAAGTTGTGCGATCCCTTCCTGGCGCGCCAAGTGTTTTGCGTGGGAAATTGGTTATTTGCGCACACCAACAACGAGTGTATGTTTATTAGTACACCTGTAATCTAGATATTCAAAGACATAAATGTAATAGGAGAATACAGCTTTTATAGTGGTTCGACACTAACGCCTACGTCCACTTCATAGTAGTCATTCATTGTATAATTGTCGATTACAAATTTTGTACAAGTTCAAACAATTTCTATGTACGAAGTTGTATAATAGAATAACAAATAGTTCGTTAATACCAAAATGCTCTTCTTCTTCTTCGTTTATTCAAACTGTGCATAAATATCCAAGAAATAATCAATGTCCAAAAGTGTGAAAATATGTCCAAAACATGACAAAAGTCCAATTGAATGCCCAAATATTGTAGGAAAATGTTTATGTAACGTTTAGAGGTTCAAGCTATGTCCAATAGTCTTAAGGAAGAAGATGACAGTCATTAATGATACTTGAGAGCTCCAAGAAGTCCGAAAATACCAAATGAGAACCAACCTCTTTGAATGCCAAGCATGAGGGTACTTATAGGTGAGTTTGGGGAGCATCTGCCTGAATTTCATATCCCGAGAGGATGTGAAATTCGCATCCCAAAAATAAGGCCAAAAACCTAAGTTGTTTGCAAAAATTCGCATCTCGAAGCTTAGAAAAATCGTATCCCAGAAACAGTTGAAAAACACGCGCGGATCAGGCAAAAATAGGTGATCCGCATTGTAAAACCGCTTTGCCAAATAATCTGGGCAAGTGCCAAGATTTCGAATCCCTCAACCCAATCCAAGATTTCTTATCCGATCCCTTCATCTCGCACACGTGAGATTTCGAGTCCAGCCCATGTCGTTTCCACAAGTTCAAGATTCCATAATTCGAATCCCGCCTCATACCAGATTTCGCATCACAGATCTACCATGTTTTTGTATCTAACCCAATGATGCGAAATCAAGGAATTCACATTCCCAGCTGAGCTGGTCCCTCCATTTTTGTTTTGTCAATTTTGATTCCGCCCCGTGCCCTGCCAAATCTTCCCCTTACATCCCATGCCGGATAGGAGAATTTGAATGATTCGCATGTGATTTCGAGTTGGGGCTAGGAGAGGAAAACGAGAGATATGAAATTTCCATATTGCCAAGCCAAAAACCAAGGACTGATCGGTCTGATGCACAACCGTGATTTTGGTTGATTTTCCTGTGTCGATCCAACCTTTCTGACGTGCCAAATCCAATGTTCTGCCACTTTCCCAATCCTGATCAGCCTAGTGTGCACATGCGGTTTTCAACGTTTTTCACGTGTCGATCACATGTTTTTGGATGTGCTAGACCAAAAGTTTACTAAGTGTAGATTTTAATGACGTGAGTCGCACGTCATTTTTCGTGATCATGTCATGTTGATCAGCTGATTTTGAGTGCACGAAACCATAATTTGCAAAATCCTTATATTTTCCACGATGAGTTTTGCCACGTGATCGGATCGACACGCTCAAGGATTTTGAGCTGATCGGTCCGAGTTGATCATGTATTTTTACCATGCTTGATTTTACAAGTTTATTGACGATGATTTTTCGAATCGACGCTATTTTCAACCTTTTTCGAATATGTCGCGACTTTGACCAAATCGTTTTGTGTTTTCTAACGACGTTCTCGAGACTTGAACACCGCTGACCAAAATATCGACATGTGACTGTTTTTCCAAAAATTGTATCAACAATAATGCTTGCATATAACTATATCTAATCATTCATAATGACAGAACACAACATTTGAATAATAGGAAATTGCAACACAAAAATAAATTTGGTTAAAGAATTTGATTATTCATTGGAGAAAATAATAAACTAGTTCTTGCCAAAGCTAAAAAAACTTAGGCAGTGATTAGCTTGAAAAAAGTTCTGTTTTTTGTGTTTTCAATATGAATGTTAAATGACATTGTAGAGAATTAGGAGTTGGAAAATTGCTATTATCCGAAAAGAGGAGAACGGGAAGCAAAAAGATAATTTTTGATATTTTCCAAAATATGCAAGATAATAAAAACTGAATTGCAATTTTGTAAAAATCATCTTCCCAATCAATTATTTTCCACCTCCTCCTCATCTTCCTAGGTAGACATGATGAAAGCTTGGAACACTGAACTTGTTTTCAAACCAAACGCTACTTTAACATTTACTCTGATATTATTAGATTGTCAATTAAAATGCATGATTAACTTCTTTATAAACCGAGTATAAATGGTATTTATAAGATGTAATTTGTGCTAACTACATTTGCTTTGAAAACTGGTAGAAAAGACACATTTCATGCTGAATTTGATGATTACTTCGGTTTAAAATCTTAAAGATGTTAATTTGTTAGATGTCCATAGGAATAAGAGGCATTATAATGAAACATAGTTCATCTCCTATTTTAGTCTATTTATATGATAAAATGATGGAAAAAGAAAATAATTTGTTTCCATTTGACACATAATTTCAATCATTAGTGTGCATTGTACATTAACAATGCAAAAAGCCTTACATCAAAATGATCAAATATTAAAATACAAGTTATGAATAGACACAATATGGACCACATTTTAAAATGAAACAGTAAAATTATAGCAATTAATGTGAGCTATTATATTCGTATATATGTGGATATGTCTTTGTAATATGTATACACACACATACATATATTTACTTGTATAGTTTTTAGTAGCAGTAATAGTGAAATCAAACCAAAATTATCACATACCATAATTAATATAGATACAACTTTCATAAATGCTCCTTTTTTCCTGATTAAGTTTGCTTTTTCCCATACTAAAATATTATTGCTTTCCATAGATATGTATAGCTTTTAACCATAATTTTATAATGAATACACATTTCGTTCATCTTTGTTATTTTTTATAGATCTTTCGTGAAATGAGAATTCAAGGTGTAAAAAAAAGTAACAGCTTGGATAACAATAGAAGTTTCATGTGCGTTTTCAATATATCAACCTACTCCTTGCTAAACAACATCTCGATAAGTGTAACTAAAACCCACATTATTTTTGGCACTATGAAATGACATAAATAACCTACTATTATTAAAGTGGATACACAAATGTTTATCATTTCAACCATCGCTGAAGTCACATAAACACTCTTTTAAGAATTTATATTCTACGGTTTCTCTACACTAATATGCTTACATGCGCACATCGTGCATGCCGTAGACTAGTTTACTTCTAAATAAACATTGTAGGACTTCACATGATAATTATAGCGGGATGAACATGATAGTTATCTTCATGCATAGTATATAGTAGCACATCACATGATAATGACATTGATTTTTTTTTCTTGGAAACATAAATGGAGATGCATTATGTGCCACATATAGACTATATAAACAACTTATAAGAAAATGACGAGCAAGCTATCATGATATAACTGGCAAAGTGATGTATGGAAGAAATTGACTTGTAAATTTTGGCCATAGAAGTTTTTTTCGTAAAAAAGATGTAAAGGAAATACAAGATGTTTGCGAAACTTAAGGGAAAAAATGAAAGAACAACTAGATATATAAATGAAAATTTATATAATTAGTTCTAGTTATTTTAAATAATTTCAAGTTTCAAGTCTGTAGTGAGAAAATTTCGCTGATATCATATTTATTTCTTTACTCTCTATGTGATGACCCAGATTTCCGGACCAGTCGAAATGCCGAAAAATCTGTCTATTTCTAAGACTACAAATGGAAACTACCAACTTAATATATAATATTACTCAGTATTTGACAAATATTTAATAGTACTAAATGTGTATGGTACAAATTTATTTACACAACTTAATTAGAGTAATTAATTAATCTACAAGGTGTGCATACCTAACTTAAAAGTTACACATCTACTGTTGTGCACTCAAGCGAGAGAGACAGCCTTATCAAATCCTCGAACTCAATAAATAATGTAAATGCAGAATAAAATAGTAAGCATAAAAGATATCAATACTCAATATATTACAAACAACAAACAGAACAATATTATGTTATTTAAAGGGCTGCATCACTACCACTTGTGACTGCCTAATACCCCTGTTTAATTAGGCACCCAATTAGATACACGATCAAGCCAATGTAGTTCTCTATTCACAAATAGGACTCATGGAGCTTACGATGCACAAATAACAAAGCAATTCCCAAACTATCCCTCGAGCTTAATCTTCAAATTTAGTTTTACGAAATCTAATTAACTTTATTATTTTCAAATCCATTCTTGTTGAAAATAATCTCTTCGATCTTAAAATCCCGGTTTCATTTCAAATCGTTAAAATAATATATATTTCTTTTATATCTAATAATACTTCACTTAGTGATTTAAAAATAAATCAATTTTGAAAATCTCAGATATCTACAGTACAAGCATATCAACATATATGCCACCAGATCAGGAGGTCTCCCGATAACAAGGCAACTGGATCCCAACCTTCATCTCATCAATAATATAAGTATGTACCTCTATCCCAAAAGCGAACCATTCCTTTATACATGTGCCCACTTTTTAGTTACGGGTTACGCGAATTATTGGTAACATTATAAATCATTTTATATCCCGAGGTGGAAAATCATTTTGCATTAATATCAACAAATATCTTCAAATCATAGTGTTGTTGCTTTCTAAATCTTTTAAACGTCGGGATTTAAGCCATCGAGATTCTCTTCATTTATACAACTTCTTTTATAAACCATTTATTTTCTTTGAAATATTTTATGTTTCTTTGAAATCAAACGAATCATTTCATATTCTTTTATGAAAACCAACTTTCAAAACAATTCATTTAAATTTACATTCATAAATTAAATCAATCAAATATTATCGCTAAACACCTTTCAGTCAAATCGTGAAATATATCATAAGGCTATAGCTTACAAATATTTTCAACCCCACCCTATGCTAAATATAAAAGCATACTTGCTCATAAACTGGTCAAGTGTAAATCACACGGTCTATCAAATAATAATAACCAATAATAAATGACAATCAATAAATAAAACAACATTTATCATTATTCATATGCTTAACTCGTTTGCGATTTTATCAACTTAAATATTCCTTGTTCAAGAGCAGAGTCAAGTAAGTTAGAGAACTAATTGTATCACCTCTTGCCTAAACACCCCATTATTGAATCTCACTAATAGATAAGCCCACTCGTTGGCTTATTAGAGTTATGCACTTTAGATTAGTTTTCAGTTAAGTAATTAACAAGATATGTTTAAGGGGGTTCTTTTGTTCTTAATCAAATCTTCATAATATAAAGTTGTCATTTGCTTTCAAAAGCAAGAGAGGTCTAAAGTTAATAACTTTACTTAGTTAATGTCACTTTAACTTTATACTTCAAACATAACTCGTATATAACCAATATATAGCTAAGAGATAACTTAGATCCATACCTGACTAAGCACAAATCTATCAGAACAAAAGAACCACCTTCTTTCATTACCACTAGCCTAAAGATCCTATGTTCATCACTTCCAAACCATACCCATCCTCCTCCTCCTCCTACTCCACCATTACTAGTGATCCCTCTTTGGAGCCACTTCTTCCTCTCACCTTCCTTCACTTCTTACTTGCTAATCATGCCTTCCATGATGCCTTAGGCATAAAGCCAAAGTTTAAAAGAGATTAGAGAAATAGAGCATTTAAATGTGTTTTCATAGGATATTCTCTTAATAATATAACTTATAGGTTCCTTATTCTTGACACCTTAGAAGTTATAAAATCTGTAGATGTAGAATTCTTTGAAAATCAAATTGTTAAGAGTCCATTGAGATTATCTAGTCCAGAGCCTGATTTGACTGGTGATATTAATGACGATAAATATGCTCATGCTCAAAACAGCAAGGAAGTATCAGTACTAGATAATAGTACTGAACATAAGATAAGTAAAAGAGCGAGAATAGAGAAGAGCTATGGTCTTGACTTAATAACATATCTCATAGAAGGTAATAAGGATGAAGTCCTTAATGTGACAAGATATGTAATGAATGTCGATGACGATCCCAAAATTTATTCTAAGGCAATGAGTTGTAGAGATTCTAATGTCTGGAAAGAAGCTATCAATGATGAAATGAATTCCATAATGTTAAAAGCTAAACCTATAGGATATAAATGGATATTCAAGAAAAAGTTGAATACAGATGGATCCATTGATAAGCTTAAAGGCAAATTAATTGCTAAGGGATATAAGCAAAGACCGAGAGTATATTATTTTGATACATATGCTCCAATTGCTCGCATATCTTCTATACGCTGTTTAATAGGACTTGCGTCAATTCATAACTTGGTCATACATTAAACGGATGTAAAAACAACTTTTCTAAATGGAGATTTAGAAGAAGAGATATATGGAACAACCAGAAGGTTTCAAAACCCTAGGCCAAGAAAATAAAGTTTGTAAATTAACAAAATCTCTTTATGACTTGAAGCAAGCTCCCATGCAATAACATGAGAAATTTGCTGAAGCTGCACTGTCATTTGGATTAATTATTAATGATGTTGATAAATATATTTATAGCAAATTAGATAACGACTGTTATGTTATAATATGTTTATATGTTGATGACATGCTGATGTTTGGTTCCAATATATCTTGTATGAATGAAACTAAGAAGTTTCTAACTTCTAAACATGATATGAAAGATCTAGGAGAGGTTGATGTAATTCTAGGAATTAAAATCATTAGGAAAGAAGGGGAGTTATTACTAACTCAATCGCATTACATTGAGAAGTTCATAAAGAAGTATGATCATAATGACTAACGAGCATTAACTTCTTTAGATCCTAGTATTAAATTAGAAAATAACACTGGACGGACCATTTCTCAATTAGAGTATTCCGGTGTTATTGGGAGTCTTATGTATGATATGCATTGCACTAGACCAGTAGATATCACACATGTTATAAGTGTATTGTGTCGATTTACGAGTAATCAAGGTTTCGAGCAATAGAAATCTATTTTTAGAGTCTTAGCTTATTTTAAAGGAACCATCAAGTATGATTTATCTTATAAAAGATATCCTGCTATAATAGAAGGATATAGTGATGCAAACTAGAACCATGTAGAATCCAAATCTAAGTCTACGACTAGATGGATATTTAATTAGGAGGTGTTGTTGTGTCTTAGGATTCCAAAAAGTAAACCTATATATCTGACTCAACAATGTTGTCGGAATTGATTGCATTAGCAGATGCATGTAAGGAAGCATAATGACTTAGGAATTTGTTAATGGATATCCCATTATTGAAGAAGCCATCCCCGGCAGTCCCGATTAACCAAGACAATCAAGTGACGATATATGATGTCTTTAATAAGACATATAATGGGAAGTTTAGGCATGTGAGTCTAAGACATCAAATGGTGAGACAGTTACTCAAAAGTGGGGTAATAAACGTTGACTACAAAAAAAGGAAAACTTGGCTGATCCACTTATAAAAGTTCTTCCAAAGGCAATGGTTTCTATAAAATCAAAAGAAATGAGACTAAGATCTGTGAATGAAGATTGATCATTTTTAACAGAAACCCAACTTATGTCTTGAAAAGGATGGAAAAAGTTCAATGGGTACCAACAAGTTAAGAGAATTAATATGGAACTCTAAATTAATAATCGCATAATGCTTAGTGTTGGATTTTGTAAGAACAAAGGATGAAAAAATATCCTTAATAAGTCTAGAAACCTTAAAATATGTATCGCAGAAACACCTTAAGAGATTTACCTATATGAGTATGGAAATCAGGTTGTTTCCTAGCAAAGTAAGACCGCTTTCCAAAGTAGACTCATGAATCAGGATTAAAAGCAAATGGTCATTAACATGTTGTGCAATATAGAACACTCTAACTAAGGAAATCAACATGTGTGATTGTTTGGGTTTTACCATAAGGGATATTTGGCTCAAGATTCGTTTACCATAGAGTCTCGATAGAGTTTGAATGGTTTACACTAAATAAAGGTTCAAATCTAAAAGATAGCTTTTATGTGTTGTTTACATGATGATGCAAAACTTAATCTTAGAACTACATTAGCTTGATCTCACTTGGGTATGTAGAAAGTCACTCTACTGATTCAGCTGTCTACTTTATTTATTTTTGAAAATAGGGGGAGATTATTGTAAAATTTCAAATTTGTTTTGGGCTTAGGTTTGTTTTGAAGAGGGGAGAAAGAAAGAGGGAAGAAGATCAGTCCCACATTGTGGAAGTTGAATAAGTATTCTAGTACATGAATAGCTTTGTCATGAAGGTGTTGGGGCTTTAGAGCACTCAAATATGTACTTTTTTGCGAGAAGGGAGCTCATACATCACCATCCCACACACGCGCACATCGCCATCCGCTTGACCGGACCGAACCGAGTACGAATCCAAATCCAATAGCAAAAAAGTTCGAATCGAATTTAAAAAACGGCAACGAGCTAAATTTCAACCAGTTATGGACCCAAAATTCAATTTAAATTAAGGTGTGTTTTTTGAAACGCTTTCTGAACTATTGGAAACGAAGGGGCACGACTATTTGGAACGTTTTCTGATCGTTGCAAATGAAGAGATGCTACATTTCAAATTTGAAACGAAAATAGCCGTTCCAAACAATCACAACGGTTCATGAAGGGCCACCTCCTCGTTGGCTATAAATAGCAACACCCAGAACCGTTCCATTCATTTTGAATTTCATTTTTCTTCTTTCTACTTGATTCTGCAACGCTGCCATTGCTAACGCTTGAGAAGTGTTGCGAATTTTCAAATTTGCAACGTCGAGCAGTGTTGCGAAATTATCATTCTTCTTCTCTTCATTCTTATCTTCACTTGCATTATCAGAAATCTAAATTCTAGAGTGTTCTTAGTCGAATCGAAGTCGTACAAACTTTAAATCTGATTACGTTGTTTCAAGGCTTCATTGAATCATGAAAGTCGATAGTTCGATAACCCGTTTGTGCATGGTGGGTTGAACTATTGGCTGAAAGAATCTATTTCATAGATCCTTGAAGTTAGAAGTACGACAATATCTTACTCATAGTCGTCTCGAATCGCAAAATTCCCAACAATACCGTCGATAACAAAAGAGTGAATCCGCCACTGTTTTGAAGTACACCTGAAATAATCTGATGATAACTGGAACCATGTATAAAATTCCAAACATTAATATCCTACATAATTAATATCTTGCTCTTTTTTTTTTGCAGAAACTTGTTAATACAAAATGCCTAGCCTGGCTTAAACCTGTGAACAAATTTATACACCTCGTCATCACTCATTCCATGCTTCAACAACATTGTAATTGACACTTTATACTGATTAATACGCGAAAAAACATCCATCTTCCTTGTTAGAGAATTTAATAATCCCCTAACATTCCACATTAGAATAAACATCAATTATCAATTATTGTTAGGTTTTGACGCATCCCCTATATCGGAGTTATCGGGGGAAGGAATCACCTTACTCTTCTTATTTATTTTATTTTTCATCTTAAACTGAGAAATTAATTGCTTAACGGGTACACCAAGTACATATCCAAGTGCGGTCCAGAAAACTAATCGGTGAATAGGCTCTTCAGACATGTGGATTTTACCATTCTTTCAGCCCCTACCAATACCGCTCATCTCAATCCTCCGCCTCTCATGGCTGCTCGCCTCCGTTCCGATCCTCTTCTCCTACTTTCTCCCATCCTTACACAGACCTCTCTCGTTATTCGCCTCTCGGGGAAAAACCCTTCTCCACCGAACTCCAAATAAAAACAAATTCACACTCCCCCAATCCTACTTCACCCACTTCTACGTTTTAGCCGTTTTCCTTACCACATTTTTACTGGTTGCTGTATGGTTTCATGCGTGTCAGGAGTTGCTACAGCCGGAATATAGAAATTTGGTTTGGAGGTGTATGCTTGTGCTCGTTTTGATGGAAGTGCAAGTTGTCAGGAGGTTATATGAGAGTATGGTTGTTTTCCAGTATAGCGATAAGGCAAGAATGCATGTCATGGGTTACCTGACTGGATTGTTGTGAGTATTTCTATTATTTTGTGAATATATGCCCTGTATTGGTTTATTACCGATGATACCGGTCAGAATTGAATAGAACGACAAGGATATGAATAATTGTACGCTGAGGGCATCTGTGTGTATGCGTGCCTGCACACACACACACACACATATCCTTTTGTCCCTCATTCAGTTCATGGTTTTTTGAATTAAAAGAGTTTTGTGTTTCTATTGAATTGTTTTTTTAAGACAAGCTTTTACACTAACTAGCTAAACCGCATAGACTATCTCCTTAATATTTGTAGTATCTTAAAAGTGTCCACCTTTTTAAATCAACATGTTTAAGCAATAGTTAAAATTAATAATTTGATGACGTGTGTTGATTTACAATTTCGAAGAAGCGAAATATTTCAAAGCGATAAAGTTTATGAAGTTAAATTTTGAGTAAGCTAAATAAATAAATAAGTATTTAAAAAATTAGATTACTTTTTTTAATAGGTCGATAAAGTTAAGCATTTGGTCATACTCACTTTCACAAAGCTTTTGGATTCAAATTTGTAAATATACTACATTGAGAGAGCTTGTTTCGGTATATCACACAAAAACTTGAAAAATATATTAGATGTATAAATCAGTTTATACATGATTTATAACAAGCATATTAAAATAACATAACACATCCTAATTTCTAATAGTAGATTTAAACCTAATATTATGTTAAGATCTAATTTGTTTGTATGAGATTTTTGTAAATTTGATGATGGAAAGACAATTTTTCCTAGAGTACCGTTAGATTGGATTTTAGTCAATCGAGCCTAACACTCCAGTTATCCAATAATCAGAGCAAATCATAGATCACAATCACTGAACTGTCACAAAATATATGAAACCAGTAAAAAAGACACGACTTTTATAGTGGTTCAGCTTACTTTTGCCTACATCCATTTGAAATAATCTTTGTTTATATTGTTAATTACAAGTAAAGTTTGTTGTTTCAATGAATGAAGAGAGTAGAAAATAAAGTTGTCTCTAACGTTTAGTAGAGCTTTCACCTAGAGTGACTTAAGATCCCTTCTTTTTTGAATCCTTGGCGGTTCATTTAAAGCTGAAACGAGAAGTCAGATCAGTCCAAAAATGCACAGGGGGTACACCAAGATGAGATGACCTAGCTCAAGGAGTGGGTCTTGGATTGCCCCCTCCTTAAGGGATCAATACCAATTCTCTAAGGGGATCGGTGTCGATCTCTCAGGGGTTGCACCCTTCAAGACCCGACTCCCAAGGTGGGTCCCTTTGTGGCATGCCTTGATGCTTGTGGTCTTGGTTTTCAAGTTTGAGTTTAGGATGCTGAATTGTTGACGTTGCTTTGATTAAGTTTCTGAATCCTAAAATCCTGTGTCTTGAATTGATATCGATCCGAGATTCAGCTGAAATCTCAGCTCTGTTCTCTTGCTTTGGATTCGTATCGATCTCATACTTAGCCGAAGTTTGAGCTTTAGTTTTCATTGTTTCAAAATAACATTCCAATGAATCCATCTATTTGTAGCTCTGTATGATCATCCGTACTCAATTCCCGAGCTATTCAAGCATCTAAATCCAAAGCGCAACGGCTTTATAAAAAGACGGGCTAATAATTCCAATGGATCCTTAGTCTCATCGGACCCATACTGAACGTAGTCCATGTCCAATGATCATTGCCTTCTCATGTCAAGCGCCATTTACACTTAATGAGTCTAGTCTTGTCGGGATCTGTGCAGTTAAAGCGTCCAGTGGATCCAATGCGACGGAGGCGTAAAAAATTGTAGTGGGGATAAATCGAAGAAATAGCGGGATATAGCGGATGAGTCTATAATAGCATATAAAACTCGTATTTAATGCTTTTACAAATATATAAATAATAAGTACATGAAAAATTAACATTCAGCTTAATTATAATTAGTACATTCTTAATTTTAAATAAAAACATAATCAAATATATGTAAATCAGTCTATAACAGCATAAAAAGAGATAAATGATAGAATCCATCTTCAGCTCCAACTATCCAGAAATAGCCTGCTAAAACCTGAATACAAGGCTGCCCGTCTAGAAAAAGGGGCACCCGAGTTTGCAAGTGAAACAAACTACGAGTCAGTCGTGAAACTGGTATGAGAAATCTACTTAAACATATTTTACAATATGGCCAATCATAGGACCACGCCACTTTCGCGGAACGGGTTTACTCCATTGGATTGCCAGTGCTTTAAAACAAGTAAATCTTTTAAACATCGCAATGCTTTTTATAAAAATGAAGCCATTATAGACTCAGTTCCCATCACACAATGCAACACAAACCGGAGGATAAAGTTTTACCTTATAATGGCCAAAATATGCTTGATACGAATAAAACAAAAGCATTTGATATTATTGCTAGTGTTTATATATTTCAAAAACAATTTCAATCATAACTATCAATCATAGACGACATGGGTACCATATATCATGTCGCCATATATATACACAATCAAAACCGCACGATGTCGTATTTGGAAATTGGATTTCCGTCATGAACCAAGGCAAAAGATAGTCCTTACGAATTCGAGACTTTCTAGCCCGAGCCTCAGGATCAGAGCTCGAGTGACCCTTGGATCGTTAGGGCCGGTCCACCGATGTGGATTAAAATGCCTGAATACTGCGTTTTCCCACCCTTTGGGGTGTAAATGAGTCTTATGACCCCATCGGCTCCACATAGTCACCGATATATCCGACGCGCCTTGCAATCCAATAACCACACAGGTGAAAATAATATAAATGTCAGGGCTGGTAGGTCACTGACACCACCTTAGCTAGAAGGAAACACATGCCCTCCCTGATGTCCTCTCCCGTTTCTGGTTCATACCGGGATGTGAGGCTCGCGAAACAACGCTATACACAAAGCTATGCCACACAGGCCGCGCTTTGATCATCAACCACAAGACTTTACTTTTCAACAGAAGCCTTGGTCATCTGCCACTTAGGCGTGCCACATAGGCAATTCACTCCATGCGACTGATTTCTATCGATATATAACCTCTGAGCTCGTACGTCTCAGAGAAGGGCGTTAAGCAAGAGAATAAATTCTCCGCCGCCAAACAGATATATATTTAATAGAGATCAATCAACACAGAACAAAATCTAATGTCAGACACACAGTCCATTTACACGTTCGTTCTAGGTCTGAACGAAACCGGAGGCACCTTGTACCTTGCACATCTGTACAATCAACAAGTACATCCGGACGGCTACCACTTCAGCCCCTTCAAGGTAGCTACTCCTATCATGAGCATCAGTAGCACCCTCCATTCGACGTGAAGATTGTCGGTCTTGCACCGTCTTCATATCTTCGACTTCTAACCGTCGATCAGTTATTTGAAATGAGAATTAACTCGGTCTTTTCAAATAATTCACGTATATTTAGAATTTCAAATCAAGTCATTTCAATGGTTAAATTATTCGACATCAATAATTTTGTTCTTTAATGTAATTTTCACGTCAAACACATTCAACCATCAAATATCAAATAAACCGAGCAAATTCAGTTTATTTCCATTCCATATCGTTTATAATATTTTATCACGATTTATCGCTATTTTTATTTATTTAAAAATAGCCAATTCATTCAAACGACGCTTCAGGCCATAACGCGGCCGAGGCGCTGTTTTTCTTCAGATTTGATTTACACATATATGAAAATCTAACCGTTGGATTTTCACAAATTTTATATCATTAGAAAGATCTTTTCAAAACGAATCCAACGGTTCCAGTTTTGGGAAAATCCAACGGCCGGATCTTCCGGTACAATCGTTTGAAGTTACGATTTCAAAATACGAACTGGAGCATCGTTATTCGATTTATTTTAATTATATATTTATATAAATATATATAAATATATATAAATATAATTGATTCTGGCGCTGTTTTTCTTCAGATTTGAATTAAACATTCCAGACAATCCAACTGTTGGATCTTTACAAAGTTGGTGTCGTTGGAAAGATATTTCCAAAGCGAACCCAACGGTTTCAGTTTTGGGAAAATCCGATGGTCGGATCTCCTGCAATAATCGTTTGAAATTACGGTTTCAAAATACGAACTGCACCTTCGTTATTCGATTTATTTTAATTATATATATATATAATTTATTCTTCGATGTCAAAACCATATTCACTTCATATATTTGATAAAAATGATATTTTTATCCAACATATATTTATTTCCCCACATCACTATTTTTAACAATTCATATATATAATAAAAATGTGGTTTTTATTGTAAAACAATTTATTTCAAAACACGATTATTTTATATAGTCTATACTTATGGTAAGAATGTTGTCTTTGGTGTTAAAACATTTTATTTAAAATACTAATATTTTATATAGTCTAAATATATGATAAAAATGTTATTTTTATCTTTTAAAGAATTTATTCAACACACGAATTTCTATTCAACACATGAATATAGTTTATATATATAATAAAAATGTGATTTTTATTGTTAAAACAATTTATTTAAAACACGAATAATTTATATAGTCTATATATGTGATAAAATGTTATTTTTATCTTTTAAAGAATTTATTCAACACATGAATTTTTATTCAACACATGAATTTTTATTCAACACATGAATATGGTTTCAACACATGAAAATAATTCTAACACATGAATATTATTGAAAATTTCGGCAGCATAACGACAGGATAGTTAAAACCGGCACCAACCCGAGTACGGCTTCTCGCTCTACCTTAAAACCTCACGGTTTTTGACAATGGGGATTTCATACATCCAGTTCGCACGCAGGCGAGTATGTTTTTCTTTTCCACAATCCTATTCTAATTTGTTTCAACCACAAACGGGTATTTTTCAACCACAATGGTATTTTTTAACCAAAATCCAACAATATCAACCACAAACAATCCCATCGACCATTCGCATTATTCACCAAATTTCACGCCAATCATAATCAATAAATATCGTCCATGGTTTGTGGACGAGGGGAGTATATATATATGTATATATATAAGTATATTTTATTTCCATTCCAACGCACATATGATTTATACAATGCATGTATAATTTATACATCGCTCATATAACTTATACAATACATGTATATGAGGTATACAACGCGTATATAATTTATACATCACATTTCCATTCACATTTTGAATTTAGAGTTCTCACATTGGTTTTCGCGATGTTAAAAATCGTAGCAAGCTCAGAAAAATCACCGGACTCTTCTAGAATGTAGAGAGCGTCCTCACGGTCCTGATGTCTCTTGTTTCACTGAATTTCGACCACATAGCAAAAGTTATGATTTTTATAAGTTAATCATGTTTAGCGACGGGTTTAGAGTGTTAAAACAGTTTTAAAATAATTAAACCGTACCTTCCACTAATCAGTTCAAAACTAGGGTTCTAATTCACACTCGAACCGTTGCTCGAGGTTGAAATCAAGTGGCACTACGTCGAAGAGGCTGGAAGGGCGCTCCGGTCGACGGCAGGGGGGCCCAGTTCGACTGTGCCAGTCGACGGCGGTGGCTTCTTGAAGTTCCGAACTTCAAGCTGGTAGATCTCGACGATGGGGCGACTAAAGAATACGAGGTTGGTCTTGATTTGAAGAGGAAGGAGAGAATTTCAAAAAGTTGAACGGTGACAGGGGGTTTTGGGGGCGTGGATTGGCCGGAAAATGGACGGGAAGGGAGGGAGAGGCGTCGTCGTCGGTTATAGGAGTAACGGGGTTTTTTTAGAAAATAAAATAATGAATGGAAAATTATGTTGGTCGATATTTATATTATTCAATAAATAGGGTTTCTCTAAACGAACTCCTTTTCAAACCCAACGACTGTCGCCCCTAGCTAAATACCCTCATTCCGGACACAATGAGATATGTTTCGTAAGCCAATTCGACTGCCTCAGTCAGTTTTTCTTCAAATTAAAATATAAAACATTCAATATTTGATTTGAACGTACATTTCAATTTGCCGGAGCCACATACTGATCCCAAAAATTCCAGAAAAATAAATCTAGCTATATTTTGACGATACGGTCGCAACAAAACTAGCTTCGTCGAATTCTGAGGTCGTTTGCAAAATGTCTATTTTCAAGGGCTATATATATATATTCTATAGCGACCTTTCTGAAAATTCATTTGGCCATAACTTTTAACCCCGCTACGAAACTTCGATTTTTCAGATTCGTTAGAAAGATATTCATAAACAGATTTAAATATTTTTGTTTTTACTAAAATCCGTTTTATTTTGCATCCGGTACAGTCAGTCAAAGTTTGAATTTCAATTTTGAAACTACCGCGCCATTTCAGGCCTTGTTTATAATTTAAAATAAATATATTTATTTTCAAACATCGATTCAAATATACTTTTCGTCGTTATTATTTAAAATAATTTATTTTAAATATTTAAAACACTAAAATAGCCAAATTACAAATTTTAAACTGGTTCGGATTTTCCGGGTGTTACAAACTTCCATGCACTCCTATCCACCACCAGCTCCTTAGATATACTCCAATTACTTAAATCCCTCTTTATTATTTCCTCCAATGTCATTTTAGGTCGACCTCTACCTCTCTTTGGGCCTTCGTCCCGACCTATAATTCCAACGCGCACAGGAGCATCGTGTGGTCTACGTTGGATATGTCCAAATCATCTCAAGCGGTATTGGACTAACTTCTCCTCAATAGGTGCAACTCCAAGTTTTCCCGAATATTCTCATTTCTAATCCGATCTCGTCTGGTATGCCCACAGCTCTACCGCAGCATCTGCATCTCTGCTACACTAATTTTCTGAACGTATTGCCTCTTAATAGGCCAACATTCTGCACTATATAACATTGCAGGCCTGATTGCTGTCCTATAGAATTTTCCTTTAAGCTTCTGATGAATCTTCATGTCACAAGGAATGTCATATGCTAGTCGCCATTTCAACCATCCTGCTTGAATTCTAAAACTAACATCCTTATCAATCTCCCCATCAAACTGCAACATAGATCCTAAGTATTGAAACGATTCATTTTTGGGTACTACTCTACCGGCCAGGGTGACCTCTCCGTCATCTGAGCTGACACCGCTAAACTCACACTTCATGTACTCTGTTTTAGTCCTGTTAAGCCTAAAATCCTTTGATTCCAAGGTCTCCCTCCACAACTCCAGTTGTCGATTAACCCCTATTCTACTCTCATCAATCAGCACAACATCATTGGCAAAGAGCATACACCATGGGATCTCTCTTTGTATATCTTTTGTGATTTCATCCATCACTAATGCAAAAATATAGGGGCTCAAAACCGAACCTTGATGTAACCGTATGTTAATTGGAAAGTCTCTGGTCTCACCATCGCATGCCCTGACACTAGTCACAACCCCCTCATACATATCTTTGATAAGGGTAATATACTTTGATGACACTCTCTTCCTTTCTAGCGCCCACCACATAACCCTCCTTGACACTTTGTCATAAGCTTTCTCCAATTCAATAAAAACCATGTGGAGATCTTTCTTCTGCTCCCTGTATCTCTCCATAAGTTGGCTAACTAAGAAGATCGCCTAAGTGGTTGACCTTCCAGGCATAAAACCAAATTGATTCCTAGAGACACTTGTCAACCTCCTCAAACGCTGCTCGCAAACTCTCTCCCAAAGCTTCATTGTATGACTCATAAGCTTAACTTCTCTATAGTTTGTGCAACTTTGAATATCTCCCTTATTCTTGAAGATTGGAACTAAAATGTTTCTCCTCCACTCATCTGACATTTTGTTTGATTTGAAAATATTATTAAACAACTTAGTTAGCCATGTTATCCCTGCATCTCCAAAGCATCTCCACACCTCAATAGGAATGTCATCAGGCCCTACCGACTTGCTTGATTTCATCTGTTTCAATGCCCTCTTTACCTCAGCTTCTTGAAATCTCCGCACAAAATGTCTACTGGTGTTGTCGGTAAAGTCTTCCAACTCGATCGAAGAGCTATCGCTTTCTTCGTTGAAAAGCTTATCAAAGTATTCTCTCCACCTATTCTTTATCTCATCGTCCTTCACCAAAAGTCTATCATTCTCGCCCTTAATGCATTTAACCTGATTGAAGTCACTTGTCCTCCTCTCGCGTAGTCTAGTTATTCTGTATACGTCTTTTTCACCCTCCTTTGTACTTAGTCTTTGATACAAATCTTCGTAAGCTCGTCCTCTTGCTTCCCTCACTGCTCTCTTTGCAGTCTTCTTTGCCACTTTGTACCTGTGCATGTTCTCTTCACTTTTATGATGGTGCATGCATTTGTAGCATTCCTTCTCTTTGATAGCCTTTTGCACCTCGTCATTCCACCACCACGAATCCTTGGGTTCTCGCTTGCTTCCTCTAGTTATCCCAAATACCTCAGTAGCGACTCTCCGAATGCAAGTTGTCATCGCATTTCACATGACATTTGCTTCTCCTTCTACATTCCAAGTCCCTTCTCCCATCACTCTATCTTTAAACACCCGTGAAGCATCTCCTTTAAGTTTCCACCATTTCGTCCTGCTAATCCTCGCTTTCTTATCCTTCACCATCCGAAAACGAAACACGCATACCAAGAGTTGGTGTTGTGAGACGACACACTCTCCAGGTATGACCTTGCAATCAGCACAATCTCGCTTACTGTCTCTTTTAGCTAGGACAAAGTCAATCTGGCTAGCCTGTTGTCCGCTACTGAAGGTAATCAGATATGATTGCCTCTTTCTAAAGAAGGCATTAGCAATCATGAGATCAAAAGAGAGAGCGAAATTCAATATATCTTCACCCTCTTGGTTCCTACTGCCAAAGCCAAAACCACCATGCACTCGCTCAAAACTCCCGCTATATGAGCCAACATAGCCATTGAAGTCTCCTCCTATGAAAAGCTTCTCGCTGGTATGCACATTTCTAACCATGACATCCAAGTCTTCCCAAAATTTCCTCTTGACTTCTTCACTTAGACCTACCTGTGGGGCATATGCACTAATGACATTCAAAACCGCCTCACCGACTACTAGCTTAACTAGGATGATCCTATCCCCTCGTCTTCTGACATCGACCACTTTGTTCTGAAGGTTCTTGTCAATCAATATGTCTACCCCGTTCTTGTTACGTACTTCTCCCGTATACCACAATTTGAAGCCAGTGTTCTCCACTTCCTTCGCCTTTTGACCCGTCCATTTAATCTTTTGAACGCACAACATGTTAACTCGTCTCCTAATCATAGTATCCACTATCTTCCTTAATTTTCCTATTAAGGACCCTACATTTCAACTACCTAACCAAACTCTACTATTGTCGACTAGCTCCCTTACCCCTCGCATCCGCCGAGAAAAATGCGAGGACCCTTGCTCACTTATCACTACACCGGGGGCTTCGGTGTAGCGCGCCACTAAGAGAATGACGACCTAGCCCTTGCATATTTAACACCATATCCAAGTCTCGATATAGCGCGTCGCTAAGAGGGTTACGCCCCAACGAAATATCATAAGGTTCCATATCCATAAGAGAGACTAAGTTTTTACGTTGGCTCGCCATTGGGACATGCTGCATAGATAACTACACAGGCGGAGTTAGCTTTGTATTTTATATTATGAAAAAAATATATGCTATGTTACAGAGATATATTTAAAAAGTAATTTTGTAATGCATAAATATCATTTTTAATTCATTTCTCATATAGAAGATATAATGGAAATAGCGGAATATAGCTGACATAATGGGATATATCGCGAATATCGGAATATAGCGGGACTTAAAGCGGAAAGGCTATTTCAGAGGCTATTTGGAAATAGCGTAGCATTAGAAACTCGCTACACGGTATAGTAGGGTAATAACGGGGATATGACAGGGTAATAGCGGAGCATAAACTGCGCAGATCGGGATCCAGCCGAGCGCTGTCGCACTTGATGATCCGATCCTCGCACGCTGAGTGTGATTCATGCTCGATCCATAACCTTGTCGAGTTTTTGTCAAACACCAACCATATTTGACGATCCATAGCGTTGTTGGGCTCTTGTCGAACACTGTCGCACTTGATGATCTAAGTTTTCTTGTGGCATGTTTGATTTGCAGTTGTCGATCTTAGACTCATCGGCATTTTGCCAAGCACTGTTGTACTTGACGATCCATAGCCTCATCGGCCTCATGTCCAGCACTGCTCCTCGTCGGGCTCTTTCCAAGCACTGTCGTACTTGTTGATCCTGATCGAACCACTCCAATTGTGGGACAATACAACCCTTTTTAAACGTTAGAGGCCATCCCGATTACAAAATAACCGGACCCTTATTAAATGCTCAAGCACTGCGACACTTGACAATCATAGCCTCATTGGGCTTTTGCCGAGCATGACGATACACCATGATCTTGGTTGAACGAATCTGTATCTGGACCCGTCTGATCCTTGTCAGGCGTTATCCATCACTGACGATCCTGATCAAGCCATTCCGTTCGGGAAATGACTTGACCCTTGCCAAACATAACGGTGTTCGACCATCCTGGTCGAACCATTCCATTATTGGAATGATCCGACCCTTGCTCAACACTACAACGTTTAACGATCCTGATCAAGCCTTTTTGTTTGAGAAATGACTTGACCCTTGCAAAACACGACGGTGTTTGACGATCCAGATCAAACCATCTCGTTATCAGAATGTTCCAAGCCTTGTCATGCATAAGCCATAAGACGATTCATTGAGTTGTTTGAAAGTTGAAATTTAGTGGCGGTTTCATATTCGACGAGCATGAATAGTACTTGTCAAATAACTTTATTTAAAGTTCTGAAAGCAAAAGTTTATTACATTTAAAGTTCTTGGTTCATCACCATTTCAGAGCTTGCCTAGGGTTCTCGTCGGTTCCTGTTCAAGTGTAAATGACTTGGTCATTTTTATTACAAATTGATTAAGACTAATAACAAAAGACAGTTTTTCGTTAGCTATGAGCATGTCGAAGGACCAAGTTTTGATTATGTACATGTGTAAGGTGACCTAGCCGTTTATAGCTCGATTTCAGTGTCATCAATTGATGACGATCCCTCATGTGGATCTAGGTCCACGTCTTTGCACAGTCGACGGTTGCTTTGGTTCCATCATTTGCGGCTCTATTCGGGCATACTGAGGTAGTTTCTCTTTTCCATCTAGTTCCTTAATTTCGTCTTTTAGACGCTTACATTCATTGGTGTCGTGCCCATTAATGTTGTGGAACTTGTAGTGTTTTCTGGAAGTCCTCTCCTGTTTAGACACTTCTAGCTGGCCTCCAATAGAGAAGGCGATCTCTGATGTTCAAATAAATTCTTTTCGGACTGGCATTCAAGTTAGCATAGGAGAATCTAGGCCCTTTTTCATCATATTTTCTTGGCCCTGATTGCTCTCAGTTTTACATTTTCTTTTATTTATTGTAGAATTGGGCGGTCCTTCATCCTTGCCAGAATTAACCTCGAGGGCTTTTCGATCAGCCATCACATCTTTCTGTCTTAGAAACCCGTCGACTTTGTTATAAAATTTCCCAAGATCCCTTGGGGGATCCCTTTCCTTTGAAATTTTGAATTCAGAGTTATCCGAAATGCCAAAAATTACAGTCATTAAAATCATGGATAGGTATGATTGATCCATCGAAGCGACGAATGTGTTGAGCTTTTCCAAGAATTTGCATAGAGTCTCTCAAGTCCTTTACTTGATAGTAGCAAATGTCAATGCTTTTTTGAGCTGAGCAATATGTCAAGCTTTTTTGAGCTGAGCGATATGAACTTGAAATTGAGCCATGAACTTTTCAATTAATTCAGCTCGACTTTCAATAGAGTCATTGCTCAACTGCCTAAACCACATGACAACTATGTCAGAAAGAATGAGTGTAAAGCATTTGGCCATTACTTTGTTGGCTTCCCCCAACTCTTCCATGTGTTGCATATATTTCATCAAGTGGACGGTCAGATCCTTCCTTTTATCATAAGCTTTCAAAGCTGGAAGTTTGAAGTTCGACCAATTTCTAAAGTTCCGTATATTCGAAGTGAATAGACTCCGGTTGATATAATCAGTGTTCCCAGTTATTATTACGCCTCTCATCGCTCTACGGATAATATCAGCAATACCATCGTTGTTGTTTAAGAATGATTGCCAATCTTCGTTCTGAACTCCAGTTTAGATATCCGCATTCGTTACAAATCCTGGTACGTCTGCATTTGCTCGACCTAGGAGCGTGCCCCCAAGGTTGAGGGAATCAGGTCTGACTTGATCTTCCTATGGGAGGTTTGTTCTTGACTGATTTGTGTTGCCAACTCCTTTCGAGCCAGCTCCAGTTGCGGAATCTTAAACTCCAGCCTAAAGATGAGTAGTTCATGGTTGCACCATGGTCATGTCCCAGGTCAAAGAGGGATCACATCCAATTTTAGGGAGGGATCCAGACCGATCTGATTCCCTTCTCCATGTGCAAGTCTCGGTTGCCGAGGTATGATCCTTTGCGTTCCTGACAAATTTGTAGTGTCTGCACTTGGATTTCCAGTATCATATCAACTTGTCCAAACCATCTAAGGAAATTGACAATCATTTCATCTTGCCTTTTAAGTAGGTTTTCTTGACGTTCTAGATGGTTCTTCTCTCATGAGATAGGTACATGGATTTTTAGCAGAGTAAGCATCCTGACTTCCTTCCATTGTAGCTTCTTAATTTTGAGCATTTTTCCTCTTACTAACCATCGTTTTCTAAACAGAAGTTTCCTTAATTCAAATGGTCCTTGTCTGACGTGCCCTAATTTTTAGACTGGATTTTAGTCAATCGACCCTAACTCAGTTATCTAATAATCAGAGCAAATCACAGATCATGATCACAGAATATACGAAAGCAGTAAAAGATATATGATTTTTATAATGGTTCAGCTTATTCTGATCTACGTCCACTTGAAACAATCTTTGCTTATACTGTTGATTACAAATATAGCTAGTCGTTTGAATGAATGAAGAGAGTAAAACATGAAGTTGTATCCCTGGTTCAGTGGAGCTTCGTCTGGAATAGAGAAGATTAGATTATTTTTTTGAATCTGCGGTGATCTATTTTTAGTTGAAGAGAGCAGTCAAATCGGTCTAGAAATGCATAGGGAGACCCACATAGATGAGACGACACGGCCCAAGAAGTGAGGCCCAGATCATCCCCGCTTGAGGGGTCAGTATCGATCCTCTAAGGGTTGCACCCTTTAGGGTACGACCCCCAAGGTGGGTCCCCTTGTGGATTGCCTTTATGCTTATGGTCTTGATTATCAAGTTTGAGCTTCAGATGTTGAATTGTTGACGTCGTTTTGATTAAGTTTCTGAATCCTGAAATATTATGTCTTGGATTGGTACCGATTCGAGACTTAACCGAAATCCCAATCTTGTTTTTTTTTTTCGGACGCATAGCGATCATGTAATTAACCAAATTTTGAGCTCCAATTCAGTTTGTTCTAAAGTGATACTCCAATAAATCCAACTGTTCGTAGCTTCATACGATCATCCGTATTCGATTCCCGAGCTATCAAAACATCCCAATTCAAAGCGCAACGACGTTGTAAAAAGGCGGATTAATAATTGCTCATGTGTGAAATAATTTTTTTTGATGGATTTAATGGAATAAAGTTAAGTTTATGGGTCATGAGTTTCGAAAACTCAAATACATCAAGTAATTTAAGCAACTTATGTTTTTATGTATTTATTTAATCTAATAATTGAATCCTTTATCATTTTCTCAATTTTTTAATCTTTTATTTTTTTTGAGTTTTTTAAAATACTTTTATCTGTCAGACTATAGCTTTTATTTATTTCACTTAGAAAGTTGTTTAGGGGTCAACTGCACGATATTTTATTTGTTCAGTAGTTCTTTCTTCAGTTATGCACTTTCGGTTTTGCACTTTTTTCATCGTTTTTGGAATTTAAATGCTCCAATGAATACAATCTTGACTTTTTTTCATTTTTTCGTCGTTTTTTTTTCATTTTGAAATTTTTTGGTTTAATATAAACCTAATTAGTTTTAAAGTTTGTTAGACATAGTTCATGTTTCTTATTATTACTTTAAGATATTTGTTATTATTATACGATCAGGTTTTTCTTCTTCCTTTTTCTGGTTTATCTGATTATTTAATTTAAAAGTTAAGGATGAAAAGATTATGCATTTTTATAGTATTTAACTTTTCTTTTATGAGTCTTTTGTGAGAAATTTTATTGGTGAACTAATTTTTGTTATTTATATTAACATTTATATTTATTTCGTTTAAAATTTGTGTTATTTGGAATTTAAAATTTACTAAAACTTTCTCTATGAACTGTCTCTTTGATTGATATAAAACATTGTTTATTCTGATTTTACTAATAATTATATGATTTAGTTATATCAGATTATGAATATAAAAGGTTGAGTAGTTTCAAAATAACAATAACATTCTGGAAAAGGAATGTGGTATACTACTAATATTTTTGACAATGTCAGCTCAATCATTACACATTAGCATCATATATATAATCATCATATCATTATCAAATTTAGGTGTATTTCTTTATATTTATGATGCATGCGATAGGTTGCTTAAAGCTAGTTATTTGAAATTGTATGATTATTAAAAAAAAATTGAACAATAAACATAACACTAGAATATGATTCTCGTATTTGATAAGAATACTGTCTTATAGGAAGATTTAATAAATACTCAAGAAACATTTGAAATGGTTGCCTATTGCAGGGTAGACATACAAAAGGCAATTATTTTGAATGAACTATTGTGTGTGTGTGTCCTTCTCTCTCTCTCCCTCTCTCTCTCTCTCTCTCTCTCTCTATATATATATATATATATATATATATATATATATATATATATATATATATGCGAGCGTTCAATGGCACCCTAAACAGTGTAGCACCCCAAAAGCTCCCTGATTTTCACCACAGGTTTCTCCCTTTCTCTCTCCTTCCACTCAATCTCTCTCCCTTCACTATATTATTCTACTAGAAACGAGTGGCTAGAAATCGGATGCTAGAAAATAGGGGTGCCATTGAACCTGCCCCATAAAGAGAGAGAGAGAGAGAGACCATGGAACATAAACCAAAAGCATGTTATATGTAGATATAAAAAGATCCAGGATTTACGAATATTGGATATGTTAGGGGAAGGTCCGATCGTATGAATATTTTAGAATTTAGATCAACTGCTATATTTTATTGTTTATAATAATAAACAAATATAGTGATAACATTGACTAGCGAGTGGTTTAATGATTAAAAGAGCTCACGTTATTTGTTAGGAAGAACCCTTTGTTGCATGAAGCTTCTGTGTTACATCTAACTCTAACCATTTCTCTCTCTCTCTCTCTCTCTCTCTCTATATATATATATATATATATATATATATATATATATATATATTTGTTAGGAAGAACCCTTTGTTGCATGAAGCTTCTGTGTTACATCTAACTCTAACCATTTCTCTCTCTCTCTCTCTCTATATATATATATATATACATATATATATATATATACATATACACACATACATGTGTGTGTGTAATAACAAGCCTGAGGGCATTAATGTAAATCCAGGAAATTGGCATGTGTATCACTCGTGCATAAAGTAAGATCACATATATGTATGATTATGTATCTCAGAAGTTTAGTACATGTTCATAGCAAGACTATGTATTTACTTAGTTCGTACAACTAATTTAATGAATATGAGAACCTCATATTAGTTTCATGTTTGTATTCAAAAAATGATCCATAATTGCAGATAAAAATATGTAATTAAAATGGCGTTAATATTCACCTATTATGAATAATATACGAGCTTGTTCTGGGAAGCATTGGAGAAGCATTGTTCTCTATGTTTGCTATTTATTCCGAATCATAAGGTGCTCATATAGAAAAGCTAAAGTTTAGCATATGAAATCATCTATAAAATAATGGGTTTTGTGCCTTTTTGAACAATATTATTATGTAAAAATATTAGAACTAACTAATTTATCCATACACACAAATACATAAAAAGAATATGAATATAAAAAATTTAATAGTAGAGAAAGTAAAACTTTAAATGTAAATTTTGGATGAAAATTTATAATTTTTGAATGAATAGCAATAAAATCTTTTGAAAGTTTAATACATTGTGACATTTTTGATGATCTTAAGAATAATTTAAATCCTTATTTTGTTTCCTAAAAATAATGAAATAGAATGGTGAATTTTATTTGAGTTAGTCCAATACCGCTTGAGATGGTTTGGACATATCCAACGTCGACCATACGATGCACCTGTACGCGTTAGAATTCTAGGCCGCGCCGAAGACCCAAAAAGAGGTAGAGGTCGACCTAAAATGACATGAGAAGAGATAATAAAGAGAGATTTGAGTAACTGGAGTTTATCAGAAGAGCTGGTAGTTGATAGGAGTGCATGGAAATTGACAATCCATGTACTAGAATCGTAGGTTTTTTTTAAGACTTTATTTCACGTTTACTGAACCTTTTTACTTTTCATTACTATTTTAGATTTTATTTCACTTTTATTGAACCTTTTTACTTATTATTATTATTATTTTAAAAAAACCCTTTATCGGACGACTTTTTATTTGTTTGGTTATTTTAAACCCTTTATGTATATATATATATATATATATATATATATATATATTATCATCATTATTTATTTTATTTTATTTTAATTATGGGTTCCATATCTAGTCAACCCCAAGTTGTTTGGGATATATGGCTTTGTTGTTGTTGTTGTTGTTGTTGTTGTTTTTAATCATAAAAAGGTTTAAAATCTTGGATTTTGATCAGATCTCAGTTCGTAATCTCGTTGCATGTCTTAGGTTGAAATCTTAATATTTAAAGTGATATGGGTGTCAAACAATAGAAAATTATGTTTGAAGTTTTGGGTTGTTCGAAAATGAGAATAGAATCTCGGGAGATCGCTTGGTAGAGATGCACGACAACTTTGATCATAATGCTTGCATATAACTGTATCTAATCATTCATAATGATAGAACACAACATTTGAATAACAGGAAATTATAATACAAATAAAAATTTGGTCAAAGAATTTGAAAATCAAACCATTGGAAAATCTAAAAAACTAGTTCTTGCCAAAGCTCGAAAAATTTAGGCAGTGATTGGCTTGAAAATAGTTATGTTTTTTGTGTTTTCAATATGAGTGTTAAATTACGTTGGAGAGAATGAGGAGTTGGAAAATTGCTATTGTTCGAAACGAGGAGAACGGGAAGCAAAAAAATAGTTTTTGATATTTTCCAAAATATGCAAGACCATAAAAATTGAATTTCAATTTTGTAAAAATCATCTTCCCAATCAATTATTTTCCACCTTCTTATTTTCCCAAGTACACATGATGAAAGCGTGAAACACAGAACTTGTTTTCAAACCAAACGCTACTTTAACATTTACTCTGATAATCTATTAGATTGTCAATGAAAATGCATGATTAAATTCTTTATAAAACGAGTATAAATAGTATTTATAAGATGTAATCTTGGCTAACTACCTTTGCTTTGAAAACTGTATAGAAACACATTTCGTGCTGAATTTGTTGATTACTTTGGTTTAAATTCTTAAAGATGTTAATTCGTTAGGTGTACATAGGAATAAGAGACATTATAATGAAACATAGCTCATCTCCTATTTTAGTCTATTTATATGATAAAATGATGGAAAAAGAAAATAATTTGTTTCCATTCATCATGTAATTTGTGTATATTAATCATTTGTGTCCATTGTACAGTAACAACGCAAAAAAGTTGCACACATACATATATTTGTATAGTTTCTAGCGGCACTAATAGTGAAATCAAACCAAAATGATCACATATCATAATTAATATAGATACAACTTCCATATATGCCCATTTTTTTTGATTAAGTTCGCTTTTTTCCATACTAAAATATTATTGCTTTCCACAGATATGTATATAGCTTTTAACCATAATTTTATGATCAATATTATGTACACATTTCGTTCATCGTTGTTATTTTTCTTTAAGATCTTTCATGAAATGAGAATTCAAGATGTGAAAAAAAATTGTAACAGCTTGGCCTTGGATAACAATAGAAGTTTTACGTGCGTTTTCAATATATCAACCTATTCCTTGCTAAACATCATCTCGACATTTGTAACTAAAACCCATATTATTCTCGGCATCATGGAATGGCATCAATACCGTACTTTTATTAAAGTGGATACACCAATATTTATCATTTCGACCATCGCTGAAGTCAGATAAACACTCTTTCAAGAATTTATGTTCTATCATTTCTCTGCACTACAATGCTTACATGTGCACATTGTGCATGTCGTAGACTAATTTACTCCTAATAAACATTGCAGGATTTCACATGATAATTATAGCGGGGTGAACATGATAGTTATCTCCGTGTATAGTATATAGTGAGTGCCGGCCCTACAGTTTTGCATGCCCCCAGGCAGTAATTCAAAAAAGTAATGAAGCAAAACTGATGCCAAAACTCTTGATATCAGCAGGCATTGAGAACCCACGTCACATAAGCTACCTAAACAGCCTTAACCGTTGAACCATCAAATACTTCAGTAATATGTTTCCCCCACAGATTTTCTAATTCGATACTTTTAGGAAGATGTGGCACATTTCTGCTGCCCCCTCCGCCATTTCCGGCCATGCTGCCCTAGGTGGAGGTCTCCCTTGCTTACCTTTTGGGCCGGGCCTGTATATAGTAGCACATCACATGATAATGACATTGAGGTTTTTTCATGGAAACATAAATGAAGATGCATTATGTGCCACATATAGAATACATAAACAACTTATAAGAAAATGACGAGCAAGCTGTCATGATGTAACTGGCAAAGTGAAGTACGGAAGAAAACGACTTGTAAATTTTTGACTATGGAAGTTTTTTTTTATATATATAGAAAAGATGTAAAGGAAATATGAGATGTTTGCGAAAGCTTAAGGAAAAAAAAACGAAGAACAACTAGGTATATAAATGAAAATTTATTTAAATATTTCTAATTATTTCAATAATTTCAAGTTTCAAGTCTGTAGTGAGAAAATTTCGTTGATATTATATTTATTTCATTACTCTCTAGTTGATTACTCGATGGCTCTTCTTTAGATTCTTAAAAGTCCGATAAGAAATCCAATAAATGTAAACTGATTTTTTGTGTGCATATTATACCATAATTTTAAATTTTATTCATTTCGTAAATAAATTAGGTGACAATTTTGTGAACTGGAAAAAAAAAACAGAAAACATAAACGCAATTTATTTCGGGACTTAAAATCCAGATCGTTTTCTAAAAATGAGAATGAGAGATTGATTTTAGTTATTTTATTGATGCTTGAAAAATAAACCAAAAGTTCTTCCTTTAGATTCTAAGAAAACATGTGTAATCATTATTGGTTTAATTTACACACTTTCCATAATAATTACGTGTAACCATAATGATGAACCAAAATTCTTCCATAATGCTGTTTTCCATATTTTTCCAGAAATTTGGATTTTCCATTTTTTTAATATTTATTTCCTAAAATATGTGTATGAAATCCTTCTATTTTTCTTTGTAACTTATTTTTTTCAAGAACCCGGATATGTATGTTTAAGTTTAAAATTTGAGAAAATATTAATGTCATTGAAAATATAACATTACATATCGTTTATTTTAACTGATTAGAGTGGTTTGGTTTTTAAATTCGAAGCAATTCCTTAAGATGTTTTTCATATGTTTTCTTATAAGTTTTACAATCATTCAGGGTGGTCCAGTGTTCTTTCTTATCATGCATTCCTTTTTGTTATTTTTACAATCTTATACTGCAGATATCCTAAGGTGTGAACATTTATCTCTCTAGCATCCTATTGTATTAAAAATTTTCTTCTTAAACTAGTACAACTACATCATCACTTTCTTATCACAATCTTAAATCCAGCTTCTACATTGCTGCACCTCTATCTCTTGCCAGCCCATGCTCTTCATATCCAGCAGACAAAATACTCGCTTGTATCTTCAACTGGAGGGAGAGAATGGTAGGCTTTGAGTTGAGTTTGCGGGACTTTTTAAAGCCTCTTATGAATTTTGGTTGCTGCCAATATATGGGGTCTGCCATATTCATTTGGGGATGGTTACATCAGCTACGGTGTCATGCAATTTTGGTAACTCCTAAGATTGGATTTTTTTATTTTAAGTATATGCTGAAGTGTTGATTTGAGTTCCAATCATTTTAATTTGAAGCAGTTGCTTGTACAAATATGGATAGGTATCGCAGATGAGGAATTAGAAATAGATATTCTTTTTAGTTCACCATTCAATGTTACCGAATAAATAATTCAGCGAATTGAATAACCCAAGTCTTTGTGGTCAACTAGGTTGACTGTGCTACATGCTTCACTTCAATTAAGTTGTGAATCATGATTATATAACCACTTCCAGGAAGAAATATTTGTAAGTTGTAACAATCAGCTTGTTTCATCTTCAAAAGCTTAAAGTAATTTGCTTATTATGATACTGTCACGGTAATAATAATAATTTTTTTTTTTTAAAAAAAAAGGCAACGACTTTAGTATCTGTACTGGAGAAGTATAGATCCAGGTTATTTTTTCTATTTCTATCAAAATGGTTTTAAATCATACCTCCAACATCGTTTGCTGCTCTTAGCAGCAGTCGGTTAAATAATGGTGCCCAACGTGAATTTAGTAAAATAAGAATCTTGCCCATTATGGAGAGCTAAACCTTGAAGTGGAATAGTTCGCTTTCACGAAACCGTCTGTTACTAACCCCATCTGTTCTTTGTTGTTTGTGAATTTGCACAGCTAGTCTTGTTGGATTTACATAAGCTATTTCTAGTTCAGCTAGTCTTATGGTTTGAAAGTAACACACATAATTTCTTTAGCTAAAAACACCTAATAATATACCTCAACATACCTCACCAATAATAGAAATTGCATATGCATCATGACTGTGGATAGCCTTTTTAAGCCATATAATTAATGTACGCTTTCTAGCATGGTTTCTATAATTTCCCCTTCAACATTCATGGAAAGTGTGCGAACATATTTATAAGAATTTGAATGCTTTATGCATATGAATATGTGCAAGTTACTTGTCCAGGCTAGGTTTCTTATTTGTTTGCTTGCCATCATTCTAAAACTAGTACTAGCTGCTTCATCTTTAGTATAAGTATCTAAAAAAAGTCAAGGTTTTGCATTTGTTTGCGTATTAGACATCTGAACGCTTTGTTATCTTAGTTCAATCAGTTTAATAGAATATCATTTGATGACAGGGCCGTTTGCGAGAACGCAAAGCAGCAGATGAATATGTTGTTCCCCATGGTGACTGGTTTGAATATGTTTCTTGCCCACATTATCTTGCAGAAATAATAATTTATGCTGGTATTCTGCTTGCAAGTGGAGGATTAGACATTACAATATGGCTCCTTTTCTTCTTTGTGGTAGGCTTTACATCTGTGAGCATATGCTACAGCATTTTACTTATCGGTAATAATATTAGTAATATGCTCTAAATCTTTGTTGTGTTTATAACAGAAAGAAATATTTGTTTCTGGTTGCAGGCAGCAAACCTTGTATTTGCAGCAGCAGAAACTCATAAGTGGTATCACAGCAAATTTGAAAGCTATCCATCCTCAAGACGAGCAATCCTTCCTTTTATTTATTAATGCTCATTCACAAGTAGTCGATATTAGTGAGACTCAGCCGATAATATCAGATTCCGCTTTTTCATTCATTGGGGTATATTAAACTGATTGCCATTATGTTAACTTATTGATGTCCAAAAGGACCTTTTTAAAAAATGATAATAATATTGGATGGATTATTTGTGCAACCGTTCGCACATATGGTTTCATTGTTCTCTGCCTGGTTATGTGTTATGGAAGAATGCTTGTGTTTAATATCTTAACTATTCCATGTCTTAAAATTGCATAAATTATTTTGGACTAGCCTGTGAAGTACTTTGTGCGCAGTATGGTATTTTTGTTCTTGATTGCCATTAAAGAACGTATATTTCATTGTAGTTATATTTATCTTAATTTCTAGACCTCATCTTTTAATATGCTGTTACCATTAGAAGCATGATCATGGTACCTTATAGTTAAGTCTTGTCTCTTTTGATATCTTTGACAATAAATGAAATGTTAATTGGCATCTTGTGAACAACAAAGGGAAGCAAAGGAAAAGAAAGGGAAATCCAAGTAAGAGTACATTTATGCGTAACGAAAGAGGGATATTTAAACAGAGCATTTAAGCAGGAACTTTAAGCATCATTAACGGCTTTAAGTGGGACAATTAAGTAGGGAATGAAATTAAACTGGGTATGCGTTCACGACTTTATACGGAACATTCAAGCGGAGCATTTAACTAGAATATTTTAATTTGTGATTTTAATCTAATAGATATGTAGTTTATTATTAATTAATAGTATGGTATGTGTTTATAATTGCAAATAAAACAAATTAGAATAAATTCGATCAAAACACCTTTTTTTTACTTAAATACTAGCAAATCAAATGGACTATAAAATAAACTGAACAAACAATCTACAAGAAATAAAACAAACTACAATATACTATACTATTATTAACTATCCTGAATTTCCTCGACAGTCGAATTTCCTTGACAGATATTAAGAAGTCCAATCAGTTCGAGATCGGGTAGCACTTGTACCATACACAAGACTACGAGATCGTTGTATAATATCTCCAAAATTTTATACCTCTAAACATTAGTAACGGTAGACAGAAGAGAATAGCATCGATCTGCAGCCTCAGTGAAATGGTCTGTCTAAACCGAAGGCTGTGTGCCTTGACAGAACTCACAGGCCTGCCGGAGGAGGAACGGCTGGGCGGGTAAAGTATCATCAGTCATCCAGTAGCCATACATAGATTCGTCAACATTAGTGAAAGGTTGGGGCCGAGGAGAACCTAGGACAGTGGAGTTACCGGTATTTAATACTAGCAAGCGCTCCTTCCTATATACCCACCAAGCATCTCGTCCAGCTCCTTAAATTTAATACGAGTATTTCTTCTAAACCTGGCATTTCCGCCCCCACATTGTTCCATTGGTTATAAGGTCTGCTTAATAATTACGCTCGACATCTCATTCACCTTCTGGAATTTGTAATAACCTATTTCACACCATTCACAGGTGCTTCAAATTATCTCACTTATTCTTCATCTCCGTCTCTGTCCAACTGTTGTTGAAATTGCCGTTAAATTTCATGGCTACAACTGCTAAAAATAACCGGGTGTTTTCCCTTGGGTCTAGGTTACTAACCCAAATACCAGGAAACGCTTCTGTGCGTTCACGCATCTAGTTCGCAATATGCGTGGATGAAGAAGCAGTAGAAGCGGAACTAGATGAATGCGTCATAACACTAAAAATACAAAATCTCAGAATTATCTAAAAATTTCAAAAAAAAAAAAAATGTTATATAGAAATAAAAGTTAAGCATATTAACAGACAAATTTATGTAAAATATAATGTTTTCAGGGTTGGAAAATTTGAGAAATGGAGGATTAGAGGAAGATTTTCGGATTGTGGTAAACGGAGGGAGGAAGACATCTTAAATAGCTGGAAAAAAAATCTTTGGCGTTGGACGAGTTGAACGTCAATAGTTCGGCTATCCCTTCTCTTTAAAACAAAATTCAACTTCGTCTGATGCATCAGACGTGTCAAAATTGGAAACAAGACATTTTAGCCTCGAACGGTACTTAAAGAACAATTATTTTATCGCACAAACTCAAACAAATTACACAATCACCTTGTTGTTCAATGTTATAATTAAAACGATAATTTTTAAATAAAAAGAAGTAAAATAGACAGTTCTCAAATTTTATGTGACTATGTAATATGGTGTCAAAATTATTTGTAAAAGAGTGTAACATTTTTCTCTTCAAATGTGCACACATGTTAAAGTTTAGTAATATAGTGAGCCGTCCAACTAAATTGATTTTAATTTTGAATTAGACTGTCGAAAAAAATGCTGATAAACAGGCAAATACTGTAATTCACGAGGCAGAAGTTCGCATACGTCCACTGTACTAGTACAAACTAGTCTACCCTCTACCTTCAAACTGTAATGGTATCAAATATTTATGCTACCCAACTATATAAGAAATCAAGATGATACTGAAAATTCCAAACATCAGTTAAGCAAAATATATGTTACAAATCCATAATTATGTCATTTAAGTGCGAGTTAACCTAAAAAGGATTTTTAACTAAAGACACAGTTTGGTTAAAGTCTATATTAAGTTTTAAAATAATCAAAACATCCTTATCAAAAAAGATTTGTAAATTAGGTCCGTAAAATTAAGTTAACTAATACTTGTATAAATTTATGCAATTATTCAATAATTAAATTATAGAAATCTCATTTACAATTTCATTTTAAAGGAGTTTTTGTGTATTAAGTTCCATTTTAAGGACCTAAGCCTAATATTTATTTTTTAATTAATGAAAGAATAAACTCATTAATAAAACTGGAAGTTTTTTCTTTATATTTATAGATTTTAAAAAAAAGTTAAAACTAAGAGGAAAAGGTATATGTTAAAAATATACACACCAACCCTCTACAAACGCAAAATCTTGATCCATCCCTTTATTTCTCTTTTAGGAAGAAAGAACCATTTCTGTTTTCAGGCGTCCCCGGGCTCCGTCAAATCTTTATCTCAGGTCAGCCATAACTCTCCCTATCTCTATCAATTAGTACTATACGGTCGTTTTACACATGAACAACAATGAAGAAGAATCCGCTGATCTTCGCCACGGCGAAGCGGTTATTCAGCTTCTTCAAAACCCTAAAATCGCCATAGGGTTTCACCTCGAAGAATTGGTAACCAAAGCACCTTCAAATCCTGATATGGACGAATCTAAAGTGTTGGGAAATCCGATTAAGGGATCTAAGAGAAAAATTAATGGCGGTAAAGGAGAACTGGATGAGGATGCTCCGCTTATTATGTTGAAGAAGAAGAAGAAAAGGGCTTCGAAAATAGTGAAGATTTCGGATTTGGAAGCTAGGGAAGAAGCTCGAAACCCTAGGTCTGAGGTTGAAGAGAAGTTTATGATGTCTGATACATTGGCTAGTTTGAAAAAGAGAGTGAAAAAGCCTCCTAAAGATGTTGAAGACTTGACAGTTGATGGATCTGTTGTCGATTTAGAGAGCAAAAGATCAAAAAGAAAGAAAAATAATTCGTTTTGTCCGGTTAATGTGGTGGAAGAATCAATATCTGAATTCATGCAGAAGACAGAGTCTAACCAGCTGGCGTCTGGAACCGAGAAAAATATGGATGATTTGGTATCAAGTGATCCAGGTGTACATGATAGTAAGGTTACGAATGGACGAAAATTGAGCGCTAATGAGGATTTAGGTTTAGTGGTAACGGAAGACCAAAACTTGAGTGCTAATGAGGATTTGGGTTTAGTAGTAACAGAAGATGAAATTAGGATTGAATCTCAGGACAAAGTGAATGGAGAGGATGAAGTGATTTGTATTTCGAGTTTAAATGACAGAGAGGTTGAAGTAATGGAGGAGACACAAGATTTAGTGGATGGTTTGAAGCCCTGTTCCCTTGAGAAACCGATTAGTTTTGTGTATGAAACTCATGATGTAGAGACAACGTGTGATAGTATTGAAATGAAGCATGATCCTGAAATTTGTGTTGGAGATTTAAGTATCCATAATGTTGGTCAAGACCAGTGCAGTACTGATGATGTTTTGAATCAAACATGTAAGACTGAGGGGATAATCAATGATTCTAAATCTTTAGGGAATGAGTTGTCTTTTGGGCTTTGTGAGTTAACACCAAATACCATGGAAGAAGATTCTCTAGAGAAAAATGTTGCCAAGGAGGAAGTCAAAGAGTTGTATGTTCACTTTGAGAATGTAGCTGTTTCTGAAATAAATAACGCAGAAGAAACTGGAGAATATCAGGAAGCATACAAAGATGTCAAGGAGGTGGGTGAAAACCCATCTATGGATAAGCAATTACTTGATATTTCCAATGAGGGAATTGCTGTGGGGGACATTGATTCTGTAGGATACCAAAAACCTGATGCAATCCCGAAGTTTGAAAATCAATCTAAAGCTGCACGTTTGTTGCGTAATATTAGAAAGCCTAGGTATGGTGATATGGCATATGAAGGAGATGATGACTGGGACCTTCTTTCAAACTTTAGAAGTGTGGAGAAATTTGATTCTTCAAATTTTTTAGAGGACGAGATTAGCGGAAGTGCAGCAGCCGTAGCAGCTGGGTTAAAAGCTTCCGCTGCTGGTCTGATCGAACAAATTAAATTTAAGGAGTTGTTGAAACGTAGGGGCGGCTTACAACAGTATCTGGACTGCAGGTTAGTTACTATATTTAAAATTATAACAGTATTATGAATATATAGTTTTACATTGTTTGGTATGATAACAATATTACTTTGAATCATAAGTAGCACTCACATACACAAACATACATACATATACATACATATATATATATATATATATATATATATATATGTGTGTGTGTGTGTGTGTGTGTGTGTGTGTGCGCGCGCGCGCGCACACGCATGTGCATGCATTTATTTGTAGCATTCATATGTGTGTGTGCGCGCGTGCGCTTTGAATTACTCATGTATTAACCATATATTGAAAAATTATATTGAAAAGGACTTCTAAGTTTCAAAATGATCCCAAATCTTGTGTTGATGACCTCAATACAAGTAGACTATGTTACAACATTTTGTTTAGTTTCAACATATTTTGGCACAAATTACTGTGGGACTATGTAAGGGAGGATATAAATACTTCCTTGCACGCATGCGCATACATAGTCTGTACGATGACTCGTGAAACAAACCTCCACTCATAAATTCTGAGGAATGGATGTCTATCCGTTACATACATCTAGCAAAACCAGGTGGTTTAAATGTCACAATGGGTTCAAACTTCTCATGTTTTCAACTTGGTGCTAACTGGGCTGCCCTTTGAGGCAGGGGCGGATCTACCTTGAGCCCAGCTATGGCCAAGGCCTCATCTGGAAAAGCAAAATTCTAAAAAGAAGTGGCCAATTCTAGAATACAGCCATACCTGGGAAATTTCAAATGCCCTAGCTTAGGTCCAAACAGCCCATAGTTGAGCCAATTCTTGCCTCTAGCATCTTATTTGCAATGTGACATCCCATATACATGTATATATCCAATAAAATCTAGACAAATCTTGCAATGTGGGACTAGTTTGCCCTATCTCATCCAAAAACCTGGCTCCGCCACTGCTTTGAGGGACATACATATAGTTCCAAAAGGAAGCAATTGTTATCCTTGAGACATGTTTAATAGTAGGAGAATACAATTGAGGGCTATAGTAGTTATGTACGTACATACATACTTTTCATGTTATTTTGTCCTTCATTACAGAACAACTTGATTGAATAAAATAAACTATTTGTAAGGGTGTGTTCATGCACCCACTTGATGTTTATTTGCAAGATAGTCATGCATTTGAATGCCTGCAGTTCATAATATGCATACCTTAGACACCCATTGTTAATTTCGTGCTTAAATTTCCGATGTTATATGGCTTGATAATACGTGTGTTCGGTTGATTATCAGGAACTTCATTTTAAGCCTCTGGAGCAAAGATGTGAAACGCATATTACATCTTGAAGAGTGTGGTGTATCTAGTACACCTGTTAAAGATGAATCCCCACGGGCATCCCTTATTCGAGAAGTTTTTGCTTTCCTCGATGGCAATGTGAGTCATGTCTGTTTTGTTTATATACTTTATTTCATCCTCATATTTGATACAAATCATCAGGTACTCCTGATGCAAATGTAACATACCAAGTAGAAAAGAAATGTTTGTCTCATGTATTGTGTCTTAAATCATGTCCATGTAAGATAGCTAGATGTAGTTCACTGATAATGCATTGGTCTTTATATAATATCAGTAGTGATTTACGTGTGTATCGAGCTAAAATGAGCTCAATTCTTTTTGAGTTGGAGATTTTACTGTCATTTTTTGTTTATCTATTTATGTAGTTGAAACAGATAATTTCAAGCTAAAATTTGTTCTTTTTTTTTTCTGCTGACAATGCTGTATTTCTTTTTGCTTTATTAATTATGGATAACATTGATGTCAATACAGAAAAATGATAACAGAAGAATGAAAAAAAAAAAAAAAAGGATGAAAAATTTAGTACTTCTCTTGATTTTTAAATTTTTTGTTTTGCACCTGACAAAGCTTGCTGCAGGGTTATATAAATGCAGGAATTGCTACGGATAAGTCAAATTCTGTTTGTTTGCTCGAACCTGTATTTTCTGAGGAATCCAAACCATTGGAAACTTGTGCAGAAAATGACAAGTTTAAAGGTGAAGCCAGTGTGCTGATAAATGCATACTCTTCTCGTGAAGTTGTAGAAACATCACCATTGCTTGTGCCTGAAGATAATAATCATGATAACCCGAGTGCATCTAATGTATCATCAGAGTCATCCACCCAGTTAATTCCTGGAAAACATGCGATTGATAATGTGCAAGTTGGCACATGGCATGTGCCAACATCTGAAGCCCAAATTTTGAACAGTGTTACTGATGGGAATAATACATGCATGAACGAGAAATACCAGGTGATTGGTTCTTCTGATCGCATGGTGATCCAAGCTGAGAATCCATGTAGCAATATAACAATATCCAGTGACCATGTTATTGATCCTACATTGAAGATCAATCGCTGTGAGGATGTTCGCAAGAGAGTTATCGTTGTTGGGGCAGGTCCTGCAGGCTTAACTGCAGCCAGACATTTGGAGAGACAGGGTTTTTCAACAGTTGTGCTTGAAGCTCGAGATAGGGTTGGTGGTCGTGTTCATACAGATCGCTCGTCACTTTCAGTGCCTGTAGATCTTGGTGCCAGCATAATAACAGGTGTAGAAGCTGATGTTGCTACTGAAAGACGACCAGACCCATCTTCTCTCATTTGTAAACAAATGGGTATTGAATTAACAGTTTTGAACAGTGATTGCCCTCTCTATGATATAATTACTGGAGAAAAAGTACCTCATGATTTGGATGGTGCTCTGGAAGCAGAGTATAATAGTCTGTTAGATGATGTGGTACCTTTTATTGCTCAGAAAGGTGAAAATGCAAATAAACTGTCACTTGAAGATGGACTAGAACATGCTCTTAGAAAAAGGCGACTGTCCCAAAGGATGACTGCAGCATCTGATACTGTGGTGGCGAATGACATTGATACTTCCCTTAATGGAAATATGCTGCGTCCTCTGGAGAGGAGAGTATTTAATTGGCATTTTGCAAATCTTGAGTATGGTTGTGCTGCACCACTTAAACAAGTATCCCTCCCTAATTGGAATCAGGATGACTTGTATGGAGGCTTTGGTGGAGCCCATTGTATGATTAAAGGAGGATACAGCACAATTGTAGAAAGTATAGGGGCTGGACTCAATATTCACTTAAACCATGTAGTTACTGAAATTGAATACGGTATAGACTCTGAAAATACTAGTTCGCCTCATAAAAAGAAAGTCAAGGTTCGCACGTCAAATGGCTGTGATTTTGTAGGTGATGCTGTCCTGATCACCGTACCGCTTGGTTGCCTCAAAGCAAATACTATACGGTTTTCCCCACCGTTGCCAATTTGGAAAGATTCATCTATTCGAAAACTTGGTTTTGGTGTTCTGAACAAAGTGGTATTGGAATTCCCTCGAGTTTTTTGGGATGATGCTATTGATTACTTTGGGGCCACTGCTGAAGAAACCGGTAATAGAGGGCAATGTTTCATGTTTTGGAATGTTAAAAAGACAGTCGGAGCACCTGTTCTTATAGCACTTGTAGTGGGGCAGGCAGCTTTGGATGGTCAAGCTATGAGCAAGTCTGAACATGTGAGCCATGCTTTAAAAGTACTTCGCAAGCTTTTTGGTGAAGCATCTGTTCCCAATCCGGTAGCTTCTGTTGTTACGAATTGGGGACTTGACCCTTTCAGTAGAGGAGCGTATTCATATGTTGCCATTGGAGCTTCAGGAGACGATTACGATACCTTGGGGAAACCAGTTGAGAACTGTCTGTTTTTTGCTGGTGAAGCAACTTGCAAAGAGCATCCAGATACCGTTGGTGGTGCAATGATGAGCGGTCTCCGAGAAGCAGTGCGTATTTTTGACATCTTAACTACTGGATATGATTATGCGGCAGAGGTTGAAGCTATGGAGGCTATACGAAGAGAGTCAGATAACGAAATAATTGAACTAAAGGATATGATTAAAAGACTCGAGGCATATAAATATACTAATGTAACATTAGTGCGTGACTTGTTTTACAAGGCAAAGACTACTTCTGCACGGTTGCATTTGATTAAAGAGATGTTGAATCTTCCTGTTAAGTCTCTCAAGTCATTTGCTGGGACTAAACAAGGGCTTAGCACACTCAATTCGTGGATACTTGTGAGTTGACACAACTGCTAGACATATCACTTAGTTTTTACTTGTTGCTTTCAGTGTATCATATCAGCCATCTGGCTTTTGTTTAATTATTTCTTTTAAATTTATTTCAATCAGGATTCACTAGGCAAAAATGCCACCCAGCTTTTGCGTCACTGTGTTCGTTTGCTTGTCTTAGTATCGACTGACTTGCTCGCTGTGCGTCTATCTGGTATGGATTCTTATAGTATCATAAACTATTTTTATGTAAAGTTGGTGAAGTACTGTATCATATGCTAAATTTGTATATATTCAAATTATATTTGATTTTCAAGTAACGCTGACCGTGTTTTTATACATACATACATACATATATATATATATATATATGTGTGTGTGTGTGTGTGTGTGTGTGTGCGCGCGCATGCGCGCGCGCGTGTGTGTGTGTGCGCGCGTGCGTGCATTCATGTATATCTGCATGAGCTAGGAATGGCCACACCTCATTTTTGCTACACCTCTTATCCCTTTGATTTCAACATGATGTTCCGACCCTTGCCCTATATTATTAGTGTGAGGCGAGAGATTTTAATATTATTTAAATGGAACTTGGGGTGGAAATCAGGGGTCTGTGAGGTGCTGCGCTGTTTGTGGTGTCATTGAATGCTCCTCTATGTATATATATACATACATATAATAAAATGATAAGCATCAATACTTTGATTATGGATTTTTTTCCCCTTATTTATGCTGCATATAATTTCTTTTCCATCATATTATGTTTTCACTGTCCAATTTTAAGCTTCGCCTTAAGACCTGTTTTTCTTTTCTTTGTTGATCCTCTCAATGAAATTTTCCATGTTGCACTTACTTATGGATGTATGCATTTCAGCTGTAGCATTTTGTAGGAAAACCAATCTTTTACCCAACATGTGCTGTCCGAACTAAGCTAGATAGCCTCCTTTCATTAGACTCACCAGCCAACCTGGACTTTGATTCGGTGTTTCTTATTTTTATATATTTACACAAATTTCTAATGGGAGTAAATAGAGATTTTATTTATTTATTTGTTTGGGATCTTCTATTATATAATTCAGTTTGAATAAGTTGTTTCATTTTGCAAAGAAAATAGATAATGAATCTGTGCTTGCGAATAGGAGAACTATGAAGAACCATTTTATTGTTGCTCTCCCTTTTTGAGAAAATAGCATCGTAGTACGGAATGACTGAATGTGCTATTAAAACTTAAAAGGTCAAATTGACATCGAATGCATCTGTGGTCTTTTTAATTTACTGAAACATAAAATGTTAATTTCTTATAAAATTTCAGAATTAACATTAATTTTCTTGTTGGTTACCATCCAATTTTTTTTGTGCTTTCTCATTCTCCAGGCATTGGGAAAACAGTGAAGGAGAAAGTGTGTGTGCATACTAGTCGTGATATACGATCAATAGCAAGCCAACTGGTCAATGTTTGGATTGATGTTTTTCGCAAGGAAAAAGCTGCAAATGGACGGTTGAAATTGCTGCAAGAGTCCTCAAAATTACGTCCTAAAGATCTTTCTTCCGGAAAAATGGGACCAAATAATGAAGCTGCAAAAAGCAGACATATTAGTAAGAAAATTGATAGCAAAAACACAAGACTTGAAAATGCGATGGACACAAATTCAGAGGCGAATTCTTCACGCTCCCAAAGTTCATTTCAATGTCAAGATCTTAAGATGGATAGAGATGTAATTATTTCTGAGGAAGAAGCTGCTGCAATTGCTGCTGCTGAAGCTGCCCATGCTGCTGCTCTTGCAGCAGCTGAGGTATGTGTAACAACAAGTATTACTTATTTTACTATTTTTTTGCAGGAGGTACATCAGATTGCTGATTAGCCGGAAATCTCATTACAATATATTTATACATATAACAATATTCCTTTAAATTGCGGCATTCATTCAGTTATATTGTCTCCAGATTTACCCTCGCGTTGATTGCAAATATTAGTTCCATCTAAGTATTTTCCCTTTCAGTTATATATAGGGGTTAACTTGAAAAATGATCCAAGGGGTAAAAAATTTGAGATCAAAAGTACGGTATTAATATTTCTTCAAGAAAACCGGCAAAATTTCAGTTAGGTGTGTTGTCTTTAATTTTCAACTACACAGTTCCTGGTAGATGTGCTGTTAATTAATTGATTATCGAATTCTAGTAGTTCAAAAGAACTTTGAGTTGCAAGCTAGTCGTTCATGAAAGTGACAAACTCCTTCTGAATAACCATATCCCTCTCAAACAAAGAGAGGAACATAAAATTGCGAACCTTGTCAATGCCTTAATGGTTTTAATCATGAATAATAGTCAATCATACTCTTCGGCTGAAGTCTTATGATGATGATGGCATTTTCTTTTTGTTAGGCATTTGCATCTTCGGAAGCAAATATCTCTAGTCTGCACGATCTCCCAAAGATACCATCATTTCATAAATTTGTAAGGCGTGATCAGTTTACTGAGCCAGATGATTCTGAATTCAGAAGGAGAGTATCTGGCAGCATTCCTGGGAGGCAAGATTGTATATCTGACATAGACTCTAGGAATTGCAAGACTCAAAACTGGACCGGTGATTTTACTGAAACTGGCGCAAATCCTGACAGCTCTTCTCAGAGGAGCAACTCAAATGACTTGGCACCTTTAAATATTAGAGAGCATTCAGAAGAAAGTACAGGATTGGACAGAAGACATGTAAAAGCATGGGTTGATACAGAAACTGTTGGCAGTGGAGGTGTAAAAGACTACCTTGCCATTGAGCGATGGCAATCACAAGCAATGGAGGCAGATGCAGAATTCTATCAACGTTTGCAGTTGAGGGACGGAGAAGATTCAAATGGTACTTTCAGTACACCACCTTATAAGAGTGAAAGGGAAGGCAGTTCAGCTTCTCAAGTTGTGGAGAACAAATTGTCAACCGAAGATCCTCCAAGGGGTGCTGACCACATAAAGCAAGGTGTTATGGATTTTGTTGCATCGCTACTCAGACCGTTATATAAAACTAGAAAAATCGATAGGGATGGGTACAAGTCGATAATGAAGAAAACTGTAACCAAGGTATGTATGCACTTGATTTTTTGAAGTCTTTTTTCACATGTTAAACGAACAAGAACTGGTTTATGTCATGGGCCTTATTTTGTTATCTTGCTTCGCATGTAAGATATCACATGATTACTTTTAATTCTATGTGCCCCTCCAAGTTGATGGCAGAACCAGTATGGCATTAATCACATATTTTGAAGTTGGAACTTATGAATTATGATGCCATATGAGTTTTTTTCCCATCTGAATGTTTATTGTCTTACTTTATAGGTTATGGAGCAGTGTACTGAAGCAGAAAAAAGGTTTACTGCTCCAGAATTCTTAGATTACAAGAGGAAGATTAAGGTTAGCACTGCTTTTTTTTTGTTTGCTTCTTAGAGTCTGGTCAACAATAGTACGAGTGAGTGAGTGTACTTGCTTTTGTACATTCACATCATCCTCACCTAATAGAGCAAGAAACTTGTTTCCTAAATGTGTTGAGCTGCTGCAGTATATGTACATTAGAAGCACATTATCTTGCTTTATCCTGAATTGCCGATATGTTAAGTATAATATATTATGGTGATTGGTGATTACTTAGATAATTAAATATAGGAATATTTTTATTGAAGATGAATTAGAAGCTGATTTGCATTGATTCACTTATCGAAGTTAATATATTTATATCATTCTTTTTTTTTTTCTCCAGATTCGGACTTTTGTCGACAAATTGATAGAAAGGCACATGGCAACAGCTCGAGGCTTGAAATGATAGTGCTTCAAATGAGCATCCTCCACCTGAAAGTTCTGTAGTTTATGACCCGTACATGAAGGAAGGAAACTGCATAGTATATAAATCAAAGACTAACGGGTTTTGTCTCGTGTTGTCCAGGCAAAGCATCAGTCTGCAAATAAAACACTATTTTTCCTGATGATGCGAAATTGTAAATAAACGTTTGAAGCTTTGGAACAGTACAACTACTAATGCATTTGTTACAAATTGGTCGATTTGGGGCCATGCGAGGATGAAATGGTTTCAGGGACTAAAGATGTGTCTGGCTATGGGTAACAATTTGGCCATTTTTGAATAGCTACTGTGGAATCATGTCAGTTGGAGAAATCAAATTATTTATCCATGATATGTACCTTTAGTCTAAAAAGTTAACCCTGTTTTTATTTAGGGATATTGTATACATGATGCTTTTCATCCTTAGTTTTTTGTATAGTTAAGAGCAATTTTTTAGTGTCAAATACCTACTTTTTTAATAAAAGCATTTACCTATTTGGGTTGACATCATGCAAAGATGTAAATTTGTATATTTCAAAATCCTCTGTGTGCGTGTGTGCGAGTCATGAGGTTGTATTACTGTAGAAATTTGTTCACAACAATGACTTTCCCCTTGTTGTGGTGTTATTACTGTGGAAGGTAAGTTTACTACCATGGGAGTTTCCCTTGATGTGGCAGCAGTACCATAGAAAGTTGTTTACCGCCATGGGAGCTTCTCCTTGTGCGCAGAACAAAATTTAAAGCTTGTGCGTTTTTGTCGGATTGTTTTTTTAATTGTTTTTGACAAGGAGTATTTTTGACATTTTTTGGTTTTATTATTGTTATGTGGTTTTCTGATTTTTAGAATTTCCTCACAGCGGCTCTTATACTGAGAATGACATCCTATGTCCATAACTTGTTTTGCAGGTCATGCTCTATGATTTCTCATATGTGAACTATAAATTTGGCCTTTAAAGAATTCTGATGATTGAGCTGATGTTGAAGGCTGCCACATCATAGTTGTAAGCTTGCTTATCTTGCTCGCTGTTATTTTTTTAAAATCCTCTTTTGCTTGCCTCATATCTTAGTTACTTGGTGGGTGCTTGCTATTTTGCTATTGATTTATTCCAAACTTGTTTCATGTGCGTTACCCTTTTTCCAAACGTTGTGTAGTCATTTAAACATATTATGATTTGTTCAGTGATGGCAAAAATAAACTCCAATCTTATGTTCAGATCCGTTTGCATGAGCTCACTATGGGCTGTTGTGTTGCTCTTCTTGATCGGCAACTATTTGGCTCAAAGAAGATTACAGGTCGGATTATGCTATGGGCATAAAGCTGTTGATCGATAAGCTTTCTACTCCAATGAAGATATGTTGATTTTAGATTGGGGGGAAGTAGTAAAATAAAAAATAATCCATCACCACTAAAAAAAAAAGAACTAAGATTCATGTCTCTCATAGTGCAGGCCGAAGTCTGCAGGATTTCAACTTTTCTGTGCAACTAGTAGCAATAGGTATATAATACCTTTGATGGGACTACGTACAGTTGTGTATTGTTGTTTTATGGCAGCCATTCATGCTTTGTCTACTCTTTTAGATATATGGTTCATGTTGATATTGCCACTGAGCTTCTCGTCTTTCCGAATTTAAGAGGTTTTTATGCTATTATAGGGGATGGTTTTAATCCAACTAATGCATATATGTCATACTTGGATGTATTGTACCGGGGATGCTTTTATATGCTTAAATGGTCGACTTAGGCTTTCGAGGGGGATCGCTACAATTCCGATGGGGATCGCTACAAACCGTAGACCATGACAGAAAAATGAGCTAGCCACAGGGAGAAATGTTCAAATGCTTGGTGTTGTGAAACATTTTCCTGCTATTCGGTATTGTTGTGACGATACTGTTTTCTCCAAGTAAATGGTGCTGCATGTTAAACTTCGGTCAGGGTTCTCTCATCCCATCAGTTATTATCTATCACAGATCGTTGGTCAAGAAAGAGTTCATGTTCATTTGCGACATCTTGACCTTGCAATTATGATGATCCAACTAAGCACCATTTTTGTTTGGTCAAAATTATAAAATATTAACCATAAAAAAGTTCACAAGGGAAAAGGCAAGTATGCTTAACTAAGCTAATTAAAAAAGAGAATGGGTACATGAGATTGATCGGTGTTCTCCTCGTAAGTAAACAAAAGGTACAAATTGATTCAGGTCCAATTTAGATTTTAGAATACAAAAAACTATGTTTTAAAACTTTATAAATTAGGTTCTTATTTCTCGTAAATCATCAAAATAACAATGTAAAAATTTGTTAAACTTCAAAATTTAATTCAACACATAATCATCCTCATATACATGCAAAAAAACTACAAAAAATGATTAAAAAAAATATATTCATGTTCGGCGAATTTTAGCAAATTTTCGCGAAGTTGTAGACATCGTAACAACTATTTCTAAAAATTATTGTTTTCATGCAATTTTTGCTGATTTGCTTCAAAATTTTGAATTAAAAACCTACACTTATTTATACATCGAAATATTACAGAAAAATATATGAAAAAATTGCATATAGATGTAAAATATTTCATTTTCAAGAAGTTTGCAGTAAAAAAAAGCAATTATTTGCAATAATTGTTGATATTTCAGTAATTCTTTCAAACAGTAACACACATATACCATACTTTGTAAGATAACTCCAGATATATCAACAATTATTTAGAATAATTGCAGACGTTGCTGCAACTTTTTTTTTCCATTTTTATTACTAGTAGTATACCGTGTGAATAAGTGCTAAAATGTCATTATTTTTCATAAAAAGTGTTTATTTTTTAAAAAAATATTGCAGAATATTTCCTTGAATATTTACAGTTTTTTGAATTTTTTTATGCAGCTGTGCAAAAAAACTGAAAAACACGTTGCTGCAGTAAATAGAAGTCTGCTTTACATATAAATTTAAAGAGGGAGCCACATTTAATACAATCTGGAAATAGGAATGCTCCCTAATTTCCACTAAACAAAAGGCGCGTTATTTTAGAATGACAAAGAGGTATGCTTTGTTGTGCTACGAATGGGGCAACTAAAAAGATGATTGAATTTTTATATTTATTATTTTAAGTTATCTTTATTATTTTTGGAAAAATATTAATAATTCAAATTAAATTATAAATTGTGGCAATTATTGTGAAATTGGTGCATTGGTATTTTAAAAAAAAGATATAAAAGGAACAAATGAAAAAAAAAAAATCTAAGGAAGCATATTTGTTGACCAAATATTAGCGGGGGTGAATGTTTTGTCTCATTTGTTCTATATTAACCTTCGTTTATGTGCTCTGTTGTGTAAAAAATTAAATAATTCTTTTTTTCCATCAAAATCGTTGCATACATCAATTTGTTCAATCGACTTCACGTGATTGACAAGAGCGATATACGATGAAGATGATTTGATATAATTTGCATTTTTGTATTGATCGTAGGATTTGCTTAAGTTTTTTGAGGTTTCTATTTTCGATTGAGATTTTTAATTGGACGTTCCTATGTTGCATCGATAAGGTTATTCATCTTTTTTAGGGTATCATATCAACGTTTTCAGTCTTCTTTAATAATATATTTGGAGTCCAAAGATGATTGAAAATACACCCCAGTTGTGCTCACTCTCGTCCATGGATATGGACCATTGGAGCTGTTGATAAATCTCACTGACTACGAAGCTTCTAATTCGACAGTCAAACAACTTGATCTCATCGTGGCTACGCGTGGTGTGCGCAGAAAGGACCTTCTACCTACTTCAAAACAGCGTGAACGCAATCCTATTTAGGGATATATGACATACGGTTGGTACCATTCAGCGGCTGTAGCTTTGCCTCCCCTTTCTTTGTGCATTGCTGGATTTCTTGTATTTGAAAGTTGCTCCATTCCAGTTGCATCCTAGCAGATACGCCATCCTCACTAGCTTATGTTATATCTACATGAGGGAGTTTCATGTCCCATCGGCTCATCATCAAATTTAATTTCTATATGCAACAAAGAGCAAGCTAGACGGTGTTCCTTTCATTTTCTTGGCAGGGAGTAAGTACAAGCTGGTCAAAAATTTGTACTCAAAGCATTTCATATTCAAACACGCGCGCGCACCTTGTTTGGATAAATCTTCATGCTTTCACCAATTAAATGTATGTCTTGTTCCCTTTTCATTTTGTTCTTTAGTTTCGTTTCGAAAGCAAACCCTTTTCTTATGGGACTCATTTAGTTATTGTGGGAGCTGTCGTCGAACAGAACTTGAATGACACCCTGTAAAGGCTTCAACGAATTATGAAGAAACCTCAGGAGGTTCTCCGTCTTGTCATTTATGATAATATGAGGAAGCTGGCCTACTAGTAACCAATCACTTTTCGCTTAATCATGAAATTTGGACGACCCTTTATTCATGGGCCTGTTAAAAAGGAAGTGGCTCAGTAATCAATTATGTAGTTAAAGCCCCGTTCGACCATAGCGCTTTTCGCTCGCTACGTTGTTTTTAATTTAGCGCTGCCAAATAATAAATCTATTTTAAGTCCTTTTTTTTTATTTTATATATTAGTGGAATAAAGGCTATTTAGTATCTACATCAGCAATACTAATATATGAATGTCAATTTGACTAAATTCTAGAAATAAAATCAACTTAGGTTGGCTAAAGATATAAGTTTAAGACATAAGTGTTCAATATATAAGTCAAAATCTATTATAGTCATAAATCCAGTTTGTATAGACAAAGATATTATTTGGTTTTATTATATAAGATTAAACAATATTTTTTTTTACCTACTTAAATGAAGGAAGAATAAGAATAAATTGACTTTGAAAACCTTATTTATATTTAATGAAGCTTTTTACACCTTCACTATTTTACATTCTATCCTTGTTTTATCTCCTCTATAATATTTTTCATCTCCATCGCTGTAGTACCACAAAACACCTTAATTGCATAGGCGATTGGTAAGGCAAGCTTTGTTTTGTGTTTGCAACCCTCCGTTTTTGCCGCCACCTGATGATCAAATCATCTGGGGAAGTCTTCACTATTATAACATGCTCGGAAGAGCCAGAGTTGGGTGCCTTCAAGATCGTACCCTTGAAGAGAAGCTGGCCTGTGAAATTAACAGACTAGGAGGACGATAAGATTCGCAGGAGAATAACAGAAGGAGGTTCTTGTTAGAGTTTATGCCCTAGATGCAATCCATTTAATGTGATTAATAACATTGTTGATGTTATTGTTTTATCTGCGTAATATAAATAGAATAATAATACGGAATTATATAGTTCAGGTAAGACTTGAACTTGAGATTATATAATATATTAAGTATTATAATTCTTAAATGTCCCTAGTCAAGTTTTATTGTTTATATAAGACAACGATAAAACATTAAAACTAGTATGTTGATCGACTGGTGATCACATCTCATTGATCATTGATATACGTAATATTAATGTCAAGACATAAATACGTATTGCAGAATAGTGTATTGGGTTGACCCAACATGAGAAAACTACATGGAATATGATTAACAGTATCATAAGTTATTCTCATAGTAGTAGTGATGTAATGATCCTCAGACCTGAAATCATTATAATTTTATTCGAGGATATTTGTGTTTTGATATCATCTAAAGTTACTTGTAACAGAGTTGACGATAATAGTGATTATTGGATACATCTCGAATCGAATGAAAATTATGAATGATCTAGATGGAATTTAACCATACAATATATTTTTAGTGATATCCATGGGCCTCTTGATTGAGTGAGACAGTGAAATACATGGCCGTGCTCAAATATTGATTTGTTTTAAATAGTCTACTCGTCGATCAAGATAAACGGATTAAATTATAAAGAGGGTGATAAGTTCCATGCCCCGAGTTTAATTCTGGATATACTGGTTAAAAGGATTATATTACATTGATACACTGGTCACAAAAAAGGTTGTATTGAATCAATGATCTTATTATAACTTGGGTAGCAGCGACGTATTGCTAGATGCCAATCACTGTTTATGATTTTAAATACGATTTGAAATCGTTGCCAACGTTGTAATAACCTACAGGGTCACACTATAGAACGTTACAAAGGAGAAGCTATTTTTTGGACACATAAAATATCAATTTGTTAATATTTTATTTAAAGTTGAAATCAATATTCGGATGGTTCCTTTCCATGGTTAAAGCCTAGATTTAAAAGATATATATATATTAATTTTCCTTTTAAATACATATACACGGCAAAACCTAGAATGGATGATTTAGATCAAAAACAAAATAAGACCGACCGAATACCTTTTCTCCACTAACCCTAGAAAATTAATGGTGGATAGCACCATTTTCTCCTTTATTTCTTCTTCAATTTGATTAAAGAAGATAATGTTCGAGTGGATACATATAGAGGCGCGACAAGAAGTTGAGCTTCCGATTCGATCCAGCAATTCCAGTATCATTCCAGATTTGAAGAAATCATGGTCATTATGATTTCATATAAACCTAGAAAGGTGTGACTCTACGATTTATCTAATTTTACATAGATCTTGTTTTAAAATGTTTAAAATTGCTAAATTTGGTTGCGATTAGATCATTAAAACCTTACAATGGTATCGGAGCCAGGTTAGTAAAATTTCGTAATTTGTGGATTTGATATATTCTGAAACATTCGATCTGTGTGTTATGAACACAATAGAAAGTAATAAGTAGGTATAAAACATGAATTCTAGATGAAACTGTTTTATAATAAACAGAATTTTGTTCTGTTAGGTAATCTGAAAGGGTTATAAACTAATATTTGATATTAATAATGATATTTGGATTACCAATCTTACTTGTTAAGACATGGAAACATATTAATTAATTGTTGACTCTATATTTTTTTCCTTATGTACTCATATACATAAATGGTTTTAGAAATGATATGAAATCTGTTAGATAGTAATTCGGAGAATTAAAAGTCAATGTTTATGGATTAGTGTTTTATCTGTATATATAAAGTTTAACCTGAATATATGTATATTATGTCACCACAAACTTGATTGGGTATTTAAGAATGCCAAACCCATTATCAAAATGTTTGATAGAAACTATGATTTTTTAAGAAGGTTTTATACTAAGTGATGAATAAGTAAGATAGCTTTATGATGAATTTTGATTCAATGACATCACTATTGATTTAGTCTGAAAATCAACCATGTTTCAAATTATTATTACTTTGTTGGTTAACATTGGAATCCTATATACAAAACCAAAACCCTTTTTTGATTAATCAGGGATATCAAGTCATTTTAGATCAGATTTAATAAAACATTTTAAATCTGTTAATTATATGTAATTACATTTTTTAATGGATCTGAATTATTTTTATGTGAACAGATCAATTTGATTGAATTTGTGTAATTATTAGAAACATAAAATTTATTCATACTTGTTTCTATTATGATCTTGATTTTACATGTTTGAATTCCCATTAATAGATACATATTTTTCTGATGTGATTAATTGAGGATGGATTTAGATTTGAATTCCCAGAGGGCAAGGAAGGAGAGGACCTGAGATTCTGATCAGAAATTGAGGAAGCCATCGTTGGAGAATGGAGTTTTGATGACAACAACCTTATTTCAATTATCATTGATTATAAAGTATATACTAACATCTCTACCTTGAATATATAGACATATATATGCAGGATTTGTTTACAGGACTTAAGTATTGAAGACTGTACGATTTTAGAGTTTCAAGAGATTCAGAATTCAGAGGAGATTAAGGACTCATGAGTAATCAAGAGTTCAAGACAAATATAGTAATAAAGTCTAGTTTATACGTAAGACTCTGAATAGCACTCCAGGTTCAAATTCAAATTTTGTTTTTCAAAATTCTGATTTTCAAATTTCAAATTCTGATTTTCAAAATTCAAATTCTAATTTTAAATTCTTTTTCCATCTTACTTATGATTTCAAATATAAGTTTTAAATTTAATATATAAGTTTATATAGTTTTATACTTATATACTTTTATAGTTTATAGTTATATCGTTTTAAACTTTATAATTTTATAAATATGTTTATATTATATATATTTATGTTTTCATATGGTTTTATACTTTAGAATACTTATTTATTTCACTAAGTTTTAATTCAAGAATTTCTAAAATTATATATATGTTTAAAACACTTGAAAATAGTTTTTAAAAATAAAAAATGCAAACATATGTCGATAGACATATGTTGCTATGTCGACATACAACTGTCACAATTTCAATTTTCAAAGGAAGCGTCTTTTCATTATTTGTAACGTTCCAAAAATGTTGCAACCATTCAAATGCTATAAATAGAGGGTGATTTCGAATTTTTAAACCATTCTTCTTCTCGTTTTCACATTTCTTCATCCCACCATTATTATTTCTTATTTTATTGATTTCTACGCTTATACTTTGCCGATTTCTACTCTAATTATATAAAACTTCTTCTTCTTCTCTCTCTCTCTCACTCTCACTCTCTCTCTCTATGTCTCTACACATTACTCTCTGAATTGAAGTTCTATTGAAGAGTTATAAGCTTGTTGTAATCATTTGGGAAGTGTCTAGGAAAGGGTGTGTTCCTTGTAGCCCTGAAATCACGGAAAGGGAGCGGTGGTAATCTTGTAGCCGTGAAATCAAGAGTGGTTGGAGCGGTGTTAACCTTGTAGCCGGGAAATCAAGGGGATTGTACTTGGATATTGATAGTAATAAAACTCTACGCAATCCAGCATTGCGTGGGACTGGACGTAGAAGCAATCCGGTCCAGTATCAAAACTGGTGTGTTCTTTCCTTTTCTGCATTTTATATTTATCTGTTTTTGTGTTTGTGTTTAATTTTGTGTCTGTGATCATTTCTGTTGTGTGTGATTCATACAATAGATCATTTAAGTTTAAGATTTCTGTAAAAAAAATAGAAACACTATTCACCCTCCTCTAGTGTTAGTCTTGCCTTAAGATTCGCATTCTGCATTCCCTAACAATTGGTACCAGAGCATAGGTTTCAAAAAATTCATAATTTGATTTTTGAAAATATTAAGGCAACCAACGCTGGTAATAATAGTTCTTTTGTAGAGGGTCAGTCCACTGTTAGACCACCACTGTTTAATGGTAGTAATTATCCATATTGAGCATGTAGAATGAAAATCTATTTACAATCAGTAGGATTAGACACATGGAATAGTAAAAGACTGAATATGCGAACCCACAACTAATTTTGTACAATGGACTAGTGAACAAAAGGCTGCTGCAACAATTCTATAGCCATGAATATGTTATTTTGTTCATCAGATAGGAACGAATTTAATAGAGTATCAGTTTGTAAATCTACTTATGAAATTTGGAGAACATTACAAGTCACTCATGAAGGAACCAATAAAGTTAAACATGCTAAGATATCAATGTTAATTAATCAATTTAAGTTATTCAAAACGAACAAGAATGAATCTGTCTCCGATATATATTGCAGATTTCAAGAGATAGTGCATTCATTAATAGCATTGGGAAAAACTTATTCTGAAGAAGACCAAGTCAGAAAAATATTGAGTTCATTGACTCTAGAATGGGATCAGAAAACATTGGCGATTGAAGAAGCCCATAATGTCAGTGAAATGAGAATTGAGGAGCTAATTGGGAATTTGATGTATTTTGAAGTCCAATTACAGAAAAGAAAGGAAAATAAGCCAACTGAAAATAAATCCAGAGCATTTAAAGCAACAAAAAATGGTTCTGATTCAAGTAGCGAAGTCGATGAAGAAGCAACCTTAATGACTAGAAATTTCAGAAAATTTTTGAGATACAGAAGAAGAAATAACTTTCAAAGAAACAGTCAAGGAAGTTTGGGAAGAAATGATGATCGATGTTATAACCACAACAGACCAGGTCATATAAAGAAAATGTGTCCATATTCAAGTAAATCAAATCAACAGACGGACAATAGTAATTCGTCGAAGAAAAGAAAGAGGGTATACGCAACAACTTTATACGACTCAGATTCATCATCAAGCGATGAAGAGTCAGAAGCTGGAAATTCGAATATGTGTTTCACAGCGATTCAGAATTAAGAAAATATCGAAGAAATGGATCTAAAAACCGGGTACGCCCTAATTAATTTTTAAACTTTTTGGTTGAATGGATGTTTGTTTGCTTTGTTTGACTGCCATTTTTTGAATTTTTAATTTTTAATTTTAAATTCAAACTCGAAATTTGAATTTTAAAATTCAAAATAATAATTAGTAAAATAATAAAATAAATTTTTGATGTGTGTTAGGATTAATATTAATTCAGGAAATAGTAAAACCTGGAATATAAATCGATAATATAATAAAACCAAGAAGTCAAAACAACATGTCTTCTGGTTTTCTGCTGGTCGACATACATAAATGGTCATGTCAAAATAATGACCAGAAAATGAAATTCAAATTTTGAATTTCAAAAGTTTAAACTTTCAAACTTCCCTCCAACTTTTCACTAACGCCCAAGGTCTGAAAAAGTGTCATTGATTTCAGAAAAATTGTGCCCATTCAATCTCTCTCTCTATAAATATTCAATCTTATTCTCTCTACCTCTCATTCAAAATTCAAATTATTCTCTTTATATCTATAATCTTCAAAACTCTCTAATGGCTTCCTCTAGTAATCCTCAAACAATGAGATTATCCAAAACCATCAAAGAATATCTCTACAATGATAGAGAAGCAATCAACACCTATGTTGACTATATAGCAAATGCAAAAGTCAATACGGGAGCTTTCGCCATCTTTGGAGATTTTCCATCTTACGATCTCCCTTCTCTTTTCAATCATAATGAAGTATTGAGATGATTGATGCTCGAGATAACAATGAAGTATGTTTCCCGAAACTCGTCAAAATGTTCTGTGTAAATCTCAATCGTGGCTTTTACGAAGGAGATGAAAATCATATTTGGAGTAGTTTAAAAAGGCACACAAATCATTCTAGATTGCGAAGTTTTGGGCAATATCTGGAATTGCAAAAGTACGGGCATAGATTTTTCGGAATTCGAAGTCGAAGAAACGAATTTAAGAGCCTATCATCACATATTTGAAAGCGATGCTCACATGAAATTCAAAAATCGCTTTTTCCACCGAAAAACAAGAATCGTAAACCTCCTCCTTCAACATACCATCACTCCACTTTCCGGAAACTTTAACAACCAACTCTCAAAGTCCAAAAATCACTCTTTGCTATTATTGGTGGCTATGACATCAATTGGGCCGATATGATCTTAAAAGAACTAAAGCCCAAAGAAATGTCAACTAGAGAAAATACTCTTTATTATGGAGTTTATCTCACTCAATTTTTCAAATATTTCGGAGCTGATCTCAAGGGAGAAGAGTTTGTATCGAGAAAGGTGTTTGACTCAACAAATATACATCTGATGCAAATCCCAGCCACTGTCAAACCTTACGAGACATTCGAAGACAAATAAGCTCAAATGCAACAAGAAAGAGACTATGGATATCGAAGAAGGAGAAGAAGAAACATTTTTAGAAAGTGTAAAGTGTCCGCTCAACACCAGAACCATTTCCAAAGAGACGATTGTTCAAAATCAAGTGAAAATTGTCAAGAATCAAAAGAAAATCAAAAAGACACTTACTTGTATGTCTAGGTTCATTGGCAAAATAGGAAGAAAACTTGGAATTTCATCTTCCTCCTAATCATCCACCGAAACATATGCCTATCTAGTTTAAGTTAACTTTAATATTTGCTTGTATTTGCTTTCGAATCTCGTATTTAGTGTATCGTAATTAGTTGAATGTATTTGCTTTTAAGTTGAAATGAATGGTGTTTTATTTATGTCAAAACTATCTTTAAGTCATTGTAAAAACATTACAATTAAATAAATTAAAATAGTATAATAACAATTAACTAAAAATTAATTTTTTCAAAAAAATGTATAGCGTATGTCGATATACATATGTCACTATATAACTGCCAGGTTTTCAAATTTATTCAAAATTTAGAATTAAAATAACTAACTCAAGTCTATTCAAATCCAACGAATTCCAGACCCTATATAAGCCTATTTCTTCCAGAAAAAATATATTCTATCATTCCTCCTTCCTCTCCAATCAATTTTTATCAAAAACTATCAAATTATGGCAAATCCAATACATAATTTGAGTGAAACTCTTGGACAAACTTTGAATTCTTTCAAGACTATTCCCTCCATAATTCTACGATATCAGCGTCATCTAGAACTAAGTCAAATAAAGATGGTAGAACAATAAGTGAAGCACTTTGATGCCATCCGTAGGCTAATATATTCTCTTTTTAGAGACGAAGACAACAATCTCGCTAAGGCACAATCGACAAAAGAAGATGAAGATTGGGAAGTCATAAAGAAGGATCCAATCTTTGGAGAAGACAGATGGGTAGAAGTTCCAAGAAACGTTTGATTGTTTGGTATGATTTGATTGGTTTGTTTGATTGGATTATCTTTGAATTTGTGTGAAATTGTTTTAAACATTGTCCGTAATTATTATTTGGATTGTTTTGCCTAGATTTGAAACATGTATGTATATGGATTGACATACTTGTAAATATTAAATACTTGGTATTGATTATTTTAGATTCATGGATTTAGGGGGAGTAATATACTTTAGTATAATCATAGGATATAGATAGATATAGGATTTAGGAGGAGTATATTTAGAATTTCTTTTTGATAATGATAAAGGGGAAGAAATTATAAAATAAGGATTAGTTAAAGGGAGAGAATGAAGGATTCATGAAGTCAAGGGAAGTATTATAAGGATCATAATCAACAAGTATAAATAGGTATGAATACTTTGTAAATCAAGGTTTTCGTCATCAGAAAAGGGGAAATTATTGGAGAATGGAGTTTTGAAGAAAACAACCTTATTTCAATTATCATTGATTATAAAATATATACTAACATCTCGATCTAGAATATATAGAAATATTTATGCAGGATTTGTTTACAGGACTTAAGCACTGAAGATTGTAAAGTTTTAGAGTTTCAAGAGATTCAGAATTCAGAGGAGATTCAAGACTCATCAGTAATATAGATTTCAAGACAAATATAGTAATAGAGTCTATTTTATATGTAAGACTCTGAATAGCACTTCAGGTTCAAATTCAAATTCTGTTTTTCAAAACATTGATTTTCAAATTTCAAATTCTGATTTTCAAAATTCAAATTCTAATTTTAAATTGTTTTTCCATCTTACTTATGATTTCAAATATAAGTTTTAAATTCGATATATAAGCTTTATATAGTTTATACTTATATACTTTTATAGTTTTATACTTGTATAGTTTTAAACGTTATAATTTTATAAATATGTTGATATAATATATATTTATGTTTTCATATGGTTTTATACTTTAGAATACTCATTTATTTCATTAAGTTTTGATTCAATAAGTTCTAGAATTATATATATATATATATATATATATATCTTTAAAACACCTGAAAATAGTCTTTAAAAATCAAAAATGCATACACATGTCGACATACATATATTGCTATGTCGACATACAAATAACACAATTTCAATTTTCAGAGGAAGTGTCTTTTCATTATTTTTAACGTTCTAGAAACGTTGCAACCATTCAAAATGCTATAAATAGAGGGTGATTTCGAGTTTTTTAACCATTCTTATTCTCCATCTTCACCCCTCTTCATCCCACCATTATTATTTCTTATTTTATTGATTTCTACACATATACTTTGCCGATTTCTATTCTAATTATATAAAACTTCTTCTTTTCTCTCTCTACTCGTTACTCTCTAAATTGAAGTTCTATTGAAGAGTTATAGGGTTGTTGTAATCATTTTGGAAGTGTTTCGGAATGGGTGTGTTCCTTGTAGCGTTGAAATCAAGGAAAGGGAACAGCGGTAATCTTGTAGCCATGAAATCAAGAGTGGTTGAAGTGGTGTTAACCTTGTAGCCAGGAAATCAAGGGGATTGTACTTGGATATTGATAATAATAAAAACTTTGCGCAATTCAGTGTTGTGTGGGACTGGACGTAGGAGTAATCCGAACCAGTATAAAATCTGATGTATTCTTTCCTTTTATGCATTTTAAATTTATCTGTTTCTGTGTTTGTGTTTGATTCCGTGTCTGTGATCATCTCTATTATGTGCTATTCATATGATAGATCATTTAAGTTTAAGATTTATGTAAATTCCTTAGAAACACTATTCACCTCCCTAGTGTTAGTCTTGCCTTAAGATCCGCATTCCCTAATAGCCATGAAAGTTTTTTTGAAACTCTCAAGATGTCACTAAGTTTCTCAGAGATGTTAAATAGCAAGAGACACAGGTGTATACATTACATATCGTATTTTCTCAACAGTAAGCTCATCAATTTGTATTGGCAATTATAACGACCCAAGGATTTTCGGCCCCGAAAATCGACATAAATACCTTTACCGTAACTCATGTCGACCTTCCAAACACCAAAAACACTGGAACGTTATTAGAAAGAATTTAGAGGGTGAGATAAGAAAGAAAGAAAGAAATATTAGAATTGTAGAAGAAGAAGAAACAACACAAAACAGAGTCTCACATCGCAGCGGAACAAAATATAATATAGAAATAAATCTTTATTGATAGCTTTAAAAATACTTATAATATTAGAGTACATCACACAACGAGACAGTTATAATAACCTATTCCCATATACAACACACATCGGAATAATAGCTATATAATATCATACATCTGAACATCTCCAGCTCGTCCCTGGACTTTACAGCATTCGATAACCTGAACTTGTACACCCCGGGCTAACCCGAGCATTTACAAAACACCGGGTCAGTCTGGTGAACCAGAGTGAGAAAAACTCGCACAGTATTAAGGGTATCACACAACTTGATTTTTAAGTTAAAATCCTTTAGAAAGAAAAGGATAATCGTAAGATCAAATCCACACATAAATACGGATGGTTTTTACCTTACGATAACCCAAACTATTTTTGGAATCAATATCTTTTCTGATATTATAATAATGTCTAAATACAAGTAGGTATCAATCTAGCGGAACACTTGCATCTCACGCTCCACATACATAGTATACAATCAAAAATCGCGGGCGCTTATTGGAGATTGGATTCCGACTATGACAAGGTATGGGACCACCTGCCAATAGTGTATCTCTAGAGGCGAATACACTAGGTTCAACAAGAACGTCTTGCAACCCGGCCCACACATGACCGACCACCCATTTCGCTTGAGTGTATCGAATGTTTATCACCAATGGTTGGGTGCGACCCACTGTTTCCCGAAAAGGGACAGCATCGAAATAGATTAAAGAAGCAAATGAAATTTCTCTAGATAGGTGATTATACACCCTAATGGGAGCGACCTACATAGCCATGCTGCCTGCCCGATTTTTGTCATCTCTCGGTTGGTGAGGCTTGAGGTTTAGATTAACTTCTGAACATCTAGTCATTGTTCACTTTGAATGCCACATAGTCAGATCCGCTAGATATCACTAATTGACGTCTAAAAAAATACTCTAGTTGGAAGCTAAGAGAACGACAATTCTCCACCAACAACTATAACATGTTTGAAGAAAACCAACGTACGTGACCCCTTTGGAAATACTCTGTCAAGCATCCGTCCATACAAGTCATCCAGGAACATGATGAACCAAAGGTACTGTAACAACCCGAAAATCTGGGCCAGTTTAAAATTTTTATTTTGGCAATTTTGGCGGATTTTAATTATTTATAATGAATTATTTTAAATAAAATCAACGAGAAATTTATTTTGAATATAATTCGAACGTATATATTATATACGCCGTCGTTAGAATATAAATAATTATATATAATTATAAAAGGAATTGAAAATGGCGCGGTAGTTCGATAATTTGATTTCAAACTTCAATTGAATGTACCGGGTGCAAAACAATCCGAATTTTAGTGAAACCAAAAACATTAGGATCTAATTGATAATATCTTTCCAACGAATCCGACAAATCAAATTTTCATAGCGGGAATCAATAGATATATCCAGTTGAAAATTCTGAATAGTCGCTATGGAATTCAGGCCCTTAAAAATGGGAATTTTGCAAACGACCTCGGATTTCGACGAAACCAGTTTTGTTGGGTCCGTGGTGTCAAGTTATTGCTAGGTTTCAAATTTCATAATTTTTCGAATCAATAGGTGAGCGTGGCAAAGGAAAACGCGTTTGACCAGTTTCAGTTGAATTTAATCGACTGGAAATTGGCCCTTTTTCAAACGGTCTCAGAATTCGACGAAACTAGTTTTGTTAGGACCATATCGTCAATACGAAGCTAGAAAATATTTTTCTGAAATTTTTAAAGTTCGTATGCGGCCCCAGTAATTTGAAATGTACGTTTAAAATTCAATATAATGATTTAAATGTAAATTCAAAGGAAACTGATTGTAACAGCCGAATCAGCTTACGATACATATCCCATTGTGTTCGGAATGGGGGTAATTAGCTAGGGACGACAGGCGGTGGGCCCCGTTTTGAGGTCGAAAATAAAAGTTGCTTTTTGGGTGGAAAATTAAATTAATTAAATAATTTAAAAAAAAAGAAAGCCCCTTTCTCTCTTTATACTCCAGGCGCCCCCCCCCCCCCCCGATTAAATTCAGTGGAAAAAAAAAAAAAAGAAGGAAAGGACGGGGAGGCGCACCCCGTCGCCTGCTTCCATCGCTGGCCACCGAAGCTCGGCCGCCCCCTCCCTCACCTCATCCCCCTCCTCTGATTCCCCCTCCACCGTTCTCCTCCATCCCTCCTCCCTCAATCCGAACTAGACCGCTACCCTACCCTGCTGCGCCCTCCTCCACGTCGAGCGCCACCAACCCCGAGCCCCCCCCCCCTCGCAGTAGCGGCCGCCGGCCTGACAGCCCCCCCTGTAAGTTTTTTTTAATTTATTTATTTTATTTTTATTTTATATAAATAGAAAAAAACTGGATTTCATTTTGTTTAAAAACTGAATTTTATTTTGTTTAAAATCTGAATTTCATTTTGTTTAAAAACGGAATTTTATTTACTTTAAAAACTGGTTTTTATTTATGTTGTAAAGTAATAAAAATATAATCTTTTATATTGTCGAAAGAAAAATATGATTTTTATATATTGAATAGCTAAGTAAAAATATGATTTTTATATATTGAATAGCGAAGTAAAAATATGATTTTTATATATTGAATAGCGAAGTAAAAATATGATTTTTATATATTGAATAGCGAAGTAAAAATATGATTTTTATATATTGAATAGCGAAGTAAAAATATGATTTTTATATATTGAATAGCGAAGTAAAAATATGATTTTTATATATTGAATAGCGAAGTAAAAATATGATTTTTATATATTGAATAGCGAAGTAAAAATATGATTTTTATATATTGAACTTCGAAGTAAAAATATGATTTTTATATATTGAATAGCGAAGTAAAAATATGATTTTTATATATTGAATAGCGAAGTAAAAATATGATTTTTATATATTGAATAGCGAAGTAAAATTCGATTTTTACATAGGTAGTGAAAGCGGGGCAACGAAGATGAAAAAGGATGCGATGACGACGAAGACTTCTCTAAAAGAAGTGCCGTGGAGCTAGGATAGCTATATGTGAGAACTTCTCACCTTTCAATTTCTTTTCTAATTATATATATATACTAGGATGCAGACGGTGCTTAGTAGCACCCGACACAATCGTCCACAGACCATGGACTTGTTTGTTTGGTTGCATAGATTAGTTATATGATTTGATTTGAATTTGGTTGTTTGGTGATTTTGATTGATGTGTGAATGGCGTGGGCCTTCACTAGACCGGGGATAAGGCTAGGCCTTGTCCCGTTTCTAGTATCGTGCCGTTATGCCGCCGAAATTTTCTAAAATATGTTAGAAAATAAAAATATCATTTTATTGTGTAAATGAATAATAGAAATTCATATGTTGGAATAAAATGTTTTATCGTTAAAAATATAATTTTTAACGTGAATATGAATATAGTGAAAGTGAATAAAATAAAATATTCATTTACAAACCGGACGGTTTGTTTATGTACACCTATTTGAAGGACATTGATTGGGACGATAAATTTTACACATCGCCCGACTGCACAAATAAAATATTTGTGTGATTGTTTGAAACCCCACACGGGTGTTGGGATGAAATTTGAAGTTCACTCATCCTGATTGATTAAATATGTCGATCGATAGATTGACAGGCTGTTATAAGCGTTAGGTATCTATATTTGATGCTTATACAGTGTAGTGCACTTTGGTTGATGGTTGATTATTTTCAATGCTATTATATGTGTGTAATGTATGAAAATCCATATAATTAACATTATATGGTGATTGATTGGGCCTCATTCCAATTTGAAAAATAAAGAATATTATAAAATAAAAGTTCATGTGTTGACAGTACTCATCCATTGAGATTGGTCATGTGTTGAACGAAATATTTTAGTAATAAAATTTACATCTTTATCGAAAAAAAAAATAAAAGTTCATGTGTTGACAGTACTCATCCATTGAGATTGGTCATGTGTTGAACGAAATATTTTGATAATAACAACTATTTTGAAAAAGAAATATTTGAAATAGAATATTTGAAAATAGAAATTTATGAAGCCGTGTTGATTAGTTTGACGCCATTTTGACGTGAACGATATTTATATCGATTTTAACGATTTCGAAATGAATTGAATTGAAAACGATTTCGAAATGAATTGAATTGAAAACGATTTCGAAATGAATTGAATTGAAAACGATTTCGAAATGAATTGAATTGAAAACGATTTCGAAATGAATTGAATTGAAAACGATTTCAAAATGAATTGAATTGAAAACGATTTCGAAATGAATTGAAAACGAATTCAAATTGAATTGAAAGCGAATTGAAATGAATTCAAATTGAATTGAAATTTGAATTGAATAGAAATGAATTTTAAAACGAAATTATAAAGAAGAATTCAATTTTGATTTGAATTGAAATGGAAGTTGAAATTGCTTTTGAAACGAATTTTAAAACTATTTATATAATTCGTTTTAAATAGAAATCGACGAAATATATATTATATATATTATATATATAATATAATGGCCTGAATAGAACGCGCCGCGGCAGTTCGTGAATTTCGACCATTTATTTCAAACGGACATTGCGGGAGATCCGACCGTCGGATTCTCCTTAAACCGGAACCGTTGGGTTCGTATCGAAAAGAGCTTTCTAACGAATATTAGAAATTAGAAATCTAACGGTTGGATTTGGAATTATGTCCAAATCAAATTTGGAAAAGGTCGCTGTAAGTGCAGTTCGATGGCCGTTGATGGAAATCGACTGTACGGGCCTTGATAAAATTATTAAAAATAGTAATAATTTGTGTAAAATCATAAGAAATGATTTAGGAAGAACTGGGATGAAAAACTCCATATTTGAAAAGATAAAAATAGTTTTTTATCGAAATGAACTAGTTTTGAACTAGAATTATAATTCTATTTATTTTTAAATAAATAAATTGAATTTGAAATGGTTTTGAAAATAACCAAAATTTCCAATGATTACATTGGAATGGATTTGAATCGAAATTGTCTTCGGAATATTTCGATGTTGGATTTCGTGATTATACAAATGTTGCTATGGAAATTTGAAAGATATAGATATATATATATCGTTATTTCAAATACGATATTTGTTAGTCGTAGAATTTGATATTGAATATAAGCCGGTATATTTTCTATTCAGAGCCTTGTGTTTAATATCAAATGTGATTTGGGTTTGTCGTGAATGGTGTCTTCACTAACACTGTTCTTGAACCCAGTTGAGAAAAGATTAAATCTTTTTATTTAGATTTAATGAAGTGTACCAATTAAATAATATTTAATTGGAATTGAATTAATATTGATTTTTGGGTTTATCGTGAACAGTGTTTTTAAATAACACTTGTTCTTTAACCCGATAATTAATGAAATGTGATTTTGGGTTTATCGTGAACCGTGTTTTAAATGACACTGATTCTTTAACCCAGTCACAGATTAAAACTAAGTGGAGTTTTAATGAATCTTTAATTAGATTGAAATAATCGAAATGGAGTATCACCAGTTTTGCTCCAGGCGATTGTTAAATCTTTAATTAGATTTGAACGTGAAATGGTAATTGAATTTACCGATAACACCGTGGTGTTAGATATGAAGTATAACCAGTTTTACTTCATGGGATGAATAGGTTGGGATTGGGAAATTAAAACAAATGATTACTTCGGTAAGGTTCGCTAATCCCGACTAGTTTGAATTGATATTCAAAAGTAGATTAAAGAATAAATTCAAGAAATTTATCTTTGATAAAATTAATGGGAACCTTTCCCTATGAATGTGAAATTCAGAAACTAACTGTCGGTTAGCTAAGCAGAATGGTTTCCTGGATATTGATCTGATGTTGGTTTCGGCCTTCGGGGTTAATATTTGGGGAATTATTCTCTTGATTAATTTACGGTTAGTGACTAATGAATTGAAATGAGGCGTATGTTGTGTTTGTGTAACACTTATTTAAAATATACGCGAGTTATTCGGAAAGACCGGGTTTATCCCATTCTGAATAACTGATACGACGATAAGTCGAAGATGAAGACGATGGTCGAAGACCGGAGGTCTTCACGTCGTTTGGGTAATTACTGATGATCTTGATTGGGCTGTACACCCAAGAAGATGGAAACAGTTAGTGATCGTCCAGACGTACTTGGAGATCGATGGATATGCGGGGTACTAGGTGCCTCCGGTTTCGTTCAGACCCAGAACGGACTTGTAAATGGACTGTGTGTCTGACATTGGATTTTAGTCTGTGTGATTGATTTCTATTGAATATATATCTGTTTGGCGGCGGAGAATTTATTCTCTTGCTTAACGCCCTTCTCTGAGACGTACGAGCTCAGGGGTTATATATTGATGGATATCAAACGCATGGAGTGAATTGCCTAAGTGGCAATTGATCGAGGCTTCTGTTGAAAAGCAAAGTCTTGTGGTGATGATCAAAGCACGGCCTTTGTGGCGTAGCTTTGTGTAACGTTTACCTCGCGTGTTTCACACCCGGTATGAACCAAAAACGGGAGACGGACCTCAGGGAGGACTTGCGTTTCTTTCTAGCTAAAAGTGGCGTCAGTGGTTTTACACGCCCTGACGAGTTTGACTTATGTGGTTGTTGCTGTTGCGAGGCGCCTCGGATTGATCGGTCGTTCTCGAACCGATGGAGTCATTTGATGGCTCATTTGCGCCCCAAAGGGCGGGGAAACGTAGTGTTCAGACATTTTAATCTACATCGGTGGACCGGCCTTGTCGCTCCTAGGGTCACTCGAGCTCTGATCCTGAGACATGGTAGGCTAGATTGTCTCGAATCGGTTGAGGACTATCTTTTGCCTCGGTTCATAGATGGAAATCCAATTTCCAAATACGTGACATTTGCGGTTTTATTTGTAAACCTATATATGGCGACATGATATATGGTACCCATGCCGCCTATGATTGATACTTATGATTTGAAGTTGTTTTATACACTATGCACTTACTATAGTATCAAATGATTTGATTTAAAACGTATCAAGCATTCTTTGGCTGTTATAAGGGAAAACCCTATCCCCCGGCTTGCGTTGCATTGTGTGATAGGACCTGGGTCTTATAACAGCTTCATTTTTCTTTATTTAGCATTGCGCTGTTTGTTTTATGCACTGGTATTCTTGGGAGGAAACCCGTTCCGTGTTATACGGCGTGGTCCCTTGATTTACCTAACTTTTAAAATAAAGATTAATAACTGTTTTAGTTCTCACACCAGTCACATGACTGACCTGGAGTTTATTGTTTTAACCTAAACTCTGGGTGCCCCTATTTTGACACGGGCAGCTAGTAGTTTTGGGTTTTGCAGATTTATATTCACAGGATCCTGGTTTACAGCTGGAACGATATCCGGAAAGCTTTGTATCCGTATATCTCCTTCTAGTTGTGTATTGTATTATTTTCCGCTGCTATGTATTCATATGTAATTTAAATCTCTGATATTTCTGTGTAATTTTTATTCGTCTATACTCTGTATATTCTTGTATTCTGGTGCATTGTTGTAATATACAATGAAATGTTCTTCTGTATGTGTTCTGCTGTGGTTTGTTCTCGAACTATCCGCCACTTTCCTTTACGGGGAAGTTACGGGTTTTCACAGTTGGTATCAGAGCTTTGGTTTACAAAGCAGAGAACAAGACACATTAGAACCATACGAAAGAATTCATCAGATATTGGGTTAGTAATATCCAATGGGAATGACTCGTTAGAGATGGGATCAGTAGTATCCTAGAAAGAGTGTGAAGAGTATATTTTTAAAGTGAAAACAAATTTTTGTTTTGAAAATTTAAATCAATTATTCGTATTTGATTATCTATTTATACTGAGTTGGACAGTCCAGTATATAAAGATTTTGCGTATACGTCTGATCCGCGTGTATTCGAAATTTTAATATACTAGATAGATATAGAGTCACACTCTAGTCGCCCGAACATGATTCTGATGATGGCGCGCCATCATCAGTATTTATTTTCGTGTTTCGAAGGTGTGATTTTCTATATATTTCCATTAGACTGGTGTGAGAACCAAAACTAATATAGCTAGAATTCATTGTTGTGATTTGGCATCAAAACATGATTTTCTTTATATATATCAAAGTTATGAATTTGAAACTCTAATCCACTAATTGATTGATGTTTGTGTTGTTTGTTCAATTGTTTGATAATTTTGAACCATTATGCCTAATTTGATCAAATATTGAATTGTATTGAAATTTGGTCGCATTTGCTTGCATATACTTGTACTTACATTGAGCAGGTCATAGCAAGGAGGCTAGAGCAGAGAATAAAATTTGTTTGCCCGACAAATAGGTACATGTTTATTACATAATTTACTGTTTTGTTTGGGTGATGATGATTTTATGAGCCTATTGGCTAGCCGCTTGGCTTTTTCTTTTTCTTTTTGAGATCTGAAGGACCGGAGAAGCTATTTGAAATTCCCCGATGCTCCCGGTGCAGGGGAGGTTATGGCGAAATTTTTCAAAAATTTAGGGTGTTAGCCAAATTTTTGAAATTTTGAAAATTCTCAGAAACTAAAGAGTTGGAGAATGGAAGCCAGATCGAGCGTAGAGTTGATTAATCAAACCACTTTCGACTTTGTTCCTTTTCGGGGACGAAAAGTTTTAAGTGAGGGAGATTGTAACAACCCGAAAATCTGGGCCAGTTTAAAATTTTTATTTTGGCAATTTTGGCGGATTTTAATTATTTATAATGAATTATTTTAAATAAAATCAACGAGAAATTTATTTTGAATATAATTCGAACGTATATATTATATACGCCGTCGTTAGAATATAAATAATTATATATAATTATAAAAGGAATTGAAAATGGCGCGGTAGTTCGATAATTTGATTTCAAACTTCAATTGAATGTACCGGGTGCAAAACAATCCGAATTTTAGTGAAACCAAAAACATTAGGATCTAATTGATAATATCTTTCCAACGAATCCGACAAATCAAATTTTCATAGCGGGAATCAATAGATATATCCAGTTGAAAATTCTGAATAGTCGCTATGGAATTCAGGCCCTTAAAAATGGGAATTTTGCAAACGACCTCGGATTTCGACGAAACCAGTTTTGTTGGGTCCGTGGTGTCAAGTTATTGCTAGGTTTCAAATTTCATAATTTTTCGAATCAATAGGTGAGCGTGGCAAAGGAAAACGCGTTTGACCAGTTTCAGTTGAATTTAATCGACTGGAAATTGGCCCTTTTTCAAACGGTCTCAGAATTCGACGAAACTAGTTTTGTTAGGACCGTATCGTCAATACGAAGCTAGAAAATATTTTTCTGAAATTTTTAAAGTTCGTATGCGGCCCCAGTAATTTGAAATGTACGTTTAAAATTCAATATAATGATTTAAATGTAAATTCAAAGGAAACTGATTGTAACAGCCGAATCAGCTTACGATACATATCCCATTGTGTTCGGAATGGGGGTAATTAGCTAGGGACGACAGGCGGTGGGCCCCGTTTTGAGGTCGAAAATAAAAGTTGCTTTTTGGGTGGAAAATTAAATTAATTAAATAATTAAAAAAAAAAGAAAGCCCCTTTCTCTCTTTATACTCCAGGCGCCCCCCCCGATTAAATTCAGTGGAAAAAATTAAAAAAAAAAAAAAAAAAAAAAGAAGGAAAGGACGGGGAGGCGCACCCCGTCGCCTGCTTCCATCGCTGGCCACCGAAGCTCGGCCGCCCCCTCCCTCACCTCATCCCCCTCCTCTGATTCCCCCTCCGCCGTTCTCCTCCATCCCTCCTCCCTCAATCCGAACTAGACCGCTACCCTACCCTGCTGCGCCCTCCTCCACGTCGAGCGCCACCAACCCCGAGCCCCCCCCCTCGCAGTAGCGGCCGCCGGCCTGACAGCCCCCCCCCCCCTGTAAGTTTTTTTTAATTTATTTATTTTATTTTTATTTTATATAAATAGAAAAAAACTGGATTTCATTTTGTTTAAAAACTGAATTTTATTTTGTTTAAAATCTGAATTTCATTTTGTTTAAAAACGGAATTTTATTTACTTTAAAAACTGGTTTTTATTTATGTTGTAAAGTTATAAAAATATAATCTTTTATATTGTCGAAAGAAAAATATGATTTTTATATATTGAATAGCGAAGTAAAAATATGATTTTTATATATTGAATAGTGAAGTAAAAATATGATTTTTATATATTGAATAGCGAAGTAAAAATATGATTTTTATATATTGAATAGCGAAGTAAAAATATGATTTTTATATATTGAATAGCGAAGTAAAAATATGATTTTTATATATTGAACTTCGAAGTAAAAATATGATTTTTATATATTGAATAGCGAAGTAAAAATATGATTTTTATATATTGAATAGCGAAGTAAAAATATGATTTTTATATATTGAATAGCGAAGTAAAATTCGATTTTTACATAGGTAGTGAAAGCGGGGCAACGAAGATGAAAAAGGATGCGATGACGACGAAGACTTCTCTAAAAGAAGTACCGTGGAGCTAGGATAGCTATATGTGAGAACTTCTCACCTTTCAATTTCTTTTCTAATTATATATATATACTAGGATGCAGACGGTGCTTAGTAGCACCCGACACAATCGTCCACAGACCATGGACTTGTTTGTTTGGTTGCATAGATTAGTTATATGATTTGATTTGAATTTGGTTGTTTGGTGATTTTGATTGATGTGTGAATGGCGTGGGCCTTCACTAGACCGGGGATAAGGCTAGGCCTTGTCCCGTTTCTAGTATCGTGCCGTTATGCCGCCGAAATTTTCTAAAATATGTTAGAAAATAAAAATATCATTTTATTGTGTAAATGAATAATAGAAATTCATATGTTGGAATAAAATGTTTTATCGTTAAAAATATAATTTTTAACGTGAATATGAATATAGTGAAAGTGAATAAAATAAAATATTCATTTACAAACCGGACGGTTTGTTTATGTACACCTATTTGAAGGACATTGATTGGGACGATAAATTTTACACATCGCCCGACTGCACAAATAAAATATTTGTGTGATTGTTTGAAACCCCACACGGGTGTTGGGATGAAATTTGAAGTTCACTCATCCTGATTGATTAAATATGTCGATCGATAGATTGACAGGCTGTTATAAGCGTTAGGTATCTATATTTGATGCTTATACAGTGTAGTGCACTTTGGTTGATGGTTGATTATTTTCAATGCTATTATATGTGTGTAATGTATGAAAATCCATATAATTAACATCATATGGTGATTGATTGGGCCTCATTCCAATTTGAAAAATAAAGAATATTATAAAATAAAAGTTCATGTGTTGACAGTACTCATCCATTGAGATTGGTCATGTGTTGAACGAAATATTTTAGTAATAAAATTTACATCTTTATCGAAAAAAGAAAAAAAAAGTTCATGTGTTGACAGTACTCATCCATTGAGATTGGTCATGTGTTGAACGAAATATTTTGATAATAACAACTATTTTGAAAAAGAAATATTTGAAATAGAATATTTGAAAATAGAAATTTATGAAGCCGTGTTGATTAGTTTGACGCCATTTTGACGTGAACGATATTTATATCGATTTTAACGATTTCGAAATGAATTGAATTGAAAACGATTTCGAAATGAATTGAATTGAAAACGATTTCGAAATGAATTGAATTGAAAACGATTTCGAAATGAATTGAATTGAAAACGATTTCGAAATGAATTGAATTGAAAACGATTTCGAAATGAATTGAAAACGAATTCAAATTGAATTGAAAGCGAATTGAAATGAATTCAAATTGAATTGAAATTTGAATTGAATAGAAATGAATTTTAAAACGAAATTATAAAGAAGAATTCAATTTTGATTTGAATTGAAATGGAAGTTGAAATTGCTTTTGAAACGAATTTTAAAACTATTTATATAATTCGTTTTAAATAGAAATCGACGAAATATATATTATATATATTATATATATAATATAATGGCCTGAATAGAACGCGCCGCGCCGCGGCAGTTCGTGAATTTCGACCATTTATTTCAAACGGACATTGCGGGAGATCCGACCGTCGGATTCTCCTTAAACCAGAACCGTTGGGTTCGTATCGAAAAGAGCTTTCTAACGAATATTAGAAATTAGAAATCTAACGGTTGGATTTGGAATTATGTCCAAATCAAATTTGGAAAAGGTCGTTGTAAGTGCAGTTCGATGGCCGTTGATGGAAATCGACTGTACGGGCCTTGATAAAATTATTAAAAATAGTAATAATTTGTGTAAAATCATAAGAAATGATTTAGGAAGAATTGGGATGAAAAACTCCATATTTGAAAAGATAAAAATAGATTTTTATCGAAATGAACTAGTTTTGAACTAGAATTATAATTCTATTTATTTTTAAATAAATAAATTGAATTTGAAATGGTTTTGAAAATAACCAAAATTTCCAATGATTACATTGGAATGGATTTGAATCGAAATTGTCTTCGGAATATTTCGATGTTGGATTTCGTGATTATACAAATGTTGCTATGGAAATTTGAAAGATATAGATATATATATCGTTATTTCAAATACGATATTTGTTAGTCGTAGAATTTGATATTGAATATAAGCCGGTATATTTTCTATTCAGAGCCTTGTGTTTAATATCAAATGTGATTTGGGTTTGTCGTGAATGGTGTCTTCACTAACACTGTTCTTGAACCCAGTTGAGAAAAGATTAAATCTTTTTATTTAGATTTAATGAAGTGTACCAATTAAATAATATTTAATTGGAATTGAATTAATATTGATTTTTGGGTTTATCGTGAACAGTGTTTTTAAATAACACTTGTTCTTTAACCCGATAATTAATGAAATGTGATTTTGGGTTTATCGTGAACCGTGTTTTAAATGACACTGATTCTTTAACCCAGTCACAGATTAAAACTAAGTGGAGTTTTAATGAATCTTTAATTAGATTGAAATAATCGAAATGGAGTATCACCAGTTTTGCTCCAGGCGATTGTTAAATCTTTAATTAGATTTGAACGTGAAATGGTAATTGAATTTACCGATAACACCGTGGTGTTAGATATGAAGTATAACCAGTTTTACTTCATGGGATGAATAGGTTGGGATTGGGAAATTAAAACAAATGATTACTTCGGTAAGGTTCGCTAATCCCGACTAGTTTGAATTGATATTCAAAAGTAGATTAAAGAATAAATTCAAGAAATTTATCTTTGATAAAATTAATGGGAACCTTTCCCTATGAATGTGAAATTCAGAAACTAACTGTCGGTTAGCTAAGCAGAATGGTTTCCTGGATATTGATCTGATGTTGGTTTCGGCCTTCGGGGTTAATATTTGGGGAATTATTCTCTTGATTAATTTACGGTTAGTGACTAATGAATTGAAATGAGGCGTATGTTGTGTTTGTGTAACACTTATTTAAAATATACGCGAGTTATTCGGAAAGACCGGGTTTATCCCATTCTGAATAACTGATACGACGATAAGTCGAAGATGAAGACGATGGTCGAAGACCGGAGGTCTTCACGTCGTTTGGGTAATTACTGATGATCTTGATTGGGCTGTACACCCAAGAAGATGGAAACAGTTAGTGATCGTCCAGACGTACTTGGAGATCGATGGATATGCGGGGTACTAGGTGCCTCCGGTTTCGTTCAGACCCAGAACGGACTTGTAAATGGACCGTGTGTCTGACATTGGATTTTAGTCTGTGTGATTGATTTCTATTGAATATATATCTGTTTGGCGGCGGAGAATTTATTCTCTTGCTTAACGCCCTTCTCTGAGACGTACGAGCTCAGGGGTTATATATTGATGGATATCAAACGCATGGAGTGAATTGCCTGTGTGGCATGCCTAAGTGGCAATTGATCGAGGCTTCTGTTGAAAAGCAAAGTCTTGTGGTGATGATCAAAGCACGGCCTTTGTGGCGTAGCTTTGTGTAACGTTTACCTCGCGTGTTTCACACCCGGTATGAACCAAAAACGGGAGACGGACCTCAGGGAGGACTTGCGTTTCTTTCTAGCTAAAAGTGGCGTCAGTGGTTTTACACGCCTTGACGAGTTTGACTTATGTGGTTGTTGCTGTTGCGAGGCGCCTCGGATTGATCGGTCGTTCTCGAACCGATGGAGTCATTTGATGGCTCATTTGCGCCCCAAAGGGCGGGGAAACGTAGTGTTCAGGCATTTTAATCCACATCGGTGGACCGGCCCTGTCGCTCCTAGGGTCACTCGAGCTCTGATCCTGAGACATGGTAGGCTAGATTGTCTCGAATCGGTTGAGGACTATCTTTTGCCTCGGTTCATAGATGGAAATCCAATTTCCAAATACGTGACATTTGCGGTTTTATTTGTAAACCTATATATGGCGACATGATATATGGTACCCATGCCGCCTATGATTGATACTTATGATTTGAAGTTGTTTTATACACTATGCACTTACTATAGTATCAAATGATTTGATTTAAAACGTATCAAGCATTCTTTGGCTGTTATAAGGGAAAACCCTATCCCCCGGCTTGCGTTGCATTGTGTGATAGGACCTGGGTCTTATAACAGCTTCATTTTTCTTTATTTAGCATTGCGCTGTTTGTTTTATGCACTGGTATTCTTGGGAGGAAACCCGTTCCGTGTTATACGGCGTGGTCCCTTGATTTACCTAACTTTTAAAATAAAGATTAATAACTGTTTTAGTTCTCACACCAGTCACATGACTGACCTGGAGTTTATTGTTTTAACCTAAACTCTGGGTGCCCCTATTTTGACACGGGCAGCTAGTAGTTTTGGGTTTTGCAGATTTATATTCACAGGATCCTGGTTTACAGCTGGAACGATATCCGGAAAGCTTTGTATCCGTATATCTCCTTCTAGTTGTGTATTGTATTATTTTCCGCTGCTATGTATTCATATGTAATTTAAATCTCTGATATTTCTGTGTAATTTTTATTCGTCTATACTCTGTATATTCTTGTATTCTGGTGCATTGTTGTAATATACAATGAAATGTTCTTCTGTATGTGTTCTGCTGTGGTTTGTTCTCGAACTATCCGCCGCTTTCCTTTACGGGGAAGTTACGGGTTTTCACAGTTGGTATCAGAGCTTTGGTATACAATCAAAAATCGCGGGCGCTTATTGGAGATTGGATTCCGACTATGACAAGGTATGGGACCACCTGCCAATAGTGTATCTCTAGAGGCGAATACACTAGGTTCAACAAGAACGTCTTGCATCCCGGCCCACACATGACCGACCACCCATTTCGCTTGAGTGTATCGAATGTTTATCACCAATGGTTGGGTGCGACCCACCGTTTCCCGAAAAGGGACAGCATCGAAATAGATTAAAGAAGCAAATGAAATTTCTCTAGATAGGTGATTATACACCCTAATGGGAGCGACCTACATAGCCATGCTGCCTGCCCGATTTTTGTCATCTCTCGGTTGGTGAGGCTTGAGGTTTAGATTAACTTCTGAACATCTAGTCATTGTTCACTTTGAATGCCACATAGTCAGATCCGCTAGATATCACTAATTGACGTCTAAAAAAATACTCTAGTTGGAAGCTAAGAGAACGACAATTCTCCACCAACAACTATAACATGTTTGAAGAAAACCAACGTACGTGACCCCTTTGGAAATACTCTGTCAAGCATCCGTCCATACAAGTCATCCAGGAACATGATGAACCAAAGGTACTCTCCTACTGCATCCAATACAGGAATCACCCCATGGATCAGTAGCGAGAAGTCCTTGCAACCCGTAGATTCCAACCATGACAGAATCACAACTTATCTCTGCTTTCCAAGTAGAGAATATTAGTGGTTCTTCCGTTTATGAAAATCCACGGTCTTTAGTGCTGAATCTCGATCATCTTTTGATATCTTCACGTATTTGTTGGTTGGAATGGTTTTCGAATATAAATTCGATCCCGGTCTTTCCGTACCAACAATCGTATTGGACAGATTTGATAGTCGGTGATTTAACTATCAAAATATATAGTGATTCAATCATGACATTCCAGTGAGTTCAGTGGTTCAGTATTTAGCATCACTTGGACTTTTAATTAAAACAAACTGATTCACCTCTGTTTAATTAAAACTTCTAACTCTTATAATATTTAAAAATACGATATTTGAATCCTTACTTAATATACTAACGTTCTCAAAAACAATTTCATATTAATACTTAGTAACTTATAACCATATTCAATTTCCACTTAATTCTCCTTTCAAAACATCTTTTACATTATTCTTTATTATTTAACTTGGGAAATCCACTTAACTTATTATTCGTCATCAACGTTAAGTAATATCTTTTATTCTATTCTTGAAACAATAACAAATATTTATTTGTATAAAATAAAAACTCAACCTTACCTTTCCTTCTTACTAATTTCCTTTACTTCGTATATTCTCCAAATTTTCACCCAAACATCGCATTATTATTTCTCAAATGGAAATAATAAATTATCACTAACCTCTTTTACGATTACCAACTAATATCATCTTCAGATAATCTTGATGTTGTTCAAGTTGGGGTATTTTAATTACCTCTCAGACCTTGATCAACAACGTTCTTATCCTCAGATAAATATAAGTTGTAATCAAACCAATATTCTATTCCAGTCTCAAAACAAATTCCATTATAAGTTGGATTTGGTTATACAATCCTACGACCTACTTCTTTACCCAAATTCACTTTTACCAATTTCCTTTCAAATCTATTCGACCATTTCCCACTTTGGAAATCTTATTTAAATTTTCCCCTTTCTACTTGATCTCATTTTTCAAGTATTGTTAATGTAAAATTAACGCCTTAACACTTTAAAACTCATTTACATAACCCTGGTTTATTATAAACCTTTTATATTAATTTCCTTTGACTTAATTCAAATAATTGAGTAACATTTATTTAAGCTGTCATGTTTCGCTTAATTACCTTTTTAAAACTTCATTAATTAAAACAAATATTCTTTAAACTATTTTATTTGATCAATTCAAATCAAACTAATTAAATAATCAATTCCAGATAAACCATCCGACTTAGTTGCTCAAAACACGGTTATCTCGTTAACCGATTCCCATTTAGTTCCCACTTCTAAATTTAATTAATAATATAATTGGTTTAAATAACTCCACTTAATTGTTTCTTAACAAAACAATTATCCAAATTTTACCATTCGATCTGTTTCTTATCCTTGTACTTACAAATCTGATTAACATCAGAATCAATTAATAATAATCAAAGTCTTTAATAAAATATTTATTTATTTCCCTTTTATTAACTTTTATTCAAAATAATACATTTCAAAATCTAACTCCAGTTATAAAATAAATTTTACAACTTCATATCTATCGACTCACGTGACGGTGAATCAATATTTATAAAACGATTGATTTTATAGGCCATACGCTGTCAATTACTCAACCAATATTGCCTATTGGTTTAAACCAAACACAGGTTGAATTCCCATTCAATAATCAATAATCTAATCCATCACCCAAACAGGACAGCTCATATATGAAAATAAATAAATAATATATTTGAGGTATCCGGTTGGGTCCCTCCAACCTGTTCTTCCCTGAAATCACAACGGTTATCTCAAATCAGATCATTTCAATTTCATTTAACTGAAATAAATGACGGCCATTTAACATCAACTAATTCATAAGCAATTCAAACAATTTTAGCCCGTTTATTTTATAAATGTGATCAACAAGGTATTACCTTTATTGGAACCACTCGTTAAAATAACGATTTGGAATTTCAACGAAATTAAACAACGGTTTAATTTCATCAGCTAAATCAACAACTAAACTTATAATACTAGCAGACAGTCAACCATTATCAAACAGAGAACACAAAATAAAAACCACTTTATATAAAATATAAAGGGGAAAATCTGAGTGAGTTTAACTCACCTTGATCTGATTCGTGGTTTAAACAGCTCGTTTTGATTAAATTAAACAGTTGTTTAATTTAATTAAAATTCCGGTTGATCCCAATTCCATCTCAGTCTGTTCCATAATATGGTACTCATCCCAATGATTCCAACGGTATATGGTTTGTCTAGTTCTGACCATATATGAATTAGTTATCAGTATTAAAATTAATCGTTATTTTAATAATATATTAAATCCTAAATTTCTAAACGGGTATAATTATTTACATTTAACATTATACGGCGGACACGCTTATCCTCCTTCTTGCGCTCTTGTTCTGGTACCAGACTCTAGAACCATTCACGTTCCTAAATGCAAGATCTCATTTTAAAACCATTGTTAAATTAAACACATGCCTTATTAATTAACTATTTAATATAAAACCAATTACATGCTTAAACAATTCTGGGCCGACCAACTGATTCGTTGGCTAGGTAGATTTAACAGGCCCAGCAAAATCTTTTGTTCCTTTTTTTCTGCATTTTACAAAGGCCGATATCAATATTTAATCAATATATTAAGTCATATAATTTAATCCTTAATCAGAGATTTGCAAATGTTTAATTTACTTTTATTGGGAGCAAAAATAGTCCAAAATTCTCTCAGCAGCTTCGCTGCATTCATTCATGTCAATAATTCACATTATAAATTATAGGATTAGATTTTTAAACTAATTAACCTTTAGTTAAACCATGTATCAATTCCGATTACTTGATTACACGGTTTGTAGCCGATTAAAACTGCTTCCTCATCCGTTCGAATTGAATTTCCACATGTTACTCTTTACAACTTTGTTCCTCCCTTTTGTGCTCGTTCAGAAATCATCAGGCAGTCACGTACCCTATTATCCACTTCGTTTATCTGCATCACCCAAAATTTATTCGATTCATTAACCTATTACTCATCACGAATTAGTTAAACCAAATTTTACTGAATTAAATAAATTAATACTCCACTTAATTTTAAAACAGATTCGTTTTAATCAGATGTCCACCCCCAAAATACTGCTCCGTCTTCGTTCCTTGCATCGAGACAACCGGAAGTCGCTGCCAACTTCATTTGATTGCTGCGACAAAACCAGATGATCGGAATTCGATCGGAGGTCGTCACACTGCGTGCCAATGCATGTTCTTCCTTCGCCGCCGGTATGGCATGTCCTGCTTCCTCCATTTGCTGTCAACCGAACCACGACGACCAGCCCTTTCGAGCTACGATCCGGCCAGCCTGACCCCTTATTCGAGATCGCAACCGTTGGATATGTAGAGGTCATCACCCTCTACGATTCTATGTTGAAGGGTTTGTGAGATTATCAGTGGATTTCAAGAAAAAGGAAGAAAAGATCTGAACGACATGGTTCGTTCGTTTGGATAGTAGAGGCGCATAGTTGTGTTGACCACATGACAGAACAAAATAGGGTTGGACTTTAGTATGGTATTTATAGTAGGATGAGTTAATATTATATTATTATTAATCGAAACTTCGTCGTGAAGTAACGCAATAAACCCACTACAGACAATCTCTGTTTCCTGATAAAAAAAACTATTCTTAGAATAGAAAAATATTCCGGACTCAATGGGACAAGTTTCGTCGAATTCCGACATTGTTTGAAAAAAATTCCTTTATAAAACCAGCGAAAAACACGCGTTTAATTTTCCCACGATCATTAGATAAATCCAATCAACTTGAAACTTTGAAATCCTACAATAATTAATTAATACGAACCCAACGGCACCAGTTTCGTCGCATTCTGAGACTGTTTCTCAGTATGTTATTTTTTTAACGCACCGAAATGCCATTCTAGACACCAAATTAGCCGGTCTCCAAAAATAACAAACCATATACCTATCCTGACCCTAATCAACGATACAAACTCAATGGAACTGGTTTCGTGGCCTAATTCGATCGTCTGCTCCAGTTACACTCAAATATCTCTTTATTAAATTGAATTAGATTAATTACGCATCATATAAAATGAACGGGCATTTACGGCTACCGTGGTCACACATGACATTGGTTTGCCATGCAATTTGATTTCCTTACAATAATTTAACGATACGGTTCCAATGAAACTGATTTCATCGGAAACGGAGTCCGTTTGAAAAATGACTATTTTAAAGGCCAATCATTTAAATAACGATTATCCATAGCGACAATTTCAAATTTTGATTTGACCATAGCCAACAATCTATAACACGGAATCTGGATTTTTCTCTTTCATGTGAAAATTTTCATCAATACGGTTCCAACGTTTCTCATTTCACAGAAATTCGACTTATATCGGATCCTGTATTCTCAGTTGAAGTTCAAAACTCCATTTTACGAACTGTAGCGTCATTTCGAGCTCGATTTTTAATTATATAAGTTATAACGTTCAACTTCGTTTTTAAATAACAAATTAAATACTAAAACCTATTAATATTTCAAATATAATATTTAAGACCAATTTAAATATTCAAATTCAAATGGTCGAAAAACACGGGTCGTTACAGCAATTTTCCAATATGATATTATACACAGTTGAAATATAATAAAAACCAGATTTTAATCAAGTTAGATGAACTATATAAAATCAGAATTGCTCGTAACATGCTCATACTCAAAGCTCAAAAAAAGTAGCTTGAACTTAATATTTTCCATTAGGAAAAAAAATAAGAATGTCTCATTTGATGGTCTAGATGAAAAAGTAATGCAACAAACTATTTTAAATAATAGAAAACAAAAATTAGAACAAATTAGTGTAAGCTTCTAGTTTCTAAGTCAAGAAACTAAAAAACGATCACATAATAACCAACAATTAACCTTTTTAGAAAAAAAGTAAAGCATAATAGGATTATTATGGCTAAAACAAGACAAAAACATATTGATCATAGTCAAATTCAAAGATAGGGTTTTCATTCAGAAAAATAAAATCAAGTCTTAATCTAACTTTCCTTCCAGAAAAATTAGATGAAGAGATAATGTTGTAAAATATATTTAGCAAATAGAAAGAGCACAGAACTAAATTTGTTATAAACTTCTTGTTTTTATGTTAAAAAAAGAAAAAACATTATTACATAATATCTCTCAGCCGAACTTTTCCAACAAAACTAAAAGAAAATATGAATTTTTCGGGCTAAATTGAAATTCAAGTCATTATAAGCAAAACAAGTAGAATTGACAAATTGTAATCATGGAGAAAAGTAAGTGATTTGTGTTGCTATTGAATTGGGTTTGAAAATGTATTTGAATACTGAATGAACTGATACAGGAATTACAACTTAGCGCTGTATATATAATAAGTATTTACATATATGGGCCAAAGTCCAATTGCACAATAAAGAAATAAAGTGATGCGGCCTGTTATCTATGTCCATCTGTATTAAATCTCCATAATGTAAGCCAACGCTTCATTTTTTAAAACTTGTTAAGAAAATTAATGGTGGCTTCTTCAATAAGCTTATATCCTGCACAAAAATTGTAGCTTTGGTCTTCATAATGATGAGCAAATAATGTGTATTGGCTCTATTTCTTCAATGCGAAGTTGTAGGGCCGTCAGATGTGAAGTAGTGTGAAAGACTAGTAGATCGACATCTTATGTTGCTGTAGAGGGAGATCTAAGCGAACTCCAGCTTCGAATCTTCGGATCTTCTCGAAGGTGACAGAAATTGCTTGTTGGTAGTGCCTTATGAGGATGTCAGTGCGTTGAAGGTATATAGTTTACTTGCAATTTCCCTTTACTAACTTGCTCACTAACGAAATAAATGTCAATTTCGATGTGTTTGGTCCTTGCATGTTGGATAGGGTTTGCAATCATGTAAATTGAACTTTGATTACCACACCATATTGTGGCTTTCTTATTAGTATCTAACTGTCACTCCTGTAGTAGTGACTACAACCATATAATTTCTGTTGTAGCACCAACGATGCTTTGGTATTCAGCTTCCATTCTAGCCTTTGATATAGTTGGTTGCTTTTTTGAGTTCCATGATATTAAACTGTCACCAATGTAGATGCAATATCCATTTACAAATTTTTTGTCATCTGGATTTGCTGCCCTGTCAGAGTCGGTATAGCCAGTAATCTTTAAATCTTTGCTGCCTCTTAGTGTGAGACCATAGTTTATTATCCTCTTTTGTTAGCGTAGAATCCTTTTAATTGCTCTCAAATGCTTATCCTTTGGTTCCTGTAAAAATTGAGACACTTTGTTAACACTGAACGCTATATCAGGTTTGGTTATGGTAGCATATTGTGATTCCCCCACAATACTCCTATACTACTTTATATTATTTATGCTTTCTCCCTTGTATTTAGAAAAATGTTGGCTTGAAATCATGGGTGTAGGTTGTGGTTTGGCCTCTACTATATCAGTCTTCAGTAATAGTTCAGTAATGTATTTTTTTGACATAGAAATATTTCTGTCTTTGAAGTTCTCATACCTTCTATGCCAAGAAAGTATGAAATATCACCCAAATCTATAATAGAAAACTCTTCATTGAGATACTCCGTGATCTGCTTTATCTATGAATCATTACTTCCTATTACAACTAAGCCATCAACATATATTAGAATGTACATGATTGAATGGTTAGTTATTTTAATGGACAGAGAATTATCAGATTTTGTGGGTTGATATCCCATTTTAGTCAATGTTGACTTAAGCTTGTCAAACCAAATCCATGGGGCATGTTTTAGCCTATAAATAACCTTGTTTAATTTACATACAAGGCTTGAATCTTGCTCATACCCTTCTAGTTGTTGCATATACACTTCCTCCTGTAAAATACCACTAAGAAATGCGTTATTAACATCTAGATGTTTTATGTTCCATTGGTTTTTCAATGCAATATGTAGAATAAGTCCAATTATTGTTGGTCTAACAACAGGAGAGAATGTTTCATTGTAATCAAAACCATATTCTTGTAAGTATCCCTTGGAAACTAATCTAGCCTTGTGCCTGTTTGTGGTACCATCTGGATTTTTTTTGAGCTTGAATGTTCACTTGTTGCATGTTAAGTTCTTGTTATATGGTTTATGCACAAGTTCCCAAGTCTTATTTTTGATAAGTGCTTTGAATTCTTCATCTGTAGCTCTCTTCTAGTTATTCCCTTTAGCAGCTTGACTGTAAGTCTCTCGTTCTTCAATGTCGATAATATCATCGTAGGCTTTTGGCTTGAATATCCCACTTTTTGCTCTGGTTGTCATATGATCACCAGTGTGAACAGGTGGAGATGGAATAGCAGGTTGTTCAGCATGACTTGCATTATTTTCAACAGTTGTTGGTGAGCTTGAAGTTGAATTATTTGATTGACTTTCTGCTTGCTGACTTTCAGTGTTATGATTATTCCCTTCTTCTATTCTTGCAGGTGAATTAGTGGCAAAGCTGAATGGATCTGAAGCTTCAGCACTTAGTTGATTTATGCCAATTGTTGATGGCTCTTGAGCAACCGCAGTTGCCCTTTCACCAGCATACTGTTGTGATTCAAGATGTTGAGGAATAACAGATATATTTTGCTATTATTATAGACTTTGTTGGTAGTTTATATCTCAGTAGAACTATAGGAAAAAATGCTCTCATCAAACACTACGTGCCAACTTATAAATATTCTCCCATTTGCATCAATGCATCTGAACCCTTTTTGCCTAATTGCATACCCTAAAAATGTACAGGGCTTTGATCTAAAGTTCAATTTGTTTGCATTGTATGGTCTTAGATGTGAGAAGCATAAACATCAAAAAGTTTTCAAGTTATGATAGTCAGGTTTGACATTATAAAATTTCTCTAGAGGGCTGATATCCTTTAATACTTTTGATGGCATTCTATTTATCAAATATACAGCAGTATTAAAAGCTTCAGACCAAAATTTAAGTGGCATTGAAGCCTGTGCTAACAGTGTCAAACTTGATTCCACTATGTGTCTGTGCTTCCTTTCAACTATGCCATTTTGCTCAAATGTGTATGGACATGTAGTTTTGTGTATGATACCCATATTCTTGAAATAATTGCTAATACTTTTATATTTAACCCCACCATTAAATTGCGTAGTTTTGACTCTGATATTGAACTAATCTTCTATCATTCTTATAAAACTGATCACAACATCATAAGTTTCATATTTTCATTTTAGGAAGTATATCTAAGTATATCTAGAGTATGTGATTAGCATAGAAATGTGTTTATTTTATGCTCTTATACCTCATCTTTTGTATATAAATAAATATTACTTGGGTATTGTTTTGTCATTTTTACAGATATGCCGATACAGTCAGAAAATGGAAAATAGAGATCAAATTGCTGCATATTTACATTTGAAGGCTTACTGACAAAGATCTCACATCTAGTTGCTTTTTGGACAAGAAAATAACTAGTAGAAAGGCCATATATATTACAAATCAATAAAGAATTATCAAAGGAGCAAGAGGAAAAGAGGAAAGGCCCAAATTTACTAGATTTCACCAAGGCCCATTTGTAATTCTCATTGTAAACTCTTTTGTGAATTCCCTAAGGCCCATTTGTCATTGTATTAGGGTTAGGGTTAGGGTTGGCTATCTATCCTATAAATACCCTTGTATTCTCATTGTAAAAATCATCCTAGAATTAATAAAGTTTTCTTCTTCTTTTTATTTTCTGCATTTTTTTTCTATTTCTTAGCAACTAGTGTCATCTACACAATTAGATTTGGTAGAGTACTAGTTGTATTTTACATTTATTTACATTAGTGATTAATCGTTTGATTAGTTTCAACGATAATCCTAATTTTATTTCTGTTATTATTTCTATTCTGCACTTTTATTTTCTGTTTTTTATTCTTGTTTTGCAATTTACTTTCATTAATGATTAACCGTTTGATTAGTTTCAACGATAATCCTAATTGTTGCAATTTCAATTGTTCTATTTTCAACAAAATCTAAAAAGTCGTCTAAATCGCCCACGAAATTCTATAAATAATAATTTTTAATTTGCCTCCCTGTGATTCGACTTGCATACTACACGATCTTTGCGCTTGCAGAATTTATTTTAAAATTTCGCGCTTTTCTAGTTTATAGGAAAGCGACGATCAAGTTTTTGGCGCCGCTGCCGGGGAGGCAACAATTAAATTTTATTATTTATTTAAATTTCGATTCATGTTTGTTTTTATTTTATTTTAGTTTCCTTTTGTTTTTTTGTATATATAGAAAAAAAATATTGATTGGATTGATTTGGTGTTATTGATTGATACTGTAATCATCTAAACGAAGAAAAAAAATCTTGTCATTTTATCGTTTATGTGTTTCCTTTTTTTTTTCAATTTCCTTTTCAATTTTTTTTTACAGTAATTTCCATTTTCCCAAAACAAAATTGAAAAAAAAATCTTTCTAAATTTTACTTTCCTTGATTGCTGTATATTCCATTGCTCAATTTCTTCCTACAAAATCTCTTTCAATCCCAACGAACTTCGTCCTCACCACAAACTACAATAGCAATAAATCCAATTTTCTTCCGTCACAATACCTTCAATCCAATTTTCTTCCATCACATTACCTTCAGACCATTAACCACATCAATCAACGTTTGCAAATCCATCAGACAAGTTACAAGGCAATACATCACGCCACTCAGCAAAACCACAATAATCCCTCAGTTACCACACTTCATCAATACCCAAGCACTACCTTCATTCCCTTCTGATCATCCACTCATGAACAACAACCACACACACAAAAACTGCAGAAAGCCCTGCAAATCCGACACCATCCACCTGAATTTCACGCACACCCTCCAGTCACATACACCACTCCAGAAAAAAAATCGCACTACCCATACAAACCGTACCCAATACCAAATTCACATCGATCCAAATTTCCAAACTCACAGCACTTGAAATCTTTCATCTCCACTTTGCAATTCATAAACCCAGTTCTGCCAACCTTTTTTACCATCACAAACCAACACAATTTTCTATTCCCACTGTCACCTTTCATCTACCGTTCATCACCAATCAACAAACGCCATTTCCATTGAACCACCGTACCAACCACAACTCTTCACCCCATCCACAAAAAAAAAACACTTCATACCCTTCATCAACAAAAGCCATAAACTACAGATCATCCCCAACAACACCTCGTCAGAAACCCTCACAAAAAAAAAACCCTTAGCTCCCCGAATTGTTCACCAATCCTGCAACATCAACTTCACGTCCAGAATCAGTCAACAAGCCACCAAATCCCCTCTCTATCCAACTTCTTTCACTACCATTGACTACCCATACTCACACACCTTCCACCTCAATTCTACAGTCAACGTCGATCAAGTTTTTGTCGGTTGCCTCATCTTGCCTCAAACAGTCTCCGTGTTCTTTCACAAACCACCACTGCTCATCACATCAACCACAACGAAAACCCAATTCGATCCAAACTGCAAAAGCCTTAACTGCAAACAAGTTTACGCAACCGATACCACCAGCACCAATATAAACTGCCATCGCAAATTCAACACCCTCAATCAAAACCATCCTCTCAAACATCCATAGCACCTCTGCATGTACCCCCTCCGATCAACGTCTACCACAGTTCACCGCAACCCGTGATTCAAACAGAATTCGAAACCCAGCTAAAGCCCTAAACTCCATGGCCGAATCGATCAAAACCCTAGAACTCGATTTGAATAATTTGATTGGAATCTCAACAGCGAAATTGATTTGGTGCGAAAAAGAAAAAGAAAGAAAAAAAAATCTAAATTGAGTTGGTGCGAGATCCGACTCCTGGAAAAAGGAAAGAAGGACGTGATTTTTTTTTTTTTTACGGTTGACTATTTCTCTTAGGAATTATCTGTTTCCTTATTGAGTGTGTGGCATTGTATTTGGGGGCGAGCATATTTGTGAAGTCTGATTCCCAATTTTGAGTTGTGCGGATTTGTCATTGAACCCTTTGTTTTTTATTTATTTTGTGAGATACCATTCCTTTTCTTTCTTTGTTTTTTTCCTTTTTTCTAGGCGAATTTAGGTTCACCTAGTTTTAGATGTCAAGTAGTTTAGTTTTTTTAATATTCTTTTTAGTCCAGTTTTGTTTTGCTTCCAAGTTAATTTTTTTTAATTAGTTTTCTTTTCTTTTCAAAAAAAAAGATAAAAAAAGAGCGAAGAACATATTCAAACAACAAACAAGAAGTTCAAAGGTCAAGCAGTGACAAATAGTCGAGTTAAAATCACTAGCACAACTCAATTGCTCAGAACGGTCTGCCATACCGACTGTAAAATTCTCTTTGACTCTACAGATGCTTTGCAAAGAAAAATATATAGACATTGCTTGTAAAAATCTTCTGTAGGGGCAGTGGCTTGCTTGTATAATATTTTAAATTTTGCAGTTATTATTGTCTGATTGTTATAGTTGGCTGAAATTTCCATAATTGAAATTTTCACTCTTATTGTTTTCAACAATAAAAATAGACGTTGCAAAATAATATAATTGAAAAGTGGTGCTTTGTGAAGTTGATTATCTCGTATAATTGGATCACGGATATATAGTAGTTCAATTTATTGAACTATTAGCAAAAGAGGTTGCATACTACCCGTAAAAAATTGGTCGTATCCCAAATACTATACGTGAACGACCATAAGACCCTCTTCCCTCTTCTAATTGAGTCGGTTAATTAATAGAGCACAACTCATTCTTTTATATTGTTTTGAACTAAGAAGAATTTCTATCTTCTGTTGACTTCTTTAAAATGTCTGATTCAAAAAATCATTGAGAAAAATGTGGGATAATAATCGGAGTTGACGTCCTCTTGAAGAGTACGACTATAAATTACAACTCATGAAGCAAAATTTTCCAAAATTTTGTGAGTCCAATGCCAACAATTTTCAAAATTTTCCAAATGACCAACATTTTCAAAATCAAAGATATAATCGAAATGATGACTTCAACTAAAATTTCAATGATTTCGATTATAGGCCACATCCACATCAAAATAGATTTGAATCCCAATATATCTCTGATCCACATCAATATAGGGTTGTAAACCAAAATTTTCAAAATTATAGCCCATATCAACATCTTGAAAATAACCAAAATCACTCGAATTTTAACAGTTTTGGTTACGAATGTAATTTTTATGATCAAAATGATTTCCAATATCATTGTCAGTTTTCTGAAAATTCAAACGACTACGACACTGATATTGATTGTGAAATTGACTTTGAGAATCAAGAAATCCAAAACGAGAGCTCTCAAATTAACGATTCTGAAGAATACCAGCTTAACATTCTTAGAGAGTGGGTAGAAAGGCAAGATAGACAACTTGATGAAAAAGATGAAAAGATGAATGAAATTCTTTGTTTAATGACATCTTTGAAAGAACAACGAGAGCGACAAAATCAAATTCAAACAAGTGATGAATTAGAAAATAATCCATTGTTTACTGATAGTGAAAATTTTCAGATAACAATTTTGGAAATTGAGAATAACGAACTAAATGAAGTTGTTAAAAATTCAACAGATGATTTGGACTTCGATTCTTTTCAGGAAAAAGATTTAAGCTCAGATTTTGATCTTCCTCTTTCAGGCTGTGAGAAACTTGAAATTCTAGAAATTGAACATAATAAAAATGTTGAATTTTTTAATTCAAATTTGGAGAAGGATTTTAATGAACATGAATTTTTTGGATTGTATGAGGATGAGTGGCCAAATGAGGAAACTTCCAACGAATTTGAAGTTGTCAATGTCAAAAATATGTTGTCAATAAATGAAATTAAGAATGTGATCACATAGTCTTGAACAAGACTCAGAATTTAAATTTCACAATTGCAACTGAGTTTATATACGATCACAAATTTTTGAACAATTACAATGATAAATTTGTGCTGGGTTGGTTGAAAAACTTCATGTTAGGATGACTCTAGACATTTATCTTCTGGACTATAAATCTAGGTATAAAGAATAGATGGTTTTAAAAAATCCTTGTTTATTAGAAAACATGGCTAGACATAGTGGGAATCTGATTCATTGGGCTAGATCCAAGTGTGTGTGTGTGTGTGGGGGGGGGGGGGGGGTGGAGTTGGTGGCATTCTTTGCATCGCATGCATCGTAAACACATATATCATTGTACATATGATCCATTCTTACATATAGTTAGATTGCATTTCATTCTGCAAATAATTTTGCATCTCATCCATCTCTGGGTTTTGTCTTTCAAATTTAGGAAATGTTCACAGTGTGGACACTGTTTAGATCTAGTGTGGGGGGAGTCTGCATTGCATCCTTTTTATTTTTATTTATTTTTCTTATGTTCATCTTCATCATTTAAGTAGGACCATCATGCATTTTAGATCGTAGTAACGTACCATAATTTTTTTTTTTCAAAAATACGACACATTTTAGTTTGATACAACATAATAAGTTAACGATTGTTAATCAGTTGATAGTATTTTTTTTCTCTCAACTAAGATCAAACAAGAAATATGATGAAAAATTGAATTTTGAGGGATAATAGTGTAACCGGTACATAGGGAGATTCTTAGGTGATGGCCATAAAATCTATTCTATATTGTAGTCTTTGTTTAAATAAGTGGAGGACCTAAAATACTTATACTGGCTTTTCGAATCTTTAAAAATAAGTTGTGTTAAGTTGAATTCGCGTAATCTCTCTTGTTCTTATATTTCAAAAATGAAACGACCCGAACTTCCCCGGTAAGGAAAGCACGGATTGCTTTGAGAACACGACAAATTAGAACGCAGACAGAAGAACATTTCATTGTATATTACAGCAATTCCATCAGAATACAAGAATATACAGAGTATGAATAAATATTACACAGAAAATAACAGAGATTACAATACATTACAAAGCAGCGGAAAATAATACGAAATACAACTGAATGAGATATACGGATACAAAGCTTCCCGGATATCATTCCAGCTGTAAACCAGGATCCTGTGAATATAAATCTGCAAAACAAAAACTACCAGCTGCCCGTGTCAAAATAAGGGCACCCAGAGTTTAGGTTAAAACAATAAACTCCAGGTCAGTCATGTGACTGGTGTGAGAACCAAAACAGTTATTAATCTTTATTTTAAAGTTAGGTAAATCAAGGGACCACGCCGTATAACACGGAACGGGTTTCCTCCCAAGAATACCAGTGCATAAAACAACAACACAATGCTAAATAAAGAACAATGAAGCTATTATAAGACCCAAGTTCCATCACACAATGCAATGCAAGCCAGAGGATTGGGTTTTTACCTTATAATAGCCAAAAATGCTTGATACGTTTTAAAACAAATTATTTGATACTATTATAAGTGCATAGTGTATAAAACAACTTCAAATCATAAGTATCAATCATAGACTGCATAAGCGCCCCATCTCACTATGTCGCCATACTAAGCTCTACAATCAAAACCGCAAAGTCACGTATTTGGAAATTGGATTTCCTTCCGTGAACCGAGGCAAAAGATAGTCCTCACCGATTCGAGACTGTCTAGCCCGAGTCTCAGGACCCAGACACAGGTGAGCCCTTGGATCGTCAGGGCCAGTCCACCGATGTGGATTAAAATGCCCGAACACTACGTTTCCCCACCCTTTGGGGCGTAAATGAGCCAACGGATGACTCCATCGGACCCGGATCGTCCGATCAAACCGAGGCGCCTCGCAACAGCAACAACCACATAAGTCAAACTCGTCAGGGCGTGTAAAACCACTGACGCCACTTCTAGCTAGAAGGAAACGCATGCCCTCCCTGATGACCTCTCCCGTTTCTGGTTCACAACCGGGGTGTGAGGCTCGCGAATTCACGCTACACAAAGCGATGCCACAAAGGCCGTGCTTTGATCATCAACCACAAGACTTTTCTTTTCAACAGAAGCCTTGATCATTTGCCACTTAGGCATGCCACACAGGCAATTCACTCCATGCGATTGATATCCATCAATATATAACCCCTGAGCTCGTACGTCTCACAGAAGGGCGTTAAGCAAGAGAATAAACTCTCCGCCGCCAAACAGATATATATATTTAATAGAAATCAATCACACAGACTAAAATCCAATGTCAGACACACAGTCCATTTACAAGTTCGTTCTAGGTCTGAACGAAACCGGAGGCACCTAGTACCCCGCATATCCATCGATCTCCAAGTACGTCTGGACGATCACCAACTAATTCCCTCCTCTTGGGTGTACGACCCAATCAAGATCATCAGTAATTATCCAAACAACGTGAAGACCTCTGGTCTTCAACCACCGTCTTCATCTTCGACTTATCGTTGTATCATTTATTCAGAATGGGATAAATCCGGTCTTTCCGAATAACTCGCGTATATAATAAACAAGTGTTACACAAACACAACATACGCCTCATTCCAATTCATCAGTCACTAACCGTAAGTTAGCAAGAGAATAATTCCCCAAATATTAACCCCGAAGGCCAAACCAACATCAGATCAATACCCAGGAAACCGTTCTTCTTAGCTAACCTACAGTTAGTTTCTAAACTTCACATTCTTAGGGAAAGGTTCCCATTAATTTTATCAAAGATAAATTATTTTAAATTTATTCTTTAATATTCTTTTGAATATCAATTCAAACCAAATTATGGTTTATCCAAACTAGCCGGGATTAACGAACCTTACCGAAGTAATCATTGGTTTTAATTTCCCAATCCCAACCTATTTATCCCATGAAGTAAAACTGGTAATACTTCATATCTAACACCACGGTGTTATCGGTAAATTCAATTACCATTTCACGTTCAAATCTAATAAAAGATTTAACTACCGCCTGGAGCAAAACTGGTGATACCCCATTCTCGATCTTTTCAATCTAATTAAAGATTCATTAAAACTCCACTTAGTTTTAACCTTTAACTGGGTTAAAGAACCGATGTCATTTAAAACACGGTTCACGATAAACCCCAAAATCACATAACATTTCAATCAGTCCCTAACCGTGAATTAGCAAGTGAGCAGTTCCCTAAATATTAACCCTGAAGGCCGAAACCAACATCAGATCAATACCCAAGAAACCATTCGACTTAACTAATCTCCAGTTAGTTTCTAATTTTCTTAACTCCGTTGGGTCTAAGAACATTATTATTGAAGATACCATTCACGACAACCCAAAATCACATTCCAATAATTATCGGGTTAAAGTACAAGTGTCATTTAAAACACTATTCACGATAAACCCAAAAATCAATACCAATTCAATTCTAATTAAATATCATTTAATTGGTACACTTCATTAAATCTAATTAAAAGATTTAATCTTTTTCTCAAATGGGTTTAACAATAGTGTTAATGAAGACACCATTCACGACAAACCCAAATCACATTTGATATTAAATACAAGGCTCTGAATAGAAAATATATCGGCTTATATTCAATATCAAATTCTACTGTAACGTCCCGCATTTTTGTCGGTTTATATTTGAATATTTAAAACAGTTTAAATATTGAATTCGTAATATAAATGGATTTATATTTTAATTAAAATGAAGTTGAACGTATAAAAATATATATTAAATATAATCGAGCCCGTAATATCGCGGCAGTTCGTAATTTAACGTTCTGAACTTCAACTGAGTGTGTCAGACTCGTTTTGAATCGGATTTCTTCGAAACGAGAAACGTTGTAATCTGTTGAACTGTATCTTTCGAATAGAAGTGAAAAATGGAGATTTCATCGTACAGATTGCAAGATATGTCCAAATTAAATATTCGAAAAGTCGCTGTAGAAGCGTATATCGACCGTAATGGTTATTTGAATATAACTTGATATCAGTTGCAAATCGGGACAAGGTTCTTTTGAGGCGCAGCGATAATTTAATTTTTAGAATTTTACTGTAATTTTTAATAAATTAAATATGCAACTTTTTATTTGGAGTATTGTGCACCCTGTATCAGTATTTCGGGATTTCAAAATATGAGCAAATCTACCGGTATTATTATATTTTTGGAACCGTGACACCTCGCTGGATACAGCCGTATTCTTATCTCTGTCTGTAGTGGTCCGGATATGAACGAGGTCCGGTACACTAAAATTTTGGAAATAGAAATATATTACATATATATTAAATTTTTCCTTCACTTTTAAGTCTTCTTCTACCGTTTCTTTAGAACGTGCTAACCTAGTGACTGCCATCACCCTAATACCTACTGCGAACAAACCCATACCCTAAAACTTAATCCTTAAGAAATATAACACATGCACGTCATACCCTATGAACGGTAAAATCAACACACGTCCTACCTATGAAAACACAGTGCTCTATTCCTTAACCACTAAGGAAAATAATACCTTATAAATACACATCACTTGTTACTTTCTTCCCAAACCAAAATCTTCTTCCTGAATGAGATCTAAATTTCTATTCTTCTCTCTAAAAACAGTAAAATATATATGGGGATCTATTTATTCACTGAGGCATGAAAGAAGCGGAGAAGCAGTGAGGGACGTTTGTTGTGGATGCATGTGTGTACTTTAAGGGAAGAGGAAAGTGTTGAGGTATAGGAAAGAAGAAAGTAGAGTACTGTGTGAACGGTGAAAGGGTAATGGGGCTTGCGGGTTTTGTCTGGAGTGGTGGATTACGTGAAGAGTGCTGCATGGTGGGAGGTGCTCGAAGGTGGAGATGTGGTGGGCGTGTGCATGTTTCATGCAGATCTGAAAAGTGGGAAGTGAATACATGAAGTTAGGATAGGAAAACAGTATGTGCGTGAGGGAGTGTTGGTTGTAGCCATGCCTGCATGTAAGAGGCATATGCGAATGGACAGCAAAGGCCTGGCAAACTAAGAAAGATGGAGAAAACGTGAGCAAAGAGGGAGGGCTTTTGCTATTGAAGATAAAAACATGGGAGAGGAAGTCTTGAACTGAAAACCGACTTTGAAGCAACGCATCCGATGGGAGGAAGATCAGTGAGGCACTGCTGTTGATGTATGAGCGTGCATGGGGTACTGGCGCACGTCGCAAAGGAGTGAGGGAAGTAAATGGGGAACGTGTATTTGTTTTGTGGGGTTATAGGAATTAGTGTTTAAACATTTTATAGAAGAGAAAGGAATGCGTGTGGAGTATGGACACTTGAATGGAAATCAGGATGTGGTGTGAATCCATTCTTCTATGAGGGGGGCGCTGATAGTGCATCATGACTTGGAGCTGGGTAACGCACTTTACTGTGCATGGTGAGTGGGTTTCTGGCCTTGACCGTGAATTAGTTTTGGCAGGGGGAGTTGAGTATGTTTCAGGAGTATAGTTTATATGGGGTGTATTGTGTTACACGAACATGAGTAGTGCATGATGGTTGAATGGGTTTTCAGGGGGAGACTGGCGTATGCATATAAATGGGAGCGACTCTGTTGTCAAAAATCAGAGTAGATTATGTTAAAACGTTGGGTGTACTGGAGTGTACAAATAATTATGGGAAGATAAGGGGAGATGCTGCCATGAAATACAGGAAGTGATAGAAGTTCGGATCCGGTGTTGCGGAGCAAGACCATGATGTTTTCTCTTTGATTTATGATGGCGTTCGAAGAGGACTGCTGTGTTGAGATGGAAATAAACGGCTGCGCCTGTATGTAGAAGATGAAGCATTAATAGTGAACAATATGCATATATGGAACTGACTGATGAATGATGACAGTGAACGGTTCTGTAACAAAAGGGAGTCGTTCGTAACGTTGGAACGCTACGCCAATGAAGCTGTTCTGGAGCAGATTTACGCTCGTTGAATTTATACCATAATAAAAACACTGGATTCAGATCTATCAACAGACGCAAATCGTTATTTAACGGTTAACGCGCCAAGGTGAGTAAAATCACTAACTCCGATCTATTTTTAAAATATTTTAATTATATTTTAATGTTGTTTGAATGATGTGTGATGGTCGATTAGTTAGATTACAATTAATTTGGCCGAATATTATATACCGTTACATATGTACACATCATCGATTGGACATTGTTTCCATCGATTTGAATATCCCCTAGTATAGAGTTAGTGTAAATTGTGTTGACTGACATCTGTGGATGCGGAAACCGGTTGGAGGAATCAGAACGGATTCCTTGATAATTATACGTACTGTTTGTTTTGTATGAACCCGAATTATATTTAAACCCCATGTGAATATTGATGTTGAACGGAAATTCAACATCTGTTTCAATAAATCAATAAACGTTATCAATTTAGAAAGTGATAACAGTCGACCGTAAAACCATCGTTTTGTTAAGAAGTTGATTGGCCGTCACGCAAATCAACGAGGTTAATTATAAAAATTATATTTTTATAATTAAAAAGAAGATTTAAATTTATGATAGAAGTTCTATTATAAACCAGTATTTTAGAGTTCGTTTTTATAAAATAAATAAAAACGATTGTTGATATTTAAATAAGTTTATAAAGCAGAAATTATCCAATGATTAAATATTTGGATAATTATATTTAAGATAAACAATTTAGAAGTATTATTAGATTAATTATATTAATCTAATGTTAAGAAGTAATTCAAATCAGTTAAAGAATTTACTAATGAAATGAAGTTGATTTAATCAACTGTTATTGGGAAGAAGATTTTTAGATTAATTGACCTTTAATTAATCTAAAGAAAACAGTTTAGAAATAAATGAGATTTAATTACCCTTTAATTTAAGAAGTTATCAATAGTACTGTGGAATAGAGAAAGCGAAAAGTTAATGTGGAATATAAATAATCGTAAAACAATCGAGTTCAAAATAAAGGTGTGGTATTATAAAACCATATTCCAAAATAAAACAAGGAAATACGATTTGATGTATATTATAAGTAATAAGGAGTTTAGAGTTACGAACGTATATCTGTTCTAAGATAAGAACGTTGTCGATCAAGGTCTGAGAGGTAAATAGAATACCCCAACTTGAACGGCTTCACTATTATCGAGGAACGATAACAGTTGTAACGGAAAGAGATGTCAAGATGTGTATAAAAGGAATACGGCAGCGTATTGCCAGTCTTAGAATTATAGCAATAAAATAACGCTGTTGTTAAGATAAGTGTGACTGTTATGTCAAGATTAGTTATAACAAAGAATATTACAGCGTATGACAAGTTGAACTATAGCAATAAAATAACGTTGTTGATAAGGTAAGTGTGATTGTAATGTTGAGATTAGTTATAAGGAAAATATTACAGCGTATGACAAGTTTAGAACTATAGCGACAAATTAACTGCTGTTGATTTGACTTAAGCATCGCTTTTATATATAGCAGCACTTCCTAGGAAATGTAACAGTTTGGTTTGAAATCCACTTATTCTAGAGTAATAAGTAACGACGTTTGTTCAAAGAAATATAAGAAAGAGTTTAGAAAAAGAATTGGGGAATCGTATTAGAAACTGATGACAACATTTCGATGTTCGAAATGTGATTAGAATTAAACCGTTAGGATTTGTAACTAGAATTCGACGATGTCGAATGTATTAAAAGTAAACTATTTTTAGGGATTACAATCTGATAGGATAATTAACATTTAGTTTAAACAAATAAATGTTAATAGGATAGGAGTCAGTTTTTAGTTATAAACTTGATATCGATTAGATAAGAAGTTGACTTAGAGACAGAGTTTATAAAGTGGAATAGGAGTGAAAAGTATGAAAGAGATTTCGGTAAACAAGATAAGGGAGATTATTACGTGAATAAAGATTTATATGATCAAGGTGTTTAGATTTCTATAAGAAGGGATAGTATTCCCATTTCAAAGGGAATAATGTTTTAAAAGTGAATATGGGACCGATTGAAAGGTTAAAAGGAAACTGGAAATATTTTCCAATAAGGTAGATCATCCAAGTATATAAATAAAGAATGTGAAAATAATGGATCGAACGTTGATAACGTATATTTTCTGGAATATGAAAGAATAAGGGTTTTATAATAACTGGAAATGTTTTCCAAGAGTGTAAAAGGGTAAATCGGGAGTATAGTAATATCCGGTAAGATATGGGAATTCGAATAATAAAAATGAATGTCGAATAAAAAGTGCCCGTGGTTGTGTGACGTTAGTTATACATTAGAATGGATGTTGTTTTTACTTCGATAGTTAAATAACCGACTATCGAAGTGTTTGACCATCGTTGTCAATACGGAGAGACCGGTTGGATTTATTATCCGGAAACCACTCCGTATAGGCATAAGCGCTACGAATTAGATATGCTGAAGATAATTGAAGACGGAGTTAAATGCAAGGGTCGTCCAGTTCTAGAATGGTGGTTTGTTTGTCCAGTCCCAGGACAACTTGTATGGACGAGTGTCTGACAGAGTATTTCCAACTGTCACTCCGTTTGATTTTACAAATATACCAAGTTGGTGGGGAGAAGGTAACTTCTCTTTGTTCTACACCCAGTGTGCATTTGTGTAATCAATGTGTGATTACGGATTTGACGATGTGACATTCAAAGTGAATGGTGATCAGATGTTCTGAAGATAGACGTAGCCTCTAGCCTCACAACCAGGAATGACAGAAGTTGGGCTAGGCAGCATGGCTAGTTGGGTCATCCCCAAGCAGGGTGTATTGTCACCGATCTAGAGAAAATCCATATTTATACTTCTTTTCGATTCTGTATCTTCGGATGACGGTTGGATGGCCTACAACCATGGTGGCAATATATTCGCGACACTCAAGATAAATGAGTGAGCGGTCATGTGTGGCCGGGTTGCAAGACGTTCTTGTTGAACCCTGAGTGTATCCCCTCTAGAGTACACTATTCAGAAGGTGCTCCCATACCTTGTTTGTTGAAATCAAATCTCCAATAAGTGCCCTGCGGTTTATGATTTTATACTATATATATGTGGAGCGTGAGATGCAAGCGTTCTACTACTTGATGATTTAATTGAGTAGACATTATTATAATATCACTGAAGTTTGATATAAAAATATGTTGGGTTATAGTAAGGTAAAAACCGTCCATGTTTATGTGTGGGCTGGTCTTACTATTACCTTCTTGTTTTGAAAAGGATTTTCAAAGTTAAACAGTATGGTTGGAATTTACTCACACCAGTCCCATGACTGACCCAGAGTTTATTTTGTTTGTTTTCCCTAAACTCTTGGGTGCCCAAATTTGTACGGGCAGTCAAGTGTGTCGGGCTTTGCAGATTCACTTGGAGGAGCTCAAAAGCAGGAAGCTTCACCATTAGTTATGTAGAGTTATTTCCGCTGTGATATGATGTATTGTACTCTGATAATGGTATGTATATACAATAATACAGTTTTGTATTCAAAGTTATGTTATATAATTCATCTTATTTTGTTCCGCTGCGAGTTTCGTGTTACTCTGATTCTGTTCAGTTGTGATCTTCTTCTTCTTCTATTCTATTAGTTCTATCTTTTCTTTCTCACCCTCTAAATTCTTCTATAAATGTCCCGGTATTTTCGATGCTTGAATAGTCAACAGTGTGTTTTTATGTTGATTTTCTGGGTCGAAAATCCCCGCCATTACAGTTGGTATCAGAGCATAAGGTTAAGTGATTACCTTGGCTCTGTGGCGTAACTCAACAAAGATGGGGTTAGTAATACCTTAGGTTGAGTATGAGTGTATATATATGAGCGCGTATGTGTAAATTAATATAAAAACTATTTTATATTGTGTTGACTGGTCAGTTGAGTGGTTTATGAATTCTGGTCGAAACAGTAATGCAAACTGCGTCGATAGGTGTTTCTAAACTCTTGAACAGAGTAATTCGACACCGTATGTTTTAAAAAGGGGTAAATAAAAATATTTTACCCGAAAAATATATTTTGATATAAAAGAAATATATATCTTGAGATTATTATAGTATTGATCGTTGTTATGATCAAATAAGATATATAATTGAGTTGGTTATATAAATAACCGATCGAAATATTATATTAGTATAATATGAGAAATCAAATGAACTGAATCTGAAGTTAAAACCAGAATTGAAATAAAACTCTAAAAATTTGGAAAAGAGTTGGAAATAATATTTGGATTAAATATATGGAAATTTTAAGATCCTGGGTGAATTTAGAAATGTTTTCTAAACGTTGTATATTTTTAGGGATTTCAAAATGAAAATGTTTGAAATTGTTTTCCCAGTGCTGTGAAAGATATTTTGAAGTCAAATTCAAAATGAAAGTGTTGTAAAAATGAATTTTGAAAGTGATATAGTATTGAACTCACTTCGACCACTGGAAAATAATTCTGATGATGCTGGCCACATCATCAGTATCATTTTCAAGTCTCAGAGTGACGGATTACTACCAAAAGATTTTATTTTTGAATTATTGTGAGGAAACGAATTGTTCAGAAATTCAAATGTTTTGAATAAATATGATTTCAAACTGATTTGAAATAAATCCCAGGAATTTGAATTCTGAAATAAAAATTTAACTTATGGAGTTAAAAGGGTAAAAGTGGAACATAAACTAAGATAAACAAAGTTGGACTGAATTTGGGAACGATCCAGAATGGAGATTGTAAAAGAGAAATATTGGAAATTCGAGTTGATTCTTGGAGAATAAGAATCGAATTTTGAATTGGAGATGAAGATAACTGATTTGAGAAATAAATCAGTAAATAGAATTGGAGTTGAAATAGAAATTTGGCTTGGTAAAAACAAATGATTGGATTGAAGAATAAATTGACTGGAGATCAGTTGGAAATTCGCTAACGTATGCTGAATGGATTTACATATGGGAACGATAGAGTTAAGTGCCCGACCAAAAAGGTACACGTTTATATTTTAACGGAATATGAGATTTATCATTCCGTTGGCAAGATGCTTAGTTATTGATTTTCTTTTGGATTGAAGAAGGCCCAGAGTGGCAAGTGCTTGTAGTACCGAGTGAGCCGTGCAGAGGAGATGCTGGCGAGATTCTCTGAAATTTTAAGCTGTTAGGAAATTTTCAGAATTTTCGAAAATATTCGAAATAAGAAGGAATTAATCAGTTCAGTTGAAACTGAAATTATGAAGTAAACCAAAAAGATTTTTAAACCAGTTTATAACAGAGATTGTAACATTTTCCCTATCTTAGCAATCTCGAGGACAAAATTATTTTAAGGGGGAAGGACTGTAACGTCCCGCATTTTTGTCGGTTTATATTTGAATATTTAAAACAGTTTAAATATTGAATTCGTAATATAAATGGATTTATATTTTAATTAAAATGAAGTTGAACGTATAAAAATATATACTAAATATAATCGAGCCCGTAATATCGCAGCAGTTCGTAATTTAACGTTCTGAACTTCAACTGAGTGTGTCGGACTCGTTTTGAATCGGGTTTCTTCGAAACGAGAAACGTTGGAATCTGTTGAACTGTATCTTTCGAATAGAAGTGAAAAATGGAGATTTCATCGTACAGATTGCAAGATATGTCCAAATTAAATATTCGAAAAGTCGCTGTAAAAGCGTATATCGACCGTAATGGTTATTTGAATATAACTTTATATCGGCTGCAAATCGGGACAAGGTTCTTTTGAGCCGCAGCGATAATTTAATTTTTAGAATTTTACTGTAATTTTTAATAAATTAAATATGCAACTTTTTATTTGGAGTATTGTGCACCCTGTATCAGTATTTCGGGATTTCAAAATATGAGCAAATCTACCGGTATTATTATATTTTTGGAACCGTGACACCTCGCTGGATACAGCCGTATTCTTATCTCTGTCTGTCGTGGTCCGGATATGAACGAGGTCCGGTACACTAAAATTTTGGAAATAGAAATATATTACATATATATTAAATTTTTCCTTCACTTTTAAGTCTTCTTCTACCGTTTCTTTAGAACGTGCTAACCTAGTGACTGCCATCACCCTAATACCTACTGCGAACAAACCCATACCCTAAAACTTAATCCTTAAGAAATATAACACATGCACGTCCTACCCTATGAACGGTAAAATCAACACACGTCCTACCTATGAAAACACAGTGCTCTATTCCTTAACCACTAAGGAAAATAATACCCTATAAATACACATCACTTGTTACTTTCTTCCCAAACCAGAATCTTCTTCCTGAATGAGATCTAAATTTCTATTCTTCTCTCTAAAAACAGTAAAATATATATGGGGATCTATTTATTCACTGAGGCATGAAAGAAGCGGAGAAGCAGTGAGGGACGTTTGTTGTGGATGCATGTGTGTACTTTAAGGGAAGAGGAAAGTGTTGAGGTATAGGAAAGAAGAAAGTAGAGTACTGTGTGAAAGGGTAATGGGGCTTGCGGGTTTTGTCTGGAGTGGTGGATTACGTGAAGAGTGCTGCATGGTGGGAGGTGCTCGAAGGTGGAGATGTGGTGGGCATGTGCATGTTTCATGCAGATCTGAAAAGTGGGAAGTGAATACATGAAGTTAGGATAGGAAAACAGTATGTGCGTGAGGGAGTGTTGGTTGTAGCCATGCCTGCATGTAAGAGGCATATGCGAATGGACAGCAAAGGCCTGGCAAACTAAGAAATATGGAGAAAACGTGAGCAAAGGGGGAGGGCTTTTGCTATTGAAGATAAAAACATGGGAGAGGAAGTCTTGAACTGAAAACCGACTTTGAAGCAACGCATCCGATGGGAGGAAGATCAGTGAGGCACTGCTGTTGATGTATGAGCGTGCATGGGGTACTGGTGCACGTCGCAAAGGAGTGAGGGAAGTAAATGGGGAACGTGTATTTGTTTTGTGGGATTATAGGAATTAGTGTTTAAACATTTTATAGAAGAGAAAGGAAGGAATGCGTGTGGAGTATGGACACTTGAATGGAAATCAGGATGTGGTGTGAATCCATTCTTCTGTGAGGGGGGCGCTGATAGTGCAGCATGACTTGGAGCTGGGTAACGCACTTTACTGTGCATGGTGAGTGGGTTTCTGGCCTTGACCGTGAATTAGTTTTGGCAGGGGGAGTTGAGTATGTTTCAGGAGTATAGTTTATATGGGGCGTATTGTGTTACACGAACAGGAGTAGTGCATGATGGTTGAATGGGTTTTCAGGGGGAGACTGGCGTATGCATATAAATGGGAGCGGCTCTGTTGTCAAAAATCAGAGAAGATTATGTTAAAACGTTGGGTGTACTGGAGTGTGCAAATAATTATGGGAAGATAAGGGGAGATGCTGCCATGAAATACAGGAAGTGATAGAAGTTCGGATCCGGTGTTGCGGAGCAAGACCGTGATGTTTTCTCTTTGATTTATGATGGCGTTCGAAGAGGACTGCTGTGTTGAGATGGAAATAAACGGCTGCGCCTGTATGTAGAAGATGAAGCATTAATAGTGAACAATATGCATATATGGAACTGACTGATGAATGATGACAGTGAACGGTTCTGTAACAAAAGGGAGTCGTTCGTAACGTTGGAACGCTACGCCAATGAAGCTGTTCTGGAGCAGATTGACGCTCGTTGAATTTATACCATAATAAAAACATTGGATTCAGATCTATCAACAGACGCAAATCGTTATTTAACGGTTAACGCGCCAAGGTGAGTAAAATCACTAACTCCGATCTATTTTTAAAATATTTTAATTATATTTTAATGTTGTTTGAATGATGTGTGATGGTCGATTAGTTAGATTACAATTAATTTGGCCGAATATTATATACCGTTACATATGTACACATCATCAATTGGACATTGTTTCCATCGATTTGAATATCCCCTAGTATAGAGTTAGTGTAAATTGTGTTGACTGACATCTGTGGATGCGGAAACCGGTTGGAGGAATCAGACCGGATTCCTTGATAATTATATGTACTGTTTGTTTTGTATGAACCCGAATTATATTTAAACCCCATGTGAATATTGATGTTGAACGGAAATTCAACATCTGTTTCGATAAATCAATAAACGTTATCAATTTAGAAAGTGATAACAGTCGACCGTAAAACCATCGTTTTGTTAAGAAGTTGATTGGCCGTCAGGCAAATCAACGAGGTTAATTATAAAAATTATATTTTTATAATTAAAAAGAAGATTTAAATTTATGATAGAAGTTCTATTATAAACCAGTATTTTAGAGTTCGTTTTTATAAAATAAATAAAAACGATTGTTGATATTTAAATAAGTTTATAAAGCAGAAATTATCCAATGATTAAATATTTGGATAATTATATTTAAGATAAACAATTTAGAAGTATTATTAGATTAATTATATTAATCTAATGTTAAGAAGTAATTCAAATCAGTTAAAGAATTTACTAATGAAATGAAGTTGATTTAATCAACTGTTATTGGGAAGAAGATTTTTAGATTAATTGACCTTTAATTAATCTAATGAAAACAGTTTAGAAATAAATGAGATTTAATTACCCTTTAATTTAAGAAGTTATCAATAGAACTGTGGAATAGAGAAAGCGAAAAGTTAATGTGGAATATAAATAATCGTAAAACAATCGAGTTCAAAATAAAGGTGTGGTATTATAAAACCATATTCCAAAATAAAACAAGGAAATACGATTTGATGTATATTATAAGTAATAAGGAGTTTAGAGTTACGAACGTATATCTGTTCTAAGATAAGAACGTTGTCGATCAAGGTCTGAGAGGTAAATAGAATACCCCAACTTGAACGGCTTCACTATTATCGAGGAACGATAATAGTTGTAACGGAAAGAGATGTCAAGATGTGTATAAAAGGAATACGGCAGCGTATTGCCAGTCTTAGAATTATAGCAATAAAATAACGCTGTTGATAAGATAAGTGTGACTGTTATGTCAAGATTAGTTATAACAAAGAATATTACAGCGTATGACAAGTTGAACTATAGCAATAAAATAAAGCTGTTGATAAGGTAAGTGTGATTGTAATGTTGAGATTAGTTGTAAGGAAAATATTACAGCGTATGACAAGTTTAGAACTATAGCGACAAATTAACTGCTGTTGATTTGACTTAAGCATCACTTTTATATATAGCAGCACTTCCTAGGAAATGTAACAGTTTGGTTTGAAATCCACTTATTCTAGAGTAATAAGTAACGACGTTTGTTCAAAGAAATATAAGAAAGAGTTTAGAAAAAGAATTGTGGAATCGTATTAGAAACTGATGACAGCATTTCGATGTTCGAAATGTGATTAGAATTAAACCGTTAGGATTTGTAACTAGAATTCGACGATGTCGAATGTATTAAAAGTAAACTATTTTTAGGGATTACAATCTGATAGGATAATTAACATTTAGTTTAAACAAATAAATGTTAATAGGATAGGAGTCAGTTTTTAGTTATAAACTTGATATCGATTAGATAAGAAGTTGACTTAGAGACAGAGTTTATAAAGTGGAATAGGAGTGAAAAGTATGAAAGAGATTTCGGTAAACAAGATAAGGGAGATTATTACGTGAATAAAGATTTATATGATCAAGGTGTTTAGATTTCTATAAGAAGGGATAGTATTCCCATTTCAAAGGGAATAACGTTTTAAAAGTGAACATGGGACCGATTGAAAGGTTAAAAGGAAACTGGAAATATTTTCCAATAAGGTAGATCATCCAAGTACAGAAATAAAGAATGTGAAAATAATGGATCGAACGTTGATAACGTATATTTTCTGGAATATGAAAGAATAAGGGTTTTATAATAACTGGAAATGTTTTCCAAAAGTGTAAAAGGGTAAATCGGGAGTATAGTAATATCCGGTAAGATATGGGAATTCGAATAATAAAAATGAATGTCGAATAAAAAGTGCCCGTGGTTGTGTGACGTTAGTTATACATTAGAATGGATGTTGTTTTTACTTCGATAGTTAAATAACCGACTATCGAAGTGTTTGACCATCGTTGTCAATACGGAGAGACCGGTTGGATTTATTATCCGGAAACCACTATGTATAGGCATAAGCGCTACGAATTAGATATGCTGAAGATAATTGAAGACGGAGTTAAATGCAAGGGTCGTCCAGTTCTAGAAGGGTGTTTTGTTTGTCCAGTCCTAGGACAACTTGTATGGACGAGTGTCTGACAGAGTATTTCCAACTGTCACTCCGTTTGATTTTACAAATATACCAAGTTGGTGGGGAGAAGGTAACTTCTCTTTGTTCTACACCCAGTGTGCATTTGTGTAATCAATGTGTGATTACGGATTTGACGATGTGACATTCAAAGTGAATGGTGATCAGATGTTCTGAAGATAGCCGTAGCCTCTAGCCTCACAACCAGGAATGACAGAAGTTGGGCTAGGCAGCATGGCTAGTTGGGTCATCCCCAAGCAGGGTGTATTGTCACCGATCTAGAGAAAATCCATATTTATACTTCTTTTCGATTCTGTATCTTCGGATGACGGTTGGATGGCCTACAACCATGGTGGCAATATATTTGCGACACTCAAGCTAAATGAGTGAGCGGTCATGTGTGGCCGGGTTGCAAGACGTTCTTGTTGAACCCTGAGTGTATCCCCTCTAGAGTACACTATTCAGAAGGTGCTCCCATACCTTGTTTGTTGAAATCAAATCTCCAATAAGTGCCCTGCGGTTTATGATTTTATACTATATATATGTGGAGCGTGAGATGCAAGCGTTCTACTACTTGATGATTTAATTGAGTAGACATTATTATAATATCACTGAAGTTTGATATAAAAATATGTTGGGTTATAGTAAGGTAAAAACCGTCCATGTTTATGTGTGGGCTGGTCTTACTATTACCTTCTTGTTTTGAAAAGGATTTTCAAAGTTAAACAGTATGGTTGGAATTTACTCACACCAGTCCCATGACTGACCCAGAGTTTATTTTGTTTGTTTTCCCTAAACTCTTGGGTGCCCAAATTTGTACGGGCAGTCAAGTGTGTCAGGCTTTGCAGATTCACTTAGAGGATCTCAAAAGTAGGAAGCTTCACCATTAGTTATGTAGAGTTATTTCCGCTGTGATATGATGTATTGTACTCTGATAATGGTATGTATATACAATAATACAGTTTTGTATTCAAAGTTATGTTATATAATACATCTTATTTTGTTCCGCTGCGAGTTTCGTGTTACTCTGATTCTGTTCAGTTGTGATCTTCTTCTTCTATTCTATTAGTTCTATCTTTTCTTTCTCACCCTCTAAATTCTTCTATAAATGTCCCGGTATTTTCGATGCTTGAATAGTCAACGGTGTGTTTTTATGTTGATTTTCTGGGTCGAAAATCCCCGCCATTACATCTACGACCAACAAATATCGTATTGGAAATAACGATATATATATATCTTTCAAATTTCCATAACAACATCTGTATAATCACGAAATCCAACATCAAAATATTCCAAAGACAATTTCGATTCAGATCCATTCCAATCTAATTATTGGAAATTCTGGTTATTTTCAAAACCATTTCAAATCCAATTTATTTATTTAAAAATAAATAGAATTATAATACTAGTTCAAAACTAGTTCATTTCGATAAAAATCTATTTTTATCTTTTCAAATATGGAGTTTTTCATCCCAATTCTTGACAAATCATTTCTTATGATTTTACACTAACTATTACTATTTTTAATAATTTTATCAAGGCCCATACAGTCGATTTCCATCAACGGCCATCGAATCGCACCTACAGCGACCTTTTCCAAATTTGATTTGGACATAATTCCAAATCCAACCGTTAGATTTCAAATTTCTAATATTCATTAGAAATCTCTTTTCGATACGAACCCAATGGTTCCGGTTTTAGGAGAATCCGACGGTCGGATCTCCCGCAATATCCATTCGAAGTCAATGCTCGAAATTCACGAACTGCCGCAGTGCGGCGCTTTCCATTCAGGCCATTATATATATATATATATATATATTTATATTTCGTCGATTTCCTTTCTAAAATGTATTTTATAAATCGTTTTAAATTCATTTCAAATTGATTTCAATTCGATTTCAATTCGATTCAATTCAATTTCAATTCGATTTGAATTCGTTTTCTATTCAGTTTAATTCGAATTCATTTCTATTCAATTTCAATTCGATTCAATTCTATTTCCATATTCATTGAAATATGAATAAAATCGATATAATTATCGTTCACGTCAAATTGGCGCAAATCTAATCAACACGGCTTCAAATATTCCTATTTTCAAATATTCTATTTCAAATATTTCCTTTTCAAATATTTATATTCAAATATTCTATTTCAAATATTTCTATTTCAAATATTCTATTTCAAAACTGGAATGAGGCCCAATTAATTACCATATAATGTTAATTATATGGATTTTCTACAACACATGTATAAAATAACAACGATAAATAATCAATCATCATCCAAAGTGTATTCTACACTGTATAAGCATCAAATATAAATATTTAATGCTCATAACAGTCCGTCAATCAATTGATCGACATACAACTAATTATTGGGATTAGTGTATGTCATATCTCATCCCAATACCCGTGTGGGGTTTCAAACAATCAAACACAGATTTTATTTGTGCAGTTGGGCGACGTGTAAAATTTATCATCCCAATCAATATCTGTCAAATGTGTGTGTATAAACAAATCGTACGACTTGTTTATATTAATTTATTTCATTTCATATATAAATTAAAAATTCTATTTTTAACTATAAAATATTTTTGACTATATAAATATTTTATTTCATTTCACATCACATTACACAATCAACTACACATCAAAATCAAACAAACAAGCATACAAGCCGTCCATGGTCTGTGGACGACGGGTGTCGGGTGCTACTAAACACCGTCTGCATCCTAGTATATATTTTAAACTAGAAATAAATTAAAGGTGAGGAGTTCTCACCGAGGGATCCACTCCTCCGTTTTATTTCTGATCTGAATGGCTTGGATTTTCCCGACATTCCAATGCAATCCTTACCACGCTGTTCATATTAAAAATCACATTTTTAATATGATGTTTATATTGCAAAGATCACATTTTTATTTTTCTACATCATATATAAAAATTATATTTTTATAAAATTAAAAATCACTTCTTTTTATAATTAAAATCTAATATTTTCACTTCTAGAAATAAGATCTTTTTGTTTTTAAAAAATACAATCTTTTTGCCTTTAAAAATACGATCTTTTTGTCTTTAAAAATACGATCTTTTTGTTTTTTAAAAATACGATCTTTTTGCCTTTAAAAAGTATGATCTTTTTGTACATAAAAAATCTCCACTTCACTTCGATGTTCATGCTATAAAAATCAAAACTCTATCGTATATAAAATACTCTGAAAATTACATGTGAATAAACTGAAAATCATGTGTAAAATAAAAGAAATAAATAAGTGAATAAACTTACAGCTTCTTTGATTGGAAGGGGGGTTTTCTGTTCGAGCGGAGGTGGCTAAGGAAGGCGGGGAGGCGCCGGCGGCTGTCAGTTTGAGGGGGGGGCTAGTGTTCGCGGCGGTTCAGGCGAGTATGGATGGAATCGAGGTTGGGGATTCGGTTTTTGGGCGCGACCTTTGAGAAGGAGGGAAGAGAGAGGGGGCGCCGGAGAAGAAGGAGGGCGGATGGGCGCGGTGGAGCGATTGACGAGGGGGAGGGTTCCGTCGAGATGTTCGGGTATTTTTTTATTTGATTTAGAAAACTGACGGTGAAAGAGAAAGTGAGGGTGAGAGAGGTAGGGTTATAATATAATATATTAATTTAATTTATTTTCAAAAAGCAACTTTTTCCTTCGAACTCAAAATCGAACCCACCGACTTTCATCCCCAGCTAATTACCCCCATTCTGAACACAATGGGATATGTTTCGTAAGTCAATTCGATCGTTTCGATCAGTTTTCGTCAGATTTAAAATATAAATCTATATATATTCAGTTTAAACGCACATTTCAATTTACCGGGGCCACATACTAGCTCTAAAAATTCTAGAAAAATTATTTCTAGCTTCGTATTAATGATACGGTCCTAACAAATTTAATTTCGTCAAATTCTGAGACCGTTTGAAAAATGGCCATTTTTCCAGTCGATTAAAATCAACTGAAACTGGTCAAACGCGTTTTCCTTTACCGCGCTCATATATTGTTTCGAAAAATCACGAATTTTGAAACTTAGCAATAATTTAACATCCCGGATCCAACAAAAGTAGTTTCATCGAAAATCGATGTCGTTTGCAAAATGGCTATTTTTAAGGGCCAGAATTCCATAGCGACTATTCTGAATTTTCAACTAGACGTATCTTTTGATTTCCGCTATGAAATTTCAATTTTTCGGATTCGTTGGAAAGATATTCTCGATTAGATTCAAATATTTTTAGTTTCATTAAAATCCGGTTTATTTTGAATCATGTACATTCATTTGAAATTTGAAATCGAATTATCGAACTACCACGCCATTTTCAATTCCTTTTATAATTATATATAAGTATTTATATTCTAAGGACGATTCATCTATATATATACGTTCGAATTTTATTCAAAATAAATTTCTCGTTGTTATTATTTAAAATAATCTATTTTAAATAATCAAAATTCGCTAAAATAGCCAAAATAAAAAAATTAAATTGGCTCGGATTTCCGGGTTGTTACAATCTCCCCCACTTAAAACTTTCCGTCCCCGAAAAGGAATGAAGCCGAAAGTTGTTTAACTAATCAACTCAACTTCCAATATTTTCATTACGGCTTAAGTTCTTCAACTTTTCAGTTTCTAAGAACTTTTCAAATTTTTCAAAAATTTGGCTAACACCCTAAATTTTCGAAAAAATTCTCCATAACCTACCCTGCACCGGGGACTTCGGGATATTTCATATAGCCTCCCATGGCCTTCTTCAATCAAAAAGAAAAAGAAAAAGCCAATCGGCTCACAAAATCACCCAAAACTCAAGAAATACAATAAACATGTACCTATTTGTCGAGCAAACAATTTTATTCCTCTTCTCTAGCCTCCTTGCAATGACCTGTTCAATGTAAGTACATGTATATGCATGCATTTTCAAACAATTTTCCATACAGTTCAATATTGGATTCAATTAGGCTAAATGGTTCAAAATATCAAACAACTAAACAAACAACACAACCATCAATCAATTAGTTGATTATCATTTCAAAATCATAACTTTGATAGTCAAAAATCACGTTTTTGATGCCAAATCACAACAATAGGCCCTATCTAATTTTGGTTCTCACACCAGTCAATTGGATATATATAGAAATCTCACTTTCGTCACTCGAATATAATTACTGATGATGCCCGGGCATCACCAAAATCATGTCCGGGAGACTAGAGCGTGATTCTATATCTATCCAGTATATTAAAACTTCGAATACACGTGGATCAAACGTATAGGAAAAACCTTTATATATTGGATTGTCCAAATCAATATAAATAAATAATCAAATACGTATAATTGATTTAAATTTTCAAAACAAAAATTCGTTTTCATTTTAAAAATATACTCTTCACACTCGTTCTAGGATACTACTGATCCCATCTCTAACGATTCATTCTTATTGGATACTACTAATCCAATTCTGATGGATTCTTTCGTATGGTCCTAACGTGTCTTGTTCTTTAAGCTTTGTAAACCAAAGCTCTGATACTAAAATGAAATGACCCGAACTTCCCCGGTAAGGAAAGCGCGGATTGCTTTGAGAACACGACAAATTAGAACGCAGACAGAAGAACATTTCATTGTATATTACAACAATTCCATCAGAATACAAGAATATACAGAGTATGAATAAATATTATACAGAAAATAACAGAGATTACAATACATTACAAAGCAGCGGAAAATAATACAAAATACAATTGAATGAGATATACGGATACAAAGCTTTCCGGATATCATTCCAGCTGTAAACCAGGATCCTGTGAATATAAATCTGCAAAACCAAAACTACTAGCTGCCCGTGTCAAAATAAGGGCACCCAGAGTTTAGGTTAAAACAATAAACTCCAGGTCAATCATGTGACTGGTGTGAGAACCAAAACTGTTATTAATCTTTATTTTAAAGTTAGGTAAATCAAGGGACTACGCCGTATAACACGGAACGGGTTTCCTCCCAAGAATACCAGTGCATAAAACAACAATGCAATGGTAAATAAAGAACAATGAAGCTATTATAAGACCCAGGTCCCATCACACAATGCAACGCAAGCCGGAGGATAGGGTTTTTACCTTATAATAGCCAAAAATGCTTGATACGTTTTAAAACAAATCATTTGATACTATTATAAGTGCATAGTGTATAAAACAACTTCAAATCATAAGTATCAATCATAGACGGCATAAGCGCCCCATCCCACTATGTCGCCATACTAGGCTCTACAATCAAAACCACAAAGTCACGTATTTGGAAATTGGATTTCCTTCTGTGAACCGAGGAAAAAGATAGTCCTCACCGATTCGAGACTGTCTATCCCGAGTCTCAGGACCCAGACACAGGTGAGCCCTTGGATCGTCAGGGCCGGTCCACCGATGTGGATTAAAATGCCTGAACACTGCGTTTCCCCACCCTTTGGGGCGTAAATGAGCCAACGAGTGACTCAATCGGACCCGGATCGTCCGATCAAACCGATGCGCCTCGCAACAGCAATAACCACATAAGTCAAACTCGTCAGGGCATGTAAAACCACTGACGCCACTTCTAGCTAGAAGGAAACGCATGCTCTCCCTGATGTCCTCTCTCGTTTCTGGTTCACAACCGGGGTGTGAGGCTCGCGAATTCACGCTACACAAAGCGATGCCACAAAGGCCGTGCTTTGATCATCAACCACAAGACTTTGCTTTTCAACATAAGCCTTGATCATTTGCCACTTAGGCATGCCACACAGGAAATTCACTCCATGCGATTGATATCCATCAATATATAACCCCTGAGCTCGTACGTCTCAGAGAAGGGCGTTAAGCAAGAGAATAAACTCTCCGCCGCCAAACAGATATATATTTAATAGAAATCAATCACACAGACTAAAATCCAATGTCAGACACACAGTCCATTTACAATTTCGTTCTAGGTCTGAACGAAACCGGAGGCACCTAGTACCCTCATATCCATCGATCTCCAAGTACGTCTGGATGATCACCAACTGATTCCCTCCTCTTAGGTGTACGGCCCAATCAAGATCATCATTAATTATCCAAACGACGTGAAGACCTCTGGTCTTCAACCACCGTCTTCATCTTCGATTTATCGTCGTATCAGTTATTCAGAATGGGAAAAGCCCGGTCTTTCCGAATAACTCGCGTATATAATAAACAAGTGTTACACAAACACAACATACGCCTCATTCCAATTCATCGGTCACTAACCGTAAATTAGCAAGAGAATAATTCTCCAAATATTAACCCCGAAGGCCGAAACCAATATCAGATCAATACCCAGGAAACCGTTCTGCTTAGCTAACCCACAGTTAGTTTCTAAATTTCATATTCTTAGGGAAAGGTTCCCATTAATTTTATCAAAGAAAAAATCTTTTTAAATTTATTCTTTAATCTTCTTTTGAATATCAATTCAAACCAAATTATGGTTTATCCAAACTAGCCGGGATTAACGAACCTTACCAAGTAATCATTGGTTTTAATTTCCCAATCCCAACCTATTTATCCCATGAAGTAAAACTAGTAATACTTCATATCTAAAACCACGGTGTTATCGGTAAATTCAATTACCATTTCACGTTCAAATCTAATTAAAGATTTGACTATCGCCTGGAGCAAAACTAGTGATACCTCATTCTCGATCTTTTCAATCTAATTAATGATTCATTAGAACTCCACTTAGTTTTAACCTTTAACTGGGTTAAAGAACCGATGTCATTTAAAACACGGTTCACGATAAACCCCAAAATCACATCATATTTCAATCAGTCCCTAAGCGTGAATTAGCAAGTGAGCAGTTCCCTAAATATTAACCCCGAAGGCCGAAACCAACATCAGATCAATACCCAAGAAACCATTCGACTTAACTAATCTCCAGTTAGTTTCTGATTTCTTAACTCCGTTGGGTCTAAGAACAGTATTATTGAAGATACCGTTCACGACAACCCAAAATCACATTCCATTAATTATCGGGTTAAAGTACAAGTGTCATTTAAAACACTGTTCACGATAAACCCAAAAATCAATACCAATTCAATTCTAATTAAATATCATTTAATTGGTACACTTCATTAAATCTAATTAAAAGATTTAATCTTTTTCTCAACTGGGTTTAAGAACAGTGTTAATGAAGACACCATTCACGACAAACCCAAATCACATTTGATATTAAATATAAGGCTGTGAATAGAAAATATATCGGCTTATATTCAATATCAAATTCTACGACCAACAAATATCGTATTGGAAATAACGATATATATATATATATATCTTTCAAATTTCCATAACAACATCTGTATAATCACGAAATCCAACATCGAAATATTCCAAAGACAATTTCGATTCAGATCCATTCCAATTTAATTATTGGAAATTCTGGTTATTTTCAGAACCATTTCAAATCCAATTTATTTATTTAAAAATAAATAGAATTATAATACTAGTTCAAAACTAGTTCATTTCGATAAAAATCTATTTTTATCTTTTCAAATATGGAGTTTTTCATCCCAATTCTTGACAAATCATTTCTTATGATTTTACACTAATTATTACTATTTTTAATAATTTTATCAAGGCTCGTACAGTCGATTTCCATCAACGGCCATCGAACTGCACTTACAGCGACCTTTTCCAAATTTGATTTGGACATAATTCCAAATCCAACTGTTAGATTTCAAATTTCTAATATTCGTTAGAAAGCTCTTTTCGATACGAACCCAACGGTTCCGGTTTTAGGAGAATCCGACGGTCGGATCTCCCGCAATATCCATTCGAAGTCAATGGTCGGAATTCACGAACTACCGCAGCGCGGCGCATTCCATTCAGGCCATTATATATATATATATATTTATTTATATTATATATATTTCGTCGATTTCCTTTCTAAAATGTATTTTATAAATCGTTTAAATTCATTTCAAATTGATTTCAATTCAATTTCTATTCGATTTCAATTCGATTTCAATTCAATTTCAATTCGATTCAATTCAATTTCAATTCGATTTGAATTCGTTTTCTATTCAATTTAATTTTAATTCATTTCTATTCAATTTCAATTCGATTCAATTCTATTTCAATATTCATTGAAAAATGAATAAAATTGATATAATTATCGTTCACGTCAAAATGGCGCAAATCTAATCAACACGGCTTCATATATTCCTATTTTCAAATATTCTATTTCAAATATTTCTTTTTCAAATATTTATATTCAAATATTCTATTTCAAATATTTCTGTTTCAAATATTCTATTTCAAAACTGGAATGAGGCCCAATCAATTACCATATAATGTAAATTATATGGATTTTCTACAACACATGTATAAAATAACAACGATAAATAATCAACCATCATCCAAAGTGCATTTTACACTGTATAAGCATCAAATATAAATATTTAACGCTCATAACAGTCTGTCAATCAATCGATCGACATACAACTAATTATTGAGATTAGTGTATGTCATATCTCATCCCAATACCCATGTGGAGTTTCAAACAATCAAACACAGATTTCATTTGTGCAGTTGGGCGACGTGCAAAATTTATCGTCCCAATCAATATCAGTCAAATGTGTGTATATATAAACAAATTGTCCGACTTGTATATATTAATTTATTTCATTTCATATATACGTTAAAAATTCTATTTTTAACTATAAAATATTTTTAACTATATAAATATTTTATTTCATTTCACATCACATTACACAATCAACTACACATCAAAATCAAACAAACAAGCATACAAGCCGTCCATTGTCTGTGGACGACGGGTGTCAGGTGCTACTAAGCGCTGTCTGCATCCTAGTATATATTTTAAACTAGAAATAAATTAAAGGTGAGGAGTTCTCACCGAGGGATCCACTCCTCCGTTTTATTTCTGAATGGCTTGGATTTTCCCGACATTCCAAAGCAGTCCTTACCACGCTGTTCATATTAAAAATCACATTTTTAATATGAAGTTTATATTGCAAAGATCACATTTTTATTTTGCTACATCATATATAAAAATTATATTTTTATAAAAATAAAAATCACTTCTTTTTATAATTAAAAATCTAATATTTTCACTTTTAGAAATACGATCTTTTTGTTTTTAAAAAACACGATCTTTTTGCCTTTAAAAATACGATCTTTTTGTCTTTAAAAATACAATCTTTTTGTTTTTTAAAAATACGATCTTTTTGCCTTTAAAAAATACGATCTTTTTGTACATAAAAAATCTCCACTTCCCTTCGATGTTCATGCTATAAAAATCAGAACTCTATCATATATAAAATACTCTGAAAATTACATGTGAATAAACTGAAAATCATGTGTAAAATAAAAGAAATAAATAAGTGAATAAACTTACAGCTTCTTTAATTGGAAGGGGGGTTTTCTGTTCGAGCGGAGGTGGCTAGGGAAGGCGGGGAGGCGCCGGCGGCTGTCAGTTTGAGGGGGGGCTAGGGTTCGCGGTGGTTCAGGCGAGTATGGATGAAATTGAGGTTGGGGATTCGGTTTTTGGGCGTGGACTTTGAGAAGGAGGGAAGAGTGGGGGGCGCCGGAGAAGGAGGGGGGATGGGCGCGGTGGAGCGATCGACGAGGGGGAGGGTTCCGTCGAGATGTTCAGGTAATTTTTTTTTAGAAAACTGACGGTGAAAGAGAAAGTGAGGGTGAGGGAGAGAGAGGTAAGGTTATTATATAATATATTAATTTAATTTATTTTCAAAAAGCAACTTTTTCCTTCGAACTTAAAATCGACCCACCGACTGTCGTCCCTAGCTAATTACCCCCATTTTGAATACAATGGGATATGTTTCGTAAGTCAATTCGATCGTTTCAATCAGTTTTCGTCAGATTTAAAATATAAATCTATATATATTCAGTTTAAACGCACATTTCAATTTATCGGGGCCACATACTAGCTCTAAAAATTCTAGAAAAATTATTTCTTGCTTCGTATTAACGATACGGTCCTAACAAAACTAATTTCGTCAAATTCTGAGACCGTTTGAAAAATGGCCATTTTCCAGTTGATTAAAATCAACTGAAACTAGTCAAACGTGTTTTCCTTTACCACGCTTACATATTGATTCGAAAAATTACGAATTTTGAAACCTAGCAATAATTTAACATCATGGATCCAACAAAAGTGGTTTCGTCGAAAACCGAGGTCGTTTGCAAAATGGTCATTTTTAAGGGCCAGAATTCCATAGCGACTATTCTGAATTTTCAACTGGATGTATCTTTTGATTCCCGCAATGGAATTTCAATTTTTCGGATTCGTTGGAAAGATATTCTCAATTAGATTCAAATATTTTTGGTTTCGTTAAAATACGGTTTATTTTGAATCATGTACATTCATTTGAAATTTGAAATCGAATTATCGAACTACCGCGTCATTTTCAATTCCTTTTATAATTATATATAAATATTTATATTCTAATGACGATTAATCTGTATATATATACATTCGAATTATATTCAAAATAAATTTCTCGTCGTTATTATTTAAAATAATCTATTTAAAATAATCAAAATTCGCTAAAATAGCCAAAATAAAAAATTTTAATTGGCTCGGATTTCTGGGTTGTTACAAATAATAATAATAATAATAATAATAATAGTAATCCAAGGGTATCCAACATTGCTTGTATATCTAGCGTTGGTGTGCAAACCCGCTAAGTTCTATCTGACATGTTGTTGACAAAGTCAGCGTTGGAATATCTTGGTCTCATTTTATAAGTTGGACACCTAAGGATTACCGACATGTTGTTGACAAAGTCAGCGTCGGTCTGCACAATCCGCCAAGCTCTGTTCCAACTCTCCGTCTGTCCGCAAGGCAGTGTATGGGTGGTATACCTTGGTCTTTAAGTTAGGTGTATGTAATTAATCGTAAATTTCAATTTTTATAGAGATAGAGAATAAACGATGATACCCAAACATTTCTTGACCTTTGTAACACCCCATGGCCATTAATGTCACTCACAAAGGGAATGCATTAATATCATGAAGCGTTATAGTAGTATAGAACAGATAAATTACAAGAATAAATAAATAAAACACAGCGGAAGATAAAACTTATTTCATAGCATCATAACTTCAAAACAAGCTTACATAAGTAGTCTCCAAAAACCATTACAACAGGATCAATTGTCTTTTCCAAAAACTTCAAAGTACATAAAGAAGCAAATACTTAAATAACATAAATGCATAAATCCCCACTGAGCATAAGCAAAGCCATAAAGATGAGAGAGTCCAAAGCGATACATCTACTCTCTTCAATCAACTAAAAGAAATCGGCATTAAGCTGTAGTATTCCCTCCTTGCAAACCTGAAGGGGGGGGGGAAGGAAAGAAAAGAGGTGGAAACAAAACGGATCAGGCATAAAGTCTGGCGATTCCTGTAATTTTAACAAATAATAGGTAAGGTAAATGATCAAGACATAAATAGATATCATGATATGGCTGTAACATAGATAAGGTAGATAAAAAGGATAGATAAGATGATTCCGTTCCTAAGTACTAAGACAATCCTACACCTTGGCTAAGCGAACAACCCTCCAAGTACTAACCCCGAAGACTGAAGTCAACATCAGACTAGCACCCAAAGGACTATCCAACTCAACCAACATGTATTTCGTTACACCGCACTTTTGCTAAGTTACACCACATTACTTAATTACACCGCACATCTACTAGTCTCTATTTACTAAAGGTTGATCCCTTCCCACTAAATGTACCCACATGACAAACTTGGTAGTTACTTGTACCTAGCTTCTATCATAGGTGCCGTCTTGCTCCTACCACCGCTAAGGTACCCTTACCCTACACATTTGATCGGCTCCCTAAACCCCGTAGGCAACCGTGCTGGCCCAACAGTGGGGTGTATCACTCCTCAAAGTGGCAACCCCGATACCAACATAAAATGCACGGTCATACCTACACGATGCAACAACGTCTTACCTACCAGCCCGGACCCATGCACGCACATGAACCCGTTGGACTCGCATTGCCACCGCTATTCACGTTTGACCTCTTACATTCAAGTCCAGTAAGTGTGCCCCAACCCCGGCCTAGTATCGGGCCCAATTAGATACTCAAACGGGTTACTGGTTGAAACGGGTCCCCATCCGACACAAGCCCCCCACATATGCTTGGTCCCCACTAGGTTTTTCTCCCACTTAACCATTTTAATTTAAATGTCCATGTCTTACACATGCTATGGTTAAGTCCATACTTACATGTCATAATTTACATGTCTTATCTTATTCCGGTTAAGTCCATATTTACATGTCACCCCACTTAACCCTCTAACCATACCCATGTCTTATTATGGTTAGTATTCCTTAATTCATTCCTTATGACGAACGGTGCATGACCTCCCACATTAGACCGAACACTTTGCGGCCGCTGGATTTGCCGGGCGGTTCCGGGCAGTCTTATGCCACAAACCGGGTCTAACCTCGTGTCATTAACCGTTACGCCTACAATTCGTTCCTTTGACCTCTCACATTAGACATCCAATTGTGGCAGCTGGATTTTCCGGGCGGTTCCGGGCAGTCTTATGCCACAATTGCGCCTAACCTCGTGTCAAAGGTTTATTGACAATTGTATTTCACCCATACCCAATTTTCATGTCATGTATATCCAATTAAACATGCAATCATGTTTATAATATTGCCTATTCCAAATTGTCACCAATTACATATTAATTAGCCTCAATTACAAATTTACAATTATAGGCAATTTCATCAATTCCATGTAATTCATACCCAAATATGCCAATTTCATATATTATGTGACAACCCGGATTTTTACAACATGCTAAGACAAGAATCAAGGAAGAATTTAATTATAAATTCTGAATCAGGAGAAACGGGTTGCGCCATTGCGTTCGTCTCGGAAAAATACGTGAAATAGAGTCTGAATTTTCGAAAATCAGAGTCCGTATGACCCAGTTATGGCCCGTCAAAGTTTTCAGAAAATTTCAAGTTAAAAAACAGTTCAAATTTGAATTCAGAATTCAAATTCAGCCAAGCAGGGCAGGCGGGAAAATTCCCGCCACCCCCAAGTCGACTGGGGAGTCGACTTGGGAGTCGACACACCCCAGGTGGTGTCGACTTCCCAGTCGACACCCCTGTCGACTTGGGTGGTCGGCCAGTTTGGCCTGGGTGTACCTGACTTGTTCCTCATGACATGCTTTTGGGTCTGGTCTATTGGCCTGTGACGGGTTTTGAGGGTTCAGATCTATCCTAGGGTTAATCTAAGGGCCTAAACTACTCCTAATCTCTATAAAAACACCCTAGGACCTAACCTAAATCACTAAAAATCATTCTAGCAACTAAGTGCTGCCAAAATCTATCTTGATCATGGCCTCCATCTCCAACTCCAAGGGCTTATGCATTCAAATCGGATTCAAATCAAAAGGTGCAAGCTTTCTACACCAAATCGAGGAGGGATCAACGTTGCTACGCAAGTTTCATGACGATTCTTCAACAAAGGAGCCACCTTTCTTTGTCAAGACGATGCATGATCCTTCCCTAAGCCTCGCTATGTAATTTCTAGCTACTTGTAGATTCTAACGGTGGTTCTAATGTGACATGGAATAAAATGCGATGAAACATAAGTATGCTAGCCTATGTGAACCTAATTTTGCCCATTTTCTATGATCTATGACCTTGGGCTAAGTTTTAGCGACTTAATCATGTCACTCATGTTATGTTTCTCCTAGTTTATCTTGCAAGTTTGAATCTTTATCTATGGAATGTTAGCATGAACCTTTGGGAACCATTTGACTTGTGAAACATTGGCAAAGACTTGACTTTGGGGCTTATGCATGTAAATGAACCCAAACCCCTTATGTTATCATGCATGTTTGTGGCCAAATTCCCTTATGATACTATGCATGTTTGTGGCTAATCCCGTTGTGACATTATGCATGTTTGAGGCCAAAAACCCCTCATGATGCTATGCATATTTTGAGGCCAAACCCCTTATGATACCATGCATGTTTGTGGCCAATCCCTTTTTGATATCGTGCATGTTTTTAGGCCAATATGTAGCATAGTATCCTTACTATGTTGACTCGCTTTTACTTGGGTTGGAAACACGATTTGGGGTAGGTTAGACGAGCGTGATTACGACATGATAATTTGACATGAGATTTCATGAAAATATGACACTCATGATACACCTAAACGTGGAAATGACATGTGGGGTAAACATGGGACTTGAAACTAGACACGTATGGGTTGTAAGTGTAACATGACACTAGACCAAACATGAAAGTGGCAAACTCGAGGTTGGGTTGAGTTTGTAGCATAAATCTACCCGGACCCGCCCGGCTTAACTAGTGGCTACAAACAATAGGACCCAATGTGAGTAGTTGGTCATATAGCACTTAAAACCTGAGGTTAGACTAGGTTGTGGTGTAAAGCTACCCGGACCCGCCCGGCTTAACTAGTAACCACAACAAAGTCTAATGTGAGAGGTTGGGGTGCATTAATCTAATTAATGCCACATGAAAAGGTTAAGTAATTTTGACTAATGACACTTAACCGATATGACACGAATGGGTAGGTTAAGTTAAACCGGACTTGATTTCTTAATGACACTTAACCATATAAGACAATTAGGGGATGGAGTTAAGTAATTTACACTTAACTAATCTGACTTGGTAATTAGACGGGGTTAAATAACTTAGACTTAACTAATCTAAACACGGTAATTAGATGGGGTTAAGTAACTTAGACTTAACTAATCTAAACACGGTAATTTGATGGGGTTAAGTAACCTACACTTAACTAATCTAAACACGGTAATTCGATGGGGTTAAGTTAAACACTTAACCAATCTAAACTTGGTAATTCAATAAGGTTAAGTAACTAATACTTAACCAACTTAACATGATAATCTGATAAGGTTAAGTCACAAGACCTTTTTAAATATACTTAACCATTGTAATACGATTAGTGGATGGGGTTAAGCTAACCCATACTTAACCAATCCGACTCGATAATCTGATGGGATTAAGATAATCTATGCTTAATCAATCTAACACGATAATCTGATAGGGTTAAGACAAACAAATACTTAACCAATTTGACATACGAGTAGTAGGGCTAAGCCTTGAACTTGAACACTTAGCCGATTATGACATGGTTGGTAGGCGGGTTAAGTCATGGGCTTGAATAACAACACTTAACCCAATAGACAAAACCCTAGTTAGAGGAACTAGGTAGAAAATCATAGTTAATCAAGGATAACGGGAAAAGAAGCTAAGTGGTAAACCTTAGTTAAGAATAACTAAGTAATAATTCTTAGCCAAGGACATGGTACTAGTTCATAAATAGATGAGTAACCTGATACGGTAGGTCATCGCTTAGTATACGAGGAGGAGCAACTTATCTGACTTGGATAAAAATCTCCAGCGAACTGGGTGACGAAGCAGTAGCTTCGGGGGACGTGAGGGTACTCTTGGTATCCCTCTGTGAGGTGGCAGATGGTCCATGAAACCTGGCCTCACAGAGGTTAAGGTTTGTGGTAGAAGAGCCAAGGGTATGCCTTGGTTGCTGTGCGAGCAACCTAAAGACGGAGATGGATTAGCGTGGAGTCGACGATACTTGATTTTTGCCCTGGATAGCGCGTCGTTGACTACCTACCATCTTTAGTCAATCGTGTATGTACGGAAAGGCAGAGAACTCCCAACAGACCATAAACTTGCTATCGAGTTATGGGTGAGGTTGGCCAATAGGTAAGTGGGGCATAGTGGGGCCGGGATGTAGTTCTCATACATGATTTTTCTTGGATTGCCTTTCAGTAGTTGAGGGAGGGGTCACGTGGGACCATAGCCACGGATACAAAAACAGACCTTGATATCTGCATCAGCAGACGACTTAAAGCTCCCGACCGAGTTCCGTATTTCCCGATTTGCCCTGGCACGGAACTCGGATGGCACATTGAGATACATGTGCGTCTAGACATGGAAAACGATTCACGATTTATACATGGGACAAAGGGCGTGGTTGATGGGTGGCATACTCCCTAGTGGTCTTAGGTGGCTAATATCCAAACCAAGTTACGGAAACGTTCATTAGGTAGCATAATCCCTAGCGGCCCTAGGTGGCATAAATCCTAAATGAGCACGCGATGGTTCATGGTAAGAAAACATAACCAGATCAGAGGTAGCAGTCCAAAACAACTTCAAGGATAAAATGGTACTACGTTCAGGTGGTATAGATTTACATGCGAAAGCCCGTACGGCCTACGACAAAGGACTGAACTTATACATGGAAAGAAACATATGAGTTGGGAAAACCTACATATATTAGGTTGACATGGACCATTACATGACATTGGGCAAGGGACATTCATAGTTAACACATGACGCGGGTTGGGATACTAGTACGAGATGTGCAGAGCAAATATACATGATAAATACCTTGGGATGTCATACATGATAGATACCGTCGGATGTTATACATGATAAATACCTTAGGATAGTATACTTGATAGAAACCTGACGATGTGATACCTTGATTTATCTTGACACCGTAGTTTATCATGATATCTTAGTTTATCTTGCTACAGTAGTTCATTCGGTTATCTTGGTTTAGCTTATCTATCTTGTCGTCATCCTTATGTTTACTTTCAGTTTATGCATGTCATGTTACCATTACCTGTTTTTATACTGGAAGTAGATAGGACTTACCAGTCTTTATGACTGACCCCGTTTTGTTTTGCCTCTTTGTCTTCCGTTTCCCCCCCAGGTTTTCAGGGAGGAAACACTGTTATTTAGTTCGGACTTTTTCTGCTAGAAGGTCATCATATATGGCTTGGACTTCTTTTGGCTATGGCTGCTTTACCGGTTTATTTTGGGGGAATAATTTATGAAAAGGTTTTATGCTTCTTTACTATTTGCAAGACAGGTTTTTATGTACTCTGATGTAAAAGGCTTTAGACCTTGATGTTTTATGAAGTAATGAAATTTGTTTTACTTCCGCTATTTTATATATTCTGTCTTGTAATATTTCTGTGCATGATTACCTCGATAATGCTTCACCAAACCTAGTGCATACCCTTTGTGAGTGACCCTAGCGGAGGTGGGGTGTTACATTTGGTATCAGAGCTGAAGGTTACCAGACTGGGCAAAAGTTTTTAAAACCTTCTGAAAACTATTTGAGAAACCGTTTACAAAGAAGCATTTTTCAAGAAAAGTTTTTTTAAAGGCTATTCCCCAAAAGCCATTAGCACTATCCTTTGTTTCCTTGATTGAACCTCTTTTCCTTTCTTTCCTCCATCTGTAGTCACAGTAGTTTTAACTACGACTAATCCTTGTCTAGCTACGTAAGTGTTTTCCCGTGCGATGGAGGAAGTTCTCGAGAGTCCTGTTACCGAAGTTATAAGAAGGGATAATAAGAGCGAGGATAAAGGACACGAGCTTGAGAATAAGCAACTTGTTGGTATGGCTTGATCCACGAAGGAAGATAAGGACAAGATCAGCGAGAGGGCAATTGTATGCTCTCATTTCTAGCGTACCTAAGAGGAATGGTACCGTTTCTGTTAAAGGCTTAGCCTTTCTTTTCTATGATCTCGTCCAGTCTTTGTATTGATCATCACATCATTTAAGTCTGCTTCGATAGATAAGTCTCTGCACCTTAGTACTAGCAGGGTAGAAGATCCCACTTTCGTCCCAAAATCTGGTTGGAGAGTCGGTCCATTTATTCATGACTTGTTTGGAATTGAGAGTGTAAATGCCAAGTGTTGAGATTAGAAGCAATGCTTCTATTGTTGAGTTATGGATGGATTCTAAGGATGAAGTGGTTATCCAGTAAGGGATGCCATTCTCGGTTTTGAAAGGAGGGTAGTTAAACTCTTAACTTGCCTTGGTAATACCCTCGAAGTCTCGTATAACCTTTTGGGTTTTGTCATGGTTAGTTACCTAGAATCTCTTGATGCATTTATCGGAAATCTCTGATCCGATCGAGTAACGTTCGCCAATAAGGCGGATGGTTCATTCTGCTTAAGCATGGGTTATAGGAATCACCCTAGTAAGTGCACGTGGTAACATGGATTGGCATCGGTAAACGAGATCCATAATTCACTAGTGAATTTTGGAGAGCTTGCATGAGTACGCAGATATGTTTGAGCCAAGCATACTAGGGAAAGAATAAGTGAGAGTGAAACGAGAGGCGACAGTGAAATGAGTTCCAACTCATACCTTGGAAATAGGAATCAAGGAGCTACGAAAATCATGAAGTCAAAGGTGGTCAAGGCACACTGGAATTAAGCTCAAGGAAATGCGGCTTAAACGCGCGCATCATATCTCTTTTTAAGAGTATATCGTTGATCCCTGGTTTTCCTGTAGAGCTTGCTTGCATGCTATCGCTTGGTGGATATCCTCTCGATCCTGTTTCCGTTGCAAACCCCGTAAGGAGTTTATCTTGTTTATCTCCTCGATTCTATCTTGGGAACCTTAGGTAGAACCCTATGGATGTAAACATGTATTTGAAACATGTTATGATTGATATGGTTGCAAATGGTTGCAAGTGGTTGCTCGTGGATACGCGAATGCACACTAGATACTAGATCGATTCAGACACATTTCATATTGCATATGCACGAGTATTTGTACTTGTTTATGGATGAAATTGAATATATTATCATGTGGATGTTGCATATGAATGAATGTTTGTGCACACATATAGTGTTTATATGACTAGGACTATTTGCATACATGTTGGACTCATGGCACTAAACATATTTTGCATTAGAAAGATCATTCAGGCCTGATCATTAGCATTAGCTAAAGAGCATATACACACATGTTCTGCATATGTTCATATGGCATTAGAAATCATCTAAGGACAATGGTTACCTGTGAATGATGTTTTGAGTAGATGGATGATGGATGGTAGGATACGTTCTTCCTAACTTGGAGATTTCGGGGACGAAATCCTTTAAGTTGGGGAGAATGTGACAACCCGGATTTTTACAACATGCTAAGACAAGAATCAAGGCAAAATTTAATTATAAATTATGAATCAGGAGAAACGGGTTGCGCCATTGCGTTCGTCTCGGAAAAATACGCGAAATAGAGTCCTAGTTTTCGAAAATCAGAGTCTGTATGACCCAGTTATGGCCCGTCAAAGTTTTCAGAAAATTTCAAGTTCAAAAACAGTTCAAATTTGAATTCAGAATTCAAATTCAGCCAAGCAGGGCAGGCGGGAAAATTCCCGCCACCCCCAAGTCGACTGGGGAGTCGACTTGGGAGTCGACACACCCCAGGTGGTGTCGACTGCCCAGTCGACACCCTTGTCGACTTGGGTGGTCGGCCAGTTTGGCCTGGGTGTACCTGACTTGTTCCTCAAGACATGCTTTTGGGTCTGGTCTATTTGCCTGTGACGGGTTTTGAGGGTTCAGATCTATCCTAGGGTTAATCTAAGGGCCTAAACTACTCCTAATCTCTATAAAAACACCCTAGGACCTAACCTAAATCACTAAAAATCATTCTAGCAACTAAGTGCTGCCAAAATCTATCTTGATCATGGCCTCCATCTCCAACTCCAAGGGCTTATGCATTCAAATCGGATTCAAATCAAAAGGTGCAAGCTTTCTACACCAAATCGAGGAGGGATCAACGTTGCTACGCAAGTTTCATGACGATTCTTCAACAAAGGAGCCACCTTTCTTCGTCAAGACGATGCATGATCCTTCCCTAAGCCTCGCTATGTAATTTCTAGCTACTTGTAGATTCTAACGGTGGTTCTAATGTGACATGGAATAAAATGCGATGAAACATAAGTATGCTAGCCTATGTGAACCTAATTTTGCCCATTTTCTATGATCTATGACCTTGGGCTAAGTTTTAGCGACTTAATCATGTCACTCATGTTATGTTTCTCCTAGTTTATCTTGCAAGTTTGAATCTTTATCTATGGAATGTTAGCATGAACCTTTGGGAACCATTTGACTTGTGAAACATTGGCAAAGACTTGACTTTGGGGCTTATGCATGTAAATGAACCCAAACCCCTTATGTTATCATGCATGTTTGTGGCCAAATTCCCTTATGATACTATGCATGTTTGTGGCTAATCCCGTTGTGACATTATGCATGTTTGAGGCCAAAAACCCCTCATGATGCTATGCATATTTTGAGGCCAAACCCCTTATGATACCATGCATGTTTGTGGCCAATCCCTTTTTGATATCGTGCATGTTTTGAGGCCAATATGTAGCATAGTATCCTTACTATGTTGACTCGCTTTTACTTGGGTTGGAAACACGATTTGGGGTAGGTTAGATGAGCGTGATTACGACATGATAATTTGACATGGGATTTCATGAAAATATGGCACTCATGATACACCTAAACGTGGGCATGACATGTGGGGTAAACATGGGACTTGAAACTAGACACGTATGGGTTGTAAGTGTAACATGACACTAGACCAAACATGAAAGTGGCCAACTCGAGGTTGGGTTGAGTTTGTAGCATAAATCTACCTGAACCCGCCCGGCTTAACTAGTGGCTACAAACAATAGGACCCAATGTGAGTAGTTGGTCATATAGCACTTAAAACCCGAGGTTAGACTAGGTTGTGGTGTAAAGCTACCCGGACCCGCCCGGCTTAACTAGTAACCACAACAAAGTCTAATGTGAGAGGTTGGGGTGCATTAATCTAATTAATGCCACATGAAAAGGTTAAGTAATTTTGACTAATGACACTTAACCGATATGACATGAATGGGTAGGTTAAGTTAAACCAGACTTGATTTCTTAATGACACTTAACCATATAAGACAATTAGGGGATGGAGTTAAGTAATTTACACTTAACTAATCCGACTTGGTAATTAGATGGGGTTAAGTAACTTAGACTTAACTAATCTAAACACGGTAATTAGATGGGGTTAAGTAACCTACACTTAACTAATCTAAACATGGTAATTCGATGGGGTTAAGTTAAACACTTAACCAATCTAAACTTGGTAATTCATTGAGGTTAAGTAACTAATACTTAACCAACTTAACATGATAATCTGATAGGGTTAAGTCATAAGACCTTTTTAAATATACTTAACCATTGTAATACGATTAGTGGATGGGGTTAAGCTAACCCATACTTAACCAATCCGACTCGATAATCTGATGGGATTAAGATAATCTATGCTTAATCAATCTAACACGATAATCTGATAGGGTTAAGACAAACAAATACTTAACCAATTTGACATACGAGTAGTAGGGCTAAGCCTTGAACTTGAACACTTAGCCGATTATGACATGGTTGGTAGGCGGGTTAAGTCATGGGCTTGAATAACAACACTTAACCCAATAGACAAAATCCTAGTTAGAGGAACTAGGTAGAAAATCGTAGTTAATCAAGGATAACGGGAAAAGAAGCTAAGTGATAAACCTTATTTAAGAATAACTAAGTAATAATTCTTAGCCAAGGACATGGGACTAGTTCATAAATAGATGAGTAACCTGATATGGTAGGTCATCGCTTAGTATACGAGGAGGAGCAACTTATCTGACTTGGATAAAAAGCTCCAGCGAACTGGGTGACGAAGCGGTAGCTTCGGGGGACGTGAGGGTACTCTTGGTATCCCTCTGTGAGGTGGCAGATGGTCCAGGAAACCTGGCCTCACAGAGGTTAACGTCTGCGGTAGAAGAGCCAAGGGTATGCCTTGGTTGCTGTGCGAGCAACCTAAAGATGGGGATGGATTAGCGTGGAGTCGACGATACTTGATTTTTGCCATGGATAGCGCGTCGTCGACTACCTACCATCTTTAGTCAATCGTGTACGTACGGAAAGGCAGAGAACTCCCAACAGACCATAAACTTGTTATCGAGTTATGGGTGAGGTTGGCCAATAGGTAAGTGGGGCATAGTGGGGCCGGGATGTAGTTCTCATACATGATTTTTCTTGGATTGCCTTTCAGTAGTTGAGGGAGGGGTCACGTGGGACCATAGCCACGGATACAAAAATAGACCTTGATATCTGCATCAGCAGACGACTTAAAGCTCCCGACCGAGTTCCGTATTTCTTGATTTGCCCTGGCACGGAACTCGGATGGCACATTGAGATACATGTGCGTCTAGACATGGAAAACGATTCACGATTTATACGTGGGACAAAGGGCGTGGTTGACGGGTGGCATAATCCCTAGTGGTCCTAGGTGGCTAAAACCCAAACCAAGTTACGGAAACGTTCATTAGGTAGCATAATCCCTAGCGGCCCTAGGTGGCATAAATCCTAAATGAGCACGTGATGGTTCATGGTAAGAAAACATAACCAGATCAGAGGTAGCAGTCCAAAACAACTTAAAGGATAAAATGGTACTACGTTCAAGTGGTATAGATTTACATGGGAAAGCCCGTACGGCCTACGGCAAAGGACTGAACTTATACATGGAAAGAAACATACGAGTTAGGAAAACCTACATATATTAGGTTGACAGGGACCATTACATGACATTGGGCAAGGGACATTCATAGTTAACACATGAAGCGGGTTGGGATAATAGTACGAGAGGTGCAGAGCAAATATACATGATAAATAACTTGGGATGGCATACATGATAGATACCGTGGGATGTTATACATGATAGATACCTTGGGATAGTATACTTGAAAGAAACCTGACGATGTGATACCTTGATTTATCTTGACACCGTAGTTTATCATGATACCTTAGTTTATCTTGCTACAGTAGTTCATCCGGTTATCTTGGTTTAGCTTATCTATCTTGTCGTCATCCTTATGTTTTCTTTCAGTTTATGCATGTCATGTTACCTTTACCTGTTTTTATACTGGAAGTAGATAGGACTTACCAGTCTTTATGACTGACCCCGTTTTGTTTCGCCTCTTTGTCTTCCGTTCCCCCCCCCCCCCCCCAGGGTTTTCAGGGAGGAAACACTGTTATTTAGTTCGGACTTTTTCTGCTAGAAGGTCATCATATATGGCTTGGACTTCTTTTGACTATGGCTGCTTTACCGGTTTGTTTTGGGGGAATAATTTGTGAAAAGGTTTTATGCTTCTTTACTATTTGCAAGACAGGTTTTTATGTACTCTAATGTAAAAGGCTTTAGACCTTGATGTTTTATGAAGTAATGAAATTTGTTTTACTTCCGCTGTTTTATATGTTTTGTCTTGTAATATTTCTGTGCATGATTACCTCGATAATGCTTCACCAAACCTAGTGCATTCCCTTTGTGAGTGACCCTAGCGGAGGTGGGGTGTTATTTGGTTGAAAATAGAACAATTGAAATTGCAACAATTAGGATTATCGTTGAAACTAATCAAATGATTAATCACTAATGAAAGTAAATTGCAAAATAAGAATAAAAATGCAGAAAATAAAAGTGCAGAATAGAAATAATAACAGAAATAAAATTAGGATTATCGTTGAAACTAATCAAACAATTAATCATTAATGTAAATAAATGTAAAATACAACCAGTACTCTACCAAGTCTAATTGTGTAGATGGCACTAGTTGCTAAGAAATAGAAAAAAATGCAGAAAATAAAAAGAAGAAGAAGACTTTATTAATTCTAGGATGATTTTTACAATGAGAATACAAAGGTATTTATAGGATAGATAGCCAACCCTAACCCTAATACAATGACAAATAGGCCTTAGGGAATTCACAAAAGAGTTTACAATGAGAATTACAAATTGTTCTTGGTGAAATCTAGTAAATTTGGGCCTATCCTCTTTTCCTCTTGCTCCTTTGAAAATTCTTCATTGATTTGTGATATATATGGCCTTTCTACTAGTTATTTTCTTGTCCAAAAAGCAACTAGATGTGAGATCTTCGTCAGTAAGCCTTCAAACGTAAATATGCAGCAATTTGATCTCTATTTTCCATTTTCAGACTGTATCGGCATATTTGTAAAAATGACAAAACAGTACCCAAGTAATATTTATTTATATACAAAAGATGAGATATAAGAACATGGCTGCTTTACCGGTTTGTTTTGGGGGAATAATTTGTGAAAAGGTTTTATGCTTCTTTACTATTTGCAAGACAGGTTTTTATGTACTCTAATGTAAAAGGCTTTAGACCTTGATGTTTTATGAAGTAATGAAATTTGTTTTACTTCCGCTGTTTTATATGTTTTGTCTTGTAATATTTCTGTGCATGATTACCTCGATAATGCTTCACCAAACCTAGTGCATTCCCTTTGTGAGTGACCCTAGCGGAGGTGGGGTGTTACATATTATCCAATTATCCAAAATATCCAATAATATCCAATTTTCCATATTTCACATATTCCCATTGTTCCCACGTATTCGCATTCGCGCGTAGTTTTAACATAGGCTCGAAGGTAGTCTAGATCCAAAAATAAAAGGAATAGGGATAAGAAGAGAGAATCAAATCACAGAAAATTGGAATTAACACAACATCATGAAATAAAGGGGCATGTAAACGGGCATAGAGGCATAATGACAGATTCAACATGAATAAACTGATAAAAGGTATGAACTTTACATAGAAACATAGGCATATGATGACATGAATAAAAAAGGTGAAGACTTGGATGAGATTTAAATTACATACATATATATATGAATCCTCTTTACAACTTCATCATGTTACTTTTAATCCCATTATATTTTGAAAATCACCATACTCACCTTTCGTGTTAAAGAATAGAATTATGCACTGAAATTGGTGTAGAAACGTTGCGGTGTTGCTGATTTATCTTCTTGAATTGTTGTAGAAGCTCTAATCTTTAATTTGAGTTGAAGTTGAACACTTGATATTTGATTTAGAGGCAGCGGCTAGGGTTTAAGAGCGAATTTAACAGCATAATGGTGTCATAGATAATATTTATGAATTAGGGTTAGGTCTTAGGGTGTATATATAGGTGTAGAAAGTTATTTAGGCCTTAGGATTAACCCTAGAACTTATCTGGACCACTCAGATGCCATATCAGCCCTTAGGGAGAATCGGGCCACGGGTTGGAAGCCAAACACCCTGGATTGACCTCTAGTCGACCCAGCAAGGCTCGGGTCGACTCCAAAAATGGTGCGGTTCGGCTATTCCCCATCCCGATTTGCTGTTTTGAACTTTTTTGGAATTTTCATTTATTTAATTTATATATATATATATATGTATGTGTGTATCTTATATGCATACAAACTTCATAGCTTAATAACTTCTTCATAATTAACCATTTTCACAATAAACCACCTTTTGAACTGCGTTCACACTAAGCCACTTTTTAGCCATTCCCCTAAAACAAAAACATGGCGCTGGCGGGGATCGAACTCTGTACCTCTTGTATGCAAGTCACATGTTCTAACCAAATGAGCTACTAAGTCTTTTGCTTACAAACCTTAGAACAATGCTAAACATCATTCTTTTCTCATTCCTCTTTTTCAAATAAATTATTCTTTAATTTGTTATTTTAATATTCTCAGAAAATACGGGGTGTTACAACCTTATTGATTTGACTAGCCATACACAAGGAAATTAGAATACCACTTCATAAACCATGACAAGCAAACTAAGAATTTATTTCATGGCTGCACTATGTTATCGACCGAACTAACTGGCCAAACTGGAATTTAACATTTGAAAACTTAATTTATATTGAAAATTTGTGACAAGTAGAGGTATCTAAAATAAAATCAATTGACTAGAAATTGTTAATTTAATTTGTTGTACCACTTTCCTGAAACAAGTCGTGTTTTCATTTTTTGTTTTCAGTTACATAAGTCCTCTGCATTCATGTAGTTACATTAGAACCATATCATACTGCATTTGGATTTTGTGGGTAGTATCCGCTGAAAACCCTCACGAGACACCACTCGTCCTACTAGGGACACCTAGAGGTTTAACGGCTTGTTGCATACGCTCAATGCAATCGTGTTTCCTACGAAAGTGTGACCTATCCAGTGTAGTTTTTCATTTTTTGTTTTACTCGAGGACGAGTAAAAGATAAGTGTGGGGGTATTTGATTAGCATAGAAATATGTTTATATTATGTTCTTATATCTCATCTTTTGTATATAAATAAATATTACTTGGGTACTGTTTTGTCATTTTTACAAATATGCCGATACAGTCTGAAAATGGAAAATAGAGATCAAATTGCTGCATATTTACGTTTGAAGGCTTACTGACGAAGATCTCACATCTAGTTGCTTTTTGGACAAGAAAATAACTAGTAGAAAGGCCATATATATCACAAATCAATGAAGAATTTTCAAAGGAGCAAGAGGAAAAGAGGATAGGCCCAAATTTACTAGATTTCACCAAGAACCATTTGTAATTCTCATTGTAAACTCTTTCGTGAATTCCCTAAGGCCTATTTGTCATTGTATTAGGGTTAGGGTTGGCTATCTATCCTATAAATACCTTTGTATTCTCATTGTAAAAATCATCCTAGAATTAATAAAGTCTTCTTCTTCTTTTTATTTTCTGCATTTTTTTCTATTTCTTAGCAACTAGTGCCATCTACACAATTAGACTTGGTAGAGTACTGGTTGTATTTTACATTTATTTACATTAATGATTAATTGTTTGATTAGTTTCAACGATAATCCTAATTTTATTTCTGTTATTATTTCTATTCTGCACTTTTATTTTCTGCATTTTTATTCTTATTTTGCAATTTACTTTCATTAGTGATTAATCATTTGATTAGTTTCAACGATAATCCTAATTGTTGCAATTTCAATTGTTCTATTTTCAACCAAATCTCAAAAGTCATCTAACTCGCCCACGAAATTCTATAAATAATAATTTTTAATTTGTCTCCCAGTGATTCGACCTGCATACTACACGATATGTGCGCTTGCAGAATTTATTTTAAAATTTCGCGCTTTTCTAGTTCATAGGAAAGCGTCGATCAGTATGTATCAACAAAGGATATATAATACTTGTATCCATAATCAGAAGATATAGGTGCAGGACCCCACAAATCTGTAGTGACTAGATCAATTGGTCTATTATATATGGTTTGAGAATCATTAAATGGCAATTTATGGTTCTTACCCATTTGACAGTAAGTGTAGATATATGGTAGAGTAATATCATCGCATAGAATATTATATCTATTAAAAATGATTTTCATAGTGTTTACACTAAGATGACCCAATTTATAATGCCAAAGATCAAATGTACTCATACTATTGTTGGACTGACTTATTACGGAATTGTAACAACAATTCTTTATTGAAGAGTTGATGTGGTCATTGAATCTGAATTTGTAAAGCCCATTGACTGCATCACCCTGCAACATAATATCACTAGTCAGTATGTCTTTAATAGGGCAGTATTTAGGGAAAAAATTCAGAAAATACGTTATTGCCCTTAGCAAATTATGAAACACTCATTAAATTCTTTTTAATTTTAGGAACTCTTAGTAGATTATGTAAGTATAATCGTTTCTTTCCTCTCACAATAACACTACTAGTATGTGAAATTTTGATACACTTACCATTTCCTATGCTTATTGATTGTTTACCTTTGTACTTCTTATTTCCTAAATTAAGATTCTCCAAGTTGTTTGTCATGTGGTTTGTAGCTCCAGAATCTGAGTACCAGTTATCATCTTGAATGGTTTCCATTCTTGCACACTCTTTTTTATTCTGGCTTTTGTTGTCTGCATGGTTATTTGTTTCATTGCGTGCCTATGCTACGTTGGTAATAAGATTTGATGCCTTTTGACTATTTTCACCTTGATTTTGCACAAAGTTATTATCAAACCTGTAGTAGCACTTGAAAGCAGTGTGCCCTATTCTCTCACAAATCTGACACTTAGGCTTGTAATTATTAGGCCTTCTACCTCTACCAGTAAATCCTCCTCTTTGGCTTGTATTATTATTTCTTGAATTATTTTGTCCACGCCCTCCATTACTTGTAGTATAATTGAGAGAACATTCATTATCAGTTTCTTTTCTGTTATCAATTCTTGCTTCATGAGAAAGGAAGCATAGCATGTACATAATCGAGAGAGGGTGCAATCTTTTGAGAGGTAATAATTGTTGTTACAACTTCATATTCCACATTCTGACCATTCAATAAGTATAACACATGATCTAATTCTTCAACAATACAGTCTGCTACCTTTAGCATATCACAAATATTCTTGACTTTAGCCAAGTACTCACTCATACTTAAGGTTTTTTTTTTTTTTTTTTTTTTTTTTTTTTTTTTTTTTTTTGCAGTTATGCAATTTCCTTTTGTAATGCAAGGCTTTAGCTGCTGACTGTGTACTGAAATTTCTTTCAACAGTTAGCCATATTTCATTTGCAGTCTTGCACCCTACAACTCGAGAAAACAAATTTGGGCTTATGGAGGATAGTAACCATGCACTAATAAGTCTTTCTTGCCTATAATACTTGTTATAATTCTCATTACTAACAATATTATTAGCCGCATCAGTAATAAACTTGGGTGGAATTGATATTGTTCCAAGAACATACCCTTCTAATCCATACCCTTGTATTGCAGTTTTCACCTGAAGCTTCCAAAACAAGTAATTGGTTTCATTCAGTTAAATGGTGACTAATTGGCTTTATGGGCTGATGCCAGTCTTGATGAGAAGTTCGGTAGTTGTCCCTTGGGATGCATTGGAGTTAGTAGATGATGCAGAATTATTGTTAGATTTGTTGTCCTACGCCATGAAGATCAACAATGATGATGTTCGGTTAAAAAAAAGGAAAAAATAGAGCTAAACAAATTCTGATTCTTACAGCTTTGAACTGAATATTAGCAACGCATAGATTCACAGTCAAGAAATGCATTTGACGAAGTCCTTGAAATTTTCTCTGAGTTTTCAGTGAATACTTTGTTTTCTGATGACTTTCTTGAATTATACTTTCTTGACTGCGAACACTTGCTTTCTTTGATCGGTTGTGGGTAAACAGATTTGTTTTTCCTCAATTTGAATGATAAAGATTTGTTGCAGCCATGAAATATTGGCACGACACAGGTTTTTTTCACTCGAATAAACTCAGATTATGGAATTTACTTAGTTCTTAATGAGTTTAGAGATCCAAATGATGAGGCTTCTTTGATGGACTCTCCTTAAACACAACACTGTAATTATCTCCAAAGAATGATGAGAACTGGATCGAATTTTGCTATGATACCAAGATAGAATTGACAAATTGTAATTGTAGAGAAAAGTAAGTGATTTTTATTGATATAGATTTGGGTTTGAAAATGTATTTGAACACTGAATGAATCGATACAGGAGTTACAGGTCAGCGCTGTGTATATAACAAGTATTTACATATATGGGCCAAAGCCCAATTGCACGATAAAGAAATAAAGTGACACGGACTGTGTCCATCAGAATTAAGTCTCCATAATGTAAGCCAACACTTCATTTTTTAACTAAAACAACTCATAATTCATCACATTAGCCATTAATGATAATCAATTAAGCTACGCACTATTCAACACTTTCAAATCAACTCAAGTTAATAGTTGAAAATCAAAACAACTAAGTGCACTAAACATATGTTGAATTCCAGATTGGCGAAAACTTACAATTACTGATTTTGCCTTACCATATACAACAGATAATCGAAGTAAATGTGTATAAAGTACTCAAACTGTATATTAGATAGAACCTAAGCAACTACACACATACAGTAGTAGTACCATAAGTACAGGTAATTAATGCGTCGATACATCTGTCCATACATACTAATTGGTACGGCTACTATATAGTTATATGATTTTTTTTTCATTCACAAGTCATGACAGATGAACGTGAGGAGGCATATCTTTGATCTCATACTAGTAGTACATCTCATTTACTATCCCCATCTATTTTATATGTTCATTCTGTGATTTGTTAGCCCACCACACCATTTGCTGTCGGGCAATATATTTGTATAATTTTCTACTTGGTTTATTTGTTTTGCTTCACAATTTGTGTTTCGTTATCTGCCTTTTTATCAAGAATAAACAAAATTAAAAGTTGGTTGGAGTCATGCAATTTAACAATGTGGATAATGAAATAAATTGGGAAGAAAGAAAATGGAAAAGATTACAAAATCTTGGTTCTTGCATATTTTGTAGTTTGTACCATTACATCAATGAAGCCAGTTCTTATGTCCCTTCCTTCATTGGATTCATCTGAGCTCTGAGCAAAATATAAACTGAATAATTAAGTTTTCTGATTATGTTTATAGCTAGTAAGTCAGTTAAACCACCAAAAGTTAACATAAGAGCAAAACATGTCAAGATCCGATTGTATTAAGTAAATTTTATTTATATTCCTGCATCCATCTGCATCTTGTTCCACTTTCTTTACTGTCATACAACAAATATTTCAATTCAAAAAATCTTAAATATTAACTAACTTCCATTGGCAGCTAACCGCATAGTAATATTCATTGAAATGATTAAATGGAAGGTGACTGAATGCTTCATTTAGTCCTTATCGTACCCTCTCCTGCCCAGATACCTTTTCTTCTCTACATTGGGTATGTATTTCTAAAAGAGGAAGTACATAATAATATAGAGAAGATATTGACCCCATCACACTTTCCCCTCTTATATATTTTTGACCTACCGACATTTTCCCTGTATATAACTAACTCCCCCTCTCATTATTCTTACCACACTCATGTGACATATCAGTAGCAGAGAATGCATTCTTCGTTAACCAAAACAATATCACCACAAGACCTTCTGTCGGACTTATACGAATTAACCACTCAAAAGAAACCCAAAACTCCATAAAGTAATCTCGGTTCTTGCATCTCTGTTAGAAAGAACAATCAAAAGGAACGAAAGGCAAACAGACAATGAACTCTAACTGAACAAAGAAAGTGGCAATGTGAGGAGCCGGGCATTTGATAGTTGCATAGTTCTAGACATGACGATACAAGCTTTTCTTGAAAGGATGTTCCGATATGCTCATGTTGCTCCTCCTGTCTATGTTGTTGCTTATGTGTATATGGATAGGTTGTGTCAACTCAACTCTGTCTTTTGCATCAATTTGAGAAATGCCCGTCGTCTTCTCATCACCATTGTCACTACTAAATTTAGAAGTATTAGAGGCTTAAAATTTGCTTCTACTATTTATAAATAGGGACGAATATTCAGTTAAACTGCCCCCTATAATTATGGGAGGCGGATTAAAATTGGCCTGAAAAGAAGGCGTCCTAAATAATAATTAGTGACATATCATGTTCCATATCTACCCCTACATTTGCACAAATATTAAATGCAAAAACCACCGCCTCTATTGACTTTGAAAATATTAGAGGCCAAACAAATTGCCACTTTCCCAATGGTGCTATTATAATTTAATGAAAACAAAAAAGTGCCCCTATTGATACAAGTATAACTACAACAGCAAAATAAAGCATAACCGTTATCTAAACATAGCAGCAAAACATAATCCACATAAACGTTATAGAAATTTATATCATCTTAGCACAATACCAAAAGTAAATACATAGTTTACGACTCATATAACTAGACTAATCACAGCAATATGCCAAATACATAATAACTAATCCAAAACTCTCTATGCCAATAATCTTGTAGATCAACAATCTTTTGATCAAATGCAATGGATTCATCCTAAACTCTACAACACAAGGAAATAAAATGAAACTGCATGTTGTTTGCTTGATCAACAATTTGCAGTTTGCAAAATGACATTCATCTCCTATGTCATAACACTGACTTATAGAGAATCCTCTCGCTTAGTAGCATTTTCTGTAGAAATTTAAAAATATTTTTCAATCCTTTATTAGATTTTATTAGAAGTAAAAAATAAGTTGTAATAGTGAATTTTGAAAAGGACAAAAATAAATCCGCAAACAAATAAGTAAACTAGAGACACAGTAAAACTTTGCTGAATCAAAACTAATCCTGAGGCACATGCAAAGCCGCAAACACTTCAACATAGAAGGGAAATATATGTTTCTCACAGGTCCCTAGTCTAAATGTAGTTGATAATATCAAAAGAATAAATCAAAACACACATAGTATCTAAAGAACAAATATAAAACATGCTTATACTCACCATGAGGCACATGCAGAGCTGCAGATACTTTAACATAAAACCGCAGCAGATGTCCATCACTGGTCTCTAGTCAAAATGGATTCGATGATCCAAAAAAGTTCTCTAATGCTAAAATGACAAAAAATGAAACATTATTATGATTGGTATGATGGACTTGTTAATGATAGAAGTTAATCAGGAAAAAAACATGTTTAAACCAGAGATGAAACATCAATTATTTTAGAAAAAACTTGAGCAAAGGACCCATTTGCACTATAAGGACACATTATATAATGCATAATGTTATCCGTAATACAACCAAATGCTAAATTTTCATTTGTACAATGAAGTCACATATACGTAAGCCGCTTATTTTATTTCTCTATGATCTTATCATGGATAAGTGGAACTATATCTTAGGGATAAGTGTAAAGTCAGTGTATCCAATTTGTTTCAGGTAAAATGGAAAAGATCCAGTATATCTATTGTTTATCATCATTATTTCATATCCATGCTATGTGTGATAATATTAACTATTTTTCATAACTAAGGAGGAGAATTTTGAGAAAATAAGCCACTGATCAGACGACTCAAGTTCAATACATTTATAAATACTTTTAACTCTAACATCGTCAAATTATCCAAACTATTAAATTCATGTAAGTATCTCGTATCCCCAAATAACATAGGTTAAAATAAGATATGAACATAAGAACGTTAAGGTTGGTCATTTGAACTGCACTACTCAGAGCAATCTATGACTTGAAAAGCAGGTCTCTGCCCAAATTTTAGAAGATATGTAATCTCATAAACAAGATAAATCTGCCATATTTAAATATGGTTCTCATGCAAAAGACCAAATCGGCTATGAGGAGACAACATAACACTTTTTTATATATAAATGAAATTGAATTTGAAATTTCATAATCGATTACTGTTAACTCCGTTATAAACACGGTTCACAAAATAAGGCATCGACTACACAATAGAAAGCTCATTCAGACATTGTATCAAACGTCTCAAGTGCAAACAATTGGATTACACATATACATATATTGGATCGTTCACCCATACTGCATACTGCTCGTTCCCTCATGTTGGTAGGACGATCCTACACTCCAACATATGGCTCGATCGAGCAGTCCTGGGGTCTAGCACCACCACTGGTCGAGCAAGCCATGCCTGGAGCCACGGGTCGAGCAGTGATACTGCATGTTGGGTCGAGCAACGCTTCTAACACTGGATCGAGCAGTGCCTATAAAGCACCCTGGTCGAACAACATCTGACATGAAGGGTCGAATATCACCTCCACGTGGGTCAAGCAACCCATTGAGATATTGGGTCGAGTAGTACACTGTTAAAGGGTTGAGCATCACGTTAAAACATGCGTCAATTCACAAATACAAAGAGTTGTTGAATATGTATGGTGGTCACTGCATATTCTTAAACTTTAATATGAGAAGCAGCTGCAAAGATGACCACGCGACAAGCTACAAATATGGAGTCATTTCTATATTGCTGCATGGATCAAGAGTTTGCATTTATATTGAAGGATTTATCACAAATAACATATATAAGCCCTTCTAGAATGCATGGGTTAGTGACGGATGAACAATAGTGGCAAAGTCAAATAAAGGTGACAGCTCGTGCGTGCATACAGGGTCAGTCACAGCAGAAATTTGCCCAGTGGTCGATCGCAAATAAAGGAAATAGCTCGCACATTAATATCAGGGTCAGTCACAGACTGTTGACAGGTAGGATGGTATCAAATATAATAAGGGGGGTCGGTCACAAATTCTGGTTGCACAATAAGCTTTAGTTGTGCATCATCATACGGGGTCGGTCGTGCATATCCCGGTTGGTTATACAGCTGGGTACAGCTGTCCAGTAGCATTTTCGTAAATACATCTATGAACGACCCATAACCTGCACACCTAAATTACAACTCTGTCACTACCTCCAAACTACACCTACAAATACTCCACTTCTTATTCATTCAAGGGACCGGTTTTTCGAACCCGAAGGGCTACTATTTTTGATTCTCCACCACTCTTAAGCACTCCAAGCTCCATTAATGGCTTCTCAAGTTCAATCCATCTTCCTCCAATAACAAATCGACTAAATCTTCTCCAAACTCCATTAGAAGTCTCTCAAACTCAATTCAAGTGATCTCCACTCACTATCAATCCTCTCTAAAGCTTAGATAGTACACAAATTCACCATGGAACTATCCAAAAACATTCAAGTGCCTGAGAGATTGAAGATCTACACTAATACTCCTTGCATTTAGAGAAATTGATCAAATTCCTTTGTGGATTCAAGTGAAATCTAGAGCAAAAGAGGAAAAAAAAAAATAGAGGGGGTCATTATAAAAATGAGAAATAAGAGATATGAGTGAATTCATGTACTTTGTAAATTCAAAAGTGATAATGAAAGCTCTTCATATAGTAAATGTAGGTCTAAATTGACCGAACCACCCTAAAATTCTCGTGTTTTTACTTGTTTTTATATTTCGTAGCTCCTTTTTTTTATCTCATACCTTTTGGTGAAGTGTTCTAAAAACACCTTTGGTGTTGTGGTCATTCTTTAACATTTGGCGCCCACCGTGGGGCCACGTTCACTTTCTCAAGGTTAACTGCTTTGTGACTACATTGAAGTGCGAAGCCCGTTTCCACTATAGATTCTCCAAATCTAAGATCCGTGCCAATAGAAGACTTCTCTTCGAAATTTAAATCCTTATCTGAAATAATGGACAAATCTAAGAATACCGCAAGTAAAACTGTTGGAGAAGCCGACAACATTGCTAATGACGAGATTACGCCACTAACTAACCACTAGGTGGAGCCGGTGTGACTAGGAATGAGTTGGACGCCTCTATCGCCAATTTAAACCAACGAGTGGATAGTTCTACGAAGGCTTTGATGGATAAATTGGATGCGGTTCTCAATGCTCGACAAAATCCAATCCCTCAAAAGGTCCATGTTGATCTTGATGGAAATGTCGATTCATCCGCTTTTGACCAAAACCGCAACGACAACATGGAAGATGATAATGACTGGTTGAGCGACAAAGATGAAGCTAACTTCGAAGACTTGAAGCCAAAAGCTAAGAATCATTCCGATGGAAATACTCGAAGGGTTACCTGTCCCGCCACAGGGGCACCTCCTCACCGGGAGGGTAAAGGACCTAAGTCATCTAATCATGATCGCTTGCCCAGACAAACATTTGGTAAAGAACTCAGATTCGCAGAGCGACAAAACACTGAAGAATGCATCTTGGATATGATTGAGCAGATCATGAAGAAGAATCAAGCTCACGATGACAATGAAAAAGAATGGGATTTCTCTCCCGATAGGACTTTGTTTACCGATAGAATCGGAGAAACAGAGTGTCCGAAGAAGTTCACTCCTCCAACTTTGCCTCCGTACAACGACCTTATTGATCCTAACTACTTTCTGTTTAAGTACAAGTGGCATATGAGTGCAACAAAAGCAACGGATGAGATGAGATTTCTATACTTTTCTCCCTACTTATAAGGTGCTACGTCATTATGGTTCACAAAGCTGCCACCTAAGTCTGTAGATCGACTCTCTGACTTGACCAAAAAAATCAAGGAGTAGTTCCGTCTGTATGCTACCAAATCCAAGGATGCTACAACACTTTCAGCAATGAAGCAGAATCCAGGGGAATCCGTTAAAGCTTTTCTTAGTCGATTCGATGTTGTCTTGTCCGAGGTGAGGAATCCAGAGCCTCGCATATGTTGGAGAATGAAGTTTTGATGACAACAACCTTATTCAATATTAATTGATTATAAAATATATACTAGCACTTTTGTCTAGAATATATATATATACACACACATATGTCGGATTCATGTACAAGAATTATTACTGAAGGCTGTACAGTTTAAAGATATTAGAGTTTCAGAATTCAAAGATGATTCAAGACTCATGAGTATTCAAGATTTCAAGAGTTCAAGACAAATATAGTAATATAGTCTAGATTATGTAAGACTCTGAATAACACTCCAGGTTCAAATTCAAATTCAAATTCTTTTTTTCAGTTCCTGATTTCTAATTCTATTTTTAATCTCTATCTTCTCTATTTTATTTTCTTTACATTACTTTTTGATTTCAAACTCAGGTTTTATAAGTTTTTATATTTATACTTTTATATACTTTAAATTTATATAGTTTTAACTCTATAATTTTATAAATATGTTTATATTTATGTTTTCATATGATTTTCAACTTTATAATATCCGTTTATAACACTATGTTTTAATTCAAGAATTTCCAGAATTATATATATATATATCAAAACACTTGAAAAATACACAAAATTCAATTTTTAAACATGATATGTCGACATACATTTTCGTACATGTCGACATATAACTGTCATTTTTTCAAAATTGAAAGGAAGTGTCATTTCACTATTTGTGACGGTTCAGAAACATTGCAACCTTTCAAATGTTATAAATAGGGGCTGATTTCGATTTTTTTATCATTCTTCTTCTCCATCTTCATCTCTTCTCTTCACACTATTATATCTTCTCATTTTTATGATTTCTACACTTATACTCTGCAGAATCCAATTATATTTTCATTAAACTTCTTCTCTTCTCACTCTCTACTCATTACTCTCTGAATCAAGTGCTATTGAGGAGTTATAAGGCTATCTGTAATTGTTTGGGTTGTGTGGAATTGGTGGTATTCCTTGTAGTCGTGAAATCAAGGACGGGTATACTTGATTAAGTGTGTGTGGAATCAGTGGTATCCCTTGTAGCAGTTAAATCCAGGAGGATTGTAATTAGATATTGATATAGTAATAAAACACTGTGCAATCCAGCGTTGCGTGGGACTGGACATAGGAGCAATTCCGAACCAGTATAAAATTCGGTGTGTTGTTTTCTTTTCTACACTTTATTTTTGTTTATCTTTGTGTTTGTGTTTGATTCTGTGCCTGTGGTTGTTTCTATGGTGTTTGATTCATATAGTATATCATATAAGTTTTAGATTTTGTTTAAATTCGCAAAAACGCTATTCACCCCTCCTCTAGTGTTAGTTTTGCCTTAACGATCCATTCCGCAATCCCTAACAATTGGTATCAGAGCAAGCTCTTTCAAAATGTTCATAATTTGATTTTTGAAAATAATGATAATGACAACTAACACTGATAGCAACAATAGTTCTTTTGTAGAGGGTCAATCCACTGTTAGACCACCATTGTTTAAAGGTAGTAATTATTTATATCCAGCATATAGAATGAAAATATATTTACAATCAGTAAAATTATACACATGGAATAGTACACAAAATGAATCTGTTGAACCCACAACTGCTTTTGCATAATGGACAAATGAACAAAAGACCACTGCAAAAGCAATTCTAAAGCCATGAATATGTTATTTTGTTCATTAGATAGGAATGAGTTTAACAGAGTGTCAGTATGTAAAACTGCTTATGAAATTTGGAGAACTTTACAGGTTACTCATGAAGAAACTAGTAAAGTTAAACAAACTAAAATACGAATGTTAGTTAATCAGTTTGAGTTATTCAAAATGAACGAGAATGGGTCTATTTCCGATATGTATTGCAGATTTCAAGAGATAGTGCATCCATTAACAACACTTGGATAACTTATTCTGAAGTAGATCAAATCAGAAAAATATTGAGTTCATTGACTCCAGAATGGGATAAAAAAACTTTGGCAAATGAAGAATCCAATGATGTCGATGAAATGAAGATTGAGGGGTTAATCGGAAATCTGATGTCTTATGAAGTCCAATTATATAAGAGAAAAGAAAACAGGCCGACTGAGAAGAAATCTATTGCATTAAAAACAACAGCAAATGATTCTGACTCGAGTAGTGGAGATGATGAAGAAACAACTCTTATGACAAGTCATTTTAGAAAATTTTCTGAGATACGAAGGAAAAAATATAACCAAGGAAATTCAAGAAGTAATGATGGTCGATGTTATAACTGCAACAAACTAGGTCATATAAAGAAAACGTGTCCATATCCAGATAAATCGACTCAATAAACAGACAACAGCAATTCATCAAGAAAGAAAAAGAAAGCATATGCAGCAACGTTAGATGATTCAAATTCATCATCAAGCGATGAAGAGCCAAAAACCGAAAATTCGAATATATGCTTTACGGTAATTCAGGATTCAGAATCTTTCGAAGAAAAAGATCTTAAAACCAGGTACGCCTTTATTAAATTTTTATTTTGTTTGGTTGAGTGGTTGCTTTGCTTGTTTGCTTTATATTGAGTTTTAAAATTTTAAATTTAAACTTGAAATTTGAAATTTGAAATTCGAATTTGAATTTTGAATTTTGAATTTTGAAATTCAAAATAATAATATAATAATAAACAAATAATAAAATAAAATTTTGGATGTTTGATAGGATTAGAATTATTTCAGGAAATCGTTAAACCTGAAATATAAATAGATAATATAAATTAAATTCACAAAAAATTAATTTCTTTTGAAAATAGGCACATATGCCGACATACATATGTCCATATGTCGACATATATGACCAGAAATTTGAAATTTAAATTTTGAATTTCAAAGGTTTAAACTTTCAAACTTCCCTCCAACTTTTCATCAACTCCCAAGGTTTAAAAGGTGTCACTGAAAAGTTATGCCTATTTAATTCATATCCATTCAATTTCTATATATACACCTATTCTCTCTACCTTTCATTCACAATTCAAAACAATATTCTTCACATCTATTCTCTTTAAAACTATCAATTCAATGGTTTCCTCAAGTTCAACTCAGAAATTGAAGTTAACCAAAACCATAAAAAGTTATCTTCATAATGACAAAGAAGCTATCAAAACCTACGTTAATTATTTAATAGGTGCTAAGGTTAACACGGGTACTTTCGCCATCTTTAGCGATTTCCCCTCTTATGATCTTACATCTCTCTTTCAACAAAATGAATTCTTGAGTCTAATTGACTCACAGGATAACGACGAAGTATGTTATCCTAAGCTTAACAAGATGTTCTATCCGAATCTTAATCGCGGATTTTACGAAGGCAACGAAGACCAAATTTGGAGTACCGTCAAAGGCACACAAAATTTTTCTCGATGCTGAACTCTTAAAGCATCTCCAACGGTGCCTTGATTCATGATTTGAATCATGAATCAAGCAAGAAATGCTCCCTAACAGGTATTACAAGCCTGAATATTAAGGAAAATATTACGGGGCCAATTTTGAATTCAGAATTGGCCCCGCAGGCCTATTTTATCGGCTTGCGTTGTTACAAGCCTATTTTATCGGCTCGCGACGTGGCGAGCCTATTTAATCGGCTCGCGACAGAAAAAAAAAATTTCTTCCCCGTGAGCCGATTTAATAGGCTTGCGATGACATAAAATTCCAAAATAACTTCAGGAGCCAATAAAATAGGCTCGCAACGGAAACTTTTTTTAACTGTTGGGAACAACACGTAATATTCAACTGAATATTACGTGTTTTAATATTCAAGGCCTGAACCTTGTTTGAGATGCTCTTAGGCGCTATCTTGAATTGTACAAGCATAGGCTTGGATTTTTCGGATTTCAAAATTGATGAAACCGACTTAGAGACCTGTCATGATATATTTGAAAGCGATGCTCAAATGGATTTCAAAAATTGGTTTTTCAGCCTAGAAACAAGAATTGTCAACCTTCTCCTTTAACATACCATCACTCCCCATTTCGGAAACTATATTAACCCAACTCTCAAAGTCCAATAAGCCCTCTTTGCTATTATGGGTGGCTATATCATCAATTGGGCCGACATGATCTTAAACAAAATCAAGCCCATAAAATTGCCTTCAAGAGAAAACACTCTCTACTATGGTGTTTATCTCACCCGTATTTTCAAATACTTTGGAGTTGATCTTCACGGAGAAGAATTTGTGCCAAGGGAAGTGTTTGACTCTTCAAACACACATCTTATGCAAAATCCTCTCACTTTCTAACCATATGAGACATTCGAAGCCAAACAAGCCCGAATACAACAAGAACAAGCGCCAATGGAAGTCAACGAAGAAGAAGAAACTTCTTTAGAAAGTGTTGAGTGTCCAACCAACACTAGACACATTTCCAAAGAGATAATTGTTCAAAATCGAGTAAAGATTGCCAATAATCAAAAGAAGCTTAAGAAGAACTTTTCGAAAATGACCAAGTTCATAATCAAGATTGGAAGAAAGCTTGGAATCTCACCAGCCTCATCATCATCTGAAAACTAATCTATCTAGTTTAATATATCTTTATGTATTTGCTTATATTTGCTTGTATTTCCTTTCGAATCTCGTATTTAGTGTGTCTTAATTAGTTGGATGTATTTGCTTTCTATGAAGTAATGAATGGAGTTTTATTTGTGTTGAAATCATGTCCAAGTTATTGTAAAAACCTTAGAGTAAATTAAAAAAATAATATAAGATCAAAAGATTAAAAATAAAAAAAAAATCAATAGCATATGTCGACATACATTTATGTATATGTCGACATATAACTGCCAGATTTTCAAATCTTTTCAAATATTAAAATTAAATAACTAACTCATATCCATTCAAAATCCAACGAATTCCAAACACTGTTTAAGCCTATTTCTTCTAGAAAAAATCATTATTCCATTTCTCATTCTCTCTTATTCATTTCCTCTCAAATTCATGGAGAATCCAATTCATAACATAAGTGAAAATCTTGAAGATTCTTTGAATTCTTTCAAGAAAATTCTCTCTATAGTATTACGTAAACAGCGCAAACTAGAGTTAGTTCAGATGAGAATGGTTGAATATCAAGAAAAACATTTTGATGTAATTTGTTGTCAATTTCTTCTCATTTCAGAAATGAAAACAATAAAACATCACTTAACAATGAAGAAGAATGGAAGGACATCAAGAAGAACCCAATCACTGGACAAGATGAATGGGTTGAAGTCCCAAGAAACATTTAATTGATTAGTATGGTTGATTTGATTAGTTTGTTTGAAATTTGAATTCTATGACTTCAAACTTGTATATATTAAACATATGGTGTGGTGTGCTTGGATTTGGTTGGTTTTATATCAAACAAATATAGTTATAATACTTAGATTCGTTTGTATTTGATAATCATGATGTTAGGAATTTCTATTATAGGATTATATAGATTGAGGGGGAGTATTCTACTTTGATGTAGGAATTACTTAGTTACTTATAGGTTTTATCGACATAGTTATACGATTTAGGGGGAGTAGTTTTAGAATTTCTTTTTGATTATGCCAAAGGGGGAGAAATTATAAAATATAGATATAGTTTATAGGATTCATATAGACAGAGGGAGTATTTGAAGGATCATCATAAACAAGTATATACATGTATGATAATTTATAAACTAAGATTGTCATCATCAAAAAGGGGGATATTGTTGGAGAATGGAGTTTTGATGACAACAACCTTATTTCAATATTAATTGATTATAAAGTATATATTAACACTTTTGTCTACAATATACACACACACATATGCAGGATTCATATACAAGAATTATTACTGAAGACTGTATAGTTTAAAGATATTAGAGATTCAGAATTCAGAGATGATTCAAGACTTATGAGTAATCAAGATTTCAAGACAAATATAGTAATAGAGTCTAGATTATGTAAGACTCTGAATAGCACTCCAGGTTCAAATTTAAATTCAAATTCTGTTTTTCAATTTTTGATTTCAAATTCTATTTTTAATCCCTATCTTCTCTATTTTACTTTCTTTATTTTACTTTTTGATTTCAAACTCAAGTGTTATAAGTTTTTATATTTATACTTTTATATACTTTATATTTATATAGTTTTGACTCTATAATTTTATAAGTATGTTTATATAGTTTATATTTATGCTTTCATATGATTTTCTACTTTATAATATTCATTTATAATACTATGTTTTAATTCAAGAATTTTCAGAATTATATATATATATATATCAAACATTTGGAATTACACAAAATTCAAATTTTTAACAAGATTTATCGACATACATTTTCATACATATCGACATATAACTATCATTTTTTTCAAAATTGAGAGGAAGTGTCTTTTCACTGTTTATGATGATTCAGAAACGTTGCAACCTTTCAAATGTTATAAATAGGGGCTGATTTTGAATTTTTTTATCATTCTTCTACTCCGTCTTCATCTCCTTTCTTTACAACATTATATCTTCTTATTTTTATGATTTCTACACTTATACTCTGCCGAATTCAATTCTATTTTCATTAAACTTCTTCTCTTCTCACTCTTTACTCATTACTCTCTGAATCAAGTGCTATTGAAGAGTTATAGGGCTGTTTGTAATTGTTTGGGTTGTGTGGAATCGGTGGTATCCCTTGTATCGTGAAATCAAGGACAGGTAATCGGTGGTATCATTTGTAGCCGTGAAATCAAGGAGGGTTTGATCAACTGTGTGTGGAATCGGTGGTATCCCTTGTAGCCATGAAATCAAGGAGGACTGTAATTGGATATTGATATAGTAATAAAAACTCTGCGCATTCCAGCGTTGCGCAGGACTGGACGTAGGAGCAATTCCGAACTAGTATAAAATCCGATGTATTCTTTTCTTTTCTACACTTTATTTTTGCTTATCTTTGTGTTTGTATTTGATTCTGTGTCTGTGATTGTTTCTGTGGTGTTTGATTCATATAGTATATCATATAAATTTTAGATTTTGTTTAAATTCGCAAAAACACTATTCGCCCATCCTCTAGTGTTAGTTTTGCCTTAACGATCCATTCCGCAATCCCAAACAGCATAATCCTCATGGCTTTACTCGACGCTATAGACAAGAAAAGTGAGTTTGGGAGATGGATAAAAATGAAGGAACCAAATATGCTTAACAAGTTCTATAAGAAAGCATAAGAGTACATGAGAGTGGACAATGATCCCCCTATTAGCCAGGTTAATGGCACAAGCAACATTGTTGAGGCTAAAAAGAGCGTTAATACTCAAGTTAATCAACAGAGAACTCAGGGGCAGAAGCAAGCCAATGACGGGAATGACAACAAAGATAATAAGAAGTTTCGCCTTCATGACTCGTCAGAACTAACTCCTCTGAATGACACTCCTGAAAAATCAACCTTGCTACAAAGGATGCAGAAGATTACCCGGAGCCTTGGCCAATAAAGATCAATAACAATCTAACCAAATCTGGGAAGTTATGTCGGTTCCACATTCAGCCACGCCACAATACCAATGAATGTAGGAATCTGAAATCACTGATCGAAGAGCCGATTAGGAAGAATCGTTTACAACAATATGTGAAGAATCCCCAAGCTGCAAATCCTTCTGTAACTTCCCAGAGACAAGGGGGATCAAATGGCCAATTTGGTCCAAGCAATGGAGCTTCTGCTCAAACCAATGCACGACCGGTCATTAACTGATAGCCATTGGTGGTGACCTAATATCAGTGGCTTAGAATAAGCAATCTTTTTCGCCATTACTTTAATTCATGCTTTACTTCTTGCTATGTTTGAATTTCTTGTAAAAGTCTGTAACGATTTACATGCATTGTACCAAACAATAGCTTTACAAATGAAGTCTTACCTGCCTGTGTAAGTCTCTTACTTGCAAAGTTTTCGTAAATACAAAGTTTGCTAAAGACGATTTCTTCATTGCAGGTTATCCAAAAAGCGTTTACTTCCTTAAAGTTCGACCAAGTGAGACAACATCGATAACACCAATTAAGGGGAAAATGGAAAAAGTCCCAACGAGTCAAATGGCGAAACCAGAAGCAAGCAGCCGTGGATCCATAACCCCCAAGGTTGCAGGAATTCATTGTGCGGAACGAAGCGCGGGAGTTCAGTATGTGAAACGTTGCGCGGGAGTTCATTACGCAAAGCGATGCAACATTACCCAAATGTCACGGGAATTCGTTGTGCGAAACGATGAGCGGGAGTTCACTATGTGAAACGATGCATGGGAGTTCGTTACGCGAAGCAATGCAACCTCGCCCAAAGGTCGTGGGAATTCGTTGTGCGAAACGAAGCGCAGGAGTTCACTATGTGAAACAATGCGCGAGAGTTCGTTATGCGAAGCGATGCAACCTCACCCAAAGGTCACAAGATTTGTTGTGCGTAACGAAGCGTTGGAGTTCTCTACGTGAAACGATGCGCGGGAGTTCGTTACGTGAAGTGATGCAACCTCACCCAAAGGTTGTGCGAATTCGTTATGCGAAACGATGTGCGGGATTTCAATATGTGAAACGATGCGCGGGAGTTCGTTACGCGAAGCAATGCAACCTCACCCAAACCTCGCGGGAATTCATTGTGCGAAACGAAGCACGGGAGTTCATTACGCGAATCGATGCAACCTCACCCAAAGGTCACGGAATTCGTTGTGCGAAACGATGCGCGAGAGTTCATTATGTGAAATGATGCACGGGAGTTCGTTATGCGAAGCGATGCAATCTCACCCAACCTCATGGGAGTTCGCTTTGCGAAACGATGCAACAACCAAAAATCCTTTCCATAAGAAAAGTAACCTCTCCACAGTAGAGATTAACAATGTCCAATGAAGTCTATAATGTTGATTCGGTTGGCAGGAGAAGACGAACATTAGGTTGTAAACAACCTCTCCATAGTTGGGGCATCCAATGGAGTCTCCGATGTTGGAATGGATCGACAAAGCAGACAAACATTGAGCCATAAAAGTCTTTCCTACAGTAAAGACTAATGACAACCTCCTAGGCAGAGGCACGAATATCAAGAGCTCTTCCAAGAAGAAGCAGAAAATAAATCACAGATAGTATTTCCTAAATATGAAATGTCTTACACAATCATATAAGTCGTTAAAATAACGAAGCTTGAAATCCACAGTCAGCTTTTGTCGATTAGTTGATCTTAGGCGTCAATGCGAATTCGAATTAGAATATCGTGTTTGTGCAGGTAATATTCGATGAGTTATAAACCATTGAATAAAACAGTTCTGTATAGACACATCATTCAATTCAAAATATAAATTTGCTATAATAATTAACTAAGCCGTTATCAATATGGGCAGTCGATAACAAAATATCCACCTAAAAACATGAATGTTTTTCTGTTATTATAGAACAGGGCATAGCACTGAAAAAACATGTTTGAGTTCAAATCATCACCAACAAGCTCTTGAGTGTTCGATATTCAAAACTTGGCAAGTTAGAGATCAAAGAATCAGACAAGCCGAGATTAAAAGCATGCAAAATTCTTTCAAAGAGTTTCAATCTAAGATGCAACAAACTAAAGCGTCAAAGATTGTGTGCAAATTAACGGGCATAACTAGCTACATTCAAAAGAATAAAGCTCGACAAAACTTGACACCAAAAGTTGATGCAGTCGGACCCAACATTTGGGATTTACTGACCCATTGAGAGAAAAGTCCCATGGCCCATCAGTGTTTTACTTGTATTGATGCAGTGGTTAGAGTTCATTCCGATCCAGCAACAATGAATGTTAGCAGTCTACCGATATGCTAGACACAAATTATAGTAACAACATTCATTTCGAAGCCCGCATTTTTCATGAATAAAAATACGAGCTTCGAGGAGCAAATGTTAACTCCATTATAAACACGGTTCACAAAATAAGGCGTCGACTATACAATAGAAAGCTCATTCAGACATTGTATCAAACATCTCAAGTGCAAACAATTAAATTGCACATATACATATATTGGATCGTTCACCCATACTGCATACTGCTCGTTCACTCATACTAGTAGGACGATCCTACACTCCAGCAGATGGCTCGGTCATGCAACAACACCTCTAGTTGGTCGAGTAGTCCTGGGGTCGAGCTCCACCACTGGTCGAGCAAGCCATGTCTAGAGCCATGGGTAGGGGAAGTGATACTACATGTTGGGTCGAGCAACGCTTCTAACACTGGGTCGAGCAGTGCCCATAAAACACCCTGGTCAAATAACATCTGACATGAAGGGTCTAGTATCACCTCCATGTGGGTCGAGCAACTCATTGAGATATTGGGTCGAGCAGTACCCTCTTAAAGGGTCGAGCATCACTTTAAAACATGAGTCAGTTCGCAAATACAAAGAGCTGCTGAATATGTATGGCGGTCATTTCATGTTCTTAAATTTTAATATGAGAAGCAGCTGTAGAGATGACCATGTGGCAAGCTACAAATATGGAGTCATTTCTATATTATTGCATGGATCAACAGTTTGCATTTATATTAAAGGTTTCGTCACAAATAACATATATATAAGCCCTTCTAGAACGCATGGGTTTGTGATGGATAAACAAATAGTGGCAAAGTCAATAAAGGTGATAGCTCGTGCGTGCATACAGGGTCGGTCACAGCGGAAATTTGCGCAGTGGTCAGTCGCAAATAAAGGAAACAGCTCGCACATTAATATCAAGGCCAGTCACAGACTTTTGACATGTGGGCTGGTATCAAGTATAATAAGGGGGTCGATCACAAATTCTGGTCGCGCATCATCATACGGGGTCGTGCATGCATGTCCCGGTTGGTTGTACGGCTGGCTACAACTGTCCCGTGGTATTTTCGTAAATACATATATGAACGACCCATACCCTGCACACTCAAATTACAACTCTGCTACTACCTCTGAACTACACCTATAAATACTTCACTTCTCAAATATTCAAGGGACCGATTTTTCGACCTCGAAGGGCTGCTATTTTTGGTTCTCCACCACTCTTAAGAACTCCAAGCTCCATTAATGGCTTCTCAAACTCAGTCCATCTTCCTCCAACAACAAATCGACTAAGTCTTCTCCAAACTCCATTAGAAATCTCTCAAACTCAATTCAAGTGATCTCCAATCGCTATCAATCCTCTCTAAAGCTTAGATAGTACACAAATTCACGATGCAACTATCCAAAAACATTCAAATGTCCGAAAGATTGTAGATCTACACCAATACTTCTTGCACTTAGAGAAATTGAGCAAATTCCTTGGAGAATTCAAGTGAAATCTAGAGCAAAAGAGAGAAAAAATATAGGGGATCATTATAAAAAAGATAAATAAGAGATATGAGTGAATTCATGTACTTTGAAAATTCAAAAGTGATAATGAAAGCTCTTCATATAGTGGATGTAGGTCTAAATTGACCGAACCACTCTAAAATTCTCGTGTTTTTACTTGTTTTTATACTTTATGGCTCCATTTTTCTATCTTATACCTTTTGGTGAAGTGTTCTAAAAACACCTTTGGTGTTGAGGTCATTTTTTGACTTCAACAATTACATTAATAAACTGATGCGCTAACTACTGCTTTTAAGCAAAAGACCCTCTAAGCTATATGCTACTGTGGCACAACAGTAATTGAGTACTTTTTCAAAGTGAAAAAAATAACTGACCATAAGAAAAGATGCTCAAAACCAAATTTACAAACATTTACCTTAGATAAAGGCTTACCCTCTAGCTGAATACGCATCCAAATGTGTAGTTTGGCATTGATTATCTATATCGGCCTCGCTTCTCGTATCCTTTGTAGTATAGAAACATTGACAATGCAATAGAGGGGCAGTAGTCTTGATTGCTATGTGATGTAACTGAAGGAAAGCAACCATGCTAACAACAAATAATGTGGCGTTTCCCATGACCCCTCCGAACTTCTTAATTCTGACACAGTTTTTTGCCCACGTCATACTTGAAAAGAACATTCAAATCAACAAATTTGAATTATGTCTTTCATCAGTATGAGCCGATGTTTGAGAAAAAAATGGTGATACAATGCGACTTGAATCGTGCACATTGCCAACAAAAGCAAGGGCTTCTTCTATAACTTTGTATTTCTTTCCATGGTGATCTGCTAACCTCATTGCCAGAACAATGCGACTTTGCTTGATTCTTGCTAATGCTGTGTCTCTCTCAGCTCGTTCCTGTGATTGAACAGTAAGAAAAAACTTGAGCTGGACTTCCAATTCTCAAGAGCATTTTGAATGGAATTCAAACTCTTTCCCTCCATCATTGCCTCGGCATCATCATCCACGTTATCACCTTCACCACTAAAATTCTTGACAAACACAAAGCCAATTTTTTCGTCATCGAAATTGCTACAATTTTATATCGTTCTCTAATAATTAGGTTTGGCGGTTGGGGCTTTGATGGATTTCAGAAAATTAGAATGAGATATTGCATGGATTGCATTGCTTGTTTTGTCATCGAGATGGTTTCAAGAATAGCTTCTAGTTCATCAGCCTCCATTGAGATTACCTATTTCCAGCTCAAATAATGAAATATAAGAGTTGGAAAAAGAAAAGAAGATGTAAGGAGACACAAGTGTGTTGAGATAACATAATACTTTACCTTAATTGGTCTTATATATGTCATGAACAAATCCATCTTATTTAAAAATGGTTTCATATATAATAAACCTTACTGGTTGCTAACCTAATACTTGCTAACAAATTATCAATGCTATTGAAATAAAAATAAAAAATCAAGACACTTAGATCACAAGGAAGTATAGAAAAATAAACAAGAAATAATTGTGGTAACATAAATTTAGCACCACGTAGACCTCTCTTTTTATATACTCATAAACTAAAGTATATAAATATACAAGCAACGCATAGTTTTTCTAAATGCAAAGTGAATGGCGTAAACATCCGGCTTTTGGCGCAACTAGTAATTGATTTGCATTTAAAGAGTAGAAAAATATGAATGGAAAGAAAAAAAAACACTTTGTAGTTGAGTACAGAATGAAACATCTCTTATAGCTACTATATACTACACATGGTATCATACAACTTAGTTCACACCCAGCATTGAACAGATATATTATTTCTCTTTACTCGATAAGACTAAGTTAAAGGAAGGCTTACTTTAAAAAAATTCTAAATATTTTAGGCTCCAAAATCAAAATTTCTTACAAAATGGTTGTAATATACTTTTCGATGCTACTACAATTACGACTATGATGTACACAAATGATCACCAACTTTAATTGCCAATACAGTTACGACAAAGTAAACTGATACCTTTTTCCTTTTTCAATTTTCTGCAGCCTAAACACTGGCATTTATTTAAAATTATTTTTTGTAAATACAATTGCAGCAACCTGCTCAAGCTGTTGGCAGCAGCCTCTGCTACTACATGTGGTAGTGGTGGCAGCCTGTTGTTGCTGCTTGTAGCAACTACTTATTTTATTTTATTTTTTTGGACTACTAAATGCACAATAGCAGCAAGAGACAAAGAATTGGTGATCATAAATAATAATTAACAATACCAAACCAAAATCTTTCATCAAAGTGCAAACATCGATTGCTTTATGACCCATAGCAGGAGTCTTTTATCGATATGATGAAAATAAGCCAATCAACAAATCAAGGCACACTGCTATATTGACAATGATAGGTCTTAGAGTTTTATAGAAGGTTGATATATGACGAGCCAACCTTAAAGGAACATGTCCATCCTCAAAATTAAATCATTTCTAGAGAGCATTTAAGAAGAAAAAAAGAATTTGGTTGCATGTTTTTGTGTGGAATAATGGATACATATGACACATAAAAGGAATTGGAGTACAAAAGGTTTTTATTTCTTTATGCAGACTGTTATTTGTGAAATATAAAGGCAAGTGGAAGCTGGAAAAGATATTAAAAGTAGGTAGACAAATAGTTGAGCTGATGGCCACTTTTTTTCATTTATTATATTCACATCACTAATGACGATTGAAGTATATGGAGAACAAATGTATGCACGCTATCAATCACCTCGAGGTGTAGTAGCAAAGTAAATTCGGGATAACTATGCATTAAAGCATAGATATAAGTGGCAAAAATAAACCAAGACCAAGTACTAATAAAAACCCGGTGATAATTATTGTAACAGGGCTACATTCAAATCTTCAAGGTCAGACAACTAGAATTGCGCACCTCATAACACTCACACACACACACACACACACACACACAGAGAGAGACTCTGTTGTCAAAAAACTTAAGATCCGACGATTTGAATCCCGTTTAGAATCAGATCTCTCTCTTTACGATTCTATTTGTATTCTGATTCAAACCAGGCTAATACCACACTTTAAAGATACCATTCAATTAAAATTAATATATTCAACACACTTAATTGGGTCTACAATTCCTATTTTAATCATTTAAAATTAAATAAAAATCGAAACAAGGTAGAAAATGATGTTTTAGGTTTAGATGTAGGTGTTAAACATTAAAATTAATTTCAAAGTGTGTGCAAGCTTTAGAATATATATTTTTTGAATCCACGATTTAACGATTTAAATCACACATCAATTCATAGTTTGAACTTACGTTTTACGATTTGAATCCCATTTTGAAAACCTGGCACACACACATGCATATATATATATATATATATATATATATATATATATATATATATATATATATATATATATATATATATATATATAGGTTAATTCAATAATTCATTTTTCCTATTTTTACTGCTGTTGAAAGTAATAGCTACCCCGTGTAGCAGCAGCCATGTTGTTGCTGCTCTTTTATTATCATTCAACCAAATGTGTGGGTGCGTATAAATAGCAACAAACATTTGTATATGATATATCTGAAAGAAATATTAACCATAAATGGAATAGATTTTTTTAAAATATATTCATAATAATTACGGTTTTTAGGCCAATAAATTGATCTTACAATAATACATAGATACTATACTGAAAGTAACAAACTAAAAAGTTTACTATCTTTATTATTACAAAAGAATGCCAAGTTAGTGTCCTAACAAATGTATACTACTTCCATAAGGCCAAGCATGGTGGCTTTTTTAGTATATCTCTAGCATATAGTGCTAGGAATGCATGTTTCATCACGAATCCGATTATTGTTATTATTATTCTCGACATCGTACCAATCTGCGTGGTTTCTAGATATTGGTTTTTTGCACTATGCAAGTGCAAGAAATTGTTTCAATGACACATTGTGAGGGCATGTTAGCTTTTATCTTAATTTCATTTCAACAAAGTTGTTGTTGTTGACCTATCAGCAGATAGAGTACTTTCCTCTATCTATTTATTTGCTTTTAACCATTTTTACTATCATCATATATTTTTTTGATCAAGCTTAAGTTGTAATTTATGAACTTTTATGCGCTATGAGTTGGAACGGTCATCTTCCTTCTAAATTTCATGCATTATAATATTACAAAGTAAAATAGAAACTTGAGCTCTTATGGATTTAGCAACTTAACATTCAATTTAGTTTTTTTGATGTGATACGTATTATATATTTTAGCTTATTTGAATGACCAAGTGTAGAATATTAAGATATTTATCATGTATACAGTTCCTTGTCCCCTGTTGAAACAAAATATAGTGTACTTGGTTCTCATGAGCATCAATCTGTTACAAACCATTTCAATTGAAATTTGTTGCCAAGTACATATTTGTTTATTCACTTGATTATTTTGAACACTGTTTCAGTGATATAGTTTTGAGCTTCTCCTTCCGTAGTAGGAAGAAAACTTTATTCACGGAGTTCAAGTATGTTAGTATACTTGTTCACTTATCTGGACGTCAACATTTATAGTTAACATATGCCGATTATACTTTTCAGCTAGTTTTGACTTCTATATAATATGAGATTAAGTAGTTTTCTAAAATATTTTTTGTTCATACAGTTTTTTCTGAATTAGACCACTGAAACATTATAAACTCTCTGCACTCAATTCAAGGTTTACATGAATTATAAGAGGATTCATATTGATCGTTTTTCTTGTAATCCTATTTTGTGCAGAAAGACCCACTATTGTATAGACATCACATTTCTTCATTTTATATCTCCAACGAACATGGAGCACTTAAGTCAGCTCGAAGTTTTAAACTGATGTGCAGTATATTACTGCATGCTTTCCATGGAGCACTAAAGTTTGTGAGGACTTATTTGTAGTACACCACTATGAGTCACTTTTAATAAGTTAACCAATATGGTCGGTATAGAAATATTTTTTACTTTTCTAATAGTCATGTGTATCCATTGCATAGGTATGGCATCATAAAATTATTGACATTTACAAAAATTATTATAAAGATGGTTTCATACCTAGTAATAACGGTGTGATTTCATATGGAGATATAAGTCAAAGCTTTAATTGTTGGATAATGAACTATCTCAATTTTAATTGTATAATTTAAAATGTGAATAGCCAAAAATCAATCAGATGTCTAATTACATATATCATATTGTCTGATTTACTGCGACTGATTTTATCTGATTTTATTTATTAATTAGCGGTTGATTTAAGTGGCAATGATTCTATTAAGTTAATCGCTATGAACTTTTGATAAAAAAATTATTAGAGGTTTTGGACTTTAAGTTGCAGAGTGGTGGATTCAAGCAAGCTCAAACATGGAAAAATGAGAATTAGACGAATCTTCAAAATAAATTAGACAGTAAACATACACAACAAAATGTACCGAATTATATAACATATTGTGTTTCAATTTTGTATAAAGCCCAATATTTCTCTTTGTTGAATGTATATTGCAGCACATACAATACTTGTTAGTGGTAAAAATAAACTGTCTTATAAACATTTATGCAAGCAACTTAAATGCATGGATTAAAATCCAGTAACATCTCAAACAATAAATTAAGTTTAATATTTACTGATCGGTCATAGGCAGAAAAGGGAAAAGTAAAAAATCATGAGAAGAAGTGAAGTCATGCGGTAGAAGCACATGTGCCTCCGATCATTCTGTGTTAAAAACTTACAGAGAAAGAGAAATGTTCTTAAACTAAAAAAAAAATCAAAATTGCGGTCCATCTTTGTGAGATCGATTTTGCAGTTAAATTTAACCTAATTAAACTTTTTATCAGAATATGAACTTGGAATCGAAGTTTAACGGAAAACTAAATTATTAGCATAAATTAAATTAAAACATACCTGGGTGCTTGCAAATTTCCAAACTGAAATATTGAAGGCGAATTAGATCGATTTGAGGGAATTGATAAACGAGGTTCCTTTTTAGATAGGAGAAGAAGGGGAGAAATGTGTAAAGCTCAAATTTTTGGTGGCTGGAATTATTTTTGGGAAGAACAGAGGCGTTCTGTTTTGCCATAACAAATGAAAATTGGGGCCAACGTTAATTCCGCCTTTCAATAGGTGTAGGGGCGAATCTTTTGGCTTCTTGTGTCCATCAATAGGGGCTGACATATATTTTGCCCCTAATTAATTACAATCAAAGGCAAAAGAATTATTATCCCCTGATTAAATGCCCCCAAATTGTCCATAAGTTGGTAGTGATGGTTGCCTCTAAGTTCGTCAAGGATTTGTAAGTAGTATAACTTACATAGCACATATTCACATATAATACGTATCCCACATGTACTTACAAGTACAACGGATTCTTGCAGAGATTATAGGAACTCATACTTTGCAAGGGTGGTGGGTTGACAGTGAAGAAGTTGAATAGCTTGGAAGTGGATTTATTGTTTATGATGAGGTTCAAAATGCATGTAAAGGTAAGCGTTTTTGAGAGCTACTGTAAGCATTTGGAAAGGGAAGTGAGCTTTGGTGGAGGGTATCAGATTGAGAGGAGTCTGACGTTGATGAAGTGTGTTGGAGAAATGGCCACCAAGGAGAAAATTGAAAGGAGTTATAGGGCAAGGCCGACAAAAGTGCTTTAAGAAGAAATGTGTACTTGTTGTTACAGCAACAAATCACTGTACTCAAAGTTCTCAATTCCTCTGTCCCAATCAATCATGAACCTTGATTTTTGCATTTTTGTAATTAAATCAAAGAAAAAAATGGTTTTACTGCAAAAAATGAAAATTAGACGTCTTTGTTGGTTGAGTACAGAGGGACATGAACTTTTGGATACAGAGCTTTTAATTACTCTTGTTACAAGTAGTACAACTCCCACTAGTTTTGGTGTCGGTGAGGGTAATTAAATATACATACATTTTGGTGTGTCATGTAAAATTGGAAGAAGGTGCGTCGGAAAAGCCAAAACAAAGAACTGTCGCTGGTTGTTTTAAACCTAATTGATGGTGGCTAAATACTATTTCCAAATGTTTTGGTAAAATGAAGAACTCATTGTCAAATTTAAATTTCATTTTCAGCGCCCCTTTTCCCAAACCGCTAAAATATGAATACTTCTGTAATATGTAAAAGTTATAAGCGTAAATATTCTGTGGAATTTTACTGTAATTGGCATGACATGTAGACTTTATAAAATTGGAGATTGTTTGCATTGTTTGTACATCTGAGTCAATAGAAATAAAAGGTCCCTCCATAATTTCTTATGTTATCTCTAATGGCTTCTCCTCTTTTATCTGTTCTTTTTTATTTTATAACACGTTGTCAGCAAGAGATTCAGTTAAAACTATTTTTTTTTTTTTTTTTTTTGAAATCTTATAGATCTACATCTATGGATTTTTCATGTAAGTAATTTTCATTTGAAGATTATTAATTCGTGGAGTCTTAGATTTGTTTGCAATTATTTTCTATTTAAGAATCCTTGATTAATGGATTTATTAATTCGTTATATCTCTGTTCTTCAAGATCCGATTAAAACTTCAAGACCTGTTATTCTATTTTTTTTTCTGTTGTAGATCTTGATTGGATTCTAATGGATCTTTTTTTTAGATCTAATTATTTTTATTGTCCCAAATATGTGTTTAGATGTATTCTTTCAATTCTTTGCGTATCTAATTTTGAGTTTTCCAAAATTAAGTTTAATGAAGTTTTGATTATATATGGATTTGTTAACACCAAAATTTGCACCGACCAAATATAAAGAAGTAGAAGATCTGAAACAACAAGAACAAAGGGTTTGTTTGGGCAACGAAATCTGAACTATGAAGAAAAAGGCCTTGAAGGAGGCTAGGGCACTACAGAATGCAGCGCTTAGCTCCGCAACGAAAGGAAGGCATAAGAATCCAAAATTCTGTACCCAAGCATAAGGGTGTCGATTTGACATTGATAACAGAAGAATAGGAGAAGCAACAACAAGTCAAAGCAAAGGAAGAGAAGAGAGCGAAGGGTGGGTACCGATACGAAAGGGAAACATGGGCAATGCAGTACCAATACCGAAGGAAATTAGCAAGGGTACAAACCCAAAAGCATACCGCTTAAAACCGTAAGTAAACAGAATTGGATGACCAAAGGCATATAGACTGTAACTCAAAGCCACAAAAGGGAAGCACCACATCAGGCAAGAGAAGGCAGAAGGCTATCAGCACTAGTTTGTTTAATATCGGTACTAACGCTAGGAGAAAGTTTTTGATTCACCCGAAAGGGGTCACGGATGAAGCTATCGCCAGAACAAGACCAAAATCAAGGGTTATTGGAAAGAGAGAAGGAGGACCCATTCTAACATAATTATTTCTGATAATGAAACTGACAAGCAAAGTTTCAGAGCCGAAAGCCAAAAAGAGACAGAGGCAGCTAAGACCGGCACCAAAGTACCAATGATTTGATACTCAAAGCTCAAGCACCGAAACCAAGAAGTGCGGAGGTAGACTGAACCCAATGGTCCCTAAGCCAAAAGCCCATCCTTGATACCCGAAAGCAAGATAGGCCTGATAATAGTAACTGAAGGATATAAAGGCGGCCGAAACTAGGTCGCAGCATCCGAATGGGGCTTCTGTTGAGTCAATGTCAAAGGGGGGTCCAATTTGCCTATAAATTAGACCCCAAGGGTCTCATTTGAGGGAACTGGATCCTCACTCCACAGTCTCTCTCTCATTTATAGGAGAGCTAACTCTAATTTGTAAATCAAACCGGGGATTTCTTATGTAACCTCCTCCATCAATAAAATGATCAAAGCCCTTAAAGTGGGCGTAGGTTCAATCCGAACTGAACCACTAATTGTTGTGTTCTTACTATATTCACATTTTATACTACATGCTGCTATGTTTCTAATTGTCATCTCCTATACCTCTAAATTACCAGGATATCCTTCTACAACCCATCTAGCTTTTAACACTACGCCATAGATTTTAATGTTACGTTGAAGAATTTTGAAGATTCTATTGGATCTACTGTGGATAACTTTTTGAGTGGAATCCCTTTTGAGAAGTTTGCTAATGTTTTTCCCTGCTTGTCGTTATTAGGAAATGTCATCGAATTGTTCATAGAGTCTCAACAAATGGATATGGATGAAAGAAATTTACCAATCACTGCTTGTTTTGATAAAATTATAGTTAAGTTAATGAAGCGTATGTTTGATCCTCGAGAACTTGCTAATAGTTGGAATAGTGCTTTATGTGCAGTGAACGAAAGTAGGTAAAGAAGTCTTTATTTGGAAGGAGCTTCATGGTTTGTCATCAAATCAAGTGAGCATGTGTTTGAAGTTCATTCTCTGGTCCATCAATCTGTTGATTTATATAGTCGGGTTTGTTCTTATAACATATGGCAAATGTATGGTTTTCCTTGTGCTCACGCTGTTAGATGTACTTTGAGTTGTGACAAGTTGAACGTGTATAACTATGAAGATTACTTCAAATTTGGTTATCTTCGTCAGCTTATTCCAACCAATCAATCTTGGTATAAACTTTACAAAAAAAGAAATTTCGATTGAAAATGTTGTTATAGCACCTCCGATAGCTAGAAGAATGCCCGATAGTCTATCTACTTCAAAAAGGATAAAATCTGCTGGTGAAATTACAAAGACCATTAAATATGGTTTATGCAAGAAGTTTGGTCACAATAAAAGGAATTTTTCTTCAAAACACAATTAACTTTGTAATTTTGTTATTCATTTTATTGGTTTTTCTGCTGTATTTTGGTTTATTGTTTGTTGTTTGAATGGAATTCATCGATATTGCAGACTTATTATGTTATGCATTTATTGATAAATAATGTTGTTATATCTACAAGTAGTATTGTTTACTCCTCATAAAATCATACACACGTTGATGGATCAAGACATAGTGAAAGACCAGAAGTTCTTTGGTTCAATTTGTAACCGATCGGCCAAAAACATAGACACCGACCAGGACAGTGCCTTCTTTAGGGTCCTTCAGTTTAATTTTATTCAGCACGGCTGATCGGTCTGAAGTACAAGTACTGATCGGTTGGTCCTAATAATGTACACTGCGACCAGTGGCTGTTGTACCGATCGGTTTGAAAGGTATGAGACCGACCGGTCATATTTCCGAGTTCTAGAAAAGTCTGCAATCAAAGATACGATCCAACCATACGGATCAGTTAGGGCAAGGCGTAGCCGACCGGTAATGCCAGGAGAAGCTCACTTGGATAAGTTCTACCATACCGAAGGGTTAGAAAGACAGACAACCGAATGACATGGTATGAAGCGCACAGCTGATTGATCACACAGATAAGAAGAGAAGGCATATCGACTGATCGGTCCTGATTCAGACCGATCGGTCCTCTAGACAGTTATTAACAAACTGGTTGGTGGCAATTTCAGTAAATATAACCTAGACCAACCGGTGGCCTGCACATGATATTTTGGCTCTCCCTTACTCCTATAAATAGGGGGACAACACCACATTAATGGAGATCGAATTCCCTTGCCACGAAGTGCTGCTAAAATCTCTCCACAACTATTCCACATAGTTCTAACGCTCATCCATCATCATCAAGTGAAGATTCATTCATTCATTGATCATGGCTTTCATCAAATCCATCGAAGTGATCTAGGAGTTGGAGATCTACCATCCAAGTTCAAACACTAAAAGAAATCCTTTCAATCCTCCTCCGATTATACCTTATCTCTGCTGGTCATACCGTTTCTTCATCGCTTTCTATGAAGTTAAGTGAGATCTACAAGTAAAAGAGTGATAAAAGTTGTTGTAAGAGTGAATCGAACCTTGTAATTGATAAATTGGTAATGGAATCCTATGTGAAAGTGGATGTAGATCTCTTTTGGATCGAACCACAACAAAAACGTTCTTGTGTTTTACTTTAATGTTTTCATTCTTGTGATTGTGGCTCCACATACCTTTTGGTGAAGAACTTGAAAGAGTACCTTTGGTGTTTCATATCATTTTTGGTGTAAACATTTTGGTGCCCACTGTGTGGCCGCGTTCGATCTTCCATTCCCTCATACTCTCTCACAAGGTTGAAGGTCTTTCATTGAGAATCTAAGTCTATCTCTTCCGAGGATCTTTCCGTCAAATTTTAGTCTCCTTATGAAGCTATGGGTAAACCATAGAAGAAGAATGCTAGCAAAACTGTCGATGAAGTTATTGACACCGCCAACAACGAGAATACTCCCTTCATCGACCAATTTGATGTTGGTGAAAGTTCTAAGGCCGGAGCCGTCGTAATGAGAAGGGAGTTGGATGAAGTTGCCGCAAGTTTAACAAGCCAAATAGACATTGCAAACAATGCCATGCTGAAGAAACTTGAATCCATGTTCGCTATGCAAGCTGCTACGGTGAAAGTTACCTTGAATACTGCTCGTGCTAAGTCCATCCAAACCAATCATCCGGAAAATGAGGGCTCTTCTTCTTCAAGTCCAAACCAGGGAGATTCTATTCAAGTGGTTACAATTCTTAATGATCCTCGACGCAAGGAAGCTAAGTCACCTACGTGCAACCATACCGATAAAGCGACTTTTCAGCAAGCGCTTGGAACCACAAAAGGAGCCCCTACCCAAATGGGAGGCTCAGGGCCTCGGAATCTGAACCGTGACCGTTTGCTTAGGCTAACATTCGGTAAAGATGATGGCGTCCGCCCCGTGGTCCAGCTCAATGAAGAAGAGCGCATATCGGAAATGGTGCAACGAATTATGGAAAAGAGCTCGAAGAAGCAGGATGATGAAAAGGAGTGGGGATTCGCTCCCACCAGGACCCCACTCATGGAGAGGATAAAAATGACAACATGCCCAAGTAAATTCAAGCCTCCGACGTTGCAAGCCTACAACGAAACCAGTGATCCCAACGTGTTCCTGTTTAGATATGATTAACCTATGGATGGGGCGCGTGCCACAGATGAGTTGAAGTGCCTTTACTTTCCAACTTACCTTGAAGGGGTGGCGTCGTTGTGGTTCACAAAGCTACCACCTAAATCTGTGGATGATTTTGCTACCTTGGCCAAACTATTTAGAGAGCAATTCAGGCTTCAAGCTACGAAAGTGCGGGATGTCATGGAGTTGAACGAGCTTGAACAGAGGCCATGAGAGCCCATCAGAGCTTTTCTCACCCGCTTCAATACCGCTGCAGCCGAGGTTGGGAACTACGAGCCGCAATTGGCTTTGATGGCTTTAAAGGGAGCCATAAATAAAACGACCAAACTTGGACGGTGGATTAAGAAGAAGAAACCAAGTACACTCCAGGAACTGTTTGATAAAACGGAAGAGTACATAGGCATGGATGAAGATCCAGCCTATGCCTTGTATGCTCCTGAGAGTAGCACACTACCCGAAAAGAAAAATAATGATGTGGAAATTAGTCAGAAGAATACAGGTGGTCAGAAAAGGGGAATGATGGGAAAGATAGCCGAGCTAATAAGAAATTCCGTTTCTTCAAAAATTCAGAGTTGACTCCTTTAAACGATACTGTAGAAAACTTCTTCATGGCAACTAAAGACAGTGAAGAATATCCGACGCCAAAACCAGCAAAGGTCAACGATGCCGCGATAAAGTCCGGAAGGCTTTGTCGGTTTCATAACCAACCGGGCCACAGTACAAATGAGTGTAGACATCTGAAGAATCTTATTGAAGAATTGATAAGGAAAAATAGGCTGCAGCAATACACAAAGAACCCGCAGAATGCTCAAACTGCTCAAGGACAAGGGACATCTGCGGGACAACCCAGACAAAATGAAAACGCTCCAGTTGATGTTATCCTAAGGCTGATCGTCAATACCATTTCAGGAGGGCCTCATCTAGTCGGAAGAAGTTGGGGGGAACTTGTGAAGTATGCAAGCGAGATGAAAAGCATTTCTAAAGGAGAAGAACTCATGATCACGAGCGAATCTTTCTTAGCAAAGATGCCAAAGACTCTATGGGATGATATTGTATTCAAAGAAAGGGACTCAGATGGATTACTAACGCCGACAGTAGATCCAATGGTTATCACCATTGGTTTGGGTCCGGCCATTGTCAAAAGAGTCTTGGTAGATAGTGGGGCCTCCGTTAATGTTCTTTTCATTAACGCATTCAATAGGATGAACTTCTCGATGGATGATGCGAAGGCTTGCCAAAATAAAATTCATGGATTCACAGGGCAGCCTACACAACCAATTGGCATCATTAACTTGCTTGTTGAACTTGGAGAAGGAGAAAGGAAGATTGCCACGAAACATGATTTTGTCATAGTCGATGAGCC